>CAJGYO010000001.1:45513293-46963468 GCA_904845875.1 Miscanthus lutarioriparius
TTTATGGACGTGAAGGGCCAAAGTAGTTGGCCTAGAACCGAAAGAGACTCCAAAGAGTTTTCGGATGGAAGAACACCACACAGTGGCACAAATATTTCATTTAGGTGAAAATTAGTTGAGTTACACCCAAAGTCTTGAATATTTATAGTTAAGGAACTCCTCACCTATCATATGTTCTTTACTATCTTTTCCTACAAGACATACGAGGATATCCAAGAAGGGCATGTTTGGAACGTAGGAATTCCGCAGGAATTTCACAGGAATCAGTTCAATTTTACAGAAAAAATGCAGGAACGGGAAATATTTCCCGCATTTCAAACAGGCCCGAAGTGGTACTCCTCTTATCTCCACCTCCTCCATCCCTTAGTAGTATGTTGTGATCTTTGTCGTAGACCTTCCTTAAACTATGGCTTCGCTTGATGTGACACTTCTCTCCTTTCTAATTCGTGGCCGAAGGCATTCAAAATCTTTTTGTCCCCTGCTTGTAAGAAGGCTTTCGTTACCTTCAATCTATCTTAGCTTCTCATGGGGTGATTTCCTCTTGATTCAATGCCTTATGTCCTTTTGAACCTTCCAAGCTTCGTCGAAATGTGGATTTTAAGTCATGTCTCCCCTCCGGTCATCTTGGACCTTCAATATGGCATAGATAATGGGTGTCAGCATATTGCTCAACACTTGTGAAACATGTCCGCCAAAGTCCATGACTTGAAAATACAGTTTGTGGAGTCAAGGGAGATTAGGGGTGATGCTATCACGTTTCAAATATGTATGTGTCACTCAAAGACCATAATTTGTTGCTCATGTTGTTCGTAGTTCATTGCCAAACAACTAGAATGTATCCTTTGTGCCATCCAAGATCATAATAATGTCACCCATGATTTAATGTCTTCTCTCAGTGTACTATTTGAGTATTTCTAATGATGATCGCATAGACCCCAACCCAAATAACATGCCAAGCTTCCTGATGAACTTGGGTTTGATGTCCGCTAGACTTGGAGGGGAACCTTTTAAAGTATCAATGAGAGAGGGGAGTAAGAAAGTAGGAGGTAGACATTGTATTTGGTTTGGAAACCAGGGGATAGAATAGTCCCATTTTGAAGTTTAGTTGGAGGCACGGGTTGTCTCTAATTTCTGTTTATCACATCACTAGCAAAATAGTTATATTTAGGCCCCACATGCCATCCATAGGCTTGTCTCTTATCTCTATGCCTTATCTCCTTCCATTGCCCCCTGTGCACGGATCACAGGGGCTCCTTTTGCTGAGATTGAGGTCTGTCGAAGAAGCTTGCCCCCTTACTGGCTGCTCACCCGCTTGCGTCCCTTCGCTCGTATATCTACCCACTACACTCATCCCCAGTTGGCCGATGTGTTCGCCTTCGCCACTAACCCCCACCCCTCGCCCTCGCTTGCCTCACCCACCACTATGCTTCCACTGCCCCCGTGGGTTCTAACTCATGATTTGACATAGAGAAGAGGGAAGCACAGATGAACACTCGCGCACGTGCAAAGTGGGATGGGTTGGTACCTCTGTTTTTGGGGGACAGTGTTGTCTAGCATCTAGAGAAAATATACTTCTCTAGGAAGACTATGAACCAAACACTATCTTACAGGACATGTGGGACAAGGTGATTCATGTAACGAAAGAGTAGTAAATGAGATTATTTCGTTGCACCATATCCTTTTGTACATCCCAATCTAAACGAGGTTGGAACTACAACATCTTCACGGGCCGCACAAGGACATTGATGAGTTTCCACAAGCGAGCTTCTTATCCGCTATTGACCACCCTTGTCTTCTTCTTTTTTTTATTTATATAAGAAAAAAACAAATCCCTTGATTAACTAGGTAAAATATTCAATGAAAACCACATCCTTGGTGCAATCACAAAAACCCAATTGAAAAACATAATTAAAAGTTTTCAAAAAGTTTGAAACTCTGCACATCCATAGTGCATCTGTTGATGAACATTGCCACAAAATTTTGAGATCCAAACTCATTTTTAAACATTCATACGAAAATAACAAATTTCAAGTGCATATGCACTAAAAGATAAAAATCCTTCGTATGCATTTTTCTAAATGGAGTTTGGATCTCAATTTGTATGCCAATGTTCACCAACAGATACACTATGGATGTGAATAGTTTCAATTTTTTTGAAAACTTATAGTTATGTTTTTCAAAAAAAAATTCACAATTGCACCGAAGATGTAGTTTGCACTAAATATTTTCCCAACTAATTAAGGCTTAGTTTAGATGCAAAGTGTTTTTGGAGTATTGGAAAAATACTATATTTTTTTAAATAAATTGGTTTTCTAGATGTGTTGGATTTCTAATGCAATAGACCTTTTAGTTTGTAAATCATAGTTTTTTTAGTTTAAAAATCCACATGAAACCTTTTTTTCTAAACCATGGTTTGTAGGTCTTCGGCTTATGAAACCATAGTTTTTTTATATTACATAGTTCTTCTAAAACTAGGGCATCCAAATAGAGGCTAATATTTGCACCAAAGCCAATTAATAACGACAATATTCTAGACTTGTCGACCACCCCACTAACCTTTCATGGCAGTCAGTCTAAATTAGCCAAGGAACATTTCAGCTAAAGCCAAATTTCTGTTGGAACCAAAAAATTGTTCATGTGGAACAATTTTTGTATAAGAGAAAAAATTGTCACATGGAACAAAAAAAAAATCTCACGTGAACACTGCAAACTTACTGACCAAAAACTTTCTACACTTTAAATAATTTTGTAAATTGGAAATAAATTGTTATGAACTGGTGGAACAATAGCTGAGACCAAATCTCAGATGGACGTAACCTTGCTCAACTTGGGCTGAATTATGCTAATGTCTAGTTAGGCTGTATCTGGATATCTGATATCTAAATGAACTATATGAGCCACTTTAACAAAAGTTTGTGGAAAATAAAATTATGTTGGCGAGGGGGGACACGAAAAGGGCCTGAGAATGTTTTGGCCTCAACACCACACACAGAGTGGAGTGGTATTTAAGATTTGTTTAATACTGCCTCACTAACTCTGCTTCACAAAATTTATCATAAAGCAGTTCCATAAAAGACAAGTTTCTTATTATTAAAAAAACAAGTTTCTGAAGCATCTATTAGATGCTCTCTCAACTCTACTTTCTTTTTTTGAGTGAGTTTTTGAAGCTACACCTATT
Organism: Miscanthus lutarioriparius; assembly: GCA_904845875.1. Lineage (NCBI taxonomy): Eukaryota > Viridiplantae > Streptophyta > Magnoliopsida > Poales > Poaceae > Miscanthus > Miscanthus lutarioriparius. Next base: position 45,516,472 of record CAJGYO010000001.1, read on the forward strand.
TAGCTAAAAGACTCCCCTTTTTTTTTTCTTGAAGCACTCTTTAGCTAGAAAATATGGAGCTGAAGCTTTTTCCTGAAGCACTCTTTAGCTAGAAAATATGAAGCTAAAGCTGAAAAACATAGAGTGGAATAGTCTCGAATAGGTCGTTATCGTCCCACCAACCTCAGGCAATTTGATAGCAGGGCCCGCTATATATAGGAGGCGCCAGGCCGACGTTTGCATCGGACGAACGGGCATACGGTGGGAATCTATACACGACTACGTGTTCCCCACGTTGCCTTTTGTTCAAGCGACGCGGCAGAAACAAACAAACCAAGATCACATCACTAGCTGTACTACCTCTAGACCCAGAACACATTACAGGCACGGGAGGACCAAAGAATCCCGTGCTCAAATCCTGTCCACAACAGTGATTCAACTGTGATCCTGTGGATAATATCAAAGTTAACAAATTTGAAACTGTAAAAGGTTCTCAATTCACAAGTAAACCACCACACAAGAAAACGCCAGCATCAAATCGTATCACTAGTTCAGAACAAACCGCCTTGATTTCCTACATTCGAACCCCAAAAAATCATACCGAAAAGAAAAATGTGATCAGCCATCTATCTAAGCTTGTACAAATTTGCTACAGAACTGTTGAGGTTAGTAGAGACTAGAGACCAAGGAGATATCCAAATAGCTCAAGGTCAATGCATCCATGTTGCACTCACCAAACATTCTCGCACGTGTGAAGATCCCACATCGGCCACATGTAGTAGATCCAAATGCCAGAACAACCCCAAAATGAATAGGATACAAAGGGTATAGGTTTCTTTACCGGCAAAATCTGTAATTTCCTCATTCTGACCCATCAGGGAAATGACGCAGTGCATCTTGTTTGCCATTGACATAGAACTCGATGACCGCTTTCATTCGCGCTAACTTGTCAGGATGGTAGTTCAAATGCACAATCACTGGCTTTAGCTTCTTGAGCTGAGCGTCTTTCCTCACTGTCTTGAAGGACTTTGCTGTTCATGAAAAGATAAATATCCATGGTTCTCCTGGATGCATGAAGGCCTTCATAACCAGGATGAGACGGGAAGAACAGCTCCTCGTTGAAAACTGCCTGGTCCCATGACTTGGCTCGTGAGAAAGGCGGCCAGCCACACGATCAAGAAGTTCAATAGAAGGAATTGTTGGTCTAATATAGAAAAACCCAGAATTGTAAACCCAAATCCGCATTGTGTGAGCATATCTGGCCCAACCCATAGAAGGCTCATCAAACACGTCGTTGAAACCATAAACTGTCATGTTGTTGTGGCCATCACTCATGGACTCCACATCAGAATCTCTGTAAAGGTGATCAAATGGATTCCTCAAGAAAATAATATCAATGTGTAACACCCTAAATTTGCATTTTCTAAAAATAACCAAATTGATTTATTTAAGCAATTTTGGTGAGCATTGAAATATAGGAAATAAATAATTTTGTGAAAACTAAAATCAAATATAAGGTTAGCTGCAAGTGATGCATACATGCTGTTGCATATTTATTTTGAGATGAATGGTTTTGATTCGAATTCCAAATGAGTTCAAAATCTAATTGAAATTTGTATTTAAAATGCTTTTGGAAAATTTGTTTGGAAAAAGAAAAGGAAAAATTCCTCTTTCCCTCTCTTCCTGGACTTTCGGCCCCATGGCCATTTCTTTCCCTGCTGCCCAAAGATCATGACCAAAATTTCACTGCCGTGCCCGGTTCAGCGCCTCGGCCGTTCGGCCCAAAGAAGCCCCTGGCTGCCCACTCGGCCGCCAACCGCCCCACGCCCCGCCGATCGCTACCGCCCGGGCCCCACCTGTCGTGTGCCGTCTCCTTCCCAGCGTGGCTTTAAGAATCGCTTGGCGCCGCGCCCGGCTGCAAGAAGAATCGCCGCCCACGATGGCGTCGTGGGAGGCGCCCCTCCGCTCCTCGGCCTCGATAAATAGGGAGCCGAGCCCCTCTCAGCGCCCGCTGCCGCTCGGTTTCACCCGAATGCTCTCACGCCGGCCATGGTGTCCGCCGCCCGGCCTTCCCTCGGCTGATTTCTTGGCATGGACGTGTTCGCCGCGCTCCTCTCGTTCTCCCGGTGCTCTCGGATTCGAAAACCGAGGCCCGTGAGGCAAGTTACCCAGGCCGGTGATCTCCACGCCACGGCCATGGCTTGCCTCGCCGAGTCACTTTCACGTACCGAAACCCCCAGAGCTAATCCGAACCGTCCATCGCGCGATCAACGGCCGGAAATAGAAGATACCCCTTCGGGGGTAAATTTGCTAAAGAGTCCCTGGATTTTTCTAAGTCCTAACCCGCCGTCCTTAGCGTATTTCTCCGAATGCGCAAACCTGTTTAGAAAGCGTAAACTTCGCTGTTAAGTCAAAAGTACGCTTTCAGTATTTACAGAAATGCCATTCGAACTGTTTCGCTTATAGAATTGTCGTTTTAACTCCGAATTGACCCATTCAAATCGCGTTAGCTTCGTAATTTCATAAGCTACATGTTGGAGCTACTGTTAGTCAAGTTTGGAACTTTTAATTTCATGATTAGAATTAATTAAATATAGGGCTTTTGGAAAACCCGTTTTAATCATAACTTTTCGCATTGTAGCTCCGTTTTTTCGTGAACTTCGCGTTGACGTGATCGTGGCGAAACGTAGGTTAATTTTACAAACATTTTATCTTGTTTTCAATACTGTTGGTGTACTGTTCTAATGATAGGAATGTTTGCTTTGCATGAATGCTTTTGGAATGTTGTATGTTGCCGTGTTGGTCGCGTTAGACGGTGAGGAAAGCGTTGGAGACCAAGAACTCTTGACGACCACCAGAGGACCAGCACGAATTTGTGAACCAAGGCAAGTATAACATGGGCCTTCCTTGATGTCCTATTTCATTCTAAGCAATTACTCATTTGCATGTGTCTAATTTTGATACCCGTAAGGACATCCTAGTGATTGTTATCCTGTTCCTTGTCTCCTATGGGTTAAATGCATATGGGTAGATTGCTAGTGCTCTAACTGAACTTGATATACATGTTGATGAATAATACTATGGAACAAAGTGAGTGACATGATGTATAACAACTGTTCCATAGGGCGAAAGAGCAAATGACCTTTGTTCATGTTGCTCCCGGCCCTCCATAAGGACTTATCTGTCGGCAAAAGCTGGGACTGACAGTGCAACCGGGAGAGTCATATGGCTGGCTCGACTTTAGCTCAATAATAGGACCTTTTCTAGCTAGTTAGAGGTTACCTTTTGGCGCATAAATGGGGCTTGCCACGTTGGGTATAGGACCGCCTCTGTTCCTATGTGTATAGCGCATGATGGATATGTGCCATAGGAAAGGGGTTCTACATCCGCACCGCCAAGGAAACCTAGCGGCCCCTAACTTGTTAGGGAAACCTATGAAATGGCTTCATAGTGTACCCTGCCCGCTCACCTTGGAAGTGACATGGGAGTAATTAACCCGGGCATATGGGGATCACGACTCATGGTGAATGTGCACCACCTGCAGAGGGTAACAAAACTGTTATAATAACAGCCGTGCTCACGGTTACGAGCGGCCCGGAAAACTCACAGAATAACTGGATACTTGATGATGATCTTATAAAGTTGTTTAGTGATGATATATGGTACATATGACTCCAATATATGTTCTTATGGGAATTAAATGGGAGCTTAAGCATAACTTGATAATACTTGAGAATAAAAGCTTGACCTATTAAAAATGCTAACTGCAGTTAACGTAGTCTAACCTTTTGAGCTTCATAACCCCATGTTAGCTTGCTAAGTAACGGAATGTACTTACACTTGTTTATTTTCTTTACTTGGATAAAAATCCCGGATGGGTAATGAGATAACAACGGGTATGAGGATTTCCGGAGGATTATTAGGCTTGTGGTCCACCAGTTGACCTTCCCCTGTGAAGACGGCCACGAGAGTTTTATCATCTTTTTATTATTCATTTGTGATGTATAAGACTAAGTTTTATTATAACTCGATGTATGAGACACCGTGATGATACTATTGTGATTTGTCGACTTGTGTGTGTGATTGATTCACAGGCACACACGAAGTTTTGTGCATTCAATTTTATCCTTAAAATTGGGTGTGACAAATTGGTATCGAGCCGTGTTGGATTTGTGGGACATAAGCCTAGTTAGAAAATGGTCGTTTTAGCATCTTTGTTCCTCGGTTTCTTGCTTATTGACTTATCCTTGTTATTTTATTAAAACATTTATGCTTTTCATACCTTAATCTATTATTTAAAATTGTTGATTCTAATTTCTATCTCACTTTAAATCTATAGATGTCTCATAATCCGAAGGCGCTCGCTTCAAAGACCTGCCGGCTATCGTGCCATGTTCACCCCTGCGTGCTCCCACCGGTGAGAGAGGAGATTGTGATCATCTCCGACGACGACGAGGAGATGGCTACACCGACGTCTACACCTACTCCTACACCAGATTGCCGTGCCGTCTACCCTGTGGTAGCTACACACCGAGGAGTCGACGGCTACTTCCCCCTACACTGCACCATCCCAATTTGTTCCGTGGTGGACGAGGAGATTTTTGGAAGTGCAAGTACTACTTCAAGCCAGCTCGAGAGACAGCCTACTACCACACTCTCCTCACCCGCGTCTTTGGGCGACTACTTCCCGACTTGCACGCCTCCATCGGCTACCATCTGCGCCGAGTACAAGCACCCAATCGGAGGCTACCTTACGGAAGGTAGAGCTGGTGGTCACCGCATGGAATGATATCATTAATGGACATGAGGTGGAGGCCCATCCCACGGATGCCCTGCCAGAGAGCCCATGCTTTGGATGGCATGGAGGATGCAGCATGTAATGCCTACATCCACTACCATGGTCGTCGTTTGAGGCCATGAGGGAGGATCGTTTGAGTTCCTTCCTCGAAATGATCATGAGGGTGTTTGGCAGGTTTTGGCTCCACCGAGAGAATGACCCAACACTTGGAGGCAACGGTGCAAAGCATGTCCACGCTATGCGGTGGAGTGGATGATGAGGTCAAAGGAGAAGCTGCGTGCATCTCGAGAGCGCAGAGCGTCTTGAGAAACAAGTGGATGAACCGTGCACAGCTGGGACAGCCTTCCATCTACAAGAAGAAGCGCCGTTCCTTCACCATGATTGACACCGCTCCATAGGTGTTAGGTGCCTTGATCTAGATTATCATGTCGTTAGTTCGTGTCCTTATTTAGTCTTGTTGGTCTTGTGAACTTGGTTGAGTTGGTATTTTGCTTGATTGCTGGAAGTTTGTGGGCATGTCCACAACTTCTTTAGATTGGAACTTTAAATTTAGAATGAAATCTTAATGCAGAAGTATCATTTTATCTTATCTCTGCTGTGCTGATTTCTGGAGCAGCCTGTGTTCTTTATCTGGAAACTCGAAATCTGGGATGATAAAAATTCTGAAATTTTTGTGGAGATAACTAGACCTCTGTATCTTTCAAGTGTCTTTGGAATCACGTCAATAGCTGTTCATATTTGGGAGATCTAGCTGTCACAAGTTGATGTTCCTGCGCTGTCTGGAACTCAGAACAGTCTCGGTTTAGCTCTATTTTTGACTGTGTGCGAGTTCGAATCTGTAAAAGTGGTCTAAATGAAAGTTGTAACTGATGTCCTAAGCTTTCTAACGAATCTTGGTGCACCTCTGTTGGATCTCTGAAACTCGAGTTATAACAGTTTTACTGAACTGCTGAAATTGTATCTTGCTCAGAGAATTTTCAGCATTGTTTCTTATCTTTGGTAAGCTCTCTATAATTGGAAAAATTCCTAAATTTTGCACATTTGTTGGAAAACAGATGGCCGCAAGAGGAGGAAGAGGCAGAGGCCGTGGTCGTGGACGTGATGCCCTCATAAACCCACCACCACCGCCACCTGTGACCATGGAACAGATATTGGGAATGCAAGCGCGGTGATGCAAGCTATGATGATGGCGCTTGGACAATGAACCTGCAAGAGGTCCACCGCTTTGTCCAGGTTAGAGATAAGCGTGGAGAGTTTATGAAAGGTCGCCCACCGGTGTTCACACATGCCACAGTAACCCTATGGAGGCCGATGATTGGTTGCGGTTGTGGAGAAACAATGAACATAGCACAATGCAACGACTGGAGAAGGTGTTATGCGCCCGGGCAACTCAAGGGGCTGCTTTCAGATTGGTGGGAATCATTCCAGTTCGGACGTCCCAACAATGCTCCCGATATGACTTGGCAGGGAATTTAAGGACAGGTTTCGATCATACCATATTCTGATGGACTAGTAGAACTGAAGCAGGAAGAATTCAGATCTCTCAAGCAAGGATCAATGGCGTGGCGGAATATCGGGACAAGTTCAAGATAACTATCTCGCCACGCTCCTAATGATGTGGCAGATGACAAGGATAAGCAACGCCGTTTCCTCAAGGGACTCTATGATGGACTACAGCTCCGGTGATGTCTAATACTTATCCTAACTTCCGGTCTTTGGTGAATCGCGCATAATCGTGATTGATGATAAGCGCAAGGAGATGGAAGCTAAGAAGAGAAGGCTCCAAGGGCAAGCTTCGGAAGCAACACTCGCCCACGTGCTTATCCTCGGCAAGGTTTCCATGAGAGGAATCAAGGACCAACTCATCGTGGAAACCGTGGTCGAGTATCCTCGGCGGAACCCGGTTCAAGAACGCCCTCGAGATCGTTAACAGTTTGGAAATCAGCGTCCCCGCAGCAGATTAGCAATCCGCAACACGCCAGGAGTGCCTAACAATGCTCCCTGTGAAGAGTGGTGCGCCCAACAATCCCAATGCTCATTATCGATGTGGAGAAGTAGGTCACTATGCTCATCAGTGTCCTAAGAAGCGAGAACCGCCAAGCACCTCGAACCGGGCCAACAATCGAAGTTCAACGCCGCCCACCTCTCACGGCAAGGTGAACTATGTGTCATCTCGATGCAACTCAGAGACGCTTTGAGGTCATGTTGGGTACGTTCAGCGTCAACTCTATTTTCTGCTACCGTACTTTTTTGATTACGGTGCTTCGCATTCTTTTATCTCCCAAGCTTTTGTTAGAATGCATAGCATACCTTTGTGTGCCATGAAAAACCCAATACTAGTGAATTCCCGGGAGGTAGTATGCCCGCTTCTTATTGGAGCCCCTCAACTAGCATTTCCTTAAGGGGGTAGACTTCAAGGTGAAGCCTATTGTGTTGAGAACAATGGAATTGACCTTATCACGGGAATGGATTGGATGAAACAACATCGGCAAGTTGATTGAAAGGTGTCGGGAGAAATCAGGTGGCTGTGACATCACTCAATGGGGATAGAATCGTGTAGAAGTAGTAGTGCAAGCTCACCTCACTGACCACAAAGTGAATCAGCTAGATGGTGAAATCAATGAACAAGATCGTGTCGTGGAGGAATTCCGGATGTCTTCCCCGATGACTTACCGGTATGCCACCGACCGAGACATTAAATTCATTATTGAATTACTACCGGCTCGCACCAATAGCTAAAGCGTCCATATAGAATGGGAGTTAATGAGTTAGAAGAGCTTAAGAAACAACTAAAAGAGTTGCAAGAAAAAGGTTTCATACGCCCAGTTCTTCCCCATGGGGGCACTGTGATCTTTGTGGATAAGAAGGATGGTAGTCAAGCTAATGTGTGTGGATTACCGCTCACTTAATGAGGTTACCATCAAGAATAAATACCCTTTGCCTAGGATTGATGATTTGTTTGATCGGTTGAGAGGAGCTCATGTGTTCTCCAAGATTGATCTCCGATCCGGTTATCATCGACTTAAGATTCGAACTTCGGACATACCCAAGACAAACATTCACTACACGGTATGGACTATATGAGTACACCGTTATGTCTTTTGGATTGACCAATGCACTGCATACTTCATGTATCGATGAATAAGGTGTTCATGGAGTTTCGGATAAATTTGTGGTAGTATTCATAGATGACATACTAATATTCTCCAAGACCGAAGAAGAACATGCGGAACACATAAGGATGGTCTTGCAAAAGCTTAGAGAACATAAGTTTATACGCTAAGCGGAGCAAGTGTGAGTTTTAGTTAAAGGAAGTCTCTTTTCGGGTCATGTTGTCTCCAATGGTGGAATAGCGGTGGATCCGGGCAAAGTACAAGATGTCTTGAATTGGAAACCACCAACAATCGTAAGTGAGATTCGTAGCTTTTTGGGATTAGTGGATATTACGAAGGTTTATTGAAGGTTTTTCCAAGCTAGCCAAGCCTATATGACATTGACTCTGTTGGAAAAGAATGCTAAGTATGTATGGTCGGATAAATGCCTGCAAACTTTGAAGAGTTAAAGAAGAGATTGACTACAGACTCGGTATTAATTTTGCCCGATTTAAGCAAGAACTTCTCTATATATTGTGATGCATCCCGTTTGGGTCTCGGATGTGTGCTTATGCAAGAAGGAAGAGTGGTGGCATATGCATCTAGACAATTGAGGAAGCATGAGTTGAATTATCCTACTCATGACTTGGAATTGGCAGCTGTGGTTCATGCCTTAAAGATCTGGAGACATTATCTGATTGGACATAAGAGTGATATCTATACTGATCATAAGAGTTTGAAGTATATCTTCACCCAATCAGATCTAAATCTAAGACAACGTCGTTGGTTGGAATTGATCAAAGACTATGATTTGGAAGTACATTATCACCCGGGAAAGGCAAACGTCGTAGCAGATGCACTTAGTAGAAAGAGCTATGCCAATGGAATTCAGATAACATCTATGCCAGCAGAGTTGTGTGCTGAAATGGAGTATCTCAACTTGAGCTTGGTCACTAATGCAATGGAATTGGTGATAGAGCCTACATTAGAGCAGGAGATACGCAAAGGACAATTGGAGGATGAAAAACTTAAAGAGATAGCAGAGAATGTAGTGCTTGGAAAGGCACCCGGATTCAGAATGGATGAGAATGGAACTCTTTGGTTCGGGAAAAGGATATGTGTACCGAAAGTGAAAGCTATCCGAGATGCAATTCTGCAAGAGGCCCATGAGTCTGCTTATTCTATACATCCCGGAAGTACCAAGATGTACTTGGATCTCAAAGAAAAGTATTGGTGGTATGGTTTGAAGAGAGATGTGGCAGAATATGTGGCTTTGTGTGACACTTGTCAAAGAGTGAAAGCTGAGCATCAAAGACCTGCAGGGTTACTACAACCAATGAAGGTCCCTGAATGGAAATGGGAAGAAGTTGGCATGGATTTTATTGTAGGATTACCCCGCACTCAAAGAGGTTATGATTCAATATGGGTAATAGTGGATCGACTCACCAAGGTCGCTCACTTTTTACCAGTCAAGACTACTTATAATGGTGCAAGGTTAGCAGAGTTATACATGGAACGAATAGTGTGCTTGCATGGTGTTCCCAAGAAAATTGTGTCGGATAGAGGCACCCAATTTACATCGCAATTCTGGCATAAAGTACATAGATCTTTGGGAACCAAGTTGAATTTCAGTTTTGCTTACCACCCGCAAACCGATGGACAGACTGAAAGGATCAACCAGATTTTGGAAGATATGTTGAGAGCCTGTGCACTTCAGTATGGTGATAGTTGGGATAAGAGTCTGCCTTACGCAGAGTTCTCATACAACAACAGTTATCAAAAGAGCCTCAAGATGGCACCTTTCGAGACGTTGTATGGACGTAAGTGTAGAACACCTTTGTTCTGGAATCAGACTGGAGAAACCCAAGTGTTTGGTCCTGATGTCCTTAGAGACGCGGAAGAGCAAGTAAGAATGATTAGAGACAATTTGAGAGTAGCTCAGTCTCGACAGAAGAGTTACGCTGATACTCGCAGAAGAGAGCTGACTTTCGAGATTGATGATTATGTGTACCTAAAAGTGTCACCAATGAGAAGTGTGAGAAGATTCAATATGAAGGGAAAGTTAGCCCCAAGATATATAGGACCTTTTAAGATCCTAGAGAGACGTGGAGAAGTAGCTTATCAGTTGGAATTGCCTGAGAGCTTGTCCGGTGTGCACGACGTGTTCCATGTCTCCCAGTTGAAAAAGTGTCTGAGGGTACCAGAAGAACAAATCCCTTTGGAAGAACTTGTTGTCAAGGAAGATCTTACTTATGAAGAGTATCCGATAAAGATCTTGGAAATTGCGAAAAAAGAGTTACGAGAAGCGAACAAGTAAAGATGTGCAAGGTGCAAGTGGAATCAAGTTATACGAGAGGATGAGGCTACTTGGGAAAGAGAAGAGGATCTGAGAAAGACTTATCCCAACCTGTTTGAGTAAGCAATCACCCGAATCTAGAGGACGAGATTCATCTTAAGGGGGGTAGAATTGTAACACCCTAAATTTGCATTTTCTAAAAATAACCAAATTGATTTATTTAAGCAATTTTGGTGAGCATTGAAATATAGGAAATAAATAATTTTGTGAAAACTAAAATCAAATATAAGGTTAAGTGCAAGTGATGCATACATCTTGTTGCATATTTATTTTGAGATGAATGGTTTTGATTCGAATTCCAAATGAGTTCAAAATCTAATTGAAATTTGTATTTAAAATGCTTTTGGAAAATTTGTTTGGAAAAAGAAAAGGAAAAATTCCTCTTCCCTCTCTTCACGGACTTTCGCCCCATGGCCATTTCTTTCCCATGCCCAAAGACTGCATGATTGACCCATTTGACCGTGCCGGCCCGTCGCAGCGCCTCAGCTGTTCCCCCAGCAAGCCCCGCTGCCCACTCGGCCGCCAACCGCCCCCCCGCGCCCGGTGCCTGCCGGCCCGGCCCCCCCTCGCTTGGCATCGTCCTCCTTCTCCATGGCTCACCTAACCGCTTACGCGCGGCTGGCTGCAGAACCGCCGCCCGCCCACGTGGCGTCGTGGGGCGTCCCCTCCGCTCCTCGGCCTCGATAAATAGGGAGCGAGCCCCTCTCGCAGCGCCCTACGCCGCTCGATTTCGCCCAAATGCTCGGCCACGGCCATGGTGTCCGCCGCCCGGCCTTCCCCTCGGCTGATTTCTTGGCATGGGCGTGTTCGCCCGCCTCCTCTCGTTCTCCGGTGCTCTCGGATTCGAAAACCGAGGCCCGAGGCTGTTACCTACCCAGCATACCGGTGATCTCCACGCGGCCATGGCTTGCCTCGCCGAGTCACTTTCGTTCCGTGGTAAACCCCCGAGCTAATCCGAACCGGTCCATCGCGCGATCAACGGCGGAAATAGAAGATACCCTTCGGGGGTAAATTTGCTAAAGAGTCCCTGGATTTTTCTAAGTCCTAACCCGCCGTCCTTCGCGTATTTCTCCGAATGCGCAAACCTGTTTAGAAAGCGTAAACTTCATTTGTTAAGTCAAAAGTACGCTTTCAGTATTTCTGTAAATGCCATTCGAACTGTTTTCGCTTATAGAATTGTCGTTTTAACTCCGAATTGACCCATTCAAATCGCGTTAGCTTCGTAATTTCATAAGCTACATGTTGGAGCTACTGTTAGTCAAGTTTGGAACTTTTTAATTTCATGATTAGAATTAATTAAATATAGGGCTTTTGGAAAACCCGTTTTAATCATAACTTTCGCATTGTAGCTCCGTTTTGAACTGAACTTCGCGTTGACGTGATCGTAGCGAAACGTAGGTTAATTTTACAAACATTTTATCTTGTTTTCAATACTGTTGGTGTACTGTTCTAATGATAGGAATGTTTGCTTTGCATGAATGCTTTTGGAATGTTGTATGTTGCCGTGTTGGTCGCGTTCAGACGGTGAGGAAAACGTTGGAGACCAAGAACTCTTCGACGACCAGCAGGACCAGCACGCAATTTGTGAACCAAGGCAAGTATAACATGGGCCTTCCTTGATGTCCTATTTCATTCTAAGCAATTACTCATTTGCATGTGTCTAATTTTGATACCCGTAAGGACATCCTAGTGATTGTTATCCTGTTCCTTGTCTCCTATGGGTTAAATGCATATGGGTAGATTGCTAGTGCTCTAACCTGAACTTGATATACATGTTGATGAATAATACTATGGAACAAAGTGAGTGACATGATGTATAACAAACTGTTCCATAGGGCGAAAAGAGCAAATGACCTTTGTTCATGTTGCTCCCGGCCCTCCATAAGGACTTATCTGTCGGCAAAAATTTGGGGACAAGCGATTACAGCAAGGGAGAGTCATATGGCTCGACTTTAGCTCAATAATAGGACCTTTTCTAGCTAGTTAGAGGTTATCTTTTTGGCGTAAATGGGGCTTGCCACGTTGGGTATAGGGACCGCCTCTGTTCCTATGTGTATAGCCGCTGATGGATATGTGCCATAGGAAAGGGGGTTCCTACACACACCTGCCAAGGAAACCTAGCGGCCCCTAACTTGTTAGGGAAACCTATGAAATGGCTTCATAGTGTACCCCTGCCCGCTCACCTTGGAAGTGACATGGGAGTAATTAACCGGGCATATGGGGATCACGACTCATGGTGAATGTGCACCACCTCTGCAGAGGGTAACAAATCTATTATAACAGCCGTGCTCACGGTTACGAGCGGCCCGGAAAACTCACAGAATAACTGGATACTTGATGATGATCTTATAAAGTTGTTTAGTGATGATATATGGTACATATGACTCCAATATATGTTCTTATGGGAATTAAATGGGAGCTTAAGCATAACTTGATAATACTTGAGAATAAAAGCTTGACCTATTAAAAATGCTAACTGCAGTTAACCAGAGTCTAACCTTTTGAGCTTCATAACCCCATGTTAGCTTGCTAAGTACGGAATGTACTTACACTTGTTTATTTTCTTTACTTGGATAAAAATCCCGGATGGGTAACAGATAACAACGGGTATGAGGATTTCCCGGAGGATTATTAGGCTTGTGGTCCACCAGTTGACCTTCCCTGTGAAGACGGCCACGAGAGTTTTATCATCTTTTTATTATTCCGCTGTGATGTATAAGACTAAGTTTTATTATAACTCTGATGTATGAGACACCGTGATGATACTATTGTGATTTGTCAGCTTGTGTGTGTGATTGATTCCTGGGCACACACGAGTTTTGTGCATTCAATTTTATCCTTAAAATTAGGTGTGACACAATGTCAGAGAGGAGAATACTATATCCAAGTTGCAAGAACTCCCTTAAAACATGAAACTTAAGTCCAGAGACGGCATGGTTTCCACCAGTTTTTGCAACGTTATCGATGCCTTCATCAGGATCAAGCCGGTAGACTGGAACCCCTTTAGATTTGCATAAGCTTTCTATATTATCATCCAATGCCACAACCAGGTAGTTTGGAATACCAACTCGTTTGATATTGGTAAACCAAACTTCAAGCATCTCCCTCACGTTGGTGTTTGCCAATGCAACAATGAGTTCCTTTTTCACAGCAACCTCTTCCAATATCTTGGCTAACCTCGGATTAACAGATTCATCGGGGGTTACTGTTGGATTTGTTCTCAAAGCCTTGATAGTTCCAAACGGACCAGGCTTGTACAAAGTCTCATCTTTTCCTTGTCCAGCTATTTGAAGTTTCATGGACAGCTCATTAATCTGCCTCCTAAGTTCAACATTCTCTCTCCCCAACGATGACAACTGGAACTTAAGGTTGGTAACTCGTCCTGATGATTCACAAGCAGTTGAGTCAACCTAATGAATGAGCAGAGTACACATTGTACCAGTATTAGAATTTAACTACGTTTCAGGATATAGTACATCTAAATGAATAAGAACAAAAACTAAACAAACAAAGCACAAAGACAAAAACAAATGAATTAATGACATAAGTATACTCAGCAGTTTTTTGTATAGCTATGTTGCTAATGTAACATCATAGAAAAAACAAATCAATTTAGCAAAATAAATAACTATGAGGTGAAGTCACAATTGAGAAAATGTAGGTCCAGGAAGAATTTGTTCTGTTCATTTCTGTAGCTTCGTAAAGTCTACTTTGATCTTCAGTTGAAACTATATTTTAGACTGAGTGCACCGTCTAGGATGACAAGAATATTGCAAATCCAGACTACAAGAAACCACTTGTAAGTTACATCATTTCATACCTAGCTGTACAACAGTACAAACACAACTTCACAGCATTTCATCGGTAAACGAGTTCAGTTATCTAGCAGCGGTAATTATTAAATACAGGAAGGTATAGGGAAACATTGTTTTTACACAATAGCTATTGAAACAACCAGCCATTTAAAGAGCAGATTAGGTGCAACTTAATCAAAATACCATCCCACAGCTTATGCAATGGATTAGTGTAGGAGGTGGGATGCGGATGCAGCCAAGTCCCAATTAATTAAGTGTTCTCTTGTAGAACAACAGAGCAACAAAATTCTTAAATTAGAAATTGTATTCTTCTATACTTCTAGTTAGCATACAAAAACAATCCCAGACTTGGCTCAAACTCTGATCTAAGTTGAGCTCAACTTGGGTCCAGTCTGAAGTCTGAACCAGCTCTTAAGGCCATTCAGCTGAACCTTGAGTCCTGATGAGCACAGTATGAACAGGATTAACAAATGAAACTGAAGAACCTCAGGATAAAAGTTGAATGTTAGGGTGACCTCCATGAGGTCCTATTCCTCACCCAAGGTAAAAACACAAGCCGCAACAGAAACTGTTAGCTTTGCACCCTTGAGAGCAAGATTCATTTTGCAACCGTTTTGTCACTATGTCCTGCCATGGCTTGCTGATGCATCCTTGACACCTAGAAAGACAACTTTTCCTATTCTAACAGCCATGCTGCTCCAGTGCTCCTTACTATCCATTTGGTTTATCAAATGTTCTTATAGCACGGTGTATAGATCAAACGGTTATTAGAGCGAGAGCCCCTCTCAAAAAAAACTCGCTCTTTTATAGTGTGAAATGAAATTGGGTTTAGTTTTTATGCCCAATTTGAAACTTTTGTCATTTGTAAGAGGTGGACTAAAATGCTCTTAGCAGAGACTAGATCTCCTGGAGACCTAACACTAAGGCCCTATTTAGCTCCACGGGGCTAAAGTTTAGCCCACCTCTTTTAGTGACCTTTTAGCCCTCATGGATCCAAACAGCAGGGCTAAAAGTGGGGGCTAAACTTTACACACTCCTTTTCCATTAGCCCCTCCAATGTGGGCTAAAGAGGACTAAAAGTGGTCCTGTGGGGCAAAAGACGTATATTACCCCCACTCATCCCTATGCATGGCTATGCATGAGTATTAATTAGGAGCAAATGGGTCATAGTATGGCACATAGCTAATCTTTAGCCCCTGGATCAAAACAGACTCATGGGCTAAACTTTAGCCACATGGATCCAAACAGGGCTTAAACCCTTGTTATCATGTTAGTCTCGACATTCCTCCTATGTCCCTCTTCTCAAACCCTCTAAACCCTTGTTATCCAAACAGGGCTTAAACCCCTGGATCCTAGAACAAATTGGATTAGAGGAGAAGAGGAGAGGTTGACATGAAGGAAGGTCGTGAGCTTGGCGGCACGGTGTATTTGAGATTTTTAACTCAAAAAACTAATATTTTTTAATAATAGCCTATACTACCTTAAAATTTTAAAAACTACTCTCTTCGTTCTAAATTATAAGTCACTTTGACTTTTTTTGATACATCAAATTTGTTATGTATCTAGACATAATATATATCTAAATATATAACAAATTTGATGTACCAAAAAATCAAATCGACTTATAATTTGAAACAGAGAGGGTAGCCATTTTCATTATGCTAGAGTTATGTAACGACTAATAATATCATACCACATACATTGACATGGCTAAATAGACACGCCAACGTCGCCATGAACACTTTCATGTGTGGCATCGATGTGAGAGGGTTGAGTCACACCGTTTTATTTAGCCTATGGACTTGATTAGAGTCTCAGGTCTCTAATGCTATTTTCAACACGTTTTTCATCATCTTAGAAGAGTGATATGCACTGTGCTTCTCTAAACTTTTCTCGTATTCTCGTCTAATTCCATGAACTCTCTAAGTGATCATTTAGGTACTTTACTTTTCAAGTGGTTCGTTCTAAATGCGAATTCAGGTCCACAATTGAACCTAGAGTAAACTCAGAATAACCATTTGAAAAGTTAAAGGACCTGAATGAGAATGCGAGAAAAGTTTAAGTACCCACGATGCATTTAACTCATTTTAGAACTAGTGTACTCTAAGTTTCACCTAAATAGCTTAGCCCCTCCCTTAGAATTAGTACTGAACTATTGTCGGAGTAGATTTTTCCTCTTTCAACTTTAATACAGATACCTTAGACCCTCGACTCTCCAAGCCATTTAAATTAGCTTTGTGTGCTCGTTAGAAGTGGTTTTCAAGTTGGTTTCAACATTTTTTTAGTTGAAAACTTTAGTAAATGTCTAATAAGGTTTTTAAACCACGAAAAATGTCTTTAAGCTACTAAAAATTGCAAAAATATATTAGCAATAGAAGGACACCAAAAACTAAAATAAAACATTTAGAGCTTGTGAAAGTATCTTTATAAGATCCAAAAATCATATTTAATTCTAGAAAATGGTAAAAGATCTAGAAAATTCCCAAAAAATTCTAATCTATATCTAAATACTTCATGAGAACTTTACACAAAAAAAATACGAGATGCAACCAACATGAATGAATAACGTGAATACATTCAACATTAATGTATGTTGGATTCAAGCTTGTATTATCTTATATTTTTTGTTATGAAAAGTTTTTAAAACTCATTTAGACATCAGTTAAAATGTGTAGAGAATTTTCTAGAGTTTTCTTAATATATTTTAGAGCTCAATCTATTTTTTGAAAGTTTCTAGAGATATTTTAATGATATCTAAATATTCATTCGGTTTCTCATGTCCTAGTCTATACTAGTATAGTGCCCGTGATAACGTCACGGCTTCATTTCAGGAATGCACATGAAAATAACCAAATTACGGTGATACTTCGTCACATAAATAGAGTACAACAAGACAATTAAGAGAGATTCCAATTCATTACATCATTTTCAGTATATTATAGAAATAGAAATAGTATAATACACGTGCTACACTACGGACAAATCAAATAACTAAAATATTTGTAAAAAATATTTGTTTGCCAATCAACAAGATATTATAAAAGAATCATATGTATATTGTATTAAAAATATAACAATACATGATGATACAGTGTAACCATAATTCAATTAATAATAAAATTCATATTTATTTTCATGAATCAATAATATCTAGATATTATATAATAGATAATATCTAGAAGTCTTCACCCATGTTAATCGTTGGTACATGCTTTCCATCCGCTGTGTGTCTTCCATCTCAATACTTTCTTTATCAGCTTCTTAAATGCCTAAAAGAATCAGATATAGTCACTGTATTTTTGCAATAATGCTTACACAATACTGACCATTTATAACAAGGTATGAACAGATATAACCAACATAACACTTGTCTGTGCAGCTTCTACCAGTAAGCAACAGCTATAGGATAGTAGTTGAGAAAGAAAATATTTATTATAAGCAAGTAGGAGAAACAAAACATTAGTGATTTCATCAGATGACCAAACAAACCATCATGGGTGCATTATACTGGTGTAGGGAAGAAGCATGATCTCTTTTACTTCTCT
This sequence comes from Miscanthus lutarioriparius, assembly GCA_904845875.1. Lineage (NCBI taxonomy): Eukaryota > Viridiplantae > Streptophyta > Magnoliopsida > Poales > Poaceae > Miscanthus > Miscanthus lutarioriparius. The sequence goes on from CAJGYO010000001.1 coordinate 45,534,057, forward strand.
AATTATATCGTATTTTTATTAGCATTAGATTGTTACATTTTCAATAAATTCATATTTGAACATATGTCAACACGTAAAATTGTGATGGCATGCCACTATGCCACTATGCCACTATGGTGAAACAATTGTGCATATCCTGCAAACGATAAAAGAAAAAAAAAGGAAAGTGAGATGCCAGATCCAGCTTGCATGTTGATGTAACTTGAAGAAAGTCATGTTTATCTCAGAAATGCCAAACGTGGTGAAGGTGAGAGCTTACTTTGTGGCTCCTGGAAAATTCAGAAGCCCACCCAAGGCGTGCATGTTGCCTAGCCACCCCTTTAACAGCAGCAAGAAGACGGTGGTCCTCATGTGTATCCTGCCTATGAAGAACTTGCTCCTGTTTTAGAGTGGCACAAACTATTGTGTTAACCACTAAACATAAATGTTGTTCAAAGGAAAAGGGAGGAGGACACTTACAAGGTAGGAAAATATGAAGCTCCTATAGAAACACTCTCCATCACCATGCACTGGCCTAAATTCAGAATAGGCACGACAAAGGTTGAGTACATTTTAATGAAAATGCACTCCTTGCTCAGCAACCATTTCGAGGAGCTTGTAATGCCTAATGAACCCGGCCATGTTTACTTTCTACACAAACACAAGAACAAAGGAATTCAAATCAAAATGATCTGAACCATGAAGCATCAGTTCTAATATTGGATTCTAATTTGTTAATTTTTCTGTTTTTTTGGACACCTACCTTGTTGAGCAGCAAAATATGGGGTAAAATACATCTTCACATGCGAGATAAAAATACTCCAACTTCCTTAGTAGACTACAGTATGTAAAGAGAAAAAAAAACATTTCAGATTTACAGAGCAGTGAAACAATGAATACATGAGAGCAGTTTTTTTAATTGGCAGGCAGGAAACACTAAGCATACCAACAATGCCCCCCTTTGTAACAGGAAAATAACAGCCGATAAAAAAAAATCTATACTCTTGGCAAATAAAATGTGCTAGTAGCAGAGATCCTTTCATTTTTGCTGGTAGAGATCCTTTCATTCAGTTCAATTCCAAATATACCTGCACAACAACCACCAGTCTCAACTCCAAATATAAACTGTGATTTGAAAAAAAAAGTTATTGCTGCAGTTCAATTGCGGCTGCACAGTGACTTCTTACGAATATTTTTTATTTAAACAAGAGAAGACAGAGCATGACTAGAAAATATAACAGAACATCGTAATGCCTTTGTCTAAATTTATTAACTTTCAACTCATTTAAAGTCTTCATCTAGCAATCTCAAATTAGTACTTCTTTTATTAGAATCACCCTCTTACCCTACTCAGTGTTGTCGATGGAATATTACTTCTATCAAGTATATTTCCCATGCTAACGCTACGGGAGAAAAAGAAATAGTATACTGCCTGGGAGAAAAAGGAAGGGTGTCAGAACCATGATAACCGATTGCTTCCATGAAGCAATGAATCATAGCTCATGATTATTACCTGTATATACTTTGATTGTGTATAATTGTTGCCATGAATAATTTGAAAAGCCGATAGTAAAAAAAAAACAAGTACTCACTAATAATATACTATTTACAACTTAGGCAACACTGCAGGATGCCTTTTATTCTATCATGGTTCTCATCACAACACAGTATGAAGACAGATGAGTATATATATTTACCTGAATTGAGTAGTCTTGACAATGCTCTGTACTCACGAACATGAGAAAAAGAAAGGAATCTGTTCTGTTCGTACATGCCTGAAAGAAAAAAGAAGGCTCTGCAGAGACAACAACCAACAAGGTCACCATCCATCGGAGAAACAGGGGACACCACACCATCCTCTGCCCACAACCGAGCAGCGAACGAGGGTTCTTGCGGCAGGGAGAGGAAATGAGCGCGCGAGTCAAGCGTTGGGGAGAGGGAGAGTCACGAGTAGGGTGGGCACGGGTGCGGGAGAGGAGGGGACGTCCGGAGAGAGGGAGAGCCGCGCGTGCCGCGTGGGGTCGGCGCGGGACAGGACGAGGGACGAGTGATGAGGTTTGATCCGAACAACATGAATAATTGGATGTGAGTGAGCGAGAGAAAAGAGAGTCTAGGGTAAATGTGGTCCATTCGTTTTCAAAAGTTGGCTGGAACTAGGTATAGTTTTTTGGGTGCATGCAATGTTTTCCGAAACGGTAAACGGTCTTTACACGGTTGCCCTTCGTTTAACGTTTAGGTTGTTTACACGGTGTTTAAACAAAGTTAAACGGTCTAAACGGTTTTGTACTTTTTAAAAAAAATACATATAATTATTTTGGTATGTATATATATTTATGCATGTGAAAAGAACCAAATATAGATATTTATGCATGTAACATATCAAGTATACACATTTATAAATATAATAAACTTAAGTATACAAATTTATCCATACAAAACTGAACTAGATTTACCTCGTGTTCGCCTAAACGGCCGTTTAAACAGTTGTTTAGCCCGTTTAATGATGTTTATTTCCATTCCGTTTAGGCCGTTTTTTCCCGTTTTTTCACCGTTTAAACGGTCAACCGTTTAATTTCCGTTTACCCCCTAAACAAAACAGTTTACCACCGTTTACCGTTTACTGGCCGTTTAATCCGTTTAGGTGAACATTGGGTGCATGTAGGAAAGGTCATGACTGTTGGGGATAGTTTTTTGTGCGGCTTTAGAAAAATTTACATTGGTGTATTATATGTGGTAGAGAACTAGGTTTTTTTTATTAAAATTTTTAGAAGCTTGGAAGCATTTTTTTGTGATTTAAAACCTTGTCAAATGTTTATCGATTTTTAACTAAAAATATGAAAACATTTTTAACCGAGACTAGTGGGGAGGTAATTAATACAATCTCCTACAACTAAAAAGAACAAAGCGTAGATATTTTTTGGTGCAACATTTGTTTGGTTCGTCCGTCTGCCCACGCCCGTGCGATACCTCGCTCGCTTCGTCGCTCTGCCTTCGCCCGTACGAAAAAAATTCTGCCTCATCACTCGCGTAAGTCACGCCTCTAATCGCTCTCTCCCCCTCGCGAGATCCCTCTCCACCGTGCGGTCGTGCCCCTCGCCGTGCACATCGGCCACCACATCGGCGCGAGCGGACGGCCTGGACCAGGCGCGGCGGACGACGTGGCTGAGGCGGAGAAGGTCGCTGGGGACTGCCGGTTTCTCAGGCGCTCGCCAGGGCGCGGTGCAGCCAGGCCGGATCCGGTCGGCGCTCGGTCGGAGACGGCGTAGCTGAGGCGGAGAAGGTCGGCCAGGAGGGGAAGAAGCGCCATGGATGAGGTGGTGGCGGGCACAGGCGGCGGTGGCATTGGCGCGAGCGGCCCCCCTCCCTCATCCCCACACGGGAGGGTCCCGCACTAGATCCGCCGCCGTCGGTGCCCATCCTGAAGGTCCACGCCGCCACCCGCACCACCCCGACGCCCACGGCTGCGGCCACTGCTGCACCGTGGCTCGCACCCGCGCCGAAGGTGGAGGTGACCCTTGACACTGTACCTGCGGCCGCCACTCCCTGCCTCCACTTCGGCCCCCGCAGGTAGCAGCACATCCGCTTCCCCTCCCTCCGCCTCCTACGCGTCCGTACGTCATCCTTGCTTCCCTCCCTTCGTCGACGTGGAATGCGTTGAGGCAGCGCTGGATCTCGCCGGATAGCGGAGTGGAAGGCGAGTCATGTTCTGGTGGCAACTGGCAAGTGGCTCACGCGCGTCGGCGTCGCTCCTCCCATTTTCGTGAGACAGAGGAGATCCCTGGCAACAAAGGTACTAATGAGATTGACTTGGTCTTTTCTGATTTAAATCATACGCATTTGTGCGTGTATTGAGTAGAGAAGGGAAGTACATACTAGAGATTATAGAAGTACCTAGCTGAGAAGTACGTACCAGAGATTAGAGAAATATGGAGCTCCGAGAAATACACCTAGCTAGCTGCCTACTCCTCCGATTAGAATACTAGAGAGATTATAATCCTGTGCATTTCTACAGCTTATGCTTGTGAATGCAAAATGACAAATACATCTTTTAATTACTTATAAAATTAATCTTGCAACTTTAATTAGTCAAGTCTGGTAGTTGTGGGCTTGAGGCTATCCACCTGAATCGCTAATCGGACCTATTTTCCTGTCGATTTAGGCAGGATTGGGATGGGGCCTCTCTTGCGATGATGAAACCCTCAGCAGCGAGACCTTCATCACCAATTCATCATCAGCATCATCAGGGCCTTGCACGTCTACAAGGTAAGTCGTCGGCTCTACACAGCTTTACAGAGAAACAAACATGGATCATGTGAAGAAACTTAGTTTGGTAAAAGATAAGATCTTTCAGAGTACACAATATACATTCCTCAATAAACTAACAATTTTAGTAGCAGCTGATTCCTTATCATTTACCGGCTTCTTAAATTTTACGTGCCTTTATTGCCTTGAGAAGCTGCATCTTCCATAGAATGTATACCAGCTGATACCACATAATGTATGCATCTAGAGGTTAAATACTGCATTTATTATGGATTGTTCTAAGCAAATTAATCATGTATTAAAGTATGCACAGAAAAGGTAGTCACATGAGAGGTGAGCCGATCCATGTCATTGGGCAAAATCATGTATTTATTTACTTAATGGATGTCAGATCAAATTCTATAGGGGTACATTGGGCAAAATCTGGTCTGTGAGTAATCCCTCTCATCAAATGGCAAAGCAACGTTTATCAAGGTTGGTCATCCGGTTTATGTACTGCAATCACTCTCTTCTCAAGCTTTAGCCAGATTCATGGCTATACATTTATGCAAAAATTGCTCCACAGGAAACTAACAAACATATGTATATTCAACAGACATCATACTAATTTAGATGTATGTGGTTGTCTGTCTAGACTTGCTCTTGCTCTCATGAAATGAACTTTGCTTTTTGGCACTGATTATGCCTTTGTCTGATTATGTATTCAGCCAATGAGTATACATTTGTCTATCATAGGTTATTATTTTTTTCAATTAATGAGTGTACATTTGTCTATCATAGGTTTGCTCAAAAGAAATAAAAAAAGGATCGTGTTCTCATGTTCACTTGAATGGTTGAGTTGATGTTTAATTTAACAAATACCGTACTTGATAAACCGCTGTGGTCGACAGATCCTCAACACCAAGCTACAAAGTGTTTTCTTCGCTAGAGTCCTACTCACCATCTTTGCACAAGACACATAATTTGGCTAGGTACCTAACATATCTCTCTCTTTTTTTGCATGCAGGCAGAGATGGAAAAAATATTGATTGTTTTAGTTTTGCATGGAGACAGAAAAAGATGCAGCTTGAGATGAAGCCATCAGGCGTTCCCAATCTAGGTGACCGTGAGTGACATGCGTATAGTCTTTAAGTCATGATTTTGTTTCTTTTTATTTTTTCGATTTAGCTTGATTCGTTTTGTTGATTATGTTAATGGTTCTGTGTGCATTCATTTATTCATTGCCTAAAATAAGATGGGCATTACGTAGATATGTGTCGATATATAAAATCGTAAGCTCTTCTGTTAGAATATGATAATGCACCATGTATATTTTTTCTTCGTTTTCTTGATCCAACATTTGGTCAATTTAGTCAAAATAATTTTAGAGGTTAGTATATATATATTTTTTCAATTATATATGTAGTTGTATGGTAATTAGTGGAGTTGCAATGTAATTATCTATAAAGGAAACCATTGGAACCTAATTTAAGGGAGTACTAGTTTGTGATATCTTTCTGTGGTTCTAATTTGCACACCCGAATGTTGCCGTAGCGTTAGCACGGGCACGTTACTATATAAATAAATATACAGTGTACTATAGGCTGGTCAAACCGATTACACATTGATTACAAGTTAATCTTAATTACTGATTGATCGTGCCATTCTCCTTGATTAAATATTGCATGTCATGTGATAGAGGAATCATGGCAAAATAGGAAGTAGAAAATTATTATGCTATCCATATACACATTGCATGTTTGCATGCACCAGCATACATGGCAATGAGCAAAAAGAAAGAGAATTAACACAACAGGAAAGAGAATTAAAACAAAAGAAAAGACAGACTGCTATCAATCCTCTGCTATAAATCATGTGGCCTCACCATAGCGCCACCCTCGCCAGTTGAGCTCGCCCTCGCTCGCACCAGCCTCCACCCTCGCGCCCTCCCTCGCGCACCGGTTGTGCTTCGCCATAGCGCTTCGCCATCGTCGTCGCCTGCCTCCATCATCTTCACCGTCTTGCTGTGCCCTCGAGGAGGACTGCGGACGGCGTAAAAATACTTTCTGCTCATCCAAACGGTGAACGCATCCAGGTGATCACCACCGTCCCCTTTTTCTGCTCTTTATTTACTTTCCTGCACATCGGCACAAGCAAGGCAACAGGGAAAATGATTATTTTCAATACTTGCTAATTGGAAGAGTGAAAAAATACTCAAAACCGAACTGAACTGCTGCTATGCCAAACCGAAATGAACTGCTAACATTTTTCTACACATATATGAGCTGAAACACATGCATATATTTTTAATCGGCAAGAGCAAACAAGGATCAGTACAGAGATTAACTTAAAACTTAACAAGGTATACACATAATACGATGCAGTATCTATCAACAAGCAGCACCATTAAATATGATATAGAATTTGATGTCAAAATGTAACTGCCGTAAAAATAGTTGAGGAAAGCAATGTTCAGAACATAAACAAACATGGTTTCTAGCATAGTATTTTTTGCAAATTTGGTTCATTGCCCAGAATCCTTATAGGGCTGCAGCCTTGACAGTTACCATACAACATAGATAAAACTCTGAATTTTAATGCAGTCTATACTGCTAGAGTACATCAATATATGCAAATCTGAACTTGCATGCCAAAAAAAATTGAACACAATAATTAGCAGCAAGCTAATGAACGCAGCACAAAAAAGAAATATTATCAAACTCACTTGAATCGGCTATGGATGATACTAGCTGCAAGCTATTTAAAGCAGCGCTTTCAGAGAACATCTAAATAACCAATTCCAGTTAGTAACTGAATGTTCAGCACATTCAGCAAGCTATTTAAAAGCAGCACGTTCAGTAATCTACTGAACGCAGCAGAAAAATGAAACAACTTTTTTTTTTGTGATGCATTTAATTTTTTACTGATGTGTGTCACGTTTAGAGAACATCCAAATAACCAATTTCAGTTGTATAGGAGTAACCTGACGCGAGAAGGATGTAAATTAGCTACTTACGGGCAGAAATTCAAAATAACAGGGGAAGTTTAGACATGTTATAAATAATTCTGAAAAAGTAATTCGTTATAGCCTCCCAGAGCAGCAACAGGTAATAGTTCTGAACTAAAAGAGGGAGTGAAACTTGGGTTCCAGCCTCACATGCATTTAATCTCCCCGATAGGGTTTCTGCAATGCTGGTGGGGTGTCTTGATATTTATTCAGAACGAAGTGTATCTCCCTGATAGTTCAAATTTTGTTGGCACGTGGCCACGCACGGGCATCAAATTTGCGGTCATGTATGCTAACAAATTAACAATGTAGGTGTTGTAGTTATTTCAGAGGCCTCACATGATGTCATCAAAATAACAGGACAGAGGCATAGAGCACGCGGATAACTTTAAATCTTTAATTGCTTGCCGATCTCCATAGAATTATAGTATATTATGTTCGACTAATGTCATCCTGTATATTTTTCATCATTTTGGTTTCTCAGTTGCCAATATGGGTTCTGGCTGTCGGTCGCTCAAAAGAAAGAGGGTGTACGCTGACCCACCGCCTGCAATCACCGATATACACATCTACAAGTAACTACATTATATTTATCTTGTAATTGATCGAGGCAATCATTTTCTGTCAATATAGATTTACTCGTGTGTTTTATCATTTTGATTGACACGAACGGGATTGTAGATGGGTTGAATTCCATGAAGTGGAAATGTAACGCATATCTTCTATATGGGATGAGTTTTTTTGGAAAGGCAACGTACGATATCACCGTGGTGATACATATTTACGTGTAATTTTGAAGGATGAGCATGTGCATTTTGAGCTCATCTTTTTGGACCATGTCTATTTTTTTTCTACAAACCATTGTTATCTATCTGTTGGATCTAATATTCTTACAGGGAACTAAAATGGAAGCGGTTGCGTACGGTGACCAAACCATGAGGTTCGATCGTTTGTTTCGTGTAGGAGAATGTTATGACTTAATGAGAGTTGGCTTCGCGCCTACTCATGTTGGTCATTTGGGCTACATCTTTCGTTTATGTGCCGACTACTTTGTGGTTCTATCTCCACAAAGTATGGCTAATGCACCACCGAGAGAGCTATGGATTTGTCAGTGTCCTCATACTTTTATGGAATTCGAGGATGTATACGCTCAAGCTGAGTACTTTTTTGCAGGTATACCTCATACGCCTATATTTAAAAATACATAGTTAACTGTTTATGCTCCTATTCCATCAATAACTATCATTTGTGTTTGTAGATGTTATTTGTATAGTTGTGCATGTGTCTAATATTCGAGGAAGGGATGACGTGCGGATGCGACCGTACATATATGTGGTGCTGATGAATGAAAGTTACTTACAATGAAAATTTTATCATTGCTCCATGTTATTATTTTTTTATTGTTTGATGCTAATCAATTTTGTAACTGGTAGGTACCACTGCATCATAATAACCGTCGAGTATACACACATATGCCGTCACTTATCGGAATGGCGGCGAGCGGCATCAGAATTGCGCGTTTTAGCTGGTCTCCATGTACAAATGAATACAAATAGAGGTATTGTATCAGATGTCCTCTTATGTATTGACTAAATAAAGTATCGTTATTACATTTTTTTTTGCTCGTGCATGATAGGCGGAGTGACCACTACTAACGATTTTAGCGAATTGATATTCAGTCCTATTTGTATGAGTAGCATGATTTTCAAAAGTCGATTCTTTTTAGGGTAATTCATTGATTTAATTTATTGACTACAACATTGACCTAAAAGTTTTTTATTTGTTTATAGGCTTACGCAATCGTCTGCTTGTTGATAAAGCCAGATGTCGTCGAGTTCAAGAATTTGCTAAGGACATCATGTCGCGTCTCATAGATTTAGAGAACTAAATAATATTGAAATTATTTACACGCTTATGACATGCACTTTGAATAGATGATGGACATGAATTTAGTTTAATATAAAGTCATTTTGTGCATTTTTATTGGTCAAACAGGTTCAAAATATATGGATTGAGTAATGTTTGTCTGACATATTTGATTGTTTAATTTAATTTGTAATATCGGAAACTTCTTGCCGATATAAAACATTATTTTAGCCGTATCACGGAAATGTCTATATAGTAGAGTTTGTGAGTCTGCGGTGCCGTGCTCTTAGTGACTGTTAATTTCATAAATTTTGTTTTTTAATTAAATGTCAGTTTAATGTCTTACAGTATTATTATCTTAACGCGCGATCCATATGTTTTTAATATAAAAATTTAGTTGTCTCGTAACCACGTATACGTATGCCATTATAAAAAAATTAAAGGAGGCGGATACGACGCGCACAAGGGTAGCACGCGACCCCAGCCGATCGGTTGAAGGAGCTGCGGATGGCCGCTGCAGCAGCCGTAACCCGATTGGATGAAAGCCAGGGGAGCAACGATTGGGAGAGAGAGGAGACCTTCGAGGACAACCAAAGCACTTGCGTCATCTCGGCCACCGCAAGCTGCCGCCACCACCACTCGCCGACTCGCTCTCCGCAGCGCCGGTCCTGAGTTTTCACAGACCTGGAGCGAAACTGGCAAGCAGGGCCTCTCAACATAAACATAGTACTAGTAGTAATAATACTTAGTAGATTTTTTACTTAGTAGATTTGTTAGCTTGTTAGAGTTTGGCTTAAGACGAACTAAAAACAACTTACAACGGAGCAAAATCCTGCAACTTAATGTCTTAATGACGAGGAAACGCTCAATGAATCACATAAACATCCTCATACGATTAGGCTTGCTGTGGCCTTTGGCTGTGCCAATCGTTGATCTTGCAATAAACACTAAAAATAACTCGTGGATCCCAAATCTCAGTTCTAACGATTGAAAGATTAAAAGATAGATTATAGTGCAGTAGGGCAAGTCGACAACCAGCACGTATCTACCAGTACAAGCAATATCCGAGTATTGATGGATGATGCTATGACGTCCTCTGCTCAACTATATAAAATACGTATACAGAACACATACCTGCTGGCCGCTAATGGGCCCCTTGGTGTCACGGGCCTGGAGCGTGTGCCCCGCTCGCCCTGCCCCAGGGCCGGGCCTGGCTCTCCGACAGTGATGAAGCCGGACTCGGCGGCCGGCTGCGCTGACAAAACGGAAAGGAGGCTGAGGTGCGTTTTGGATCGTGTTAGCAGATAGGCCGCACGAAGGCATGGAACAACTATTGGGCCGGGCTCGTCTCGAACACATGTACAATACGTATTCCTTTCTTCACCGACGCCGTTCTTCGTCCTGTTCTCAGGCAGCGGATGGGGCCACCTTCGGCTGGGCGAGCTTGGGGCTGTGTCCTCGCGCGGTCGCAGACGCGACGGACGGAGCACGGGGCGGCCGACGGAGCAGGGACGGTGGCGGACAGGACCACCGCCGGCTGGGCGACCTCTCAGCGCGCTCGCGCATGCGACGGATGGAGCAGGGGCGGTGCCGGACGCGCGGACTGAGTAAGGCGAAGGTGGGCACCGTGGATGGGACCACCTTCGGCGGTGTTGTGCCGGCGAATGGAGTGCGGCGGCGGCGGCGACGTACTGCTAGGATGCTAGTGAGTGGGCTGGAAGAACGGGGCTCAGGCCCATTGTTATTTAGGCAAGCCTGTAAAAACACACGAATCTTGATGAATATCTGAGCCATACAAATGTGGAAGAAAACAACACAAGAAATCTGCTGACAGATATTTAGAAATTCCGTTAAACTTTGTGAAATTTAAAGGGCTTAAATATCTGATTTTACAGTTTAATTAGAAAATGTAGACTATTTTTTGTTAATTCAGAGAGATAAAATAACTACACAGGCAGGACGTTTGGACCAGAATCTTTAACGAGCCCACGGCCCATGGAGGGCAATGGGCTGCAATTTCTCACACATACCACATCGCATCGCCCAGCCGCCAGCCGCGGAACCGCCAAACATCGCCGTCTCTCGCCTTCCAGATCCAGTCTTCCACCATCGTTGTGCGATGCGCCTCTCCGGCAGACTGGTAACACCTTGTGCCACCTTCATCTTTCTTCTTTACCTCCGTCCCTGCACTGATGTCTGATCTGAAATTTTCTTCATTCTGCATTTATACTTAACCCTGTTCCTCAGATTGACTAGCGCACAAATGGATGGTTGCAAGAAGAGCGCCACCAGCGCCGCCGCTGACCTCACCGACGACCTCATTGTCGAGATCCTGTCACGGCTGCCGGCCAAATCGATCTGCCGCTTCAAGTGCGTTTCCCGGCACTGTACGGCCTAATCACCCACCCTGAGCACCGCAAGAAGTTCCCCCAGACACTATCGGGCTTCTTCCACCCCAGCTACATGTTCTGGCTTGACAACGAGGACCTAAAAATATTGCCAGGTTTCGTTGGCATAATGGAGAAGCGAAGAACTGCCATTTTAGACTCCTCATTACCCTTCTTGACCGGCTACAGGTTGATTGTTCCAAAGGTCTGCTGCAATGGCCTTCTCTTCTGCTTCTGCCGGAAGGTATCCCCCGTGATGAAGCCGATTTTGTTGTATGCAATCCTGCAACAGAGAAATGGGTTGTCCTGCCAGACACAGACAGCGTTGCTCTGTATTACCTTTTTGGTTTTGACCCGGCCATCTCCTCCCACTTCCATGTGTTTGAAATTATAAACGGGGATGAGGATTATGGTTACATTGATGGTGTAAATATCTACTCGTCAGAGACAGGTACCTGGAGTTACGAGGGGAATGGCTGGGGCGATGAGCTTCAGCTAGTCAAATCAAGAGACGTTTTTCTCAACGGAATGATGCATTTGTTGACTTATGATTTCAAGATACTGACAGTGGACACAGAAGGGAAGAAATGGAGGACCATTCCTTTGCTGGAAACTATGTGTGCCTTATTCACGTGTAGAGGCCCTCTTGCATTTATTGGTCAATCTCATGGGCTACTGCATTATATAAATATGAGGTGCCCTGATACCTCTAAATTGTCTGTCTGGATTCTTGAGGACTATGACAGTGGTGAATGGATATTGAAGTACAGCATTAGCACTTCACATATTTTCGGAGAGAAGAATCTCAGGTTTGAAAAGGACTACGCTTTGATTGCGATCCATCCAGAATGCAATTTGGTTTACTTCGTTTGGCAGTGCGGGCATAAGCTGATGTCATACGACATGGAACACAGGAAAGTTTGTGTTATATGCGATATCAAAGAGCATTTGTATGACCCATTTGTTCCATACCTTCCATATGTTCCATTTCTCTCAGATTCACTAGCTGATCAAGGCTAGAGGCTACAAGCATACTTGCAGGGTGAAGACAAATAGTTATTACCCCCCCCCCCCACTTTCTTATTTCCCGTTTATGCTTTAATGTATTCTTGATTTTGTTTTCAAAGGAATGATGCCAGTCATCAAGATCACCCTGTAGCTTATATTTACAGAGATTGTGTATCAAGTTAAATTTGCTTGTTGACATTTGTTAGCTGTGTGCATTGCAATATTGCTGGCAGGAATTTCTTTCTTCATTGCTCATGTTGTTCAATAAATAGAAGTGGGGTGATGTTTAATAACCCAAAACAGCTAGAGAGGCATGATCAGGCTGAGGAGACCATCCGGCGCCTTTTAACTTCATGTGTCTTTGCTAGTTCCATCTTTTTCTTTCAGAAGCTTTGGCTGCAAACTTTGATCCCCTAGTCAGATTCGTCCTCTTCCTCCTGGTGGTGGTGTAAGGTGATGAAAGCATTGCATTTTCAACAATGTTACTCCTGTCGATGAGGTGGTCAGGACGGTGATCGTTGAAGGAATTACATGGTGTGCTTCCGGGGCCAAGGATCTTAGGAACTTGGTCATGGCTTTAGTTTAGGTCCCCCTCCTGTTAGCTTTGTGTTGATGTCGTCTTATCTCTGTCTGTGGCGTGTCAATTCTTTTTGCTTTCTTTGTGAGGTGCTCTGGTGTGTCCTTCGTTTCTTCTTTAATGGTAAGACATGCACCCTCTTGTGTGTTCAAGAAGAAAAAAAGATATGCCTTCACTAAGAGTTGTAAAAATCACTTATGCGCATTGTCAGGGGGTCATGATTTTAGATTACTTACACATCATGACAAATTTAAGGACCCACGGTGTATGTTGGCTATGATATTGCTGCTTAGTTACTGCCGTTGGCTATGATCTGTTGCCTACCAATGAGATTGCTTAGTGCCGTTGGTTCTGATCTGTTGCTTTCCAATGAGATTGTCTAAACTTCATTTCGCACTTGCCCCATTCTGCTGCAGTTCGACAAAATTGTCCACTGTTCCTTATCCTAGCCAAGCTGAATTTGTTTCCCTTACAAGGTGACCCCCAAGGCCAGGTCTATTAAGGATCGAAGGATGGCATTGTGCAACCGAAACATACTCGCTTTATTTTTGCTAACATGGTCAAAGGACCTTTTTTAAAAAATGGGGAAAAAAGCACTCATCCACACTTCCAAGTCCCAACAGTTCTTATTTGCTTAAACGAAGTTTGCTACTATCTTTTTTTTTCTTGAAAATTATGTTTGCTACTATGAATGCATGTGTTCATGAAAGCGTGCATACAGAACTGATGAATTCTAGAGCATCCGATATCTGCAGCGTAGACTAGACAACATTTTACTTTTAACGGTCGTGAATTTCTTGAAGTTTAAATTATACAAGCAAGTAAATGGCCTCAGTAGAAGTAATATACTCCAAAACTGTCAAACAACCTCTGTACAAACTTTCATTATACAACCATTGTACTGCACTGAACGCAAACAAGCTATTGTACAACCTTTGAACGTTGGGTCCAGCGCTTCACATTTGCCGTACTCCAAAGGTTAATAATTTACATACGCATGCAAACTTTCATTTAGAAGTGATCGTACATCTCAAGCAAGCATTCAGCAGGTGCCCGTCTGTGCATTATTTATTTGCAAGATGCACTACCGATTGCTTGCTGAGAAGCTACAAACATCCGCGCTCATTCAAGGGCTGCCTGTGCTGCAGCTAACCTTGCAATTGGGACCCTGCATCCAAATATATATACACCAAGTTGTGGAGTGTGTTGACTCAAACCACAGTCCAATTAGCAGTGTAGGAAAAAAAAACTCAGACTTGCAAGTTGTTCTAAAGTATGTGTAAGTCACTCTGCATTACATCCTTCTCTGTATTTTTGTACGTCAAAGCGTAAAATAGACAAAGCTTACCAAACTTCTCAAGAAAACAGCCAACACATAAACATGAAAAGACTTGATTTTGCTAAAGAATAAGATTGTACTATGGAAAAAAAAGGGTCCAATTTTTAGGCTAAGAAACTTTAACATGTGCTACATCTGCACATTCTGATTAGTTAGTACCATACTGCACATATATACCAATCTGATACATGTGCACATGAGAATATCAATTCTAACTTTCTAAGTTCTAACAGGATCGATTTGATTAAGTAGAACGTTCCTATGAATTATTCATGAAAAGATATAGTGCCTGACCTGAAAGGCGAACAAGAAACATAGTCCAGTCCGGCCTTAGCGAAAAATGCAACTGAAGACGGCTCTCCACCATGTTCCCCACAAATGCCCACCTGTAATTACTATTTTGTTACCCGAAGACACCAATTTAATAAACAAGAGACAGATTTAAGCTTCAATATATGTAAATTTAAAGAGGGAGTACAGATAATGCACGATGCCATTACCTCCAAATCAGGTCTTGACCTTCGGCCCCTTGCAGTGGCAATCTTAACCAGTTCCCCAACTCCCTTCTGGTCAAACACCTGACGATCCAAACACAACTTTATCAAATCATAGAAACATACTTCATTTTAATGATACAGAGCGAACGGAAAATAGAACATCAGGACTCTGACAACCTTAGCTTGATCAGGGAGGCAGGGAATAAAGCTTACCTCGAATGGGTCGTGCTGGAGAATACCCTGGGATATGTAGGTTGGGAGAAACTTGCTAACGTCATCCCTGCTGTAACCAAATGTCATCTGTGTGAGGTCATTTGTCCCAAATGAGAAGAACTCTGCCAGCTCTGCTATCTGTCAACCATTGTAATCACATTCACAGAAAATATAAATCAGTATTCATGATAGCCAAATGACGAAAATCATATTTTCTTTATAACATAACTGTATGTTTATTCTTGCTCATATTGAGCATAGTACATCCTATGGACTACAAGGTTCATCATTTACCTCATCAGCTATAAGAGCCGCCCTAGGAACCTCAATCATGGACCCAATTTTGTATCTAATAGTTGTTTCTGAATTGGCAAAAACCTTGTGAGCGACCTGATGAATCACACTCATTTGCTGCTCAAGTTCCTGAAAAGCATCACTCTAGTAATAGTTACCTTGAGAAAATAAAAGCATCTAAGCGATGCCAATCCATGTTATACTACAAACATTCTGAATCTAACCAGAAGCATGACATATAATGAAATATAAATCAAGAAAGAATCAGTTTGAACCAGAAATACTAATGCAAACAAGGAAAATGGAGAATTTCAAAAATGAAAAGCCCATCCCCTGTGCATATACAAAAAAAAAAAAGACCTGCCTAGGAGGACCTAGGTGGCATTTTATTAAGAAGATAATAGGCACCCAAATTCATCTCGACGAGGACTTGGACTTAGGTGGTCTGGGCATATATCCGCACCCTCGACCAACTGAGCTAGTGCAGGAGAAAACAAAACGTCCTAACTTTGAAGTAGCACTCCAAAGTAATAATCCAAATCCCCAATACATGTCAAACACCACCAAATATTGAGAAGAAACTTTCATACCTGAGGTGTACCAACAAGAGGCACCATTATCTCTGGAAAAACTTGGAAACCTTGGTCATTCACAGCAATAGCAGCTTCAAAGATAGCACAGGCTTGCATTGCTGTTAGTTCTGGGTACGATATACCAAGCCTGAAAATATTTAGCACATTCTACATCAGAAGTGCTGTTTTGGAACATAAAATAAAGACTAACAATGACTAGTACAAATCATGTGCTTTCTTGCCAGTTCCAGTGAACTGGAATAGTGCTGCCCTTTCATATTGGGAAGGGCTGGTAAGCAAATGCATGGTGCAAGTGAGCACAACATGAAAAACTGACCTACACCCACGGAAACCAAGCATAGGATTCACTTCAGAAATTTTTTCTATCCTTGCAAGGATTTCCTCATGAGTAGAATTGGTGTGACAAGATAACATGTGAACAATATCCTCAATGTTGCCCTCTGGAAGAAACTCATGGAGTGGAGGATCCAAGAGCCGGATAGTTACTGGAAGACCTGAAGAACAAGCATGAATGCGATAGTCAATAGTCAGATAAGCAAGTTCACTTTTACGCTTCAAATTCATTTTAATTGGAGAAATAATTAGCATGAGTATTGAATATAGAGATCAATGTTCATCCCCTAAGAAAAGGACATCAATGTTCACCCCTTAAGAAAAGGGGATCAATGTTCATCCCATAAGAAAAGGAGATCAGTGTTCATTTATGATGTGACAATCATGAGGTCACAGATGCATTGAGCAGTCAACATTACAACAACAACAACAACAACAACAACAAAGCCTTTATCAACAAAGCAGTCAACATTACTTGAACTGAAATAATAACACTGCAGCTGTAGTCTTATCAAAGCCATTAATGACATTTGAACAACTGTGAAGTCAAACAAAAATGCATGTCTGTGAGCACATACCAGCCATTGCACGAAAAATCCCTTCAAAGTCTACCCTCTGATATGGCAGGAGAAGGTCTAATGCTTTCTGCCTCTGTTCAGCACTATCCGCCATTATCATCTGCCTCATGGCCTTAATCCTCTCATCAGAAGAGAAGAACTGAAGCACAAAAAAATTGATGCATATCGTTAATCATATACATATTCATACAACTAAAACATAAAGCATTGTACCAACCATGTGTTCAGTTCTGCACAATCCAATCCCTTGAGCGCCATTTTTCCTTCCAGTCAGTGCATCCGCAGGAGTGTCTGCATTGACCATGACCTAGAACAACCATATTTGAAACAAGTATTATGATGGAAGATTTATTTATTTACTGTGCTTGATTTGAATGTGCTGAGAATCATTAAAGGCCAATCATGGTCAATAATAAACTTATATCAATGCAGATTTTTTACCTTTATCTGTTTAACTTCATCCACCCAAGACAAGAATATCTCTAAATCAGCACTAAGTGATGGTGGGGAGAGAGGTAGCTTGCCCAAAATGACATCTCCAGTTGATCCATTCAGTGACAACCAGTCACCTTCGCAAAGCACCTGGTCTCCAACCACTACCACCTGCATAACAACAGTTAAAAATGTAAACAAACCTTATTTGAAACGCAAAATGGTAAAATAAGATGAGCTTTGTTTGTCTTCCTCATTACACAACACAACTGCCAACATGGCAGTAACCAAGGTTCTACCCTAAAACTAGTGCAGGCAATGATTTATATGTTAAGCACCTTCTCTGCATCATTGACATGGATACTTGAGCATCCTGCCACACAACATTTTCCCCAGCCACGTGCTACAACTGCTGCATGAGAAGTCATACCACCTCTGGCTGTGAGAATTCCAGCAGCCGCATGCATGCCGCCAACATCCTCCGGGCTGGTCTCAGTCCTCACCTTATAAAATTATGCAAGTCAAAGAATTGTTATAATATGAACATAAGAAAAGAAAAGTATGCCTAACAGCTTTGTAAATTGAAATATAAAGACTAGCAAGTGTATTAAAATATTAACAAGATTCTTACCAAAACCACAGATTTTCCTTGTGAATACCATGTTTCAGCATCAACGGCTGTGAAGACAATCTGACCCACAGCAGCACCTGGTGATGCAGGTAAGCCTGTAGCAATGACTTTATCTTCATATGACAATGGGTCCTCAAACTAGTTTAATAAAAGGCCAAAGAAAGAGTGTAAGAAATAGGTATGTTAACATCATTTTTAAGTAGAACACTGGTTGAAATTAACTAGCAAAGTGCATTCTAGTGACACAGAAAAACAGATACCAAAGTACCAGTTACTACAGGTCACATGTGAAAAAGATTAAAAAGTGACTCTTATTTCTAGAAAACCAGGTCCTGCATTTATACTTAATTCTGTAGCCTGACAAGTTTAAAATGCAGTATTTGACATAGTTATATCCTAGTTTATATTCAGCTGCAATTTATTGGTTTAATTTAATAGAAATGCTTTTTGCTACCTTTTATTCTTTAAACATAAAATTGTCAACAAAGTATATAATGCGACAGACTTGTGATACTCATTACTTAAATATACCTGCGGATGAAGAAGCTGGTCCAAGTGTCGTGGTTCCACCATCTTAATTGCCGAACGATGGTCAATCAGGCCCTCATTGACCATATCTACAGCAATCTTTACTGCACCTTTGCCAGTACGTTTCCCTGTTCTGCACTGAAGCATCCAAAGTCTGTTTGCTTGAACAGTGAACTCAATGTCCTGCATTGCATGTGAACTAGGTGGTCAAGGCTAAAGCCCCAAACTGTCACTGTAGTTACACTACATGACAGTTGATTCGAGGGTCAGCACAAAACATTACTGTGGAACAATAAATAATGCTTGTAGTTATGCCTATTGGCATTCGTGTTCAACAAGTCAGAGAGTCAATTCCAAATGTCTATACTATATGCATAGATTTGATTGTGTTTAAAAACATGATGTCAGACACAGACCACCCCATCAGTTGGAAATGAAGGCAGTAACTTGGTCCAGCAACAAGTCAAATTTGCAAAACCGACTTCCAATTTATTTATTCCAGCACAAAGAAAGAAAAGTCCTTTTGGACATGAAATTTAGATTGTGCTTAATGTGTAGCATGTAGCACACACAGAAACCAAATATTAAGTTATTAATTTAGAGAGGGAATTCTCGATAATTGGACAGTATACTGCACCATCATCTCTTTGTAATGGCTTTCCAAGATTTTGCAGTTCGCGACAAGTTCCGCATAAGGCTCTGGCATGCACTCCTTCATCGCATCAAGCTCTTGTGGAGTTCTAATTCCAGCAACCACATCCTCACCCTAAGAAAGAAACATGTTAGTTGTTCAAAAAAATCAGTATAGGTTGAATCCAGGCAAAAAGTATGACACTTAAACAAGGCTATGCCTTATGGAACATTAGATACTAAATGACAAATAACTACCTGAGCATTGACAAGGAATTCTCCATAAAGTTTTTTCTCTCCAGTACTAGGGTTCCTAGTAAAGAGAACACCGGTGCCTGATCTGATACCCATGTTGCCAAATACCATGCACTGAACATTTACAGCAGTGCCCTTCAATCCAGTAATCCGATTAATGCTTCTGTACTTTTTTGCCCTAGCACTGTCCCATGAATCAAAAACAGCCAAGATAGCCAAATGCAACTGCTTCTTTGGATCTACAGATATGCACAAAAGATGAAAAGCAAGAACTCTATGAATCTATTTTCATGTTATGACATTGCCACACATAACAGAAAATGATTTAATATTTAATATTATGTTATAAATGTGGCTACATGCCTATACGTACCTGAGGGATAATTTTCACCTTTGGCCACCACATAGACATTCTTATATTGAGCTACAAGTTCTTCCAGATCCTTGACATCCAGCTCAGTGTCATTCCGCAAACCTTTGGCAACTTTCATGGCTTCTAGTTTTTCTTCAAATAGTGCATGAGGTATGTCCATAACCTGACAGAATCAACACACTGGTAAACTTTGAGGAAGGGCATCTATTTCAGCAACCATATGAATCAGACAGAAGATGTACCAAGCTGTAAAGATAATTTTGTCAACGGGAACCAAATTTCATGTCAAGATAAAATGCTATTTTCATACAAATAAGATTACATGGAACCCATGCAACATCAACAGTCACTTGGCCATGGTCACTGGATCATTTTTGTTATACAGCTTGTAATACCAAGAAACTTTTAGAGCATTGACATGGGGTCTTACATAGCATTTTGGACACTGGAAACAAACAGTATTGCATTCCTTAAAATGAACATATTAAGAAAAAGAAAATAAAACACGCAGAATTCAGTTTGTTTACAAATATTAAAAGATTTAAGTAATGGAAAATGACAAAAAAAAGGACATATGAAGGCATTTCCACAAACAAAAAAACTCCAATCAAAACGAAATTTGAATTGTCTGTGCTAAATGTTCCAACATGTTGAAATTTTGGGTCTGAATTTTTTTTTCCAGACGAGGTCGAGCCCCATTTCCATTTATCGAAAAACGGAAATACATGAGAGTGTTCAGAAAAAGAGAGAAGAGCCTAGCGAAGGAAACAGTTTTTGTAGTAGGTCTGAACTCTGTCTCAGAGTCAGAAAGCTACTACCACTTAAGCCGAATTTTAGGGTCTGAATTAAAACTGAGATTTGCTTGAAGGCAATAATCCAGCTCAGATTGACAGTTTGAATGTTTGATAAAATAGACAAGAAATTCCAAACCAACTTTCCCTTTGATTGCAGGAATGGAACCTCAATTAGAAAAAATGAGATTGAACTTGGAGCCTGACCTCACGTTTAAGATCAACAAAAATCCTTTAGCACACACTCAAATCCCAAACGTGAAATCGAATAATCCATTTATTTAAGTTTGAACATGATGTTTGTAGACTTCATATGCCAAGTAGGCTCTAATTTGGAGTTGGATTCTAAACCAATATTCGAGCTTATAAGGAATAAATAATACTTGTGACCCAAAACCGACCCGGCGCAAAGAGAAAGGAGAGAGAATGACCTAGCAGCCCTAGAAGGCTCCCCAATTCACGATTCGGCCCACGGCGCGGCGCCGCACCGCCGGCCGCGCCGCCCTGAAGATCCGCAGCCATGGACAAGCTGAGGACCGCTCTCCTCCGATCCAGCCGTGTGGCAGCCGGGGGGCTCGGTGCCAAGACCACGACGGCCGCAAGCCACGGCCCACGGCGAGCGCCTAGCGGAAGAGGTGAAGCGGAAGTGGGAAGGGAAATGGCAGAGAGCCGCAGGGGCAAGAACATGGAAGCGGCAACGGAAGCTAGAGTAGCACTATGGACCCAAGGCCCATAACGGGAACTAGACTATACTTGCAACTACCAAGCCCAAATACATCCATGGAGGACTTTATTTTTTATTTTTTAGAAAAAGACATGAAATACGAATTGTACTCGTATATATACGGATAATAAGCAGTAGTAGTGTGGTTTTGGTGTACAGTAGTAGTTACCACGTTGCCGAACATGTCGAGAAACCGGCGATAGGAGTCGTAGGCGAAGCGCCAGCCGCTGCGTTGGGCGAGGCCGGCGACGACTTGGTCGTTGAGGCCGAGGTTGAGCACGGTGTCCATCATGCCGGGCATGGAGACGGCGGCCCCGGAGCGCACGGACAGCAGCAGCGGCCGGCGCGGGTCGCCCAGGCCTGAGTCCATGGCGCGCTCCAGGACCCGCAGCGCAGCGACGACCTCGTCCCACAGCCCCGGCGGCATGGCCCGGCCGCCGCCAAGGCCAAGCTCCTGCTGCTGCTGCTGGTACTGCCGGCACGCCTCCGTGGACACGGTGAACCCCGGCGGCACCGACAGCCCGATGCTCGCCATCTCCGCCAGGTTCGCACCCTTCCCGCCCAGCTGCATGCATGTGGCATGTATAATGATTTATTTATGGATCGGTGACCAAGCTGTAATTTGTACGTAAACCGCTACGCACGCACGTACCAGGTCTTTCATCGCCTTGTTGCCGTCGCTCCTGCCCTTGCCGAAGTGGAAGACCCTCTGCGTCGTCTCCGGCGCGGGCCCGTCGCCCTGGTAGCGGTGAGACGCCGGCGCCATTGATCGATATGATCGAGCGGCTTACTACGTACCACCGTACGATGAATTCTTGACTGAAAATCACGTGGCCAAGAGTTTTGAAGTTTGAACTCTGGTCGTTTTTTTTATTGGTGTGGCAGTGGCAGGCTATGCTTATATATATACGACCATGCGCCGGCCGGTGGCGACCAGGGAGGCGCCTGATGGGCTTGCGTGCACTACACGCATCGGATAAGCCAAAGAAAAAAACTGCGCATGTATATCCTGATCGATCTGGTGTGATTTTTTTTAATTTTAACACTTTTTTAAACTAATTCTAAATCTAACACTTTTTTAAACTAATTCTAAATCTAACCCTGTCTGTTTTTATTTTCAAAACTAACACTTTTGGTCGCGTCTATTACCAGCATGGTGGCGCGGCAGGGGACTGACGTGGCGACGACCGGACCGGCTGACCGTTGACGTGGCGGGGCCTGCCGCGCCACCGATCTTGGCGCGGCAGTGCCGCGCCCTGATCCGTGGCGCGGCAGAGCCGTATAAAAACCCCGCGGCCAGTCTCGCCTGCCCGAGCAGCCTGCCCGCCCGCCCGCGCCTGGCTGCCGCGCCCGCGTCCCGCCCGGCCCTCCGTTGCCGCCTCCCTCCCTTCCCTTCTTGTTCTCGTTCAAGGTAATGACGTGCTTTTTATTTTTGTTTGAATGGTGGATAGGAATATTATGAATGTGAGTTAAGGTTAGGAGAAAAATTATGTTTAGGAACTATGGGCTGCGGTTTAAATGTTAATTATTTAGTTAGAAGTATGTTTACCATGTATATTTTTGTTGCTATAAGTGTTGGTTATATTATTTTAGTTGTAATGCAAATGATTATATTTTACATTAATTTGCGTTGTTTTGATTGATGTTTAATTTGAACCGTTTTATTAGATGGAAGACCTGTTTCGGGAGCAGTTGTGGCGAAAACAGGGTCATCCTAAAGAATTGTACCCTGACGAGTCTAACAAAGATGCCCTCGTCCCTCGTAAACTCCATGTCTCTAACTGTGACTGTGGTCGTCCAGCCGACGTGTTTCAATCGAGACATCCAGACACATCGGCTCGTTGCTTCTACACATGCAGTCGTTTTAATGTAAGTAATTGTTTCCGTATGTATTTTTTTCTTCATTCGTATTACTAGGTTACTAATAATTTGTTGGAATTTTATTGTGTAGACCCATAAGAGGTGCTTTTTTCAGTGGATTGATGGTGTAGACAAGTTTGATTCCAGATATCTCCTTTTCGATGATTGGTGGAGAGGGCGATATCCACGAGAGCACTTCGAGCGGTGGATTCCACCTCCCCCTAACCCCTCTCCAATGACGGCTAAGGAGAAGCATTTAGCCGCAGTTAGACGACTCGAGAAACCTCCTCTGTGTTAACTGTTTGTATTTTATACATGAAGGGATTGGATGCAGCGAGAAACATGCTGTTGAGGTGGCTCGTGCAAGGTACGAGGAAAAGAAGTTAGATGAGCACAGAAAGCGAGTTGGTCGCACTGTTGAATCACCGATTGTGTTGTCTGATGAGGCGAAGGAGGCTGAGGACGACACTGGGAGGCTGGGGACGACACTGGCAGACTGAACGAGCTCATCGCTCTAGCAGAGGCGGGCTTGCAGGCGGAGGAGGATGACGACGCGTTCTTCACTCAGGCCGCAGAGGCCGTACATGAAGCGGAGGCCGCTTACTACAGGCGAAAGACAGATCAGGGCAATGCAGGTGAGCCTAGCCACATCAACATGGTTGTGGTTGAGAATTGGTACTCGAACAACGAGTTGCTTACTCAGTATGTTTCTGACTGGGGGTTTTTTATTGCGCCGTCTGTTAGTTCCATGCGTTATTAATGATCAATGTAGCTATGTACTAGAAATTCCATTGTGTTGTCTTATATTCCATTTGAACTATTGATGTATTGTACCCATGTATCATGTACTCAGATTAGCCATGGTCGATCTTAAGTGATCCCATCTGTTTGTATCATGCGTTGAGAATTTCTAAAACGAACATAATCAAGTGAAATTATCTCGAATACAGTGCCATAGCCCACTAGTTCTATCGTGCCATAGCCCAGGTTCTGCCGCGCCATAGCCCACGGCGCGGCAGTGACGCGGACAGAAACCGACCAGCCTCAGTTGAGCTGTTGTCGGTGCTGTAAACAACTACAAGTGCTGCCGCGACTGTGCGCAAGTTGAAACGAATATGAAGCAAATAAATGGATGACAAGTTGACACATAACATTTTCATTGGTTTATGAGTCTGCAAGTTTCAGATGACAATATTCGTTCGACATAAGTTCGACGTAACAAACTAAGTCCCAGAAATGTAAGGATCCCTCGAACGCCTCTTGAAAACCTCGTCGTCCGATGGAAGAAGGGGGTAGTCGTACTCCACCTCAAGAAGGGGGTACATCTGGTGTGGCGTGGGAGGGGTCATCCTGTTATAAATTGATAAACAAAGGGTTAGAGTATTCAAGTTAACAATATTCAAATTAACATTATGTATCATTGCAAAATTTGAACTACTTGTTATGCAATACAAACACAATATGAAAGCACCTGCTGCCCTCATCTTCTATGCCTGCTAGCCTTGTGACCAAATTCTTTGCAAACGGAGCAAAGATTCCTGCCACGGGTCTCGTTGAAGTCTCCCCCATCGTATATGTCTTCGCCGTACCTTCTCATAGCGTCCATGTCCCCCTTGAGTCGCTTCTTCTTCCTCCTATCCTTCCCTACCTTCATTAGATCCGAATGTTGCACGTAGTTATAACCATTATAAGGTGGCCACTGTATTGGGTCAAGGTATGGCTCGAAGCTCATCTCCCAAATACTAACAGTGTTCGAACGGAGATATAAGGGTGACATATATGACAGATCCTCATAGTTGTACCCGCGAACCTTGTAGGCCGTGATCATATGAGAGCAAGGGGCATGCATGATCTGAGGGACATTGCAACTGCACTCTACCTTTTTAAGATCAACACGGTAGTTTCGTCCACCATAACGTTCGCCGCTCAAGCTTGTGTCACCCTTGCCCCGTATACTAAAGATATGGTGATAGGGTCCATACGACTCGGCGGTGTGCTGCTTGGCCAATTCCTCGGCCTCCTTCAAATATTCAGCTCCAGCCTTTCCAAAACGCCCCTGCTCAGCTATATTCCTCTGCGTAAGTTCCTATCTCTTCACAAAATATTTGTTGCACTTATGAAAGGAGAACTCAATAATTCCAGACACAGACAACGATCGAACTCCAGTGAATACACGGTTGAAGGACTCCAAGGAGTTAGTGGTTATAATGCCATACCTGAAACCCCCCTCGTCATATGCTAACGCCCACTGAGCCTTATGTTCCATCTATGCCTCTAACCAGGCATTTCCTGCTTTATTTACCATCTTGCTATCACTCTGTCTCTTTCGTGTATTTAACCTCCACATACAACCATTTTTGCATATCACGTGGTACCTCAACTCCTGGTCCGAATGAGTGACGGTGTACAGCCTATGGTGATACACATCATAGTCCTGAAGGAAGAGCTTCATCTCTGACATTGTATTGAATATCATCCCCTTCCTAAGGGTTTCTTTCTCATGGTCATACAATGATTTTCTACACATCTAAAGACCGATGTCACAAACTGCCATATCTGTTATGCTGACATCCCTATAGTTCGGAACGCCCCTGAAAGATATGTTCATCGACCTTAGTTGCTTAAGCTCAGTCGCTGTGTAAGGTGGTGGTGGAACATACTGCTGCTCTTCGCTAATTCTGACCCATGAATCATAGGGGGTATCATCTGCTGCTAAATCTGTGACTAGTCTACCTTGAGTCTGGACACCATGCAAAACCTTAGTTGGTACTGGTAATGGTATAGTATGAATCGGTACTGGCATAGCATCTGTACCTCCTTAGTCATCATCTGAATCATCTGAATCACTGCTAACTACATCACCGATCATGTTCTCCTCCTCCTGCTCCTCTTCTTCCCGTTTGAACTCATTCACATCGAAGTCATTGCATATATAGCCTACTACAGGTTGAATGAAATCGCTCCTCAAGGGCCAACTGACCGTCTAAATCCATGTTATCCTGAGTTGCTTCCTCTTCGACCCCTAATTCTTATTCATTGTCTCCAAAATCATCAATGGACGGGCCGTCCTGAACACCCTGCATCCTGTACACATTCTCCACCACCACCTCAGCCATGGGCACATTAAAACCTTGGAGCACTCTAGTGTAGCGGGACCAAATGAGCGGTGGTCGCAGAAAGGCATGAGGACATAGTGTGCCCTAGTCTTCCCAAAGATCAATCCTCCCTTTAGTGTGAAATCACCGCCAAACTTTGCATTCAAATGAACACAAATGTCGTTGAAGCTAGGAGGTTCATTAAACCATTCCAATTCTTATTTTTCTATATCGTCAAATATACCATCTTCTCTCCTAACACTTCCTCCAGTATAAAACTCACAATAATCCATCCGTAAAAGTATTTCCGAAACTTCATCAAGTCGTCGAAAAATCGTAAATACGTAATGTCCATAGTAATATTAATACCTATTCTAACTATAACTATACTAACTAATCTAATATTAACGTCTATACAAGGCTAACTACAACAACTAATTAGACTAAATCCAATGTATAACTGACTCAATAAATGTACTAACTAAACTACCAAACTTTACTATCTATACTAACTATATTACCTATACTAACTAAACTAACTAACTATACTTTACTAATTATACTAACTTTATTAACTATATTAACTACACTAGGGGAGTACCTCGCGACAGCGGCGCTCGTCCTCGCGGCGGTGGCGTGCTAGACTGGGCCAGGAGGCGCGGGCGCTGGCCTCGGCGGGAGTGGCGGGAAGCCGTCGTGCGTGGCGGGGCGAGGCGATGGCGCGCCTGTGCCGTGTAGGGTGTGCCGGTCGCACCGGCCGCCGGCGGTAGTAAATCGCAGCGGCGTTAAATGTGGCCGGCGCGCTTTCGGGCGGGCAAGGTGGACGACGTGCTTGGTGGCGAGCGGACACGAGAGCGGTAGCCAGGCGCGCCCGGGCGGACAGGCTGCTCGGGCAGGTGGGATTGGCCGCGGGGTTTTTATACGGCTCTGCCGCGCCACGGATCAGGGCGCGGCACTGTCGCTCCAAGATCGGTGACGCGGCAGGCCCCGCCACGTCAACGGTCAGTGGGTCCGGTCGTCGCCACAGCCCCCTGCCGCGTCACCATGGCTGCGCTATGACAATAGGCGTGACAAAAAAATATTAGTTTTAAAAATAAAAAACAGATATTGTTAGATTTAGAATTAGTTTAAAAAAGTGTTAAAATTAAAAAAAATATCTGGAGCACCTCCGGTGGACTCCGGTCAGGTGAAGTGGCACGCACTGGGGGACAGACTACGTACGGTGTAACCTGATATTCGCGCCGGCGGCGGCCACGTCGGTCGGCGTGCATATATATCATCACCTGCCACTGGCTGCTATGTTTATTGCTACCCCTGAAACTGAAACGGTGAAACCATGTGCTGGACTGCTGGTTGCCGGACGCTCACTGCAGTCGTTTGTTTTTTTAGGAAACCGGAGGAGCCGTAGCTTCTACAGAGAATTTTAATAAGAGTAAAAGAACAGGCAAGTTACAACAGAGGGTTCAAGAAACAAGGAAAGAAATAAAGAAAATAAGAAAGAGAACTGTAATTACAATGGACTCAGGCACCATGATTCAAAGGAGTGAAGAGAACTTTGCTTTGCCTTGAAAATGAACAGACGAATTTCTTTTTGGAAAGTATTCAAACTAGACTGAAAACTTGATTGCTGCCCTTTGAAGATGAGATCATTCCTAGCGGTCCAAATTATCCATCCCATAAGAATTATTGAGTTCATGAAGAAAGGATAGATCATCTGTAATTTAAATTTTTTTAAGATGTCTGCTAGGCTCCCCTGCGCTTGCACTGTCAAGTTCAATAGGCTCCAGCAGTCCCTTGCAAAGGAGCATCCAAAGAACAAGTGAATCAATGTCTCCTCAACTGACTGCTGACATAACACATAGTTATAAGAATCTAAAACCATGTGTCTTCTTCTCAAGATGTTTGTGGTACTTAACCTGTCCTTAATGAGCAACCAAAAAAATACTTATGTTTAGGCTGACAGAACACTGCAGTCGTTTGTTGCCACCACACAGTCCACAAGTCACAGAGAGCAGCGGTTGCTACCCCTGAAACTGAAACGGTGAAACCATGTGCTGGACTGCTGGTTGCCGGACGCTCACTGCAGTCGTTTGTTGCCACCACACAGTCCACAGTCACAGACAGCAGCGGTTGCTACCCCTGAAACTGAAACGGTGAAACCATGTGCTGGACTGCTGGTTGCCGGACGCTCACCGCAGTCGTTTGTTGCCACCACACAGTCCACAGTCACAGACAGCAGCGGTTGCTACCCCTGAAACTGACGCTATATATATTAAATGATGTTGTTGTCAAAAAAAAAAGTGATCAATTGATGTTGAAAGCCCGGCCCGGGAATAAACTCGGACGACCACGACCACAAGACCGGATAGACATCACCGTAGTAACCGACATGGCGTCATGTTGATGGACCACGGGACAGTGGTATCCCAGCTCACACGGACTGATCGACGGACCTGAGTCTTCTAATTTCATTGACGTTTTCGTTACTAAAAAATTCTTCGTGCTTTGCAATATGTGCTGGGGTCTAGGAACGGTTTTCTGCTTTGAGCATTTGAGTGTTTCATTTATGCTTGCATGAATTTGTTCTTTCCCTGTATGCTTTGTTTCATTTATGCTTATTACATGAATTTGTTTCGTTTTTCATGTATGCTTTGAACATTTGAGTGTTTCAATTATGCTTCGACGAGTTATAATTAAACGGGGCTCCACTCTAATCGGTTTTACATGTATCGCATGGACCGCTCCTATTTGCGACTTCCTCGCCTTCCGTGCCGTGATCATATCTACTACTCGCGGTTAGAGGTGTGCACTTTGGTGCTCTATTTTTTATGCAGCTCCTGGTTTGCTCTGTTGTTCGACTTCCTCCTGCTCCTGGTTTGCTCTGTTGTTCGACTTCGACTTCCACTTGCAGACCCAATGGCCGGGTGTGGTTGGTTCCTTTGATTCAACTATATGCACGATGGCGAATTTCTCTCTTCCGAAAAGATACATATTATGTCGTCCTCTTCAACTGCCACGCAGAGGCACGTGGGCGACCTGGACCCAACCCACCTTGGCTGACAACGGAGCCCCATCGCGCCGGGTCCGCTCCCCAAGCTCCCCCACCTATCGGGGACCATGCAGAGGGCAAACGGATCCGGGTTCGCGACGATGCTGCCAGGGCCGGCTCTATAGATTTCAGGGTCCTTGGACAATAGGAAAGCAAGGGCCCTTTAGGCCAATTTTTTTTCCAATTCTAACATAAGAAATCATATACTAGCACTAGTATGAGATAAATGGGAGAATGTATATAGTTCATAAAACGCAATGTTTATACAATAGAAGTAACTAAAAGAAAAATAAAATAACTATTATGATTACCTCAAATAAGAAAATAATGCTTCAGGGCTTGCTGAAAAAAATGTCTATGGGCATTTCTTGATGCAAAATCAATGAGAACAATGTCGAGATCAATGTTGTCCAAGACATCCTTCTTAATACAACACATAGCCAAGCCATTCAATCTGTCCTGTAACATATAACATAGTTGACCTCAAATAATTTTTAATAGTTTTAATTTGGAGAAACTTCTTTTAACTGAGGCTACTGTTACAAGAACTGTTTAGAGAATCCGATAGGCAATAGACACATTCGGATAGCAATCTGCAGCCGTCACAAACTGTAGAATCTCGGTTGCTGACATTAAATCATCTGGCAAAGTCATTTGCAGCACTTGTAATTCAGAGAGAAAATCATTTAACTCAATATCAGACTTGTTTTCATGAGAAAAAGTTTTGACAAAATTAGTGCAACAATTCTGTAGCTATGTATCAACGACGCGACGTTTCAGTGCTCGGACTTCAATACACGCTCCTTTTCCCATGGGCTTAGATGTATGGGCCAAAAGAGTATATACAATATAGTAATACATATATACTAATATACATGAACTTTTTTGGGCCTCTAACGGCTTGGGCCCTTGGCCGTCGCTCCGGCCGCCTAGGCTCAGAGCTGGGCCTGGATGCTGCTGGTGAAGATTCGATCCATGAGGAAGCGGAGCGGTTAACTTTTTTGGCTAGTTTTGGGTCATCCACTTCGGCAACGGGGGGTGCGCTTTGCTGGGTTTGTAAGGATCTGGCTCAGGCGAGGTCCTTCATCAGGCTTGAAGACTGCTTCCGATGGAAGATAAATAGAGTTGACACCAAGCCAACCAAAATCAGCTTCTCCCGGGACATTCATGGCAAGGACGGGAAGGAGGCGTATGCAACGGTCCTCAATCGCGGCATGGAGGAGGGAAGGAGATGGGTGTGGCAGCCTGAGCCAAGGCCTTGCCCTCCGTAGCCGCCACACCGTCCACGACCTCCGCCACCAAATCCTCAGAGGTGCCCTCCACCCCCACAACCCCAGAATCAGGGAGGAAGGGATCAGGCCCTAGGGGCGCTACAGGCAACAACAGAGAGACAGGAGAGATTAGCAGGTCCTCCTCATCAAAATCAGCGACCGCCAGCCAGTCACCCTCCACAATGTCAAGGTTGGGGACAGTAGGGCGAGGACAAGGCAATCAGCAAGTGGAGGACCTCCCTTTTGTCATTGATCCAAGGTATCACGCGCTGACTTGCTATAATTGTGGGGAACCGGGGCACTTTGTTAGCAACTGTACTAGCCCGAAGATTTGTTTCATTTGTGGGATTGTTGGGCACCATATGAATGCTTGTCCTCACTGGAAGTTGGATCACCCTGTTGCTGCTTACCTAGGAAGTGCTAGCCAAGGTTTAGGTTTCTACCATGTTGAGGTCCCTAGTGTAGAGTCGACACGGTGGCTGAGAATTTGACTAATTGTGGGGTTGTTAGAGTGAAGACTATTCAGATATCCTTGACTGAGCTAGAAGGAGAGCTATCTGAAATTTACTGTAAGCAGTGGTGACGAGATCCTAACATATGGGTATGTTAAGCCTCGGGATCAATGGTTCCCGATTGAAGGGACCCCCCGACCGACCCCTCCAGGATCGCCCGGGGGCTCGAGGGCTATACCCATCAGGTACGCTCGCGTGCACCCTCCGATGAAGAAACATGACCAAGCCTAGGAATGGTACAGCCCCTGCACAGGGCTCAGGGGCTTGCCTGGGCCTCAGGCTCCCTATCGACGACACGCTCAAGCTCGGGCCTTGGCTCCTACCGTAGCTTGCAACGCCAGCCAAGGCCTAGGTGCAAGAAGACAAGCCCCGGGGCATCGAGGCTCAGGGACTCCCAAGTGTCGCGCTCCAGGCGTGGCCTTGCCGGTCACTTCCACGATAGGGGCACGCATGGTGCGTGATACAAGAAGACAAGCTTTCCACAGCCTCCAGGGGCTGGGCGGCTCCTAGGCCCGCATGTCAGCCCTTGGATCCAACCTCCTTCACCACCCATAACACTCTAGAAGGTCCACCTAGGGGAGGCCGGTCCAAGCCGACACAGCCTGACACGCAGAGTCTTAGAACAGAGCAGTCAAACGACGCCCAAGGCTTCTTCGGCTCTATGACACCGCCATGGTCCACAAAGCGCCGCTGCAAGACCCTCTTGGACTCCGGCACATGAAGACCATAGACTCATCTCCCCAAACCGCCATGTACCCGATCTATCTCGTTATATAAGGGATAATGTCGGACCTAGAGGGAATGATCAAACCCAAGACATTCCATTCCATTCTATCCGCTCCTGCTCAACACCGAGAGCAGAGCAACCTAGAGAGGGGCACCGAGAGCTCCTCCACCACATCCTGTCGTCTTCCTTCTCTTTGATGAGGGAAAGACTCCACCAGCGGTGAGGCAACCTTAGGATTAGCACCGAGCTAACCCCCTACCAAATCTCTCTCTACATTCTGTTGTAACCCCCTGATTTTGGGTGCTTTTGAGTATAAGGATTATTAGCTGCTGGATGTAGGGCATTGATTGGCTTGAACCAGAATAAACCGTTGCGTCTTCTTTGTGATTCTTGTGTTCTTGAGTCCATCCGAGCCACCGGAGACCCATGCTCTGACACCGACTCGAACAACTATGTTTGCCGCGGTTCCGATCCCGCGACAAGTGGCCTTGGCAGATTAGAGAACTAGAGGTGGGCAAATTCTTGGTGAGATTTCCACCACACAAGAAAGTGGTTGACATCCAAAACTATCGTTCATTTAATCTGAGGAAATTGGGAGTACAGGTGGAAGTGCTTGAATGGGTTGGGGATATTGAAGCTGTGATGAACTACAGGAGGCTTGGGTGTAGATGAGAGGTATCCCACCAAAATGGTGTCATTGAAAGTATTTGCTCAAATAGTTTCTAGTTTTGGATTAATTACAGAAGTTGATTGGTCTACCTTGTTCAAGACTTTCTATGAAGTGGTGAGGGTTAACGTGGCCTGCAAGGACATCAATAAGATACCTCATGAGACACTTTTCAAGATGAATAAGAAATTATTCCTAGTTGAAAGGTCCTGATGGCTAGAGGGGGTGAATAGCTTATAAAAATTCTACAATAACACTAAGTCAAGTGGTTAGACAAATATGAGGCAAACGAAGCAAGTTTTGTGCTAGCCCACTAAACATGCAAGCCACCTACCACAATTCTATTTGCTATAGTCTCTAAGTACACAAAGGCTAGGTCACTACCACTAAATTGGCGAGCTCTCAAAGACTAACTAAAGGGCCTCACTAACCAAACTACATAAGCAAGAAAGCTAACTCTCAAAACTAATTACACTAAAGAGCTTAGCTACACTAGGAAAGTAAATGCATGGTAGGGTAGTGAAGATATACCACCGTGGTAAGTGATCAATCAAGAATACCAATGAAATCCCGGTGATAAAATGACACAATGATTTTTCACCGAGATTCACTTGCTTGTCGGCAAGCTAGTCCCCGTTGTAGCGATTCACCCATGTAACATCCTAGATGTTTAGCACTTAATAAAACTTTAAGCATGGTCATTATCATGCATAATCATCAAGCATCATGGCATATAAGCATCTCATGATTCAAATTGTACCATGTATATGTTGCATAAGAGTGGTGATATCATTTCTTGGAATGTTACCAAAAGACATCCATTTAAGTGTTTTGTTATTTTATGGAGCAAGAAATTCTTCAACAATTAAAAGTTTGGTGTATGCAAATTGTCGAGTGCAAAGTGTATACTTCACCATAGTACCAAAGTTGGATTGTGAAATTTAGTTAAATATGTTAAATTGTGAGTTTCAAATTTGAATCTAATATCAAGTTCTACAAATTGTTAATTTGCCCAAGTCATTGATTCAAATGTTGGAAAGTTTATTATTTGGGGAATTTTCAAATCAATTTTCTTAAATCAAAGTTGACAAATTTGATTCTATGAATTGGTACAAAACTTGTATTTTGAAATGGTGAAGTTGGTTGGATAGTTTGGAATAGGATTAATTACTAGATAATTCCTCAAAAATAGCTAAACAACTAATTTCAATTCTTAATTTAAATGAATGAACAGTGGACATTTGTTTGAGTTTCAATCATAGTTTCCAAACTGTTTTGAATTTCAAATTGTACTTTCTAAACCAATTGGAATTTGGGTTTGAACCTTAAAGCAAAGTGGTTGGTCTTTTTATTTTGAACAAGTTTGCTTAAAGGATCTAGTTGAGATTCTGAATGGATTGAGAGAATTTTTAAAGAAAAGAAAAACTGCCTTGAGCTACAGTAACATGTCATGACTCTTTTCTCTTCTCCTCTCTCTGTTCCTCACCGTCGCCGTGGCCATCTGAAAGGTCCTAATGGCTAGAGGGGGGGTGAATAGCCTAATAAAATTTCTATAACAACACTTAATAAAATGGTTAGACTATTATAAGGCGAAGCAAGTGTTGCGCTAGCCTACTCAAAATACAAGCCACCTACCATAATTCTAGTTTAAATAGTCTCTATTCACACAATAGCTATGACACTACTCTATGTTAGTGTGTTCTCAAAGGCTAACTAAAGAGCCACACCAACCAATCAAGTAAGCTCTCACAACTAGCTACACTAAAGAGCTTGATAACTAGTTTGCGGTAATGTAAAGAGAGTGATCAAGAAAGTTATATCGCCGTGTAGATGAAGGAACCAATCAATCACAAGAGTGAATAACAATGAAGACCAATCACCTCGGAATCAAAGGATGAACACAATAATTTTTTACCGAGGTTCACTTGGTTGCCGGCAAGCTACTCCTCGTTGTGGCGATTCACTCACTTGGAGGTTCACGCGCTAATTGGCATCACACGCCAAACCCTCAATAGGGTGCCGCACAACCAACACAAGATGAGGATCACACAAGCCACGATCAATCCACTAGAGTACCTTTTGTCTCTCCACCGGGGAAAGGTCAAGAACCCCTCACAATCACCACGATCGTGGCAATTAAAGAAAGGGCAGGGTGTTGAATGAAAAGTCAATGACTTATTTGAATAGTGTCACAGAGTGTTGAAGTACCGCGGGTTAATTTCAAGAAAACCAGAGGGCCTTTTTGCAAAACCATCATGTCAACCGAGGCAGGCCGCAGTGGGCTGGCCTATTTCTTCTCTGGGCCGACTTGGGCCAAAAGGGAACCCGAGGCCTGTTTTTCTTTTTAGATGTGTTTTATTAATTTAATAAATGTACTGATTTTGTTTATTTTGTGTAGAATTAAATAGAGCTCAAAAAATTATGAAAATTTTTGTGTGACCTCTCTGAGATGTAAAATATTTAGGAAAAATATTAAATGTTACTTTTTAGTATATTTTCATTGTGATAAAAATTGCTCAATTTAATTAATAAATAGGTTTCCATGATTTTTCTAGGCTTAAATAATTATCCAAAAATTATAAAAATTGTTTTTCCACTTAGTTATCATATGATGAGTCTTCAAAAAAAATTTGAGCTCATTTCGAAAAAGTTGATTTATTTCATAATTATTAATTAGTTATTAATTAATAAAAACAAATAGTAAACCCTAATGATTTAGGTTTTGTTTAAATTTGGGTTTGAGTGATGACCTTGTGTCATTAGCATATAATGATCCTTGACAATTAAAGTAAGTGTTTGAGTTATGAAAAAGGTTTAGTTAGTTTTTGACTTGTAATTATGCCACGAAGGAAAGTTGTATTCAAGTTACTAACTTTTGCATCCATCGTCAAGCATCATGTTTTATTTCTCGTATCATATTAAACATGGCATTGTTACCTCGTGTAGTGAACGAAAGCGAGAACGTGGTAGTCAACCAAGTTGTTGAGGAAGTTAATCCATCCGTTGAGGTCGGGTTTGATATCTGTGGAACCTCTCGAGAACCTAACTTTTCCGACAATCAAGGCAAGCCCCGAACGCATTTAAACCTACATTGTGTTTTACAAATTTATATCGCTTTTGCTTTCAAGTACTGCATTAAGTGATTAGGAGTTGAGTGAAAACCTAATTGGTGCATTACCAACCTCGTTTTTCCATATCAACCTTGTTACCAGTTTTAATTCGAGAATGCCTATTTATGCTTAGCCATGCTTAGACCGATAAAAGTCGGGTGATTACCTGTCACCTGCGAGATATAACTAGATTTTGGATATGATTGGTTATTTATGTTATCATGAAATATAAGCATGTAGAGTAATAAATCTAGACCGGGCGGACTCGGTGTATGAGAGCCACAAGACATGGATGTCTTGTGAGCGGGTTCTTTCCGCCTGTGTCGATTAAGAACCGTCCGTTGTTGAATTGTATGAGGTGAGACTTTGTAGTACTAGCCACATACTCCGGTAAGCCTTAACTTGGCTATTCTATTACGAGAATGGCTACTCGCGCACTGGGAGTGGAGAGATGGCGGGAGTAGCATGTACCCACGTGGCAATGGGCTAGATTAGTGGAGTACTGTGCTCTCGGGTGGCGCGGACCCGTTCTTGTTTTAGAGGATCTGAGGATAGGTTGATCTATGTAGGTCAGGGACCTGCATATGTCTTGTGGTTGGGAATCCCTAGCTAGGTTTTAATCGGTTCGAATCGTCGTTGCTCCTCGGTTATGGAGACTCAACTCACTGTTCATCATCGTAGTTAACAAATGAAACTTGAGTTGGATTTGAGAAAGAGTTTATTATGAAGTTCATGATCTCATTACGGATCATGGCAGATTCATATATGGTCTTTATGAAGATTTAAATGTTGAAAGAAAGAATCTTGTTAGAGAGCTTTTACGTAAAAAGAACTTTGTTTATTGCTAAAGCCATACCTTAAATCCCTGAGCCTGCATTCCTGAGTCTTATCTATTGTTACTTCGGTTAAGTCTTGTTGAGTACTTTTGTACTCAGGGTTATTTAAACATTGTTGCAGGTGAGCCTCATGAGCAGGTCTGCTTTGGACCGTGCTGCATGACGGTTTTTCAAATTGAAGATGACAAGTAGATGTGTGGCCCTTGGGCAGGGCACTTTAATTGTGTGTTTTGTTTTATGTTACTAAAGCTACTCCACTACTATGGTTTGTAATAATAATCATACTTAGTTTGTAAGGTTTGAAACAACTGTTTTGGAAACTAAGTTACTGTAAGACTTCCGCTATTTCACTCTAATGTATATTAATGAATAAACTGTTGTAATACTGCAATGATTCTGTAATGGATCCTGCTCGAAAAAATCGTGGATGATTCGGGGTTCCCGAGAACACCCGACAAGCTTCTTAAGTTACCGAGAACATATGTATAGTTATCAGAGGTCTTTGGGACAGTGACAGGTGCATGTGGGCCCTATAATTTAGGAGGTTCTGCCACAACCTACTTGGAGGTTCATGCGCTAATAGGCATCATATGCCTAACCCGCAACCGGGTGCCATACAACCAACACAAGATGGAGATCCATAAGCTACGAGCAATCTACTAGAGTACCTTTTGGCTCTCCATCGGGGAAAGGTCAAGAACCCTTCACAATCACCACGATCAGAGTCGGAGACAAGCACCTTCCTCCGCTCGATGATCCTTGCTGCACCAAGCCATTTAGGAATCGGCAAACTCCAAGAGTAACAAGTGAATCCCACAGCGAAACATAATTACCAAGTGCCTCTAGATGCAATCACTCAAAGCAATGCACTTGGATGCTCTCCAATCTCACTAGATGATGATCCAATCAAGCAAGGTGAGTTAGAGAGTGTTGGCTATACTCACTAGGATGTATTGTCAATGCAAATGACGAAGAGGGTGAGCAAGAGCCAGCCACAGGGCTTAAATAGGAGCCCCTACGAAATAGAGCCGTTAGGCTCAACACAGAGCCCAGCTCGGGGTGACGAATGCGCTGGTTGCGTCGACCAGACGCACCAGCCCCAGCGTCCGATCGCTGCCAGCCATCCATGTGTCCCCCGTGTTCAACGTTTATCGCTCGATCCCAATGGTTAACTCGCTATCGCTCGTGCTTTAGTGACGACCGGACGCACCCTAGGGACGACCAGATGCACCGCCATCACCACCGCGTCCGATCACCCATGTGCCTGCACCACGGAGTCACTGACTGGATGCGCCTCAACATGACCTGACGCTACGCTAACGCTGCGTTAGATCGACTACAGTAAGCATCCAGAGCTGGTTTTTGTTGACCGAACGCCTCCAGCGTCTGCTCCTCCTCAGCCTCGCTCTACCGCTTGCGTTAGCGTACATCACACCCAGCCGGACGCACCACCGTCACGTCCGATCATCTCCTTGCGTCGGCGTCCGGTCATAGACCGATGCCGCGCCCTTCTCTACACCGTTGACCGGACGCGTAGGTCCAGAGTCCGGTCCTGTGTCCGGTCACACCAGCGACCTCCTCGACTTCACCAACTTTGTCACCCTTGCTTAAATGTGCTAACCATGAAATGTATCACCTTGTGCACGTGTCTTAGCATATTTTCACAAACATTTTTGAGGGTGTTAGCACTCACTAGAATCTAAATGCATATACAATGAATTAGAACATCTAGTGGTACTTTAATAACCGCATTTTGATACGAGTTTCACTCCTCTTAATAGTACGACTATAGATCCTAAATGTGGTCACACTCATTAAGTGTCTTGACCACCAAAACAAAATGGCCCTATGGATATCACCTTTGCCTTGAGCCTATTTTTGTTTTTCTCTTTCTTCTTGTCCAAGTCCAAGCACTTGATCATCACCATGACCATCACCACCATCAGGATATTCACCTATTTGCTCCACCACTTGGAATGTGCTATCCTATCTCATAATCACTTAGAGCAATGGGTTAACACTTAGGGTTTCATCAATTCACCAAAACCAAACTAGAGGTTTCACTGGTGTCCTTCATGGTTGAAGGTGAAGGAACCCAAACTGAAAACAAAAAAGAGGAAGGTGGTGGTGGTGGTGGTGAGGAAGATGAAGACCCGGGTAAGGAAGAGGAAACTTCAGAAAGGCGTAATAGAGTTTAGGGGAATTCTTTCAAGACACCTATCCAATAACCAACTCAAAATAAGAATTCTAGATACAAGACTGTTAGCTGTCAGCAAGTTGTCACTGAAAACAATGCTGATTTCAACCAGGAACAGCAAGTCATGTGGGCTATGGAAGGGTAGTCATCCAAGTTGTTAACAACTTAGGGATGGTTCCATACTGGGGAGTGTTCTAGAGAGAAAGAAGCACCTGGCTGTTTGGAGTTAACTCCTGGCCAAGAAGCTGATATTTACAAATCAGCTGTGCTTTCTGAGATGGAGTTAACTCCAAAGGGTTATGATATAAGAGTAGACATTAAACCATCAGCAGTTTCAGTCAATACAGAGACTCCCAAAGCTGAGAACAACTAGAAGACACCTGAAGCTCATCCTAAAGATGAGTCTGACTGCCATATAGTTGGAAATAAGTTCTACTGCTCTGCTAATGAAGAGTCTCATCATTCAAAGTGGGAGGAGTTCAAAAGATTGGCAAGAGAGGGACTTACTTAAGAATGTTCTATGATGTTGAAGAAAATGGAACTAGTGGATTCATATGAAGAGTATGATATTCTGGATGATGAAATGGAAGAAATGGTAGAGGAGGAAGGTGCTATCTCTCTGGCAGACCTAGACGTACTGCATGGCAAAGAGTTGACATCGGAACCGGCATCTGAAGGAGAAAACAAGAAAAATAAAAAAAAAAAGACCAAATGGGGTCCCATGGAGAGAATTCCAAGACCAAGGAGGGGTCAAGATGATGGTCTCATTTTTATACAAAGAGCATAGAAACTGAGGAAAATTATGAATCTGGAGAAAGGTAACCCGAAAGCAATTCCAATTTAATGCAAAAAGCTCAATGTGTGAACATTATAGGTGCTGATAGTGTAGAAGCTAATAAAGTTATTGATAACTTGAAAGAAAAAGAAAGACTCAACTGTGAAAATGTTAAGGAGGACAACCCTGATTGAATCTCTGTGGTGATCTGGATTTAGAGCAGATAGTTACTAATTTTCCACCCTTAACTGATAAGGTTCAAACTCCTATAAAGGAGACTGATATTCTGGTTGACCAGACATGGCCTTAGGTTGTCTCTACAGGCAAAGCCCAGCAAAATACACAAAAGGATAACAATGATAGGAGGTTTTTGGAATGTTGGAGGCCTAATAGAGAAGGCCGACTTCAGTGCATAACTGATTTTATGAATGACAATAAGCCTGATTTTATGTGTTTCTAGGAAACCACGAAAGAATCCTCTAATGATTCATTCCTTAATTATATACATAAAGATTTCTCGTGGAATGTTCTGCCTGCCAATGGTACTGCTGGGGGTATCTTGGTTGGTTTGAATGAGAGAAAGTTTGAGGTGATTGCCTGGAAGAATGATTCTTTTAGTGTAGCTGGGATCATTAAGAATTGTCTTGATAATTTTGTTTGGAGGTTAGTAGTGGTGTATGGCTCCCCTTATGAGGAAGGTAAAGCTGATTTTCTTGGGGAATTAGAGGGGCTCCTAGCTAAGAGGGATGGCCCAACTGTTATAAAGGGTGATTATAATATAGTAACTATAGCAAAGGAAAAAATAATGGGCAAGTTAATCAAAAATGGGCTGATAGTTTTCTAGATCTGATAAATAAATGGGGCCTTATTGAGCTTAAAAACTCAAATAGGTCTTATACTTGGACAAATAACCAAGACCAGCCTATTTTGCCAGCCTTGGATAAGATTTTTTGTACTGTTAACTTTCAACAAAAATTCCCACTAGCCTTTATGACAGCCAAAGCTAGGGTAGGAAGTGACCATGTTCCTTTGGTTTTGAACCTTGGAGTGACTGAACCCAAAAAATCAAGTTTGTTCACATTTGACAAATGGTGGCTTGAGCAACCATATTTCAAAAACCTAGTTAAAAATGTGTGCCCCTTGTGCCTATGATGATCCTATGGACATCTTGCAGTTCAAAATCAGATTACTTAGGAAAAAAATTAAAGGTTGGGCCATCAATATCAATGTCAATATTAGGAAACAAAAACTGGAACTCCTTAAGGAGTTTGATATATCAGGAAGAGAGATGGCTAGAGTTAAGAGAGAAAGAGAGGATGAAGACCATTGATGGTTAGTTAGATCCCATTTGGAGGATGGAGGAGATGAAAGCTAAGCAAAGATCTAGAGATAGGAATATTAGAGAGGGAGATAAGAATACAGTCTACTTTCAGGTTGTAGCTAATTAGCGCAATAGGAAGAAGAGGATCATAGGCCTGGAAGGCCCAGATGGCTGGATTGAAGATAATGACAATATGTTGGACCATGCAGTAGATTTTTACAAATCTCTGTTTGGGCAGGAAGAGGATACTGGTGTTAGATTAGATGAAGATTTTTGGGGGGAGGAAGAAAAGGACTACTGAGGTTGATTTCACAGAATGAAGCTAAGGAGGCTGTTTTTGGCTCTTGTGCAGAAAGGGCCCCTGTCCCATATGGTTTTTCTTTTCTCTTTTACGAGACCTTTTGGGAAGTGATAAAAAAGGAGCTGATGCAGCTGGTTAACAGCTTTAGTAGAGAGCATCTAAATCTGGATAGGCTTAACTATGCCATGATTACCCTTATACCAAAAGAATCAGAGGCCAAAACTCTTACGAAATTTAGACCTATTAGTTTGATTAATTGTAGCTTTAAGATTTTTGCTAAAATGCTTAATAATAGGTTGGTGGGGGTAGTTGATAGATTGATAGCTTCAAACCAAACAGTCTTTATAAAAGGCAGATATATCTTGGAGAGTGTGGTAGCTGCACATGAAATTATTCATGAGGTCCATAATAATAAAGAAGAGAGGGTCATGCTTAAGCTTGACTATGAGAAGGCCTATGATAGATTAATTGGCACTTTCTAGAGGATATGCTTAGATCTAGAGGTTTTGGTGAAAAGTGGATCAGCTGGATTAGAAAATTTGTTAGGGGGGCGGCTCTATATGTATTAGGATGAATGATGAGAATAGTAGTTTCTTTAAACCTAGAAAAGGGTTAAGATAGGGGATCCTTTATCTCCCCT
Source organism: Miscanthus lutarioriparius (assembly GCA_904845875.1). NCBI lineage: Eukaryota > Viridiplantae > Streptophyta > Magnoliopsida > Poales > Poaceae > Miscanthus > Miscanthus lutarioriparius. The sequence goes on from CAJGYO010000001.1 coordinate 45,575,695, forward strand.
CCTGTTTGACTTGGTTGCTGATGTCTTTTCAATAATGCTTATGAAAGCAGCCAAACAAAATTGATCATTGGGCTTGTCCCTCAAGTTATAGATGGAGGTATTATCAGCTTACAGTATCTGATGATACTCTACTATTTTTAGAAAATAATCTTGAAAAAGCCAGCACATTGAAGTGGTTACTAGTTTGTTTTGAACAAATGTCGGTCATGAAAATTAACTATGACAAAAGTGACCTGCTAACTATTGGCCTAGATGAGGATGATGCAAATTGCTTTGCCAAAATTTTCTGCTGTAAAAGAAGTGAGTTTCCAATAAAATACTTGGGGTGCCTTTACACTACATCAAGCTTAGGAGAAATGATTTGCAACCAATTATTGATAAAATCATGAAGAGAATAGCTAGTTGGAGAGGCAGACTCCTGTCTTATGCAAGAAGGCTAACCTTGCTCAAAGCTTGCTTAGCAAGCATTCCCATTTATTTGCTATCTGTTATTAAATTTCCAAGGTAGGCCATTGACATAATTAACTCTCACATGGGTCATTTCTTGTGGAATGACATGGTGGATCATCACAAATACCATTTGGCCAATTGGCAATTAGTTTAACAAAAGAGATTGGTGGACTAGGTAATCCAGATATGAGGAGCCTCAACACGGCACTGTTATGTGCCTGGATATTTAGATATCAGCTAAATTCAAATCCAATTTGGAAAAGAATCGTTGATTACAAATATAAAACAGATAAACCTCATATTCTGTGCTGTCCCAATGTGGGAGCCTCACCTTTTTGGAAGAAGGGAGTGCTTTGGGCCATGCAAGTAGCTCATATGGGCATCAAATGGGTAATAGGCAATGGTAGAAAGATCAGATTTTGGAAAGATCATTGGATATGCAATACTAGCCTAGCTATTGCTTACTGGCCCTTGTATGTAATTAGTGAACAGCAAGGTAAAATTGTTTATGATGTTTGGAATGGTGAGAATCTCATGTGGTAAGAAGAAGTATGTCTAGTAGTACTATGAACTTATGGTTGGAATTACTTAGCCTAATGGCCCTCTCTGAAGAGGAAGACCAAATATTGTGGAACTTTACTTCTTCTGGTAAGTACACAGTACAATCTTTATATACTGTGATTAATCGTAGAGGGGTCACCCCACAGTTTGTTATTTCAATTTGGCAGAATATGATTCCTCCAAGAGTGCAATTCTTTCTGTGGCTTTTGTCCAATAATTGTTAACAAGAGATAATTTAGCCAAATGAAGAGATGTTAGTGACCCTACGTGTATCTTCTGTAATGAAAGGGAGTCAATTGTTCATCTTTTCTTTGAATGTTGCATGGCTATCAATCTTTGGTCAGTGATTTCAGAATTGTTGGGTCAGATTTTGGGAAAAGATTTTGAATCGATCGCTCGGTTCTGGGTTTCTAACAAACGTCATAAGGCTACTAAGGGCAATCTCAGTGGGAGTTTCACGAGAGTTTCATTTGCATTTAATAACCTGCCACATATGAATTTTTGATGACATGACAGTGTTTTAATAAAGAGAGAGAAGAAGAGAGTTTCATGGGGATGAAACTCTCTTGGCATGATTTCCAACTCTCTATAAGTCTTAGAATTAAATGTCTATGAAACCATGGAATGAAACTTTGCATTGAGAGTGGGTGTTTTATTCAAGTTTCATTTCATTCTATATGACATGGCAGTCTTGGAAACAACGAAATGAAACTCTCTACTGAAACTAGCATAATGTCATATCCTCAGCTGTGCTTTGGTCTGTGTGGAAGCTAAGAAATGAAATCTACTTTCAAGGTGTTTCATGGACAGGGATGCAAAAGGTGTTGCTAAGGATTGTCAGGCTACTAAGGAGATGGATGGCGTTGTTCAAACAAGATATCGGGATGCAAGTGGAGGAGTTCGCATGAAGACTAGAGATCAAGAATTGCTCGCCGCCTCAACTGCAGTGCAGGATGGCGGGCGGGACAACATCATCATCAGGGTCGGAGCCATTGGATGCTCGGCGTTCAGTCTCAGTAAATGTTGCTTTGGTTCGGCTTGAAGAGTTGTTGAGTGATAGTAGCAATGTTGGAAATTTAGTTTCTGTGATCCAGACCTTGGCCTAAGGCCTTTTCTGTTGGCGGGCGCTCCAATACGCAAGTACTGTTAAATGTTTTGCTTTTGGTAATACAAAAGCGGGGGTATCCCTTCCTTCAAAAAAAAAAAAGAATTTCTCTCGCGTCATCTTCTTCCACTATTGTTCTCATGCTTCAGTTGTCGCTTGATCTACATGTCATCGTCTTGCTGCTGCTATAGTATGTTGAGACCTATTTCCTAAATTCCATTGCATCAATATAATGTCCATCCAAGTCCAATTCTACACACCACAGTTCCACAAATTTCTTGTTAGATCAACCATTTTCTATTTTGTTTTATGGTTAGCTGCCGCGTTCCGTTGATTATCTAACTATTGAGTTTCAACCCAATGACTAAAAAAGTGATAGATTTTATGTGTGTGATAATATATCAACAGATAAATTATGCTTAAAAGATGTACCATGTCTCGGTACCAACCTAAAGCAAAGACAGAACATAGAGATTAGAGAAGGGGGGAAATCCAAGTAGCCCAAAGGGAAAAAAGTTAGTAGTCTTTAAACGGCTAAGAAACCACACATCATTCGATTTTTTTTTAACAAATAAAGATAGAGAAACAAGAGCAGAGTAAACATGTGCTCCATTAGTGAACTCCAAAGGCCCTTCAACGATGAAATACTTAAGTAACCACTCTGAACATCAGTTTACATGGATCCATAACCATAATTATTATAGAAAGCATACTAAATTCAGTTCTGATAGCATAACTCACTGCAGAATAGCTAGAAGATGATTAGACAAGAACCTTCTAAACTGTAATAGCATCGGCTGAACATCAGTTTACATGGATCCATAACCATAATTATTATAGAAAGCATACTAAATTCAGTTCTGATAGCATAACTCACTGCAGAATAGCTAGTAGATGATTAGACAAGACCCTTCTAAACTGTAATAGCATCGGCTGCTGTTCAAGTAGCAGACAAATATGAAGCTGCCCATGCCACAGTTGTGGACATCACAGACAGAGCACATACAAATGTAAAGGCGTCTACTTTGAGTTTTCCAGTGCTGCCATCTCCAAGTAGACTGGAACATACGGTACAAATGACCACAGCGGGGATTCTTCGACACTGCGGATGACATGACCTCGCCGGCTACCCATACCATATGACATCAACCTTCCCTGCAACGAATCAAACAAGAAGATGGAATCGCCGTGCGGATGAATGGCGGCCACTTCCCCCAACAGCCCAGACTGCAAATACTCTTCACCGGCAAACATGCCTGAAGTGTCGACACAGTGCTTCAGAGTCAAGCAGCCGTTCTCCCCCAGCACATAGATCGACAGCTTGGAGGCGTTACGAGCATCTCTGTTCGCGTAGAACAGGCGCCCCTGAGAATGGCCAATGAGCTGGACCTCTCCACTCCGCGGGACAGGAATCACCCTGCGTGTCTGCCCTTTCTTGTCCAGTGCAGCGACCGCGCCATCATCGTCGGTGACGAAATGCAGCTGGCCGTTGAAGAAGGTCATCCTGCTCCGGTGGGCAACAGGAGACCAATGGCTGTTGTGAGGATGGAAAACACAGGCCCCAGTTTCAGACGAGTAGATGTTGAACCCCTCGAACTTGTTTTCCTCGGTAAACCAGTCTTCCTCCTCGTCGGCCTCGTCGAACTCCCGGTCCAGCAACTGAACGACATGGAAATTCGGGGAGACGGTCGGGTCGAAGCACAGGATGCTGGCAGTGCAGATCTTGCCGGCATGGGTTGATCCTGGCACGGTAGTCCACTTCTCGGTGGCAGGGTTGCAGACGACATACGATGGGCGGGGCTCGGAGCCGGAGCCGGAGTTGCGGGAGTTGTTCAAGAGGACGAGCCCATTGCAGGAGTCCACCACCCCACCACCTGTGTTCGCGGGCAGGAAATCGCATGGCGAGGGGGGCCGCACCCATCCTCCTCCTCCTGTCCTCCACGGCGGCTCGGCATCGGCGAGGCTGACGAAGCTGCATGAATCGAACTCGTCGAAGTAGAAGAAGCCCGCGACCGTCTGGGGCAGTTTCTTGCGGTTGTCGGGGGTGGGAGATGAGGTTGCGCCACGACGGGGAGACGCACTTGAAGCAGCAGATCGACTTCACGGGGACGCGCGAGAGGATGTCGACGACGAGGTCGTCGGTCAGTCCAACGCCGCCGCCGGCTGCGGTGGTGGCGGAGCTCGTGACGGCGAGAATCCGCTTCTTCTTGGTGTCGCGGGCCGCCTCCATGGCTGGATACACTATTCTCTAATCTCTAAACCCTCTAGGAAATCAATCTGCTAATCGAACCTGAGATTCTGGAGAAACATGTGAGGGAGGGAATTTGTATTTGTAGGGGTTGAACGGGAGGAACAGGCGGTGACGGCGGCGGCGATTGGAATTTTCCCCTTTTTTTATGACCTAGATTGAGTTATTTCCTTTAACAGCCTCGATCGAGTTGGGTCTCGGACTAGGATTGGCGAGTAGCGGCAAGCGGCAATCATATCGAATCCAAATCGAAAGGATAAAAAAGGTCGACAAACCATGCCTTCTGTTTATATAATGATAGTGAGATATAAACAGAAAGCGACGAGTTTGATTTTTATATATGTATTCAATTTAGTTGTTTATTTAAATTTCAATCAGCAATAACACTAATTTTAGGAAAACAAAATTATACAACGAGAGGTTGAAATATATCAGGAGAGACTAGCGCCAAGATGTCCGGATGCGGCGTCTGTCTGCGCCTGTTGCCCGTCCGTTTTCAATAATGATACGCTTAGGGCGCCTACCGATGTTGCTTCATGCTCTGCTTCACCTCGTGCTCCGTGCCTGCTACATACACATGGATGCAGCTTCGTGCTCCACGCCTACTGCCCGTCCATTGATGTAGCTTCATGCTCCACGTCTGCTGCCACGTCCATAGATACAGCTTTGTGCTCATCGCCTGCTCCTGTGCCCGCTTCACTTCTCGTGCGCACGTGGGGACCGATGCCAAGGGGACCACCTTCTCCTGCGCCCTTGCCGCGCCTGCTCATAAAACACTTGCAACATACGTCCGAAATAGATAAAACATTAACAACATTCGCTTGCAACATATGTGTATGGGAACATACGTGACATCCAAATAAAACACTTGCAACATACATTTGAAATAGATGAAATATTTGAAACATACGCATGCAACATACGTGAACATCAAGATAAAACACTTGCAACATATGTTTGAAACAGCTGAAACATACACTTGCAACGTACGTGTATAGTCATTGCAACATATGCAACACCAGATCTACTTTTGCAACATTCAAATGAAACATATGCCACATACATCTGAAACGCATTAAATATACGGTTGCAACATGTGCTCATCTACTTGCTGCCTTCCAATGGACGCTCGTTTACGCGGAGCTTGATGCTGGCACGGAGTTCAATGCCACAACGTGGAGGTTGAACCTCGCCTGTGCGCAGCGCAAGTCCGGGCGGGAGGCGCGAGGTGTGGCGGAGCACAGCGGGAGACGCGAGGTGTAAGTGGCGCGTGACGCGAGGCACGAGGCGCGGGTGGGGCGCAAGGCACGAGGCCATGGGCCGGGGGGCAGGCGGGTTCGTCCGGCCAGCCAGACGCTCGGTAGAGAGCATTACCATAAAATATAAATATACTATACACTTTCTACATATAACAATAAAAGTACTACATTATACCTCCATCCTAAAAATATAAGGCATGCATACCTTCAAATATTATCCTAATTTACAATAGATTCTAGGTGAAGCCATGAAGTAACCCTTAGCTAGTCCAAACAACCTAACTTATAGGGTATGTTTGATAGATATGGCGAGTTACTAATTGAACTAAAAATTAGTCCAAATAAGTTGGCTACCAACTAGTTGACAACTTAACTAATAAATTAGCTCATCTATTAGCCTTCTTGCACTAGAGCTAATTTAAGCTAAAATTAGCTAGCTAACAATTAGCCCATGATATCAAGCATGCCAATAGTCTAATTTATATTACTCATCTTGAACTATTCAACCACTCGGTATTAGCTGCCTCCCTCTCGGCTATTGCAGCTTTATAAAAAGTTTAGCTAATCCAAATAGTAACTCAGTTTAAAGTACTTTATTCATATTTGTATTTACCATTAATGCCTATTGTCGATAAATTTCCCTGTTTCTCTTTATCCTTTATTTCTATGGATAATACATTTTTTTCGTCAACCCAACAAGGGGCTTAAAATACAATTGCCACTGTTTTCTCACAATAAAGGGAGAGTTGCATGTATCATTAGGTTTTGTCCATAATAATATATCCTAGAATTCCTATGATATCTTGTATTTAACTATAAAAATAATATTTATATAAATATACATCAATAAATAAATAAGCTAAAGTATATAAAAATATTTACATCAATAAAATGATAAATAAATAAACAAATATATAAACAAACAATTTACAATAAATATATCAATTCCTAGCTAAGGGCATGTTTGATACAAGGGCTAATTTCTAGCGCTAAAATTAACCAAAATTAGCTCTGATGCATCTAAATAGGAGAGTATTAATAAGTGGGCGTGCCAAATCTTCAACTAGTTGTTAGCCAACTAGTTAGCAACAATAGCTAATTTGGGATAATTTTTAGCCTCAACTAATAACTAGTCATGCATATCAAACATGCTCTAAATCAAAGATATATTTATAGCATGGTCCATAGATGTGTTTTATTATATACAAAAATAATATAGTATCAATATCCATCCATATCTATATTTTTCGAATATATGAATTAAAATCAAATAGAAAACTAAGGAAAATCGAATTCAAATACATACATCCATTAGGGTATCAATATTAGAATTGGATACGATTAAGGATAGATTTTAGTGGATACAGATTTGGATTTCTTGACATCTTCGACATTGCTCCCAGAGACAGTCCATAAAGATAGTAATGTTAATGTGACCACCTTCACTAGTCATAGGTTAAGCTGAGCATGTGAAAAATTTACCTTAGGCATACAAATATCACCAGTTATATGAAAAAAGGGGCATAGTTAAGCTTTCCTCGAGCATTATCATAAAAGTTGGAAGGAATGAAACAGTAACATATTTTGTTTACATGTCACCAATATCATATTGCCTCAAGGGGATGAATGTCACTTCTTATTCCAGATTAGCAAAATCGATACATGGTAAAAGCCTAAAACTGACAAACAAAGTAATAACAGGATTCTCATAAGCACAATATATCACAAAATTCAGAGACAAATTGATATTAGGTGAATCATGATTCCCAGAGATGCAGTACAACACCGAACTGATCAGAACAATTCCTTCACTTGCATATAAGTATTTGGTAAATCCACATAGGAGGACAGATAAACCGATCAGAACAATTCCTTCACTTGTACGTAAGGATTTGGTTCCGAAATTTTTGCGGAATTAAATGAAAATAATTTTTATATGAAAATTATAGATCTCGACGAGATCTACAACTTTCTAGTTTTGAGTTTTTTCATTTGAAGTCGTTAAGATGCTCAAAAAAAATTAATAACATATTTGAACTTAAGGGCATTTTCGTCTTTTCACACCTGCACTTTAACGGCGTTAGAGCCTGAACTGACGGAAGTGGCATGGAGGACCCGAAAAAGTTAAAGTAGTGGCGCTGAAGACCGCTGAATTTTTCCAGAGGCACATAGGGGATTACGATCTTTTATAATGGCACACGGGGGAAAGTCTCCTCTTTCTTCTCCCCTCCGCACTCCGCAGCCGCCACTCGCAGCGCCTCACTCCCCACAGACATGGCGGCGTGCTCCAAGGAGAGGAGGAACACGGCGACCTGCCTCACCGACGACCTCATCGTGGAGATACTCTCGCGACTGCCTGTCAAGTCGGTCTGCCGCTTCAAGTGCGTGTCGAAACACTGGCTTGGCCTCATCTCCCACCCCGACCACCGCAAGAAGCTGCCCCAGACCCTCGCCGGTTTCTTCTACCACACCACCAGCAGCGAGCGCTTCCCCGAGTCGGCCCGCCACTTCACCAACATCACGGGGAGGGGCGCGCCCCTGATCCACCCCTCCCTGTCCTTCCTCCCGGGCCACGCCGACATCACCCTCCTGGACTGCTGCAACGGCCTCCTCCTCTGCCGCAGCCCGACGGACGCGGGCGACGGCTACGTCGTCTGCAATCCGGCGACCGAGGAATGGGTGGCGCTGCCTGAGTCCAGCCAGGCTGGTAACATCTGCGATACGCGGCTGGGGTTCGACCCGGCCGTTTCCCCCAACTTCCATGTGTTTGAGCTCGTACTATATGGCTACTTTGTCGAGGGGCTTGAGATCTACTCGTTGGAGACCGGGCAGTGGGCTCACAGGGACAGTTTATGGAGTGACGATGTGACCTTGTGGGATGCTATAAGCACTGTATTTCTCAATGGCTTTCTTCATGTGTTTGCATCTGGGCATGAAGATGTACTGGTGGTTGACACCGAGGGGAACTCAAGGAGGACCATTCCGGTGCCGCACGGCAATGAAGACGGTTTCATTGGACACTCTCAAGGGCACTTGTACTATCTCAATACGGTTGAAGAACATGACTTGAGACTATCAGTGTATGTTCTTGAGGACTATGCTAGTGATGAGTGGATCTTCAAACATAGTGTCAGGACTTCGGAGTTACTCGGAAAGATCAGTTCTAGTCCTCTGCAGCAGTATAATCTGATCACGATTCATCCAGAGTGCCACTTGATATTCTTTGTTTCGGATTTGGACCATACAATAAGATGCTATGATATGGATAGTAGAAAAGTGCATGTGATTCGCAACATGGGGTGTGAGCTTGAGGACAATTATTCAAAACGCTGTTTGCCCTATGTTCCCCTTTTCTCGGAGTCATTGGCTGCCTGGGACTAGAAAGCAGAGTGCAGATTCAATCCAGCATACTGGATACATCAACAAGAAGTCAAATCATCTTGATGTGAATCACCAGCAAGGAGAAGAAGGCAAGAAATACTTCCATTTATTCAGGTACTCAATCTTGTTGGAATGGTTGTTGAGAGATGGAAATTATGTTTCTTTTGTAAAAGGCGAATGTCTGAATGAATTATATTTTGCTTCTTGTGCTAGATATATGTATCATGTATGGCTGTAGTATCATATGCTGCTTGTGTTTGAATGAACTATCTTTTAGCCTTTGTGAAACTTCATACTCTTGATGTCGAACCAATTAACCTGTGTTTTTTCTCTATGGATATTTCTGTGTCTATCAACCTCTCTGTTTACGTGGCAAACTGGCAATACATGTTGTGCTGCCTCTGTTGTATATTATTGTATTCACATCAGAATAGGATAATTTTTATTTCTACTGTAATGTGGGCATTCTTGTCAAGGGCGATTGCATTGGAGATTGTTGCAAATGGTTCATGCTCTCACTTAGCACATTATAAGAGGAAAGAAGCATAAATAGGAAACGACAGAGAATAGCTCCGTCAGAAGGTAGTTAAAATTACATAGAAGCGAAGGACTAAATGTTCTCCCAGTTGTGATGTAACTTTCTTCTGTTGAGAAATGAAAGCCCTTGGAGGTCTGGGATCTTATGAATAACCAATATCTTTTGGGGGAGGCTGCGAACGTGAGGGGTGTCACCATGTTCCAACAAGCCATCGGATAAGTTCTTGCAGTATTTGAACTTGTAGGATCCTGAGTTCCTGACACTTAAGTCTGCCGCTGGAGAAGCTTCTTTCATTTTGCAGCATTTTGATATGTAAACAGTTTTGCTATACTGTACCCATTGAAACACTTCCCCTCACCCAAATAGCTTCTTACATTTTTCCAATCCATCAGTCTTGCGGGCGCTTTTTGGTTTATCGCCGCGTTTTCGTTTCTAGAGCTTCTTTCATTTTTCCAATTGGTTTATCGCTGCGTTTTCGTTTCTAGTCGTGGGGGGTAGTTTTGCCCTCGAGACAGATCCCTGGGTGATCTTCCTCAAGGATGCGTTTGCTTTTGGTCATAATGTTGTTTACGTTTCTGTTATCTGCTGAACTTTGTAATTTCATTACAAGCGTAATGAATTTCAGTTTTGACCGTTGTGGAAAAAAAAATAGTATCAATATCCATCCATACCTACATTTTTTTTCGAATATGAATCAAAATCAAATAGAAAAGTAATGAAAATCGAATTCAAATACATACATCCATTACAGTATCAATATTAGAATTAGATACGAATAAGGATAGATTCTAGTGGATACAGATTTGGATTCCTTAACATCTTTGACGTGGGGCTGTGGCTGTCTACCAGGCACTTGGTGTAGGGTGAAAATGGGTTATCTTAGACATCTAGCAATGATGTAACCCTAATTTGATCTCATTGCTCCCAGTCCCAGTTATTAAAGATGGGGCTGGTTGAACTGTGGATCGAACCGGTGCTGATCCAGCAATCCAGTGCATGGGAGCAGCGGTTAAATCCATTTTAAGTTGTCTGGTTGCCCCATACTGGTACGTCATGCTTTGAAATCTGAATACTGGAGAGGTTGCATGCTCTGAAATCTGAATGCAACTGGAGAGTGCTGCATGCTCTGAAATCTGAATGCTGGAGAGCTCCGCCTGTGAAATATCTCTGCGTGGACTTTGGATGCTTTTGCTTACAGTCGGCATTTGTTGAGTCATCAGACAACTACTCAACCTTAAGTTTTAATGCTAACACTAATATCTATTAACTCATCTATCCATCATATCTCAGACAATGTTGAGTTATATATAGACTGAATGAGTGTAGTACAGGGATATATGGCATAAATAGGGAATGTTTACAGTGTTTCATATGATATACGGCGTAAATAAAAGTAGAATAGATGGATCACAGTCAATGTCCTATTCATCTTTTAGCCGACTCTAATGGGAAAGAAAAAAAAAGCTCCGAGAAATCAAGGTCTTTCAGTTCTGTTTCCCCTATTTCCTCTTCTTTTATCCTCTGCAGCAGAAACCTGACCAGTGGCAAAATTCTTTTGACAGTTATTTCCTGGACATGTCAAAATAAAGAGTACAAAAACGAAACTACTGCATGATTGAAAAAAATGAAGGCTATGGACCCATAATTACGAAAAATACATTTACTCAGAAATATATGAGTTCAAAAGGTCAGTGACAAAACTAAGGACCATGCGGCGTCAGGAGCATGTTCCAACATTTCTTTCAGAGTTTTGTGGCTCTTTCCTCTCAATAGGGCTGTTGTATGCGCAAGGAAGTCAAAGCCATTCTTATATACTCACCAATCCAAGATATTTAGGAAACAAATTCAGTGGCACAACCAAGTTAATCTGTCAACATGGCAAAGAGAAGGGATCCAGGAAATCAAGCCATGCCCATCATTAATATTTGAGCATATCTTCAGTACTGGACCAGTGCAAGGAAAAACATTTGTGGTGCGAAGCTTCCCAAGGGAAAATGAACTATAATAACGGTGCAGTTCAGTGGATGCAACATCACTGTTTTCTCTGAGATAGCAGACAACTAAAAAAATCAATGATCTACATACAGTATAGCATTGCTTTTGGTTACACTGTTCTGAAAATTGTTTGTTTCTTTCAGAGAGACATGGTACTGAATCGATGCATGAGATCAAAGAATTGTGGAGCATCTACTCATACTGCATCTACTCAGAAATACTCCACCGTCCCAAAATATATGTCGTTTTCGTTTCCCGAGAAACAACTTCGACAAAATATATATTAAAAAATATTAATATTTATGGTACATAATTGATATCATTGGAAAGATCTTTAAATCTAGTTATTTAATAAATTTATTTGGAGATATAAATGTTGCACGTATTTTCTACAAATCGAGTCAAACTTACGGCACGGAAACCAAAATCGACAGATAATTTGGGACAAAGGGAGTATGTGATCATGTAGTTGCTTTATGCATACAAATTATACTGCATCTAGGATATAAGGATAGGTTCTACTAGCTGACTGACTAATGGCTAAGTACTTAAAAGAGATGCAGAAATTTAGACAAAGGAAATGACACAACACGTCATATTATAACTGGCAGTTATAATATGACCTAAGGATGTTATAACTGGGAGCAAGGTAGACAGCCATAGCTCCACGTCAAGGATGTTTCAACGTGACTAGTAAAGATAGTAATGTTAATGTGACCATCTTCACTAGTCATATGTTAAGCTGAGCATGTGAAATAAATTTACCTTAGGCATACAAGTATGAAAAAAGGGGCATAGTTAAGCTTTCGTCGAGCATTATCATAAAAATTGGAAGGCATGAAATAGTTGCTCATATTTTGTTTACATATCACCAGTATCACGTTGCCTCAAGGGATGAATGTCACTTTCTTATTCCAGATTAGCAAAAATGATACATTCTAAAACTGACAAACAAAGTAAAATCAGGATTAATAAGCAGAATATATTACAAAATTTACAGACAAAATGAGCATTTACATTAGCAATTGATACTAGGTGAATCATGATTCCCAGAGATGCAGTACAACGTTGAACTGATCAGAACAACTCCTTCCCTTGCACATCAGGATTTGGTAAATCCACATAGGAGGGCACCTAAACCAGGAACCTGGGCCTTGTTTGTGGTTCCAGCATGCATATCTCCTTCACTTCAGCACTGATCAAATTATAGGAGAGCAACTTGTATCCTTCCACAGGGAGGAAAACAAGATCCCTCTCGGGATGAAACACGACCACATAGAAAATTTCAGACCAGAATTCATTCCCAGCATAATCAAACAGTATCTTATCTTCGTCTGCGGAGCCACTTCAATCTCGAACCGGCACTTCAGAATCCAATCCGTTCCCCGAAATCCTTCAGAATCCAAACCTGCATCATGGTGCAGCCGCAGCCGTCTTGCACGGCATAATGCAGGAATCCCTGAGACTGTCCAAGGCACCCGACCAACCCAAACCTGCTGGATACAGGCAAGGGAATCAGACGCCACGCCCCGCCCTCTGGATCGACAGCGAGAACCTTCTTCTCGTGGGTGAGCAAATTGACAAAGCCATTGATGAACACACTGCCCATTCCTTCCACCAGCCTGACATGGTAGTCACGGCAAGCGTGCACCCATTTCCTGGTTACCGACGAGAATACCTCAAGGCCCTGCACACAGAAATCGGTCGCCTCACACAAATCCAACAATTCGCCGCCGCGTAGCCACCACCATCAGAAGGAGCGTCATCATCGTCGGATTCTTCGAAATCGGAATCAAAGAGGACCCTTTGCACAGGCTCGGTTCTTGCGAAGTTAAGTACATGGAATCGAGGCGAGGCGCCGTGAGGCTCGAAGGCAGCCAGAGCCAGCGCCTGGAACCCAGACGACGGCTTCGGGAGAACGGTGAATTTGCCAGTGGCCGGGTTGCAGACATAGTGACATCCACCGGCCCCGCCGCCGGTGCGGCAGAGGAGGAGGCCGTTACAGCAGTCGAGATGCAGGGCGCGGGCGACACATGGAAGGAACCCAAGGCCGGGGAACGGGGACGAGCCGGCCGGCGCGAACCGGACAGCGAAGTCGCAGTGGAGGGGGCTAGGGACGTGGTTGCTATAGAGAAGGCCGGCGAGCCGGCGAGGTCCTGGGGCAGCGTGTTGCGGTGGTCGGGGTGGTAGGAGACGTCGTGCCAGGACCTGGAGACGCACCTGAAGCGGCAGAGCGACCGGTACGGGAGGCGGCGGAGGATCTCCACGACGAGCTCCCACGGGAGACGGCAGCCGCCGCCCTCACCGGACTCCGTATAGGTCTTGATATCCAGCCAGCATGGCTCGGCTCGGTCAACAGCTTGAGCCAGCTCGTAAGGCTAACGAGCCAAACGAGCTAGCTCGGCTCGGCTCGTTAATATTAGAGCTAGAGGGACAGCTTAGCTCGGCTCGTTAGCAAGCTTAAGCTGGCTCGTTTTACTCGTAAGCTATAAAAAATAAGACACATATATTTATAATTTTTATGTCATAATAATTCCAGAAGATGACGTCCATCGTTATGCAACCCTATATGATTAATACATATCAAGTTTATCAAAAATATCAACAATGCAACATAGCTGGTCTATCTATAATTCATACAGTTCCAGCATACTTACTTGCTGCTTGTCACCATAGACTTAGGAAAATTCATAAATTCAATGTCAGCATCATCATCTTCTCCCTAGAAAACAATCCATAAATCAATATTTAAGTGCCATAGCAATTATAAAATCAAAATTCATATGAAACAGCTGAAAATAAGGATTACATATCAATGGAATAGATGCACATTTTTAGATCAGCATCATCATCTTCTGAATTATGGTCGTGGGCTGATAGGCCTCAGCTCGTTTGAGCTCGTGAGCAGCTCGCGAGCTGGCTCGTTAAAACAACGACCTAGACTTCTAGCTTAGCTCGTAAAAAAGTTAAAACGAGCCGAGCCGAGCCGGACACGAGTCGAGCGAGTTGACGAGCCACGAGTATTTTGTCCAGCCCTAACTCCATAAGTTTCGCCGCTTGCCCCTGCCCCGTAGTGAAATCCCAGATGGACTGGTTCCTCTTGGGCTTCCTCTACTCGAGTAACGGGCTAGACCGGGCCATGTTTTACAGAGCAGAAGAGGAGAAAACCCTTCCTCCTTGAGCCTTTTACCTATGTGCCATTACGAAAGATGCTCTAGACTTATATGCCACTAAAAAGTTTGAATGCACCTAGGTGCTACGACACTTTATTTTGTTTTTGTCTCTCAAGCCATTCCGTCCACTTTCGTTAGTAACGGTGTCAATTTGCGGTGCAAAAAGTCTAAAATGCTATCAGGGATTTATTTTTTTCTTTTCTTTTAATCCTCACTTATTTTATTTTTCTCTCTCCTCTATCCGATCCGGGACAGCTTGCATGGGTCATGACTCTGCGTGCTTCCATGCCCGTGCGTCCGTCGCCACCCTGCACGACGAAGAGGAGGCTGCGTGGCTGAAAGCCCTAGTTTGATTTTAGATAATTGATGAAACATAGCACTAACCTTTGTCATGAGTTGTGAAATGAGCTAGGTTGGTGCAATCCAAGTGTAGAGCATGGTGATGAAGTTCATGGAGATAGAGATGGACATATGTTGAAGATGATCAAGCTCAACTTAAAAAGAAGAACGAGAAAAACAAAAACTGAGATGATCAAGGCAAACATATATGATAGGTTTTATTTTGCACTCAAGACACTATAGAGGGTGTGAGTGACTTAGGATCGATAGTCGTACTATAAAGACAGAAAATCTTTAGTTAAACGGTTTATCGAGTGCCACTAGGTGATATGACTTTTGCACATGCATTTAGAAATCTATTGTGCTAACTTTGACCCTTGTAAAATGCTTTGAAAAATACTAACACACGTGCATACAAGTTCTACACTTTGTGGTTAGCAAGTTGGAAGCAAGGGCGAAGTGTTTGAGGAGATAGAAAAAGAAAAGGCGACGTCGGTCCCTAACCTGACGCTGCACCGGACGTGGGACCTGACCCTAGGCAGCGTCCGGTCATTTATAGCCGATGGCGCGTAACTTGGCCGAGAAGACCAAAGAACGATCGGACGCAGGGACCTGACTCGTGGCTGAGTCCGGTCACCTGGTCTAGTGAGGTGCAGCGCTCGGTGGCGCGATCGGACGCAGGAGCTGTTCATGTGACCGGACGCGTAGGTGAAAAGGTACTTTGCTGACGTATGCTAACAACGTGCGCGCAGAGAAGAGGCCAGTGAGGACCGGACGCCGCAACGCGTTAGTGAAAGCTCTAGTTTGATTTTGGTGAATTGATGAAATCCTAAGTGCTAACCTAGTTTATCAAAGTAATCATGAGATAGGTAGCACACTCCAAGTGGCGAAGCAAATGAAGATCATAACATAATGATGGTGATGATCAAGTGCTCGGACTTGGAAAGAAGGAAGAGAAAAACAAAAGACTCAAGGCAAATGTATAAATTGTAGGAGCCATTTTGTTTTGGTGATCAAGACACTTAGTGAGTGTGATTACATTTAGGATCGATAGCCGTACTATCAAGAGGGGTGAAACTCGTATCGGAATGCGGTTATCAAAGTGCCACTAGATGCTCTAACTCATTGCATATGCATTTAAGATCTAGTGGAGTGCTAACACCCTTGAAAATGTTTGTGAAAATATGCTAACACATGTGCACAAGGTGATACACTTGGTGGTTGGCACATTTGATCAAGGGTGGTAAAGTTTAGGTGCAAGGGTAAGAAACTCCACCGGCGGAGTGTCCGCCCGTAGAGTGCAGACAGTCCGACGGTGCCACCGGCGCCCTAGACAGAAAAGACGGAGGTCACTGGGTGTGACCAGACGCTAGCCTCGGTTGGACCGGAGCGTCTGGTCAGGTGTAACAGCGAAGATGCTGGCGTCGGTCAAACGACCGGACGTTGGGTCGCTCTACGACCGGACGCTGGCTGGGTGCGTCCGGTTAGTGCTGACGTACGCTGACGTGAGGCGCACAGAGGAGATGTTAAGGGACCGGACGCTGGGTGAGTCCGGTCGGGCATGACCGGACGTGTCCGGACGTGAAAATTCATGTTTGGAACCTTACTGGAAACGACCGGACGCTGGTGGCTCAGAGTCCGGTCAGTTTGTGCGCAGTGTCTGGTCAACAAGATGACCGTTGAAATCTGATGAACTGTATTTGAAGTAGGGACATGTGGCGTGTATCACGTGACCGGACGCTGAGGGCCAGCGTCCGGTCGATCGGACCGGAGCGTCCGGTCACCCCGCGCTGTGCCCAGTGAAGGGGTACAACGGCTCTATTTCGTGGGGGCTTCTATTTAAGCCCCATGGCCGGCTCAAGCTTATCCTCTTGGCCATTTGCATTGACATAGCAACCTTGTGAGCTTAGCCAAAGCCCTCCCACTCACCTCCATTATTGATTCATCATCTTTGTGAGATTGGGAGAGAATCCAAGTGCATTGCTTGAGTGTTTGCATCTAGAGGCACTTGGTGTTCGTGTTTTGCTACGGGATTCGCTTGTTACTCTTGGTGGTTGCCACCACCTAGATGGCTTAGGGCAGCGAGGATCGTCGAGCGGAGGGTGGTGATTGTCTCCGGCTCCGATCGTGGTTATTGTGAGGGGTTCTTGACCTTTCCCCGGCGGAGCGCCAAAAGGTACTCTAGTGGATTGCTCGTGGCTTGTGTGATCCTTATCTTGTGTTGGTTGTGCGGCACCCTATTAAGGGTTTGGCGTGTGATGCCAATTAGCTCATGAACCTCCAAGTGAGTGAATCGCCACAATGAGGAGTAGCTTGCCGGCAAGCAAGTGAACCTCGATAAAAAATCATTGTGTTTATCCTTTGATTCTGAGGTGATTGGTCTTCATTGTTATTCACTCTTGTGATTGATTGGTTCCTTCATCTACATGGCGGTATAACTTTCTTGATCACTCTCTTTATATTACCGCAAATTAGTTGTCAAGCTCTTTAGTGTAGTTAGTTGTGAGAGCTTGCTTGGTTGGTTGGTGTGGCTTTTTAGTTAGCCTTTGAGAGCACACTAACATAGAGTAGTGTCATAGCTTTTGTGTGAATAGATTCTACCTAAACTAGAATTGTGGTAGGTGGCTTGCATTTTGAGTAGGCTAGCGCAACACTTGCTTCGCCTCATAATTGTCTAACCCTTTTGTTAAGTGTTATTGTAGAATTTTTTATTAGGCTATTCACTCCCCCTCTAGCCATTTGGACCTTTCAGTTAGGTCACCTTCGACCGGGCGCGTTCGATCTTGATTTTTGTGCTCTGGAACCCTACTGGATGTGATCGGACGCACTATAAACGTGAGTCCAGTCGTTTTGAGGATGAGTCCAGTCATTCTTTAGCAGTTGGGCGTTTGTTGAATTTACCATTAGAGATCGACGCGTGAGATTTGAATGAGGGACTCCTGGCAGCCATATAGTGATCGGACTCGAGCAACCTGACGCGGAGCAGCGTCCGGTCAGCTCGCGGCTGGCCAACAGCTCTATTTTAAGGGGACGTCTATAAATAGTGTTTGGTCGGCTTGGGGCTCACCCTCTTGGTGCTTTGACATACTTGACATCCTTGTGAGCCTAAGCAAACACCTCCCACTTATCTCTGTCATTGATTCATCATCATAGTGAGATTGGGAATGATTCCAAGTGCATTTGCTTGAGTGATTGCATCTAGTGGCATTTGGGGATCATTGTGGCTGCGGATTTCTTGTTTATCATGGTGGTTGCCGCCACCTAAACGGTTTGGAGTAGCAGAGGAGCTTCGGCATGAGTTGGTGATTGTTTGTGGCCGGCTCCGGTGATTGTGAGGGGTCTTGTACCTTTCCCGGCGGAGAGCCGAAAGGTAACTCTAGTGGATTGCTCGTGTCATTGAGTTACCTAACTTATGGGTAGGTTCTTGTCATGTCCAATTATGTGGACAAGATTCGTGCAACACCTCTTTGCCGCCGAACCACCATGTGTTGGTCGACACAACGGGGACTAGCGTATCGGCAAGCACGTGAACCTTGGAAGAAAAATTAGTTGTCTCTTGCCCTTTGGTATTCTCCCGGTGATTTAACTGGTATTCATCTTGTGATTGGTTCACTCCTCTACATGGTGGTATAATCACCCTACTCACTCGTTTATATTCCCGCAAACTAGTTGTAGCAAGCTCTTTAGTGTAGCTAGAATTGAGAGCTTGCTTTGTAGCTTAAGATCATCTAGTGGAACTCTTTAGTGTAGCAAGTGTGAGAGGTCTTAGTGAGTAGTGACTTAGATATTTGTGTTCCTAGTGATTATAGTAACTAGAATTGTTGGATATATGCCTTGTAATCCTTGTAGAGCTAGAGCAAGTTTGCATTTCGCTATTTGTCATACTAATCAAATTGCTCTAGTGATCTTATAGATTTTTAAATAGGCTATTCACCCCCCTCTAGCCATATTAGGACCTTTCAAGTGGTATCAGAGCCATGGTCATCGTTTGTTTCAAGGCTTAATAATCTTTGGTGCAAATTATGGCTCAAATTGTGTTCAACCATGTTGGGGGTAAACCACCGTTCTTTGATGGCACATCTTTTGATTATTGGAAGAGAAAGATAAAGATGTACCTTGGTTCAATCAATGACAAGGTGTGGGATGTGGTAGAGAAGGAGTTTGTGATTCTTGATCCTACCAATCTCACCGACAATGACAAGATCAACAAACAATACAATACCATGTCACTCAACACAATATACAATAGCGTTCATTTAAAAGTGTTTGAGCAAATCAAAGATCTTAAGAAGGCAAGTGAAGTTTGGGTGAGATTAGAAGAAACATATGAGAGCACTTAAATGTTGATTAGTGCCAAGCTTTATATGCTCAAGGACAAGCTAACTTCAAGATGAAGGATGATGAGTCCATTCCGGAGATGTTCTATAGGCTACACGTCATCATCAATGATATCAAGAGTTTGGGTGAGAAGGTGAAGGATGAGGACTTCTCTCACAAATTATTGATGTGTTTGCTAAAGAGATTCAAGACATTGAGAACTATCATCTTTAGAGGTGGATTGAAGGATGTCACTCCAAATGAGGTGCTTGGTGATGTGATGATCGAGGACCAATACAGTAGTGATGGTGAATAAATTGTGAAGGAGGAAGACAAGAAGACGAAGAGTGTGGCTTTCAAGGCCGATACTTCATCCTCCAAGAACAAGAGAAAGGGTAAGGCTAAGAAGGAAGAATCAAGTGATGAAGAATGCTCTCATGATGATAGTGATGATGAAGCACTAGCTCTCTTTGTGCGCAAGTTTGGCAAGATTATGAAGAAGAAATGCTATGGTGCAAGGAAGAGAAGAGACCACTTCAAGAACAAGGAGTATATAAGGTTGTGCTACAAGTGCAAGAGCCTCGATCATGTTATAGCGAATTGTCCCTACAATAGTGACAATGAGGATAATGAAAAGAAGAAGAACAAGAAAGAGAAGAAGGAGAAGAAAGAGAAGAAGATAACCTTCAAGAAAAAGAAGAAGGGTGGATCCTATGTTGTCATATAGGATAGTGATGCCTCCACTGATGATGATTCAAGTGATGATGACAAGTCATCCAAGAAGAAGGCTCTAGAAAGCATTGCTATCAACAACAAGCCTTCACTATTTGATACTCTATTATGCTTCATGGCCAAGGGCTCTAAGGTAAAATATGGTGAGAGTGAAAATGATAATAGTGAAAGTGAAAATGATAGTGATGATGATGAATTCTCAAATGAACAACTAATGAACATGCTAGGACAAGCCGACTCAATAATTAACAAGAAAAGTAAGAAGTGCAAAGAATTGCAAAAGAAGCTTAGTGCTCTTTAGCAATCATTTGATGAGCTCAATGCTACTCATGAGAGGCTAGTGGAAGCCCATGAGAAGCTTGGCAAAACTCACACCAAGCTTGAAAAGGCTCACTCCTTGCTTCTTGAGCAAGATAAGGAATGGGTCATAGTATCATGTGATGTGGGCACAACATGTGACATTGTTGAAGAACCATTTTATGAACCTATTGTTGTTGCTCCCACTAACCCTTCTTGTAGCTTATCATCCATCACCACTACCACTCCTACCTATACTACTAGTGATGGTTTCACTTGTGATGCCTCACTAATGGTTGAGAATAAGACTCTCAAGAGAGAGGTGGATGAGCTCACTCACGCCCTTGGCAAGGCCTATGGTGGTGAGGCCCGCTTGTTAAAGTGCTTAGGTAGCCAAAGGTTCTCTCTTAACAAAGAGGGATTGAGCTATACCCCAAGAAAGGCAAAGAGACCTTTGCTACTCCCAAAGCTAGCTTTATGAAAAGCAATGATCGGTTTTGCAATAGATGCAAGCAAGTAGGGCACTCAGAGCAATCTTGCATAAAGAACAAGAATAAGAACAATGCTAATGTATCCTCAATTTGTTTTGATTCTTGTTACATGCTTACCAAGGGTGTGAATGATGTGAAGGCTAAGTTCATTGGTACACCTATTATGGACCCAAAGAAGAAGGCCATTTGGGTACCAAAGATCTTGGTAACTAACCTGCAAGGACCCAAGCAAGTTTGGGTATCTAAAAGGAATTGTTTTTCTTTTGTAGGTAAACTATAAAGCTGGAGGAAGGTATTGGGTGCTTAATAGTGGGTACACACAACACATGACCTGTGATTCAAGAATGTTCAATTCAATCAACTCAAATGATGACAATGGGATTGATAGTATAACATTTGGTGATAATGTGTAGGATCTCTTGTTAGCCTAGAGGGGGGGTTGAATAGGCCTGTTAAAACAAATACTCAAACTTTTGTCAAATTCAACTTATGACACTGTCGCGCTGTGCCCACGGCACTGCCGCTCTATGGCACTGCCGAGACAAGACAACGGCACTACCGCACCTGCAGACAACTTCGTGGCACAATTCAAAAACTGTGAATGGAAACTTGAATCGGATAAACTTTTGAGCTTCATGCAGGTATATGTAACACAGATCAATAGCTGAAGTGGTAGAAACACCACACATAAGTAGATCAACCACAAATCCTAGAAATCACCTCAACACTATGAAATGCAAATGAAATAACTTAAGCATAAGATGACACAAGGATTTATCTCATGGTTCACCTCACCACCAAGGCTTGCCTAAGTCCATGTTGTTGAGGTTAGCCACTAAGGCTTAGGGCTTTGCAACCCTTCCTTGTTCTTAAGTAAAGAGACTTAACTCTTGAGATGGGTGAGTTTACTAGCTTCAAGAGATGGTTACAAACCTCTTGGGGCTGCCACAGAAGTTAGCAAGCTCCATGGGCGACGCTCTAGCCGGCTAAGAGCAAAGCTCCAAGAGTAATAAACACAACCACCGGCCAAAATATGAACCAAGTGCTCTTTTGAGTTGGGGAATCAAAGGATCTGCTCTCTAATCAAGTTTGGGACCTTTTTCTCTTAAGGATTGATGGGAAAATCAAAAGAGAAGCTTGGGAGCTTAAAGTCACCAATGGAGGAGAGAGAGAAGAGCACTTTTTTGTTTTTTGTATGAACTGAACCGTTGGGGAAGGAGAGAGAGAGATGTTGGAGAGGAAGGGGAAAAGTATAAATACCCCCTGCCTTCCAACAGTTACTTAAGTCATGGTAGTGCCGCTGCCCAAGTGCGGCAGTGCCTCTCTCCAGGTGCGGCACTGTCGCACCATGCAAGATAGCAAGAGTGAGGGTGGAGTGCTGGCTGTCTTGGCTATGAAACTGAGGATGTATGTGAAGATATTGAGCACTTGGTAGCACATGTTAGCTTAAGCATTGTGTCCTCCTTTATAGTATGGCTTTTCCTATACTTAAATTCAAAATATAAAAGAATTTAAACCTCCTTTGAGTTTTAAGCCATTAACATTTGTAATTGGGGGCTCCTCCATTTCGTATAACATCCTCGAATATAGATTCCCTGCTTGTCATCTTGATAAATCTCATTAGTTCTCTAATTGCATGGTTATTATCACCAAAATCCACAATTAGGGCTTGATTGCACTTTCAATCTCCCCCTTTTTGGTGTTTGATAATAACCCAATTAGAGCTTACAAAAGATATGGAATAAATACTGAGATTTTTAAGCCATGAGTGTAGAGCCTCCCCCTTAATATGTGAATGGAGAATTGAATTCTCAAATTTGGCATAATAGGCTAAGATTCACATTTTTAGTGAAGGTGATGGGGCTCTCCCTACATCCATGCTCTTGTGGGGTGCTACACACTGTGTCAAGTAAATCATCATGATGCAAATGATAGTTTATGCACAATAAGTTTCTTTGTGATACAATTTGGGTGTGATCTTTGTGTAGCTTAGCCACAAAGATCTTGCCAGTGAAGCTGCACCTGCAAAAAGCTTAGGTGCTGTATTTGCCAAGACTGGCTGCAAGAGCATAGGTTTAATCAAACACCACACATCATGTAATATATAAAATGACAAGCATTCTAGCACAGATATATCACAAGCTACAACACAAAAGTAATACATGTCTATATCCATGCACATATAGAGTATAAAGGTAGCATTATTACACAAATTAGAGTTTTGAGCTACTCTCAAACTCACAACCTAGCGAAGACTACTTCTCAATGGATAGAACGTGAACCTCCTACTACAGCAACCACTCTATGGCGTCGAAAAGTTATCGACCCCTCTAATTTTCTTCCCCTTTGGCATAAAACACCAAAAAGAGAAGAAAAGAAGAAATGTCAACGAACTCTCCTCATATTCTTGGATGTCATCCCAGTCAACATCCTCGCCACCAATAGCCCCACCACCTGCAGCAGCCCCCTCACCGCCATCATCATCATCGTTGTCATTGGAGGACACCATCGCCCTCCCTTGGTGATGGGTGGTCGAAGTATGGCGAGTGCGTCTGGTGCTCCTCCTTAAAGACGCTAAGGTCAAACCCAAGGACGTGTGAGGATCAAGCTCTGGCTGCTCCTCTTCCTGCTCCTCCTCCTCAGTATCCTCTGAATCCATGTCAGAGAGACTAGGGAGGTCATCAAACCTTGGCGGTGACTCAACTGGAGGAAGGGGTGTCAGCCCTGTACGCTCTCTAGCCTCCTGATTCGCCTCACGGTTCTCCAATCGGTCCTCATAGTCGGTCCTCGCTGCATAGATACAAGTAGTGAAAATGGCCATGATCCATTTCCCAAACTTTTCCATCTTCTTTTCCTTGCGAGACCTAGAGCAAGAGGACTCGGGAATGTCCTCTACTCAAGGAGAACGTCTCACTGCCTTGCTAGCACCTGAGGCTTGGGTCTTCTCAATCTTGTAGATGGTGTGGAGACCATCCTTGTCGAACTTGTAACCGGTGACCCTTTCAATCATGAACATGAGATAGGGAGCATAGGGCAGCCCCTTTCTCCCATCATCCATGGCAATCCTAAGCTCACGCCACAGGAATCGGGGGACATTGAACCTATCACCTCCAGGAGCAAACCTAGCAAGCACATTTCTCACATACCCATTAAGATCTAAAGCTGCTCCATCCTTGGGATTTATAGTGTGCCTGATTAGGTTGTTCAAGATCTAGTAGTAGCTTTGGAAGCCACTAACTTTCCCATCTGCGCTTCTCCTGTCAATCCATATGTATGCAATGTCTCTAATCTCTGCTCTAGCCTCATCATGGATATAAGTGAATCCACGCTCCTCCTCACCAAAACTAAGGATCCGGCTGAAGGTCACAAAGTCAACACGGTAGTGTCGTCCCTCAGTCATCTAGTGTATCTCATTGGTATAGATGTCATAGAAGAAGGTAGCATGGAACTGAGCTAGCACTTCCTCATTCCAATTATATCAGAAACACATGAGATCAGAGAGACCAAAGTTCTCACAAGCCCTGATTACTCTATTGAATTCAGGCTCATTCTTCTCCTTCATTTCCTCCTAGTCAACATATTGCATCTTGACAATTTTTGACTTCTTCGAGTTGAAGATCACAAAGGCATAGAAGTTAGAATGGAATTCATTCCAAAACCTGTAGTCAATCCCCAAATCCTTTGGCTACTCATATGGGTTATTCTCACGTGCTTCTTCCACCAACTTCTGCTTTCCCATGTAATTGATCATGTGATGAGCACGTGTATTAGCTAGATGTCTCATGATCACCTCCTCTGGATAATCTCTGATATAGCCTCTGTCAAACTCCTTAAGGTGAGGTGGAGTATCTGGGCAAGCACTGGAAGGGATGGTGCAGCCAGCCCTCTCCAAGTTCTCCTCCTCCTAGATCAACTGATCCCTCCTCCCCCTATCTCTAGCAGCCCTCTACCTGCTGCAGTATTGCTACCTGCTGCTGTCCTCCCACGACCACATCGAGGAGGATCCTTGTCATGAGGCACAACCATCTTTCACTTCCCCCTCCGATCATCATCTTCTCTAGAAGCCATCTATGCAAATGAATATAGGTCCAAATAAGAAACTATATATAAGGGGTATAGAAGAACACTTGTAAAACACTCCAAATAGATGAGATGATTCAAATCTTGAGTTAGGAAAGCACCATGAACCAAACTGGTCAGAAGGTGTGGCACTGCCGCACCCTAGGGGTGGCACTGCCGCACTTAGTGCTTCACCTCTCCCATGATTCATTTCTTCTCAACTATTTAGACTATTATCAAGCATTCTTCTAAACCACTAGACAATCTTGGAAAGAAATAGACCTCATAAACACATGGAGTTGTCTACAGTATATGTAAAGTAGCTATATGTTTAAGATAGAAATAAATCTGTCGCATAAATCCAACTAAAACAGAGAATCATCGATGGAACGTCATCTAAATTTGCATAATCATGCTGTTGTGCGCAGCACTGCCGCACCCAACATGCGACACTGCCGCGGGTACAAATGATGCCCTACCAATGAATCTGTGTTTTGATTCAATCCATCCATCAAACTTGCTTCTACCCTAATCATGCAGCCACTAGAAACCATTTTCCAATCAAAGTAGAACTCCATGACATAGATCGGGATGGATTAGGGTTTCACCTTGACTTTCTCGTGGATTGGGGAGGCAAGGGAGGAAATGGCTTTGCCTAAGAGCCTTGGCAGCTGCTGGCGACAATGAGGAAGGTCAACAGCCGGTGTGGCACCACCAGGGCACGACATAGAGGCATGGCGACGGTGAGGCGGTGTGGACGTGCAAGAGGAAGAGGAAGAGCGACGCGTCGGGCAGAAGGGAAGAAAGAGAGAGAAGTTATTATGGCCCAGATGGGTATAGAAATAAGGAATGGGGGCCATAGTAATGGCCACTGTGGCCCAAATGCCAGGCACATCAAAGTGCTGCACTGTCGTGGCTGATACGCGACACTACCGTAGAGCGGTATAGCCGCAGTACCTGCTCGGTACCACCGCACCCACAACAGCAAGGGGTGTTAGCTACACTCTAAATACATCTATACATGTAGGACATGGACACATATCTCAAGCACATTGTGATCATTAGCAGATAACTAGTACAAACAATGATAATAATGCACTTGTAGCTTTTGATAAATCATTTTGAAGCACAATATTTAAACCTTTGCAATTGTTTTTCTCCTATCCATGCTAGTTCAACAATCAAGTGTGTGCTAAAGTTCAAATCATGTTTTGAGAATCAAGTATATTTAGCTCACTATGCAAAGCACAAAACTTTGACTCATTGAGAGGCTTAGTGAAGATATCGGCTAGTTGCTTTTCGGTGCTCACATGGCGAATTTTGATGTCTCCTTTGGCTTCATGGTCTTTGAAGAAATGATGTCAGATGTCTATGTGCTTAGTTCTTGAGTGGCTTACATGATTATTTGCTAGCTTTATTCCACTTTCATTGTCACACAAGAGTGGAATTTTGGTAAATCGACATCTAAAATCTTAAAGGGTTTGCCTCATCCAAAGTAGTTGAGCACAACATGCGTCGGCTGCAACATACTCAGCCTCGACGGTGGAAAGGGCTACGCAATTTTGCTTCTTAGAACTCCAAGACACTAGGGACCATCCAAGGAATTGACATGTCCCCAAAGTGCTTTTTCGATCTACTTTGTAGTCGGCGTAATTGGAATCCAAATACCCAAGTAGATCAAACTTAGAGCCCTTAGGATATCACAAGCTAAGGTTAGGAGTCAGTACTAAATATCTCAAGATTCTCTTAACGACCACTAAGTGACACTCTTTCGGGTTGGCTTGAAATCTAGCACCCATGCACACACTAAGCATAATATCGGGCCTAGATGCGCATAAATAAAGTAGAGAGCCAATCATGGAACGATATACCTTGGTATTCATGGCTTTCCCTTCAACATTGAGATCAAGATGTCCATTGGTTGGCATGAGAATTTTGATAAGCTTGGCATTCACCATGTCAAACATATCATGGGTATATTTAGTTTGGCTAATAAAAGTTCCATCCTTCACTTGCTTGATTTGAAATCCGAGGAAGAACTTCAATTCACCCATCATGGACATCTCAAATATGTTCGTTATGATCCTACTAAAATCCTCATAAAAAGTATGATTAGTACTACCAAATATTATGCCATCGACATATATTTGGCATATAAAGATATCTTTACCAACTTTATGAGTGAAAAGGGTAGGATCGACTTTGCGTATTTCAAAGCCTTGTTTAAGCAAGAATTCCTTAAGGCATTCATACCATGCTCTTGGTGCTTGCTTAAGCCCATAGAGCGCCTTTTAGAGTTTATAAACATGGTTAGGGAACTTGGGATCTTCAAAGCCCGGTGGTTGCTCAACATAGACAAGTTCTTGAATAGGATTGTTGAGGAATGCACTCTTCACGTCCATTTGATATAGCTTGAAATTGTGATGAGCGGCATAGGCTAGAAGCATTCGGATTGCTTTAAGCCTTGCCACCGGTGCATATGTTTTGTCAAAGTCTAAAAGGTCCTTGTTTGGTTTTGGTAATTGAGTGACAACCTAGGTGGACTAATTGTGTTTATGTGAGATACATAGGTAATTAGTCTACAGGTACATGTGTGTGAGCAACATATGCCATGAAGGTGAAAATGGCTTGGAGATGTTGCAAAACTCACACATGTGATGATAAAGGAGCTTATTGCACATGAGACATGACATTGAGTCATGTGATCAAGGTGGAGAAGATCAAGACAAGACTTGGCTTGATGGACCGGTTGCAAGCGTGAAGGGCAAGTCGAAGGCTTTGGAGTGATGGACCGCGTGGCGGTGAAGCTTGAGCAAGACTTGGCGCCGATGGATGATGGCAACGGTGAAGAGCAAGTGAAGTCAAGATCGATGAACCAATATGATCACGTAATGATATGAAGTGGATCATATCATTGTTGATCATGTTGGTGCATGTGTTGCATCGACATTGGAGGAGTTGGATTAGAATGCGCAAGGCTAAGGTATAACCTAGGGCATTTCATTTCACCGGTCATAGGTGTGTAGAGAAGTTTATGACCGGATTTAGGATAGATGGCCGTACTATCAAGAGGGGCAAACTTGTTTGCATATCGGTCATCTAGTGCCACTCGAGTGATCTAACTTTGCATCGTTGCTAGGATCGAGTGGCGTGGCAAGTTGAGTGACTAATCCTTTGGAAAATGATTGTGAAAATGCTAACACACATACACATGGTGGTGTACACTTGGTGGGGTTGGCACATTTACAAAGGAGATGAAGTTGGAGTTGATGTGGATCAACTCGGCGAAGAAATGGAGGCAAAAGGAGAAACTACACTGGCGGAGTGTCCGCCCGTAGAGTGCGGACAGCCCTCCATCACACATATACTTGATAGTGATCATTCGATTGTGTGAGTGAGCGATTCTAGTGTGATTGCATCGTGAGGTTGCATCGAGTGGCACTAGGTGATCAAGTTGTAAGCCGGTGGTGCTTGTTACTCTTGGAGGTTGCCACCTCCTAGATGGCTTGGTGGTGGTCTCCATCGAAGCCCGCAAGAAGCTTGTGTGGGGCTCCGAAGAAGAGCTTTGTGAGGGGCATTGTGCCCTGCGGGAGCCGTGAAGAGCAACTTTAGTAAAGCATGTCATTGAGCTACCCTCACTCAAGGGGTAGGTTCTTGCGACGCCCGACGTGCGGGCTTAGCGGGTGATGCTAATTAGCCGCCGAACCACCAAGTGAGCGGTCGACGCAATGGGGACTAGCGTGTTGGCAAACACGTGAACCTCGGGAGAAAAATCATCGTGTCAACCTTGTTCTTCCTGTTGGTTTGCTTTCCCATTACACAAGCTTGCATTTACTTTCATATATATTAAGCTTGTGTAGTTGCTCTTCTAATTAGTTTGCTTGTGTAGCATATTAGTTACCTTCTTGCTTGTGTAGCATAGAAGTAGCTCCCTTGCGTGGCTAATTTGGTTTGAGTAACCTTGTTAGTCACATTGCTTAGTTTGTATAGCTAAGTATTTGCGCTCTCTAATTTGGCATTGGTTGCCTTGTTATTGAGCATTGCTAGTGAGCTTAGGTGGCTTTGTGCTTTTGCTTACTAGCATGTGTAGGAGCTCCCTTGTCGCTTAAAGTACTAGTGGCATATGTTTGTGTGACCTTGCTCCTAGAATTGCTTAGGTGAGCTCTAGCTAGCCCGGCACCTTAATTGCTTAATTAATATATTTGAAAGGTGCTAAAGAACATAGATAGAGGGGTGTAGTCTTGGCTAGACCGATAGTTTTAATTCCGCACTTGTTTCGGTTAGTCGACGCGATTAAGTTTTAAAAAGGACTATTCACCCCCCCTCTAGTCGCCATCTTGACCCTTTCAAAGTCCAAGCCCTCTACTTGAGTGAAACCTTGAGCAACCAACCATGCCTTGTTCCTTGTCACCACACCATTCTCATCTTGCTTGTTGCAGAAGACCCACTTGGTGTCAATGATGTTGGTATTGGGTCTCTCCACCAAGGTCCACACTTGATTTCTTTCAAAATTGTTGAGCTCATCTTGCATGGCCATCACCCAATTGGGATCGCCAATTGCTTGCTCTACCTTTAGAGGCTCCAAAGAGGAAATAAACGAGTAATATTAACAAAAATTTGCTAAGTGAGAGCGAGTTGTTACCCCCTTTCAAAGACTCCCAAGGATATTATCAATGGGATGATCCTGTTGTATTGTTTGCCTTAGCCTTGGATGATCAATGGTCTCTTGTTCATCTTCTAGTTCTTCATCTTCCTCTTGTTAAAAGATGGGTTGTAGGTTTTGTCCATGGACTGGAGTCGAATCATTTGTTGTTAGTATTTGGTGGGGTCTATGATCCGCCGCTCAAAGCGCTCGGTATGACACTACCATGTCTTTGGAGTTATATAGGTGCACGATGTCGTTTCAAAGATCGTGCACGTCAACAAAAATTGTGCTGACAACTTGAGATGCCTCCACTTCAGTAGCTTCATCTTCTTGTGGTCTAATATCACTAATGACCAATTGCTTGATTGCTTCACAAGGTGGATCCTCCTTTCCTATAACACTTGAATTAACATGCTCCACTTGAGAGCCATTAGATTCATCAAATGTCATGTCCACCGCTATTTCAACTCTCCTAGAGGTTTTGTTGAAAATACGGTAGGCATGCTCATTTGATCCATAGCCAAGAAGAAAACTTTCATCAATTTTAGGTGTAAATTTAGAGGTTTTGGGTTTCTTATTTAATATGAAACACTTGCACCCAAACACTCTAAAGTAAGACACCTTAGGCTTGTTATTGGTTAGAAGCTCGTATGAAGTCTTTTTTAACTTCTTGTGTATGTAGAGGCGGTTGATGGCATGGCAAGCGGTGTTGACGATCTCAAACCAAAAGATTGTAACACCTCTGGTGTTACGAGCTCGTTTAGCACCGAGATTTAGGCCTAAGAATTTTTTTGAAATGGGTTTCTTGGATTTTTGATTTAAAACATACTTGATGTGATAAGTGAAGCCTGTGTGACTCACTTTTACGGACTCAAATAAACGTCCAAGTTAAATTATTCAGTGCGTAAAGATATTTAAGAATGTCTGACGATAATTCTAGCCAATAGATAGCGAACGGTTTGTTCTATTAGATTGAGCATGAAAAGCAACTTTTATAAATAAAATAAAATCCATTAATAAATAGAACGATATATATATAGCCTTTGAATCTAATTTAAATTCAAGCTTTGTTGAAAATCTCCTTGTGCCCAGATGTTGCTAATTGTCTAAAGTAGTAAACCGATATATATATATATATATATATATATATATACTCACGTGTTTATTTTGATAAGCACGCTCAGTTAAAAAGCTTTGGTCTAGTGACATGTTTATGTTTTTATGTATAGACTCGTTTTAGTCCCTATGATAATTTGGTAACGTACCCGCGGCAGCTGCCCGTCTGGCCACCTCATAAATTCACGTGATTTGTGTGAAAGCACGTAACAGATGAGAGATAGCGCAAGAGCTTCATTTCCTTTTCCTAGAATGGTGTACAGCGTACTCGCCTTGCTTTGCAATTATGCACCGCCCCGTCTCCCGTCGTGGCTCTGCACCCCGGTGTGTCTGTTTGCCTGCGCCATTGTCTTTCTCTCCCTTGCTAGCGTCTTGTCTAAATTTTAATGGGAGCACATGGCTCTATCGTGCCCACGCCCCGGCTAAGCGCCACCGTCATTCTGCATGCTTTGTCGCATCATCTCTGCCTGCCTTTGCTGTCTGCTTCTGTCTTGTCTATGTCCGCTTCCACAGAGCTGAGCACCCGACAGGGCTGCGGCTGCACGTGCCACCATTGTCGCTCTATCACGTCACGCCAAATCAAGGTGAAGCCATTCTAGACCTGTCTCCCCCTCCCACCCTTTTTCCTCTGCCGCTGAGGCCGAGCTGCTACTGCCTCTGCTATTTTCGCCGCCCGTGCGCCCTGCACTCCGGAGTGGCCGTGTTCTCGCTGCCTCTACACGTCGCAGCTCAATGGCGCCGCGCGCGTCTCCACCTCCGTGCCGTGCACCAAAGCACCCCGCCGCTGAGCTGTTTTGCCTCTTGTCGTCCGTCGTGAGCCCCATTGCCATGCTGGACCCGCTGCTCTGCCCCACGGTGATGCCCCTCCTGTAACCGTCCGTGCTGGGAGCCGCTGCTGCCCCGCAGCACGAGCCATGGCTGCGCACCTCCCTGCGCCGTTCATCTCCGCTGCTGCGCCCCGCAGCGCGGTACTATGCAAGCCCGAGCCCACCACCACCGCAGCGACCTCGCTTAGCTCTACCCCCGCTTGTGCCCACCTTGGCTGACCGGTCGAGTGAGTCGCCACCCTATCCGCGTGCCATGGCCACGCTAGGCTGGTTGGCTACCGCCGCCTGCTGCGCATCACGTAGGGGCTAGGCGCCACCAGGGGCTGTGGTCAAGCCGACGCCAGCCGCCACTGTTGGGCCAGGGCCAGGTACGGGTGAGGCCAACGCCACTAGTGGCCACCCCACCAGAATCGATCTCGCCCCATCACTCCTCTGCTCTACAGCCACCGCTGTGCTTGGTCCCGACGCCTGGCACCGCCTCTGGCTGTGCCGTGGCCGCCTTGGGGTTGCGGAGGGACCCGCGCTGGGAGCCAACCGTCCCGTCATCGTCGTGGCGCCCTTCCCTGCTGGACCCGGCCGTCGGTGAGGCCCCTATGTGCATTCCTCTGCTCTACTCGTGAGAAGGTCAAAGAAGGACCTTAATGCGAATAGAAACTAGTATAGGGTCCTCATTGCAAAATACGTGACTCTCAGGAATAGTGACTTTGTACCGCGGATTAGTTTGAGGAGAGCTCGGGGGCCTCAACACCCACTTGGGCCGGTCTTGTGCCACCTGCGCTGGGCCCCGTGCGCGCCGGTGGGCCGCCTGCCTGGCTTGCTAGGCTGCTTGCCCCCCTATCCCCGCGTTGGGCCATGCCGCCATGCTTGGGCCGCTCGCGCCCGCGCGTGCGCCCCGCCTGCCTGGGTGGCTCGTTGGTTCAGCCTGTAGCGCGCCTAGCCACGCCACTGGACCGCATGCGCCTGTTCCGCGTTGGGCTGAGGTTGTTGACGCTGGCCCATTTCGATTGTAGAGTAATTTCTAAATTAGCTTATAAGGTAAATTTGTAAATTTAAAATAAAAGTGTGTAGGTATCCAAAAATAGTGAAACTAATTTTGTTAGGCTCCTAAAATCATGATCTACTTGCTAGTAAATTTTATTCACATAGTTTGATAATATTCTTGGAAGCTATATAATTAAATTGAGGTACCTAATATTGTAAAAATATAAACTTGTAGGAATTTCCATGATAAATCGGTGATAGTGTTGACTCTAAAAATTTTATAGTAAATTACTAATATTATTAGTTGCTCAGTGTAATTGTTGTAGCTCTAGAATAATTAGTTTGCTAGATAGATAATGATGCCCTATTTCGAATAATGATTAAATCGATAGAATAAAATAAAGAAACAACTTGGGTTCGTATAAGTAAAACATTTGTTGGGAAATAATGCCTTAGTCGACAACATGGATATATAGCCTAAGTATGGCTGTTGTTAGGACTAGCTCAGTAACTTGAGAGGCGTAAATCGTATTTTACAAGTCATGATTTCAGTTGATTAATTACGTCTTTGCATTTGCATCGCATTGCATATCATAATAGGGACATCGATGGATTATGGAGTCATCGGGAGTTGCTGGAGAAATGGTACTTTTGGAGATCATGTCGTCATGATGGAAAGCTAACTTTTGGTTATCTTTTACCCAGACAAGCCCCGGTGCATAACCCCTACTTTTCTGCACTTTAAATTATATTTGTGCATTAAGTTTTAAGGAGTTGAATGAAACTGACTTGCATATATCTATCTTTATCCTATGAGTCTTACTAGTATGATAGGATCGTGTAGATGGCTATGCTACAGGACTCTGGTAGAAGTCGAGTGATTGCCTGCCACTAGCGAGATATAGGAAATATATTACTGTATTATTATCACTTGGAAAAATATAAATGGTGGAAAGGAAAAATTGTGACCGGGCAGTGATATTGTTTGGGTTTTGGTGGGTGTAAGAGGTTGTGTCCTGCGGCCAACGAGACATAGCTTGGTTACACTATTTTTTCCTTGTCTATGTCGGTTAAGGACCGGTCATTGCATAAGTCTCGAGGCAAGTCACAGATTTATTATCCCGAGCATATACTTGGGTATGGGCACAGGGAAGACTTGTTGCTCTCCTGTCATGGGTTCTGACTCTTTTTGGACCGATGGATTGGAGGCACGGATGGTGGAGGTCCTTGCACCGCACTAAGTCTGAGACTTAGGAGCGGGGGCTTGGAGTCCAAGTTTGGATGGGGACCTGGACCCCATGACAGGAGGATGATGGGTTGGTGCTGCTTGTGCCTGGGGTACAAGTAGGGCATGTGTTTTTGGGGTACCCAGCTGGGGGCATTGATTTCGTGAATCACCGGGCAATCCGGTACGATTTGTTTTGGGTCTAGCACCATAGTAAGAACTAGAAGATGAAAGATGGAAAAAGGAAATCTGATTGCTTACCATCTGCTTGAAAGTAGCATAGGTGCTTACAAAGATTGGTTAGTTAATGAACTAATGCACTGCTAATAAAAATTGAATATAAGGACGCACTTTTAGTAATGCTTCCTTCATATGCAATAAACCCACAAGCCATATAGCCTTGCATATCCTTAGAGTCTTTTTTTTTCTCCTATCGGGTAAGTCTTGCTGAGTACAATTGAGTACTCAGGATTTTATTTCCCCCTGCTGCAGGTAACAGGTGGAGGCTAGAGGTGACCCTTGTATGTGGATTCCTCCTAGTGGGCTCAGAGAGGATTTCCTTTACACTGCGATCATAGTTTTTATTTATAACTCTCACTAAATGTTTTATTAAATGAAAGTTTTATAATCTGTTGTCCTAGTTACTTATCAATGCTTCATCATGCCATGAATAGCTATTTATTTCTGCTATAATTCTGATCATATGTTTATATTCCGCTGTTAATTTAAATTGTTCATAACTATGATAATATGATTACATTTCGCTGTTGTAACAATAAATATTATACTCTGATGTTGTATTAAAAGTGATGTAAGAAATGGTTAAGAATAATGTAAGCTTTATTCTCTCATTTGTGATGCTGATGGAAAAATGTGGATTTTTTGGGTTCTTCCTTGGGGTGTGCCCGATGGAACTACGTAATTTGGTGTTCTCCCTTAAGTGCTTAGTGTCTAATGGAAGATGAGCACTCTTGGGAGGCATTAGATTAGGTGGTTCTACCACAAGGATGTCCGGTGTCTTGTACTCATCTAGCATTGTCCTTGCCATCTTGATGAGTGTTCGGTTCTTCCTCTCTACTACACCATTTTGTTGAGGGGTGTATGGAGTTGAAAACTCATGCTTGATGCCCTCTTCATCAAGAAACTCCTCAACTAAAGTGTTCTTAAATTCGGTCCCATTGTCGCTTCTCACTTTCTTGATTGGGAGACCAAACTCCTTTTGTGCTCTTCTAACAAATATCTTCATCTTTTCTTGAAATTGGCATTTGTCATACAAGAAAAATACCCAAGTGAAACGAGAATAGTCATCAACAATAACAAGACCATATTTGTTACCCCTAAGACTTAGGTAGGCGACCGGTCCAAAGAGGTCCATGTGTATTAGCTCCAATGGTTGCTTAGTGGTCATGATGCTCTTTGGTGGGTGAGGTACGCCAACTTGCTTTTCCGCTTGACAAACACTACAAATCCTATCTTTCTCAAAGTGAACATTTGTGAACACTTCTCATTTTTGTCATCCATTGAACCTAAGAAGATAGATGAAGCTTTGTTTGATGTTGATTGGGTGAATGTTGTGCATGAAGAGCTAAACTACTTCACAAGAAATTAAGTTTGGGAATTAGTTGAGAGGCCCAAGGATCATAATGTGATTGGAACCAAATGGGTCTTTCGGAACAAGCAATATCAAGATGGGATTATTGTAAGGAACAAAGCAAGATTAGTGGCTCAATGTTACATTCAAGTTGAAGTTCTTGACTTTGGAGAAACATATGCCCCGGTTGCAAGATTGTAAGCAATTTGGATCTTGTTAGCCTATGCTTGTGCCCATGACATCAAGTTGTACCAAATGGATGTGAAGAGTGCATTTCTCAATGGGTACATCAATGAGCTTGTGTATGTTGAGCAACCTCTCAATTTTGAAGATGAGAAGAAGCCCAACCATGTCTATAAGTTGAAAAAGGCTTTGTATGGTTTGAAACAAGCACCTAGAGCATGGTATGAGAGATTGAGAGATTTCTTGCTCTCTAAAGGGTTCAAGATGGGTAAGGTTGACACCACCCTCTTCACCAAGAAGTTAGGCAATGACTTATTTGTGCTGCAAATCTATGTTGATGATATCATATTTGGATCAACCAATCAAGATGTTTGTGAGGAGTTTGGAAAGATGATGGCAAGTGAGTCTGAGATGTTCATGATTGGAGAGCTTAGTTACTTCCTTGGTCTTCAAATCAAGCAAATGACGAATGGCACATTTGTGAGTCAAGGAAAGTACATCAAAGACATGCTCAAGAAGTTTGGAATGGATGATGCTAAAGCTATTAGTACACCAATGGGGATAAATGGAAATTTGGATAGTGATGCTAGTGGCAACATAGTGGATCAAAAGATGTATCGGTCTATGATTGGAAGCCTACTCTATGTGACCACATCAAGGCCGGATGTGATGTTTAGTGTATGCATGTGTGCTAGATTTCAAGCCTCACCAAGAGAAAGTCATTTGAAGGCAACAAAATGTTGGATTGTGGTATCCCAAAGGAGCAAGATTTGAGTTGATTGGATATTCGGACTTCGATTATGCAGGATGTAAAGTTGAGAGAAAGAGCACATCGGGCACATGTCAATTATTGGGAAGATCACTTGTGTGTTGGTCATCAAAGAAGCAACATAGTGTAGCACTTTCAACTGCCAAAGCAGAGTACATTTCAGCCGGTAGTTGTTGTGCTCAATTACTCTGGATGAAGGCTTCTTTGAGTGACTTTGGAATCAAATTCAAACAAGTGCCATTGCTTTGTGACAATGAGAGTGCCGTGAAGCTCACCAACAATCCGGTTCA
Organism: Miscanthus lutarioriparius; assembly: GCA_904845875.1. Lineage (NCBI taxonomy): Eukaryota > Viridiplantae > Streptophyta > Magnoliopsida > Poales > Poaceae > Miscanthus > Miscanthus lutarioriparius. The sequence continues at coordinate 45,612,267 of CAJGYO010000001.1, forward strand.
ACATTCAAGAACAAAGCACATAGATGTCCGCCATCATTTCATAAGAGATCACCAACAAAAGGAGACATTTACATTGAGAGTGTGGGCATCGATGATCAACTTGCCGATATCTTCACCAAGCCACTTGATGAGAAGAGGTTTTGCAAGCTAAGGAATAAATTGAACATACTTGACTTCTCCAATATGTGTTCCCCATTATATGACATGCCTCTCCATCGAGCAAAGCAAGGTAAAGTTGATTGACATGTCATTCATCCATTGCTAAGGACTTGTTTAGTGCATCTAGTCACTCTTCATGATTAAATAGGCTCATTCATGAAAATCAAATGAATTTGATGGTTGTATGGTACCAGTATTGCTTGTATGCTTGAAATGATCTAGTGGTAGCATATGACATGTTTGTGGACTTGTGGACCTAATGTTTGATCTAGAAAATGAGCTACAAGTGTTTAACTCAACATAGTGCATGATAACCCTTATTTGGAGGTGTGAAGAAGCTTGCCCTTGGATCAAACCGAGTTAAATATCTTTTGCAAGGGGTCTAGATTGAACCAAATTAGGAAAATGATCCTCACTTATCATGGTTTCACACAACCTATCTAAAATTTAAGCTCACCTTTTGTGGTCATTGATGACAAAGGGGGAGAAGTTATTCCCAAAGATAAGCAAAAGGGGGAGAGAAACCAAAGATAGTAAAGGAAGGGGATCAATTAAAATTTTGAAGCACACAAGTAGAGGGAGCAAGCTCATAAACTTGTATGTTGCATTTGTATGTGCATTACATATGTTTGCTTGCATGGCACAAGTTTTTAAATTCCATATCCATGCTTGTGTGGTGTATGCTAGATGTAGGATTGATTGATGAAATAAAAAACTAGCATGCATAAGATGGTAGTTAGATATGCATTGCATGTTTTACAAGTGGTACTAGAGCCTTGCTTATAATGTTGATCTCATGAGGTATCTAGTGTTTGTGCTTTGCAAGTGCTATCTAACTAACCATCGTGCTAAGGATGGTGTTCAAATGGCAACTCTGATTGGTATCATGCTTCAAAGGTCTATTCTTTACACCTTAGCATCATTTGGTAGTCATTACTTCCCCACACTTCCTAACTATGCATATGTGCAAGCTTTCAAATCCAAACTCTTAGGACATATGCAGGGGGAGCTAACGCTACCAATTTGGGTTTATAAAACTTGTCCATATCCTTTACACATGGTAAAATGCTTGGGCAAGCAACATGAATCCAAAAAGATTTTATTGAATATCTTTGTGAAAAGGTTGTCATCAATTACCAAAAAGGGGGAGATTGAAAGCCCTAGTTTGATTTTGGCTAATTGATGAAACCTAAGTACTAACCTTTATCATGAGTGTCATGTGAGAAAGGTTGGTACATACCAAGTGATGGAGCATGGTGATGAAGTCCATGGAGATGGAGATGGACATGGACATGTGTTGAAGATGATCAAGCTCCAACTTGAAAAGAAGAAAGAGAAAAACAAAAACAAGGTTGATCAAGACAAAGGTATCAAATAGGGTTTTGTTTTGGCACTCAAGACACCATAGAGGGTGTGAGTGTATTTAGGATCGATAGCCGTACTATAAAGATGGAAAATATTTGGCTAAATAGTTTATCGAGTGCCACTAAGTGACATGATTCTTGCATTTGCATTTAGGAACCTAGTGTGCTAACTTTGATCCTTGTAAAATGCTTTGAAAAATGCTAACACATGTGCACACAAGTTCTACACTTTGTGGTTAGCCAGTTGGAAGCAAAGGCGAAGCGGTTAAGGAGATAGAAAAAGAAAAGGCAATGTCGGCCACTGACCGGACGCTGCACCAGACGCGGGACCTGACCCCAGGCAGCGTCCGGTCAATTATAAGCAGGGGTGCTGCTCTGGCCAAGAGCAAGATGGAAGGACCAGACACTGGCTCAGGACCGACTGGCGCATCCGGCCACAAATTGCAAGGGGGCGCGGTGGCGCGATCAGACGCACAGGCGTGTCAGGTCGTCTCTAACCTGACGTGTCTAGTCAATGGAAATCAGCTCTAGAACCTTTCTGTTCATGACCTGACGCCGTGTACTCCAGAGTCTGGTCCATCAAGGAGTGAGTCCAGTCCTAACTTAAGTATTCACGTGATCGAGAGCTAGCCGTTAGAGATGAATGGATGACATTCAAAGGGAGGACACATGGTAGGCATTGGCTGACCGGACGTAGCTGCCCGGACGCTAGGTGCGTCCATTCAGTGAGTCCGGTCGTGTCTACGAGCTCTCAACGGCTCTTTGAACCAAGGGGCACTATATATAGTTCTTGACCGGCTTGGGGGTCACTTTCTTGGCACTTTGACATACTTGACATCATTTTGAGCCTAAGCAAACACCTCCCACTCATCTCCATCATTGATTTATCATCATAGTGAGAGTGGGAATGATTCCAAGTGCATTTGCTTGAGTGATTGCATCTAGTGGCATTTGGGGATCGTTGTGGCTGCGGATTTCTTGTTTCTCTTGGGGGTTGCCGCCACCTAGACGGCTTGGAGCAGCGGAGGAGCTTCGACACGTGTTGGTGATTGTTCGTGGCTGGCTCCGGTGATTGTGAGGGGTCTTGTACCTTCCTCGGTGAAGAGTCATAAGGTAGCTCTAGTAAATTGCTCATGTCATTGAGTTACCTCACTTGTGGGTAGGTTCTTGTGGTGCCTCTTGTGGTGGGCTAGGTGTGTGATACCTATTAGCCACTGAACCATCAAGTGTTGGTCGACACAATGGGGACTAGCGTGCTGGTAAGCATGTGAACCTCGGGAGAAATATTGGTTGTCTCTTACCCTTTGGTATTCTCCCAGTGATAGAATTGGCATTCATCTTGGGATTGGTTCATTCCTTGATGCGGCGGTATAATCACCATACTCACTCTTTTACATTCCTTGCAAACTAGTTATCAAGCTCTTTATCGTAATTAGTTTTGAGAGCTTGTCTTGCTTGCTAGTTTAGTATCACCTAGTGGAGCTCTTTAGTGTAGACTTGTTGAGAGCTCTTAGTGAGTAGTGATATAGCCCTTGTTTGTGCCTAGTGATCATAGCAACTAGAATTGTTGAATATGTGGCTTGCAACCCTCCTAGAGCTAGAGAAAAATTGCATTTCGCCATTTAGTGTACTAACATCTTGCTCTAGTGTATTTGTAGAAATTTTTATAGGCTATTCATCCCCCTCTAGCCATTTAGGACCTTTCAAGTGGTATCAGAGCCATGGTCACCGTTTGATTGAAGGCTTAACAACCTCGGTGTCAAATTATGGCTTAAGTTGTGTTCATCCATGTGGGGGGCAAACCACCATTCTTTGATGGCACATGCTATGATTATTGGAAGAGAAAGATGAAGATGTATCTTGGTTCAATCAATGACCAAGTGTGGGATGTGACCGAGAGTGACTATGTGATTCTTGATCCAGACAATCTCACCAACACCGATAAGGCCAACAAGCAATGCAATACAATGGCTCTCAACACCATCTATAATACCATTGATTCTAAGGTGTTTGAGCAAATCAAGGATTGTGAGAAAGCTAGTGAAGTGTGGAAGAGATTGGAGCAGACCTATGAGGGCGCATCGGCGGTGAAGAGTGCCAAGCTATACATCCTCAAGGACAAGTTGACAAGCTTCAAGATGAAGGATGATGAGAGCATTCCAGAGATGTTCCATAGATTGCAAGTAATTGTCAATGACTTGAAGACTATTGGAGAGAAGATCAATGATGATGATGTCTCTCATCGGTTCTTGATGTGCTTACCTCCTAGATTTGAGACATTGAGATTGATCATCATTAGAGGAGGATTGAAGCAACTCACCCCTAACCAAGTACTAGGTGATGTCATAACACAAGAGACATACCGTGTAGAAAGGGAGGGGGTTGACAAGGATGACAAGGAGGAAGATGGAGACAAGAAAAAGAAGAGTGTGCATTCAAGGCTAGCTCATCATCCAAGAATAAGGGCAAGTCCAAGAAAGAAGAATCAAGTGACAATGAAGATGCTAGTGACATTGATAATGAAGCCATGGCTCTCTTTGTGCGCAAGTTTGGAAGATTCATAAAGAAAAAGGGCTATGGTGCAACAAAGAGAAGAGACAACAACAAGAGCAAAGAATATATGAGGAGATGCTACAATTGCAAGAGCTCCGATCATGTCATAGCGGATTGTCCCTATAATAGTGACAATGATGAATATGAGAAGAAGAAGCACAAGAAGGACAAGAAAGAAAAGAAGGAGAAGAATGAGAAGAAGATGACCTTCCAAAATAAAAAGAAGGGTGGAGGCTATGTGGTCACTTGGGATGGTGATGGATCTTTGGATAGTGATGGCTCTAGTGATGATTACAAGAAATCTATCAAGAAAGCACTAGCAAGCATCGCCATCAACAACAAGCCTTCCATCTTCGACACTCCATCGACATGCCTCATGGAAAAACCTACCAAGGTAAAATATGATGTGAGTGATGATGATTGTGAAAGTGATGATTGTAGCAGTGATGATGAGGAGGAGTATACCAAGGAGGAGCTCATGGACATGTGTGAGCAAGTGCACACTTGCTTTGAGATGAAGAGAAAGGAGTACAAAGAATTGCGCAAGAAGATCAAATCTCTTGAGCAATCCTTTGATGAGCTAAATGCCTCTCATTAGAGTCTAAGAAAAGACCATGAGATGCCTGACAAAGCTCACTCTAAGCTTGAAAAGGCTCACTCCTCTCTCCTCAAGCAAGTCATGGAGGAAGAATGTAGCATCCGGTTTTAAGAACAAAACCAAATACACACCATATGTGATCCCAGGAAGTCAAATCTAACATATAGCTACAAATAAGGGTAATATCAAAAGACAATGCTTAATATATAACGTACTTAGTATAAAGAGAATAACCTTAGATAGCCAACAGCGGAAAGGTAACTCCGATCTTTGGGTGAAGACTCTAATTCCACATTGACAACTGACTGGTTGATCACAAGCCTAATTCCTCCAAACTCTAGCAATCTGGTACCCATCCGAGATTTTTCTAGGGATTTAAAAAGTAAAGCAAGCATAAGTATATGTCATACTCAACAAATATAACATGGGGTTCATGAGGCTCAAAAGGCTTGTAAGGAAAATGGACCCTTGGCCCATTTACTTTGGATTTTGGTGTTTGATGACCAACACAACCGAATTGGACTAATGAATTTGCAAGTGTTTGTTTTGTAGTCCAAAAGGGTGCAAGACGTGACTTGGACGAAGGCGGTGTGATGATCTAATGATCAACACCTCAAGCAAGACCTTAGAAGCACAAGAAAAGACCCAAGATGTCAAGCAAAGTCCAAGCATGAAGATAGGAACCAAGCCGTGCGCAAGATCGCGAAGAAACGAGCTCGCAGAGGCGACCGGACGCTGGACCGGACGCTGGAAGCGCGACCGGACGCTGGACCGGTGGCTCGGTAGACAGGCAACTGGATGCAAGGACTGGACGCTGGCGGCAACCGACCGGACGCAGGAACGCAGCGTCCGATCGAGTACAGAGAGGTTCTAGGCGCGCGAAACTGCGACCGGACGCGTCCGGTGGCAGGCGACCGGACGCTGGCAGCGTCCGATCGGTAGTTCGCGGTTGCAACGGTCAGGATGACCGGACGCATCTGGTCAGGACGATTCAGCGTCCGGTCAGTAGCAGTTTTGCGGGAGTTCTACCCCAACGGCTACTTTCTCAGTGGGGCTTATAAATACAACCCCCAACCGGCCATTTGGAAGGTGTGGAGCTGAGGAAACATATCAAGAGTGTTGATACACCATTTGAGTGATCTCCACATGCATAGTGCTTAGTGTTTTATTAGGTGATTAACATAAGTGCTTTGTGAAGTGCTTAGGTTGATTAGACCACCGCTTATGCGCTTGCTCTAGGTGTTTGCCTAGTGTTTAAGTGAGTTTTGCATACCTCTTGCCACCCCGTGCTTGTGAGCACAAGTGTTGTACATCGGAGGGGCTTGAAGTCTTGCGAGATCACACCAACCGCGTTTGTGGTGTGGCCGCCACCGTGTACCGGAGGGAACAAGGCCCACGGCGTTTCGGCCGGAAGCTTGATAGTGAAGACGGCGGGGAGCATCCGGGAGAGGCTTGCCGAGAGGCACATCGGAGACCCACTTGCGCGTGGGGAAGGCCCGAGGCTATCCACAGAGTTACCTGACCGGGAGCTTGGCCCTTGCGAGGGAATCCTTGCGAGGGGCTCCAACGAGGACTAGGGGAAAGCTTGCGCGCTTCTCGATACCTCGGTAAAAATACCAGAGTCATCGACGGGAGTTTGCATATCTCTACCTTGCTCTTTAAGCTTCCGCATTTACATTGATCATATTATTATCATTTGCGCTAGAGATAGCAACACACTAGCAAAATCGTAGTTGAACATCTAGATAGATTATCGTTTGCATAGGTTTTGTTAGAGGTAGAAAAACAGGCCATAGTTTAGAGTTAGATTTTTAAGTTGCCTAATTCACCCACCCTCTTAGGCGTCCACGTGTCCTACAAGTTGTATCAGAGCCGGTTGGCTCATATTTGGACCTTTGGCTTAACCGCCGTTGAGCCGACGCTATTGTAGAGTGGTTGGGATGGATACCGCTAGGCCTCCACAATTTGACGGCACTAACTTTCCATACCATAAAGCTAGAATGGCTTGCCACCTTGAGGCGTTTGATTTGGGTGTATGGAGAGTCACTCGTGACAGGATGAAACCCAACAAGCTCCATTCAATAGGATTATTAAAGCTAGATGATGTGGACATCGTGAGGAAGATCATCTCCGTTCTACCACAAAAGAAATATGCAAGCATCATCACCATCATTCACAACATGGAGAACTTGAAAACCATGACCCCGGGCATTGTCATTGGCAAGCTAGTGGCATTTGAAATGTCACGTAAGATGGGTCAAGGAGAAGCATCTTCATCAAGCAAAGGCAAAGCTCTCGCTTGTAGCGAAAAGAAAAAGATGAAGGGCAAGAAAGTTGAGTCAAGCTCAAGCTCAAGCTCCTCAAGTGAAGAAGAAGAAGATGAGGATGATGATGATGATGATGAACAAGAATCAAGTGATGATGATCAATCTTCCTCCTCCACCTCCGACCTTGATGAAGAATCAATCAAATTAATCAACAAGGTGGAGAAGATGATCCAAAGGCTCAATGTCAAGGGTGTGCCCATCCAAATTCAAGATCTCATTTTCACCAATCAAAGAAATGAGCAAAGAAAGAGAGGATGCTACGGATGCGGCGAGATGGGGCACTTTGTGGAAGTTTGTCCAAACAAGCCCACACCCAAGACAAAGAAGAAGGCGTGCAAAAACAAAGCCCTCACAACAATAAGGTCATGGGATGATTCTTCAAGTGAAGAAGAAAACCATCACAAGAGGCGAGGTCATAAGCACTCATCATCAAGCTCTTCTCGTGTGTGCCTTATGGCACGAGGTAACAAAAGCTCATCCTCTAGTGAGAGTGATAGTGATGATGATTTGCCTTCTTACAATACAATTGTGCAACAAAATCTTAAATATGCTAAAGTTTGCACTAGTCAACAAAAGAAGCTCAAAACTTTAAAAGAAGAGCTAGGTAGTTCACAAGAAGCATACAAGAATTTGCTTGAACAATATGAAAACTTTGCAAATCTCAATGTTGAACTATCTACTAAAATTGAGCAACTTGAGGCTAGTGCAACAACAAGTGCATGCACAATTAATGATAAGCAACTTGAAAAGAAAAATGAAAAATTAAAAGAAAAGTTAGCTAGCTCACAAAATGATTATCAAAGTTTGCTTGCTAAAATGAAAATCATGTGCAAACATTGTGATGAGCTATCAAATCAAGTTGCTAATCTTGAGGCCGTAAAAAATACCCCCACCAAGGCATCTAAAAGAAATGACATAATTAAAAAGGATGCATCTACCTCTTGCAATAATTTATGTTTAGACTCACCTTTGTGCAACCAAGCTTGTGTTAAGAAAGTGATTGTAGACATGCACACAAGAGGTTGCAAAAGAGAATGAGCAACTCAAGCAAGAAGTAGCTCGCCTCACCAAGGACTTGACTCAAATGAAAGGCAAGGCGAAGCAAACCCAACTTCATCAAGATAACACCGTCAAAGGAGTGAAGAAGCTTGATGAAGGACAAACCGTGGTTTGCTATGTGTGCCACAAAGAAGGCCACAAGTCCTATGAGTGCAAGGTGAAGAATGGGGGAGGAGCAAAGAAGAAGGAGAAAAAGCAAACAAGCAAGCTCTCCAACACCTACACCAACAAGGTGGACAAGAAGGCCTCCACACCTTATCTCTTGAAGAAGAAGAAAAATGACAAGGTGGTGGCCATCAAGGTGAACAAGCAAGCAAACAATGGGGTCAAACGCTTTTGGGTGCCAAAGGAAATCATTTCCAACATGAAGAGCACCAAGAAGGTTTGGATCCCGAAAGGGAAGTAAGAAGTCCATCGGTCCTCGGGGAATTTGGAGTCTTGGTAAAGTATGGGTGCATTTCATGGGGTGCATCATGTTGGACAAAGTCATTGCCAAGTGGGTTAGTGCATACTATGGACCTAAATTCCCCTTCCCATGTTAGTAACTAGATGTTATTACCTTTTAATTGGTACATCTTGCAATTAGATTTTCCTACAATTGGTATCTTTAAGCATCTAGTTACTCTTCATGCCTAGGGTTGCATTTGCGTGCTTATATCTTTTGTCATGCATACACTAGGTATTTCATATGGTAGGCTTGCTCGGTCTCATTGGTAACCCTTGGAGCAAACCTACATGGTTTAAAATTGCTTAGGAGCACGGCACATAGCTTGTCTTACTATTGTTTATCTAATATGTGCCAAAGTCCAAATTGTAGATAATTTTCTCCCAAATATCATCTTTCAAGTGGTATTTTGACTCCAAAATCAATTGTGCATGAGTACTTCAAGTATTCCATGTCTCCATGCACAAATTTAGGGGGAGGATCATCTACAAGATGGACGCTTTGAGACTAACACCTTTTTCAAGTTTATCATGTGTGTAGTAGCCTCATTGCAAGGAAAATGGAGTCCCTGAAGAGAAGCATCGTTCTTCAATTGGCATCATCATGTTGATTTCATTTCATATTTATATGCTTTCTCCATGCATTATATAGATTAAACTCTCTTGTGCAACAAATTGCTAATTATGCATATGCTTTGCTTTCTATCATATGTATGCATATATTTAGGGGGAGCTTAGTCTATATAATGCGAGAGTCAAATTTTGTGATCCATTTCACTCTATACACAAAGGATCATGAAATTTGACCCTCCCTTGTGCTACTAATGTCTTCCTTTTTAGTGTTTGATGCCAAAGGGGGAGAATTTGAAGGACCAAAGGCAAGCATCAAGTTGATGTCTACAAGTGGTAATGGTCCGAGAAAGGGAGGAAAGTGAATTATGGATTAGTTATGGATTAGTCTATGTAATGGGAGAAATTTTTTTAGAAAGATAGGCTTTAATCCATAATATCACATGGGGACATTTTCAAGGGCAAGACATGCTTTTAAGTAAAGTTTTAATTGGTATCTATCAATTAGTATCATATAACCTTACCCTTGCATTGCATCCTAGCAAGTAGATAATTTTTAAATTTAAAAATTTTATCATTTGCTTGCTTTGGTCGTGTTGTCATCAATCACCAAAAAGGGGGAGATTGTAAGGAAAATTGACCCTTGGCCCATTTACTTTGGATTTTGGTGTTTGATGACCAACACAACCGAATTGGACTAATGAATTTGCAAGTGTTTGTTTTGTAGTCCAAAAGGGTGCAAGACGTGACTTGGACGAAGGCGACGTGATGATCTGATGATCAACACCTCAAGCAAGACCTTAGAAGCACAAGAAAAGACCCAAGATGTTAAGCAAAGTCCAAGCATGAAGATAGGAACCAAGCCGTGCGCAAGATCACGAAGAAACGAGCTCGCAGAGATGACCGGACGCTGGAAGCGCGACCGGACGCTGGACCGGTGGCTCGGCAAATAGGTGACCGGATGCAAGGACCGGACGCTGGCGGCAACCGACCGGACGCAGGAACGCAGCGTCCGATCGAGTACAGAGAGGTTCCAGGCGCGCGAAACTACGACCGGACACGTCCGGTGGTAGGCGACCGAACGCTGGCAGCGTCCGATCGGTAGTTCGTGGTTGCAACGGTCGGGACGACCGGACGCGTCCGCTCAGGACGATTCAGCGTCCGGTCAGTATCAGTTTTGCGGGAGTTCTACCCCAACGGCTACTTTCTCAGTGGGGCTTATAAATACAACCCCCAACCGGCCATTTGGAAGGTGTGGAGCTGAGGAAACATATCAAGAGTGTTGATACACCATTTGAGTGATCTCCACATGCATAGTGCTTAGTGTTTTATTAGGTGATTAACATAAGTGCTTTGTGAAGTGCTTAGGTTGATTAGACCACCGCTTATGCGCTTGCTCTAGGTGTTTGCCTAGTGTTTAAGTGAGGTTTGCATACCTCTTGCCACCCCGTGCTTGTGAGCACAAGTGTTGTACATCGGAGGGGCTTGAAGTCTTGCGAGATCACACCAACCGCGTTTGTGGTGTGGCCGCCACCGTGTACCGGAGTGAACAAGGCCCGCGGCGTTTCGGCCGGAAGCTTGATAGTGAAGACGGCGGGGAGCATCCAGGAGAGGCTTGCCGAGAGGCACATCGGAGACCCACTTGCGCGTGGGGAAGGCCCGAGGCTATCCACAGAGTTACCCGACCGGGAGCTTGGCCCTTGCGAGGGATTCCTTGCGAGGGGCTCCAACGAGGACTAGGGGGAAGCTTGCGCGCTTCTCGATACCTCGGTAAAAATACCAGAGTCGTCGACGGGAGTTTGCATATCTCTACCTTGCTCTTTAAGCTTCCGTATTTACATTGATCATATTATTATCATTTGCGCTAGAGATAGCAACACACTAGCAAAACCGTAGTTGAACATCTAGATAGATTATCTTTTGCATAGGTTTTGTTAGAGGTAGAAAAAGAGGCCATAGTTTAGAGTTAGATTTTTAAGTTGCCTAATTCACCCCCCCTCTTAGGCGTCCACGTGTCCTACAAGTGGTATCAGAGCCGGTTGGCTCATATTTGGACCTTTGGCTTAACCGCCGTTGAGCCGACGCTATTGTAGAGTGGTTGGGATGGATACCGCTAGGCCTCCACAATTTGACGGCACTAACTTCCCATACTATAAAGCTAGAATGGCTTGCCACCTTGAGGCGGTTGATTTGGGTGTATGGAGAGTCACTCGTGACAGGATGAAACCCATCAAGAATCCCGAAAAACCCACAAAGAGTGATGAAAAAGAAATGCATTTTAATGTTAGAGCTAAGAATTGCTTGTTTGAATCATTTAGCATGGATGTGTTCAACCAAGTGTTCACCTTAAATACGGCACATGAAATTTGGTTAAAACTTCAAGAGCTCCATGACGGTACAAGTAATGTCCGTGAGCAAAAACATTGTCTAGCTAAGCAAAATTATGATTCCTTTGCTATGAATGATGATGAGCTTGTTCGTGATATGTATTCTTGATTGAATCAAATTATCAATGAGCTCCATTCAATAGGATTATTAAAGCTAGATGATGTGGACATCGTGAGGAAGATCATCTCCGTTCTACCACAAAAGAAATATGCAAGCATCATCACCATCCTTCACAACATGGAGAACTTGAGCACATGACCCCGGGCATTGTCATTGGCAAGCTAGTGGCATTTGAAATGTCACGTAAGATGGGTCAAGGAGAAGCATCTTCATCAAGCAAAGGCAAAGCTCTCGCTTGTAGCGAAAAGAAAAAGATGAAGGGCAAGAAAGTTGAGTCAAGCTCAAGCTCAAGCTCCTCAAGTGAAGAAGAAGAAGATGAGGATGATGATGATGATGATGAACAAGAATCAAGTGATGATGATCAATCTTCCTCCTCCACCTCCGACCTTGATGAAGAATCAATCAAATTAATCAACAAGGTGGAGAAGATGATCCAAAGGCTCAATGTCAAGGGTGTGCCCATCCAAATTCAAGATCTCATTTTCACCAATCAAAGAAATGAGCAAAGAAAGAGAGGATGCTACGGATGCGGCGAGATGGGGCACTTTGTGGAAGTTTGTCCAAACAAGCCCACACCCAAGACAAAGAAGAAGGCGTGCAAAAACAAAGCCCTCACAACAATAAGGTCATGGGATGATTCTTCAAGTGAAGAAGAAAACCATCACAAGAGGCGAGGTCATAAGCACTCATCATCAAGCTCTTCTCGTGTGTGCCTTATGGCACGAGGTAAGGTAAAAAGCTCATCCTCTAGTGAGAGTGATAGTGATGATGATTTGCCTTCTTACAATACAATTGTGCAACAAAATCTTAAATATGCTAAAGTTTGCACTAGTCAACAAAAGAAGCTCAAAACTTTAAAAGAAGAGCTAGGTAGTTCACAAGAAGCATACAAGAATTTGCTTGAACAATATGAAAACTTTGCAAATCTCAATGTTGAACTATCTACTAAAATTGAGCAACTTGAGGCTAGTGCAACAACAAGTGCATGCACAATTAATGATAAGCAACTTGAAAAGAAAAATGAAAAATTAAAAGAAAAGTTAGCTAGCTCACAAAATGATTATCAAAGTTTGCTTGCTAAAATGAAAATCATGTGCAAACATTGTGATGAGCTATCAAATCAAGTTGCTAATCTTGAGGCCGTAAAAAATACCCCCACCAAGGCATCTAAAAGAAATGACATAATTAAAAAGGATGCATCTACCTCTTGCAATAATTTATGTTTAGACTCACCTTTGTGCAACCAAGCTTGTGTTAAGAAAGTGATTGTAGATACATGCACACAAGAGGTTGCAAAAGAGAATGAGCAACTCAAGCAAGAAGTAGCTCGCCTCACCAAGGACTTGACTCAAATGAAAGGCAAGGCGAAGCAAACCCAACTTCATCAAGATAACACCGTCAAAGGAGTGAAGAAGCTTGATGAAGGACAAACCGTGGTTTGCTATGTGTGCCACAAAGAAGGCCACAAGTCCTATGAGTGCAAGGTGAAGAATGGGGGAGGAGCAAAGAAGAAGGAGAAAAAGCAAACAAGCAAGCTCTCCAACACCTACACCAACAAGGTGGACAAGAAGGCCTCCACACCTTATCTCTTGAAGAAGAAGAAAAATGACAAGGTGGTGGCCATCAAGGTGAACAAGCAAGCAAACAATGGGGTCAAACGCTTTTGGGTGCCAAAGGAAATCATTTCCAACATGAAGAGCACCAAGAAGGTTTGGATCCCGAAAGGGAAGTAAGAAGTCCATCGGTCCTCGGGGAATTTGGAGTCTTGGTAAAGTATGGGTGCATTTCATGGGGTGCATCATGTTGGACAAAGTCATTGCCAAGTGGGTTAGTGCATACTATGGACCTAAATTCCCCTTCCCATGTTAGTAACTAGATGTTATTACCTTTTAATTGGTACATCTTGCAATTAGATTTTCCTACAATTGGTATCTTTAAGCATCTAGTTACTCTTCATGCCTAGGGTTGCATTTGCGTGCTTATATCTTTTGTCATGCATACACTAGGTATTTCATATGGTAGGCTTGCTCGGTCTCATTGGTAACCCTTGGAGCAAACCTACATGGTTTAAAATTGCTTAGGAGCACGGCACATAGCTTGTCTTACTATTGTTTATCTAATATGTGCCAAAGTCCAAATTGTAGATAATTTTCTCCCAAATATCATCTTTCAAGTGGTATTTTGACTCCAAAATCAATTGTGCATGAGTACTTCAAGTATTCCATGTCTCCATGCACAAATTTAGGGGGAGGATCATCTACAAGATGGACGCTTTGAGACTAACACCTTTTTCAAGTTTATCATGTGTGTAGTAGCCTCATTGCAAGGAAAATGGAGTCCCCGAAGAGAAGCATCGTTCTTCAATTGGCATCATCATGTTGATTTCATTTCATATTTATATGCTTTCTCCATGCATTATATAGATTAAACTCTCTTGTGCAACAAATTGCTAATTATGCATATGCTTTGCTTTCTATCATATGTATGCATATATTTAGGGGGAGCTTAGTCTATATAATGCGAGAGTCAAATTTTGTGATCCATTTCACTCTATACACAAAGGATCATGAAATTTGACCCTCCCTTGTGCTACTAATGTCTTCCTTTTTAGTGTTTGATGCCAAAGGGGGGGAATTTGAAGGACCAAAGGCAAGCATCAAGTTGATGTCTACAAGTGGTAATGGTCCGAGAAAGGGAGGAAAGTGAATTATGGATTAGTTATGGATTAGTCTATGTAATGGGAGAAATTTTTTTAGAAAGATAGGCTTTAATCCATAATATCACATGGGGACATTTTCAAGGGCAAGACATGCTTTTAAGTAAAGTTTTAATTGGTATCTATCAATTAGTATCATATAACCTTGCCCTTGCATTGCATCCTAGCAAGTAGATAATTTTTAAATTTAAAAATTTTATCATTTGCTTGCTTTGGTCGTGTTGTCATCAATCACCAAAAAGGGGGAGATTGTAAGGAAAATTGACCCTTGGCCCATTTACTTTGGATTTTGGTGTTTGATGACCAACACAACCGAATTGGACTAATGAATTTGCAAGTGTTTGTTTTGTAGTCCAAAAGGGTGCAAGACGTGACTTGGACGAAGGCGACGTGATGATCTGATGATCAACACCTCAAGCAAGACCTTAGAAGCACAAGAAAAGACCCAAGATGTCAAGCAAAGTCCAAGCATGAAGATAGGAACCAAGCCGTGCGCAAGATCACGAAGAAACGAGCTCGCAGAGACGACCGGACGCTGGAAGCGCGACCGGACGCTGGACCGGTGGCTCGGCAAATAGGTGACCGGATGCATACACTAGGTATTTCATATGGTAGGCTTGCTCGGTCTCATTGGTAACCCTTGGAGCAATCCTTTGATGAGCTAAATGCCTCTCATTAGAGTCTAAGAAAAGACCATGAGATGCCTGACAAAGCTCACTCTAAGCTTGAAAAGGCTCACTCCTCTCTCCTCAAGCAAGTCATGGAGGAAGAATGTAGCATCCGGTTTTAAGAACAAAACCAAATACACACCATATGTGATCCCAGGAAGTCAAATCTAACATATAGCTACAAATAAGGGTAATATCAAAAGACAATGCTTAATATATAACGTACTTAGTATAAAGAGAATAACCTTAGATAGCCAACAGCGGAAAGGTAACTCCGATCTTTGGGTGAAGACACTAATTCCACATTGACAACTGACTGGTTGATCACAAGCCTAATTCCCCCAAACTCTAGCAATCTGGTACCCATCCGAGATTTTTCTAGGGATTTAAAAAGTAAAGCAAGCATAAGTATATGTCATACTCAACAAATATAACATGGGGTTCATGAGGCTCAAAAGGCTTGTAAGGAAAATGGACCCTTGGCTCATTTACTTTGGATTTTGGTGTTTGATGACCAACACAACCGAATTGGACTAATGAATTTGCAAGTGTTTGTTTTGCAGTCCAAAAGGGTGCAAGACGTGACTTGGACGAAGGCGACGTGATGATCTGATGATCAACACCTCAAGCAAGACCTTAGAAGCACAAGAAAAGACCCAAGATGTCAAGCAAAGTCCAAGCATGAAGATAGGAACCAAGCCGTGCGCAAGATCGCGAAGAAACGAGCTCGTAGAGGCGACCGGACGCTGGACCGGACGCTGGAAGCGTGACCGGACGCTGGACCGGTGGCTCGGCAGACAGGCGACTAGATGCAAGGACCGGACGCTGGCGGCAACCGACCGGACGTACGAACGCAGCGTCCGATCGAAATCTGAGAGAGGTTCCAGCGCTGAATCGCGACCGGACGCGTCCGGTGGGGAGGTGTGACCGGACATTGGCGGCGTCCGATCAGTGATCAGCGGTTCGCAGCAGTCGAGACGACCGGACGATCTGGTCAGACGATTCAGCGTCCGGTCGATGCGATGATTTTGCGGGAGTTCTACCCTAACGGCTACTTTCTCGATGGGGCTTATAAATACAACCCCAACCGCCATTTGGAAGGTGTGGAGCCGAGAAACATATCAAGAGTGTTGATACACCATTTGAGTGATCTCCACATGCATAGTGCTTAGTGTTTTATTAGGTGATTAACATAAGTGCTTTGTTAAGTGCTTAGGTTGATTAGACCACCGCTTATGCGCTTGCTCTAGGTGTTTGCCTAGTGTTTAAGTGAGGTTTGCATACCTCTTGCCACCCCGTGCTTGTGAGCACAAGTGTTGTACATCGGAGGGGCTTGAAGTCTTGCGAGATCACACCAACCGCGTTTGTGGTATGGCCGCCACCGTGTACCGGAGGGAACAAGGCCCGTGGCGTTTCGGCCGGAAGCTTGATAGTGAAGACGGCGGGGAGCATCCGGGAGAGGCTTGCCGAGAGGCACATCGGAGACCCACTTGCGCGTGGGGAAGGCCCGAGGCTATCCACAGAGTTACCCGACCGGGAGCTTGGCCCTTGCGAGGGATTCCTTGCGAGGGGCTCCAACGAGGACTAGGGGGAAGCTTGCGCGCTTCTCGATACCTCGGTAAAAATACCAGAGTCATCGACGGGAGTTTGCATATCTCTACCTTGCTCTTTAAGCTTCCGCATTTACATTGATCATATTATTATCATTTGCGCTAGAGATAGCAACACACTAGCAAAACCGTAGTTGAACATCTAGATATATTATCTTTTGCATAGGTTTTGTTAGAGGTAGAAAAAGAGGCCATAGTTTAGAGTTAGATTTTTAAGTTGCCTAATTCACCCCCCCTCTTAGGCGTCCACGTGTCCTACAAGGCTGACATTGGTTAACCGCGATTAGCTTTTAATGAGTCATCTTTTTAGCATAGGAGTAGCAACAAGTTTATCACAAGTCCATATAAACACATGATCAGGTAAACATTAATAATGAAAAGCATAAACAGTAATCATTAGTGAGGATCTTCATCATCAGAGTTCATCATCTATTCCATAAATGTTCGAAGTCTGCTCGTGACCGTGAGCACGACTGATATACCAGTTTTACACTCTGCAGAGGTTGTACAATTTCACTGTGAGTCGTGATTTACCCTTTCACCCAAGGTGATCAACCTCTTGACCCACTACTAAGGAAGGTCGGCAGGGTTCACTATGAAGCCTTTCAAAGGTTCGTCTAACAAGTTAGGGCTGCTAAGTTTCCCCATCAATAAGCATGAACCCCCCTCCAAGGAGTGACTAACAAAACACCAAGAAACCAAAGTGCACCCTCTTGGCAGGCCGAGATCATACCTGTTGGAGCCCCTCTTGTGCCATAAAGGTAACCACTAACAACCTAGAAAAGGTCCTCATACTGAGCTAAAGCCAGAGCCATATAACCCTCACAGCTATACTGTAAGTCTCGGATGATCACTTATAATAAGTCCTTAGGGAGATGAATCTAGAGCACCATAAAAAAAGTCCAATGCTCTAGCCCCTGATTCCATGTTGCTAAAAGGCATCTTTTAGTGTTTATTGCATATTACATTAGTCAAGTTACAAGATCATGGTTGTAGTTGAGCACTAGCAAAGCTACCCAATGCAATAACCCAAAGGTATCAAGGTACAAGTACAAAGTACTAGGAAATCCTTAGTGGTAGTCAAGGTAGACACATGCAGTATGAATTAAATGATTAAAGGTGTATAGGACAACAAGGAAGATCCCATGCTATACTTGCCTTAAACTCTAATCCTTCTTCAAGTCCAAAACTTCAATAGAACTCCTTGATCAACACATAAAGCTCACCGACTGGACATGATTATAAAGCACCACACAAGCATCCATGCAATCATACATGAAACAAACAATAGATCTAAATCAGAACAGTACATCAATCATAGAAAAGTAAGTAAAAGAGTTTGAAACACGCTTCTACTCATCGCTACGAACACACAGTCGCGAGAGACACACTAATCAGAGCTATGGTTTGAAAGAAATGACTACCGAAAGATCTACTCATAAGAGAAAATACAAAACTATAAGCTTCACGTGTTTTAACTATATAAAAGCTTATATAAATTGAATTAAATCAAATTTAGATTATAAAACTAAAGTAAAACAAATCATATTTTATTCATAAAATCCAGTTGCATAATTATTATTCAAGTTAGGAGTTAAACCATGTAATTCTAGAAATAGTGACATGATAAACATTGTTACTAATGCGTAGATCTCGTTGTAATGAATCTAGCACAACTTGAACGGTTCAATTCGGAGCTTGAGACGTAGAAGATATGAAATAAACAAGGTTTCCTTTATTAAAATAATAGATTAAATCTAGCATCGAATTTTAAAAGTTAAAAACATATCTAACAGTAGTATGAACATGTAGGTTATGAAATTACGAACCTAACGCAAGTTGAACAGGTCAAATCGAAGCTAAAATGGAGAAGTTATGGCCAAAAGAAGATAGTGGCAATTTTGTAATTAACTAGAACTTGTTTTTGGAATAAAATAAATCAAAATCAGGGGTTTAAATCAGCCGAGGGACCGCGGGTACTATTTAAAGAAAAGACAGGGACTCTTTAGAAAAATAGCAGGGACTACGGGTTCAAAATCAGAAAAGTGGAGGGGCTCTTATGCAAAATTAACCGATCGAAGGGGTATCGTGCGATCTCGGTCGTTGGATTGAGATTGGGTGGCTAAGATTAGAAAGGAGAAGGGAGAGAGTGATGCTGACGACTAGAAACGCAGCCGACGCGGCGGTGGACACAGCCGACGGTGACCGAGCTCACCGACGCACGTGATTCAAGGCTTCGGGCCATGATTCGATAAACCGAGGGCACGGAGATGGAGAGTGGTGCACGGAGAACTCACCATGGGACTTCCTTGGGGTCGACAGTGTAACACCCCGGCTCAGGGCTTAATAGGATTCAGTTGCGCAGGTATGGTGCGCATGGCTGGTGTGGACCCAGAGTGGTCACCCAGCATGGCACATGCGCTGGCACTGGACACACGGACGTGGCCAAGAGGGGACGTTCCTGGCCTGGGGTTGACCGACAAGGACGTCGGTCTCCTAAGGGGGTGAGGATGTAACACCCGGCTCAGGGCTTAAT
Source organism: Miscanthus lutarioriparius (assembly GCA_904845875.1). Classification (NCBI taxonomy): domain Eukaryota; kingdom Viridiplantae; phylum Streptophyta; class Magnoliopsida; order Poales; family Poaceae; genus Miscanthus; species Miscanthus lutarioriparius. Next base: position 45,631,379 of record CAJGYO010000001.1, read on the forward strand.
AGGATTAATAGGATACTCGTACCAACAAGTTGCAACTTCTTTTCTAGAAACCCATCTCTTAAGAACTCCAAGGTTAAGCGTGCTTGGCTTGAAGCGATGGGTGACCGACCGAGAAGTTCTTCTCGGGGGCGCATGAGTGAGGACAAAGTGCGCAGAAAAGACTGGTGTTGGTCTGTGATGGGGACAGTCTATGTCCTAGGAAAGCTATCAGATGTAAGCGGGCCTGGCCTCGAGGAGGGGGGACGTTACAGACAGCGAGTCTTCAACATCGTGCTTATGGCGGCAGCGGAGTTCGATAGCTACGGCACAGGGCGGCGCATGTGACTCAGGTGAGGCAGTGCAAGGGCTCCAGATTTATAGGGGCGGAGCGACGTGGGCAGCACGGCAAGACGGTGTCGTGGTGGAGTGGGGTTCTTGGCCTGAAGTGGAGGAGGGACAGACACGGAGTCCATGGCGGCGGCGGTGGAATCTGGCTTGATGCCGACTCAAGGTGGAAGACGACGTCGTGCTGACACGCGGGCCCAAGGTGGCAGTGGCACGGAGCGCGAGGCCGAGCAGTCAGAGGAAGAGAGGGAGGGCGCAGACAATGCGGATGGACTAGGCCGCTTGCTGCTACTGTGCGCGGAGAGGAGAGCTGATGCACGACGACAGCTGGGCTGACTGGGCCGCGGGCTTGCGGCTGGGCCATGCACGGAGGAAACAGAGGCAAGCCGGGGGACAGGGAGCGGCCGAGCTAGGGTTGCGCGGAAGAAAAAGGAAAAGGATGGGGTCAGGCCAGATCGAGAGAAGAAGGAATTTTCCATTTTCCAAAATTTTTTCCATTTTGTTTTCAAATTCAAATCCAAATGTAAACCAAATCAAATTTGAATATGGTTTAAAATACACTTTTTAATTCAAATAAAAATGAAAAAATTTAGTATGCTCCCCAAAATAAATTTTACAACTTGAAAATTCTTTTATTTTCAAATTTTCTTTTCTTTTATTTCAAAGGCATTTTTAATTTCTTTCCAAAAGCAATTCAAACCATTTTGAATTTTAATCAAAACCACTCAACCAAATATATTAAATGCACCGACATGTATGCACATCCATGTCACTACCTTATTATGAGTTTTAATATAATGAAAAATATTCTTTTTCCTATATTTCGTGAGCACAAAATACAAAATTACCTCAATTTACATCTATTTCAAAAGAAGCAAATTTTAGGGTGTTACAATTCTACCCCCTTAAGATGAATCTCGCCCTCAAGATTTGAAAGACGTCGACTAGGGGATAGGGATACTCCATCTTTGGATTCTTCTTTACTTCCTCGTGTAGTTCCATCGTCTTGATGAGGATCCCACTTTACTTTGTATACTTATTAACCTTACTCCAAATATCTTGCCCAACTGATTCCAAGATTCTGACAGATACTCCAACAATAGTCAGGTAACTCTAATCACTAAGCCACCTTTCTTATAATACCAATTCTCTTTCTAAAAATATCCACCTTCCAACGAAGCCTGGCGAATCTCTTGGTCATAAGGGGATTCTACTACCAATCTTCAAAATATTAAGGATTCTAGTTAAGTTGTCCAAACTTGGAATACAATTCTTAGTCCTTGGTATCACCCGAACCATCTTAGCACAACTCTCCTTTGCTAAGGCATCGGCCCTGACTTTGCTCCTTGAAGTAATAGCGCTTTTCAAAGTCTTAATCAATTTAATTCCAACGAGGATAACACAAGCTCAAGACCAACTTAGTGAAGATGTCCTGTAGATTCTTGTGATCCTCGTAAATATCACTTTTATGCCCCAAAAGATAGCACTTCCATGCTCCACAATGGATAACTCCACATAATATGTTGGGTAATCCAACTCACACTTCCTTAGTTGACTTAATGAACAAGCCACTACTTTTCTTCTTGTACTTTGGACCAAGAAAGTGAAAAAGGCTCCATTACCAACTTTAAAACATTTATGACTTTATATGCTCAAATCAAATTGCTCAACTCTCAAACACAATTCTAAGTCCACGTAGAACCAACTATAGATGTCTCATATCTCCTTCCCAAGGTGTTTGTTCCTCTACATTGACATATGAAAACTCACAATCCACTTTACTATCCTCACAGGACACACTTTCCAGTAGGCCATTCTCATATTCCTCAGGTGCAGGTTGAATACCCTCATACTCGATTCTTTCTCCTGATGGTGTGTTAGTAGCACCGAACGTTGAGCATACTTAATTACTCCTTTACAAGCAGATAACCATCCCTTTCTAAGGATAACATCAATGTCCATTAACTCCAAAACTATAAGGTTTGCCTCGAAGTTCTTCCCTTTTACGTTAAGACTAACTTTTGGGCATATGCGGTTTGCCTTCTTTTCTCCTCCTAGAGAGTTAACTATTAGAGGTTTCCTCATTGGAAGCATAGTTATCTTATGTTTTTCCACATATTCCCTAGAGATGAATGAATGTGACGCACTGGGGTCAAACAACACCATAGCAGTGTCTAAGCTTACTACAATCAAACCATAAACAACCTCCTTAGCTCCATAAGTGGTAATCAGATCTACATTGTTCAACCTACCTTGAATGTAGTTTTGCTTTAACTTATTGCCTTGCACCTGCTCCTTATGGATGTTCTGTTCTGGCTCCTGTTGTGGTTGATTCTGGCTTTGATTACTCTCAGCAAACTTCTCAAGACAATCGTTCTTATAGGGTTCAATCTCACCACAATCATAACCTTCCTTACTAGTAGAAATATTTATCGTTATCAAGGCGATAGTGGGGGATGACAGACATGGCTCTTGAGAACTAAAATGTTGCACTTCATCATTAGGTTGATGATACTGATCTTGATCATTACTTTCAAGCAGATTCATAGGGTGTGACTGATATTCTAGTTGTGTAGCGAATCGAAGACAAGTATTTCTTAACTGGCGTTGAAGGTCATGCTTTCTCTTCTTCTCTTCCATCTCTCGATGCTTGTTCTCAATTACAATTGCTCTGTCCACCAATGTTTGATAGTCAGCATACACCACGGTCATCAGCTGTAATTGCAAACCATCATTCAGTCCTTTCAAAAAGCGTTTTTGCTTTTTAGCATCACTATCCACCTCTTTTGGAGCATAGTGTGACAATTGAGTGAACCGGTTATGATACTCATACACTGACATAGATCCTTGCTTCAAGTTGAGGAACTCTTCTTGCTTAAGTTCTACCTCACCTAATAGGATATGGTAGGACCTGAAATTCTCCTTGAATTCCTGCCAGGTGATAGCAGGAGAATAGTTGGGATGCCCATACTCAAATGACTCCCACCAATCTTGGGCAGTTCCTTGCAGTTGACCGGAAGCATAAAGCACCTTTTCATGGTCGTCACACTGAGCTATGTCCAATGTTGCTCCATAGCTGTAAGCCAATCATCAGCTTCTAGTGGTTTGCTTGTATGAGAGAACGTCAGTGGGTGTCCCTTCATAAATTCACTATGCTTGTTAATAGGTGGCGCTTGATGTGGGTTGTTCAACACACTTTGAACAATAGTCTGTAATAACTGAGTCTATGTCATCAATGCTTGCTCTATAGATGGGGAATTGGATGGCGGTGGATTAGAATTAGCAGGATTCCTTCCAGCACCTTGTGAAGCACTTCTCTTGGTAGCAACCATCTGTTTTCAACATGTATGAATTAGGACAGGATAGAGGAAAACAGAAGAAAATCTTAACCCAACATTTATTTCAGTAATCCTTATACCTTAGGCCTATAAGCTAAATAAAATTGTGGGAACACCCAACAAGATCATTGCAGTCATTACAAAGATTCAAAACAAGCATAATTATAATGACAATTCAATAAAGTACTAAAGGTGCACAATTCAATCATTGGCTTAACTTGCGATACTATCATCCTCATTGTACTAGAGGTAATAATCCTAAGACTCATCTTCGGATTACGTAAGAAGGTGATGAGGGACAATTCTAAAAGCATATCAAATCAAGGAGTGAAGATGAGAACAAAGACTTCAAAACAAGCACCAAGGTAGAGATGAATAACCAGGGTAGAGATATAGTAGAGAAAAATATCAAGGTTCATAGAGCAAGAGTTTTTGTAGAAACTTCTAAACCTTAAAACGATCAGTTTCTACTAGGCTTGCGTCCTACAGTCAGCATTGCTCCAATACCACTTTGTAGTACCCGATTTTAAGAACAAAACCAGATATACATCATATGTGAGCCTAGGAAGTCAAATCTCACATATAGCTACAAATAAGGGTAATATTGAAAGACAATGCTTAATATATAACGTACTTAGTATAAACAGAATAACGTTAGATAGCAAACAGCGGAAAGGTAACTCCGATCTTCGGGTCAAGACTCCAATTCCACAGGGACAAGTGACTAGTTGATCTCAAGCCTAATTTCTCCAAACTCTAGCAATCTGGTACCCATCCGGGATTTTTCCAAAGATTTAAAAAGTAAAGCAAGCGTAAGTACATGTCGTACTCAACAACTATAACATGGGGTTCATGAGGCTCAAAAGGCTGACACTTCTTAACTATGATTAGCTTTTAATGAGTCATCTTTTTAGCATAGGAGTAGCAACAAGTTTAACAGAAGCCCATATAAACACATGATCAGGTAAACATGAATAATGAAAAGCATAAACAGTAATCATTAGTGAGCATCTTCATCATCAGTATCATCAGTGTTCATCATCTATTCCATAAATGTTCCAAGGCCGCTTGTGACCGTGAGCATGACTGATATACCAGTTTTATACTCTACAGAGGTTGTACACTTTCACTGTGAGTCATGATTTACCCTTTCGCCCGAGGTGATCAGCCTCTTGACCCACTACCTAGGAAGGTCAGCAGGGTTCACTATGAAGCCTTTCAAAGGTTCCTCTAACAAGTTAGGGCTGCTAAGTTTCCCCATCAATAAGCATGAACCCCCCTCCAAGGAGTGACTAACAAAATACCAAGAAACCAAAGTGCACCCTCTTGGTAGGCCAAGATCATACCTATTGGAGCCCCTCTTGCGTAACCACTAACAAGCTAGAAAAGGTCCTCATACTAAGCTAAAGCGATAGACATATAGCCCTCACAGCTGTACTGTAAGTCCCAGATGATCACTTACAGATAAGTCCTTAGGGAGAGAAATCTAGAGCACCATAAAAATAGCCCAATGTTGCTAAAAAGCATCTTTTAGTGTTTATTGCATATTACATTAGTCAAGTTACAAGATCATGGTTGTAGTTGAGCACTAGCAAAGCTACCCAATGCAATAACCCAAAGGTATCAAGGTACAAGTACAAAGTACCAGGAAATCCTTAGTGGTAGTTAAGGTAGACACATGCAGTATGAATTAAATGATTAAAGGTGTATAGAACAATAAGGAAGATCCCATGCTATACTTGCCTTAAACTCTGATCCTTCTTCAAGCCCAAAACTTCAATAGAACTTCTTGATCAACAAATAAAGCTCATCGACAGGACATGATTATAAAGCGCCACACAAGCATCCATGCATTCATGCACGAAGCAAACAATAGATCTAAATTAGAACAATACATCAATCATAGAAAAGTAAGTAAAAGAGTTTGAAACACGATTCTAGGCATCGCTACGAACACACAGTCGCGAGAGACACACTAATCGGAGCTATGGTTTGAAAGAAACGGCTACCGAAAGATCTACTCATAAGAGAAAATACAAAACTATAAGCTTCACATGTTTTAACTATATAAAAGCTTATATAAATTGAATTAAATCAAATTTAGATTATAAAACTAAAGTAAAACAAATCATATTTTATTCATAAAATCCAGTTGCATAATTATTATTCAAGTTAGGAGTTAAACCATGTAATTCTAGAAATAGTGACATGATAAACATTGTTACTAATGCGTAGATCTCGTTGTAATGAATCTAGCACAACTTGAACGGTTCAATTCGGAGCTTGAGACGTAGAAGATATGAAATAAACAAGGTTTCCTTTATTAAAATAATAGATTAAATCTAGCATCGAATTTTAAAAGTTAAAAACATATCTAACAGTAGTATGAACATGTAGGTTATGAAATTACGAACCTAACGCAAGTTGAACAGGTCAAATCGAAGCTAAAATGGAGAAGTTATGGCCAAAAGAAGATAGTGGCAATTTTGTAATTAACTAGAACTTGTTTTTGGAATAAAATAAATCAAAATCAGGGGTTTAAATCAGCCGAGGGACCGCGGGTACTATTTAAAGAAAAGACAGGGACTCTTTAGAAAAACAACAGGAACTACGGGTTCGAAATCAGAAAAGTGGAGGGGCTCTTATGCAAAATTAACCGACCGAAGGGGTATCGTGCGATCTCGGCCGTTGGATTGAGATTGGGCGACTGAGATTAGAAAGGAGCAGGGACAGAGTGACGCCGGCGACCAGAAACGCAGCCGACGCGGCGGTGGACATGGCTGACGGTAACCGAGCTCACCGACGCGTGAGATTCAAGGCCTTCGGGCCATGATTCGAAAAACCGAGGGCACGGAGATGGAGAGTGGTGCACGGAGAACTCACCGCGGGACTTCCTTGGGGTCGACGACGAGTCTTCGATGTCGTGCTTACGATGGCAGCGGAGTTCGATAGCTAGAGCATGGGGCGGCACGTGCGACTTAGGCGAGGCGGTGCAGGGGCTTCGGATTTATAGGGGTGGAGCGACGTGGGTAGCACGGCAAGACGGTGTCATGGTGGAGTGGGGCTCTCAGCCTGACGCGGAGGCAGGATGGACGCGGAGTCCATGGCGGTGGCGGTGGAATCCGGCTCGATGCCGACTCAAGGTGGAAGATGACGTCATGCTGACACGCGGGCCAAAGGTGGCAGTGGCACAGAGCGCGGGGCCAAGTAGTCAGAGGATGAGAGGGAGGGCGCGGACGATGCAGATGGACAGGGCCACTTGCTACTACTGCGTGCGGAGAGGAGAGCTGATGCCCGGTGACAACTAGGCCGACTGGGCCGGGGGCGTGCGGCTGGGCCGTGCACAGAGGAAACAGAGGCAGGCCGGGGGAGAGGGAGCGGCCGAGCTAGGCTCGTGCAGAAGAAAAAGGAAAATGATGGGGAGGAGCAGGACGACTGGGAAAAGGAAGAGCTGGGACTCGGGCTAGATCGAGAGAAGAGGGAATTTTCCATTTTTCATTTTTTTCATTTTGTTTTCAAATTCAAATCCCAATGTAAACCAAATCAAATTCGAATATGGTTTAAAATACATTTTTTAATTCAAATAAAAATGAAAAATTTTAGTATCCTCCCAAAACTAAATTTTGCAACTTTAAAAATTCTTTTATTTTCAAATTTTCTTTTCTTTTATTTCAAAGCCATTTTAAATTTATTTTCAAAAGCAATTCAAACCATTTTGAATTTTAATCAAAACCACTCAACCAAATAAATTAAATGCACTGACATGTATGCACATCCATGTCGCTACCTTATGATGAGTCTTAATATAATGAAAAATATTCTTTTTCCTATATTTCATGAGTACAAAATAAAAATACCTCAATTTACATCTATTTCAAAAGGAGCAAATTTTAGGGTGTTACAAAGAAGCCAAGAAGGAGTAAGTGATTGTGTCATGTGATGTGGGACTAACATATGATATTATTGATGAATCTTTTTATAAGCCCATTGTTGTTGCTCCTACTAACCCTTCGTGTAGCACCACCACTACTACTTCACCTTTGACTGATGGTTTCACTTGTGATGCCTCACTAATGGTGAAAAATTAGATCCTTAAGAAGGAGGCGAATGAGCTCACTCGTGCCTTAGGCAATGCCTATGGTGGAGATGCCCGCTTGCTAAAGTACTTGGGTAGCCAAAGGTTTTCTCTCAACAAAGAGGGATTAGGCTATACCCCCAAGAAAGACAAGATATCATTTGTCACTCCCAAAGCTAGCTTTGTGAAGGGCAATGGTCGGTTTTGCAATAGATGCAAGCAAGTTGGCCATATAGAGCAATATTGCAAGATTAACAAGAACAAGCAACCTAATATATCCTAAATTAGATTTGATTCTTGTTATATGCTTGTCAAGGGTGCCAATGGTGTTAAGGATAAGTTCATTGGTACACCAATTGTGGGCCCAAAGAAGAAGGTCATTTGGGTACCAAAGACCTTGGTAACTAACCTTCAAGGACCCAAGCAAGTTTGGGTACCTAAAAGGAATAGATCTTCTTTTGTAGGTCAATTATAAAGTCAGAGGAAGGCATTGGGTGCTTGATAGTGGGTGCACATAACACATGACTGATGATTCAAGAATGTTCAATTCAATCAATGAAAATGATAGCAATGGGATTGATAGTATCATATTTGGTGATAATGGCAAAGGCAAGGTCAAAGGGCTTGGTAAGATTGCAATATCCAATGACTTGAGCATTTCCAATGTGCTATTAGTAGAGAGCTTGAACTTTCTTGGCACTTTGACATACTTGACATCCTTGTGAGCCTAAGTAAACATCTCCCACTCATCTCTAACATTGATTTATCATCATAGTAAGATTAGGAGTGATTTCAAGTGCATTTGATTGAGTGATTGCATTTAGTGGCATTTGGGGATCGTTGTGGCTGTGGATTTCTTGTTTCTCTTAGAGGTTGTCACCACCTAGATGGCTTGGAGTAGCAGAGGAGCTTTGGCACGTGTTGGTGATTGTTCATGGTTGGCTCCGGTGATTGTGAGGGGTCTTGCACCTTCCTCGACGAAGAGCCACAAGGTAGCTCTAGTAAATTACTCGTGTCATTGAGTTACCTCACTTGTGAGTAGGTTCTTGCGGCGTCTCTTGTGGTGGGCTAGGTGTGTGATACCTATTAGCCGCTGAACCACCAAGTGTTGGTTGACACAACGGGGACTAGTGTGCTGGCAAGCACGTAAACCTCAGGAGAAATTTTTTGTCTCTTACCCTTTGGTATTCTCCTAGTGATTGAATTGGTATTCATCTTGTGATTGGTTCATTCCTTGCAAACTAGTTGTCAAGCTCTTTAGTGTAATTAGTTTTAAGAGCTTGTCTTGCTTGCTAGTTTAGTATCGCCTAGTGAAGCTCTTTAGTGTAGACTTGTTGAGAGCTCTTAGTGAGTAGTGACATAGCCCTTGTTTGTGCCTAGTGATTGTAGCAACTAGAATTGTTGAATAGGTGGCTTGCAACCCTCATAGAGCTAGAGCAAAATTATATTTTGCCATTTAGTGTACTAACCTCTTGCTCTAGTGTATTTGTAGAAATTTTTATAGGCTATTCACCCCCCTCTAGTCATTTAGGACCTTTCAGCGGCACGGCTGACCCCAGGAGCATGGGGGCGTGCCAGGTGGAACCGGCGGTGCGCTGAGCTCTGCTAGTTCTCCCTTTGGCTCTCTCTGGCCTCGTTCGTTCCCTGCTCACGAACGTGGGCATCGCCATTGACGCCGACGCAAACGGCAACCCGCAGCAAACCGTGACGGCCGTGGCGAGCTCGACCTCCTGCAGCAGCAGTGCCTGGAGCAACCGGCAGCAAGCTCTGTCCTGGCAACCGCCACCGGTGCACGCATGGGCTCCCCCCGGCCACCACGAGCATGCATGGGAGCTCCATCCCGGCCACCGCCCTGGCGAGCGGCGAGCTCCCCCGACCACCGTCGACGCACGCACGGGCTCCTCCCGGCCACCGCGGGCGCGCACGGGGGCTCCATCCCGGCCACTGCCATGGCCCAAGGCGAGCTCCCCCAGCCACCACGATGGCGCGTGGGCGAGATCTCCTAGACCACCGCGACAGCGCGCGGTGAGCTCCCCCCGACGACCGCGACGGCGCACGACAAGCTCCCCCCAGCCACCGCGACCAGCACGCAGGCGAGCTGCCCTGCCACCGCGGGATGGGCAAGCTCCACTCCAGCGACCGCATCCACCCTCACCAGCGTCACGTGCCTCGCCACCGCCACCCGTGCCCCCACCATGGCCTTCTCCGTCGTCCGCTGGATGGCCACTGCGGGCACCCGCTGCGCCTCCACTCCTACGACCCGGTCCTCTTTGCCTACTGCGTGCCAAAGACGCCGACAGCTTGGTCCCACCAGTCGGAGAGAGAAAGAAAGAAGATGATAAGAGTATGAGAGGAGGGTATTTTGGACACTTTTACTGGCTGGGCCCACATGTCAGAGCAGAAAAACAGCAAAAATCGGATGGAAGGTGGACGGAATGGCGTGAAAGGCAAAAAAGTTTAGCGCGATGGCACACAGGTGTGTTCAAACTTTTTACCTATAGGTCGAGACCATCTTTTATAACGTATCAGGTGCAAACTAACTAACCTGTGCAAACTTGGAAACTACCAATCAGGATCACTGGATGTTGATCCAATAAATAGGGTGAGAGGTGTGATTTTTTTGCACTTAAGCCCCCCACCCGCCATCCTTTTTTTTGCGCTTAAGCCCCCTCACCCCATCCATTAGATCAGCATCCAGTAGTCCTGATTGATAGTTTTCAAGTTTGCATAGGATGGTTGGTTTGCACATGATATATTGCCCTTTTATAATGGCATACACATAAAATGCTCTTCCTCCTTGCTTCTCCCCTCCGTGCTCCGCAGCCGCCTAGTGAAGCTCTTTAGTGTAGACTTGTTGAGAGCTCTTAGTGAGTAGTGACATAGCCCTTGTTTGTGCCTAGTGATTGTAGCAACTAGAATTGTTGAATAGGTGGCTTGCAACCCTCATAGAGCTAGAGCAAAATTATATTTTGCCATTTAGTGTACTAACCTCTTGCTCTAGTGTATTTGTAGAAATTTTTATAGGCTATTCACCCCCCTCTAGTCATTTAGGACCTTTCAGCGGCACGGCTGACCCCAGGAGCATGGGGGCGTGCCAGGTGGAACCGGCGGTGCGCTGAGCTCTGCTAGTTCTCCCTTTGGCTCTCTCTGGCCTCGTTCGTTCCCTGCTCACGAACGTGGGCATCGCCATTGACGCCGACGCAAACGGCAACCCGCAGCAAACCGTGACGGCCGTGGCGAGCTCGACCTCCTGCAGCAGCAGTGCCTGGAGCAACCGGCAGCAAGCTCTGTCCTGGCAACCGCCACCGGTGCACGCATGGGCTCCCCCCGGCCACCACGAGCATGCATGGGAGCTCCATCCCGGCCACCGCCCTGGCGAGCGGCGAGCTCCCCCGACCACCGTCGACGCACGCACGGGCTCCTCCCGGCCACCGCGGGCGCGCACGGGGGCTCCATCCCGGCCACTGCCATGGCCCAAGGCGAGCTCCCCCAGCCACCACGATGGCGCGTGGGCGAGATCTCCTAGACCACCGCGACAGCGCGCGGTGAGCTCCCCCCGACGACCGCGACGGCGCACGACAAGCTCCCCCCAGCCACCGCGACCAGCACGCAGGCGAGCTGCCCTGCCACCGCGGGATGGGCAAGCTCCACTCCAGCGACCGCATCCACCCTCACCAGCGTCACGTGCCTCGCCACCGCCACCCGTGCCCCCACCATGGCCTTCTCCGTCGTCCGCTGGATGGCCACTGCGGGCACCCGCTGCGCCTCCACTCCTACGACCCGGTCCTCTTTGCCTACTGCGTGCCAAAGACGCCGACAGCTTGGTCCCACCAGTCGGAGAGAGAAAGAAAGAAGATGATAAGAGTATGAGAGGAGGGTATTTTGGACACTTTTACTGGCTGGGCCCACATGTCAGAGCAGAAAAACAGCAAAAATCAGATGGAAGGTGGACGGAATGGCGTGAAAGGCAAAAAAGTTTAGCGCGATGGCACACAGGTGTGTTCAAACTTTTTACCTATAGGTCGAGACCATCTTTTATAACGTATCAGGTGCAAACTAACTAACCTGTGCAAACTTGGGAAACTACCAATCAGGATCACTGGATGTTGATCCAATAAATAGGGTGAGAGGTGTGATTTTTTTGCACTTAAGCCCCCCACCCGCCATCCTTTTTTTTGCGCTTAAGCCCCTCACCCCATCCATTAGATCAAGCATCCAAAGAGTCCTGATTGATAGTTTTCAAGTTTGCATAGGATGGTTGGTTTGCACATGATATATTGCCCTTTTATAATGGCATACACATAAAATGCTCTTCCTCCTTGCTTCTCCCCTCCGTGCTCCGCAGCCGCCTAGTGAAGCTCTTTAGTGTAGACTTGTTGAGAGCTCTTAGTGAGTAGTGACATAGCCCTTGTTTGTGCCTAGTGATTGTAGCAACTAGAATTGTTGAATAGGTGGCTTGCAACCCTCATAGAGCTAGAGCAAAATTATATTTTGCCATTTAGTGTACTAACCTCTTGCTCTAGTGTATTTGTAGAAATTTTTATAGGCTATTCACCCCCCTCTAGTCATTTAGGACCTTTCAGCGGCACGGCTGACCCCAGGAGCATGGGGGCGTGCCAGGTGGAACCGGCGGTGCGCTGAGCTCTGCTAGTTCTCCCTTTGGCTCTCTCTGGCCTCGTTCGTTCCCTGCTCACGAACGTGGGCATCGCCATTGACGCCGACGCAAACGGCAACCCGCAGCAAACCGTGACGGCCGTGGCGAGCTCGACCTCCTGCAGCAGCAGTGCCTGGAGCAACCGGCAGCAAGCTCTGTCCTGGCAACCGCCACCGGTGCACGCATGGGCTCCCCCCGGCCACCACGAGCATGCATGGGAGCTCCATCCCGGCCACCGCCCTGGCGAGCGGCGAGCTCCCCCGACCACCGTCGACGCACGCACGGGCTCCTCCCGGCCACCGCGGGCGCGCACGGGGGCTCCATCCCGGCCACTGCCATGGCCCAAGGCGAGCTCCCCCAGCCACCATGATGGCGCGTGGGCGAGATCTCCTAGACCACCGCGACAGCGCGCGGTGAGCTCCCCCCGACGACCGCGACGGCGCACGACAAGCTCCCCCCAGCCACCGCGACCAGCACGCAGGCGAGCTGCCCTGCCACCGCGGGATGGGCAAGCTCCACTCCAGCGACCGCATCCACCCTCACCAGCGTCACGTGCCTCGCCACCGCCACCCGTGCCCCCACCATGGCCTTCTCCGTCGTCCGCTGGATGGCCACTGCGGGCACCCGCTGCGCCTCCACTCCTACGGCCCGGTCCTCTTTGCCTACTGCGTGCCAAAGACGCCGACAGCTTGGTCCCACCAGCCGGAGAGAGAAAGAAAGAAGATGATAAGAGTATGAGAGGAGGGTATTTTGGACACTTTTACTGGCTGGGCCCACATGTCAGAGCAGAAAAACAGCAAAAATCGGATGGAAGGTGGACGGAATGGCGTGAAAGGCAAAAAAGTTTAGCGCGATGGCACACAGGTGTGTTCAAACTTTTTACCTATAGGTCGAGACCATCTTTTATAACGTATCAGGTGCAAACTAACTAACCTGTGCAAACTTGGAAACTACCAATCAGGATCACTGGATGTTGATCCAATAAATAGGGTGAGAGGTGTGATTTTTTTGCACTTAAGCCCCCCACCCGCCATCCTTTTTTTTGCGCTTAAGCCCCCTCACCCCATCCATTAGATCAGCATCCAGTAGTCCTGATTGATAGTTTTCAAGTTTGCATAGGATGGTTGGTTTGCACATGATATATTGCCCTTTTATAATGGCATACACATAAAATGCTCTTCCTCCTTGCTTCTCCCCTCCGTGCTCCGCAGCCGCCACTCACAGACCGCCTCACTCCCCACAGACAGCCATGGCAACGGGCTCCAAGGAGAGAAGAAACCAGTTGACCTGCCTCACCGACGACCTCATCGTGGAGATACTCTCGCGACTGCCCGTCAAGTCAGTCTGCCGCTTTAAATGCATGTCCAAACACTGGCGTGGCCTCATCTCCCACCCCGACCACCGCAAGAAGCTGCCCTAGACCCTTGCCGGCTTCTTCTACCATACCACCAGCCGCAAGCGCTTCCCCAAGATTGCCCGCCACTTCACCAACGTCACAGGGAGCGGCGCGCCCCTGATCCGCCCCTCCCTGTCCTTCCTCCCGGGCCACGCAGACATCACCCTCTTGGACTACTGCAACGGTCTCCTCCTCTGCCGTAGCCGAACGGCCCTGGGCGCCAACTGCTACATCGTCTGCAACCCGGCGACCGAGGAATGGGTGGCGCTGCCTGAGTCCAGCTAGGCTGGTAACATCTGCGAGGCGTGGCTGGGGTTCGACCCGGCCGTTTCCCCGAACTTCCATGTGTTTGAGTTCGTGGATACGCATGCAGCACCTGTATATGGCTACTATGTCGGTGGGCTTGAGATCTACTCGTCGGAGACCGGGCATTGGGCTCACAGGGACAGTGGATGGAGTGACGATGCGGCCTTGTGGGATGGTATGAGCACTGTATTTCTCAATGGCTTTCTTCATGTGTTTGCGTATGGGAATGAAGATGTTGAAGCTGTACTGGTGGTTGACACCCAGGGGAACTCATGGAGGACCATCCCCGTGCCACAGGGCAATGATGACGGTTTCATTGGACACTCTCAAGGGCACTTGTATTATCTCACTACGGTTGAAGAACATGACTTGAAGCTATCAGTGTATGTTCTTAAGGACTATGCTAGTGATGAGTGGATCTTCAAACATAGTGTCAGCACTTCAAAGTTACTCCGAATGATCAGTTTTGGCCCTCTTAAAAAAAAGGGGCGTACCCAGTGCAGAGAGCTCTCGCTCTGTGCGGGGTCTAGCGAAGGGTGTCAGTGGCAAGCCTTATCCTCGCCTGTGCAATGCTAGGAGACCGCGACTCGAACCCGGGACCTTCCGGTCACAGGCGGTAAGACTCTACCGCTTGCACCAGGCCCGCCCTTCATCCAGAGTGATTGGTCCTCTGCAGCAGTATAATCTGATCACGATTCATCCAGAGTGCCACTTGATATTATTTGTTTCGGATTTGGACCATACAATAAGATGCTATGATATGGATAGTAGAAAAGTGCATGTGATTCGCAACATGGGGTGTGAGCTTGACTACAATTATTCGAAACGCTGTTTGTCCTATGTTCCCCTTTTCTCCAGAGTCATTGGCTGCCTGGAACTAGAAAGCAGAGTTCAGATTCACATCTAGCATACTGACATCAACAGGAAGTCAAATCATCTTGATGTCGATCACCAGCATGGACAAGAAGGCAACAAATCTTCAATTCATTCGGGTACTCGATCTTGTTCGAATGGTTGTTGAGAGATGGAAATTATGTTTCTTTCGTAGAAGGCGAATGTTGGAATGAACTATATTTTGCTTCTTGTGCTAGATATGTATGGCTGTAGTATCATATGCTGGTTTTAGCTATCTTTTAGATTTCACATATCCTGAATATCTGATGAAAATTAACTTTAGCCTTTGTGGAACTTCATACTCTTGATGTTAAAACAATTAACCTGTGTGTGTGTGTTTTTATCAAGGGATATTTTAGTGTATATCAACCTCTGTGTTATGTGACTAAGCATATTTATGTGGCAAACTGGGAATATACGTTGCGTTGCCTCTGTTGTATATTATTATTATTTCACATCATAATAGGGGAATTTTTGTTTCTAGTGTAATGTGGGCATTCTTGTCAAGGCCTCAAGGATGATTGCATTGGAGATTGTTGCAAATGGTTTGTGCTCTCACTTAGCTCATTATAAGAGGAAAGAAGCATAAATAGGAAACTACAGAGAATAGCTCTGTCAGAAGGTAGTTAAAATTACAAAGAAGCGAGGGACTAAATGTTCTTCCAGTTGTGATGTAAATGAAAGCCCTTGGAGCTCTGGGATCTTATGAATAACTAATATCTTTGGGGAGGCTGTGAACCTGAGCTGTGTTCCAACAAGCCATCCGATAAGTTCTTGCAGTATTTGAACTTGTAGGATCCTGAATTCCTGACACAAGTATGCTATGCTGTAAACAGATTTGCTAGTGTACCCAGTGAAACACTTCCCCCTCACCCAAATTTTTGGCCAATGAATAGACCACCGTGTGGCCATGCCTTCCTCAACTCCTGCGAAGCTATAGTTTGGGGAATAGGGGTTTGGGTATTGAGGGTTAGGGATGCTAGAATCAAAGGGATGTTGGTGGCAGCAGGTCAGTCCAGCAGTAGTTGTTCCATGACAGGCGTGGAGGCGTTGAGGCAAGGCGGTGGTGCTACCACCGGCAGGGTGGTGGAGACCAGTTATGTGGTGTTTGGGCGGGGGCGACAACAGCCATGACAGCAGTAGGTGTGGCAGGAAGGTGGTTGCCGTGGATATAGACACACGGTAGTGTCTCCTGCCAATGTACAGCTCCATCGAGACCCTACCGCCCCGGTGACCCAGAAGGCAGGCTGCATACCGTCTGGGGCATCGGTGGTGGTGTCCTGAGCAATATGGAGCTGACTTGAGGATGAAGATGACCGGGGTCTTTGAATGCTGATCCGACAGTGGAAAGCTTCAGGTGTGAATGTGTGATGTCCTTAAAAGATACTCAAGTACAAATGTAATCAGGCACATGAAGACTGATCTTACATAGCGATTTAAGATAATCTCTTCGTCTGATTTGAAAGTGAGTTAACTTTGTGTTTAGTGATGGCCAATTAAATTTCACAACACATGTTCTTACACCAAGCTCAATTTCACTTTTCGGAATGAACATGTTACAAACAAAGTTCAACTTGCCTTTCACATGTTCCCTTCTGGTTGCACTATACAGTGCAACTAACCGGGCTTACGGTGTATAAGATTTAACTACCAAACTTGGAACTTCTTAGACATTAGGAGAAAATGTCTACTGGAGAAACCACATGACCTTTTGGTTGAACTGCAGTGTAACTAGCCTTTGGAGCTTCCAGCGTAGGATTAGATTTGACTGTCGACTTGGAACTTTTGGATCCTAGGGTTTGGCTCTTTCCTTCAAAAACTAATCATAGAATTGAAATGAATGTGGAAATAAAACAAGTCTTTGAGAGGGAATGAAACAAAAGAGAGGATGAAGAGACGATAAAAGAGATTTGTATGGATCCAGAAGTGCTCTAGGTAGTTTATGACTCGAATCCCTCAAGATATATATATATATATATATATATATATATAATGCACGACTCTCCGTTTTACTTTTAATATTCTCTGGCACAAATCAATGAGGCATTATTATTATACTACGCGTACATGCTAATATTTAGGCATGTCCTTTACAATGGCATATATATCTTGAAAACGGAGATTGGAATTTTACTCCTGCGCGTGTCTCAGAACTTGCGCCTCACCACCGTGTGACTCTTTAATGTTCGATGTCATGCCATAGAAATAGTAAATTCTGGCCATTGCGAATAACCCAGGAGAAAATAGCATCCATAAATTCCTCCTATTATAAACCATGACAGTATGACACATTTTAGGCTTGTTTGGTAGGGCTCCTCCCCGGCTCTACCTACGACTCTTCCAGAGGAGCCTTGCCAAACATTTTATAGGAGGAGCCGTTTTTCAGTGAAAAACAGGAGCCTCTCAGGAGGAGCCTCTCAGGAATTATGGCTCCTCTGAAACGGCTCTGGCTCCTCCGGTGGAGCCTCTCAAGAGGAGCCATGCCAAACACCCCCTTAATCAACCATCCATCTAGATCATAATGCATCCATTGTTCATCAAAACCATTGATACTACACATCATTAGCAAACAAAGTAGTAATAAACTAAAGTTGAACCGAATTCCACACATCCATCTAGATTTCTAAGTACATTTCATCCATATATTCATTTTTGTATGCATCAAATTCTCAAAATTCTATCCATCATTTTCAACTAACTAAGCACTAACCCATCTATATATCAACCCACCTATAAGCAATAATCCATCTAAGCCATAATCCATCCATTCATAACGCACCATATACAGCTAAGGTAGGGTGTAGGCAAAGCTGGCCATTTGAGCGAGGAGAAGGCTGACCACATCGGGAAGAGGAGGTAGCATGGCGGCGTCGGGAGGAAGATGTCGACCCTCGATGAAGTGGAGAAGATGGAGAGGATGGGGCGGTGCCACAACATCAAAATGGGTTCACAGGGGATGGGACACATGCTCAAGTACACAAAGATGATGGCCGCAGTGGCTCATGGACGAGTTCGACAATGGCTCAGTTGTGTTCATCTAGGGCACGCTAGTTATGATTTTTGAATAGATATAGGTGCATTGAGCAGTGATAAATGTTTCACATAATCATTGCCGCCACAAAGAGAAACATTCAAGAACTGGCTTTCCCCCATTCTAGTTCTAGTTTCAAGAATCCACCAAGATGCCAAACGTGCCCATATATTATTATTTGATTGGTGTACTAAGTTGACCTAGTAGCACTAATAATCTCTCTGTCCACAAAATAATGCAATTATATGATTTGTGCTAGTCAACCTGTCTTAATTTTGACCAATTTTATAGTGAATATTATTGAAATTTATGTCTCCAACTAGGTTTATTATGAAAATATATTTCATACTTAATTTAATGATACTTATTTTATATCATAAATTTTAGTACTTTTGTATATAACTTTGGTCAACTCCAAATCATTTGATTCCTCAAAAAGTGAGAATTGTAAAAAAAAAAAATTGGCACAGAGAGTAGGAGTATATATGATTCTGTAAAAGTAGTGATTTTTTACTATGATTAAGACGTAATTAAGCAGCCAGACCAAACATCTTCCATCATCATTAATTTAAATCCATATTGTTATGCTAAAGCTAAGTGATTTACACTAATAATAATGTGGCCGCCTGGCCGGCGATGCCTATAGCTCCACAAAGTCAACTCCGAACCTCCCAAGTCCCGTGAACTGCTGGTTCTAGGCTTCTTCTAGCATCTCCCAACAGTGGGCTACGTGCCTGTAAAAATTGATCTCGATAGCATGGTGCCGACAGCTAATACAAAACGCCAGATTAGAAAAATGAATTGATAACTATGTAAAGGTCCAGTCTCCGTGCGACCGTGACAGTGAACGAATCGACTGGCTCGGCCAACCCCCCAACCGACGACTTCATTCGCTACTCCACGCCAAACGAGGTTGGAGAGTATCGAAGTGAAGAATCGTATGAAGACAACTGAAATAGTAGAGCACGAGCACGATCACGATCACGATCACTGACGATGGAAGGGAGAATGATTTTGTGAATCTGAACTCAATCAACAAAGATTGTATGGGACAATAGTATTCTCTTGAATCAGGACAAAATTCCCTCCTACCTACATATGTTATGTATGTTGTGATGAAACTCGTAACACAAAAGAAAGGATGATGAAACTGAAAAATAAATATAATTATCGATATCAAATTTATGAACGGACACAAAAGTTTTTTTAGCTGCAAGGGCATGGAGAATATTAATGAAAAGAAAATCACAATTTTGGGCGTACGGTATTAATATTTTACGGGTAAATTTTTAGGTAAATTTAAGAAATTGTTACTTAAGTACTCCATCCATCCTGAAATATAAGTAATCAAGGGTTCAAAATTTGTACCAAAATATAAGGTATTTTAAGTCCTCAAATCATCTCTCTCTAATGTATTTATTAATCGAACACTCCTTTTCAAGTACACCATACCTTTCCTCTCTAATTCATGGCAGGAAATGAATAACATGTAAAAATTCCTTTTAAACTAGGAAAGCAATAATCGAACTACTACCTCCGTCCTAATTAGCGAGGTGTAATGTGGTATTTTTGCCAGACTCTTTATTTTCTCTGAAACCGCTTTGATTTCTTATATTTTAGGACAAAGAGAGTATATTACTATAATGTCATATATGGGTATTTATTTAGATGTCAATGTAAGAGGTTCCAAGCAGATGTAGGGCCCACTTAATTGAGATGTCTTTCATAATGTCACATGCAAGTAATTTAAACATAGATTTAGGAGATAGTTGATGTTTTTTAAGGTAGCAATTGTGAGTAACTTTTTAGAAAAAATAGAATAGATAGTTCCAATGGATACTATTGCCAATACCCATACTCTACCCATGAATTGATTATCAGGTGTTTTTTTATTTGGGACTTACCAGATGCCTGAATTTTAGTTTCCTTTAGGTCGATGGTTATTTCCATTATTATATATTAAAACTACAACTTTAGTTCGCTACAGTTCTGTATGCATAATCTGTAATTTTCGGTTCCAAGAATAAAATCCCATAGGACAAAACCATAAACCCGATAAAATCTGATTTGTATTGGTACAAAGATAATTAACAATTTGCAATTATTTCTATACACTAGTAAAGAACATACATTCGGTTCATCACATTAGTCCCAGCTTGACTACGGTCCAAGTTTGATGGATGTCGGAGGATCTTTAGTCCCGGTTGGTAACACCAAGCCAGACTAAAGAGCTTTGACAAAAGTTTGATATGTTACAGAAAGACAAATGACAAATCCAAAAAGTAACAATTTACTTGTACTAGTTGGTGTACAAGAATATTACCTGAAATCATCAGACACTTAAAATATAAAAGTCCTTTTTATTTTCTTTCTCACATATCATGTGAGAACTACTTAACATGGTCTACTCCCTCTATCCCATAAAAAAGTGTCATTCTCACTTCCTGAGAAGTCAAATACTTTTAACTTTGAGCCAACGTATATATAAAAATATTGGGCATGGCTAATGCACGGCCGTGCGTGCATTAGGCTAACACACAGTCGTCTACAACCTCCAACACCCTTCTTCCCGTGCCCCCTCCCCTTCTTCCTACTTGCCGGAGGCCGCGTTCTACTCCTCATCCTCGCCCCTGCTGCTGCCCACTGCCCCATGGCGCGCTAGGGTTTCACCGGAGTACGGCCGTGAAACCTAGCATGCCCGTGGTAGTCGCCTTCCCCCCTCTTGCCGGAGCTCCACCATGGCCATGGTGCTCCCCCGCCCCGATCTAGCTCGGCTGCCTCCGTCGCCGCCAGGGCCTCTAACCCGTCCCCCATCGTCCCCACCACCTGGCTGGCCTTCCTTTCGCCAAACCGCTTCTTCTGAGCCCGCCGGAGTTCGGGAAGAAGGAGGTGGCGCGGAGGAGGAGGAAGACATACCTTGCCGGAGCTGAACCCGCCACCGCCGCAGGAACCCTAATGGTGGGGGCATGAGCGCGGTAGGGCACGGGTGCGGCCTTCGCACGAGCACGGTGAGGCGCGGGCGCGACGGCCGAGGAGGACCTCTCCGGAGGAGAAGGAGAGAGAGAGAGACCCGGCTGGGCGTTGCTCAGGTTTAAGACAATGCCAAAAAATAGTAATTATGGTAAATAATGAGCATCATTAGATCGATCATTGAATATATTTTTATAATAAACTATTTAGAGATACAAATATTGTTAACATTTTCTATAAACCTACTCAAACTTAAGAAAGTTTGACCATCACGATTTCAATATGACTCTTTTTATGGAACGTAGTAGTATGTATGAACAATAGTGAAATATACATTTTAACCTATACAGTTACTTTGCACCCTGCTGTTTCGGCAACGAACGGGGTAGCACAGAGTAGGAGAGGCGACTTGCGGCGGACACCAAGGCCAGGTGCCTCTGTCATGTCAACCTCATCGGTGCCCTCCTGAAGGGACCAATCAAAGTGGTAGTGGAGCTGCACGAGCGCCATCTCCAAGACCGGCAGCCCGTACGAAATTCCTGGGCACATCCTCCGTCCAGCACCGAACGGTATGTACTCGTAGCTACTCCCCATGAAGTCGGTCACGCAACCCTCGAACCTCTCGGGCTTGAACTCATCAGCGTCGTCCCAGTACTTGGGGTCCCTTCCGACAGCCCACGCGTTGACGATGACCCGGGACCTCGCCGGAATCGTGTAGCCCTCGATCTCGCACGCGTCGATGCTCTCCCGAGGCACCAGCAGCGGCACCGGCGGGTGCAGCCGGAGCGTCTCCTTGATCACGAGCTTCAGGTAGGGCAGGCTGGCCGCCTGGATGTCGGCCTCCGAGACGGCCGCCTTGCCCCGGAACGCCTCCCGGACCTCGCGCTGCAGCTTGCCCATCACCCTCTGGTTCCGCATCAGCTCCGACATGCCCCAGTCCAGCGACGACGCCAGCGTGCCCGTCCCGGCCGTGAACATGTCGAATATGATCGCTTTGATGCTGTTCCGGTTCAGGTGGAACGACCCGGAGGAAGCTCGCTCCTGCAGGCCGATGAGGAGGTCGACGAGGTTCTCGCCGTCGTCGTCGTCGTCCTCGGCGGCGTCTGTTCGGCCTCGGCCAGAAGCAGACCTTGCCTGCTTGTCGTCCCGGGCACGTGTCCTCTCCTCTATGACTTCCTCCAGGGTGGAGTCCACCGTCCTGTGGACGTCCTCCAGCGTGCGCCGCATGCCGGTCACCGCGGCGAGCACGGGTCGCCAGGTGGGGAAGAGGTCGGGGAGCTTGAACCCGCTGGACAGCGCGACCCCGGCTTTCATCGCGGTCAGGAAGCCGCCGGCGTTCCTGTGCTTGTTGCCGAAGGATGCGCGGGAGACGATGCTGATCGCCAGGTTGTAGAACATCTCGCTGAGGTCCACGGCCGTCGATGGCCCGGCTGCTCGTATCCTTTCCACCTGACTCGCCATCTATACATGCATGCATGCATAATACATAAGTAAAGGGCTAAAGGCTGATGTACAAAATAAAATATTGTACGTCTCAGAACTCAGAAGTAGTGAACTAGTGATGGAGAAGTGTGAGACCTCCTGTTCCCTGATGTGTCGGAAGGTGAGCACGCGCTTTGGGCTGAGGACCTCGGCGGCGCAGAGCTGCCGGAGCTTGCGCCAGTACTCGCCGGACGGGGAGAAGAGGATGTCGGCCCAGCGGTAGAGCACGATCTCGCCGCTGAGGAGCTTAGGGCGGGTGGCGAAGTTGGCGTCGTGCGTCTTGAGCACCTGGCGCGCCATCTCCCTGGACGACGCGACCACCAGCGGGGTCTCGCCCAGCTGCAGCATCATCAGCGGGCCGTGGACGCCCGCGAGGTCCCTGAGCGCGCGGTGCGGGAGCACGTTCACCAGGTGGTGCATGCTGCCGATCACCGGCAGCCTCCACGGGCCCGGCGGGTGCCTCACGACCTTGCTGGGCCTCACCAGCAGGTGCGTGAGGATGTGCACTAGGGCCACGGCAATGGCGGAGACGACGAGGAGGCGTTGGAACACTTCCATTGTTGGTGACTTGTGTACGTACGGTACGACGCACGTAGACCTGTGCAGCACGTACGTTTGAGCCAACTGTGAACGATACTGCTCACTGCTGTGTGTGTGGCCCTGGCCCGTGGGGGCACTATATATAGAGTCATGCCTCATGTGGGTATAGCTGTACATTACATTACTATTACTGACTGCATGTTCCAGACCGTCGCTTTCCAAATTGTTTTTCCAATTTTGTCCTCTCTCCCTGCGAAAAACGGTCAGTCGCAGCTATCATTTGAATGGTTCAATGGTCAACCGTGTGCTCCGATGATATTATATTGCCCGATCGTCGAATAAGCTCTTGCAAAACTCGAAGAGGTCAGCCCAGTTGCTTCTCTGGCAACTCCACTGAACTGCGGCGACGACACGTAGTAGTAGGCTCTTCTTGTGCAGCGACGACGTAAATACGCTCTTACGGCTTAACTAGAGAACGAGATAAAGATACCGTGGGCAGTAGCCCTCTTGAGACCTTGAGTGATGGACAGCTCATGAAGCTGACTAGTGACCGGTCGTCTAATATTACCCGGTAATACGTACCTCATCTACGTAAGTACTTTTCAGCTGCTCTGTTGTTATTCAAAGGATCAAGCTTCGTCTAACTAGCTCCTTTCTTCAGCGAAACAATAATAATAATAATCATGTATGCATGTAGTCAGCACAACTTGAATCGTTCCACGCAGATGTATAAGATGACTAACAACCAGAACACCAAGTAAAAAAAAAGGGCGGTGATGCCGTAGAATTCCAAAGGTTCCTATCTGCTTAGCTAGCACAGCGGTTTCTCCGGAACAGAGTATTGCAGCGTTTGTTGTACTCTCCTCCGTTCTAATTAAATTATAGTTTGTGTCGGTCTAAGTCAAACATTTCTAACTAGCACCGCACTATCACTACCGGAACACAGTGACTTTACCGTGTACCACAGGCACTCGGCAAAGCCCACAAAACACTCGGCAAACAACACACGTCATCTACAGTGCCGTCAAACGTCTCTTTGCCGAGTGTTTTTTATCACGCACTCGGCAAATACTTTGCCGAGAGCTGAAACCGACGCTCGGCGAAAAAAAGTAACGCGACGGCGCGGAGACGGTCACGGCGCGTTACTCGGAAAACCTGCCTTCTTTGCCGAATGTCAAATCCCGGGCACTCGGTAAACCTGCCTTCTTTGCCAAGTGTCAAATACTGGACACTTGGCAAAGACTGATCCAGAACGTACAAATATTGGTTTTTTTTTTGTCAAAGTGTCACGGCGCAGACACTACCGGGGCGTGAGGTGTGGTATGGTGGCGGCGCACGAGGTGAGACTTGAGAGCTGCGGTGACGGTGCACGGTTCTCTATTTTTTATTTTTCTCTGTCTTTTGAAATCTGCTTCACAGCTGGTTGAGAGTCTGGCGGGCTGACGGCGCTTGCTCGACCTTCACTACCCAATGCCGGTTCCAATTCTGCTAGTGATGACCGGCTTGGAACCGGCGGTTAAAGGTGAATATGTTGTAGTGTTGGTCAAGTTGGCCTCTATCTATATGTAACTAGAGGTTCACATCAACATGAAATATTTATGAGCAAAAACCAAAGACAACAGTGGCAGGTCCAGAAACGGGGTAAGAGTTGGGCTGAATAAATAAACGCTAAAATATTACTAGCCCTAAACTAAACTAAACAAAACTAAACAATATGACAAAATTAAAAGGCAACGAACGCAAATAACATTATCAATTCAAAATGCTAAAGAAACATCTAAAACAAGTTTGTGAGTAAAAAGATACCAGGAGAAAAGATATGGCTAAAAGATCATATTATACATCTGCATAATTTGTCTCACCCATCATTTCAGGCACGAATCCTTCAGACCAAATACAATGGCTCATAAAGGCCGTCACCGCCTCTCCTTTACTGGGCCGATCCCCTACAGCCTAACGGGCCAAGCCCATCCACTAAGCCTTCTGGTAATCCCACGCCTTGAACTGGTCGCCTTCGGCCCACGCTCCTTCCTACTCAGCCACTTCTACGTGCCGGCTTCCACTCAAAAAAAAAAAAAAAAAAAATCCAGGTGCCGCCTCACTTGGTAACAAGTTCTTGATATTGTCGCCCTCTTTTGTAGCTGCTTGTCCCCAAACTGTCGGATAACGGCATCGCATGTCATGCACATCCTCCCATGAAGCCATGGACGCAGGTGGTTGTTCCCACTGAACCAAGACTTGGTTTGCAGGAGAGAACCACCTGGCCATAGGACTCTGAGATGCAAGGAGCTACTCTGGATTCAACTGCACTGATGGATCAGTAGCTACTGAATATAGAGTTTCCAATACCTCAATTTGTGGAGGAACATGCTTCTTCAACTGAGATACATGGACGAATGATGGATTGCTGCTGAAGGAGGCAAACCAATTTGTAAGCCATTAATCCCACTTTGTCAATGATTTTGAATGGTCCAAAATACTAAAATTCCAACTTATGATTACTGCAAAAGGCCACCGAAGATTGAACATGTGGTTGTAGCTTGAGATACATCATCTCACCCACGCTGAATTCCCTTTCATAATGATTCTTATCGGATTGATGCTTCATTCGCTTAAAGCTGACTGATATGAGGTGTTATACCAAAATTCTGCCAATGGAAGCCACTTATGCTTCATTCGCTTAAAGCTGACTGATATGAGGTATTATACCAAAATTCTGCCAATGGAAGCCACTTATGCCTGCCAGTCCCTAGGACAAGAATAGCCTCCAAACATTGATTTACTCTCTCAGTTTGCCCATCAGTTTGTGGGTGATACAATGAACTCATGAGCAATCGAGTATCTGACAAGGCAAAGAGTTGCTGTCACAGTGTGCTTGTAAAAGCTCTATGCCTGTCAGATATTATAGCAATGGGTAGCCCATGTAGTTTGTAAATATAGCTAAAGTAAGTCTGAGCTACCTGAGACGGTGGTAAAAAATGAGCATACTTGAAAAATTTGTCCACCACAACCAAAATGACATCCCATTTGATATATTTGGGAAGACGTTCAATGACATCCAAGCTAACTGTGTGCCAAGCCTGATCTGGGACTGGAAGAGATTGCAATAACTCAGACAACTTCACATGTTCACTCTTAGCTTGCTGACACACTTGGTAGCTCTGAACATACTGAATGACAATTTGTGGTTAACTTTGGCCAAGAAAATAGAGCTTTGATCCTATGGTAAGTGGCATGAATCACAGAGTGTTCACCCAATCCACTAGAATGTTAAGCTTGCAAAATGTGCTGCTGGGCCAACACATTGAGTGCGTTCGGCTGGTGCATTGAACAGTAGATTTTAGATGGTTCTGGATGGTTCAATAGTGTTGCCTACCCAAACTCTGCCTTTGTGTCTAATGATACCATGTTTTTGTGTATAGCCTTTCCCATTATCAGACTGCACACTCAACTCAGTTAGCAGTTGTTTTGCCTCAGGAACTTCATCATAACCTTGTTGTAACCTTTCTAACCAAGATGGAGTACTGATAGAAATAGCCGTATAAGTGGCAACTCTTCTGGCACCCTCGAGAGAGCATCAGCAGCAGCATTGGTACTGCCCTTATATTGAATTTTGTAATGCAGATCCATCAACTTTAAAAGAACCTTATGCTGAACTCTAGAAACTACTTTCTGATTTGTTAAATGCAACAAACTTCGGTGGTCGGTTCTTGTAATGAATTCCTGATCAAGTAAATAAGAGCACCATTTATCCATGGCCATAACTATAAAGACACTCTTTCTCATAGGTAGATAAAGCATTTGTTCTAGAACTGAATGCCTTGCTAAAAAAAGAAATAGGAAGCCCATTCTACATCAAAACTGCCCCCGTGCCTTAGTCACTGGCATCAATTTCAATCAAGGCCTTTTTAAGTAGCATAAAGGCATCTTGAGCATTGAGAGTCCACCGAAAATGAACACCTTTTTTGAGCAACTGAGTCAAAGATTTGCTAATAAAACCATAGTATTTGATGAATGTTCTATAATAACCACTTAACCCAAAGAAACCTCTCAACTGTTTAGCAGATGTTGGAACTGGGCACCCCTCCACTGCTACTAGAAGGTTATGTTGCAACGTAGGACTCCAAATGAGAATATTATAAATGATGATATTAATTTAGTGTCATAAATCTTGTTGCTTTTTTTTATAAATTTGATCAGACTAAAAAAATGACTTAATACTATATTTTAGAAAATAATTTATTTTAGGACTTTACCAAACTGTATATCGGCAATATGGACATATTTCCTATTTGAAACAACGGGAGGGCATCCGTGTCCAGACATACTACATGTGAAAAGAAAATCGGACTTAGCTAGCTCCCGGACGTTCGATCCGGGGCGCTAGCATCCGGACGGTTTCCTAATAGCGTGCGAGCGAGCGACCCAGCAGCGGGCCTGCGCTGCCCCATACGTCGCCCACACCGCTAGCCGCTTCCCACGTACATCCCATGTATAACATCCCGATCTACTTTTGAAACATCCAGATGCAACAGTTACAACATACAAAAGAAGATATATGAAACACTTGAAACAAACGTCTAAAACATTTACAAAAATACCTAAAACACTTGAAAAACATTACAAACATATGCAACATCTAAATAAAACACTTGGAACATAGGTATGAAACACTTGAAACATATGCTTACAACATACATGTATATGCAACATCTAGATCTATTTTTACAACATCCAAATAAAACACTTGCAAGATACGTCTGGAACAGATGAAACATTTGTAACATACACTTGAAACATACGTGTATAGTCATTGCAACAGTGTAAGATTCCGATCTACTTTTGCAACATCGATATACAAATACAACACTTGCAACATTTATCTAAAACACTCGAAACATACTCTTACAACATGCGTTTTTAACAAAACTTGACAAGCGGGCGTGCGGAGCACTACACAACGAGATCTGAGAAGGAGGATGGCAGTGAGTAGACGGCTACGCGGCCCCGTTGAGCGGTGACACCCACGGCGAGCGGCGCCCATTGTGGAGGCGGCAACGGCGGTCGGGTAGGTATGTCCTCGCGCTAAAGAAGGTCACGACGGGCCAGTGCCGTGCCCGTGGCGAGACGCTCCCGGAGAAGGTCGTGGCAAGCAACAATGGCATTAGAGAAGAGGACGACCGCGATGGGGAACATCGCGACGGCCGTCTGAGTTGAAAAATATCGTTGTCACCCCAGAATTCTAGAAGCGCGGCGTCGGGACTCGGGGCGGTAGGACGCCCGCTACGGCGCTACCACGGCACTTCCGAAATAAAACCGATTTGGATGATAAATCGTCAGCCCTTCTGCCTCTCCCTGTCGAGTGTTAGTGTCAACTGTCAAGCGTAATCCTCGCTCCCGCGCAATCCCAGCCCGCCATGGCAGTATCCTCCCCGCCGCCTCCTCGCTTCCACCTCTCCCTCGGCCTTCAAGACCCTACCCGGAACCCCTCGCCTGGCGGCAAAAAGACACGCCCCGCCCCGACAACCGAGACGCTCCGCCGCCGCCTCCTCCGCCGGGGCGTCTCCCCGACCCCCAAGATCCTCCACACCCTCCGCAAGAAGGAGGCGCTCAAGGCCCTCCGCCGCGCAAGGAAGGACACCGCCGCAGCCGCTGCTGCATCACTCAAACCGTGCGACGAGGAGATTGGGGCGGAGGACGAGGAGGAGACCCGCTTCCGTGCGGCCGCCGCGGAGTACCGCGCGCTCGTGGGGCGGCCCTGGGAGGCTGGGACGCCGGCGCCCGCGGCGTGCCTCCCCCGCGCGGTTGGGACGCGGAGGAGGGCGGGCTCGAGGGCCTGAGGGAGATGCTCGTGGCGAGGAGGGGCGATGGGTTCCGTTGGCTACTGGACGACGACATCGAGGCGGAGGCAGCGGAGAGGAAGCAGCAGAAGCGTCCGGGCACCACTGGCTGGGATGTGGAGGCCGGGGACGAGGAGAGGAGGATTCAATTACTCGTCAGCAGGTATTTCTGCTCTTGCCATTTCAGGCTTTCTCGGATCATAGCCTGCTTATACATAATCACAATGCCAAGGACATGAGAGATTGGATAATTGGTTGAACTGTATATAGAATCGACATTATTGTGAATGCTTGCATTGTGGAACAATGATAGTTGATAGGCTTAAAATATCCTATTATTAATAGTGATAAAACTGGAGAAGGGGTTGAACACTGACCTGTGAAGGAATATGTGAAAGGAATACTCCATTAAATTCAGGCCCCTCTTAGATTTGTGAATTCAACTTATAATTGGAATAGTGTATGCCAAACTAGATCTATAGTCCACAAAAAAAAAGTTGCATTAGACATCTTTTCCTGTCGAAATAGTTTTTTCTAGTGTATTACTATAAATAATTTGTTTATGGCTTGCTTCGAAGCTTCTAAAGAGCGAAAGAACTATAGCTTATTTTTTGAAGTTGGAAAATTAGTTCCAAAGGAAGAACATTTTGCTCCATGAAGCAGTCATATAAGGGGAAGTGGTTAGTTTACTGTTTGCATTGGTAAGAAGCTTTCCTATAATAGGTGTTTACATATGTTCTTGTGAGATACAAATTTTTATGTTATTATTGATTTTATAATGTGCCTTGTCTAGTTTCAGTTGAGTAAATTGTTTTGTTGTGTGCATGATTCTATACAATCAGAAATAATAACAATGATGATACATTATTGAATACCCAAAATTTTCCCATTAGGTTAAACAGAGATTACCTAAGTTTTCGTGATTGGAGGCTTACTAGGGTGATGAAAAAGGCTGACATCATATATAGTGAAGATAATCTACTAAGAATACTAGATGGGCTTGAGGCACGAGGAAACTGGAGGCAGGCTTTAGCTGTTATTGAGTGGGTCTACAATGAAAACAGCTACAGGCATCGGAAAAGCAGGTAGGTTTTTTCTTCTCATTTTTCACTGCTTGCTTCTCTGCCACTGTGAGTAGCATATTTTGACAAAAAAAAAGATCCGGTACATTGATACTTCCCATAAGTAATAGATTTTTCCTATCTAGGTTTGTGTATACAAAATTACTCTCAATCCTTGGGAAATCATTAAGGGCAACTGAAGCACTTCGAGTTTTCACCATTGTCACACCCAATTTTAAGGATAAAATTGAATGCACTAAACTCATGTGCAATGATTTCAAGTCGTCCGATTAATCGCGATTAATCGCGATTAATCGTCCTAATCGGTCCTGGGTGCTCGATTAGGTACCTCGACCCGATTAGCTCGATTAGGGGCCTGGTCGTCCGACTAATCGTCGCCTAATCGCGATTAGTCGTCCGATTAGGGTGGGACGACTAGTTTTTAAGTTTTTTTTTTTTTTGCCGCGCGCGCGGGCCATCTGGTGAGTGAGCGCAGCCAGAAGCGAAAAACGCAGTGCGTGAGAGCTTGTGTGGGTCACGGGTCTTGTGGTCACGGATGCTGCGTGGGAGGATAAGGGTTTTGGTGGTAGCGACAAAATTTCACAGAATTGCTGCCGCCGCCCCCATGCTCGCGACTCTCGAGTCGCGCCCGCTCTGCTCCGCCGATGGCGGCGCCCTGCGCTGCTCCCGGCGGCCCTCTGCGCTCCGGTGGTCCCGCCCGCCCTCTGCTCTCATGTGTGGCCCTTGACCCTCTGCATCTGCTCCGCTGGCATGCTGCTTGATCCGCTCGCCCTCGCTCATGGTGGTGGCCATCTGGCTCTGCGCCGCCCGCCCTCTGTTCCTGCGCAGTGCCTTTTGTCGCTCGCCCCCTTTCAGTGTGTGCTCCCTTGCTTTGCCATCTCCTCCCGCCGCCCTCTGCTCCGGCAGTGGCGGACCCTCTCTTGATCTATTCCCTTGCCTTGTTGCCTGCCCCGTTCGGGTCCTTCCCTCATCCCTGCTCCCTCGCCTCTCATCTCTACAAAGTGAAGAAAAGGCAAGAAAACAACTCCCACAAGTAAGTCACTTGCTAAACACTAATGTAGTCTTGATGCTTGCTATATTGTGTACACTATATAGTACATATAGGTATATATATAGTATGTATATGTCACGATGCATAGGACGATTATATGGACGACATCAGGTCGACTAGGCTCGACTAATCGGCCTGGTCGACGACTAATCACGATTAGTCGCCTGGTCGGTCCTATAGCGACTAGGTTCGACTAGACGACCTGAAAACATTGCTCATGTGTGCCCAGGGATCAGTCACACACATAAGTTGACAAATTATAAAAAGTATCATCACGGTGTATCTTACATAACGAATAATAGCATCACATTGTCTTACATAACGGTGAGAAGATAAAAGATAACTCTCTCGTGGAACTCCATCACGAGGGGACGGTCATTTGGTTGACCACAAGCCTAATAATCCTCGAAAAGAAAACTCCTCATATCCGTTGTCATCTGTTACCCATCCGGATTTTTATCCAAATATAGAAAGTAACAAGCGTAAGCACGCCCCGTACTCAACAAGATAACATGGGGTTATGAAGCTCAAAAGGTTGACACTTTGGTTTTTCTGCAGTTAGCACTTTTAGTAAGTCAAGATTTTATCCTCAAGCTGTTATCAAGTTATGCTTAAGCTCCCATTTAAACCCACGTGATCATATATCCGATCCAATTGAGTCATGTGACATCATCATAATCATCTCGTATAAACAACATTATAAGTAGCCATCTATTCTGTGAGTTTTCCGGGCCGCTCGTGACCGTGAGCACGGCTATTATTATAACATTTGTTACCCTCTGCAGAGGTGGTGCACATTCACCGCATGAGTTGTGATCCCCATATGCGGGTTAATTACTCCCATATCTTTGTCAAGGTGAGCGGGCGGGGGTACACTATGAAGCCATTTCATAGGTTTCTCTAACAAGTTAGGGCCGCTAGGTTTCCTTGGCGGCAGATGTAGGAACCCCCTTTCCTATGGCACATATCCATCAGCGGCTATACACATAGGAGCAGGCGGCCCTATACCCAACGTGGCAAGCCCCTTTTGCGCCATAAAGGTAACCTCTAACAAGCTAGAAAAGGTCCTATTACTGAGCTAAAGCCAGAGCCATATGACCCTCACGGTTGCACTGTCAGTCCCAGCTTTTGCCGACAGATAAGTCCTTATGGAGGGCCGAGAGCATCATGATCAAAAGTCATTTGTTCCATCGCCCTATAATCCAGTTGTTTAAAAACAACTTTTACCTTTTCATTTCATAGAACCATCATTCATTATGTAGACCATGTTCATTTATATTGAGCACTAGCAAACTACCCATATGCATATAACCCATAGGAGACAAAGAACAGGATAATCAATCACTAGGATGTCCTTACGGGTATCAAAATTAGACACATGCAAATGAATAATTAATAAAGGTGATTAGGCATCAAGGTAGATCCCATGCTATACTTGTCTTGGTTCACAAACTCGTGCTGGTCCTGCTGGTCGTCGAAGAGTTCTTGGTCTCCCACGTTTTCCTCACCGTCTGAACGCGATCAACACAGCAACATACAACATTCCAAAAGCATTCATGCAAAGCAAACATTCCTATCATTAGAATAGTACACCAACAATATTGAAATCAAGATAAAATGTTTGTAAAACTAATCTACGTCTCGCTACGATCACGTCAACGCGAAGTTCACGAAAAACGGAGCTAAAATACGAAAGTTATGATTTAAACGGGTTTTCCTATAGCCATATATTTAATTAAATCTAATCATGAAATTAAAAAGTTCCAAACTTGACTGACAGTAGTTCCAACATGTAGCTTATGAAATTACGAAGCTAACGCGATTTGAATGGATCAATTGAGAGCTAAAACGACAATTTTATAAGCGAAGCAGTTCAAATGGCATTTCAGTAAATCACGAAAACGTATTTTTGACTTAAGCCGTGGAGTTTACGTTTTCAAACGAGATTGCGATTCGGGAAACTACGCCTTGGACTGCGGGTTCAAATAGGTGAATCCAGGAGGGCTCTTTAGCAAATCTACCCGCGAAGGGTATCGCCATCGAGAGCCGTTGGATCAAGATCTAGGCACACGGATTAGATCGGGAGGGAGAAGGAAGGGTGGCGGCCGAGCAGAAGCTTCTTCGCGGCGGGGCGCCATTGCCGACGACGAGGAGCTCACGGCTGGAAACTCTCAGCCCCCACAGGGCCACGGTGTGCCCAACCGAGGCCACAGGGGATGATCTTGGGAAGATGGCGAGTCCACCGGGACAAAAACACAGTAGAGGGGATGGCTCATGCGCGCGCCATGACCGGCAAATGAGGAGAGCTCGCCGGGCTTGACACGCCGCCATACAGGCCACAAATGCCAAGGAAAAGGTCGGGGAGAGATAGGAGAGCGAGGGGTTCTCACCATGGGGAAAAGCGAGGACGGGAAGGCTGGGGACGGCGGTCCGTGCGGAGGGAGGAGGGCGGATCGGCGGAGCTCTTCCGTCTGGCGGTTGTGGGCTTCCGAGGCGTGAACGCGAGAGAAAACAGCGCTGGGAGCAGCAGGGCTGCTGGGGGCTCGGCTCCTATTTATCGAGGTGAGAGCAGGGGACGCCCCCACGACCGGAGGCGTGGTGGTGGTTGCCTAAGCGCGCACGTGCTGGGCTGCCGAAGTCGCATGTGGGTGAAGCAACGCGACAAAGCGGGCAGGCGGTCGGCCGTGGGGCGTGGGGCGGGGGCTGGCCGGTTGCTTGAATTTTGTTTGGCTAATCATGGATCTTTGGGCTGGTCTTGGTGACGTGCGCATGCGTCTGTGGTCTGGCTAGCCCAGAAGGAGAGAGGGGAAGAAAGCGGGCAGCGGAAAGAAAGGCCATAAGGGCCGAAAGTGAGGGAGAGGAAAAATGATTCTTTTCTTTTTTTTCTTTTTCTACAATTTTCCAAATCCATTTTTAAATTCAAATTTCCATTCTTTTTGAAATCTTTAATAAATTCCAAACATTCACAAAATGTTATGCAGCAGCATGTATGCATCAAAAAGTTTCTAACCTTATTTTTAAATTTTAATTCCACAAAATTTATTATTTCCCTATCTTTAATGCACACACCTTTGCTTAAATAGATCATATTTACTAATTTTAAAGAATGCAAATTTTAGGATGTTACAACCATCATGCGGGTATAGTCCTTTTTCTGTACAATTAAAATAAACAGTCAACTTGTTTGTACAGAAAATAGAAAAGCTAATGGCTTAACATTTTTTTTGGTCCATAATTTACATCAGGGAGATGCTCAAATATATCCTGATATGCCTGCATACCATAGTATTGCTGTTACGCTTGGTCGAGCTGGTCTTCTGAAGGAGTTAATCAAGATTATTGAGTATATGAGACAGAAGCCCTCAAAGCGAATAATGAAGATGCGGCGCAAGGATTGGGATCCTTCATTGGAGCCTGATGTACTTGTTTATAACTCGGTGAGGATTCCCTCTCGCCCTTTTGTTTTCTTTCTTTTTACCCAATTCCCTCTTTTCAGTTATATTTTTCTTAAAATATGTTTGTCTTGTCCCTTGATGTTGTAGGTGCTTAATGCCTGTGTTCTATCACAGCAATGGAAAGGGGTATTTTGGGTGTTCCAGCAAATGAGAATTAGTGGTTTACCACCTACAGGAGCAACCTTTGGGTTGTCCATGGAAGTAAGTTTTATTTTTTTATATAATTTGGAAACATTGTACCATTGCTTATTATCTCATATGCTGGTGCATTCAGAACAGTTTTCCTCAATATTCCTAATGCTATATCCAGTAAAGTCTACTCTCTAGCAAAACAGCTAACCAAGACGAACTATTCAAGGGGGTTTACTCTTAGAGCTTAGTTAATATGGTCATGTGTTTCTCTCGCAAAAAGGAGGGTCATGTGTTGTGGTGACTTACCATACTAATTAAAACTACTGTTTGAAGGTCATGCTGAAAGCCAAGAAGTATGACTTTGTCCAGAAGTTCTATGAGAAGATGCAGAAAAATGGCATACCTCCAAGGGCAATAACTTACAAAGGTAATACTCCCTCTGTTCTACAATGTAGGTTGTTTTAGTTTTGTCCTAAATCAAACTTCTCTAACATTGACTAAGTTTATAGCAAAATATATTGACATCTACAATACCAAATAAATGCACTCTCAAGACATCTAATGCTGGATTTGATGAAACTGTTGATGATGTAGATGTTGGTGTGTTTTGCTATAAAGGTGGTCAAACTCAGAGAATTTTCACTCAGGATAAAACTAAAACAACCTATATTTTTTAACGGAACGAGTATTATGTACGTATAATGAGCTATGGTTTTTGACATTGAAACTGCTACAAAGAATAATTGTTTTCCATGCAGTGCTTGTAAGAGCTTTCTGGGAGCAGGGTAAAATTAATGAAGCTGTTGAAGCAGTCAATGACATGGAACAAAGAGGAGTTGTTGGAGCAGCAAGTGTTTACTATGAATTGGCTTGCTGTCTCTGCAATAATGGAAGATGGAGAGATGCTATGTTGCAGGTTTGTAGCTGCTATACGCAACACATACTGCACCTTCATTTGTCAGACTATGCATTATGCATCTCTATTTTTCAAGAGCTATATAATTTTCTTAGTCAATATTTATTTCATGAACCATTATTTTGTCCATATAGAAGTCTGGCAAGGGCAAATTTAATTATTAGTAATTTCAGTGTGAAAAGGAAGTCCAGTTTGGTCCTTAAACTTCTATCCAAAATCCCAAATCTATTGATATTAAAGTCATTAAGTTTTTAAATTATTTTTCTGCAATGTAAATACCATATTAAATAGTCCCTGTGTGCAACTTAATATTTTTTTCTGTACCTTCCTACATGGCTGCTTAGTTGGTTTTCTGGCAGTACAAGCTAAGATGGATTCACCTTTGGTCTCCTCTTCCCTCTTTGTTTTCTTCGTCCCCATCTTTCAAGCAGCTAGCAGGGTAGAGATGTGTGTTGGTTACTTGGCATCAATGCTAAGATCCTCCCAGTTTCCCCATCTTTCTTCTGTGCATGTTCTCTATGTATGCTGCGGGTGTGTGCATTTGTGGTGTGGATATGCATAGAACCTTTTGTATTAGATGTGTGCATCGTACTGATGCCCTCCTTGACAGGAGTATAGACACTCCTTGGTGCAAATATGGTCGCACACAGTGCCTGTTCAAACAATCATATCCTCCCACCAATGTCAGAAAGAGAGGAAACTTAGGAATGGTGCTGATAGATGGGTTCATCATTTCAAATAATTTATTGCAAGCTTTAGGATACTGGTCAGTAGCTGTACACAATAAATTTTAATGTTATGTTTAGGCACAGGAGTTTATCTGCACTCATTTGGACACTTGGAAGATGATTCTTCTTATTTCAAACTTCTATGTCCTCATTGGGACATGACTAGCCTTGTCGTGTATCAAGGTCACCAATCTTATGGAAAATAGTTAACATGGTTCTTTGCCACTTACCAAGTTCAATGTTTAGCTTTAAAGAGACAATGGAGTATAACTTTGCACCACATGTTAGATGTTACTTAGTAATGTCAAACTTATCTTGTAGCATTTAATTATTCTTATTATGGTTTGACAGTTTGCCTCCATTTTAGATTCTCTTAAAAGTTTTTTGTCACGGAGTTGTCAAATTGCCCAAATTTGTAGGGCTTTGCTGTGGTACCTCCAAATAACTATGAACCATTCATTTAGTGAGATCCTATGGTTAAGATCATCTATTACTTCCTATGAAGTAATTTGTGAAATATATATATATTTATTTATTAATTGATTTGGTAAAAATAGATAGGAAAGTTTTATGCGTTCAAAAAAAAAAAGGAAAGTTTTAGATATAAAAATCTTTCTTTGATCTAATTGATACATGTGTGATCTCTTTAACATGGTAAGCCTTTTTATTTTGCAACTTCACATTACATAATTTAATTAGTGTAATCAACATCTAATATACGTGGAACCATTTGATTAGCATGTACGTTCACCGGTACGTGACAGCTACACACGTTGCAACATATTTTAATTTAGAAGATACTCTTAATATGTATTTTAGCATCATATTGTATACATAACGAACCTGCTAATTTTTTCTATAGTAGGTATCCTAGTGTTACTGGTATATAACTTGACCTCATGATAGTTTTATATATATCTTGATATGAGAGTGAGTATTAATATACCAAACTTAAAAAACTATACATAAATAATAATTATTTGTCAAAAATGAATTAAAATATATAAAATAACCTTTTCTGTATATAAATTGAGCCGCGTGTAAGCATGATAAATCAGCTTATCAGCGTGACAACTTTCCGTGCCTTGCACTTGCACGGCACACAAACATAGAAAGGGATGGGCCCCACTTCTGTGTAAATCACGGAGGGGAAGGGTTCCCTTGATTACGGGATGTTGGTAGATTTCCTTTACTTTCCTACATTATTTGTTTATTTGTTGAATTTAAAAAATCCAATAAATCAATGGCTCAGGTTGCTTTGAAATATTACCTCTTACTAGGTAATAGATGTATCGTAGCATTGCCCAATTTTGTACCCTTTTATTTGCACAATCAACATAACAATATTTTACTATGGCAATGTCCACATCACACTTTTATCACCAGGTAAAGTCCCCTTTATAGGAAAGTAATAAGGAACCTAAACATACAAAGCGTGTTTATTAAGATACGTTTTTTTCGTTCAGGTTGAGAAGCTGAAACAGCTTCCCCTCACGAAACCCCTGGAGTACACATTTACTGGAATGATCTTAGCCTCATTTAATGGTGGATATATCTACGATTGTATCTCAATATTTGAGTCAATGAAGGACCACTGCACACCAAATATTGGGACTGTGAATGTCATGTTAAAAGTTTATGGACGTTGTGATATGTTTGGGAAGGCAAAGGACTTGTTTGAAACCACCAAGGCTTGTTTCTCAAATTCTCAGACATATATCCATGAACATTCGTCACTTAAAGCAGACACATATACATACAGCTCTATGCTTGAAGCATCTGCCTCTGCTCAACAGTGGGAGTACTTCGAATACGTGTATAGAGAGATGGCTCTGTCTCATCACTGCCTAGATCAAAGCAAATATTCATGGTTGCTCATCAAGGCATGTAGAGCTGGAAAGGTAATAGCTGTAACTTACGGTCTACAAATGAATACATGATTGATTTCAACTCTTATTGAAGTATATACCATTTTAAAACCAAATAATTGTCATTTTAATTCTCTCTTTATCGTCCCTTTTATTTGTTTTTTTTTGTGGGCTGCTAGCGCAACCTGTGTAAGTGTGTGTGGTGGGGGCGGGTCGGGGAGGGCCGGAGCGGGGCGTTAATCTATGTTTCTTCTTAATGCAATGATGTGCAGCTCTCCTTCGTATTCGAGAAACAAAAAAATTTCTTACTCATGTCTGTTTTATGTGCACTGAAAACTTTTTGGTCATGTTTACACTTTTGTGTACTTCAATTGAAAGGACCATGTTAAAGACCTACAATTTCATGGCAGATGTAGTTGTGGAATTTTTATTCCAAGAGTGGCCTAAACAGGAATTATTTTTTAAAGAAATTATTTATTCTCTTTATGATTTATGTGCAGTCAAATTTGCTGGAGCATGCGCTCGACTCGATACTTGAAAGAGGAGAGATCCCTGATGTACAGCTGATTACTGAATTGATATGCCAGTCTATTGCTCATAGAGATTATGGAAGGACGCTGCAGCTCATGAATATTATGACTGAGGCTTCAATAAAAATGAAAGAAGTCGAGTGGGTTTACCTACTGCAGAAAAATGTGTATCAATTCAACATTGATGCCCTTGAGGGCCTTATAAAGTACCTCAGTACTAGTGGTACTATCAATGCTGATCCTGCACTTGGTTTAGTAAGAGCACTGGAGTCCCAATGCGGGATAACTTTAGTGAAGGGCACATATTTGCTAACAGATGATACCGGTACTCAACAGTGTGGACTCTCTTTGCTTGAGAGTGAAGACAAATATGCAAGTAGCAGTCTGGCAGAACAAGATCAGCTCACTTGCAAGAACGTGTGCACTGATATAATTCTTGACGTCCCTGATTCTGATAGAGAGATCCCTCAGTTAGGTGTCAGTGCTGTCATGAGCAGGGACATCTCATTAAGCGGCCTACGATTGGAAGACAAACACGAGCATTCTGATCTTGGGCAGCAGGGTCCACAGGTGTCTGCAATTGACGAAGTACTTGATTCCATGAATTCTTATGGTGTCAATTCATATGGAGAGATGCCATCAGCTTCAGAGATTCTTGAGTTATGGGAGCAGGAGAGGATAAATGGCATGTTTTCTCCAAAAACAGAAAGCAGAACCACTCTTATTAGAGGATAAATGAAATGCTGGCAGATATTATTTGATATGGGGCTATGGGCAGTGCAACTCTTGCATAAATTACGGACAGCTGCTGGAAATTTGAAGGCCCCTAAGTTGGTTCATGGGATTCCAGCTGCAATCGTATTGCCTAAATCATCATCAGGAGGCTCTTATTTGTGTGATCATATCATATCTCGTTTTGGATGGTCCATACTATGCAAAAGCAGGGAATGTATAGATATGTAGTTGTGAATTCATCCAACCAATGTTGCAGAAACACTAACTTATGCTCAGAAACAGCAATTTAAAGCTGGGTTCGTCCACTTGAGCAGTTAGCTCAGGTTAATAATCAAACTTTCTGCGCCACTTTTCTTTTTACTGCCCTGGTATGGATCTTATCCTTTTCACTAAGACAGCAATAAAAATTCCTGCAGAATTTGACGATGGAACTGTCACACCCAATTTTAAGGATAAAATTGAATGCACATAACTCGTGTGTGCCCAGGAATCAATCACACACACAAGCTGATAAATTACACAAAGTATCATCACGGTGTCTCATACATCAGAGTTATAATTAAACTTAGTCTTATACATCACAGCGGAATAATAAAAAGATAATAAAACTCTCGTGGCCGTCATCACAGGGAAGGTCAACTGGTTGACCACAAGCCTAATAATCCTCTGGGAAATCCTCATACCTGTTGTCATCTGTTACCCATCCGGGATTTTTATCCAAGTAAAGAAAATAAACAAGTGTAAGTACATTCCGTACTCAGCAAGCTAACATGGGGTTATGAAGCTCAAAAGGTTAGACTACAGTTTCATCTGCAGTTAGCATTTTTAATAGGTCAAGCTTTTATTCTCAAGTATTATCAAGTTATGCTTAAGCTCCCATTTAATTCCCATAAGAACATATATCGAGTCATGTGTACCATATATCATCACTAAACAATTTTATAAGATCATCATCAAGTATCCAATTATTATTCTGTGAGTTTTCCGGCCGCTTTCGTAATCGTGAAACACGGGTACATTATAACAGATTTGTTACCCTCTGCAGAGGTGGTGCACATTCACCATGAGTCGTGATCCCCATATGCCCGGGTTAATTACTCCCATGTCACTTCCAAGGTGAGGCAGGGTACACTATGAAGCTATTTCAGTAGGTTTCCCTAACAAGTTAGGGCCGCTAGGTTTCCTTGGCGGCGGATGTAGGAACCCCCTTTCCTATGGCACATATCCATCCAGCGGCTATACACATAGGAACAGAGGCAGCCCTAGACCCAACGTGGCAAGCCCCATTTACGCCAAAAAGGTAACCTCTAACTAGCTAGGAAAGATCCTATTACTGAGCTAAAGTCAGAGCCATATGACTCTCCCGGTTGTAATTGTCACCCCCAGTTTTTTTTGCCGACAGATAAGTCCTTATGGAGGGCCGGAGCAACATGAACAAGGGTCATTTGCACTTTAGCCCTATGGAGCAGTTGTTATAAATCATGTTACTCACTTTGTTCCATAGTATCATTCATCAACAGGTATATCAAGTTCGGTTAGAGCACTAGCAATCTACCCATATGCATTTAACCCATAGGAGACAAGAGCAGGATAAACAATCACTAGGATGTCCTTACGGGTATCAAAATTAGACACATGCAAATGAGTAATTGATTAAAGTGAAATAGGACATCAAGGAAGGACCATGTTATACTTGCCTTGGTTCACAAACTCGTCTTTTGGGGTCTCTTTGGTCGTCGAAGAGTTCTTGGTCTCCCACGTTTTCCTCACCGTCTGAACGTGATCAACACAGCAACAAACAACATTCCAAAAGCATTCATGCAAAGCAAACATTCCTATCATTAGAACAGTACACCAACAGTATTGAAATCAGGATAAAATGTTTGTAAACATAATCTACGTCTAGCTACGATCACGTCAACGCGAAGTTCACGAAAAACGGAGCTAAAATGCGAAAGTTATGATTTAAACGGGTTTTCCTATAGCCATATATTTAATTAAATCTAATCATGAAATTTAAAAGTTGCAAACATGATTAACAGTGGTACTAACACGTAGATTATGAAATTACGAAGCTAACGCAATTTGAACGGGTCAATTCGGAGCTAAAACGAAGTTTTTATGAGCAAAACAAATATAGTGGCATTTCTGTAAATACTAAAAACGTATTTTGAACTAAAACAGTAGACTTTACGTTTTCAAAACGAGAAAGCGTACTCTGGAAACTACGCTAGGGACGGCGGGTTCAAATAGGTGAAACCAGGAGGGCTCTTTAGCAAATCTACCCGCGAAGGGGTATCGGCCACTGAGAACCGTTGGATCAAGATCAGGCGGCACTGATTAGATCTGGGGAGGGAGAATGAAGAATTCCGGCCGGCCACAGTGACGCCGGCGGTGAGGCACCATTGCCGGCGGTGAGGAGGTCTCGGACGCGCGTGGTTAGGGGGCTAGGGTTCACCAAACGAAAATTCGAGCGCACCGGGGAGTTGCGGGGG
Source organism: Miscanthus lutarioriparius (assembly GCA_904845875.1). Lineage (NCBI taxonomy): Eukaryota > Viridiplantae > Streptophyta > Magnoliopsida > Poales > Poaceae > Miscanthus > Miscanthus lutarioriparius. The sequence continues at coordinate 45,673,221 of CAJGYO010000001.1, forward strand.
TGAAGGGGAACTCGCTAAGGCCAAGAGCGCGGCCGGGAACGCAGCAAAAGTAGGTGGTGGCCATGGCCGTGGCAAGGAGGTTGGATTTGGCGGCCATGGATTGGGCGCTAGAGGACATGAAACGGGAAACAAACAGCATGGGGGAGAGAGGGATCACGGTGAAGCTCACGGTGGGGAGAAGCGGAGTCGACGGCGGCTCGGAGACGACGGTTCACTTGAGGAGGGCGGTGGTGGATCCCCGTCCGTCACGGTTTCTGTGTGGCCTCCGAGCACGGCGGGTTCGAAAATGGAGCGGGGAGCAGCAGGGGTGCGTGCGGGGCCTCGACTCCCATTTGTAGCGGCCGGGCGCGGGGAGAGATGCTCCCACGTCCGAAGTGGGGGCGCGGTGTGATTCCGCTCTGCGGCTTGACAAAGCGCAAGATTCTTTGGAGGAGGAGGAAGGGCCGACACTTGGGGCCTGGCCGTCGGTGGTGAGGGGAAGGGAGGGTGGCGGTTGTTGCTACCAGCCATTTCATTTTGGGCATGAGCGGATCTTTGGTCGGGTATTGCGGGTTCTTTCAATGGGCCAATGACATGTGTGGCAGGTGCTAGCCTAGCCTAGGAAGGAGAGAGGGGGAAGAGCGAGCGGGCCACGGGAAAGAAAGGCCATAAGGGCCGAAAGTGAGGGAGAGGAAAAATGATTCTTTTCTTTTTTTTCTTTTTCTACAATTTTCCAAATCCATTTTTAAATTCAAATTTCCATTCTTTTTGAAATCTTTAATAAATTCCAAACATTCACAAAATGTTATGCAGCAGCATGTATGCATCAAAAAGTTTCTAACCTTATTTTTAATTTTTAATTCCACATAATTTATTAATTTTCTATATTTTAATGCACACATATTTGCATAAATAAATCATATTTACTAATTTTAAAAGAATGTCATTTTTAGGGTGTTACAATTCTACCCCCTTAAGATGAATCTCGTCCTCGAGATTCGGGAGACGTCGACAAAAGATAGGGATACTCCGTCTTTAGATTCTCCTTTACTTACTCGTGTAGTCCAATTGTCTTGATAGGGATCCCACTTTACCTTGCATATCTGTTGATCTTACTCCAAGTATCTTGTCCAATTAATTATAAGGTTCTTATTGATACTCCAAACGATACTCAGTTAACTCCAATCACTAGGCCACCTTTCCCTTTGAGTCCACAATACCAATTCTTTTTCTTAAAATACTCACCTTCCGACGAAAATTCCTTACTTTATTGGTCAGAAGGAAATTCTTCCACCAATCTTCAAAACATGAATGATTCCGGTTAAGTTGCTCGAACTTGGAATACAAATCTTGATCCTTGGTGTCATCCGAACCTTCTTAGCACCACTCCCATTGCTAAGGGCATCAGTCATGACTTTTGCTTCTCCAAGTGATAGCACTTTTCCAGGTCATAATCAATTTTCCTTCCAACGAGGATATCACCAATTCAAGACCAACTTAGTGAAGATGTCCTGTAGATTCTTGATCCAAACTAACTTAAAAGCTTCTCTAGTAGCTCTACCAAAATCTTAATGATCTCGGATAAACCTTCGTTGAACCTTTAACCAAACCTCATTGAGACTCTGAGTTTCTCTCACATCTTTGGATACCACCACGCTTCCGCTGCGCAAACAAGAACGTAGGACCTTCGGCTTGCAAATTCTTCACTTGGCTACCCCCCTTAAGAAAAGATGAACTAGGGGACACCAAAGTATAGCTTGCATCTCCTTTTAGATGAGCTAACTTGTATCAAGATGTTCTGACATCCCAACGATACTCTTGGTAAGGGCAAGAAACCTTCCACAACCTCCTTATATAACACTTTTCCAAATTCTGCAGTTAACTTGGTTGAAAACAGTAAACAACAGAAACTACTCCAGATTCCAAACAGCACAGATGCATCGTCTTATGATTTTCGTATCTCCATAATCAAAATAGCTATCACGCTGATTCTTGCGCTCAGAGAAAGATATTGAAGTGTACTAGTGTCCAGAATTTGCCCACGATTTTTGATCATCCAAAATCAGAGATATAAGCCGAAGAGTGCAGACTGCTCCGAAAAGATAGGATAGAAAAAACAGACGAAAACCAAGACCCGACTATTTATTTCATTAATCCTTATGCCTTAGGCCTATTACTATCTGAAATTGTGGGAACACCCAACAAGATCATTGCAATCATTACAAAGATTCAAAACGACCATAAGCATAATGACAACTCAACAAACAATAAAGATGCACAATTCAATCATTAACTCATCTTGCGATACTATCGTTCTCATTGCTCCAGGGATAACAATCCTAAGACTTATATTCAGAGAACGTAAGAAGGTGGTGAGGAGTAGTTCTAAAAGCATATCAAATCAAGGAGTGAAGATGAGAACAAAGACTTCAAAATAAGCACCAAGGTAGAGATGAATAGCAAGGGTAGAGATATAATAGAGAAAAAATATCAAGATTCAAAGAACAAGGATTTTTGTAGCAACATCTAAACCTTAAAACGACCAGTTTCTAACTAGGCTTGCGTCCTACAGTCAACACTGCTCTGATACCATTTTGTCACACCCAATTTTAAGGATAAAATTGAATGCACATAACTCGTGTGTGCCCAGGAATCAATCACACACACAAGCTGACAAATTACACAAAGTATCATCACGGTGTCTCATACATCAGAGTTATAATAAAACTTAGTCTTATACATCACAACAGAATAATAAAAAGATAATAAAACTCTCGTGGCCGTCATCACAGGGAAGGTCAACTGGTTGACCACAAGCCTAATAATCCTCTGAGAAATCCTCATACCCGTTGTCATCTGTTACCCATCCGGGATTTTTATCCAAGTAAAGAAAATAAACAAGTGTAAGTACATTCCGTACTCAGCAAGCTAACATGGGGTTATGAAGCTCAAAAGGTTAGACTCTAGTTTACTGCAGTTAGCATTTTTAATAGGTCAAGCTTTTATTCTCAAGTATTATCAAGTTATGCTTAAGCTCCCATTTAATTCCCATAAGAACATATATCGGAGTCATGTGTACCATATATCATCACTAAACAACTTTATAAGATCATCATCAAGTATCCAGTTATTACGTGAGTTTTCCGGGCCGCTTCAGAATCGTGAGCACACGGTTATTATAATGATTTGTTACCCTCTCGCAGAGGTGGTACACATTCACCATGAGTCGTGATCCCCATATGCCCGGGTTAATTACTCCCATGTCACTTCCAAGGTGAGCGGGCAGGGTACACTATGAAGCCATTTCATAGGTTTCCCTAACAAGTTAGGGCCGCTAGGTTTCCTTGGCAGGCAGATGTAGGAACCCCCCTTTTCTATGGCACATATCCATCGCGGCTATACACATAGGAACAGAGGTAGCCCTAGACCCAACGTGGCAAGCCCCATTTGCGCCAAAAAGGTAACCTCTAACCAGCTAGGAAAGATCCTATTACTGAGCTAAAGTCAGAGCCATATGACTCTCCCGGTTGCACTGTCAGTCCCAGCTTTTGCCGACAGATAAGTCCTTATGGAGGGCCGGGAGCAACATGAACAAGGGTCATTTGCACTTTCGCCCTATGGAACAGTTGTTATAAATCATGTTACTCACTTTGTTCCATAGTATCATTCATCAACAGGTATATCAAGTTCAGTTAGAGCACTAGCAATCTACCCATATGCATTTAACCCATAGGAGACAAGGAACAGGATAAACAATCACTAGGATGTCCTGACGGGTATCAAAATTAGACACATGCAAATGAGTAATTGATTAAAGTGAAATAGGACATCAAGGAAGGCCCATGTTATACTTGCCTTGGTTCACAAACTCGTGCTGGTCCTGCTGGTCGTCGAAGAGTTCTTGGTCTCCCACGTTTTCCTCACCGTCTGAACGCGATCAACACAGCAACATACAACATTCCAAAAGCATTCATGCAAAGCAAATATTTCTATCATTAGAACAGTACACCAACAGTATTGAAATTAGGATAAAATGTTTGTAAACATAATCTATGTCTCGCTATGATCACGTCAACGCGAAGTTCACGAAAAACGGAGCTAAAATGCGAAAGTTATGATTTAAACGGGTTTTCCTATAGCCATATATTTAATTAAATCTAATCATGAAATTTAAAAGTTGCAAACATGATTAACAGTGGTACTAACACGTAGATTATGAAATTACGAAGCTAACGCAATTTGAACGGGTCAATTCGGAGCTAAAACGAAGTTTTTATGAGCAAAACAAATATAGTGGCATTTCTGTAAATACTGAAAACGTATTTTGAACTAAAACAGTAGACTTTACGTTTTCAAAACGAGAAAGCGTACTCTGGAAACTACGCTAGGGACGGCGGGTTCAAATAGGTGAAACCAGGAGGGCTCTTTAGCAAATCTACCCGCGAAGGGGTATCGGCCACTGAGAACCGTTGGATCAAGATCGGGCGGCACTGATTAGATCTGGGGAGGGAGAATGAAGAATTCCGGCCGGCCACAGTGACGCCGGCGGTGAGGCACCATTGCCGGCGGCGAGGAGGTCTCGGACGCGCGTGGTTAGGGGGCTAGGGTTCACCAAACGGAAATCCGAGCGCACCGGGGAGTTGCGGGGGTGAAGGGGAACTCGCTAAGGCCAAGAGCGCGGCCGGGGAACGCGGCAGGCGAGGTGGTGGCCATGGCCGGCGGCAAGGAGGTTGACGGCGCTCGCGGATTGGGCGCTAGAGGACATGAAACGGGAAACAAACAGCATGGGGAGAGAGAGGGGATCACGGTGAAGCTCACAGCGGGGAGAACGGAGTCGACGGCGGCTCGGAGACGACGGTTCACGCGGAGGCGGGCGGTGGATCCCGACGTCACGGTTGCTGTGGCCTCCGAGCACGGCGGGTTCGAAAATGGAGCGGGGAGCAGCAGGGGTGCGTGTGGGGCCTCGACTCCCATTTGTAGCGGCCGGGCGCGGGGAGAGATGCTCCCACGTCCGAAGTGGGGGCGCGGTGGCGGTTGCTGCTCTGCGGCTTGACAGGCGCGGGCGGTTGCTGGAGGAGGAGGAAGGCGCTGACACATGGGGCCTGGCCGTCAGTGGCTGAGGGGGGGGAAGGGAGGCTCGGCGACGGTTGCTACCAGGCCATTCGGCTGGGCTGGGCCGGCAGCGGATGCTGGGCTGGCGCGGCTGACGCGCGTGGCTGGGCTGGCCTAGGAAGGAGAGAGGGGGAAGAGCGAGCGGGCCGCGGGAAAGAAAGGCCATAAGGGCCGAAAGTGAGGGAGAGGAAAAATGATTCTTTTTTTTCTTTTTCTACAATTTTCCAAATCCATTTTTAAATTCAAATTTCCATTCTTTTTGAAATCTTTAATAAATTCCAAACATTCACAAAATGTTATGCAGCAGCATGTATGCATCAAAAAGTTTCTAACCTTATTTTTAATTTTTTATTCCACATAATTTATTATTTTTCTATATTTTAATGCACACATATTTGCATAAATAAATCATATTTACTAATTTTAAAAGAATGTCATTTTTAGGGTGTTACAGGAACATAGGTCAGAATTTGTTCAGTACAGAGCCCTGATACTGGGGACCTCATGGTGGCGACAGAATGTGGGTCCTGTCTAAATTTGATGTGTCTGTGGATTTGTTCAATAGTCGGAGATCAAAGGAGATTCCTGCAGCGTACCAGATCTCCATGAGTTAATGGGCTCTTGGTTCAGTAGCTTGCGTAATCATCTGAAAAATGTGAAGTTGCAGTTTGAGTTGGAAGAGCTGAATATCTTTGAGGTTTCTCTAGCCAAGTTCTTTGCAGAAAATCGCAAGGTCCTTGAAGTGCTCCAGATCGAAGATGTAGACTAGAACTTTAAGTCATATTAACCACAAGGTCGAGAGATGGAGGCTTAATGTGTTGATTGATGGTAAACGCCTTCGGGTAAGGCATCCTCCCTATGTCTAAAACCAAAAATAGCTCTAATACAATATGTTGTAGGCTGAATGTTGGATTTGTGCAGCAAAACTTCAACAAACAGTTTACAGTGTACTCATTTATTGCTTAAAACAATTAATCACATGTACCATTGATCCTCGTCTGTCTATTGATAGATGATACAAGATACATGGCCGTCGTGCTTGGTTAAAAAGGACCTATTTTTTCATCTATTGCCATACATATATCAGATGAAAATGAAATAGAAACTTAGCTCTTCTTCCGCTGGACTCTGTAACACAGACAGGCTAGGGGAGGTGTGTCCCTCGTATTGAATATGTATCCAATAGGGATCATATAAGAGTAGATTTCACAGGTGGTTAAACTTATTCCGTGTTCTCAAATCATTCTCGTACTCTCATTACTTGTAATTTACATTTTTAGCACTCTAAACTCAGTTTGTCGTACCAATCGGTCCATCCCATGTCTCTGCCCCTGACCACTGATGTGGCATGCCACCGTGGCTTAGGCAGGAGGTTTGACGTTGCTTGTACCCGTTTCTAGTGGAAGCATTTTACATATAGCCTCCTACAAATGTATGTGTCACATGTACAATAATTTGGCCCTTCTCCCTCTCTGTCCTCTCTCTCATCTATCTATCTATCTATCTATCTATCTACCGTGCACACATCCCCCAACAATTGCCATGGCTTCAAGCCCAGGGAGTTCTTCACTGCGGCAGCGCAAAGGCCACATCTCTAGTTGATCCTGTGCACGAAGTGCATATGGAGGAAGGTGATGGAGTTGACATCCCGGACCCCCTGACAATCCAAATAAGGTGTTCTTCACTTGCCCATATCGAAAGGTTATGGTTCGATTACTTGATTTGGTTTCAAAATTGGTTTAGAGTTTGATGGGTTATAGTTACCATTTTCTCATAGAGGCAAAAGTGGCTGTGATTCACTGATTCCTATCTGTGGGGCGAAGATTATGTGAAATATTTGAAGGACAAACATGGCTTTAGGTCTGAGATTGGGGAACAAGGAGGTGACGATTGCATGGAGGTGGATCGAGGCCAACAGGTTGCCATGCCCGCGACAGTTATTGTATGGAGTTGTTTCATTCACAAAAGAGGTGGCCAACTACTCCATCACTTATGGAACTGGCCTTGTATTGCCCTGGCCTTCTTCCTTGTCCCCTTGGGCTTTGTTGTTGTCTTGCGCTTGTTGCCGTCTTATCTCTGATGAAGGGTCATCAGTGATGTACTGATGTGTTTTTACACGTTATTGATGTGTTGACATAAGAGATGACGTAATATAAGTGATGTATTTTTCCAGTCTCTCTGATGACTGTTTAACCATGTCTCTTATCTGCAGTTCTGAGATAGTGTGCCTACAAATGTTGAATTATAATAAAATTCCAACTATTACGACAGAAATGAAATGCCGCAGAAAGCTAGTTGTAGTGTGGAATCAAGCTGCCATCTTTGAAATCTATTGGCCGGGGCTTTACTGCTCCTGGTGATGTCAAACGGGGGCTTTACATGCATGTCATGTTCGCTGCAACTTTCAAACTATGTAATTCTCAAAAAAAAAAAGTCCCAACAAAATTTATATATTCTTCCTCTAATGATATTTTCATTATTATTATTATTTGCGGAGAATGTTGTTTCTTGACTAGCATGAAACAAAATTGATCGTTCTTCTGAGACATGCATTCATTCTCTTGTCTTGCACAACACATTTGCTGAAGTCCTCTTCTCGTTCAAGGCCTTGTTTAGATTGCAAATTTTTGCAATCTGGACACTGTAGCACGTTTCGTTTATATTTGACAAACTTTGTCCGATCATGGACTAACTAGGCTTAAAAGATTCGTCTCGTGATTTACAAACAAACTGTGTAATTAATTATTTTTTTACCTACATTTAATGCTCTATGCATGTATCCAAAAATTGATGTGATGAAGAGAGAGTGAAAAAACTTGAAATTTCGAGACAATCTAAACAAGACCCAAATTCAAAAGTCTATAATTCAGCGAACAGCTCTTCAACATTATTGCTGTCAATCTAGCCAGGTCTGTCATGCACAGTCACAGCTGCATGACTGGGACGGAACGAAGGAGTTCCACCGTTCCTCGCATGTTTTCCTACCATGCATACGGATATCCCATTTCAACTTCTAGAAGCACATGTGCAGCGACATATCAAATGTTTTATTTTTTCCACAAGACTGCAGAATACAGATGATGTATACGTAAGAACTAGGATGTGTCTTTTGGATAGACACTAGATTGTTTGTTCTTTTCTTTTTTGCGAGATAGCAGTACACAGTACAAATTCATTAGTATATACTATATATTCTAAAACACTACAATTGCTTCAATATTCAATACACTGCGTCTGCGCACCCACTTCATGAGTGTTTCTTAAACTCGCTCTCTAAATTATCATTTAGAGAATTATTAAAATAAATATATCTTTTCACCCTCTAACAACTTTGCTATATCTGTACGTACTTTACAGAGTCAATCCCCTCATAATCTTTGACTAACGAGAAATTAAATCTGGATATAGGATGACTATATTTAAAATCTTATTAAAGAAATTATTGGAAGGTTTTTTATCGAAATAATGTCTATTCCTATTATAATTAGGAAGGATATAAATAGTTTGTTGGAGTTGCAAAATGCCCTCTGTATCTCTAAAATTGCTTAAATTTGCACATGTGGCATCCTAGCTCGTAGGCACGGGAGAAAAAGGGGCTCAATCGGATAGCCACGGAGGAAAAGGGGCTCAAGTAACCCAAGCATGATGAAATGAACTATACAAGAGAACCATGCGAGGCATCAAATTACCCCCAAAATCTCTACACCTAAAAGGCCCTGTTCGTTTCTCTTATAATCCGTACTTTTCAGCTTATTTTTTTAGCCGGAACAATATTTTTCTCTCACAACAAATCAGCCGGAACAGTGTTTCGGCTTGTTTTTTTCAGCGAAGCGAACGGGGCCAAAGACTCAAAAGTTATTATCTACCTAGTGATACCAAATCTTGATCCCTAATTGGAACTCACACGTTCGCGTCCTACCCGGTTACAATACGAAGATATATCCACGTGCCCGTGTCTGGTATGAAGTCCTCGGAGTTTACGCGTCCGCGTCAGATTATTGAGGTTCAAAAAATTATGTCATCCGTGCAATGCACGGACATATATCTAGTATTCTAAAAAAAAATCAAATAACCCCCAAATTAAAGAAGTTTCAAGAGTGTGTATGCATATGTAACTCCATATAGAATCGGCGCATTCTCAGTACCCCTGGTTACTGTTCACGTTCGTTCGACCAACTGGATCTCGCCGTATGCGTTTGATTTTGCACTGGCCCACCCAGCCTCCCGTATTCGCGTATTGCCACGTGCTCTGTTCCGAGAGCTCGTGCATGTCAAGACCTCTTTTTGGTGTCCTGTGATTGCCTGGCCCGTTTATGTAGTTGTTTGGTGATTAGGTCCGGCGCATCGCCTCCTCCACGATATTTTCCTCGCTCCCTCCGTCACCTGCTCGCCTCTTCCTCGCTCCCTCCGTCGCCTCGCCCTGGATCCGCGCCCACGCCGCCCGGCGACACCTCTCTCTCCTGCCGGAGCGGGAACGTCGCCCTATTGCTCGCTGATGCGACGCCCATCCCAGATATCGGCTATGCGTCAGATCGCTGTGTCGCCTCTTCCCTCTCTCCTTCCTAGCTCATATTGGGAATGGGCGGCGGCGTCGATTTGCGTCGTATTGGGGACAAGGCCAGGCAGGAGACGCCTCGCGTTGCTGAGGCCATCGCCATCGTCGTGCTGTGAAGTGAGTGAAGACGTTGGAGCGCAGCCAGATCCGCCCGTGTTGGAGGACGTCGGTGTCACCGTCGCCGTTGCCCTCCACTTCTGCGGCCATCAAGCGGATAGAACCGCGGCCACGGCGCACCCGAGGTGAACAACTCCGTCCGCAAATACTCGATCTGAGGGCATTCTCCTCACCCATAATCTCTAGGCGCACCAGGCTGACGAGGCCCGCATCCGCCGCGCCATCGGAGGCCTCCTCTGTCCACCTGCCCAAATCTCTGCCTAACACCTGGTGTCCATTTCATGTGTAGCAGATATGCATCTGTTTCTATGTATGTGGCATGATGCCCATCAGGATGCGAGCCACCCAGCATCGAAGTCGTCGGAACTGCGGCTGAGGAAGAGCGACTCAACGATGTGACGCCCACATCGATGCCAACCACTGCACAAAGAACAACCTTCTTCCTCCATTTATCTCTTTATCTTATTTATTTATTCATGACGATCTCACTTTCTCAATTCCAGTTTGTTTGGCGCAATGCAGAACTAGCTGTCAAACCACGAGAGTTGTGTCCAGCACTCTGCCACTCAGGTCCTAGCCATTTATCCCAATGCCCAATCCCCACATCAATAAACCTTAAGCCTACGTAGTTTGTTGTTAGCTTTCCATTCCATGCTCTTTTTCCTTTTTTTATTCAATGGGGTTTTGATTTATTCCTCATCAAAGAAGTAACACACTACGAGTACTTTATGCCTTCCTATCATATGAGGTTATTGACAGATATATGAACCTGTTCTAATGTTTATGTCAGGAATTAGATATGTTTAGAAGAATTTCTTGTGGTTTTCAGTTCTGTAATTTTTTTGGTTACAACCATATATGCTTTCCTGTGCTCATTTCATATATAAGCAAAGATCTACTCTTTTTCAAGGCATTATGACTCTGCTTTAGTAGTAATTTTCTAAACTACACTTACAAGCTGCACAGAATATTTGCTATGGCATGACAATGCATATAGGAAATAAACATAGTGTGATACTTATATGTTAAGCATAATTTAATCTTACATATTATGGACTTAATCCTAAGTGATCAGGAAAGGTATACAACATCAACGTAATACCTGAATTAATCATGCTGATAGCTAAGAGTTCACGTTTTCCTCTTATCTTTACAGATGCACTGACGTTGGTTGCTCATTTGTTCCTTTTAGTTATGATTTCAGGGACATGGTATAAATTGTACTATATCAGATTTATACTTAATGCAGGTTATGCTATGTTCCTTATGATATTCAGTATTCAACATCATTAAATCTAGCCTGGTTCTAGGCATTATCCTCTTCTTTTACATTCAGTGATGAATGAAAAATCAGAGATTCAATTTCTGTTGATTTAAATTCATGTTTAAATTCTGCTGTTGATGATAGAAATTGGGTTTATCAGCTTTTTAAGGAAATACAGATGCACTATGTTCTATACTTCTTTAAGATGTAGACAATGAACGTGTTACCTAAATGCTTCACTTGTGCTTCAGAAACTGTTTCTTACTGTACCAGGAGGTAAGTTAACTACTATGTGCTTTGATTTCCATCTTTCGTAAGCATGGACACAACCGACCCTGTCCAAGAATATTGCAGAGCCATGTTCACTTTAGTACAAACATTCAGTGATAATCCATGGGACATGTTTCTTCTAGCTTTGCTGATTTATGTAAGGTTGCCTATATGGAGATCAATATTCGTAAAACTATGAATATTTGATTTCTCAAAGCCTTTATGAAACGAAAATTTTTACAATAATTTCCACAACAAATAGGCAAAACTTCATACTGTAAAGATTTGTTTCTTCTTTGTGGTAGTTATGGTACCTAGGATGATCTGAACCTAAATAGTTTGTTACTATATATCTTGTGTAAAATACTGCTTCGCAAATTGCAAAATTATGTATCATTTTTCTAGCTATTATTTGTATTGCCTCTCATTTTCTGCATTGTGCATTGTACAATGTGAAGTTTATCTATGCATTTTACATGTCAATCAAAGGTAATTAGCGCCCCACTGATTCCATTTAGACAGACCCATGTATCCATATGGTTTGTGATATAGGTTCCAGAATCCTTCAAGGTCTGTAGTCAATTCTAAGGCTATCACAGATAAGGGTCAGACTTCTTGCCGATTTTATACTTCTTTGGTTGGAGTCCAAGAGTCTAAGCAAAGGAAAGTTTCTGTTTGGACAGATGGTGCAGATGCCTTCTTATTTCCTATATATATTTGTACATGCAACTTAATCATTATTTGTTCACATCAAATCAATATTCAGACAAATACTATTTTTGTTTAAATGATCGTTGCCAAACTGTGTGAAAAAAGAAGCGCATAACTACAACTTTACAAGCGTACAAGCCTAGGATTTGGAGGCGTTTGAGAGCTTCCAATTATTGTTCTTATATTATACTCAACCGATTGGCAAATTATGCCACGACCTGCCTATGTACCTGTCATTGGTATGTGCTTCACTCTGTAGTATGCGGGCGCGGCGAAGCGCGCCTCCCGTCCTAGTTATTCACATGAAGCCTAGCTGCACGCACGCACTCCGTCAGCCTCGCTTCCCTTTTGGCGACCTGACCACCTCGTACATGGCGTGCGGCAGCGGCGGCGAGACGACCTTCTTTTTGTCCATGGACATCCTCATGCCGGCCGGGCCCGGGCGCGCATCCTCGCTGCTGCCTAAGGTTGGAAGCACATACCACCATATGGACGCGAGGCAGATGGCGAACACCCGCCCGAACACGGCCAGGCTCACCAGCGTCAGCACGATGACGGACGGCCAGTAGCACGACGGCCGCCGCATCCTCCTCCCCCACGAGAACGACGCCTTCCTCGCCGGCACCTTGGTGGCGGCCACGACCTTGACAGTGGCACTGGCGCCCTTCCTCTCCCTCGGGCTGGCGGGATCCGGCGGACTGCCGGGTCCAGGTGAAGCAGCAGCCGGTGGTCGCAACAAAGGCGCGGCGGTCGACGCTGCCGCCGCCCTCGTCGGTTTCTTGGTGGTGGCGGCCTTCTTGGACGGCGGCGGCTCCTCGGGGAGCTTGACGACGACGGGCGTCCAGTCGCCGTTGGAGGACTGGACGAAGCGGACCAAGACGAGGCCGGTGTCGGAGCCGACGCGGCGCAGGATCTTGGCCCGCCGGGTCTCGAGCTCGGAGAGCACGACGGAGAACCTGTCCAGCCCGCGCTCCGCGTAGGGGTTGACCTTGCCGCGGTGCTTCCTCCTCTCCTTGTCCTTCTCCTTGGGCGATACGCCAGTGCAGCCGAGATCGTCCGGATCCTCGTCGACGTGCTTGAAACTGCCCGTGCCGCACTCGCAGAACATGGTGGTTGGCTGCTGGTCGATGATTGGCGTGTCGATGACTTTTCGAGTTGGGCGCCAGGCGGGCACCAGGGGATCCTCCGCTTTATAAGGGGGTGATTTGGAAATTGGAATGGTGATGGTGCTGTGGGAAGAGTGGAGAGTTGGTTAAACTGTTTTGGTCGCAGGTCAGGCAGAAGCTTCCACTGTTCACGACTGTAACAATCATGCCTAAAAGCTACTAGGAGCCTGTTTAGTTGCACTTCAAGCAAAAATTTTCAAGATTTCCTATCACATCGAATCTTTGGACGCATACACGAAGTATTAAATATAAATAAAAAATAAAACTAATTACATAATTTAGACAAAATTCACGAGACGAATCTTTTAAGCCTAATTAGACTATAATTGGATACTAATTGCCAAATAATAACAAAGGTGCTACAGTACTATTTCACCAAAAATTTCGCCAACTAAACACTACCTAGAAGAAAACTACTAGAGCAGTGAGTGCATGACTGTTCTTGGATGTAGATTTGTATGATATGATTGCCCCTATCCGGATCAGATAAGTGAATGATTCAGCATCTACTTCCATAGAAATTAGATAAGATGAATAAAAAGGGCATAACATAAAGGATATGTCTCTTTGGAACTGGGGTGATTTGACCCATTCCATCACTCAAGCAATTTGACCGGACAAATCACACAAAAGAAACCAAAAGCAAAATTTGTGTGATTGAAGCCCTTTGCTCACACGAGTAATCCTAATATGACAAATCACATAAATAACCAAATAAAAAAATTCAAGTGAAACATACCTTTATTTCACACGGATTATCCAAACACACATCATCCACCTTCACGCAAATGAACACTACATAGCAAATGAACAAAAAAAAAAAGAAAAAACAGAAATTTTCTATAAATTGCAAAAATCACAAAAAAACTAGGAAAAGGGCCTTGACCATAAAAACCAAAAAACAAAATTTCAAATTTCTAAAAGAAAAAACCAGAAATTTTCTATGAAAGGCAAAATCACAAAAAATCTAAGAAAACTGTCCTTGAACAAACATACCAAACAACATAAATTCAAAAAACAAAAACCAGAATTTTTTTTATGAAAGGCAAAATCACAAAAATTCTAGGAAACTGCCCTTAAGCAAACATACCAAATAACAGAAATTCATAAAACAAAAGCCAGAAATTTTCTATGCAAGGCAAAATCACAAAAATTCTGGGAATACAGCATTGACCAAACAGACCAAAGAACAGAATCTCAAAAAAATTATGGGAGCTGCCTGAAACAAACATAACAATAAAATTCTAGCACTCAGTACTACTTACATAAATGAAACCTATAAATTACATATTACAAACAACTGTAAGTGAAGTTAAACTATACTATAACTAGGATACCTATACAAGTTTCAGTTACTCAAAGAAGAAACTACACACACACATAAACAACACCTTGTTGTTTAAAATCTACTATACCCCAACAAGGAAGCAGGCACTCAGCAATGCAACAGGAGGGCATACACAACCAGCTGGTACTTGAACAACTGAAACTTGCAAGCGACAAAGACATTGTATTCACAAATCCAGGTCACAATTTATTAGAGACCTCAATTTATTACAAACACCAACTATTAAAATCAACTAGGACATCTGACTAAGCTAACTAAAACAACTATAACAAATATCCAGATGAACAAGTACAAACAACAAAAAAATCTACCAAATAAGTTTACACCACACTAAAAATAAATTTACAGTGAACAAATCAATGTAATAATTATAAAAGAAGACAATAATTACAAGGCAAATAAAATGTAAATGGATTGAATCACTACAAAAATACATTAAGCAGGCAAATATATAATATGCAGACTTGCAAAAGTGAAGACTCAAAGTGCATAGTAATCTACAAATACAATGGACGATAAACTGACCAGGAATATAACGAGTATACACAAGACTTAATTAAAAATAACCAGCATCCATAAGTAGCATAATAAACTACAAGATAATAAGGTTAAACAGGTTATAACAAGTCTTAATTAAACAACTAAATAATAGTTTCAACAACTAGGTAGAACCAAATCCTTCTACAACCTTCGACAACCATAAGTGCATGCCATAGAGAGCTCAAAAGATTACTGACCAGGCATTGAAGAAAAAGGCCAAATCTTGTTGCAACTAGCAGACTGATAGAAATCATCAAATTCAGACCTCTCTTCCGTCTTAAGCACACGAAAGAAAGTAATATGCTCTTCATCCACACAGAAGCAACGGCCATTCATCAGTTCTGCAGCTTCAGCATTTTCCACCAGCACATAAACAGTACCATTGACTGCATCCAAAGCAAACTTGCACTTCGGCACAAATGAAGGACCACGGTTATGACGAACAACCCTAGCAACAAGCTTCACCTTGTCTTCAATCTTCAAATCATTCACAGCAAGAACCCTTGATTGGACACCAGGCTCTAAATTGAAATGCTCAAACAAAAACAATGAGACAACTTCATCGTCGAGAGTAGCAGCAGAATGATTAACCTATATAAGTAAATTAAGGAAATTACGATCTGAAGAAATTTACCTAAGAACTACAACACCAACAATGATTTCTGTAAATTATTATAGATACAAATAAAAAAAATCTATAATAAACCTACTTGCACCTCTAAAAAACTATTGGAATCAGCAAAGACTATTAAACAAAAACAGAGACAAAAAGGGAAAAAATAGAAAACTATTAGAATCAAAAGAATAAGAAACATATCCTAATGCGAATGTCCATATCAAAATATTCTTTAATAGAATTCTTCCTCACCACAATACTATTAACTTTAAAAAAGGTAACATTATCTTCACCAACTCAAGTAATATAAGCACAATAACTATCAGAAATACCATCCTGATGAGCAAGACAATAGACAGTCTTATCAGCAGAATCTGAAATTTTTGACAAAAACCAAAAGCACGACGCTGCTTCCAAGCACGGGCAGTACACATGACTTTATCTTCATATACCCAGCCACACGTCCTCTTAGCAGCAATCAATCGAGTCTGTTGACCAACTTGAAGATCAAGCATCTCAAAAACATACTTAGACACAGGCCTATTCACATAAGTGTACTTGGGAAAATCGCGAGTAAGACCGTCAGACATCTAAGATAAAATAAAAAAATTACACAAATATACAATATAAAAATAAAAATATACAATATAAATAGTACACATATGGGAAAGGCCTGAAACAAACCGAACAAAAAAATTGTAACACTGAATACTACTTACATAAATAATACCTCAAAATTACACATGAAGTATAACTGTAAGTGAAGTTGAACTATACTATAACTAGGAAATCTATATAGACAAGGAAAGCCTAATAAAAAACAAAGTACTACATGAACCTGATCTAATAAGCATAATCATAGCAGAAAAAAGTGGTAGATCAACCAAAACAAAAAAGCAAACCCAAAACGAGACAACCAACCTCCTACTTGGCTAGTCCTAGTCATCGCCGTGCACATGGAACAACCTAGTGGTAGAGCTACATAAAAAAATCAACAAGACAAAACAAACAACATAATCTCTAAAAATCTGTGGGAGCTGCCAAAAAAAAATTCTAGCACTAAGTGCTAGTTACATAAATGAAACCTATAAATTACACATGATGAACAACAGTAAGTGAAGTTGAACTACACTATAAATAGGATACCTATACAAATTGAACCATACTCATATACCTTTCTATAGGGCCAAGCAGTCAAAAAAACATAAATAACACCTTGTTGTTCAAAAGCTACTATGCACCATCAAGGAAGCAGGCACTCAGCAATGCAACATGAGGGCATACACAACCAGCTGATACTTGAGGCAGATGGCCATACAGAACTGAAACTTGCAAGACAAAGACATTGTATCGACTAAAGGACCAGAAAACGACCAAGCCTAAGCGGAACACAAACACAGCCACTAAAAAATAGCTTAATCAAAGCTGAGTGCCTAGTTGGCTAGAGAAAGCAACACAAAACAACGAAAACCACCCCTCCTAGTTGTCTAGTCGTAGTTCTCACTGTGGACAGGCATCACCCTAGAACTAGAGCTACAGGAAATGAAACTGAAAAATTAAATTTAACTAAGAATAAAACAACAAAAGTACAACAAATATTACTGGAACGAAATGTAAGATTAACATAATGATAAATTAATAATATAGAGCACATACCTTGAGCAGCCTCTGGACAATGAATTTTTAATCTTGGAAAAAGAATAATTACAAATTAACCATATGAACTATGGGAAAAAGAAAGTAAAAGATAAGAGTACAAATAATATGAACACGACCAACTTTCAAATATAAAAAGAAAATGAAAAGAAAAAAATAGAAAACATGAAGAGATAAAGAAAGATATATGTCACAGAAAACAAAAGACATACAGTAAAAACTTAAAAGCAAACCCTAAATCAATAGAAAGGTATATGAAAATGAATGAACAATAACTAGAGAATGAAAACACAAATAGATCACAAAGAGAAACAAAACCATGAGAAAATGTAATAGAAAACTACATGAACCAATAATCTAATAGAATACTAAGACTAATCAACCTAAGAAGCAAAAGATGAGAGTGTGAAATAAGATCACTCTAGCATATTGTATCAGATTCAAAGAACAAAAGAGAAAGAACAAGAAAGAAAACAAGGGAAAGAGAACATGGAAAAGAGAACACAGTACAAAAAAGAAGATAAGGCACTCACCTTGACGAAGGAAAAGAGAGGAAGAAGCCAAGGAGACAAAAGAAGAGAATGAAATGTAGAACAGAACTACGCCGGGAAAAAAGATATAAAGAGAAGGAGAAGTTCAAAAGCCAGGGGTCGTCAAACACTAGAAGAGATGGATGTAACTGCAAGGATGGTTGCAGTAAATGCTCGTGGGAATGAGAAACAAAGATGGAAGACTCTAGATACACCAACCGCACAACACTAACAGGCCAAGGCCCTATAAATATTCAAGGCCCAAAAAAAAAAAAAAAGAAAAAGAAAAATTAACCATACAAAGAAAAGCCCTAAAAAAGCCCAAGCCCAATATTAAATCTAAGCCGAAGACCATAATACAACGCCAAATAAAAAGCCCAACTAGAAGAAAAAAAGGAAAAGGAAAGAAAAAAAGACAAAAATATAAAGAAGAAAACAAAGAATGCTGAAATACTTACCTTAGCATCTCATTTCTTCTTTTAAGCAGCTATCTGACACCACAGCTCATGAACCTAACATATTATCATACTCAAAAATAGATGAAAACAATTACTTAGAACATAAAAATACTAAAATTACACATTGATTTGGAATAAATTACAGTGAGAAATATAAATTATCATAGTTTGAAAATACATAACCAAAAGAAAAAGAATGATAGGATCACAAATAAGAAGAATAACAAAAAAATAGAACACATTCTGTTAACAAATATCTAAAAAACTATAGGAATTAAAAATACAGAGACCATATCAAACAAAACAAGTAATAAACATTAAGCACTTAGTACTACTTACATAAATAATACCTGAAAGTTACACCTGATGAAGAACCGTAAGTGACGAAGAACTACACTATAACTATGATACCAGTAAGAGTTTAGAAGAACATGACATACTGAAAATTCATCAGGGACAAAAAAATCCCATCAGTAACCGTCACCCCACCATAGCATCAAACAGAACATCTCCAAAACCTCATTAATCAACATAGGAAGAACAAAAACATGACAAAACAATAAACAATCAGATCAAGTAAAACAACTAAATAAAGATCTGAGACCAAGCATCTTACTTTTTCATCATCACAATGACCAAGGGCTTCGAATATCATGATCTGAGTGCAATGCCAAATAAAAACCAGAGTACCATAAGCTATAGAACTTAGAAACAAAAAAAATATGTACAAAGAAAATTACATGTTAGCACGCCAGATGAAAGGAAACAATTGCCCACCAAATTTGAACAACACTCAGATATCTCAGATCTCAGATTTGAAGAACTCATATATCAACAAAAAAAAGAAAAGAATCAGGTCAATATCAAGAAGTACAACATCTAAATAAAAATCAGAAACCAAGCAACTTACTGTTTCATCATTAGTATGACCAAGACCTTCCATCATAGGCATCTGCAAAAAGAATTCTAATTAAAAATCAGAGTGACAACTTACACTACATAGAACCCAAAAAAATATGAAAAAAATTTACATATTAATTAGCCACTTGAAAGAAGACACTAGGCCAGCAAACTTGAACCTCACAGCCACCAAATATACAAAAAATATTTCACTGCCTCCAAATCATTGACAACAAGGACAAACATATATAAAGAAAAAAGAAGAAGAAGAAATGCAGAAAATATTTATTACACACACTGACAAAATTAAACAGTAGCAGTTAACATATTACAAAAATATAAAAGTAGAACTTCAAACAAACATTATCCATACAACCAACAAAACAAAAGGTATTCCAAACAGACAGGATGAAAGTCAAATAGACTTGACACTAGGCACATGCACAAAATATTACACATCATCATCACCAAAATAGACCTTGAAGTTCTTCAATGATTAGGTAGAAGGACAACACGGCCAAAGCATACGAACTTGGACAGACTGGTAATGGTCATCTTCTTCAGATAGAACTTCAAAGCTCAGAATGCGATGGAAAGACATAGTTTGACCAAATTCAACTTCAAATGATCGACCAGCCATTAGAGCAGCAACTTCATCATCAGACACAAGGACAAACACAAGAATTCATAGAATCCAAAGCATCATTCATCTTCGGCACAAAAGATTCCCCAAGAAAGTGCCTAATAACATGAGCAACAAGTCCAACATTGTCCTAAGAATGAACACCCTTAGCAGCGATAAGCTTGGATTGCTCTCCAGCTTGTAAGCCCAAATGATCAGCAACAAACAATGAAACAAGTTCATTGTGTAGAATAGAGGGAACATCATCAACAACCTACCATATAAAGAAAACATATAAAAATGAAAAAAATAATAACAATGATTCCAAAACAACTTAAACAAATGATACACATTAACAAACTAAAGAAAATATCAAAAGACACAAAACAAACCTTTTCTGAAACTGGAATCTCAACGAACTCGCTGAATGAATCGTTCCTTTCCTCAATCCTCTTGACTTGACAGATATAAAGAACTCCAGTGCCAACTGAAACTTGATAACCACGAAAGAAACTAGGTTGCAATGCCTCGACAGCAAGGACATAGATAGTGTCATCATACTCATCATAGTAGAACTCCTAACTGCCATATCAGCAAGGGCATAGATAGTCCGCGAATCTCCTTCCAAGCTCGAGCAGCAAGCATAACATCATCATAAACACCCATGTCAGCAATAGAACTTCTAACTGCCATCAGACGATCCTGTTGACGAGGTTCTAGATCAAGGACCTCCATCACATGATGAGAAAGCTTAATCTTAGAAATGGAAAATGATCCAAAACTAAGAGCACCTTCCATCTACAACAATTAAAATAAAATTTAAAAAATAGAAGACCACTATAAATATACTTATAGTAAACATACATCATAGTTATAGTGAATAAATAACAATAAATTATACACAACTAAACTGTAAAAAAAAGAACCAACGACACATCTAAAATTAAAAACTAGATGATAGAAGCAATTACCAATTGCAATTAAACAATCAAAGCAAATACTAACCTGATACATACCACTACATGTAAAATTAGCTAGTATATAAATGTTCAATCATATTAAATAGTCAGATTAGGGAAAAACACATTAGAAATTAAGAAGCAAGCATCTGGTAACTACTAACCCATTAAGATAAGAAACTAAAATAATTACTAAATGCATAAAAGAGGTACTTTGGAAAAAAACAATGCATAATGGGCATAATATACTACAAGCTAGAAGCTAAGAACAGAAAATTGTATACATATAAATTAATAAAAACTAGAGGAAAAAAGATGACCATTAAAGAACCAGGACAAATAAATAACAAGATTAAAGACAAAAAGAATAAAAAGTTAGGTAAAAATAAAACAAAGATAAAAAAAACCTACCTTCTAAAACTAAGAAATGAGCACCCTTGATGGACTCCTCGAAAGCACCCTTGATAGAGCACCCTTGATGTTCTTGTATTCTGTTTTAGATCAATTAGAACTTGTAATATATATATAAAGACAATAAAACTATATACATGTTCACAGTGAAAAAGCAATCTGATTTAGAAAAAGAAGAAAAGAAAAGAAATAAAAAAAGAAACAACAAAAAGGAAAGAATCGAATGAAACAAAATACAAAAACTTAAACAAAACAAAGAACTAACCTTCTTGAAACACAAACAGACGAGAGAAAAAAGACAGGGAGAAGAAGTACTCAAGACACATGAGATAGGAGGGAGAAAGATAATAAATAGAAGGAAGGAAGAAATGAGAAACGGAAGGAAGACAGGAGAAATGGAGTAAAGAAGGGAAGGTAGAACAGGGTCAAGAAATAATTGCAGCTATAACCAACTATGGAGTGGAAAACTAAGAGATCTAAATGCACACGATGGAAAGAAGACGAAAACCGTAGAGAAAAAGCAGTAACCACCTATCTAAGATGGGCCACAAGATTAAAAAGGCCCACGAAAAAGGCCTACAATAAAAAGCCCAGATAACAGGACCAAAAGCCCAACCAAAGGTAAAAAGGCCAAAAATTAAAAGATCCAACAACAAAGTAAATGATAGCAGGCAGCAACCAACAAATTTGGGCCACAAGGAAACAAAAAAGATAAGACAGATAAAAAGGAAAAAACCCAAATAAAAAAGGATCAACTTGAAGCACACGGAAATGGCATATAGAAGGGGGTATCTGCAAAAAAGAAAAGAAGAAAAGATCTACATTGAATGAGATCTAATCCTACATGAACACCACGATAATAAACATCCACCGGAGAGGAAAACTCAAACCTACGAAGACAAGAAGCTGAATTGAAGCCAACAAAAGATGTTAGGAGAAGAAGCAAAAGAACCAAAACAGAGTGCAGAACCACTACATGTAAGTAAAAACAAAAATCTCATTCAAACTAGAAATATAAAGAACACAAGGGGAAAGAATCAATTACCTGAGCAGATCCACTAGGACCATAAAAAGAAAAATCGGTGTATTGATTTGGAGGAATCATAAATGAAATCAACTGATTTAAGATGATTATGTTGCAGGGACATATAGATGGAGAGGGCACGTCTGCAACAAACAAGGTAAAACTAGAATCAAGGATAATACCAAGAACTCAACACACTAAATGGCAAAACCAGAGAATGGAGAACAATGAAGACTTTGATTTAGACCAAGCACCATTGATGGCATACTAGGTAAACATAATGAAATTACAGAACACAAGAAAATAAGACAATATGGCAATATAAAAAATTCTAAAAAAATGATAAGTTTACTATTACAGGGGCCATTGATCGCACTACTTAGCAAACATAGTCTAGTTCTCAAGAAGAGATAATTAGACACACAAGACAGGTAAATGCAAATTCAAATGTACCATAGACAAAAAAAGACATTTCACTTATTATAGTACAATAATACCTCTTCAATTGCTGTGCAGGAAATCTAGGACCAGTAGTGGCTACAAATATACAACAGGACATCAACTGATCAAATAGTCAACATAACATCAGAGTACGAGGTAAGTCAAACTAAAAATTCAATATCAATAAAAAATGAATGCAAACATAACTGAAAAAAGTCACAAATTTCTTAACTTGTAGGCAAACTGCACATCACTGCAAGAAGGAAATGAGAACAACTACCACTCAAATTTTAGTTTCACAACACAATATGGTGTAAGTCCACAATAAGACATGATCTGTCCAAAAATAGCAGTGTTGTATTAATAATCAAATAATAACTGCCTTGATTCATAACAGGATAACCAAGAAGACTACTTTGCAACGGAAGTATTCGACAACTAGAAATTAAACAACACAAGCATATTCGACTGAATGCAAGTATAGGAGGTATGCAGAAATACAAAAAGAAATAAAAAACTAGAGAACAAAAATAATAAAAGTCAGGAAGACTAACCATACAAAAACTTATTGCTGCAGGTTGATTCCATGTCTATGAGTATAGAGAACAACACAGCTGTAATATCTGGAACATCTACCTATCAAAATGAGAGCACAAATGCATGGAATCCATCAGATTATTCAATTGCGAAACAATCACTTCAACATGCAACATAGTATGATGAAAGAAATGGAAGCTAGGAACTTATAGAAGAAGTTGAAGAGTTCATCAGGAGAGAACATGAAGCAACTGTAGATGGGAACAATGCAGATACTGATAGCAAGTATACACCCCAAATTGGCATGGAATTCGAAACCAGAGATGATGCACACCATTTCTTCAGCTTCTATGGCTTCATAGTAGGATTCAAAGTGGTTGTTACACATACAACAAGAACAACAAGTAAGAAAAGGAACAATGAAGTATACAAACAGGAGATGAGATGTCACCGATATGGAAAAGCATCAAAGAAGTAGACAGATGAACAAGAAGAAGAAGAACTGATGAATGATGAAGCAAAGAGGATAGGAACAAAGAGGAAAACAAGCATACAAGTCAAATCAAACTGCCCTATGTTGATGGAAGTTAAACTAGAAAATGAAAAATGGAAGGTTGTAAAGCTAGACCTAGACCACAATCATGAGCTGAGTCCACAGGACAGGAATCAACTATTCTGCGGCAGGAAATATATGACTGACATGGAGAAAGCAATGATAAGGACACTAAACAACAATAACATACCAACAAGAAAGATGATTGCAATATTGTCATACCTAAGAGACAGTGTGACAACCCTACCATATAAAACAAAGCATGTCTAGAATGAGAGAACAAAGATAAATAGGGAGCTAAAAGGAAATGACATGAACAAGGTGATGCACTACTTTATGAAGAGGGCAGTAGAAGATCCATCATTCTTCTACAAATTTCATGTAGATGAAGAGAACAAAGTGAAGAACGTATACTTGAGAGAAGGCATATCACTGAAATGGTATGCAGAGTACGGAGACTGCCTAAGTTTTGATACGACCTACATGACAAACAGATACAACCTTCCATTTGCGCCAATAGTTGGGATATCAGGACATGCACATACAGTTATCTTTGGATGTGCATTCATCTCAGATGAAACTACAAAAACATTCAAATGGTTGTTTGAGGCATTCCTAGAATCTATGGGAGGAAAACATCCAAAGACAATAATTACAGACCAAGACCAAGACCAAGCTATGAGAGCAGCGATAGCAACAGTAATGCCGCAAACAATTCACAGGAATTGCTTCTTTCATATAAAGTCAAAATGTTACAACAAGAATGGAAGGTGCTTTGCAGTAAATGAAGGCTTACCAGAGAGATTTGAAGACATAGTCAACAACTTAGTAACAGAAGAATTTGGACACCTATGGCAGAAATGATTGCAGATTACAAGCTAGAACAGAATAAGTACTTCAACAACATGTGGGAACACAGGAACAGATTCATACCAGTGTATTTCAAAGAGTGCTTCTATCCATTTCTTCAAAGCACTGGAAGAAGTGAGCAGACGAATGCTTGGTTGAAGGACAATGTTGGACCTACATACAGCATACTCAGTTTCATGAAAGAATACCAAAGAATAGTAGACATAATTAGCATAATGGAAAATACTGAAGATAATGTGAGCAAACAGAAGAGACCTAAAGAACTATAGACTGGATACAAGATAGAGCTATAAGCAGCTGGACTATATAACAGGAATATATTCCTAAAGTTTTAGTACCAGCTCAAGATGATAGAAAGGCTAAAATACAAAGAGATAGAAGATGGAAAATGCTTTGAGGTATGGCACAAGTCAAATAGAGTTCATCAGCTACAAACAAATAGAAAGTATGTAGTCCTAACTGATCTTACCAAAGGTAAAGAAGAATTTAGTTGCATCTGTGCAAAATTCAGCAAGGATGGTGTAAAGAAAATGGACCCTAGGCCCACTTACTTTGGATTTTGGTGTTTGATGACCAACACAACCAAATTGGACTAATGAATTTGCAAGTGATTGTTTTGTAGTTCAATAGGGTGCAAGACGTCACTTGGATGAGGGCGATGTGATGATCCGATGATCAACACCATAAGCAAGACCTTAGAAGCACAAGAGAAGACCCAAGATATCAAGCAAAGTCCAAGCATGAAGATAGGAACCAAGACGGATGCAAGATCACGAAGATACGAGCTCATAGTTGCGACCGAAAGCTGGTAGAAAGCGACCGAACGCTCCGATCAAGAGGCTCGGCAACATCAGGCGCGAACGGACGTTGGAGACAAATCGACCGGACGCAGGACTGCAGCATCCGATCAAGTACAGAAAGGTTCTAGAGCGGTGAAATTGCGACCGAACACGTCCGGTGGCATGTGACCGGACGCTGGCAGCGTCCAATCAGTTGATCGCAGCTCTAACGGTCGAGATGACCGGACACGTCTAGTTAGGATGTGATTAGCGTCCTGTCAGTAGCAGAAAAGTGGGATTTCATCCTCAATGGCTACTTTCTCAGTGGGGCTTATAAATAGACCCGCCAACTGGCCATTTGAAGGGTGTTGATACACCATTTTAGTGATCTCCACTTGTATAGTGCTTAGTGATTCATTAGGTGATTAGCGTAGGTGCTTTGCGAAGTGCTTAGTTTGATTAGACCACCGCTTATATGCTTGCTCTAGGTTTAGGCCTAGTGTTTAGTGAGGTTTGCATACCTCTTACCACTCGATGCTTGCACGCACCATTGTTGTACATTGGAGGGGCTTGTAGTCTTGCGAGATCACACCAACCGTGGTTGTGGTGTGGCCGCCACCGTGTATCGGAGGGAACAAGGTCCGCAGCGTTTCGGCCAGAAGCTTGATAGTGAAGACGGCGGGGAGCATCCAGGACAGGCTTGCCGAAAGGCACGTCAGAGACCCACTTGCACGTGGGGAAGGCTTGAGGCTATCCACGGAGTTACCCGACCAGGAGCTTGGCCCTTGCGAGGGATTCCTTGCGAGGGGCTTCAACTTGGACTAGGGGGAAACTTGCGTGCTTCTCGATACCTCGGTAAAAATACCAGAGTCGTCAATGGGAGTTTTCATATCTCTACCTTGCTCTTTAGCTTTTGCATTTACATTGATTGTATTACTCCTTTTGCAGTAGAGATAGCAACACACTAGCAAAACCATAGTTGCACATTTAGATAGTTTATCTTTTGCATAGGTTTTGCTAAGGTTAGATAAAGAGGCCATAGTTTTGAGTTAGAATTTTAAGTTGCCTAATTCACCCCCCCTCTTAGGCGTCACAGTCCCCTACAAGTGGTATCAGAGCCGGTTGGCTCAATTTGGGCCTTTAGCTTAACCGTCGTTGAGCCGACGCTATTTAGAGTGGTTGGGATGGATACCTCTAGGCCTTCGCACTTTGACGGCACTAACTTCCCCTATTATAAAGGTAGAATGGCTTGCCACCTTGAGGTGGTTGATTTGGGTGTTTGGAGAGTCACTCGTGACGGGATAAAACCCATTAAGAATCCCGATAAACCCAGGAAGAGTGAAGAAAAGGAAATTTATTTCAATGATAGAGCTAAAAATTGTTTGTTTGAATCATTTAGTATGGATGTGTTTAATCAAGTGTTCACTTTAAATACGGCACATGAAATTTGGTTAAAACTTCAAGAGCTCCATGGCGGCACATCTAATGTCCATGAGCAAAAACATTGTCTAGCTAAACAAAATTATGATTCCTTTACAATGAATGATGATGAGCTTATTCGTGATATGTATTCTCGTTTGAATCTAATTATCAATGAGCTCCATTCAATAGGATTAACAAAGCTAGATGATACGGACATCATGAGGAAGATCATCTCCGTGCTACCACAAAAGAAATATGCAAGCATCATCACCATCCTTCACAATATGGAGAACTTGAGCACCATGACCCCGGGCATAGTCATTGGCAAGATAGTGGCATTTGAAATGTCACATAAGATGGGTCAAGACGAAACCTCCTCACCGAGCAAAGGCAAAGCTCTCGCATGTAGCGAGAAAAAGAAGATGAAGGGCAAGCAAGTTGAGACAAGCTCAAGCTCAAGCTCCTCAAGTGAAGATGAAGAAGATGAAGAAGATGAGGACGATGATGATGATAATGAAGATTCAAGTGATGATGATCAATCTTCCTCCTCCACCTTCGACCTTGATGAAGAATTAATCAAACTTATCAACAAGGTGGAGAAGATGATTCAAAGGCTCAATGTCAAGGGTGTGCCCATCCAAATTCAAGATCTCATTTTCACCAATCAAAGAAATGAGCAAAGAAAGAGAGGATGCTATGGATGCAGCGAGTTAGGGCACTTTGTGGAAGTTTGTCCAAACAAGCCCACACCCAAGACAAAGAAGAAAGCATGCAAGAATAAAGCCCTCACATCAATAATGTCATGGGATGATTCTTCAAGTGAAGAAAAACACCATCACAAGAGGCGAGGGCGCAAACATTCATCATCAAGCTCTTCTCATATGTGCCTTATGGCACGAGGTAATGAAAGCTCATCCTCTAATGAGAGTGATAGTGATGATGAAATGCCTTCTTATGATGAAATTATGCAACAAAATCTTAATTATGCTAAAGTTTGCACTAGTCAACAAAAGAAGCTTGTAAAATTAAAAGAAAAGCTAGATAGTTCACAAGAAGCATACAAAACTTTGCTGGAACAATATGAGAACTTTGCTAATCTCAATGTTGAACTATCTACTAAAATTGAGCAACTTAAGGCTAGTGCAACAACAAATGCATGCACAATCAATGATGAGCAACCTGTAAAGAAAAATGAAAAAATAAAAGAAAAGTTAGCTAGCTCACAAGATGCTTATAAAAGTTTGCTTGCTAAAATGGAAACCATGTGCAAACATTGTGATGAGCTAACAAATAAAGTTGCTAATCTTGAAGTCGTTAGTACAACCCCCACCAAGGCATCTAAAAAGAAAAGTTCTACCTTTAACATATCTAAAAAGGATGCCTCTACTTCTTATAATGATTTATGTTTAGACTCATCTTTGTGTAACCAAGTTTGTGTTGAGAAAGTTGTTGTAGATACATGCACACAAGGGGTTGCAAAGGAGAATGAGCAACTCAAGCAAGAAGTAGCTCGCCTCACCAAGGACTTGACTCAAGTGAAAGGCAAGGCGAAGCAAGCCCAACTTCATCAAGATAACACCGTCAAGGGAGTGAAGAAGCTTGATGAAGGACAAACCGTGGTTTGCTACGTGTGCCACAAGGAAGGTCACAAGTCCTATGGGTGCAAGGTGAAGAATGGGGGAGGAGCAAAGAAGAAAGAGAAAAAACAAACAAGCAAGCTGTCCAACACCTACACCAACAAGGTGGACAAGAAAGCCTCCACACCTTATCTCTTGAAGAAGAAGAAAAATGACAAGGTGGTGGCCATCAAGGTGAACAAGCAAGCTAACAATGGGGTCAAACGCTTTTAGGTGCCAAAGGAAATCATTTCCAATATGAAGAGCACCAAGAAGGTTTGGATCCCAAAAGGGAAGTGAGAGGTCCAATGGACTTCGGGGAATTTGGAGACTTGGCAAAGTATGGATGCATTTCATGGGGTGCATCATGATGGACAAAATCATTGCCAAGTGGATTAGTGAATACTATGGACCCAAATTCCCCTTCCCATGTTAGGTAACTAGATTCAATTTGCTTCAAATGGTGCTAGATTTAATTTCCTACAAGTGGCATCTTTAAGCATCTAGTTACTCTTCATGTCTAGGTTTACATTTGCATGCTTATATCTTTTGTCATGCATACACTAGGTATATCTTATGGTAGGCTTGCTCGGTTTTATTCTTAACCCTTGAAGCAAACCTACATGGCTTAAAAGTATTTAGGAGCACGACACATAGCTTGTCTTTCAATTGTTCATCTAATATGTGCCAAAGTCCAAATTGTTGATAATTTCTCCTGAATATTGCCTTCGAAAATGACTCACATTCATGCGATGTCATCTTTCAAGTGGTATTTTTTATTCTAAAAATCAATGTGCAAGTTTCCTACAAGTATTCCATACTTGTGTGCACAAATTTAGGGGGGAGGGTTACTCTACAAGTTGGATGCTTTGAGACTAACACCTTTTCAAGCTTATTATATGTGTAGTAGTCTCATTGCAAGGAAAATGGAGTCCCCGGAATAAAGCATCATACTTCAAATATCCAATACCTATTGCAAGTGATAGAAATCAAATTGGTTTCCACATGTGGTATTTCTAAACCGATATCAGCATGTTGATTTCATTTTGATATTTATATGCTTTCTCCATGCATTATATAGATTAAATTCACTTGAGCAATAATTTGCCAATTATGCATATGCTTTACATTCTACCATATGTATGCATATATTTAGGGGGAGCTTAATCTATATAATGGGAGAGTCAAATTTTGTGACCTATTCCACTCTACACACAAAGGATCACAAAGTTTGACCCTCCCTTGTGCTACTAATGTCTTCCTTTTTTGGTGTTTAATTCCAAAGGGGGAGAATTTAGAGGACCAAAAGTAAGCATTAATTTGTAGGACCAAAAGCTAGATCATAATAATTGACAAGTGGTAATGGTCTACAAGTGGTAATGGTCCGAGAAAGGGAGGATAGTGGATTATGGATTAGTCTATGTAATTGGGAGAATTTGTAGGAAGCAAGGCTTAAATCCATAATGCCACATGGGGACATTTGCAATGGCAAGATAAGTTTTTATGTGGTATCCTTTTGTTTTACAAGTAGTATCTTTTAGCATCATATAATCTTGTCCCTTGCATTGCATCCTAGCAAGTAGATAGTTTTTAAAATTCCAAATTTTATTATTTGCTTGCTTTGGTCGTGTTGTCATCAATCACCAAAAAGGGGGAGATTGTAAAGAAAATGGACCCTATACCCATTTACTTTGGATTTTGGTGTTTGATGACCAACACAACCAAATTGGACTAATGAATTTGCAAGTGATTGTTTTGTAGTTCAATAGGGTGCAAGACGTGACTTGGATGAAGGCGACGTGATGATCCGATGATTAACACCATAAGCAAGACCTTAGAAGCACAAGAGAAGACCCAAGATATCAAGCAAATTCCAAGCACGAAGATAGGAATCAAGACGGATGCAAGATCGCGAAGATACGAGCTCACAGTTGCGACCAGACGCTAGCAGAAAGCGACCGGACGCTCCGGTCAAGAGGCTCGACAACAGCAGGCGCGACCGGATGCTGACGACAAATCGACCGGACGTAGGACTGTAGCATCTGATCAAGTACATAAAGGTTCCAGAGCAGTGAAATTGTGACCGGACACGTCCGGTGGCATGTGACCGGACGCAGGCAGCGTCCGATCAGTTGATAGCAGCTCTAACAGTTGGGATGACCGAACGCGTCCGGTCAGGACGTGATCAGCGTCCAGTTAGTAGCAGAAAAGCAGGATTTTGTCCCCAACGGCTACTTTCTCAGTGGGGCTTATAAATAGACCCCCCAACCGGCCATTTGAAGGGTGTTGATACACCATTTTAGTGATCTCCACTTGCATAGTGCTTAGTGATTCATTAGGTGATTAGCGTAGGTGCTTTGCGAAGTGTTTAGGTTGATTAGACCACCACTTATGCGCTTGCTCTAGGTTTAGGCCTAGTGTTTAGTGAGGTTTGCATACCTCTTACCACTCGGTGCTTGCGTGCACCATTGTTGTACATCGGAGGGGCTTGTAGTCTTACAAGATCACACCAACCGTGGTTGTGGTGTGGCTGCCACCGTGTACCAGAGGGAACAAGGCTCGCGGCGTTTCGGCCGGAAGCTTGATAGTAAAGACGGCGGGGAGCATCCAGGAGAGGCTTGCCGAAAGGCACGTCGAAGACCCACTTGCGCGTGGGGAAGGCCCGAGGCTATCCACGGAGTTACCCGACTGGGAGCTTGGCCCTTGCGAGGGATTCCTTGCGAGGGGCTCCAACGAGGATTAGGGAGAAGCTTGCGTGCTTCTCGATACGTCGGTAAAAATACTGGAGTCATCAACGGGAGTTTGCATATCTCTACCTTGCTCTTTAGCTTCCGTATTTACATTGATTGTATTACTCCTTTTGCGGTAGAGATAGCAACACACTAGCAAAATCGTAGTTACACATTTAGATAGTTTATCTTTTACATAGGTTTTGCTAAGGTTAGAAAAAGAGGCCATAGTTTTGAGTTAGAATTTTAAGTTGCCTAATTCACCCCCCTCTTAGGCGTCACGGTCCCCTACAGATGGAATACTATGCTGTCACATACTAAAAGTGATAGTAGAAGAAATAGATGGAGGAAGAAGGAATCAAAATTGATAAGTAAACAGCTAGAAGAAACACCTGCAACCAATGAGTTGCTGAGATTCAATGTGTTATCTAGGAATGCAGCATTGCTAACATCTAAAGGATCAAAGAGCGAAGAACTGATGAATTACCTTGATGAAGAATTCGGCAGGATTGATCAAGAAATAGACCTAATCAAATAGGCTAGTGATGAAGAACAAGATGATTCCACACACGATGAAGAAGAACACAATGAAGAGAGTCTACATCTAGAGGATCCAGAAAGGATAAAGAACAAAGGAAGACCAAACAAACCAGTAAGGCTGAAGACAATAGTAGAAGAAATTAGAGAGAAGATGGCAGCAAAACAAGCCAAAAAGAATAAGAAACCAGCAAACAGAAGTAAGGGATCAGAACTAAGCATTATTTATATATAATTTACAACTGACAAGCAACACATGATACTATGCATAAATAATTACTAACAAAATTTGAAATGCATGCCCAAGTGGAAAAAGCAAAAAGAAGCAGACGAAGGCAACGGAAGGCAATGCACAAGAAAAGAGAAGACCATCAGCAAAAAAGCATTAGCACCACAAATGAGGACATAGAAATAGCATATATTTATATTCGAAATATACTACTATGATGTAAGAGCTATTATCATATATCTAAATGAAAAACTTCAGTGAAGGACAAAACGATATGTGATGCTGAGTTTCAATTAAATTTCCTAAGATAGATGCAACTGCCTAAATGATAGAGAAAGGTAAAAAAAGAACTACATAGATTGCAAATAGCTTGAATCATGAAGCACAGAGCTCCAGCAGGATCTAGTCCTGTTACAAGAAAAAACAAAGGTCATGATATAAACATAAAAAAAAAAGAAAATTAAATTTCGAAACAAACCTGAAGTTTGTAGTCATAGACACGATGTTTCATACCAATGTTCTTGTGATGAAAAAAGAGCTCATTAGCAATCTTAACTCTGATTGATGGAATATCTTCATGACTGAACATGTTGCCTAAAAGAACCCGAGGAGAAGTCCAATACTCAAGGAACATCATAGCATAGATGCCAGAATCAGAACTGCAAAAAAACTAAAAAATCTCGACTTCATAAAAAATACTATCTTAACTTCACTTATTGTAATATTGCATAAGACTTACACCAAACAAAGACACATAAATACTATACAACTTGAATGTAAATGCAAGAAACTAGAAATATAACTAAATCAATACTAATAAAATAACATGGAAAAGAAAAAAACATGAAGCATATACAAGAAAAAACAAAGAATAATAACAACAATAACATGAGAACCAAGGAAAATAATAGAAACATATCATATACTCACGAATTTTCTAGAGGCAGCTCAGGAACTTTATGATACACAACACCATAAAAGCTGAAATCCATGTCAACTTGGACAAATTTGTCCCAATGATACTGAAATGAGTTTATCTGCAATAACATCAAAAGAAATTAGAACAAGATATTTTAAAAACACAAAGAATCAGCTCAATACAAAAACAAAGGAAAGATACATACAAGCATGTCCTTAATATCTTCATGATACTTGGAATTCTGATTGTAGTATGAATCAAGGAAAACAAAATGATGATCCTTGATATCAACTACAAACACAAACCAATGCTTCTGGTGCAAAATAGGAAAGAACATCTACAAAAAAATAAGCAATAGGAAGAAAAAAATGAAAATAGAACAAGAAATAGTAAAAAGAAAAAAGATTGTACCATATTGGATTGATGCAAAGGTCTAGCCTTAGCAGACCTTCGAAAAGATCGCATCAACAATCCTGGTCAGCTTGATCAAAATCATGTAAGAGATTGTCCTAAATAAAACCATAATCAGAACCAAAAATACAATAATAACAATATAACTATCAAAAGACAGAGAACAATATAACCAACAAAAACTTACACCGATATTGGAGAAAAAGTAGTGCCTTTTTGAGAAATCTGGATGACCATTAGGCTTTAATGATTCTCTAAGGGACCAAAAGGTGCAACGACCACCAGACAAAGACACTGCATCTTCACTGAAACATGCAAAATAAAGTCAAAATAAAAATATAAAAAAATAAGAATAAATAGGGGGGGGAAACTTACTTCTGTAACTCTAAAGAAGCCAACTGACACAGAATCTTGTAGTTATCAACTTTAGATTTACTAACTTTATAGAACTTGAACTTCTCTGTTTCATAATCACCACGGAACAATGGACCAGGGTTAACAAAACACCTAGGACCATGCAAAGGAGCCTTCCCACCTAAAGATAAACCTTGAGACTTCGGGACATAAGAATGACTCGAGTGAGCATAACCAGACAAAATACCATCAGTCGAAACAGAAGGCTGAACAACAGGAGAACTCCTACTAGACCCAATCAAATCCAATTTAGAATTGTATAGAGCATTGGTCTTCTTGGTCATTTCACCAACACTTTGAACAAAACTTTTGGAACCAAGAACCTTAACATCTGGAGACACCTAGAAACACAAAAAACATAAATAAAATACTAATTAGCCATGATCAGTGTTAGTTCATTTACCTTCTCAAGCATAGACCACTGATATTATCCAAAGCTTATAATGCTAAAAACTCTAAAGCAGAACTTTACTCATCCATTCTATATAATGATACAACTAATTGCCTGAATAAAGTGAACAAACAAACACTAAAGACCACAGAACACACAACAAGAACTTATGCACAAAGAAGAACTACCTATTTCATTCTAAGTTAAAGATAGTCTCATTTACACAGAAATTTCATAGGCATCCACAAAAAACACACAGGAGAAATATATTATGAAAAATAAATATAGATCATTAATGATACAAAATAAAACTAGGGACTAGTAGGACTTGTATTACCAAAGGAGAGTACCTGCTCCCTAGATCTTGATGAAGAACACACTTTACCACCAGAAGTACGAATATTCAAACTGGGGACTACCTCATGAGGGGAAGGAGAGTACTGAGTAAAATTTAAAGTTTGCATTACCAAAGGAGCCTGGGAAACAAACATAAAATGAACAAAAAAGGTACAATAATAGAAAAAGGTAAAAACACTAACACTGGAAGATGGCAAGCTAGGTTTCTTCAACCCACCACCACCCTGCTAAAAACATATAAATACAAAATTAAAGCATCTAAAGGGCATATAAGTAAAAATATACCCAAAAAAGAACATACATAATAAAGATGAAAAACTAACCTTCTATGAAAAATATCTTGTAAAACCAGGAACAGAAGATGGAGATATAGAATCAGGAACATATTTCTTCTCAAGATTAACAACTTTTGTAACTGGAGAACTATCAAGTCTAATAGACACTGATTTCTTCAGACAAGTTTTCTTCACAGAATTCGAATTAGATATATCAGCGAGAGAATTCCTAGATCTGGACATAACTTTAGAATTACTGCCACCAACATCATCAATGCCTAAAAGTAAAAAAGAACAAAAGAAATCATATATAAAACAACTTATAAAGAAAAATAACATTTAAACTAACAGCTAATCCACTAGGTCATACCTTTAGCACGACTATACAGAGAAGCCTAAAAAATGGAAAAAATGAAAAAATAGAAAAAAAAAAGATAATACAGTATATGCAGAGAACATGTAACAACATAAAAAATAAAAAGAAGATACTAGGTAACACACACATACATCAGCTACAGATCAATGAAGTTTGTACTGAGAAGCATGAACTTCTTGAATATCAGGATCAAATTTAGCTAAAAATAAAGATGCACACAGGGGGGGAAAATAAGATAAAAAGAACAAAAAAGACAAATTATACAAAAAGACAGAAAAACAAGAATTATAACATACCTTTACCATTACCAACAGAAACCATAGGATCAGGTTCAGGGATAACAGGAGATGATTAAAGACCTCCATCATCATAACCAAAATTTTCATCTTTTTCAACAGTCTCAGACAAAAGTTTAATAACTTCCAAAACTAAAAGCTGAGACATCTTGGTAACAGAATACACATGCTTCCAAAGCTTGATAAAGGTCAATCTCATATCATCAGACAAACCATTCATCGAATTAACATCAAAATTAACGGAAAAACCACAATTCAAACAATGCTTCTCAATAAGTTTGCAAATTGCATCCTTCAATTCAACAGGAAGTTTGCACCGAGCATAAGAATCAAGCTGACTAACAAATTCAGGATCAATATGCTGCTCATGAAGCTGAGGAAGCAATCGCATATCCTAAGCATAGAAATGTAATACAAAAGCTTGCTTATACAAAAATAAAAACAAAAAAAGACAAAAAGATGAAAGAACCTTAGCATAGTAAGTCCTTGAATAATCCATAATAGGATGATAACCATAGCAGCCTTCTTCTTTCTGATCAAGACTTGCATAACGAGTAACCATATCTTTCTTCCAAACAAAAATTCGAGGAATAGTAGAAGGAACTTGATGCGATCCAAAGTTAACATGATCAAGATATAGAACCTAAACAAAGAATAAAGATTAAAATAAACATATAATTTAAAAAAAGGAAGAAGAAGAAGAATAAGAAGAAATATACTTATAGCAAGAAAATATAGACAACCACCAAGAGTGGCTTGCTGAGTAGATTTACAACTCTTCAACTGATTGAATAACTTGATATACTCAAGCACCACGACAAAATGAACCCACACCAATCATAAGATCGAATCTTTTCA
Source organism: Miscanthus lutarioriparius (assembly GCA_904845875.1). Lineage (NCBI taxonomy): Eukaryota > Viridiplantae > Streptophyta > Magnoliopsida > Poales > Poaceae > Miscanthus > Miscanthus lutarioriparius. The sequence goes on from CAJGYO010000001.1 coordinate 45,709,469, forward strand.
AGGTCTTCAAAAATGCCAAAGAACTTCTGACTTGGAACAACAGAAGAATTGGGATAGAGAAAAGTACTCATTGCAACAACAATGAAACAAACAAACATGTCATCATCAGACATTTCATTCTTAGAAGTCAGGGCCTCAGAGAAGTAGCTAATAGGAGGTACACTGTCCTTCCCAAACCTTGACAGTAAACATGCCTTGCCAGAGGTATAATCAGCAGGAAAAGGCTCACCACCAAAAGGGAGATCAAGAACCAAATGAACATCCTCATTGGTAAGAGATATAACTTTACCATTAACAACTATATCTCCAGAGTTGAAGTTCACAAGGCGAGCAACCCAATGAACAAAATTTCTAGGAACAAAACACTCATCAAACAAAAGCAAAGATCCAAAACCATACTTCCGAATCACATCTTGACGTTCAGTTGAAAGAGATTTTATCACATTGGAAAATGTTGAAACAAAGAACCTTGAAAAACCAACTTTAGGTCTACCATCAAACTTCTTCTTCACCTATAATTTAGAACAAAGAAAAATGATAACAAAAAAAAGCACAAAGGAAAAAAAAGAGATACAGAAAATTCAAAATCAATGCTTACATTATGACTCAAAGAAGTTATGAGCTTCTTCTTCAACATCTCAAGCCTAGAACACTGGTAAAAAAGAAAAATAAATAAATAAGAACAAACAAAAACAATACAAAAAAAGGAGAATCAAAAGAAGATGTCATACTTCTTTCATATACTACTTGTACAAGGCCTCATTAACAAAATGATGACCATCAGACATATAATCCTACAAAAAAGGAATTAGAAGAACTACAAGGAACAAAAGACATCTAATTCTTCATACGAAGTAAACTTGTACTTACATCTAAATCAAAGAGTCTATCATTACTACAACAATTAAAATCTTCAGCAGCAGAAGAGTTCCCATACAAAAACAACTCATCATCATCAAGACCATCAGAAGCATCACTAGTTGCGCCATCCAAGAATGAACACTTCCTTTTCTTAGCCATATAACATGTAAATAAATAACAGAAAATAGACTTCACAGTTATATAATAACTTCAAAACTGCAGTCTAGATGTGACCTCTAATGAAATCTATGAGGCAGCAGAATGGACTCAATGCTAAATTTAGAGAATACAAGCAACAGAAGTGCCAAAATATGTAGGATACCACCTAAGTCTGAAATGACATCAGATATCTATCTCATACAGAGTTTTTGATATTGTGCACACTGGATGGATAACACACAAACCCAAATAAATTAGTTGCTTTGAATCACTTCCCTACCCACTCTGATTAACTTTGCACAGACTAAATCAAGTAAACATAGCACTTCTAAAAAGCAAGCAAGAACCAAAAAAAGAAAAAAATCATGTGATCTTAGTTAAATAGTCCACCTGGTCTCTACCAACCACACATCAGCAAGATATGAAAAAACCAAGCTCTTGACAAAACAAAATTGTCTTAATGTGTTAACAAGGGCACCTATAATATAATTACTTAGGAATCTTGTACTCTATCAGCTAGAGAAAAAAACCAAAACTAACAAAATAAAGGTAATATGGGTAATTATCACCAAATCATAAAAAAATTTCACACCTGCTACCAAACAAATACAGTTCAAATCAAACAGGACAAAGATTGAAAGCCTAAAGGTCATAGGAATTAAGCATCCGATGTCAAAATATGGCCAATACAGAACTATTGCATGTACCGAAAAAAGCACCAGATTCACAAGAAACAGGGCAAACTAGAAAGACATTGGCTATCTAACCAACCAGAAAGCAAAGAGAAGGAGCTCAAGTGATTGATAACTCAAGAAACAGATAGCACATCTTTATAATCATGCATTAACTAGACAAGTAATCAAAAAAGGAGCACAAACCAGGGATGACAGCAGATGTAGCTGTTGCCTCCAACAACCACCATGACCCATCCTTCCTAGCAATACCAACAGAATTCTAACTAACATCACTAAAGTTTCATGAAAGACAAACTTTATGGTACACGGTCAACAACTTAACAGACAAATGCATGAACAACATATATTAGGCTGAATGCACAGAAGGCAAACAACAAAAATTGTATAAGATGAAACAAATTGAAAGATTGAATAAGCTAAATTATTGAATTGCCAAATAAAATACCTGATATCAACACTAACAAGATGAACTAAGCAATTTGTCCAAACAATCTCATGGCTGACAAAGAATAGATAGCAACCCCAAAAATTAGATATATAAGTAGTACAGCAATACATGGTGAATTCAAACAACAAAGGAACCGAAGGAACAGAAGCACAACTACAGAACCGATTTCAACATAATAACAACTACATAGACTCACCGTAGGTACTTATCCACAATGGAGGAGGACTACGACTTCAAATCAGAAACGGAATCAACCTCCACCTCCAACTCCAACACCCGCTACAATTCTGCCTCCAGCTCTCGAACCCCGTCCAACTCCGCAACAGCCTCAACCTCGACCGACGACTGCGCTGGGCGAATACCTAGGGTTCAGACTCAACGAAAAAATCCGCCTCAGCCAAAGCTCCACCTACGAATAATCGAACGAATAGGAGAAGAACAGAGAGAAAATAGAACCTAAATCAATACGAAAACAACAAGATATACAACATAGGATGAAAAAATGGGACCAAAAACTAACCTGCGACGACAAATCGACGATGAAGAGCTCCATCCGCCGTGGGATCCACCTCCGACACCGCCAGACAAGCGGCGAAGACGAAAAGGGAAAGGGGAAGATCCGGCTACAACTCAGCCACTAGATACGGAACCGTGTCAACCTCTGCAACCAGCTCAACCTCGACCAACGACTCCAACATGGCGAGGACCTAGGGTTCAAACACAACGAGAAGAAACTGCCTCAACCAAAGCTCCACATCCGACTAATCCATTGAATAGGAGAAGAAACAGAAAGAAATAGAACATAAATTAACTCAACAACAACAACATCTACCAAATCTGATGGCAAAAAGGAACCAAAACTAACCTGCGATGGCAAATCGCCGAGGAAGAGCTCCGTCCGCTGTGGGCTTCGCCGCTGCCACCGCCAGACGAGCGGGGGAAACGAAAGGAAATGGGGAAAGGAAATGAACAGTTCAAAAGAAATAAAGGCGCACGTTTCCCAAAAAAATGCTAACATGTGGGCCCTAGACGTCAGCCAAATGAACAAGACAATGCACGCGGGTGGCGGGCGGCGGGCAGAGGAACGATCCAGATCGGTCAAAGGCCAGATCCAACGACCACAAAAACAGTGTGACGGGGGCCAAAGTTTCGCACGGGCAACACATAGCTTTTGTGTAACATAAAGCTCTAAGGGACAATTGCATTGCTGCCCTCGTTTTCAACTCTAATTGCATGTTTGTCCTCATTTTTTTAAGTTTGCATATTTGCCCCTACTTTTTGAATACAAAGCTGTCGTTTGCCCCTGTTTCTCAACTCCGTGAGCTGCTGATAAATAATGAATTAAAAATTGTTTGGAAAAAAATGAAGGAATGGGAAAAGACTATACTACCCCTCCCATATCCGAAAGATGCAGTCCTCCTCTTCTCCTTTCAGCCTTTCTTCCGTGGCAGTGAGGAAATAGGGCCAGCTGCGCGGGGTCGGTGCGGCCAGCGGCAAGGCAGGCCACGGGCGGCCGGCACACGCAGAGCAGCGGCGCAGGGGCATGGGGGCGCAAGGCCCCTGCTGGCGGCGCGGCGCGCTGAGCAGGCGGCTCCATAGGCCAGCGCGCGCGGGGGCCTAGGCGGCCGACGCAGGAAGCTCCGGCACGGTGGCGTGGGGTCGTGCGACAATGCTAGCAGCGCGGCGCGGGGGGCTGGGCGGCCAGCGTGGCCCGACGTAGCAGGCCAGTGGCACTGAGGCATGGAGAGCTGCAGGCTGTCGGCGGCGCTGCGTTGCAGGCTTGCGAGGATGGCTGAAATGGATGATGAAATTCATGGATGGCTTGCAAAATATTACAATATTTACACAAAATATTAAGTTACGTGGATGGCTTGCAAATTATTATATTTTGATATTTACAAAAAATATGTGTTGTCATTCATGTCAAGGGCATTTGTGTCTTTTCAGCCTTCACTTAACACTATTAACTCTCCTTCACGGAATTGGGGCAAGTGAAGCTTCAGATTCAAAAAACATGGGGCAAATCCGCAGAGTTAAAAAAATAGGAGCAAAGGTGGAGTTAGAGTTGAAAACAAGGGCAGTAATGCAATTGGCCCAAACTCTAATTGCCTTAATAAATTTGTAATTTTCTTAGCTGACCAACATCGACAGTTTGATCTACATTTAACGTATACCATGTCTTACTTCAATCAAGTAATAAGAGCAACTCCACTGAATATCTTATACTCCCTCAGTTCCAAATTATAAGTCGCTTTAATTTTTTTTGTTCATCCATTTTACTATATATCTAGACATATTATTTATATAGATGCATAACAAAAATGGATGTATCAAAAAAGTAAAAGCGACTTATAATTTAGAATGGAGGGAGTACTAAGTTGTTTCAGCATATAGGCCGAGAGCACTGTTATACCTAAAATTTATCGGCTATATTTCTTTAGGAATAGGGGGACGTGGGTTCTCTTCTTTCTTTATGCGACACACGACTGCTTTTAGGAGATAGTATCTGCTGCAGGACCCTCATAGCATAAAATGATTAGTTTTTAAGATATATAGGATATTGGATAGGAGATATGGTTACTCTAATCATCAATCATTCCCATCGAGAGATCCCAACAAGTTATAATTGGATTCATGTTTCAACATGCTTTCACATTGCTGGAGAAAAAATAATCTAGATAGATAAGAGGGGGCCCTTGACCTCGGCTAAAGATTATTAGAGGAGTAGATGGCAATAAATAAGAATATTTGTTTTAGTTCTTTTTTTTAGATTACATAACATTTGTTTTACTGCTAGATGGAATAGTTTACAACCCTGGGATAGAGAGGGGGTGTTAGAGCATCTCCAAGAGTTTCCAAAAGTCACTCCCAATCTTAGTTTTTGGCAAGATTGTCAACAAAATCTCTTCAAAAACTCCTTATATCAACCGCCAATCTTTCAACACTTGGGAAAATCGATCCAATCACACAGAAATATAACCGTATATATGCCAATCTAGAGGTGGAAGGACGTGCAGAAGAATAAGGAGTAAGGATAGGGTTTCTAATGTAAATGTACAAGAGAGAAAAATATAAAAGTGGTTGGGTAATTTGAAAATAATTCATGATTCTTGATGCAGAATTGTCTTCGACCTTTTAGAAGTGATATTTTGAAGAACCAATAAATGTATTCCCAACTTTTTTAGATACATTGGAAACTTATTGATTTATCAATTGTTTTTTGGAACTACCGAAGATGCTCTTATTTATTTATTTTGTACAGGAATATCTAGGAGTATTCACATCATTTTTTATTTCTTCCAACACCCCCTCCCAATCGTTGACATCGCTGGAACGTCCTGACGTTAGCAGTGGAGTATTTTCGTACACTTCCGCTCTAGTAGACGTGGAGCTTATCAACATGTGTCATTCCCAGTACCATCGGAGGGATGTGTAGTCCTAGAGGTCGTCTGCTTTTGGACGGTTTACCTCCAGATGCAAGGTTTTCAAGAGAATTCCCTTCGTTACTCAATAGTAAGACCCGTGGTCCTTGCCTTGAAGGTTGGTTCCTTGTAGCCTCGCTCATAGTCTCACATATTTGCCAAAGGTCCTCCAACATCCTCTCCAAAAGGTTCATATCTTGCATTGGTTCCTCCCAGAGAGCTTACATCCCCATGTTAGGAGTGACTTCCTTGTCATCGTTGGAGCGTCCTGGGCAGAGTATTTCCGTTCACTTTGTCAGTGATAGACGTGTAACCTATCAACCTGTGCGCTTTTGGACGGTTTGCCTCTAGAAGCGAGGTTTCCAAGAGGACTCCCTTTGTTAGCAAGGCCTGTGATCCTTGCCCTGAAGGCTGGCTCCTTGTAGTCTCGACTCACAACCTCACACATTTACGAAAGGTCCTCCAACATCCTCTCCGAAGGTTCGTCCTGCATTGGTTCCTCCTAGAGACCTTACCTCCCCCATGTTAGTAGTGACTTCGAAACTCCATATGTATATGTATGTTCGATCGGATTCCGATGAACTTGTTTTGTTGGCTCATTCCTCTATGTGCCCTAGAGAGTTGGCGGTGGCTCACTTGTCGACTACACCACGTTGAATTAATGGCTATGAATGACTGTGTAAGAAAAAAATGATGAAAGAAGAACCTAAAAGTTATCGGTGGATCAAGGAACTATTTAGCTTTAAGAACCAACTTACAACCTCCGTTCCAAATTGCAAGTTGTTCTGCCTTTTCTAGATACATAACTTTTACTATGTATTTAAATATACATTATGTTTAGATACATAGTAAAAGCTATGAATTTAGAAAAACCAGAATGACTTACAATTTAGAACGGAGAGAGTATAATTCTTCAAACTAAACAAGTGAGTTCAGTTTAGAGGTACCATTGAGGTATAATTATGCACTTTATTAACTTGATGACAGTCATTATAGGAAGAAACATAATTTGATTAAACTTGTATTTGAAGTGGATACACCTGTAACAAAATTGAGAGATTGTTTAGCTGCACTACAATCTATCCAAATCCACAAGGATTAGCATGTGGATTACTACCTCCGTTCCATTTTATCTGGCGCACACGCATATCAAGATTCAAACTTTAAAAACTTTAATCAATACTTAGGCTAATAATTTTTAACTATTATAATACAAACTTCATATGATTAGATTTGTAAAGAATTATTCTATCCAATGATTATAAGTTTATAAGCATAAATAATATAATATAAAGCAAAAATGGTCAAAGTGTAATTTAGGAGACCGTATCATTTTAACTTGCGCCAGATCAAATGGAACAGAGGGAGTAAGTATAAATTTGAGTGCATTCATGTGTGTTGAACGGATTAAGGTGGATCCAAATAAAGGCGGTGTTCTTCTCCCCTCTGGCTCAATGAATCGAGGATTCGGCTCGTTACGCGCTGCACACCGCACCACAGCGTGTGCAAACCGAATTTCCAGAATTAATTAACTTTCCCTTTCTGTGTTCAACTCATGCTGCCGTTTAAGTTTCCACGGCTCACTGCTCTGCTCAGCGCTTCTGACTTCCATGGTAGGAGTACGTACACGTAGCAGGACCACCAACGATTGACCGATACTGTTCAACGGCCTGGGTCCCCAATATAACCTTAACGCAACGTTCTTGTCATTATTCAGATAGACTGGCAGGTCATGAGAGCCGCGAGTCTAGACTGGCAGGGGAAAAAACGAGAGGGCGAAACGCAAAGAGGTAGATAGTTCGGCACGGCAGGGCAGGCTGCCGATCTAGAATGAATCAGCTTTTCAAGACTGTTAGTGGAGTTGGAGAACACGGTGGAAAAACGTTTTGGTTTAAACGTTTATCTGTTGATGAATACTTTTTTTTGACCGAATGTTGATGAATACATTGCCAGCCTGGTCAGCAGAGTTAAAAAAAAAAAGCTACTCACTCTGTTCTAGATTATAAGATATTTTTTATAAAATCATTTGTTTTTATTAGGTATATAGACATAATATATATCTGAGTGCATAATAAAAACTACGTACTAGAAAAACTAAAATGTCTTATAATTTAGATTGTAGGTAGTACTAATTAATGGCTATCGATCTACATGCCCACTCCTTGGGTTTTATGTGGACGAGGTAGCCTACGAACTTTTTTCTCTAATAAAATAAAAAAGGACACATTATAAACATGGATACTCAAAACACCAACCCCCTCCCTCCTTCCTCCCAAATTATAATGAACGGATGCGCATATAGTATGTATGGACACTACACAAACACACAAGCTAACCCTATAAATGGGAATAAAATTCTCTACGACACCGCCGTACGTCGCCTCACGTGTGGCACCACCTGCTTAGTCGACGTATGCCGATCATCGGCCATACTAATGTTGGTTCATCAGCTAGACCAACTTTTCAAGTCAGACATGCTGATCATCAACATGGTAGAACAAATTTGCCGGAGGTAAAAGAGGTTCTCGCTGAGCATGAAGCTTCCATCATTAGAACAATTAAAGAGAACCTCGGTATTGATATTAGGGGTGACACAACCAGTGGCGGAGCCCGTCAATTTTTACGCCTAGGGCCACTATCACAGCATATGCACCGTGGGTCAAGATAACGCTCACATAGTCTAAACCGTGTCTAATACATAAAGATAACAAAACTAGCTTATAAATAGCATAGAACTGGTTGTATAATTGACATAGGAGCAGGATAAAAAAGGATTTTTAATGTCTCGGTCGTCTTCGTTGTGCAACTCTATAAAAATCGATCTAATCAAATAATCATTCAATAATTCTAATATCGAGAAGAGTTCATCATTAACATAGAACATAGATTCGAGAAGTGAGAATGGGAAAAATTACCAAGATTCAGAGTTTCCAGACAATTGGTAGGAGAGCAGGAGAGGGAAAGCAGACGTTGCACAATGAAAACTCTAAAAACTTTGAGTCAGCTGAGCCGACTCTCCTGGCTCCCATGACTGCCGATGCTCCCTTGGATGATTCGACTCCCGTTATGCCTTCCATTGTTGTTGCAAATGTTGAGGAGTCTCAAGCGAGTCTAGATGAGGATATGGTTGATTATGAACCATTTGTTGACGGTCACTAACACCCGTTTTGACCATCAACATTTCACCTAAAAGTGAGATAAAGTGAGGTAAATCATCATCACATGTATTGAATTTGTTTTATAATTCACCTAATTTCACTTGTACATGGAAAAATATTTGTATGCAGGAATTTTGGCAAAAAAGGTGTAAAATACACACATGGGAGGCAAGTGGACGTGGTAGGGGGCCATGGGCCCACTTGGCCACGTCGGCCGGCGCCACCTAGGCACCGCCCGATGCCCCATGTGGCCCTACCACATCACTGATCTGTGGGAGAGCCTCCCCAAGGCCTCTCCACCATTGATCCAACATCGGTTTTCTTCAAAGGCCAAGATGGAGTCACCTTAGATCCATGGTTCTACCATCATAGACTTGGAGGGCTCCAACCGACCTTCAAACCGATTTCCTGCCCGAATAACCGCCTTAACTGCCATGCAACCGCCATTGGGGAGCCATCTAGCGTCATTGGATGCTGAGGCGGTGGAACCAAGGGCCGGCCGACGCCCCTAGGGGGCTACCGACCTTCCTTGGCTACCTACAAGTACCCCCACCCTCTCTACACACTATAAAAAGAGGTGTGGAGCTCAGTGGAGAAGTGCCCCATACAATTCCAAGCATTCCAAGCTTCTTTCAAGCTCTCTAGTTTAGAGTAGCTCTAGAGTAGTAGCTTAGGAGTGGAAGTAGAGTTAGAGCAGAGCTTCTTCAGAGTCTGAAAGAGTCTTCTGGGTCTGGTATAGCTCCTTTGTAATTCTTTCATTTCACATTTACTTTATTCAGTACTTTATTTAGTATTATTGCTTTGCTTAGTTCAAGTACTTGTTCATTATTGTTCATCATTAGTGAGCTTAGGTGCTTACTCTTAGCAATAGTATCATAGGTTACCTTTTGTTTAGTAGTCATTCGTTAGTACCGGTTCCATCGTCTGGTTAGGGTGCTTTGATCTCATTTCATCGGAGCTCTAAGTTTATAGATTAAGCGTGGTGCTTAGACTATAGATTATCTGTGGATATGGCTAGGCCTCTGGATAGATTATGCTAGTTGGAAAGTGGTGATAGCCTTGTCCATCCTCTGTATTCCATCATGATAAGTCTAGTTATTAAATCATAGGGCTCGTGGCAGACCTTGTCTATTTGACTCTCCTAGTTGGTAGGCGGGCTATGCCCCGAAGTACTAGCGCAATTCCTCCTAGTCATTAGTGTATCTTTGTTACTTAAGATAAATTGCTTGCTCTCCCACCTAGCTATCCTATCTCTAGTTTAGCTTGTTTATCAGTTTACCCATTCATTCACTCACGACCATCATTACCATCCACCTACTTAGGCTAAGGACACACTTTCCCTTTAGCAATCCTAGTGATTATCTAAAACTTAGCCTCCCGTCTTCTTTTGGGAAAAATATAAATTCGACACTCGGTACTCACCAAGCAAAGTGCTACGTGATAGTTCTGTGCGCTTGCAGAATTCCTCCATTAGATGTTAAGAAGTATCAACACCATCCCCGGAGCGCTTGGATGTCAATGTCGTGTATTTGTCATCCAATGGCGATTTTATTGGAGATGATGCAAGGATGGCTTAATTTAATTTTGCTACGCAAAGTGTTATCTTTGAGAAACCAGAAGACTCCGTGAATCATCTCAAACCACTACATGTGAAGGGCCACATCAATGGCACACCGGTCCATAACATGTTAGTGCATAGCGTAGCAATTGTGAATTTAATGTCATATTTGCTTTATAAGAAGATCGGTGGACGGATGAGGAGCTAATTAGGACTAACATGACGATTAGCGGTGTTGGTGGTGGTGAGCCAATTCTAGCAAAGGGTGTTGCATCAATGGAGTTTACTATAGGAAGGAAGACATTTGCTACCGCTTTCTTTGTTGCTGAAGTGCAAGGGAGCTACAACTTGATCCTTGGGCGAAATTAGATGCATGCCAACCATTGTGTTCCTTCTAGTTTGGACCAGCTCCTTATTCAATGGGTGCATGATGAGATAGAAGTTGTCCACGCTGACTCATCGGCCCAAGTTACCACAGTTGATTCTCCTTTGCTCGGGGGCATGATGGTATTATTGCTTGTCTATCCAGACATGATCTTACTAATTTTCAATTTATTAGTGTCACCAAGGATGGTTTGTACCTGTCTCTCTAAAGTTGATTGATAATCGGCTCAATATCATCATGTAGTCAATAATTGATGACATCGGCCAACCCATTAGAAAAGGTTGATGTTTGGGTGGCTTCATGCTTAGGCCGACATTTGAAACTTAAGGCTTCAAATTCATATATGCTAGAGATGTTCAAAGTGATTGTCTCACTAGAGAAATGCACGGAAGGTGTTTGAGATTGGACATCGTTGCTATTCGGTGTTTATTGTGTTTTCAAGTTCTTACTTCATTCACCTAAAAATAGGGGGCATATGTTGACACTCAAAAGTGTCCCAACATGGATTATTGCCATCTTCGATAAGTTCTAATCATCATGGACGTGTTGGAAGTTAATTAGCATGACAAATAGCGAAAGAAACATGCCAAGAAGAAGGCGAGACGTGTGAGCCCTGACCAAGTCAGCTTAGCCGACTCCTGTTGACGGTCGTTAACATCAATCATAAACCATCAATATGACATGCATTTATCCTTAAAATCAATCACCAACATAGGTGTAGTGGTTTAAACTAAGTATTTCCATGAGTTTTGGTGATTCTGTGAATGCAGGAGGGTTTATCTAGAAAATGGACCAAGTGGGCCATGTTATCTCAACAAATCAAGTTCGCAATGAAACCGACTCCACTAGGCTCTAATCCACCGTCCAAGAGTTACCGACGAAGATCAATGGAAGAGGAGACCAGGAGGGTCAGCCAAACCCACTACTAGTAGGTCGGCCAACCCCTGGCCCCACCAATCGCCACGCCGTGATTCGAGGATCCTCCACCGCCTCTAAGGATCAATCTCCACCATGCATTCAAGTCGATTTGGAACAGAGAGTCGAGATGGAGCTGTGCCATGGATTTATGGGCCTGCAGGGTGCCGGATACCTCCTATAAAAGGACCCCAGACCCCTTCCCGAAAGGCAACCAATTGGGTTCAGTCCAGTTCAATTCAGAAGAGAAGAGAAGAGAAGATCTCCAATACTTAAAGTATAGTCTAGCTAAAGTAAGATTCAAGTAGAGTCCGGTTATTGCTCGGCGTTCCGGATTTGTCTCTAAAGACTTGGTATAGCCATTGTAATCTTTATATTTCATATCATATATGACTTTGATCTTAATCTATATTATGTTTTTTATTTATCATGTTCTTAGTTTACTTCAGGTACATACTTGATATAGTCGTAGTTATCTTTAAGTTTATGCATAGGATCACAGAGCGCTCGACTTAGTACTCGAGTGGGTTGAGTAGCCGGACTTTGTGTAAGCGTGGTGCTTACATATTGTTTTGCCTATGGATGCAGCCTCCATTCCAAAAAGTGTGGTAGATCGTGTGAGTGATAGTCTCATTGATCCTCTGTAGTCCACCCCAGTCGTAGCACTAGTAGGACATGTGTCATGATGGAGGAAGTGATATTTCTGCTACGCTCCTCCTTAGAGATGACCATTATGCATAGATGAAGAGTTAACTATTACTATAAGTGTATATGCCTCTGTATACTTTGACATGTTGCACTACCCAGATCTTCACATCATTGGCGGTTCAAAAAACCCCTTCACTGTCGGATTTTGAACCGGCAGTAGCATACCGGCAGTGATGAAGGGGGCTCATCACTACCGGTTATAAAAAACTGACAGTGATGTGGTTTTCAGAAAATCCAAAAAATAAGCTAAAAAATTAGGGAAAAAATTTAATTCTGTGAGAGGCCCCACTGAACAGTCACAGGGTCGCAAGTCACAAGTTTTTTCGCACGAAAAACACACGCTTCGCGGCCACCGGCACTCGAACCCCTGACCTCCTGCATCGTGTCTTCGGCCCCAAACCACTCCACCTGCAAGCTATTTGTGTCCAAATAAGATTTTCGTCCTCGCCATTTTATGTTCATCTGATTTTGAAATAAGTATTTGGGACCCTAAACGAATTCAAATAAAAAAGTTATCTACTACAAAGTTTTATAACTTTTCGAGATCTACAACTTTCATTTTGGTAGTTTCTCCATCCGAGATCGTTTACAAAATTTGAATTTTAAATTTGAGAAATTCAAACGTAGTTTTCCATGATAAGATGATTTGAAATCAAAAATTTGTCAACTACAAAGTTTCATAACTTTTTGAGATCTACAACTTTCGTTTTTGCTGTTTATCCATCCGAAGTCGTTTAAAAAATTCAAATTTTAAATTTTTAGAAATTCAAATATAGTTTTCCTTGACAAGATAATTTCAAATCAAAATGTTGTCAACTACAAAGTTTTATAACTTTTTGGGATCTACAACTTTTATTTTGATAGTTTCTCCATCCGAGGTCGCTTACAAAATTTGAATTTCAAATTTTAGAAATTCAAACATAGTTTTCCTTGACAAGATGATTTCAAAATCAAGAAGTTGTCAACTACAGAGTTTTATAACTTTTCGAGATCTATAACTTTTATTTTGGTCATTTCATCATTTATTCATCCGACACAGTGGTAGTAACATTGTTCACAAATGTTACATATCCCTCTTATTGTTTATGAAACTATAAGAGGGATATGTAAATTTTGTGAACAAGGTTACTACCACTTTATCGGATAAAGAAATGACCAAAATAAAAATTGTAGATCTTGATAAGTTCTACAAGGTTTATGTTAATGACTTTTTCAGTTAAAATCATAACGTTTGAAATTACTATTTTTTAAAATTCAAAATTCAAATAGATAAAACACAGTCACGTGAAAAGTTGCCATCCTCGAGTTTGACTGTCAAACGGTGGTCACCAAGCTCCAAGCTAAAGACTCTGATGGCTCTGTGCTGTGGCAAGTCATTGAGGAGACAGCGTGATGTTGGAAGACAGCTAAGTAGGTTGGAGACGGGTTAAAATATGTAGAAATCAGAATAATACGGCGCATGAGTTGGCACAGTTTGCCATTAGATCTAGAAAGTGTCTGTTTTTTTTGCTTGCTTTCGAGAGTGGGTTATGTCACTTTCTAAGGATGCTACTTAAGTATTAATAAATTTCTTTTTCCCCGCAAAAAAACAGATTCCAACGTGTGGGAATGAAACAAAACATTTCTAGTGGAGTTTCATTATGTTTCCAATTGAGTAAAATGCACCATGGGTTCTTAGACTTTTAATGAATTCTCACTTGGGTCCTAAACTAAAAAAAGTAACCATCTAGGTCCTCAATGTATTGTAAATTCTCACCTAGGTCCTCCAACTAAACAAGTGACCATTTAGGTCACCATATCACCTCTATATGCATGCGTGGTTGTGTCAGCGTGGTTGTCCAGACTAGGTGAAACTCGTAGGAAAAAAAAAGCTTTCCTCCCTTGTCCACTCCCTCCTATGTCTCCCTTTCGTACCGTGCCCACCTCGTGGTTGCGCCCTTGTGTTCGCCTACACTGCCCACCGGCCTTGCGGCTATGCTTGCGCTCCGAAGCCATGGAATGAACAAAGAGAGGTGGACTGCAAGAGAAAGGGGACTACATGGGCAGAAAGATTGAGACGGAGATTTTTTTCCCCAACTTTAATCAGCACGGCCATGTATGCAGTTGGTGGTGGTGTTGAAGGTTTTGGACCTTTGGTCGAGCACAAGTGCACGGCGGTAGATTGAGGACATAGATGGTCACTTTGTTAGTTCAAAGATCGAAGTAAAAATTAACAATAGATTAAGGATCTAGATGATTACTTTTTAGTTCGAGGACTTAACTGAGAATTCATGAAAAGTTTAAGGACTCAGAGTGCATTTTACTCTTTCTATTTTATTGATAACTATGTGCACTGGATTCTATCTTAATGGAAATAATCTCTCTGATGTATTACCTCATTAAATATACGAATGAAACTCTCACTAATATTGGCTTTATAGGACGGTGACATACTTATGGCTGCCGGTGAAGATTAAAGAACTACTTCATATACCATTTGATTTTATTTTTTTGGTCAGACAGAAGTTTGTAAGCATTTTTTTTTGTCGGACAGAAGTTTGTAAGCATTATATTGAGCTCCAAAATATATATGGAGGTTTCGAGCGCAGTAATATAATCTGTGATTCTGCGTTTTCTTTTTACTTGAAGAAAACTTCCCTCAGCGATTCTGCTCTTCGTATAGCACCACCAATCTAGGACTTGATGACCGTGTTATTTATTGGAGGCAGTTGTCGCACGCGATGGGAGCACACGACCCGTCTTCAACCTCCCGTCGCGCCCCTTCTCCGCCGCCGCGCCCCTCGTCCTCAACCCCACGCTTGCCGTCGTTCATGCTCCTCTCGCCCCCGCCGCTGGCCACCGCCCTGCCACGGGCGCTAGGGTTCGCCGGAGCTCCGCCATGGCCATGCTCGTCGACGACGCCGAGCTCCAGCCATGGCGCCCCGGCCCCACCTTGGCCTGGCCGCCACGACCACCACCAAGCCCCCTAAACCGCCCGGCCTCCTTCCCCACCGCCTGGCCGGCCTGCCTCCCCCCTGTCGGCCCTTCTATAGCCCGCCGAATTTGGGGAAGGGTAGGGTGCAGCCGCCAAAACCCTAGCTGTCAGCTAGAGTTGGGGAAGAAGACCCGAGCGCGGTTGAGCATGGGCGTGGAAGAGGAAGGAGGTAGAGGAGGCGGCGGCCTACCTCACCGGCGCCGGCGCCGTCGCCATCGAAGAGGGAGAAGCAGGAGGAGGCGAGCGCGAGGAGGGCTAGGGGTCGCAAGCGTGTGTGCGACCCATCACGTGGTAGAGATTCCATTATTTATTGCCTTCATTGTCCATCCTGTTATCGTGTCTACCTTACAAGTCAAAGCTTCTAGACGGTACCTTATCAACCATGACGTCTATATGATTGAATTTCTTGGTGGCAGTTGCTCACATGATATGTTCGTCTAACCACGTGATTATTTCCTCAATCAAATCGACTTAAAAAAAACAGCTCCATTTTTTACACTATATACGTAAGCACTCATAAACACGCATGTACACATGTACACTCGTCTCTAAACGTACACATATACACGTATCCCTATGAACACCCTCTGAAAAACTAAGACAACAAATCTCAAGATAATAAAATTATCATAGGTATCTCCATCAACAGACATATCACTTACCGCTGGAAGATGTCGTTAAATCCTAAAATAAATCTGGAAAAATACAATCACCCATGCCTGATTGGGCCTGATTGAGGCTAAACAGTATGCAAAATTCCACAAGAAACCAACCCACTGAATTACGCCCAATTCACAACCTATCTATGTTTGTTATATCAAATGATGGTGATATCCTCTCAAAAAATATTGATATCTGTACACCGAAGACCTCGGATGCATATCAAACATCCATCTATTTTGATCTGTCTGTAAACTGAATTTTGTACACATGGTTTCTTAACCCTTTAGTCTACCAGCACAAGACACAGCAATAGCAGCGAACCTTAAATTACAGTACACATTTGGCTTAGTCTAGTAGTGCACTTTTAGCAATCAGTTTAAGTATATACACCCAAAATTTAATTTAAGGATTAAATTGCATGCTTCTAAACAAACAAGGAGAGACAGACTCGATCTTACATGGAGGCCTTATTTCTTCACCAAAAAGCTCTCCTTGAGAATCTCAGCAGCCAATATTAGTAGCTCCACCATCTCCATGCCTGCAGAAGAGAGTGGGTCTACTTTCCCAGACTTTGATTTAGGTGAATCAGATGGATCGCACAGAGCTTCATATGTAATTGCATCTGATGAATCCCCAGACCAGCTTACTGGAAGAACCACATTAAGAGCTGTCTTCATAAGGTTTGCTTCAGTTATAAGACTGTTGAGCGCTTCAAAGGTACTCTCCAAAGAATCAGCTGACTTGATATCATCATAAGCCTGATAAGTTTGTTACTAAGAAAGTTAGTTATGTATCACAAATTACTTAATAAGCTAGCGATGCAACCCAAAAAAATCCTGCCAAATGGCTGCCTCGGTGCCACACCATCCAAAAGTTAATGTTTGAATTAAGATATGGATTGAGGTTGCCACCCGATAATAGTATGGGAAGGTGTGATGCTGCCCTGTGAAGTGCTTAAAGCATTTTACAATAGATCAAAGTTTTTGTACTGCCTTCAGAAGAATATTTAGTGCCAACTAAGATTACACCCCTAACAGTATGGCAACACACATCAGACGAGTGTACACGCATATGAAGATTCAAACTTCAAAATTTTTGACCAATAATTTGACAACAAATTTTAATTGTTATAACATAAACTTGAAATGATTAGATTTGTAATTAAATCTAGTATCTAATTATCATAAGTTTATAAGTATAAATAATATAAAATAAAATAAATACATGGTCAAAGTGCAATTTGGGAGACCATGTCATATCAAGCTGTGCCTTATAAAAGACAATGGAGGTACTAATTGCTAAAATATTGGGCACGTCATTTGCAGCTAACTTGCATCTCCATATTGCAACAATCTCAATAATCTACATATATTTGGTGCATGCATGTCATTAACTAGGAAATCAACTTAAATGGCTTAGAAAGAATGTTGCATTTACATGAATGCATTATTCCTGAAGTGCATCAGTTTATCTCTGCATACAATCATCTGAGCAATTAACACATCTTTCATCTAGAGGGGAAAATAATCACAGTAACCCATTAAGAACGCTAGACCAATGTACCCTTCAGTTTATCTCTGCGTGCAATAGTACACTAGACCAATGTACCCTTCAGTTTGACAGGGACACATGTGGCTGTCTCCTAGATAGTGCCAATGACAGATGATGGAGCAGCTTTGGCGACACACTAACAGCAGTCGGAGTGGTTCAGTCCATGTCAAGGGCATTGGTGCCCAAGACAGCAGGTCCCCGACTCCGGAGTGCGTAGCTTGATTGGGTAATGGCACCAGGAGGGTTCCCTGGACACCCTATGGTGAAGGGGGTGAGATTAAGAGGAGCAGAGGTAGATTAGGAGATAACTTGTTTCTTCATTGATTCCTCATAAGCTGATTACAGAGTATATATAGAGCAGCCCAGCCCCTAGGCGCATAGCTCTGGTCTCCTCGTTTCTCTCCCCATTAATCATTCTCTGATTACTCTAATCTCTTCCCCATAATACTTAATTGCTACTAATTACAGCTGGTACCTCCTTGGATGCCGCCCTGGCCCTTCTGGCCACATCCCGAGCCCTGGGACGCCGTTCATATTGGCGCCCCCACATCACATCTCTCCCTCCCTCGACGAGCAGCTCGTCCTCGAGCTGGAAGCTTGGATAGCGGTCGATGAAGCTGTCGGGTGGCCGATGCTGTGGGCTCGCCTTGCCAATGCATCAGCACCGGCCGCACGCCCCTGGCCAAGCGAGTGCGCGTGGCGCGCTCTGGAACCGGCTGCGTCGCGCCGTGGTGGGTGGGGGGCAGCGCTGGTGGTGTTGCTGGTGGTGTCCCCACAAACTTCTTCAGCAGCCCGACGTGGAACACATCGTGCAGCCGGGCGCGAGGAGGCAACTTGAGGCAGTAGGCGACGTCGTTGATGATGGCTGTGACGCGGTAGGGCCCGTAGAATCAGGGCCGGAGGTTCCCCTTGGTAACCAGTGCAGGGACGCTGGGGCGCGATGGCGGAGGCGCAGCCAGACCCAGTCCCCAACAGCGTAGCGAACGTCGCGGTGGTGCTTGTCGTAGAAGCGCTTGTAGACCGCCTGAGCCTGCTCCAGGCGAGCGCGGGCGTCCACGAGGAGCTCGTCGCGTTCAGCCATGCTTTTGGCCACCGCAGCCACCCAGGTTTCGCCGGGCTCATAGGAACGGATGGAGGGGGGCTCGCGGCCGTAGACCACCCGGAACGGCATGTCCTTGAGCGCAGACTGGAACGTCGTGTTGTAGATGTATTCAGCCCAGGGCAGCCAGCGCAGCCATTGGCGAGGACGATCCCCAGTGAGGCAGCGGAGGTACATGACGATGACTTTGTTGGCGGCCTTCGTCTGGCCGTCGGACTGAGGATGAAAAGCTATCGTCATGTGCAGCTTGGTCCCAGTGAGCCGCATCAACTCCTTCCAGAAGATGGAAGTGAACACCGGATCTCTGTCCGAGACAATGGACTAAGGGACCTCATGGAGGCGGACAATGTCGGTGAAGAAGACATGTGCCACTGATTCCGCCGAGTAGGGGTGAGCCAGCGGAATGAAGTGACAGTACTTACTGAAGCGATCAACGACCGTGAGGATGACGGATTTGCCGCCAACGCGGGGCAGCGCTTCGATGAAGTCCATTCCGATGTTGCCCCAGACTGTGGTCGGGATGGGCAGCGGAAGAAGTAGGCCTGCTCGGTGCAGGTGTTCAGACTTGTAGCGCTGGCAGGTTGTGCATGCCTTGATGTAGTCCTGAACCACCTTGCGAAGATTGGGGGAGTGGAAGTCGCGACGCAGACGGTGAAGGGTCCGCTAGACCCCTTCATGGCCATCATCATGGACGGTGGCTAGGAGCTCGGAGAGGAGTGTTGAGGCGGCCGGGATCTAGAGACATCCCTCCGGGATCTAGAGACATCCCTGGAACGCCACCAGGCCATCAATGAGTGACCACGGGGCCGAATGCTGGCCGGCCGTGAGCTCATCCTTGAGGGCAATCAGCGCTGGATCAATGTCGTGGGCTTGGCGTAGATGGTTGATGAAGTCAAAACATGGCCCTGATATAGCCAGGACCGCGAGTTCCTCGGTGTCGCAGCGGGACAGGGCGTCAGCCACCGTATTGGTGCTGCCCGCCTTGTACTCAACGGAGAAATCGAAGCCGAGAAGCTTGCCCACCCAATGGTGCGGGGGAATGGTGGCCAAGCGCTGATCCAATAAAAATTTAAGACTATAATGGTCAGTTCGTACCAGAAAACGTCGCCCCCACAAGTATGGTCTCCAATGGCGGATGGCAAGGACAAGGCCGATGAGTTCTCGTTCATATGCCGCCAAGGACTGGTGTCGTGGCGCCACTGGACGGCTGAAGAACGCCACAGGGTGCTGGCCCTGAAGGAGGATAGCGCCAAACCCATAGGTGGAGGCGCCGCACTCCACGATGAAGGGCTGCCCGAAGTCAGGCAGCGCGAGTATGGGCGCCGTGGTGACCGCTGTTTTAAGGGTAGTGAAGGCCACGCTGGCTGCTTCAGTCCAGGCAAACCCCTCCTTGAGCAGAGCAGTCAGGGGTGCAGCGATCGTGCCAAACTCCTTGACGAACTTGCGGTAGTACTCGGCTAAGCCCAAGAACCAGCGGACTGCGCGCGCCGTGGTGTAGGCCAATCGGCAACCGCCTGGACCTTGTCGGGTTCCATGGCCACACCGGTGGCTGGGATGACGTGCCCCAGGTAGGAGATGGAGTCGACGCCGAACGCGCACTTAGAGCGCTTGACGAAGAGGCGATGTTGGTGGAGCACGGTGAGGACTGCGCGAACAGGTGCTCCGCCAGCGAGCTGCTGTAGATTAAGATGTCGTCGAAGACGAGGACGAAGCGGCGCAAGAAGGGGCGCAGCACATCGTTCATCAGCGCCTGGAATGTGGCCGGGGCGTTGCACAGCCCGAATGGCATCACAAGGAACTCATAGAGGCCATCGTGAGTCCGGAACGCCGTCTCCTCCACATCAGCAGGGTTCATGCAGACTTGGTGGTAGCCGGAACGCAGGTCAAGCTTAGTGAAGTAGCGAGCACCGTGCAACTCATCCAGGAGCTCATCCACCACTGGAATTGGGTAAGCATCTTATACAGTGATGGCGCTGAGGGCTCTGTAGTCGACGCAGAGCCGCCACGTACCGTCCGCCTTCTTGACCAGCAACACAGGGGACGAGAACGCCAAGTTCTTCTGTTGGATCAGCCCCTCAATGGCGGAGATGGTGGAGCACTGGCACTCCAGTTCATCCTTGTGGGAGGCAGGGGTAGCGGTAGGGTCTCGACGGCCCACAGGGACGGACTCTGAGGTATGCCGGTATGCCTGGCATACCTCGCGTTCCCGGATCTGCATACGACGACTATATACACAGTGATTTGTAAAAGAAAACTACCAGAGGTCGGATCTTTGGAGAATAGCGTAAACCGAACGGCTCGGTATCGGTGGCGTCCACGCGACGCAAGTGGAGAGGCCGCGTACATACATAATAGAAAATTTATCGTAAAAAGAGAGAGGAGAGGAAGCAAGCGAAATGCACGCAATGACTACGACTCGGTTAAACCTGCGCTTCGCAAAAACGCATAATAAAGCACGCTGAGTTTGCGCTGCGACTCGGGCCCGGGAGTAATCGCACGCGGAGAAGTCGAATCATCTTCGTCTCTGCGCGCGGCCAATTACCAAATGGCCGTACCACAGCGTGAGCTTTAGCGATTCAGCGACGACGCGCGTCGGGCATTGTTCGGCGATTTGGCACTTGGTGACTTTTGATTTTGGCCTTGGTAGCAAGGCTGGCCAAGAGACGGGGCAGAGGCCCAGACGGCCGGACGCGGGACCCGGATTGCGTCGGTCGCCGGGCCGGGTCATCCCGATGACGCGCGCCGATCGCTCGACGCTCGATCGATCGGCACTCCGACTCGAGTGGTGACTTAGTTGTAGGACTGCGGTATTGATCTTGTTATTTGTAAAAAAAACTTTGTACTGTACTCGTATAGTTATATATTTTATTTATTTATTTATTTATTTATGGGTGATTTTTATTATTTCAATTCGTGTTCGTGAGTTTGTTCAATGGACTACCGATTAGCAATTTAGGTTTAGCATCAATCGCATGTGACTATACTATTTGAGTTTCATACGTTTGGTAATTATAAACTATTTTTCGGAAGAATTGTTGAATGATGAAGAGAAAGCGGCGACATTCGATCCTTTTTTGCAAAGCAACAAAAGAAGCTTACTGCAATTTGCTTTGAACCCTACCCCACCTCCCGGTTGGCTGTTGTGGAAGAGCAGAATCGAGAAGATAGAGCAGAAGTTGAAGAAATTGCAGATCCTTCGCCCCCGCTAGCGTCATCGCCACCGCCACCGCCACCGCCCGCATCAAAGCCACCGGTGTATGACATCGATCTTCTACCATATGATCCAGGTGAAAGACTGTCCATAAAAGATTATCATGTTAATGATCAAGATGCAATCCGTAGAGCATATATTACTAAAGGTCCTTGCAAACCTTATATACATGATTTCCCGTATCGAAACATTGGAGACAGACCTCGTCGATTCAGTTTACAATGGTTGTATAATTATGAGTGGCTTGAATATAGTATCAAGAAGGATTCTGTATTTTGCTTTATATGCTACTTGTTCAAGAAGGGCAGTGGGTCAGATGCATTTGTTGTTGATGGATGGGATAATTGGAATATAGGAAACGCCGCACTCATCAAACATAGTGGTTCTAAGGCACACAAAGCAGCTCAGGAGAGGTATATTGATTTTATAAATCCCAAGGTAGCAATTGATTATCACATTGATAAGTGGACTGATGAGGAGCTTCGTCTTTACAAGAAAAGATTGACATATTCACTTAGATGTATCAAATTTCTTTTGCTTCAAGGATTGGCATTCCGTGGAAATGATGAAAGTGAAGAGTCTAGCAACAGAGGCAACTTCATTGAACTTTTGAAGTTTCTTGCAGGAAATAGTGATGAAGTGAACAAGTATGTCTTGAACAATGCACCAGGTAATTGCACTTTGACTAGCCCAAAGATACAAAAGCAAATTATTCATTGTTGTGCCATAGAAACTAGAAAGAAAATAATTGAGGAACTTGGTGATGAGCCCTTTGCAATTTTAGCCGATGAGTCTAGTGACATATCACATAAAGAACAACTAGCTCTTTGCTTGCGTTTTGTTGATAAACTTGGAAGGCCATGCGAGCACTTCATTGGAGTTGTTCATGTAGATGATACTACGTCTTTGTCACTTAAGGAAGCAATTAAAGGTTTACTTGATAGTAATGGATTGAGTATGACTCGGATTAGAGGTCAAGGTTATGATGGGGCTAGCAATATGAAAGGTGATATTAAAGGGCTGAAAACATTAATCATGAAAGAATCACCTTCTGCTTATTATATTCATTGCTTTGCACATCAACTCCAACTAGTTCTTGTAGCTGTTGCCAAGGGAAATACTAATTGCAAGACCTTTTTTGATCAAGTATCTATCTTGTTGAACATTATTGGAGTTTCTTGCAAGCGTCATGGTATGCTTCGAAATGCTAGGCTGGAGAATGTCAAGAAATCACTACAGTGTGGTGAGCTTGAATCAGGGAGTGGTTTAAATCAAGAGATGGGTTTGCCTAGGCCTGGTGATACTCGGTGGGGCTCGCATTACAAAACTATATGTAGCATCATCACTATGTATTCCTCAATTCATGATGTGCTCATTGAGCTTGGTCTTGATATTGCATATAAGGATGATTGGACAAAGATTCATTTTGTGCTTGGAGCATTTGAAACCTTTGAGTTTGTTTTCTTTGTGCACTTAATGTATGTTATTCTTGGATACACAAATGAGTTATCCAGTGTTTGCAGAGAAGGGATCAAGATATTCTTAATGCAATCTCACTTGTTAATGTGGCAAAGAGCGAGAATGCAAATGATTGAGTCGATGGTTGGGATAAATTTCATAAGACGGTCACTTCTTTTTGTATTACACATGGTGTCAAGTTCTGCTATGGATGATGCTTATGTGCCTTATGGAAAATCAGCAAGGTATGCCCGTGCCCGAAACCAAAAAAATGATGACCATTTTAGAAGAGAAGTGTACATTGGTGTCATTGATCAAATTAGTCAAGAGCTTAATAATCGGTTTGATGAGATCAACATGGAGCTGCTCTCTTGTATGTCAGCATTTAGTCCTTCCAAGTCCTTTGCTTCATTTGATGCATGTAAGCTGCGTAGATTGGCTGAATTTTATCCTAATGACTTCTCCAACAACAATTTGGTACAGCTAGAATTGCAACTTGATAATTATATTGATGACATGAAACGAACTGAATGCTTCCAAGGTCTAGACAACATTGTTGATCTCTCAGTTAAGCTTGTTGATACAAATAGGCACAAAGTGTATGATATGGTGTACTTGCTTCTCAAATTGGTATTGCTTTTTTTACCGGTGTGGCTATGAAGCGTTGAAAGGGTATTTTTCGCATTGGTTATAGTGAAAACAAAATCAAGGAATAAGCTAGGTGATATTGTTCTGGATGATTGTCTACAAACATTTATTGAGCGGGATATTTTCTTTCAAGTTGACGAAGATGATATAATTGAGACATTCATGTCATTGAGAAAGCGACGGATCAACAAGTAATATTGTAAGTCTCTTATATGGCTATATTTTAAAGTATTTTGTATTTGATTTGAACAATTTATATGGTTTTAGAATATGGTTTTACCGAATGAGAATATAGTTTTACCAAATTATATATGATTTACCGAATTGCATAAGAATTTTTTTTGCTGCGCATACCCAGAGGTAAAAACCTAGGTCCGTCACTGGACGGCCACCGGCGTGGACCCCGGGACGAGGTTGATGTAGTGGTCCCGGGATCATGGTGGCGGCATGCCGGTGGGCTCGGCGAAGATGGAGCTGAACTCGTCCAGCAAGGCCGGAAGAAGGTCGGCGGTGCTGGCTGTCCCGGCGATGCCCTGCATGCAGACGTGATGGTCCTGGTGCCAGAACGACATGGTGAGTGCGCCGAAGTCCTAGAGAATCGGCCCGAGGGAGGCCAGTCAATGTGTACCGAGGACGACGTCATAGCCGGCCAGTGGCAAGGCAAAGAAGTCGGTGTAGAAGGACTCGCCGTCGATGGAGAAGGCAGTGGCGCGGTACCCAGGGCACGGCACGCGCTCCCTGTTGGCCACCGTCACCTTCATGTTGCTGCGGAGAAGGAGCTGGAGTGAAGTGCGGGCCGCGTCTTCTTCGGAGACGAAGTTGAGTTGAGCCGGAGTCGATGAGCGCGAGGAGGAAGGCACCGCCCAGCTGGATGCGCACTTGCATGGTGTCGTTGGTGCGGACCCTAGCCATGGCGAGCAACGAGATGTGCGGATTGGCCGCCTCAGTTGCTGCCACGAACTCCCCGTCCTGGACGTCGTCGGCTTCATCATCTACAGCCAAGTTGAGGAAGATACGCTGGCAGACGTGGTTGTGGCCCTGGCCAAACTTTTCATTGCAGTTGAAGCATAGGCCGAGGCGACGACGCTCCTCCATCTCAGTCTGCGAAAGACGCTTTACCTGACAACCCTCGACTAAGACCATGGAAGGCCCAGCCTTGGCCGGAGGGGCCGGAAGCGCCGCGAGGCTCATGGCGACGATGAGGGACTGGGGTTGTGGATCTCGACGTCGAGGATGAGTGGTGGCCGGAGTCCGGCCGTGAAGGCCTGGACGCGCTGAGCCTCCGTCAGCGCGCCGACGTGGTGCAGCAGAGCCTCGAACCGGTCCTGATACTCGGAGACGGAGCCGATTCGCTTGTACGCCATGAGTTCGCCCAGCGGATTGGACCGGATCGACGGACCGAAGCGGAGGTTCAACAGTTCAGAGAAACGCCGCCAGGATGTAGTGCCCTCATCTTGCTGCACCTGGAGGTACCACATCTGGGCGCCAGCCTCCAGGTTGTATGACGCCATCCACACTTGTTCTTCCGTCGCAATGCGCTGTTGGTGAAAATAGGACTCAACGGTTGAGGAAGGCCAGCGGATCGGACTTGCCGTCGAACTTGGGAAAGTCCAGCTTCTGGAACCTGGGTGAGCGGTCACCATGGTTGTCACCATGGCCCGAACCCCTGGAGCTCGAGAAGGACGTCGCCGCTGGTCGCTCCTACTGAAGGGCGGCAACCTGCCCTTGCAGATCACTGATGGAGGCAGTGAGGGTTTGGATGAGTTTGGCCAAATCTGCTGTTGTTGGCTCGGCCATGGGTGATGATATGGAGGCGGTGGAGGATGAAGGTGAGGTAGGAACAGATGGAGTGGCGGCGGCTGGGTGGGCTGGCGGTGGTGCAGCGGAGGAAGAACGCCTGGAAGCCGATACCAGGTTGTCAAGGGCGTTGGTGCCCAAGACAGCAGGTCCCCGACTCCAGAGTTCGTAGCTTGATTGGGTAATGGCGCCAGGAGGGTTCCCTGGACGCCCTATGGTGAAGGGGGTGAGATTAAGAGGAGCAGAGGTAGATTAGGAGATAACTTGTTTCTTCATTGATTCCTCATAAGCTGATTACAGAGTATATATAGAGCAGCCCAGCCCCTAGGCGCATAGCTCTGGTCTCCTCGTTTCTCTCCCCATTAATCATTCTCTGATTACTCTAATCTCTTCCCCATAATACTTAATTGCTACTGATTACAGCTGGTGCCTCCTTGGATGCCGCCCTGGCCCTTCTGGCCACATCCCGAGCCCTGGGACGCCATTCATATTGGCGCCCCCACATCACAGTCCATAAGACAAGATCGACTTCCTTTTGCCAGCCAGTGTGCACATCATGACAAATATTGCTCAGCATGAAGCTTGGGCACAATGACTTCAAAAGTGAGCAAATGGTCTCTGTAGAGGAACAAGTGGGCTCTAAGAAAGGTAGGTTAAGACTTAAGAGGGTGTTTGGTTTGAGAAACCAACAGCTATTCACGTGTCTGAACCTTGATTGCTTCTGCTGGGTTTCAACTCTAGCCTACCCCAACTTGTTTGGGACTTAAAGGCTTTGTTGTTGTTGTTGTTGTTGTTTGGTTTGAGAAACCACCCCATCCTATATGAGGTGGAGTCATAATTCATCCCATGAATTTTGGTGGAATAATTCCATCCTCATTCTTATACTAATTGTTAGCTTGTGAGAGATGAGATGATGGATTGAGATCAACCCATTATATTCCATAAACCAAACACAGAAGTGAGGAGTGAATTTTGCAGTCACATTCCTCAAACCAAACACATCCTAAGTTGAGCTGACTGTAAAGGCACAATGGCCTATCTCTTCTAAGAGTTGGGTAGGAACCCGTCTCTTGTTTTCGGTACTTGAAAGTAGAGCAGACACTTTGGGGAACTTTATGACCTACCAACTGGATTTGACAGCAAACTACTAAACTGTATGGTGACACCAAGTTTCACTAATGGAGGATAAAGTGCAATGAGGGTGGTGCGAGGGTGTGTAGGTGGGTGGAGTGAGTGTATCTTAAAAATCACCTAGCATGTGGAAACAATCAGTTCAGATTGTTCTCAGCCAAATGCAATTTCTCATTTCCAGTCAACACATCTTAAGTCTTAACAGACCACAGTTAATAGAAGGATAGAATAATACCCCTCCGACACGACACTCACCCTTCCAAAAATCAGAAGCAGATAGGCCCATTGTACAGTGAGGTAGCTAAGTTTTTATCTAGCAAATATTATGCATCATTCATGCATTGCTTTCGAAAAAAATTCTTCCCATGATAACAAGTGCATCTGTCAGTTCAAATAGCATACCTTCAAAAGCACAATATGCAGTCTATGCACTGAAGAAGTGAGACGCTCAACAGTACCAACACCTTCAAGAAGCGTAGCATTTTCAACTCTTAACCTGCAATGCAGTAGCATGAAACAGAAAAATTAGTGTGAAATGCATGTGCTTGAAAAGAGAAGTTTGTGTTACTAGTTTAATATGCCATCACATCTTAATAGTCAGGAAAAAAACCAAAAAGAGTTCTTTTGCCAATGTTTATTCCACCAAGTTTCTCGTAACATTTTGCTATGCATCTACATGTTCCAATCATTGTATTTTTAACAGCAATAATTTCAATCAGATGCTTTTAACATGAAGGAGAGAAAAGGCAACAGGAAAATAAAGCTAAACACTTTTAGTTAGGGGACACTGGGATCAATAATGAATTGATTCCTTGAAGTTTCATGAGCAATCAGCAATCCCCCTCTTCCAAACAGGTATTTAGGGTAAAAAAATAAGTCTAGAATCCTTGTCTGAATACGAAGCAACATCTCTAGATGCAATCATTTTTTTTTTTAACTTTGACTAACACAATGCCAGCCGTCTGAATTCTTTATCAGATTTTGCAAAACATATTACAAAATATTCTTTGGAGATCTGTGATGGTGTCTAAATAAGCGACAGTTCTGCGTGACTTAGTATTCTCCAATGTAGCATTTTGAAATCATTATTAGTGAATTATAGACCAAAAACAAAATGTAGGGAACAATGTGCAAGTAGAACAATACATCTATGTCACAAACCTTGCAACATCCACTGAATGCTCTTTGCAAACTGTATGATCATTTCCATCAGAGCTCCCATGTCCAATAGTACTACTTTCTTTTCTCATCCAGTGTCTTAAAGATGTCCTCTTCAGCATAGTCTTCAGCATCCCTTGTTGGTCATGCCCAGGAATGACTTTAGATGAATCACCAGTATCATGACCTTCCTTCACAGCAGAGCTGCTGAGCAGAAAAGATAATACAATTACAATAATAACATGTGTAGTTTGGACCCCCACAAAAAATATGTTAAATATTTGCATGTTTGCTTCTGATGCAAAGAATTGGAGGTGTTATGCCTGTACAAGACACCAAGTTGGCCACCGGAATGGTCCTTACATGCTCAATGACCAAACTCAAAGGAACAAGTCTACAGATCAACCAAATTTAATTCAATATGATTAAGGTTATTACAGTTCTGTTTAGTATGTGGCTTTCTATGAGGCCCTTCACAAAAACCAAGCTTTGTTATAGTGATAATGCTGTGACCAATGTTACAAAAACCTATCCCTTTTTTTAAAATTAAAAACCTATCCCTTTATTCCCTTAAAAATATTACTCCATTAACAACAAATTGGGTTATCATGATTACTTACTGAAGAAAATACTTACCCCTTCAATAGCAAATATTGTTCTTTCAGTATTGCTAATTCCATCAGGATCTTCACCTTTTCATCTTTAACCTGTACAAAAAAGATGAAGCTAGTCAAGCGACACACCCATCCAACACTACAAGAGTGCTGATGTGCAACAGAAACTCACAACTAAAAATAAGGAGTAGGACACGACTAATTATTGTCAATCAAGGATGATACTACTGGCAAACCACCAGTGTTAGCAGTGTAGATAGTCAAGTTCACAATATATTGACAAATTTCCCAAGAAAAATTCAAGTCCAAAACTAATTCTAGTCATTTAGTGCATATTTTCGAAAAGAATCATATGGTTCAGTTTTCCTTTTCCAACAGCTAGGAGCAAAATGCACAAAATAGTAATGGTATGAAGTATCAACTTCATGACAATGCCAAATGAGACTGCACCATACTTGCACTATTTAGAACACTCGTCATATCATTCAAATATGTACGTTGTGATTGAAAAGTAATGAGAAGTAGAAAGTGTAGAGGTAATACTTGAGATAAGTTCTTCTGGAGTTCCTCGATAACAATCAGGTCTCTCTGTTTTTCTAATAGGTATCTTTCTTGTTCCTGTGAGAAGAGCATAAGTGCTTCCATCTGTAACGGACACCATTGTAATGTGAGATTATTCAATTCCAGTGAAAAAAATTCATAATGTATTTTAACATAAAATATGATGTTAGCTATCATCTCACAAATTTTGAAATTAAAACTCAACTTGTACGTGGAGAAACAAAAAGGACAAATCTTGTCAAGGAGTAAACAAGACCAACTTAAATAGTTGGGGAGAGTAAATCGAACCAAACGTTAGTTTATGGGGTTATCTGAACATTGGCCAAACTTGGAGGTAGTAATTTGAACTTTTTCCACCCCAAAAAAGAAATCTCGCTATAACTTTCGAACAAAATTGGGAAAAAGAAAGTTAAGTAGGGCTATCAGAAATTGATTCATGAGGATCAAAAACAAAAAGAATCACTGGAGTTAAGTGGTACCTTCTCCTGTAAGGCTTGTGCAAGTGCTTTAGATTCATCAAACGACACGGAGTTAAGATCAGCAGGAGAATCACTCTGCAGCATATGCAACCACAATAAGCTGTGATTATCTATCAGAAGTGTTTCTTCAGGAAAAGAAAAGAAGGTAAATAAATTTGTAGGTACATATCAGAACCCTGATCCCTGAATAGGAAAAGCATTTCCCTTTCTTTTCTTTTTTTTGAAAACGCAGGAGAGCTTAAAGCAATTCCATTTTTAATTCAGCACTCGAAACACTACTGAATTATTCCCCAGCAAAGAGCTAAGAAGTTCACATCTTCATCCACTATCACTTTCTTCATTCATGTGCCCACCATGTTAAGTGAGCTTATAACATGCTACCAAAAACACATAACATGTGCCTTTGTGCCAAGATTACTAAACACGCTAGGCGCTGACCCTCCGCCTAGAGTTTAGGCGTGCCTAGGCGTTTATATCGGCCTGTACTATGTATATGTAATGTAATTGACTAACTATGAATTAAACACTAACATGTGTGTAATTGTTGTTGCTACAGTACCAAAGAGGAGGTTATGAGAAGAGAAATAACAAATAAAGGTATATCTAATAGTATCTTGTCAGAAAATAGAACTTCTAGGGAGCAGAATGTAAGGAATCAGTAAAGGGAATCATAATAAGGAAGTTTCCAGGAATTCTTAGAAAAGGGGCCAAATCACAAAATTGCCCTCCCACCCTCCCTCACTCAATGCTGCCTTGTGTGCTCCCCACACCACCACGAGCGGCGGCGCTCTCTAGGCGCTGACCCTTCGCCTAGAGCCTAGGCATTTATATCAGTCTGTACTACGTATATGTAATTGACTAACTATGAATCATTAAACACCAACATGTTTGTGTAATTATTGTTGCTACAGTACCAAAGAGGAGGTTATGAGAGGAGAAATAACAAATAAAAGTATATCTAATAGTATGTTGTGAGAAAATAGAACTTCTAAGGAGCAGAATGTAAGGAATCACGTAATGGGAATCATAATAAGGAAGTTTTAGAAAAGTAAGTGCTAAAGCTGTGTATTCATCTACAAGCCAACCCTAGAGGGGTAGCAATGTATATGGGTCATACATGGGCCTCATGGGCCTAATATACTCCAACACCCTTCATCTAGATCGAACTACCGGCCAGCAATGGAGTTTCTGAGACTAGACATGAAAAGAAGCACACACACAAGCCCCTCACGCATTTAACTAGCCACTAATGATGTTGAGGCCGGAGCGAAATTACCGAAGGGTCGATGACGGGAGGCCCTTGGTGAAGATGTCGGCAAACTGGGAGGTGGTCGGGACGTGGAGGACCCGAACATCGCCGATGGCAACTCGATCACGGACAAAGTGTAGGTCGATCTCCACATGCTTGGTCCGTTGGTGCTGCACGGGGTTGGTGGAGAGGTACACATGACCGACGTTGTCGCAAAGAAACCAGCGTGTCTCGGGAGAGAGGCTGTGGAGCTCGGCAAGGAGGCTGTCGAGCCAGGAGGCCTCAAACCACGCCATTAGCGACAGTAGCCATGTACTCCGCCTCTAAGATTGGATCGAGGGGAGACCACGGCCGGGCGCTTGGACGACCAAGACACCAAAGTTGCCGCCAGAAAAGACAACAGAAGCCGGAGGTAGAGCGCCGAGTGTCCGGACACCCGCCTGGGCCACAAGTCAGTGTAGGCGACGAGCGAGCTCGGTGGAGGAAGACCACCAAGGAGTAAGTCCGAGTCGATAGTGCTGCATGGAGGTAAGGAGGAGGCGCTTGAGCGCAGTGAGGTGAGGCTCTCGGGGATCATGCATGTGAAGGCATATCCGCCGTGACCGCATAGGTGATGTCTGGCGCTGGTGAAGGTGAGGTAATCGACGGCACTGCAAGACTCCTAGAAGCGAGTGGGGTCTCTGCCACACGGTGGTTCCCACGGCCTCGGACGGCTGCCTGTGTGTCAACTGGAGTAGAGCAGGCTTGCGAGTTAGTCATCCCAAAGACGCTCCGTAATATCAAGAGTATCGTCACCTGTGAAGGAGAAGGCCGGTGGGGCGAGGCTCAACAAGTGACACCGAGGAAGTGGTGGAGCACCCCAAGATCCTTCATAGCAAACTCCTCTCAAGAGAGGCGATGACACTACCGAGTAAGGACGGACTGGAGGTCAGGAGAACAATATCATCAACGTGAGAAGCAGCAGATAGGCGCCTCGGCTCCATGATGATAGATAAACAGGACGATTCGACTTGGCCTCCACAAACCCCCCAAGTGTCGGCAGGAAAGCGAAGAAACCGAGAGTACCACGCCTCGGGGCCCGCTGAGGCCGAGAGAGACTTGTTGAGCCGGCAGACCATGTCCGGACAAGAAGAGTCAACAAACCCACTGGCCGGGCTGCAGATATCTTTGTCTCGGTTAGGGTCCCGTGGAGAAAAGCATTCTTGACGCCCGGTGATGCACGGGCCAAGATCGATCGAGAGCCGTGGAGAGCATCGCGGCGACGGTGGCGGCTGGCCACCACGGATCGAAAGTCTCATCATAATCAACTCCAGGGCGCTGGGTGAAACCCCGGAGAACCCAGCGAGCCTTGTACCTCTCAAGGGTACCATCAGCCCGCCGCTTGTGTGTCCAGATCCACTTGCCAGTGACGACGTTGGAGCCGGGTGGACGGGGCACCAGATCCCATGTCTGGTTGACGAGGAGAGCCGCGTACTCCTCTTCCATCGCGCGGCGCCAATGAGGGTCCGACAAGGCGTCGCGGACGGAAGAGGGTACAGGAGAGATCTGCGGGTCATCGGGCATCGTCGCGAGAGCCCGGGGCCGCAGGGTACCAGCCGCGTGTCGCGTCACCATAGGGTGAACATGCCGCGGGTGTCGGTGAAGGAGTGGCGGGTGGTACACCGGCGACACGACACGGGCAGCTTGAGGTGGCGGCGGCGGTGTAGGGGTCGCCGGCGGAGAGAGGGGGCCCGGTGGTGGTACCGGGAGGGTGGTGCCGCCAAGACACTGCGGCTGGGTAGACGGGCACCTACCGGGCGTAAACGCGCAGAGAGGTGCGACAGCGGTGTCCCCGGACCATGCCATGACGGAGGGGTAGGTGCAACTCCGAGGGTGACGCCCCGACCTGACCGTAGGCGCAGGCGGGCGTCACTGGTGGGCGGCGAGCGGGGGCACGGGCCCGGCGAGGGGCACGGGGAAGCATTACCTGCAGGAGACAGCGGGAAAAATGGCTGGACCACCGTGTCAGTGGGAAACATAGAGAAGGTGTCAGGATCGGGGGTGGGAGGTGGTGTGGTGGTGGTGGAGAAGGGGAAGACAGACTCATCAAACACCACATGGCGAGAGATGAGGACCCGACGGGAGGTGAGGTCAAAGCACCGGTACCCCTTGTGATCCGGGGAGTACCCAAGGAAGACACACAGAGTGGAACGGGGAGCCAGCTTGTGGGGAGCGGTGGCAGTGGTGTTAGGGTAACATGCACACCAAGACACGAAGGTGGTCATACCGAGGAGGGTACCAAGAGAGCGTGGTGTGGTGTGGGAGCCGGGCAGCAAATGGAAGGTAGGCGGTTAAGGAGATAGGTGGAGGTGTGAGACTCTCCGCCCTGTAAGCGAAAGCAGAAGCGGCGCTGGAGCGCAGAAGGGTGCGATGGTGTCGCTCGTGGTGCGAATCATGCGCCGGCCTTGCTGCTCGGGAGGAGGTATACGGGCAAGACATGCATGACTAGACACCTTGAGAGAGGAAGAAGGCACGGGAGGTACCGTTATCGAACTCACGGCCATTGTCTAATCGGGACGGCCTTGATGGTAAGGCCGAACTGAGTAGACACCCAGGCGAAAAAGTGGAGAAGAGTGGTGAAGGTATCCGACTTTGCACGCAAAGGGAAAGTCCACGAATAATGCGAAAAATCGTCAACCACCACAAGATAGTATTTATACCCAGTAAAATTGATGATGTGGAGATGTCCATAGGTCGCAGTGTACAAGATCAAACACATGCGTAGTATTTGAAGAAGAAGAACAAAAAGGGAGACGAACATGACGGCCCAGCTGGCACGCATGACACAAGTGCTCATCGTGAGCCCGAGTACAACCAATGTCGGAACTGCGACTAAGCTGCGTCAGAGCATCACGTCCAGGATGGCCGAGGCGACGGTGCCAAGTGGTGGAGGAAGGAGTGGCGGCGAAGGCAGCTGACAAAGTAGACGGCGACGACGAGGAAGCAGACGCCGAAACCGAAGGGTGTAAAGGGGTCCCGTGCTGTCACATCGGAGAAGAGGACGTCGGGAAGCCAAATCCTTGACAGTAAGACCAGAAGAGTCAAATTCAACGGAACAGGAATTGTCAGTTGTAAAACGACGAATAGAAAGAAGGTTGTGAACCATAGAGGGTGCAACAAGAATGTCAGGAAGACGAAAGGAACCATGAGTGCTGGCAGCACCCACGGACGTAACTGGAAGACACGAACCATTCGCGACCATGATGGACGAAGGATAAGAGGAAGAAGGAGGGTAAATAGAGGAGAGTATACCAGGGTCTGGAGTAGTGTGGTAAGTGGCACCCGAGTCGGCGATCCGCTTGGGACCCAAGAAAGTGTGTCAGGCCATGGTGTCAAGGATCGGCCAAGACCGCTGGGTTCCAACCGACAGGCCCGGGCGAGGTGTCGGGAGGTGTCACCCACGAAGATGCACCGGGAGGTGGAGCCCACGCAGACGGGGAGTGAAACCCCGGAGGAGCTCCAGTGAGCAAGGCCGCTGGTGGGCGAGGCTCTCCACCTGGAGCCGGGAAGGGCCACATGGAGATGCGCCCCGACCACGGGTTATGGAAAGAGGGCAGGTGTGACACTGTGGAGTCGCGGGCGATCGGTGGCTCCTGTGAGGGACTCTGTGTGTGGTGGCCCCCGCGGCCCCACGTCCTCCTCGCATGACGGCGGCGGCCCGCCACGCCCCCCCCCCCGCTTCGCCCGGGGAGGAGAACCAAGAAGCGACGACGAACGCGCCGGAGGAGTAGCGACCAGGGCAGTCGAGGAAGACGAGGACCCTGGCGCGGAGGTGGACCCTGGCTGGACGCCCTGAGTGAGCTCCTCCATGACAAGGTCGCCACGGACTGCGCAGGAAGGAGGAAAGGGCCTCTGCCGGGTGATCCACGCCCGGAGAGGGGCGAAGCGGTCATCGAGCCCGCGGAGGACGTTGAGGACCGAACGCGGTCCTCCACGGGCCGCCAAGGTCGCCGAGGGAGTCCGCCATGCTCTTCATGCGCCGCAGAACTCGCTAACGGAGAGGTCACCGGACGAAGGCGCGGAAGCTCGACGAGACGCAGGGCCCGGCTTCTACATTGCCTGTAAATCGCCTCTCGGCGCAAGCTAAGCCCGGCGAAGCGCCGCAGAAGTTGCGACGAGGTCGTGGAGGTCAAGGAGATCGCCCCGACGATCCGGGAGAGAGGACGACGCGTCAAGGCGCACCACGATGGGGTTACGGGCGCGACCGAGGCGTCGACTAGGACGTGGTCGCCGAGGGCGAAGGGCTGGCGAAGGGTAAGGAGGACCAGTCCCTCGGCCGGGCGAAGAGGCGACTCAAGCTCGAGGACGACGGACGAGGAGTCGGATGTTCGGACACCCCTACCGGTAGTGGGAGCCGGGCCACGTGTGGGTCGGCCGGGTCGTGCCAGATGACCGCGGTGTGAGACGCGCGGTGACCCGTCGAGCTTGAGGAGGTGGTCGCGGTGTCGTAGGAGGTAGGGAGGACGAGGAGCTGCTCCGCCTCAGCGATCTGGCGGGCTGTGGGGGCAGCTGCCACACGCCAAGGCGCGCTCAAAACGAGGGCGGCCGCCCGCACCCGGGCCTGGCTGTCCGCAGCAGCAGCCCGAGCAGCCACGAGGGCGGCGGCGAGAGCGGAGTTGGCCCCGGCCGTCTGGAGAGGGGCAGGGGACGGCAGAGGAGGAGGAGCGCTGGGCCCAGGAGGAGGGGTAGGGAAGGGAGGGGAAGGCCTGGAAGTAGGTGGGGGAGGGAGGGGGAGGGCGGCCAGCCATGGCGGCGGCAAGTGGCCGGCCGGCGGCGGCGGCGGCTGTAGGAAGAGGAAGAGAAGAAGAAAACCTAGCTTGATACCATGCTAAAGCTGTGTATTCATCTACAAGCCAACCCTAGAGGGGTAGCAATGTATATGGGTCATACATGGGCCTCATGGGCCTAATATACTCCAACAGTAAGGGGCTGCAGGCCAGTCGCAACACTCTCCCCACACCACCACGAGCCACAGCACAGTCACGCATGCTCCCCACGCCGCCACAACCCTAAGGCCTTCCCCTGCTGCAGTTCTGCTCCCTTCCCCTCCCCTTCAAACAGATGTGCATCAACGATGCAGGACCAAAGGTGGACGAGGGAGAACAAGAGGAGACCGTGCGGCTCCCTCCCTCAGGCAGCGTGTCTCTGGATCTGGGGGCATGTCGCCTATCCCTCCACCTCCCCCCCCTAGGCGAGGTGGTGCCCCTCCGCCCAGCGCTTAAACACGCCTAGGCGAGCGCCTAACACCACCTTTTGGAATACTACCTTGGTTATTCAACACTAATTGCAGTAAAGGACATTCAGATTATGCTACTTTCACGATTAGGTCCAAAAAAATTAAAATATTTAACATAAGCCATGAAACATGTGTTTGGTCCATCAAATTTGAATATTCATCACACATTAATCCATCCATCAATTATCAGCTTGACATACAGATCCCACTGCTAAAGAGGTGTTTAATGTCAACACAGTTTTCAGTTAATTTGATTTGACTAGAAAGGCTTTGTTATTTTTGTTGTTGTTGATGATGATTTGACTAGAAAGCTTGCCCTAAAAGAAAATGTCGTCACTTGTCAGTTTCTTACAGAGCTAGCATCTTATGATCCTAAGACATGCTATTTCCATATATTTGCTCCAGTTTATGCTATGCTCTAGCAGTTGTGAATGTCGAACACATTTGAAGTGTCACATTCAGAATTCTAACTTAGTGGCCGAAAGGCTGAAGTTAAGGAGTAAGAGCATTCAATTATGATTTATGGACTAATTTGTCAATATCCTCAAAGCATATGTTTCTGTAGCCAATAAACATAGGAAGAGGCTCAGCATAAATGTAGAGGGAAAAGAAGTTTGCTGTCACAACATAGGAAGAGGCTCAGCATAAACGTGTACAAACCTTAGGACATGTGCTAGGACTGATATCTGTAGTAACATGCACATCTTTACAACTGCTGTCACAACATTGAATCTCATCGGCAGGGTGTTCATTAACTTCAGTGTTGATGCAAATTTTAGTTAGCTTATCCTGAATCTCTGCAACAACTTTGATCAACTGCAACGATTCTTCTTCCAATATTTTCATAATTTCAGCCTTTTGATATGTGTAGAACTTTTGAAGTTCTGAAAATCCATTTCTCAGAAATCCATCATACAGTGCCTGCACTCCAAAGTATACAAATTAAAGAGGTCATGAGAAAGAACAATATAATACTTCAGAATTGTACCTGTCTTTTCTCTAATATCCGTGCATTTCTTTGCAAATGCTGTTCAATCTCAAGGCCCTACACAACCAAAAGCAGTAGTTTTCAACAAACCAAAAAGATTTGTTATACCCAAACTTCACTTAGCATTTCCAAGCTTATCTTACCATCCTTAAGTTGCTTTGCAGCTTTGATATTTTAGCTTTAAGTGACTCTTTCTCCTCTTCTAAAGATGCCTACAAAAAATGTCAAATACATTGAAGGAAAAATCTCTGATGCAAAACAATCAGTAGCAAGATGCCATTATTCAAAGCACTTTGGTTTAGGTCCAGATCAACTGGAAAAAATTTCAATAAACAGTAACTCGTGGACACTTTAAATGCACCATTAAAGCAGTTCTTGAGAACAAATTAGGGTCTGCAAGTCATGTTGTACTATTCAAGTACATGGCACAATTAGTTCAATTAGGACATGACATGATGATAGCTGAATAGGACAAATGAGAAGATTAGCACTAAATTTATGAGTTCCATCAATAACACGGATGTTTTCTATCCATGTATGGAGCAGTATGTTGCATGAGAAACTGGGAATCAAAGCATAACTGCAAAAGTCCTGAAACAGATGCCACCAAAGTTTCATCATTTCCTATCTTCCGCATTCCTTTAGTTCCCAGAATAAAACTGAGCAACAAGCCAACAGCATTAAGATGTTCAGGGGCGGAAGGAGGGAGGGGCAAGCACCCCCTTATGATAGATGAATTCCTCTTATGCACATGAAATTCAATGAAAAATGTTGATTTTGCCTTCTAATAATTTATCTTTTAGCATTTGTTCCCCATATCTATAATTTTCTGGCTCTGCCCCAGATGATGTTTAGTGCCACAGATAATTTGTATCTTGCAAGACAAATGAAAGAAACTAAATATGAATTATTCTTTATAATGGATAAGGGCTTAAGGTTTACAATGTACTTCAAAGTTGAGGTTCCGCCATCAGAGCAAAAACTCCAATTGTCAGCAGAATCATCTAGAAGGATTGAACACTTCTCTTCAAAAGTAACGCTTGAAGAACATTCAGAGTCTCTGCAGCGAAGGTCATAGAATTTTAGAATAACCTGAAAGAGAATCAAATATCAGCTTCTGACTGGAAAAAGGTCGAAAATAGGTACAAGTCAGAAAATTATTACAACAGGCTGTAAGGAATATATAACAGACAATAAACAACTATGTAGACGAAATACATAGGTAAAGGACATTCTTATTTATTTTCAAAAAAAGGACATTCTTATATACTTGGGAGTTCATTAAGATCACTATTGCACAGAGTAGAGTAGTCCTTCTAGGTCCAACCAGTTCACAACCTAGAGTGCTGGGAAGAAGAAAAGAAAGAACTATTTGAATCCTAGGTTCAACCAAGACATGTCAAACACATACAGTGTGGATACAGAAATGTAGCAGTTTTCATAAAGATACCAAATTATCAATATTAATGTTTTGGCGTCCTGGGGTGCGGGCATCCACTTATTACACAAATTCCAACTATTCATATTGGCAATCAACAAAAGTTACTTACTTTCAAGGACAATTCTGTATGCGCCTTCAGCTCTGTCAGTTCCCTCTGCAAGTCATCATTTAAGTGTTTCTGTTCATCAATCGCTGATTGATATTCTCTCATCCTGTCAATCAGTAAGCATCATGATATTTTGTGCCCTTATCTAAAAGAACTGTAAGTGGCAAGTACAAGACAAACAAGAATGGAATTTAAAAACATCATGTATTCATGTTACAATTCCATCATCATTTTCTGAATGTTAAATGCTCATAAAAGAGAGAGAAAATAAAACATCACGTTTCGGGTTAAAAAAATCAAAACACCCTGTTATATGTTCTTTTCAATAGAGTTTCGGGTGGTTTGTGCGTACCAACAATTAAGACCATAAAATCAAGATATATGTACTCATATATAGCCACTAAAACCTCACTGGTACATTCATCCACCAGAGAACTCATCGTTGAAATAAAAGATCAAAACATTGTCATCTTATAAGTTCACTAATACAGTATGTAAGGTCCTTTAGTCCATGTCACAGTTATAGAAACAAATCACATATATATAAGTAATAAGTAACAGTTATGCAACATACCTTTCCTCAAAATCAGCAAACTTTCTTGACACTGCTTCCTCCCGCTCTTTTGCTTTCTCACACTAGATAAACAGAATAATATGTGATTCCCAAATTCCAGCAGAAAAACAAAATCATGCTCGCAGCATTTGTATTTAGGTACAGAATTAACTTATTAAGTAAACTAAAAAGAACCTCCATTAATGAACTGTCCCGTTCAGCAAACGCTTGAGCAACACTGCTCTGGAAAAATCTTACTTGCTTTTCTAGATCCTTGTTCTGCATTGTTATTACAAGAAAGGCCATATCAATAACAAGAATATACATATATGCAAGGAATCTCAAGAGAATGCATAACCCTTTTTAATTGCTAGTTTGCTACTCGCCTACTCCACAACAAAGTATCAATTTCTACACAAGAAAACGATGATTTTGCTATCTTGCACTACAGTTCATGTCACACTTGTGCCGACTTGTAGAGAAGACATGCCTCAAAGGTTTCCTTCACAAAATAAGACCAAGCACGAGTGAGCATGACTACACTGCTGAAATTTGCAATTTGACTTCAATTTCCAATCAGTAGATTTTGGACAAGGACAAGCATTTCATTTACGTTCTTCGTATTTCCACATTACCTTCTGCTCTAACAAATATCTCCCCTACACAAATTCTTTATCTAACAGTATTTACTCTTAGTTGGCTTCATTCCCTGAATCAAACACTTCTAACTTCTAATCCATCGCCCTGCCTGCACCTTTAAGGCCTTGCAACCCCAGGCAGGTTCAAGCATAAGCATATCCTATCCACTAGCAGTCCAGACTCATTACAGTTGCATTTTTTACATTGAATACATCTAATACAGAGTATCACTTGTCGCTTCTGCTTCTTGCCTCATCAGCGATGAAGAAATTGAGTAGTGTTCAGCAAGCAATGTCCAGTAAGGAGTACTGCCCAAGATCAGGATGGAAAATGGCATTCTGCTGGGATGACCTACTCACTAAACAAATTTCATCTAATAACTCTTTGCCTATATATAAAGATAGAGGAGAAGAACAAAATCAGCACACATCCCTTAGCAATGTTCATTACTGCTAAAAGCTACAGTTTATTAAATAAAATAGCCACATATTTTAAGTCAAAGTAAGAAACCTTTGATAGTGCAGCACCATGTAACTCAGCAAGTTGGCTCTGAAATTTAAGTAAATGAAAGAATGAGAAAACAGAAAAATAAAGCTGCTATAAATAACAGTAGGGAGAAAGAAGTAGCACACCTTAATTCGATAAGCTTCAGCAAGCTCCTCTTGCAAATTTTGATTCTCTCTTAAGCAACCCCCTAACTTTTTCTGGAGGTTCTCAATATCCTGTTCCAAAGCTGTTGTCCTGAATAGTTACAACAAAAATATTGCTTTGTTTGCACAGTGAATAAAAATGAAAGATTAAATTAGATATGGAAGCACCTCTGAGTAAGCATTCGAGTTGCAACAGAAACATAACCAGGCCCGGCTTGTTGCATACATAATTGCTCAATATCTTTTCTGAGCGCATCACGCTCTGCAAACAAAGTATCTATCAGCACACCCTGTGCCACAAGAACATATACATATACGATGATAAAATCATTAAACAAAAAAGCTCTTAAACAACTACTGCCTCCAGAAATAAATGTGAGTCCATCCAGAAAAAATGAGAGAATACGCTATCCAAAAGATCAGCAGTTTTCTCAAAACGTCATACTTATACGTGTTGGAATTTGGAAACAAAAATAATGGAATGAACCAAGGACTTGGGCAGCTCTTTCAGGCTTTTTCAGAAATTGCATCATACGAGCATACATAACCAAGTAACTCTTGAATTTCTCAGTAATAAAATAAGTTAAGTGATTAATCTCAGTGTGCGCTCCTAAGACCTCATCTAGGAGTACTTAGATATGTCAGAGGGCATAATTTCTCGTTTTATAGAAGCAAAGGAATTCCAGTTGACTATCTGCATTTTTTTCATATTAAATAGGTTGCATAGTTATACTACGTCTTCCTATATATTAAATGAGGCAGCTCAATCGAACTGCTTCAACAAGAAAAAAAAGTACTGAAACTAATCTACAGGATGAAGAGTTGATCCACAGAGAGCTGCATTAATAAACATCACAAAAAAGCAGTATGGTATATGATGGCATTGATTAGCGAAATAAGTACAGATGTCAATCTTGTGTTGTGTAGCACAGTGCACAGATGTGATGTGAGTCTTACCTCGCTGGAGATCTTCAACTCGACGAGTTAACACTTCAACAAGATCTACTTTTTCATCCATCTCTACAGAACAGAGAAAAGGGGTGCAATTTTTCTTGAATGACCAAAAGCATTTTGATATCATAATTACTGAAAAACTTAATAGCAACTTTATTAGAAATAGAAGCATGTTGAGGTCATTACACAATTATTTGATTCAACAACATAACCAGTTACCAGTCTTCCTTAAAAAAAATCAAACTAGCCCACAAAGCACAAACATAGTAGACTAGCAAGGGCACTTAGATTTTTAGCATATCCTGAGAAGGTACGGTAGAAAAATATTTGGTTCCTGTGGAGAAAATGGCTTCTGAGGGCATGATCGGATGATCCCATGACGAGAAATGGTACTAGAAGCATATGACTAGGAAAGTGGAGCTTCAGACCATATATTATTCTAACAGGGAAAAGGCCAGAGAGTGCAGATGAAAAATTGAACAGAAATGACTAGCTAAGCCCCAAGAACAGCTTCAAAGAGGAAAAATAAATTCATTATGACCAAGACTCCGAAGTAAGAACCTTAGGCTTAAGAAAAAGGAGTCATAGAACATGTTCTATCCTACTCCCTCCATTCCAAATTATAGTTCATTTAGCTTTGTCTTAAGTCAAACTTCTCTAACTTTGACCAAGTTTTCAGAAAAAATGAAAAATATATCAACATCTACAAATTCAAATAAACGCTCCATCGAAACAGATTTCATAGAAAATTTAATGGAACTAATTTGATGTTCTAAATGCCGATGCATTTTCTATGAACTTGGTCAAAGCTGAAGAAGTTTGACTTAGGACAAAGCCAAAGCGAACTATAATTTCATTCAAA
This sequence comes from Miscanthus lutarioriparius, assembly GCA_904845875.1. Classification (NCBI taxonomy): domain Eukaryota; kingdom Viridiplantae; phylum Streptophyta; class Magnoliopsida; order Poales; family Poaceae; genus Miscanthus; species Miscanthus lutarioriparius. Next base: position 45,751,839 of record CAJGYO010000001.1, read on the forward strand.
AAAAAGGTGAACTATATTTGGAACAACAGGAAGTATTAAATTAAACCATCATAAGGTATGTTCGAGAAAAAACTATTGTTGTAAGGTATTATAGCAGTTCAAATCATCATATAGACAAAAGTCTGTTGAAAATATAAGTAAACCTGCACTTTAAACAACTTCATATTTCCTGCAGTCAACAAATTACCTTTTGCCACTTGAACAAGACATATTCTAATGGATGAAGTATTTCAGAGAAGGTTGATCAAAATCATTAATCTGAAGTGGAATTTGGAATTACCATATTGTAGCCCTTCAACCCGTCGTAACAATACTTCCAAAGAATTCTGTTTTTCATCCTTTTCTGTTTAGAATCATAAAGATAATTCAATTACATGGGTCTCATTGTAGCAAGTATAACACAATCAAATAAATGTACTCAAAACAGAAACGAAATCACATGCCATTGCCCAAAAAAAAACTTCAATGTAATATTTTTTTTCTGGAAAATGGATCAGATATGTCAGTTAAGTGATGCAAGAGGCAACTAACAGTTGGACAGTAGGGAACATTGGAAATTAAAGAAAATTTGCTAGTTCAATTCGCTCAACAATTTTTGTTCCCTGACAAAAGGCAACAGCAGAAGCAGAATTTAAGGCAGGGAACTAACGAAGTACTTCATGGTGATATGAGACATGGGAATATATTTGCAGTAATCCTTCTATAATGACTATTTAAATTGTGGGAGGGAGGAATTGAGTCTAAACCACAAATGTTAACACTCATTCAGGAATCAAAGTTATAAACAGTTGCATGCAAGAGTCATGCCGAATAAGATCTTAAATAATATCCTGACATGGATTTTGCCAAGCCTCAATATTTGCATCATTTATTTTGTAGCCCAACTCCAACTTGTGCTTTCAGTTCTCACATACAAACAGAGCTCCCCAACCATAATAAGCAACAAACACACAATAAATGTCCTTAACCTACATGCAGCAAGGTGGCACACAAAGTCCTCAATAATTTTGATATTTTGCACGATAACCTTTCATGTGCCCATTTGCACTACTGCTTCAGTACAGCCTACTTTCTGCGCTATGGAAATGCAATTCCTTTTCACTGATGGGATCAATTTAGTTGGCAGCTACCCACAATGACCTCCGGTAAACCTGTGATCAACAGTGCGCTCTACTTGGAAAGAATTTTGGATTGATCACATGAGACAGAGTGGTCCAGTCTTAGGACAAACACCCACCACGAGGTAAGAACGAAGAACTGATAACACCATAGCACAAAGGGAAGCTAGAACAGACAAATAATAACACCAAAGGCTGGAGATTACCGCGCTGGAGCTCCTCGACGCGACGAAGCAGTTCGGAGGAATCTGCAGCTTCGTCCATTTCAGAGCCCACCCGAGGCACTGCTTGCAGGGGCAGAGACTCAGTAAAGGACACGGGTGTATGTTACCAAAAAAACAAAGGACGGGTGTACACATGTATATCCAATCAATTTTTTTGCAAAAAAACGAAGTTTGTAGACATGTATACTACACATTTAATTGGATCAGATCAGATCGGAATACAAATAGCTTAAGCTAGGGTCTGGGTGCTCGGTTTCGCACAGCAGGAACGGAAGAGATGGGGTGGACATACCTGGTGAGTGCTCGTCGTCGGCAAGGGCCCGGAAATGGCGACCTGGGGGGCTGGCGTATGGCGGCGGCGGCGAGTCGTCGCCACTAGAGACAGAGAGAGCATGCGAGGGACACGGGAGAGCACCAAGACCCAACGCGGGGGCAACTGGAGAAAGAAAGGGGCTGCTTGGTTCCAGCGAGGTATTGCCTCGCCTAGCCTGCTGTGCTCGCACGGTCGACTAGGTGCTCGCCCAGACGAGCGAGCCGTATTGGCTCTGCCTCGCCAGCGAGAGAAATCTCGCCCACACAATCTACGAAGCATTCAGATGGGAAAACCAAACACATCTGCTGGTTTGCTAGCCTCGCTCAGCAAGGCATCACAGTGCTGACGATGGAACCAAGCGGCTCCTAAAGCTCACCACCATCGACGGCGAAGTTTTCGTCAATGCCTGGAACATCGAACAACTACGCCGTTTTTACTCTTAATATACGCACACTTTCTCTTATCAGTTTCACTATCGACTCCCTGATCTTTAGTTACACCCGACCCCAGCAACGGCAGGGGGTCGGGCCTCACTCGAAGGCTAATAAGAGCATATCTATTCGGTAGACATTCTCTACGCCTGACCCTTTCTCACGTTAAGACCCAGAAGCGAGGTTTGCGGAAACGAATGCTGAGTAAAATTGGTCGGACTGCGAGAAACCTACGGCGTCTTTGCTCACCAGCGTGATCAGATGTTTTCCCACACCCTGGGTTTTTTTGGCCTTAGCTACGGAAAGAGTCGGTACGTGTTTAGGAGTATATCCACCTGACAAACGTTCTCTGTGCCTGACCCTCTCTCACGTTGAGACCTGAAAGTAAGGGTTGCGGAAACAAACGCTGAGTAAAACTGGTCGGACTACGAGAAATCTACGCCCCAGCGGCTACGGCGTCTTTGCTCACCAGCGTGATCAGAGTTTGTTCACCCGCACCCCGGGCTTTACGGCTTTAACGACGGAAGGGGTCGGAACACACTAACATTTTTATACGAAAATGGGAGAAGGGCTAAAAAGTTGTTTGGCTATAACAAAATTTAAGAGCTTGTCCATTTATTACAAGTTCGTCGTCTAGCTTATCTGCCTAACTAATTTCTTGGGGATGATCTCATCCTCTATTTCCGCAGGAAAGCCCTATGCCAGCGGGCCACCCAAGGCGATCGAATGGCTCGGGCTGCTGCCGAGAGACGATCAGGGAGCAGTGGAATACCACATGAGGGCTATGCCGACCCCGTTACGAACAACGGACCCCGGTTCCGTTCGGACATATCCGGTAAGAGCTCCCCGAACCCATCGCTCGAGCCATCCAAGTAAATCATGTGCCAGTGGGTCACCCAAGACGATCGGACGGCTCAAAGCCGCTGCCGAGAGACGGGTCACCCTTAATCTACGCACATTTTCTCTTATTAATTTCGCTATCGAGCCCCCGACCCCAGCAACGGCAAGGGTTGGGCCTCACTCGAGGGCCGGCAAGAGTGTCTATTTCGGTAGACATTCTCTATGTCCGACCCCTCCTCGCGTTAAAAACTAGAGGCAAGATGTGCGGAAACAAACTCTGAGTAAAACTGGTCGGACCGCAATAAACCTATGCCCCAGCGGCTACGATATTTTCGCTCACCAGCGTGATCAGAGTTTTTCTACCCGCACTTCGAGGTTTAGCCTCCACCTTCCCAGGAATGGTTTGGAGGGGCCCACCTATAGAATCTCCATCGAGGAGAGGCCGGCAGGTCACCCAAAGTTGATCGGACGGCTCGAGCCGCTGCCAAGAGACGGGTAGGGAGCAGCAGGATGCCCCGCGTGGGTTAGACCGACTCCGTCATGAACGATGGACCCGAATTTCACTCGAACGTATCCGGTAAGAGCTCCCTGAACCCATCACTCGAGCCATCGAGGTAACTTTACCAACCCCCCGCTTCTACTTTCCAGTGCATGATCATTCATTCATCCATTCCCATGCATTCATTCATACATTTATCCATATATTCATCCCATACATCCAAGCATTGCGTATGCAATTGCTGCATCACAACACTTCGCGTCGCGTCACGAAGCAGTAGTCGTCTCATTCGATATGAGCGGCAACCGACCGAGGTTCGAAGGCCGGCCCGCGAAGGGCTCAAGGCCGCCTCGCGTCAAACAGAGCCAAGGGAGAAAAACGTAGATGAGCCCCAGTGGCCTTTGCCCGACCCTGCTCAGAACGGACAGGGACATCTCGACTTTCTCGTTCGATCCTAACCTCGAGCCGAGCCCATAGAATCTCCATCAAGGAGAGGCCAGCTGGCCACCTGAGTCGGTCTCTAGAATGACTCAGGCATCTGCCGGGAGACAGGTTGAGGAGTAGTGGAATGCCACATGAGAGCTATGCCGACCCCGTCAGCGAATGACGGACCCGGATTCCACTCGGACATGCCCATTAGCGAGCTCGCCGAGCGCGACACTCGAGCCATCGAGGCAAGTGTCGTTAACTCAGCCCCTCCGGTTGTGGAAACCGCGGATAGGGTGACGCATGAAATTCGGTCGACCCCTACCAAGGGGCTCGGGGGCTCGAGCCGCCTGACCCTAACTTGGGAATCCAACTGACTGGGGTTCGAAGGCCGGCCCATGAAGGGCTCGAGGCCGCCTCGCGTCGAACAGAGCTAGGGGAGAAAACATAGATGAGCCCCAGCGGCCTTTGCTTGACCTACTCAGAAGCGGACAGTGTCATCTCGACCTTCCCATTTGATTCTAACCTCGAGCCAAGCCCATAGAATCTCTATCGAGGAGAGGCCAGCGGGCCACCTGAGTCGGTCTCCGAAATGACTCGGACATCTACCGGGAGGTGGGTTAAGGAGCAGTGGACTGCCACATGAGGGCTATGCCGACCCCATCATGAATGACGGACCCGAATTCCACTCGAATATGCCTGTTAGCAAGCTCACCGAGCGCGTCACTCGAGCCATCGAGGCAAGTGACGTTAGCTCAACCCCTTCGGTTGCGGAAACCACGGATAGGGTAACGACCACAAAGATGAGCTGACCCTCGACCGGCCCCCGCTACACACGGGGACTCGAGAAAAGTTGGACTCGCAAGGAGACCGAATACGCGGTCACAGAGCGCTGGCTCAGATCCTAGGGAGGGGGTACGTGCGAAAACTAAGAATAACGTTTATAAAACAAGAGACGCTTTCTCCTACTAGTTTCGCTATGCTCTCCTCGATCTTCAGTGACACCCGACCCCAGCAACGGCAAGGGGTCGGGTCTCACTCGGGGGCTGGTAAGGGTATATATACACTCTTTTCTGAAATAGTCGTCGTGCCCGACCCCTTCCTCACGTTAAACCTAGTGGCAAGGTTTGCGGAAACAAACGATTGAGTAAAGCTGGTCGGACTGCAAGAAACCTACGCCCTAGCGGCTACGGCATTCTTGCTTACTAGCATGATCAGAGTTTCCCTCCTACACCTCGAACTCTACGGTCTTAACGAATGGAAGGGTCGGAACGCATTAACCCCTTTTCACACATAAAAAGGGAGGAAAAACAAATTCATTCACGCTGAAACAAAAGAACAGATTTGATCAAACGAAATGACAAGTTTGTTTAAAAGATATAGAAGGGCCGGAACTTGTTCGCTTATTACAAAGATGATTGTCCGACCTATCTAACTAACTAGCCCCTCCGAGGGAGAACTACATCCTCTATCATGTCCGCTAGGTCCTACGAAAGGGGAGCCATCACCGCTTCCATCTCCTCCGGCTCGTGGGCTTCATAGCCAGGCGCGATAGCCGTGGCTCATCGTCTCCAGATCGATGTTGTCCCCATAATGAGAACGAGCAATCACGAAGGACTGATTGACCTTAGCACGAAGGGCACTCCTCTCGAGCTGGCGCACCCGAGCCATGATCTCAACGGCACGAGCCGCGAGCGAGCTGGTCCCCTCCGACCGTACCACCTAAAGGTCGTCGCAGACCACTCCGAGGGCAGTGCTCAGGATACCGAGCGCATCACTCTCCGCCTAAAGATTCCTTCTCACCTCGGCGAGGTCCACAGCCAGCTCGGCAGAAACGCTCTCAGCCTCCAGCTTCTGGGTCATCGTGCTTTCGAGCTTGGCCTGGAGTAAGCCGACCTTCTGCTATGCATCGTCTCGCTCTTGGCAAGCCTGGTCACACCTTCGGAAAGCCTGGTCACGCTCCTCGCAAGCCACGCCACGTTTCGTGTGGAGCCTCTCCGTGGTTTGGAGCAGTTCATCCTGCTCCTTGCGTAGCCGAGTGACCGCCACGGTATCTAGGCTCGCCCTCTTCTCCAGGGCCACGAGCTTCTCCTCGGCCCCCAACTTCAATTCCCTTTCCTTCTCAACCTTGGCCAGAAGGTTAAGGATCCGCTGGCATGTCTCGACGTCCTTTTGGAGCAACTCATCTTGCTCCTTCCTGACCCTGGCAGCTTCCTCATCGTCCTTTTGTGACCTCACCGACAGGGCCTCGAATGCCTTCTTGGCCTCGTCAGCATCCCGATGGCCTTGGCCACCCACGACCGAAGATTGTTCGCCTCCTCAGCGAGGGGAGTCAGCTCGGCCATCCTCTACTGGGTAGTGATAAGCTGAGCTATTACCTCCCAACGTAGCCATGCCTCCTCGACGAGGCGGTCCCAGGCCTCCTTCTGTTGATGAAGAAACAAAAATTTCCCCCGGCTGCGAGCTATGAGGGACTGTGGGAAGACGATGATCAGGATACAAAAAATAGAAAAAGGAAGATAAATGCAAGAAGTAGGGTGAAGCAATACCCAGCCGGAGGGAACGACGACGTCATGCAACGCGCCCGTGGCGTGGTTCAGGGCCTCGAGCACGGACGTGATCCCTACGTCGAGGCTCTTCCACTCCATGCCCTCGGCGGCGTTTTCAAGGGTGAAGAGCGTCGACGCCGGATCCTGCGGATTCGTCCACCAGAGCAGGGGCTCGCCCCACGTGGGTGAGCTGCTACCCACCGATGTCAGGCCAGGGATGACTCCTCGCCGGCTCCAAGCATCGCCGACCCCTCTCACCATGATGTCCCCACCAGGACACCCCCTCCGACGATAGAAGAGATCAGCGGTGTTGTGGGGGGTACGACCCCGAATACCCATGACAGACCACATGGGCTGTGCTTCCAGGGGCAGCCCAGCCCACAAGACAAAGCCTTGCGGGGCACGACTCTACTCGGCACCTCCCGTAAGATATCTGGAAGATATCCTAAAAGATACTATGAGATCTGTTAGGATATGTATGACCCCAAGATTCCTGTAATCTGTTATTACTTTTTGGTTATCTCTCATATCTAACCGACTTGTAACCCTGCCTCCTGGACTATGTAAGGCGGGTAGGGACCCCCTCCAAACACACGCAATATCATATGATAGCCAATACAAACCAACAGACCATAGGAGTAGGGTATTACATCATACTAACGGCCTGAGCTTGTCTAACTCATGTGTCTCTGTTGCCTTCTTGTTCTTCATTACATGCCTCTCTGCTGATCAATCTACCTTTGTGGGATACCCCTTGGAGGACTGTCGATGATATTCTGTCGACAGTTGGTGCACTAGGTAGGGTTGTGCGTGTTGTTTCTATATCGAACAAGATGGTATGTTCCGCAGGCTCTTCATCCCTCCCATAGCTCGGCCAGATCTTCACGGTCGGATCGATCTCATGGATCATCAATGCTGACAGAGTCGAAGAGCTCATCAAGCTAGCGCAGATTGATTCTGCGCCGATCACCCCAGCACCTATGACTGTAGATCCGATCTTGGAACTGCCTTTGAGGTCGCCTTCATCGACAACTCGTCGCCCGCTTCCTCGCTACCAGAGGAGGCACATCAACAACGATGATCTGATCGCATCTATCGATCAGGTTGGTCAGATGCTTGCCGATTGATTCTCCATCGCCGAATCAACTCTGGACACTCTGGTTCAGTGTCGACCACCCTCCGATCTAGATCTATCGGAGGCTACTCGAGAAACTCTAGGGGTTACGACCCTACCCTTCGGGTTCACCAACATCGCTGCCACTTACCAAGATGCTCTAAGGGGCAAATTCACCGACTAGGTTCGAGTTGTCCATCCTCTTGCCGACCAGATTGTCGACCAGCCTCTGTTGGCCGTCAACATGCTGCACGTCGCCGACGCCCTGGAGCATCCCTCCAAACCATCCTGGAGGAGAATCCAGACTCTGAGTCCTAGGGCTCTACGGAGACCGTCGCTGAAACCACCACCGAACTACTTCCTCTCCCTCCTTTCCATGGCGGCGCAATCTTCAACGTTAGCGTCGACAGCCCCCCTCAGAACAGCGAAACCGAGGAGGAACGTGCCGCTCGTGAGAACCGAAATGTCAACCGTGCGTAGCGCCGAGCAAATGAGGTTGCCCTTGCGATGGCCGAGGCTTAGCTTAACTCGCAAGGAAGGCCACTCCAACGCAATCTCGACGACAAGTTTTGTCCGTGTTGACGACCACGACATCTACAAGACCCTAAGCGCCAATCTGGCAGTGGCCGCTAACGAGCTCACCTGGCTCCCGCAGACACCCGAGGTCGCCAAGGTAGCCACCATGCTTAAAGCAGCACACTGTCAAGTCAATGAGATCTGCTAGGATCAGAGACCTTCATACTCCACAACCTCGATTCGCTGATCAGCCGCGCCAAGGTCCGATCGCCGCCCAAGTCGCTTCACTGACCAGCACTGCGACGACAGGCAACCCCTCCAGGGCGGAGCTAGGGGCAACCACATTGAACATCACCGCCAACATGACCAGGAGGTTGACCAGGACGTCCGAGTGCACCTCAACAATCCCCGAGATGCACAATGACGTATCGACAAATGCCGCTTCGGCCGCCATGAAGAAGAAGTACACTGCCGCCAGGAGTATGAGCAAGAGTAAGGTAACCCAGACTCAGCTCTCGAGCCGGTCAACGCCGGCAACGCTGCAGACGATGGGGGCCGACAACCCCAAAGGGCCCCCAGCATTCATGAGGGCGCTCCGAACACTTCAGTGGCCCCGTGGTTTTAAAATCACCGGGGTTGAGCCCTACGAGAGAAGGATGAATCCAACACAGTGGCTACAGGCTTACGCCACTGCTATCCACGCCACCGGAGGAGACACAAGTGTCATGGCAAACTATCTTCCCATTATGCTCACGCCAACCGTCATGAACTAGTTCACAAGCCTTGCCCCGGACTCCATTAGATCCTGGTAAGAGCTAAAGAAGGTCTTCACCGACAACTACATGGCTACGTGCAATCGGTCGGGCACCAAGCATGATCTAAACTGCATCTACCAAAAGCCATCCGAGCTCCTCCGTAGCTACATCAGACGCTTTTCTGAGATGAGGAATTCTATACCCAACATCACGGAAGCTGAGGTCATCACCGCTTTCATCTGAGGACTCCATCGTGAGCTTCGCTCCAAGTTCAACCGCAAGCCGCCCATAGGAATTAGCGAGATGGTCACAACCACCAACCAGTACGCTGACGCCGAGGAAACCGAGGTGCGCTTCAACAAGGATGCGGGCACTCATTGCCCAACTCACCACAGCGATGACCGCCCCGACGATCGATGCCACAACGACGACCGCAGTTACCATCGGGACAGCGGCCGTGATCGGCCAGAAGCGTCCAAGTCTGGTCAAAATCACCACTGCCGGCCAGACCACATTGTCGCCGCTGTTAATGAACCTCGCGCCAAGCACAACTACAATGAGCAATACAAGAAGATCCTCGATGGCTCGTGCCCTCTCCACAAGAACGCCAAGCATAAGATGAAGGACTGCCTTGGCTTGGCTAAGGAGTTCTAAGACAAAAAGCTAGACGACGACACCAACGACGGAGCCAGAGGCCGCCGACCACCTGGGAGCAATAACAATGCCTTCTAGAATCACGATAAGGTGGTCGCCACCATCTTCGGGGGCTCGCCTCCACCGAGAGCAAAAGAGAATGGATGCTCGCCGCCTAGCGGGTGCTCGCTGCACTACGAAAGACACCGCCGCCAACCCTAGCTATCACCCATGGTCCGAGGTCCCCATCACCTTCAGTAGGGCTGACCAGTGGGCGGACATCCCCTACATAGGGCGTTTCCCCCTCGTCCTCGATGCAATCGTCTAGAAAGTACTTTTCAAAAAAGTGCTCGTTCGACGGTGGGAGCGCTCTGAATCTCCTTTTCGCTAAAGCCCTAAAGGAGTTGGGCCTCGGGATAACAGATCTCACACCCTCAGACTCCTTTTGGGGTGTGGTACCTGGTAGGGCATCCAAACCGCTTGGAGAGATCACCCTACCAGTACAGTTCGGCACGGCAAGCAACTACCGCATCGAGCACATCAACTTCTACATCTCCGACTTCAACACCGCCTACCACGCCATACTTGGTCGGCCAGCTCTGGCCAAGTTCATGGTTGTACCGTACTACACTTATCTGGTGCTAAAGATGCCTTCACCTGCAGGAGTCCTAGCCTTGTGGGCCAACCTCTCCATCGCCTATGCTTATGAGACAGAGAGTCTCGCCCTCGCCGAAGCCACCGACCTCTCCATCCAGATGGCTAGTGTGGTCACCGACGCCAAGACGGTGCCCGCCGACAACCTGGAGATCCCATCACTGGAGCCTCCTCGCGCCTTCGCCAAGTCCAAGGAAACCAAGGAGGTCGGCCTCAGCCTTGACGACCCCTCCAAGGCCGTGAAGATTAGGGCTCATCTCGATCCCAAATAGGAAAGCACGCTCGTCTCCTTCCTACGTGCCAACGCCGACATGTTTGCTTGGAAACCTGCAGACATGCCGAGGGTACCGTGGGAGAAGATCGAGCACTCCTTGAATGTCTCGTCGACCACCAAACGGATCAAGCAGAAACTCCGCTGATTAGCGCCAGACAAAAAGGAGGCTATTAGGGTAGAAATAAAATGGCTCCTAGCTGCCGGATTCATAAAAGAAGTGTATCATCCTAAGTGGTTAGCAAACCCTGTTCTCGTTAAAAAAGAATAAAGAATGGAGAATGTGTGTTAATTACACTGATCTTAACAAACATTGCCCTAAAGACCCCTTTGGTCTGCCTTGGATAGATGAGGTTGTAGACTCCACCGCCGGCTGCGAATTGCTCTCCTTCCTCGACTGTTACTCCAGCTATCACCAGATCTCCCTCAAGGAAGAAGACCAGATTAAGACGTCGTTCATCACGCCCTTCGGTGCGTACTGCTACATCACCATGTCCTTTGGACTCAAGAACGCTGGGGCGACCTATCAAAGGGCCATCTAGATGTGCCTCGATCAACAGATCGGCCGCAACGTCAAAGCTTACATCGACGATGCGGTCGTCAAGTCTAAGACCGCCAACAATCTTATCGCCGACCTCGAGGAAACATTCGCCAACCTAAAAAGGTACTGATGGAAGCTGAACCCTTTAAAGTGCATCTTTGGAGTTCCATCCGGTATACTCCTAGGCTACATAGTCAGTGCACATGGCATCGAACCCAACCCCAACAAGGTCTCCACCATCACCAACATGAAACGACCAACATGCGTCAAGGATATATAGAAGCTTACAGGCTGCATGGCTACTTTATGCCGCTTCATATTGCACCTCGGTGAAAAGGGACTACCGTTCTTCAAACTCCTCAAGGCCTCCGAGCGCTTTTCCTGGTCAGAGGAGGCAAATACAGCTTTCGAGCAGCTCAAGTTGTTCTTAACAAAGCCTTCGATCATGACGGCGCCTCGACCAGACGAAACTCTACTGATCTACATCACCGCCACTTCTCACGTCGTCAGCACAGCTATCGTCGTCGAACGCGAGGAGGACGAGCATGTCTATAAGGTGCAATATCTGGTCTACTTCATCAGCGAGGTCCTTAATGAGCCCAAAACTCGTTATCCCCAGGTCCAAAAGCTGCTATACGCCATTCTGATTATGTCGCGCAAGCTCCACCACTACTTCGAGTATTACAAGATCACCGTGGTCACCGAGTTCCCTCTAGGGGACATTCTCCGCAACAAAAATGCCAACGGATGCATCATCAAGTGGGCTGTTGAGCTCGTCACTTACTCCATTGAATTCAGAAGCAGGCCTTCCATCAAGTCTCAGGCGCTCGCTGATTTCATCGCTGAGTGGATCGAGATCCAAGAGCCCATCACCACTACTTGCCCTGACCACTAGGTGATGTACTTCGACGGTGGCCTCAACATCAATGGTGCTGGTGCGGGCATTCTGTTCATCACGCCGACCAAGGATAAACTTCGATACATTCTCCAAATACATTTTTCGACCTCCAACAATGACGCCGAATACGAAGCATGTCTCCATGGACTCCGTATAGCCATTGAGCTCGGCATCAAATGCCTCATGGTATACGAGGACCCGCGCTAGTCATCAACCAGCTCAACAAAGACTGGTCCTGCTCCAGTGAAAAGATGGATGCGTATTGCACCGAAATCAGGAAGCTTGAAGGGAAGTTCTACGGTATTGAGTACCACCACGTGGTACGCGATCAAAATCAGCTCGCCGACCACCTATCCAAGTTAGGCTCATCTCGTGCCACGATTCCACTGGGGGTCTTCGTTCAAGATCTTTTGGTGCCATCTATTAAGGAAGAGAAGGAAGTTCAGGAAATTCCCCCCGTCGAGCAGCTAGTACTTACGGTGCCTTCGCCGGCCGCCGATTGGAGGGAACAGTTCATCAAGTACCTCACCAGCACCAAAGTACCCACCGACAAGACTGAAACCGAACGCCTAATCCATCGAAGCAAGCATTATGTGCTGGTGGACGACAACTTGATGAGGAAAAGTGCTAAGGAAGGGATACTGCAGAAATGCATCACCCAAGAAGAGGGAGTGAAGCTACTTCTCGAAATTCACTCTGGTTCCTGCGGCAACCACGCGGCCTCGAGAAACCTAGTCGGCAAAGCTTTTTTGAGCTGGTTTTTACTAGCCCACAGCCATCTTCGATGTAGAAGACCTCGTCCGACGTTGTGAAGGATGCCAATTTTTCGCCAAGCAATTACACGTGCCGGCACAAGAACTGCAGACCATCCCAACTTCCTAGCCCTTCGCATGCTGAGGACTGGATATGATTGGGCCTTTCAAGCCAGCACCAGGTGGTTTCCGGTACATGTATGTCGCCATCGACAAGTTCTCCAAGTGGATCGAGTATAAACCACTTGTCTTGGCTACTGCAAAGAAAGCAGTCGAGCTCTTCGAAGATATCATCCACAGATTCGGTCTCCCGAACAGCATCATCACCGACCTCGAAACCATATTCACTGGTCATCATTTTTGGGACTTCTACGAAGACCGATGCATCTTCGTCAAATACGTCTCCGTTGCCCATCCTAGAGCTAACGGTCAGGTCGAACGGGCGAATGGCGTGATCCTTGATGCCCTCAAAAAGAGGCTATATTAGAAAGAATAAAAGCATTTGGGAAGATGGCTCAAGGAGCTACCAGCTGTGGTCTGGGGATTGTGTACTCAAGCTAGTCGCGGCACCGGTGTGTCTCCATATATGTCTTGGTCTATGGCTCATAAGCCATACTACCAGCGAACGTTGCCTTCCGAGCACCTAGGGTGGAAAATTATGATGAAGAGCAAGCCGCAGTTGTTTGAACAGAGGACGTCGATAGGGCCGAGGAGGAGCGCCTAATCACCTGCGTCCGCACAGCCAAATATCTAGAAGGCTTGTGGAGGTACTACAACCGCAACATCAAAGGTCGTTCATTTGCTATCGGCGACCTTGTTCTCCGCAGAAAACAAAAAACCAAAGGGATACACAAGCTCTCCTCCCCCTAGGAAGGGCCTTATGTCGTCAAAGAGGTTACCCGACCAAGGTCTTATCGCCTACGTGACTTAGACGGAATCGATGTCCCCAATTCATGGCACATCGAGCACCTTATACGTTTCTATCCTTGAAACGCTCCAGATATGTATTCTCCACTTCATGATGAATAAAGTTTTGGTCGCCATAATTTGTCTCCATTTTTTCGCCATTACGATTTAATCTCCACTTATGGTCACCAAGCTCTAAGCTACTCCTTAACAAACTCCAGTACGAGATTGCCATAACTGCTCCGTCACGTTTCTCCAAATCTCCAACGTATTTCACCGAGCAGGTTTCTCCAAATCGCCGACCATGTTTCTCTAAATCTCCAACGTATTTTGCCGAGCAGGTTTCTCCAAATCGCCGACCACGTTTCTCCAAATCTCCAACGTATTTCGCCGAGTAGGTTTCTCCAAATCGCCGACCACGTTTCTCCAAATCTCCAAGATATTTCACCGATCGCTGAGCAGCACACGTCTTGTTCTGCGCTCTATGGAGAAGACCCAGTCTTCGATCTCTCCCTACACGTGCTACGGGCTCCGCGCTCTGCGTTATGGGTGGTCGGCTGTGGTTCCTTGGTCATGCTCGTTCCTCCTACACATGCACGGGCTCCGCGCTCGACATTATGAACTATGGGCTAGCCAAGGCCAAGAGCACAGTAGAGAACTAACTGCTCGGACGCCACTAATATTACGTATATCTCCAAGTTATTTCGCCAACCGCCGAGCAACACACGTTCCGCTTTGTTCTGTATGGGGAAGACCCACTCTCCGATCTCTCCCTACACATGCTACGGGCTCCGCGCTCTGCATTATGGGTGGTCGGCTGCAGTTCCTTGGTCACGTCTGTTCCTCCTACACATGCACGTTGTGAAGGATGCCAATTTTTTGCCAAGCAATTACACGTACCGACACAAGAACTACAGACCATCCCAACTTCCTAGGCCTTCACATGCTGGGGACTGGATATGATCGGGCCTTTGAAGCCAGCACTAGGTGGTTTCCGGTACATGTATGTCACCATCGACAAGTTCTCCAAGTGGATCGAGTATAAACGCTTGTCTCGGCTACTGCAAAGAAAGCAGTCGAGCTCTTTGAAGATATCATCCACAGATTCAGTCTCCCGAATAGCATCATCACCGACCTCGGAACCACATTCACTAGTCATCATTTTTGGGACTTCTGCGAAGACCGATGCATCTTCGTCAAATACGTCTCTGTTGCCCATCCTAGAGCTAACGGCCAGGTCGAACGGGCGAACGACATGATCCTTGATGCCCTCAAAAAGAGGCTATATCAGAAAGAAGAAAAGCATCTGGGAAGATGGCTCAAGGAGCTACCAGTTGTGGTCTAGGGATTGCGTACTCAAGCTAGTCGCGGCACCAGTGTGTCTCCATATTTCTTGGTCTATGGCTCAGAAGCCATACTACCAGCGGACATTGCCTTCCGAGCACCTAGGGTGGAAAATTATGATGAAGAGCAAGCCACAGCTGTTCAGACAGAGGACATCGATAGGGCCGAGGAGGAACGCCTGATCACCTGCGCCTGCACAGCCAAATATCTAGAAGGCTTATGGAGGTACTACAACCGCAACATCAAAGGTCGTTCATTTGCTGTCGGCGACCTCATTCTCCGTAGAAAACAAAAACCGAAGGGATGCACAAGCTCTCCTCCCCCTAGGAAGGGCCTTACGTTGTCAAAGAGGTTATCGGACCAAGGTCTTATCGCCTACGTGACTTAGACGGAATCGATGTCCCCAATTCATGGCACATCGAGCACCTTATACGTTTTTATCCTTGAAACGCTCTAGATATGTATTCTCCACTTCATGATGAATAAAGTTTTGGTCGCCATAATTTGTCTCCATTTTTTCTCCATTACGATTTAATCTCCACTTACGGTCTCCAAGATCTAAGCTACTCCTTAACGAACTCTAGTATGACATTACCATAACTGCTCCGTGACGTTTCTCCAAATCTCCAACGTATTTCGCCGAGCAGGTTTCTCCAAATCGCCAACCACGTTTCTCCAAATCTCCAAGATATTTCGCCGATCGCCGAGCAACACACGTCTTGTTCTGCGCTCTATGGAGAAGACCCAGTCTTCGATCGCTCCCTACACGTGCTACGGGCTCCACGCTATGCGTTATGGGTGGTCGGCTGCGGTTCCTTGGTCACGCCTGTTCCTCCTACACGTGCATGGGCTCCACGCTCGATGTTATGAACTATGGGCTAGCCAAGGCCAAGAGCATAGTAGAGAACTAACTGCTCGGACGCTGTAACACCCTGGCTCAGGGCTTAATATGATTAATAGGATACTTATACCAACAAGTTGTAACTTCATTTTTGGAAGCCCATCTCTTAAGAACTTCAAGGTTAAACGTGCTTGGCCTGGAGCGATGGGTGACCGACCGCGAAGTTCTTCCCGGGGCGCATGAGTGAGGACAAAGTGCGCAGAAAAGACTGGTGTTGGTCTGTGAGGGCAGTTTATGTCCTACGAAAGCTATCAGATTTAAGCGGGCCTGGCCTCGAGGAGGCGGGACGTTATAGAATGGTATCAGAGACGACCCTTGCGGTTTCACGGGTGCGTGTGTCAATTGCGCAGGCATGGTGCGCATGGCTGGTGTGGACCCAGAGTGGTCACCCAGCATGGCACATGCGCTGGCACTGGACACACGGACGTGGCCAAGAGGGGACGTTCCTAGCCTGGGGTTGACCGACGAGGACGTCGGTCTCCTAAGGGGGTGAGGATGTAACACCCCGGCTCAAGGTTTAATATGATTAATAGGATACTCATACCAACAAGTTGCAACTTCTTTTCTGGAAGCCCATCTCTTAAGAACTCCAAGGTTAAGCATGTTTGGCCTGGAGCGATGGGTGACCGACCGGGAAGTTCTTCCCGGGGGCGCATGAGTGAGGACAAAGTGCGTAGAAAAGACTGGTGTTGGTCTGTGAGGGCAGTCTATGTCCTAGGAAAGCTATCAGATGTAAGCGGGCCTGGCCTCGAGGAGGCGGGACGTTACAGACGCCACTAATATTACGTATATCTCCAAGTTATTTCGCCAATCGCCGAGCAACACACGTTCCACTCTGTTCTCTATGGAGCAGACCCAGTCTCCGATCTCTCCCTACACATGCTACGGGCTCCGCGCTCTGCATTATGGTTGGTCGGCTGTGGTTCCTTGGTCACGTTTGTTCCTCCTACACATGGACGGGCTCCGCGCTCGATGTTATGGACTATGGGCTAGCTAAGGCCAAAGATTTTAGTAACGAACTAACTGCTCAGACGCTGCTTATACTGCGTATAGTTGCGTTAGGTTTAATCTTACAACGATTTCTTCACCGCAACACTACAAACTGCATAAACATGCACATGTCAACATTTATACATAAACATAAATGTCTGTCTATGCCCTTGCGTGCTTTTAACTACTCTATTCAGTTATTACAACATTCTCTCCGAGCAGCTCACCGAGCTTTGCCATCGCCGTTCGTCTCACCGAACAGGTCGATGTCGCCAGCCAGCTTCTTCGCCAAGTGCTCCACCTCATCCTCTAGCTGCTGGTGCTCTGCCTCGCCCATCCCTTCAGCACATCCAGCCCCTATCGCCTGAAGGTCAATGGCTGGATAGTTGGACCGAACCACTGCAAGGGCGTGAGTAATGGCGGTAACAATGGCGTCGCGGTTGAAGCCCTTGAAGTTCTCCTACACCGCCTTGCACCTCTGGATGATGGTGTCCGAACGTGGTGTCCTACCGTTGGGCTGAGGAGCCGCCTCTAGGTCGACACAGTCGAGCACCGGTTTGACTTTGGTGACTACGGCGTCGAACTTGTCCCTTTGGGTCCTGGCCTCCTGCACCAGCACATCAAACTGTGCCTTGACCCTCTGACGTTAGTCTGCAAGTATTGCAAGGTTCCATCAAGCAAGGAAACTACTTCAACAGTAACTCTAGCCAGGAAGTACTCACCTTTTAGCTCCTCGGCCAGTTTGTCTGCTCGACCTGACTCCTTCGCCTTCTCCTCTTGGAGTTGCTCGATGGCCTGGCACAGCTGGCTGAGCTCCGCATCTTGCTCTACAAGCACAACAGTCATCACCAAAAATGTGGTTGTTCAACAATACAAAGCACATTCGTCGATACGTCGTACCTGCTTTCTGGTCGAATATGTTCCTAAGCTGCTCGAACTTTCGCTCCAGCTGCTCGGAAGCACTCTATAGCTACTCGGAGACATTGGCTAGCTATTCAGACTTGCCACACAGCTGCTCGGACACAGTCGCTAGCTGCTCGAATAGGATGCCTCTCTGGTACTCCAGGTCCCGCGTGTTGGACTCAGCAAGGTCTCATTCGCGCTGGGCCCTCTAGATGTTCTTCTCCATAAGGTTCATCGCCTCCTTGAGTTTTTCATTCTCCTCGGTGAGGGGCTCCATCCTCTTTATTAGCTAGCGTCACTGCTCGGTAGTCCGAGTTATCCCCTACAAAAATGCCAATATTATGAAGAAGAACAATTTCCAACATCAAAGATGAACATTACAGATGCAGTACTGACCTTGGTTTGTTTCATCACTCCGGCAAGGGCGGACTTTAGTCTCTTCAGCTCCCTGGTGGTGTCCTCCTCCTCAACAACCACCACCTCATCATCGCGTCTGCAGAGGATTTGGACAGCTTGGGATCAAGATTCCTCATGTTCGATCTCTTCCACCTCGTCCTCCTCCACTACAGCTAGAGGCACCACCAGGGGGCTCCGTGGCCGGACCACGGGTCCGACCACGCCCTGTGATGCCTCGGGGGGCGCTGGTTGCTCCTCGAGCGCCACCGGCTTCGCCGCCCCAGACTTAGGCGCGGCACCGGCATCTCCTTCATTCGCTGCTAAAGACCCGGTGGTTTCCGCTGTTGCCCCAGGCATCGTCGCCGAACCATCCGTCGTCGGCGCCAACTGTTCGACACCGCCAAGTCCGCCAGCAGCGGTAGTTGACTCCTCCATAGGCCGTCGAGCACATGGGGACTCCAGAATGGGGTCCACCAGCATCTCCTCTACCCCGGGGCCAGCCTTCGGTTGCTCGTCAGTCTAGATAGGCAGGGCTAGATCCTCCATATGCCTCGCTCTATATCAGATCAGCTCATCAATCACCAAAAATGGATAAGGAAATGACAACCAAATAACTCTAAGACAAGGGTATTTATGTAGCGGCTTTCCGGTAGATTTTTCTGAACCGACGCTGCCTACTCGAGCCCTCAGCCATGGCCTTGGGGTCGACGCCTGCATCTTGGGGTGGAGGTCCCGTGATCTTCGCTATTGGCCTCTCCTCCACCCGCCGCTCCGGGGCTCCCCTCGCCTGTTGCTCGAGGACTCCCTCCACCTATCGCTCCGGGACTCCCCTCGCCTGCTGCTCGGGGACTCCCTCCACCCGCCGCTCCGGAACTCCCCTTGCCTGCTGCTCAGGGACTCCCTTCGCTTGCTGCTCGGGGGCTCCCATCGCCTACTATTAGGGGACTTCCACCCCTCCCCTCGGTTGTTCCTCCGTGTGCGTGTTGTGCGGAGGCGCCTTCGTGCTCGGTGGAGGAGCTACTGTAACTTCGTCATCATCCGACCACTCGAACATCGCGGTACTCCATGTTCGAGTGGTCTGGTCACTGCCAAGCGAGATGCCGCCCGGCTTGAGGGGAGCGGCACCCGCCGTCTTTCTCTTCTTCTGGGCTAGCTCGCCTGCCGCTGCCCACTTCCCCCGGACTTTCTCCAACACCGGGGATGGACTCTCCGATGAGATGCTGATTGCTCCCTCCTCAGGCTGCGTCGATGGCTGAACATCTACTGCCTACGGCCAATCATCCCTCGGCACGCCCGAGAACTACACTGCTCTTTCCTATGAATGGATCTTCGCATAAGTGAATCAGTCCACTGCTCGGCAACGACAGAAGATAAAAAGCATCAGGAACACACAATTGAGATATTTACCTAAGGAGGCAGATTTTTGCAATGAAAGGGTCTCATCTGCCCTGGCAAGTTGAACGAGGCAAATGGAGCGAATAGCTTTGCAGCCTGCTCTTGCACTACGTCCCTTGACAGCATCTCCGTCCTCTCCTGGGTACCATCGGTCTCCCCCTTGAAATCAAAGGCTGCGTGAGCCCTCTCCTTGCAGGGCTGGACATGGCACACTATAAAGCTCGCTGCCACCAATCCACCATTGGTCTTCACGCCCTTTATTAAGCCAAGGAGCTCCCTCACTCGCTCCATATCAGCGCTGCTTGGCATCTCCGACCAGCTCTTCTGGCTCTCCGAGATGTGGTCAACGTCGCAGCGGACGGTAGGGTGGTTCTGCTTCATGTAGAACCACCTGGCGTTCCACCCCTTCAGCGACGTGTTCAGCGGCACAGTAAGGTACTCACCCGCCATTCCATCACGCGATTGAAGGTACACTCCACCGACCACCTTGGAACCACCGCCGCCTCTCTTCTTTAGCCAGAACAGGTGACGGAAGAGGTTGAAGCGGGGAAGGATTCCGAGATACGCCTCACAGAAATAGATAAAGATAGATATCTGTAATATGGTGTTTGGGTGAAGGTTGCACAGACTAACTCTCCAAAACTCCAACAAATCCCTCAAGAACGGGTGAACAGGAAAACCTAATCCATGCCAAAAGTAATCCTCAAATACTATAGCTTCGTCGGTATGAGGCATTAGGAAGGGCTCACCGAGGGTCAGCCGCCATCCGGCGGTGACGTGGTCGGGAAGAACGCCCTCCTCCACTAATCTGTTGAGCTCCGCCTCCCCCATGCGCGATGGCACCCACTCTTCGTCACGGCTAGCTCCGGCATTCACCTTCTTTGGGCTCGCCTTCTTTGGGTTCACAGCTCCCCTCTATGGTGCCATCTCTCAGATTTGGATGCAGACTGGTGGTGGAAGCACGCGTGGATGTGAATCTGGGAATGCGAGGGCTAAGGAGGAAGATGAAATGACAAAGTGGCAAAGGTGGGAGCGCGGGGTGCGGCGGCGCAATTATAAAGCACTCCCCCCACCTTTTCGCATTCGAGGGTTTTTGGGAAACTGCTCCCACGATTTGCGCCTCTCCAAATCCTCCGCAACAGCAAGGTGGGCCGTTACTTGGGCTTTCACGTATTCGCGGCCCGTATCGTCGATTTATCTCCACAATTTGTTACGGCTTGCGAATATTCGCCGACTTCTCCGCCAACCGTTACGGCTTAGTAATTACTACTGTACAGCCATTACTCCGGTATTTTCTCCGTGATTTGTTTTCTCCAAGATTTCCTCTCATGGCTTGGGGACTACGTCAGCATTACGTCTCGGTTCCTTGCCGCATTGGGGATTTTTATTTAGTTGATTGTTGTTTCTGACCCTAGCACCACGTGACCACGTCACCTACTGTCAGGCTCGGGGACTAAGTGGGCACAATTCACCTTGCGGTGAATGTGCTTTTTTCTCACGCAATATCATACGATAGCCAATACACACCAACAGACCACAGGAGTAGGGTATTACGTCATACTGATGGCCTAAACCTGTCTAACTCGTGTGTCTCTGTTGCCTTCTTATTCTTGATTATACGCCTCTCTGCCGATCAATCTACCTTCGTGGGATACCCCTCGGAGGACTACCAACGATATTCTATCGACAGGTGTGGACGCCGACCTCTCTCCCAGCACCACGACTCCCGGGGACCCTGTGGCCACGTCCCCCTCTGTCCGACCCACGCTAGGCACTGTTGCTTGGGCCGCCGATGCACGGGTCATGCCGGTGCCTCAGGCGCAGCTGTGGTTACGCCCAGCTGTGACCCATCTGTCACGGCCACCGCCACCTCCATCGGCATCGGTAGGGTCACGACCGGCTGTGCCACGCCCACCATGGTCGGCGCCAAGAGCACGGTCGTTAGCCCCATCCATCCCGCTGACGGCAGTGGTATCGCGACCGTCACCGGTAGCTCCACGACCTATGAGGCGCCCCTTGAGCGAATGTGGTCACACTGGCACCGCTCCCACCCAAAACGGGTGCAACACCAGCCGACGGCTGCCACCTCAATTGGATGGCGACGCTCTTCTTCGGTGCCAGCGCCAAAGGATTACACTGCCTACCGACGCTGCAAGGGACAAAAAGCATAAGTCACGATGAAATCTGACCAAAACAGAAAAAATAGAGGATCCTATATCTCACCTCAGCGCCGTCGGGCGGTAGATGCATTTGGGGGGGTGAACCCCTTGACCCTCGCTCCACCTCATCGGAACGAGGCTGTTTCGAGCCCATCCCTTGCTCTTGGGCAGAGGGGCCCGCTACCCCTGGCTCTTGAGGCGCGACAGCAGAGACGCCCACCTCTGCTAGCACCTCGGGCGCGACGGCCGAGCCGCCCACCTCTGTTGGCTCCTGGGGCAGAACGACAGAATGTCCCGCCTCTGCTATCTCCCTAGACGTACCCTCCTCTACGTGGAACGGGAAGGGTCCTGACGCCTGCAAGGACGAATCGATACCTATCGGTGCATACTCGTTCTCTAGGTTGTCCCACTCGATATTGTCGGCTACCTCATCATCATCACCATCATTATCATCATCATCGTTGTCGGTGCCCTCCCCCCGTTCCTGCGCCAGCAGCTTCCGCTTCTTCTTCCTCTTCTTGTCCTCCTTCGCCTTCCTCTACTGCTCGCCCTCGGCGCGATTCGCCATCCTTATGGTCGAATCCCTCAGCAATGGCGCCGGGTGATCCATGAGGATGAAGTCCCTCGGCTGGTCTTGCTCCTCTCAAAGTTAGTATCAAGGGGTCAGGAAATCAATTGAAGAGAAGGCAAGAGAAAGGGAAACTTACTAAGACGACGTAGCCTAGCTCTAGCCGCATCGGAGGATGCCCTAGCACCGGGTAAATGAAGTTGAGGGCGGCACCCGCGTCGTCCCGCAAAGGCTCCATCGCCTCCTTTATGCATTGCGCGATCTCAGAGTTGGTGAGCGTCCCCTTGGCAAGCGCCGTTTCATCGAACGACGCCTTAGGCGCCATCGCGTATAGTGAGAGCACGCGCGTCATCAATGGCGCCACCCTTCTTGCATGGTAAGCCCCGATGACACCCGGCCCCTTCAGGCCGTTCTCCTTCAGGTGTGGATGGCGGCGATGTGGTCTCGGATCTTCTTCTTGTCCTTCTCTGGGATACCCCACTTCCTCGCACGGCTCCGAGGCCTCTTCGATCAGGCGCCCGGTGAACTCCGATAGAGGGGTGGTGGCGTTGTTCTCGAGGTAGAACCACAGCGAGTGCCACCCCTTGTTGGACATTGACAGCCGCATCGACGAGTACTCGCCGACCTGATTATTTTAGAGTTGGATGCCGACGCACCCCATCGGCATGTGCAGCTCTTGCCTGCTGCTCTTCTCCCTCTTCTTCTGGAGGGTGACGGCGAAGAAGTGCCTCTAGAAGTCGAAGTGGGAGCTAATCCCCTGAAATCCCTCACACAGGGCAACGAATGCCGCCATGTGCTGGATCCCGTTGGGATTGAGATGCTACAGCTCGATCTTATAGTAGTGCAGCAGTCCCCGAAGAAATATATGGGCGGGGGTCACGAACCTACTCTCGTGGAAGTGGGCGAACGACACCGCATAGCCGTCGGGCGATGACGGCAAATCCTCCTCACCGGGCAGCAGCCACTCCTCGGCCGAGGTCCACACGTAGAGAAGACCACGATGGATGAGGCCCTCCATGCGCTAGAAGGTGATGTCGGAACGGCACCATGGATCCATTGGAGGTGGGGGCGGATGGATGCGGGCTCGATGGCGGCTGGAGATGCGGAGGAGGGAACCTAAGCGATTGGCAGCGGCGGTCGTGGCTGCGGAGGCAAGGATGCAGGTATGCGTATGAAACCTGGGGGGGCAACCCTTTAGTTTCATAGGGGCGACAGATGTGAGGAAACCAATTGCCCGCCTAGATCTCCGCGCTTGCCACGATCTGCCACCACGTCTCGCCGCGGGGCGTGCGCACGCAACCTGTGTCCGTTCCCTCGAAAAACTCACCGAACATTTCGCCTTCCTAAACAGACCACGACCTATCATAGGTAAAAGGGATGCGGAGGTGAAGACGCCTCTACGGTCCATTCAGGCCCTGGAGTCCAAAGGCTGGTCCACCGACGGGTTCACAGCCGATCCGGGGCACCCTAAGAGCGAGGGGTGGAACTGGATGGGCCCGCTAGCGGCTAGTACCCGGGCGCATGAGCGTCGCGGGTATCCCGGCCCACGTTCAAGTCTCGGCCAGATACGATCCATGGTTTTTCCTCAAAGAAAGGCAGAGAGCCCTCGGGACCGGTCGAACGGACCCAAGAACTACATGGATTGACCGTTGAGAATCTGGAGTCGATCACCAGCTGACCCAAGTCAGATCCCCATGAACGGGATGCTAGGGCCCCACTCGGACTAGCCAGCTAACAACTCACCGAGCACCATGGCTCGTCCATAGAGAAAAATCATGGCACGGCTCAACCCCTCTAGTTGCGAAAACCGTGGACGGGGTGACGATCACAAAGACGAAGTCGACCCACGACCGGACCCCCGCTACGCGCAGGAGCTCAAGGAAAGTTGGACTCGCAAGGAGACCAAACGCACGGTCGTAGAACGACAGACCCCCGTAGGGGTCGAAATCAGGGAAAGACCTTTTTTGACCCACCAAACCTCACGGCTGTACCCCCGAGGAGTCCAGTCGCGATGAAAGGGAATCGCTGTCCCCAGGACTTGCCGTGGGCGGCAAAAGGTGGCCAAGGCCATCAGAGTTCCCCTGTTCGGAAAAGCCTCCGAAGGAGTATTCTACTCCTACGTAGGCTCGGGGGCTAGTGTCGGGGACCAATACTAGGGTACCCAAAGAGGAGGGGTTAATCGTCATCAACATTAATTCATCCGAGCAGTCAAGAGCGTGACTACGGCTCCAACCTGCCCCCAAGTGCGCGGGCTCCACCTCGACCAACCTCTAGGGAGCCTCTGGGGGTAGGCTCCGCCTCGCCCCGCCTCTGGGGGAGGACTCCACCTCACCCGACCCCGAGGCCGCAAGCTCCGCCTCGCCTGACCATTGGGTTTACGCTCTGCCTCGCCTGACCCTAAGGCCGTGGGCTTCGCCTCGCCTAACCCCGAGGCCACAGGCTCCGCCTTGCCCGACCCTTGAGTTTGCGCCCCGCCTCGTCTGACCCAAAGACCATGGACTCTATCTCACCCAACGGAGACCCATGTCGCCGCCAACCACTCCAAGTCCAAGTGTATGGGCCTGGGTCAAAGCTCTGATACCAAGAAGGAGACCGGCACGCCCTGATGTAACCCGCGGCCACGACGGGCCATACCCAAGGGTTCACATCAGGAATAGCGTCGGGCGTACCGGTGCTGTTCTGCCTAACCCTCGTATGAACACTAATAGGCGCGTCAGTTCACCACGACGTTCGCCAGGACAAAGTGGAGCACCATGACCGGTAGACGACGCCTGTGCATGGCGCCAGTGATGGACATGGCCGCGACGTGGAGCCATCCCTGTTGACATCTACAGGGTCGGTGGGACCCGCATGAAGGATAAGAAGGACTCGGTGATCCTGAAGGACTTCCTCTCTCTCTCTCGTTCTTCTTCTTTTCCTCCGCTGTAACCCGTGCTTTCCCTTAGCCTATAAAAGGGAAAGCAGGGTGCCCCATGAAGGGGATCGACTCATCGAACTATCGGTTCAGGCCAAACCCGATCGAACCATCACAAACCCATCAAACCCTGAACTAATCAGAGCACAACACAAGCACACAGCTGAGCAGCAACCGAGCTCTCGGCACCTGTTCATTCCTTTCATCAGAGACTTGGGACCTGTCCCTCTCTCGCCCATTTGTAACCCCTACTGTAAACTTTTAGTGCTAGTAACACGAGCAACAGTGACAAACTAGACGTAGGGACATTCTACCCGAACCAGTATAAACATCGTGTCCTCTAAGCACACCATCCAAGCCAGACACGCAATACTAGTGTCGGTGTTTCGTACAAGCACCGGCAAGTGAATTTATAGTAATGCGTGTTAGGCTCGGATGGTGCGCTAAAGGACACAGGATTTATACTGGTTCGGGCGAAACATCCCTACGTCCAGTTTGTTGCTGCTTGTGTTATTAGCACCGTAACGATCTGTAGTAAGGGATACAAACTGCCGAGAGAGGGACTGGTCCCAAGTCTCTGATCGAAGGATTGAAAGGTGGTCAAGAGCTTCGTCGCTGCTTGAATGTGTGTGAGTGCGTTCTATTGTTTTGTCCTCCTTTTTCTCCCGTCCCCTTTGATGGAAGAAGCGCATCCCCTTTTATAGACGAAGGGGCCGGCTTTACAAGGGTAAGGGCTCCAGGACGCGTACTCTACTTAGTCTTGTGGCTCACATCTACCTGGTCAGATCCTCCACTCTGATGAGTGCGAAGGAAGATAAGTGTTTACAATGTTGTCGATGTCTCTGCAGGATGTCAGGTTAGTCACAGAATCTTTGCCCTCACGCAGGTATGGGGCTGCGAGATGATGGTTTTGACTTATGAGCCTCTCCCCCACCTTGCTCCGCACGCCTATCTCGGGTTCTCATGAGTCCTCGTTGGGAGAATGCGGGTCGGGGTCCGTGTAACGCCGTGGTCAAGGCCTTCTGACTGGGAGGACCTGAGGGGTTGGGAAGCGGGCGCCGCTCCCTTGGGTCCACCGTGTGGTGACGGAATACCCATCGTTCGTGGAGATAGCAAATCCTTTCCTAGATCGTAGCGGTTGTCGTATATCTTCGCGTCGGGTTTCGTGTCCCAGAGAGTCAAGGCGGCGCCTACAACTCTCTGAGGTGAGGTGCACGCACTGTAATACCTTTTGGGCTCATGGCGCCCGGAAGGGTCTAAAGCTTTAGTCTGTCATTCCTGGCAGTCCTTTTTCTGCCAGGCGCAGGTATGGTCGTTGGAGCCATGGTTGACCCGAACGTCTTGTCTCGCCCCTGCACCCATCATTATGAGGGATAGATATCGATCGTAGGCGAGGCTCGTTCGGGGCAGCGGTGTGGTGGTGACCCGCCCCCCGGGTCGGGCGAGATGGAAATCGTCCCTCAGCCCTCGGGCGAGACCGAGCCCGCCCTCAAGGCGTCGAGGCGAGGCGAGTTTATCCTCGGCCCTCGGGCGAGACCGAGCCCACCCTATAGGCGCCGGGCGAGACGGAGATTAGCCTTGAGCTTTTGGGGCGAGGCGTGGTTATCCTACCAAGGCGTCTGGTGCAGGCGGCCCGCCCCTCCGGGTCAGGCGAGATGGAATTCATCCTCGGCCCTCGGGCGAGACCGAGCCCGCCCTCAAGGCGTCGGGAGGCGGAATCGAACTCCTGTCACTCGAACAAGGGATGACATGGAGCCCTTATGCATCTAGAAGTTTTTCACGTTCGGTGGTCATTGGTTCCACCTTGGGGTACCACTGGTATTAGGTCCCCCACAAGAGTGGCCCCGAGACTCTGTGTGATTCGGGTAGAACCGCCTGGAGGTGTTTTTTCGAGTGGGTCGTGGCGCCCCGCCATCGGGACTGATTCGGGGCCGTCCTCACTGGTGCTTCTGCCCTTGGTGGCGGATTGTTCGTAGATTCCTTCTTAGTTAGGCCGGCCGGCGAGTTGCTGGGCCCTAGGTGGGCCAAAGAGAAAAGAAACGGGCCTTTGTGGCTTGTGCTTCCTGTGGGTGGAGAGTCCGGATTCGCTGGGGAAGGCGAACCGCCCACCGAGATTTTTGGGATGAGAGGATAGGGACCATGCAGGCGCGTGTCCCATGACATGATGTGGTGGCGTGCGTGGCGAACCCGGAGATCGAGGCGGGCGGTTGCCCTTCTCGCGTCCGTCGCCCCTATAAAACCGCTGGGTTCGCCCTGTGGTCCCATGTTTCACTCCCCTTCCTTTGCGTTCAAACATCCGCCGCCAATCTTCCCACCTCTTGCGCGCCCGAGATCGCCACCGTCGACCGCCTACGTTTGTGTTTGACCACCGTTAAGCTCGCGCCTGCCCTTCCCCCCTCCTGCTTCAATGGAGTTGTGGGGCAGATCAAGCATCACTTCCCGGCGTCTGGAGGGCCTCGTCCGCCGTGGCCTTCTCCGCCCACTATCCGCCGTCCAGGAGTGGTTGCTCCCCGGCGACGAGGGTGAGCCGGTGCCGCCTGAAGGGTATGTCGTCTCCTTTGCCATCTTCC
The DNA here is from genome assembly GCA_904845875.1 of Miscanthus lutarioriparius. Taxonomy (NCBI): domain Eukaryota; kingdom Viridiplantae; phylum Streptophyta; class Magnoliopsida; order Poales; family Poaceae; genus Miscanthus; species Miscanthus lutarioriparius. Next base: position 45,779,419 of record CAJGYO010000001.1, read on the forward strand.
ATGAGCGGGGATTCGGGGTACCCGCGCATAGATTTCTTCGGGGGTTATTAGATTTCTATGAGGTAGAGCTGCAGCATCTCACTCCCAATGGGATTCAGCATATGGCGGCGTTCGTTGCCCTGTGCGAGGGTTTCCTGGGGATCGATCCCCATTTTGATCTGTGGCGGTATTTCTTTAGCGTTAGTCTGTCGAAGAGGAAGATTGGGGGGAAAGAAGTGGACGCGCCGATGGGGTGTGCCAGCATTCACCTGCGCCATACCCGATCGAAGGGTTACCCATACATGCGTCTGGCTACATCCAACAAGGGATGGCATTCGCAGTGGTTTTATGTTAGGGATGATGTGAGTGCCACCCTACAAGAACACCGGACGTCTTATTGTGGATGCCACGGCGTCGTGTAAGTGGGCGCCCAGACTAAAGACAAGAAGCACATCTCCGACCTTCTCCGCCCTCCATGCCACGAAGGGTCGGGGTGTAAAGGGTCGGGATTATCGGTGCCTACCACGCGAGGAGGGTGGCGCCACCGATGGCGCGTGTGCTTCCTCGCATCGGATGACGCGCCAGGATGTCGTTTGAGGGGACGGTGCTCGTTGACGAGGCGCTCCCTTATTCGGAAGTGGCGCGTGGCGTGTCAAGGAGGCGACGGAGCCGACGAAGGATTCCGCCGGCAGGTCCTCGACATCGTATCCGGTGCCGGGCATCCTCCAATGCGGCCGGAGCACGGGTTCTTGAATTCGTAAACCCTCTTCTCCGCATTCTTTTTCTTTCTCCTGAATCTCCCTCTTTTAACACTTGCTTCAGTAATGTTGGGGCTAGCCGAGGAGGCTAGTCTTCAAGGATAGCCCACCCGGCCGCCAAGAAGGACAAGGTTGTGGCGGCGGCGAATCGACTTCATGGCCGAAAGCGGGACAAGAAGGCAAAGGAGGAGATGAAGAAGGCGAAACGATCAAGCGGGAGGCGCGGGATCGGGGAGAGGATGTGAGTAGTGAGGATGGCGATGATGATGATGATGATGACGACGACGAGGTAGCCGTCGGCGTGGATTGGGGCGTCTGGAGGACGAGGACACGCATGACGAGTGGCCACCCATCCGTGCGAGGGCCCTTTTCCCTTTCCACGCGGAGGGAAGTGGATCGATGAGGTCGATGGAGGCCGGCGAGTCCGCCTCTTTCGCTGCAGCGTCTTGGCCGAGGACCGGTGGATGGGGAAGGCGAACTGCCGCCGCCATCCCCGAGGCGACGATGAAGGGGAGCAGCCCGGTCTTTGCACCCGTGAGACGACGGAGGGGACGGCCGGTGCGCGCCCGACGAGACGATGGGGAGGAGCGACTCCGGCCACGCTGACGAGATGGACCCCCGCCCGGAAAGCGGGGGGTAGGCATGAAACGGTCCCGCCCAGATGAGCCAGGGCAGGGGTCTGGGGATCCATCCCCAAAACGCTTCCGCCGGCCGAGGACGTCAACGTAAGCTGTTGATTCCTCCGTTTTCATCCTTTTTCCCTTTTTATTTTGACTTAACGGTTATTACCTTTGCGCAGGTTCTTGCGGACGGGTCACCCCCTGGGGCTGGCGCCTAAGAAGAGTCTCGCCCTTCAAGTGGGACAGACGGCGTCGCTGGAGCCACCCCATTTCGGCAGGAGAGGAGTGGTGCCGATGTCGGGGCCGCGTTGGCCGAACCGACGGCGTCCAAGGTGGCTCCCACATCCGCGGAGGTTACTGAGCGAGCGGTCTCTTCCGCGGCGGGCGTGGAACAGCCGGCCGAGGACCGCATACCGCCGGTGATGGTGGTCGGATGCGTAAGCCGAGATCGGCCGGACGCTTGGTCGTGGTGGCACCCGAGGCGCAGTGCGATCCGCGTCGCCAGCGCCCATGTGGATCCACCCGTGGCGCTCAAGCGCCCAGACGGAGGAGGGTCGGCCGGAGGGTCCTCGAGTGCGGTGGTGGTGCCATGCAGGTCGTCGAGGGAGCCGCCACCGCCTCTTTGTCGGAGGAAACCGCTCCCCTGCGCGGGGAGAGCCGCCGCTCCAGTGGATGGATGCTCAGGACCCGACGTCGGCTCTTTTCTCGCTCGATGATCATTCCGAGAGCATGGAGCGGGAGGGTCTTGACATCGGGATCTCGACCATGCTGAACGCCTGGACCAGGCCAGAGGAGCCCTCCGTGAGATCGTTATCCCTACCACTGTATTTTTCGGACTTTCTTCTTTCTTCATGTGTTTTTGTGTTCTCGTATTCCTGATATCAGCCTTCTTCCTCCTCAGACTCTTGTTGCTCGTAGCCGGGATAAATCCCAATTCCTCCACGAACAGAAGGCGGAGAGGGATCGCCTTTCCGAGGAGGCCCGGCTACGAGCAGACTTGGCCGCCCTTGACACTACTACTGAGAGAGCGGGAGGCCCAAAGCGCCAGATGCGGAGGAGGTGCACGGAATGTTCGAGGACCTGTCGGCGAGGTCTAATTTGGATGGAGAGGAGATTGCGGACTTAAAAAGAGCGAGACGAGTCTGCTGCTGAGAGGAATGCGCGCCAATGAGAAGGCCCAAGTCCTCAAGGAGCTGGAGATGGAGCGGGACCTCCCGTGGAAGGCCGAGAGTAGGGCCACAGCCCTCCGTGAGAAAGTGGACGAGGACGCCGAGGTGGTCCGCGCTCTCTCAAGGCGGAGCTTGACGACGTGAGTGAGAGGAAAGTCGAGTCTTGAGAACGCCGCCACCAAATTTGGAGAAAGAGGTTGCCTATACGCTGCAAAGCCCTTGAGTTGAGAGTGATGAGCACGATCTTCTACAAGTCATGGTCGGGTTGTCCTTAGCATACTGAATGTGACGGGAGCCGGTGGAGACCAGCCCGCTCATGGCTCGTGTCGGAGGTATCACGGCTCGGTGGGCCAGCTTGAGGAGAGTGCCTTTCGCGCGGGATTACCCAGCCTTCACCGTCGCCACGCCCACTATGAGAAGGAAATAAACACGAAAGTGATGAGCGAAGGCTTTCCGTCCACCCCACGAGGATGAAGAGTGGAGGAAATGGAGAAGATGGTTGCTCCCTTGCAAAAAACACAGCGAGACAATCTGAAAAAGATGGTTCTCCCTCCACGGAAGTAATTAGTCGAACAATTTTGAGAATAACTTATATGTAATATGTGAACAAGTGTCGGTACTTTTCGAGTCTGGGCGCCTTTCGTGCTTTTGCGTCTTAATTTCGTTTTGTTTGATTTTTGCGATTTCATTTTTTACGGTCTTACCAATATGTTCCCCTGAATTATGCCGCTGATTATAATGCGAGGAGATTGTTCCGAAAGAAGGAGAGGAGGTAGCCGTACCTTAACAGCCCCCGAGGTCCGACCCCGCTTTGGGGTCGGGTGTTACTGGAGACCGGAATCGTGGTTCTGGTGATAATGGATGCCATCGCAATAATCCCCGCCCTGTCTTCCAACAGAAATCCCAACTGGGAACTCTATGGGCTCGGCAAGGTGGGGCCTTTGTCCCTGCATTGTTTGGCCCGAGCCCCCGAGCCTTGTCAGGGTCTGATAGGGGTCGGCCGTTATTTGCGTGTTACCCCGTCCTCGGTTTTCGCAATCGGAGGAAATTTGAGTGAACGATACTTGCCTCGACGGCTTGAGTACTGCGCGCTCAACGAGCTCGCTAATGGAATACGTTAAATGCGGAATCCGGGTCCATCATTTGCTGATGGGGTCGGCAGAGCCCTCTGGTGGCACTCCACAACTTCTTAACCCGCCTCCCGGCAGATGCCTGAGTCGTTCGATAAGCTCAGGGGGCCCGATGGCCTCTCCTCGATGGAGATTCTGTGGGTTTGGCTCGAGGTTAGAATCGAACGAGAGAAGGTCGAGACGTCCGGTGCTCGCTTCGGAGCGGTCGAGGGGCGCAGGCTGCTAGGGCTCGTCTCGGTTATCTCTCCTCGGCTCTGTTTCGGGCGTGAGGCGGCCTCGAGCCCTTCGCGGGCCGACCTTGAACCTCAAACTGTGGTTGCCTATATCGGATATATGACGATCGGCTTTTTGCGTGGTGCGACACGAATCATTGGGATGCAATTTTTGCATATGAAATGTTTTGAATGCGAGATTTAATTGAAAATAAAGGTGGTGACGTTACCTTGGTGGTATGAGTGGCGGAAAAGCTCCTACCGGATGGGTTCGGGTCCCGACGTTTGTGACGAGGTTGAAAAACCTGCATAAGAATTGCCATTCTTTGTTTTGTGTCTCGGTGAAGATCCGAAAGCTGTTCAATTAACTGGGCAACCTGGTTGTTGAGGCGGACCCTTCGATCCCTTCTTTGAGAAAGGCGGACATCGAAACCAGAGACGCGAGAGGCGTTTGAGCATGATTTTTCCGGTGAATAGAAACATTGTAGCTATCGGGCGTAGGGTTTGCTAGTTCGCCCGCTTTTACTCAAAGCTTTGTGCCTGTATGTCGCGCCCTTAGTTTCAAGCGTACGGAGGGGTCGGGTGAAGAGGATGTCTGGATTGGTAGTCATCCTCGACAGCCCCCGAGTGATGCTCGCGTCCCTGCTTTTCGGCGGGGTCGGAATCTTGCGAACAAATTCTAACGCATAAAAAGTGAAAGATGAGAGGCTTATCTTTCTTTGGTCGTTCGTTCGTCGTGTCTTCTGGGCCGAACGGTCGACCCAGGAGAACTGAAGGGTCCCGTCATCGGGTCGTCCGTGGTCCTGCATGGGAAGGCGAAAAAATTTGTCTGCCTATGCGGGTGCCTTAATCGCCGCGTCCGGAGCGGGTCAGTGGCGGGCCATACCCAGGCAGTGTTCAGTTTGACCAAAGAGGGACGCTTCGTAGACCGGGGTTCGTCCCGTCACTTCTGGTGCGTCCCCTCAGATATCAATCAGCATTGATTGCGTATTTAAAAAGGGGAAGGGAGAGGGTTTTTCGTCCGACCTTTCGCCTTTCCTTAGTTACTGCGCCTCCTCTTTAAATAGGGAGGGGAGAGAGTTCTCACCCACCTCCCCTACGCCGCCCCGAGCCGCTATCTCTCCTTCTTCTTCCTTTCCGCCAAACGCGTCTGTGCGCCGTGGTGGTTCCCGAGTGAGGCGAGTAATGCTAGAGAGAGATAGAGAACTTACAAACTTGCTCGTGATTACGTGCGTGATGTCGAGCCGGAGGTTATCCAACATAGCCGAGATGGTGCGCGCGCCCCCTGCCGAGAGAGTTTCTTGGCGGCGAAGGAAAGGAGGCGTCGGTGGGCGTCGTCGACGTCGTTGATCGCGCCGTCGTTATTCGCGCCCTCCCTTGGCGGGAGGCGTTTCGCCCATATGCCGTTATCAGGGTTATGGCTGGGGATGATGGCGTAGTCTTCAGACGTCATGGCGGTGGCGTCGCTGCCGGGGTCGTGGCTGACGACGATGGCGTAGTCCCCGAACGTTCCGGCGGAGGCGTCGTTGCTGGGGTCACGGCTGACGACGATGGCGTAGTCCCCGGACGTTCCGGCGGAGGCGTCGTAGATGGTGGCGCCTTCGAGGATCCAGTGAAGATGTCGCCGACGGAGAGCGTGGCACGGCGACCGTAGTAGACGAGCTGGCCCGTGTACACGCCCCGGACGTCGCCGATGGAGAGTGTGGCACGGTGACCGTAGTAGACGACCTGGCCCGTGTACACGCCCAGGACATCGCCGATGGAGGGCGTGGCGCGGCGACCGCAGCAACACTTGTGGTAGAGCTGAGCCGAGACTGTAATGAAATAACGTTGTGGGGAAGCCCCCGGGTAAACAGTCCTCGGAGTATATTGTTACTTTTTTGTAATGACATCGCTTTGTAAGTGGTGAATTTGTGCAAAAAATGAACAAAATTGCTTCCTTGGCTTATGGCAAGTCATTTTAACGCTTTCCAACCCTTCTCATGGTCTAAGTCATAGGAAACTAGGAACGTGGGCGAACTAATTCTGATTGAACTGGTGAGCAAAGAGGTTGCAGCCGCTGGGGCGTGGGTGCCTTGCAGTCCTACCAGTTGTATTCAGAATTGGTTCCCAAGATCTTAGCCCTCGAGACTGCTTATTTGGATGCTAAATGGAAAACTTAGAAAATGTTTGCAAGTATAACAGAGGATTTTTACAAGCGTAATAAGTAATACTTGTATTACACATGACATATGTTACGATCATATGCCAGCCCGAGTGAGGTCGACCCTCGCGATTTGTAGGGTCGGTAGTCACTAAGGATCGGGGTTCTGTTAAGACAAAACCGATAAGGAAAAGTGTAAGCTTATTTTAAGGATAGAAACGACGTAGGCTGCTCAATGTTCCAGGCGTTGGTGAAGACCTCGCCTTTGATGGTTTTCAACCCAGTAGGGCGCTGGGCGAAGTATTTCTGCATGACGATGTAGGGCCCTTCCGAGGCGGGGAGAGTTTGTGGCGATCCTTGTTGCTCTGCACAAACAAGGCGGAGGACGAGGTCTCCGACGTTGAAGGCTCGACCCCGCACCCGCCGGGCCGTGGTACCGCCGTAACGCTTCTTTGGTACCATTTGAATGGAGGAGGCGATGTCGCATGGCCTCATCCAACTGGTCCATGGTGTCTTGGTGAGATGCCTCGGCTCCATGTTCATCATATGCTCGATTCTTGGCGCTCCATAGTCGAGGTCCGTCGGGAGAACGGCCTCGGAGCCATAGATCATGAAAAAAGGGTGTGTAGCCGGTGGCCCGGCTAGGAGTAAATCCTTAGGCTCCGAGCACAGCCCGGAGCTCGGCCGAGCCAACGCGCCGAACTTGTTCAACCGGTTGAAAATTCGGGTTTGAGGCCTTGAAGGAGCATGCCGTTTTGGCGCTTCGACTGTCCGTTCGTCGGGGGTGCGCGACGGCTACCCAATCGATTCGGATGTGTTGTTCATCACAGAAACGAACGAATTTCCTTCCGGTGAACTGCGTGCCGTTATGCGTGATGATGGAGTTCGGTACTCCAAAGCGATGGATGATGTCGAGAAAGAACAAAACAGCTTGCTCGGATTTGATTGTGGATATTGGCCGAGCTTCAATCCATTTTGTGAACTTGTCTATGGTGACAAGCGGTGGGTAAAGCCTCCGGGCGCTTTTTAAGTGGCCCAACCAGGTCAAGCCCCGCACCGCGAAGGGCCACGTGATGGGGATCATCTGGAGAGCTCGGGCGGGAGGTGCGTTTGCGAAAGCGAGTATTGGCACCTTCGCAGTGCGTACAATTTGTTTCGGCATCGCCATCTGCGGTGGGCCAATAGAAACCCCGCGTCGGAATGCCTTCCCAACCAAGGTTCTTGGTGCGGCATGGTGTCCGCATGCCCCTCCGTGGATGTCGCTCAAGAGGGAGTTTTCCTGCTCGCGAGGATACAAAGTTCTGAGAATTCGATGTGACTTCGTTTGTAGAGTTCGCCCTCTACAAGAACGAAGGATTTGCGCGGCCCATGTGAGCCGTCGAACTTCATCTTGTTGGTTGGTAGTATGTCGTGGAGGAGATAGTCGATGTAAAGCGTTCTCCGGTCATTGGGAGGATCGGACTCCATTCTTTGGGTCTTCTTCAATCTCCATGACCTCGGGGTCGGGGAGGAAGCAGTTGGCGGATCGGCCTTTGGGGTCGGACTAGAAGGGCCATCGTCGGCTTGTTCCGACCAGCGTAGCGCATCGAGGGTTTGTGTTGGTCATTTGGCGAAGACGCTGTTGAACCGGCTCTCGGTGGATGTCGCTTTTTTGTGAGTGTATCGGCCGCCGTTGAGGCGCTACCGGGATATGATTGAGTTCGAGGCCGTCGAATTTGTCCTCCAGACGTCGGACCTCTTGACAAGATGCCTCCATCTTGGTATCGTGGCAGCCCGACTCTTTCATGACCTGGTTGACGACCACCGAGTCGCCTCGACGTCAAGGCGTCGGATGTCCAGCTTCGATGGCGATTCGTGAGGCCGTTGATGAGCGCTCAGTATAATGCGGTATTGTTTGATGAGGAAAATGAAAGCGAACCATGTACCTCATGTGGACCTCGAGGGGATACAAAGACTAGTCTGCTCCGGCGCCTTCTTTCATCGCCGATCCGTCAAGTACATTATCCAAGACTCTTGATCGAATTTCTTTGGTGGCATCTGGACCTCGGTCCACTCGCGATGAAGTCAGCCGATTGCTCGAGATTTGATCGCCGTTCGGGGATATAAGAAATGCCCTGATCCATCAGCTCGAGTGCCCACTTTGCGGTTCTTCCCGTAGCGTCATGGCTACGAACGACCTCGCCGAGGGGGAACGACGTCACTACCGTCACGGGGTGTGACTCGAAGTAGTGGTGTAGCTTCCTTTTGGTGATGAGGACGGTGTAGAGGAGTTTCTGGATCTGGGAGTAGCGGGTTTTGGAGTCGGATAACACCTCGCTGATGAAATATACAGGGCGCTGCACCTTGAAGGCGTGCCCCTCTTCTTCTCGCTCTACTATTATATGAGCTAACCACTTGGGTGGTGGCCGATATATATAGTAAGAGAGATTCTCCATCGCATGGAGGGACTAGGATCGGCGGCTTAGTTAAAAATCGTTTAACCATGTCAAGTGCTTCCTGAGCCTCGGCTGTCCACTCGAAGCGGTCAGTTTTCTTCAGGAGTCGATAAAGGGGGAGTCCTCGTTCGACGAGGCGTGAAATGAATCGACTGAGAGCGGCAAGGCACCCGGTGATCCGCTGAACCCCCTTTATGTTTTGGATCGGGCCCATCCTCGTGATGGCTGATATCTTCTCTGGGTTGGCTTCAATGCCACGTTCGGAGAGCGATAAAGCCGAAGCAAACATGCCCCTCGGGACCCGAAAACACATTTTTCGGGATTGAGCTTGATGCCGTTCGCTGGGAGTTTTCGCAAAGGTACGTTCAAGGTTGGCGACAAGGTGGTCAGCCCGCTTGGATTTGACTATGATGTCGTCGACATAGGCCTCAACAGTTCGCCCGATGAGGTCTCTCAAAGCAACTAAGCATACAAATGTTGGCACGTTGCCCAGCCGTTCTTCAAACCAAACGGCATTGAAACGTAGCAAAATGATCCGAGGGCGTGATAAAAGATGTCGCGAGCTGGTCGGACTCTTTCATCGCGATCGATGGTAGCTGAGTATGCATCCAGAAGCAGAGGGTTTCGCACCCGAGGTGGAATCGACTATTTGGTCTATTCGTGGCAAAGGAAATGGATCCTTTGGACACGCTTTGTTGAGGCCGATATAATCACACACATTCTCCATTTCCGCTTTTTTTCGAACAAGAACAGGATTCACTAACCACTCGGGTGGTACACTTCCTTAATGAATCTCGCGCCGATGGTTTGGCTATCTCCTCACCGATGGCCCTGCGTTTCTCCTCGTCGAAGCGGCGCAGGCGTTGTTTCACCGGCTTGGAGCCAGGAAGGATTTGGAGAGTATGCTCGGCGACCTCCCTCGGGATGCCGGCATATCCGAGGGTTTTCACGCAAAGATGTCCTTGTTGGCGCGGAGGAAGTCGACGAGCGCTTTCCTATGCGCGGAGGAGCGCGGTCCCGATTCGGACTTTTTTGCCCTCGAGCTACTGGGATCCAAGAGGACGTCCACGAACCCTCTGCCGATTCGAACGATCCGGACGACTTCTTGCGCGTCGGGTGTCCCTCACTAACCTCCTCCACGAGGGTGACGAGCTCTTCGGATGCGATGACCGCGGATGCGTGTCCGCGACATTCGACCTCGCACTCGTAAGCGCTGGCTGGAAGGAGGTGCCGATGGTGATGATCCCACGGGGCCCGGCATCTTGACTTCAGATATGTGTAATTGGGTACGGCCATGAACTTGGCGTAACATGGTCGCCCCGAATGGCGTGGAAAGTCCACAGGAACCCCACTACATCGAAGGTGAGGGTCTTGGTCCGTAATTGGATCGATCCCCAAAAGTGACGGGCAGGTCAATCGCCCTAGTGGCACGGCTTGCCTTTCCGCACGACGCCATGGAAAGGTGCTCGGACGGGGCGGGCGCGTTCGATCGACGCCCATCTCGTCGGCGTCTTGGCGTACATGATGTTGAGGCGCTGCCCCCATCCATCATACCTTGGTGAGCCGCTTTGGACCGACGATCGGGTCGACGACAAGCGGATACCTTCCGGGTGTGGGATGGCATCCGGATGGTCGGTCGGTCGAAGGTTATGGCGGATTCGACCACCGGAGATAGGTTGGCACACCGGTCCGGTGTATAGACCTCTCTCGACGCGACCTTCTCGGCGGCGCTTGGAGTCGAGGCCGTTGATCCTCCGAAGATCATGAGGGCACCGGTCGGAGTTGGGAAGGTGTCGTCCGCCGCCTCCGTGTCGTTAGTGGTGGGAACAGGCTCCTTCCCTGCTCCTCCTTGTTAAGGCCCCTGACCAAGTATTTGCGCATAAGGCCGCATTCCTTGTATAGGTGCTTGGCGGGGAAGGCGTGGTTTGGGCATGGCCCCTCGAGCATTTTCTCGAAGTGGTTGAGTGCCCTCCGCGGGCTTCCGCCACCTTTATGGTCGGGCAGCGCGCCATGAGTAAGTTGTCGCGCCGTTTCTTCTTATTTTTCCCTTTGGCGGGACGGTTGAGGCGCCCATTTGGCGTCCTCTCCCCGCTTTGTTTTTCCATCGGTACAATCAAAGATGGCCTGACCGCCTCTTCTCCGAGGCGTGACTAGTGGCGATGTCTAGGAGTTCCTTGGTAGTTCGCGGGCCCCCTGCGTCCCGGCTTGTGGACCAGGATTCGCGCAGTCGTTCGGACGAAAGGCTCCTATTACGTCGGCGTCGGCGACGTTCGGGAGCTCATTGCCTTTGTCGGGAAAAGCGCCGGATGTACCCGCGGAGGGTTTCACGGGCTTTTCGACGGCAGTTCTTGAGGTCCCATGGGTTTCAGGCATTTTGCGTACGTGCTCCGAAATTACCCACGAAGATCTCGGTCGAGATCCGCCCAACTCGAATAGCATTGGGACGGTAGGTGCTCCGCCACGCTTCGTCTTTGAGTCGGCCGAGAACAATGGGAGATTGCGAATAATGAAATTATCATCACTAGCACCACCGGCCCGACATGCAAGCCGATAGTCTTGAGCCAAAGCCGGGGTTTGTTTCGCGAGAATATTTAGGAATGTTCGTGGCGGTCGATACCTTAGAGGGAACGCAGCGTTGAGGATGTGTCGGCCAAAGGCCTGAGGGCCTGGCAGGACGGGGCTCGGGCTTTGGTCCTCGTTGCTGTCGTAGCGCCCGCCACGTCGGGGATGATAGCCGCGGCGCGCTGCTTCTCCCTCGTCGCCGTGAGGCACGTCTCCCGGCGTCGATGATGCTACGCACGTCGCGCCACGGCCGCGAGGCGTTGATGTACTGAGGGACGACGGAGGGCTGCCCGCCGGCCGGCGGTGTTTGGTGTACGGATCGTCCTTGGTGGGATGCACCGAAGGTGCGCGCCTGGTGGTGTCGGGTTCACGTCGCCGAGACAACGAACTTTTCTTCTTGCTGGCGCTGCTGGCGCGCTTCGAGCAACGCGGCGAATCTCCGATAAAGCGTCGATCCTTGGACGTCGTGGCCTCCGGAGACCATGCAGCAAAGGCGGTCGCCGCGGCGATGTTACGGTGGCTCGAGCAAAGTGAGGAAAGGCCCCATCGTCGGTGAGGATCCTTTGATGTACGGTGCGGGCTGGCGTAGCGCGCGCCCCCCGTCTTTGCGGCGTTCAATCTCGCGATTGATGTCCGCGTATTCCCACGTGAGCCCTTGCCCGGCCTCATCGATCTCTTGCCGACGAGCCCTTAGCTGCTCCATCCTCAGGCGAGATGGGGCTGTCCCTTCTTCCACGGATCTGCTTTGTCGGGGATTGTTCGTGGGGTGGCCCTCTCCCCGAGGCGCTTTCGACATGACCCTCGGGTCTGCGTCATGTAGCATTCTCGGGAAGGGTGGTGGCTCCCCCTCGCTGGAATCGAGCCGGAGAGCGTCTGAGCTCCTCGTTGAGGAGCTCGTAGAGGGTCTCCGTATCCCGCTCAATCGCCCCCACGAACTCGATGTCCGTGGGTGGTTGAACCACACGTAAGCGCCGAGGAAGGCGGCCAGAGGTTGCCGTAACGCTGCGGAGACCCGACGGAAACGCTGTCGGGCGCCCATCTGGACCCTTCCGGACACATGGTGGCATTGTGAGAGGCTTCTTTGGGTGACGGGACTCCCGGGAGTTGCCGGTGGACCCTCAAGCCTTAGATGGCCGAGGTTGATGGAAGGGGAGATGGGGGCGATTTGAGTGAGTCGCTGCCAGCTCTCCTTCTAGTGTGATGATGAAATCCGGTCGCGCCAAACGCACGCGTGTGCGCCGGGCCCGTGTGATTGCGTGGGTGGTCATCCGAGACTGGTTTGGAACGCAGCAAAGCCCCTACCGGCGCGCTTAACCGCCGGTGTTTCGTACAAGCACCGGCAAGTGAATTTATAGTAATGCGTTAGGCTCGGATGGTGCGCTAAAGGACACAGGATTTATCTTTGGTTTGGGCGAAACGTCCCTACGCCCGGCTTTGTTGTTGCTTGTGTTATTAGCACCGTAACGATCTCGTAGTAAGGGATATAAACTCGCCGAGAGAGGGACTGGTCCCAAGTCTCTGATCGAAGGATTGAAAGGTGGTCAAGAGCTTCGTCGCTGCTTGAATGTGTGTGAGTGCGTTCTATTGTTTTGTCCTCCTTTTTCTCCCGTCCCCTTTGATGGAAGAAGCGCATCCCTTTTTATAGGCGAAGGGCGGCTTTACAAGGGTAAGGGCTCGGGATGCGTACTCTACTTAGTCTTGTGGCTCACGTCTACTCGTCGGGTCCTCCACTCGATGAGAGTGCGAAGGAAGATAAGTGTTTACAATGTTGTCGATGTCTCGCAGGATGTCGGGTTAGTCATAGAATCTTTGCCTGCGAGGGTATGGGCTGCTTGAGATGTTGGTTTTGACTTATGAGCCTCCCCCACCTTGCTCCGCACGCCTTCGGTTCTCATGAGTCCTCGTTGGGAGAATGCGGGTCGGGGTCCGTGTAACGCCGTGGTCAAGGCCTTCGACATTTGGGAGGAGGACCCGAGGGTCGGGAAGCGGGCGCCGCTCCCTTGGGTCCACCGTGTGGTGACGGAATACCCATCGTTCGTGGAGATAGCAAATCCTTTCCGGATCGTAGCGGTTGTCGTATATCTTCGTCGGGTTCGTGTGTCCCAGAGTCAAGGCGGCGCCTACAACTCTACAGGTGAGGTGCATGCACTGTAATACCTTTTGGGCTCTGCTGGGCGCCGGAAGGGTCTAAAGCTTTAGTCTGTCGTTCCTGGCAGTCCTTTTCTGCCAGGTATGAGCAGGTATGGTCGTTGGAGCCATGGTTGACCCGACGTCTTGTCTCGTCCCCGCACCCATCATTATGAGGGATAGATATCGATCGGGCGAGGCTCGTTGGGGGCCGTCAGGTGGTGACCCGCCCCCGGGGTCGGGCGAGGCGAGATTCGTCCCTCGGCCCTCGGGCGAGACCGAGCCCGCCCTCAAGGCGTCAGGCGAGGCGGAGTTTATCCTCGGCCCTCGGGCGAGACCGAGCCCGCCCTATAGGCGCCGGGCGAGACGGAGATTAGCCTTGAGCTTTTGGGGCGAGGCGGGGTTATCCTACCAAGGCGCTTGGTGAGGTGACCCCCCCCCCCGGGGTCAGGCGAGGCGGAATTCATCCTCGGCCCTCTAAGGCGAGACCGAGCCCGCCCTCAAGGCGTCGGGCGAGGCGGAACCGAACTCCTGTCACTCGAACAAGGGATGACATGGAGCCCTTATGCATCTAGAAGTTTTTCACGTTCGGTGGTCATCGGTTCCACCTTCTGGGGTACCCTGGTATTAGGTCCCCGACAACTAGAAATTTACTCGTTGGTGGTAAATCGAAACACCGACAATGTGCCTTGTGGAAGAAGATGATGCGATTGGCACAAGCATATCACATAGTCTCACCCCCACCAAAAATTAGTTGTGCAAACATATTAAGAGTTCATTAAAGTCTTCCTTACAACTTGTAATAATACTCTTGAATCATTCAACATCATGCATGAGAAAATCATACCTAGACATGGATGCACACATTATTAATTTTGGTGACATCCAAATTAATCAACTACGGCGCTAGAGGCAAACTAATGATCCCTCCCTACACATCTACTGTGCAACTTCCATCGGCCGACATATACCATATATAACAACCCATGTAATGGAAGCATGGATGTAAATAACTAGTCCAGTTTGTCACGTGATGCAATAGATGATGGATGCTCTAATGTAGTCAAACCTCCGGATGAAGTGATAGTCACCGGATTTGCCAGTTAAGTACTCAATGGCGCACGTCACAATGAGGGAGGTGATTGCGCGCGTTGTCGCCGCCATTCTCCCATGAGATCCTTGGGTGGATGGGAAGGTGCCTGATCTGGCATTCACTAGGCATGACGTGGGGCTGAATGTCTGCACATCTAGCACCACTTTACGATTGATCCTCCTTGATGCATCGGCACTAGGCAGGGAGTCGAGCCATGGACACACTGGTTGCCCCACCATAGCCTTAATTATATGAATCATTCGCCAGGTAGACACGATTGTGGTTGCCGGACACGATGGCCAGAAGCGATGGGAGCTCTAGTTCAATCTCTGCCTCTCTCGCAATCTCTTGGACACTGCCACCACCACAGCCACTGGGTACGGACTGCCACCAATGACGATCTTGCTGCTAAAACTTCATTGACATATATACTATAAGTTAAAGAAGGTGGGTCTTAATCCATATTTTGTCGTTCGTGTATCACAAACGGATCCTATGGTAGGACTTTCCCTTAGTATTTTATTACGGGGTTATACCCACAACTATCCACCGGTGCATGTCACAACCTACATATATATATGCTTTGCGAAAGAAGATGATGTCACTGGTATACACAAAGCACAAGGTTTGACAATTTGTATCGCCCATCCCACCCCACCAAAAATCAGTTGCACAAACATATTAAAAGTTTAAAACCTTCCTTGCAACTTATAATAATACTCTTGAATAAGTAACATCAAGCAAGAGAAGATCCTATCCTAGACATGCATGCGCACATTATTAATTTCATCGAGATCCAAATTAATCAACTCTGGCATCAAAGGCATACTAATGATCCCTTACCTACACATCTACGGTGCATCTTCAATTGACTGGCATATACCTTATAAAACAAACCATGCGATGGAAGCATGGCTGTAAATAACTGGTATAGCTTGTCGCGTTATGTAGCAGATGATTGATG
Organism: Miscanthus lutarioriparius; assembly: GCA_904845875.1. Lineage (NCBI taxonomy): Eukaryota > Viridiplantae > Streptophyta > Magnoliopsida > Poales > Poaceae > Miscanthus > Miscanthus lutarioriparius. The sequence goes on from CAJGYO010000001.1 coordinate 45,794,611, forward strand.
ATACGTTGGAGTCAAACTTCTAGATGAAGTGATAATCACAAGATCCTCGAGGTGCATAGGAAGGCGCTTGATCCAGCATTCACTAGATGTGACGCAGGGCCGAACACCCGCCCGTCTAGCACCACTATGCCATTAATCCCCCCTCTTGACGTGTCGACACTCACTAGGGAGCTATGGGCATGCTGGTTGCCATACTATAGCCATATACGCGTCATTCGCTAGGTGGACACGGTTGTGGTGGCCTGACACGATGACCGGAAGCGCGCTTGGGAGCTCTAGTTCGGTCTCCACCTCTCTCGTCGTCTTCTTGAACATTGCCACCGCCGCCACCGCCAGACACCACCATCAACGACGATGTTGCTACAGTAGTACTTGGCACATATATTATACATTAAAGAAGGTGGGCCTTAATCCATATTTTGTCGTTCTTGTATTACAAACGACAAGTTTTTACAATTTGTATTCCCCGTCCCAACCCCACTAAAAACCAGTTGCACAAACATAGTAACAGTTAAAAACCTTCCTTGCATCTCTTGTAATACTCTTGAATCAGTCAACACCATGCATGAGAAAATCCTATATCCTATACATGCATGGACACATTATTAATTTCGGTGACATCCAAATTAATCAACTCTGGCGCTAGAGGCAAACTAATGATCCATCACCTACACATCTCTATTTTGCAGCTTCAATCGACCAGCAACCCATGCGATAGAAACAAAGCATGGATGTAAATAAATGGCTCATTTTGTCATGTGATGCAGTACATGATGGACGCTCTGCTGGAGTCAAACCTCCAGACGTAGCGATAGTCACCGGATCTGCCGATCAGGTGCTCAACGGTGCACGGCACGGTGAGGGAGGCCATGGCGCTGCCGCCACCGTGCTCCCACGTGATCCTCGCGGTGCACGGGAAGGCGTCTGATCCGGCATTCGGCAGGCAAGGCGCGGGGCCGAACGTCCGCACATCAAGCGCCACTATGCCATTGATCCTCCTCGACGCGCCGGCGCCTGGCAGGGAGTCGAGCCATGGGCACACCGGCTGCCCCACCATGGCCTTGTACGCGTCGTTCACCAGGTGGACACGGTTGTTGTGGTGGCCAGACACGACGGACGGAAGCGCGCCCGGGAGCTCCAGTTCGGTCTCCACCTCCCTCGCCGTCTTGTTGGACACGGACACCGTCTCCGGGTACGCGACGCCTCCACCGACGGCGATGTTGCTGGAGTCGATGCAGATGGTGGTCCACAGCGGGCGAGCGGGGCGAGGCTTGATGACCTTGGGGAACTGCAGCTTCGAGATCAGGTCGCGCTCCACCGGGACCGCCCGCCTCGTCGCATCCGATGACGGCGCCGGCGGCCACGGCGAAGCAGCCGCCGCCGCTGGAGACCCCGCCACAAGCGAGAGTCTCCGGAGCCGCTCTTCACAGCCTGCAAGAAGACCCTCGGGCATAGGCATGAACCGTCGTCCCCTCGTCGGCACCATGGAGGCCGCGCCGGCGCCGCCGACGGCAGCTGGAAAGACTGGGGTTGGAGGGTAAGGGTAAGACGACGACGTCGCCTCCCACTCCCTCTCCCTCTTTGACACCGGCGGCGACAAAAGGAGATGGTCTTCGCGGCCGCGCTTGTGCGCCCGCCACAGCACGCTGCTCGCCGCGGCGCCCATGGGCATCATCCGCGCCGGCGGCATGGGCTTGGGTGCGATTGCCCGGAGCCGTCGTTCCATGACGACCTCACTGGCGGTGGACGACTCCTTGCTAATGCCAGGCGCTCAGGCCGGCCCCGGGGTTAAGAAGAGGCAACAAGGCGCCGGCCGGCCAATCATCGGACGGCTGGGGCACGTGGGCGGTCGCGCGGCGGCTACGTGGAGACGACGGCGCCGACACGTTGCTGGCGGCCGCGCGTGCATGGTCGATGCAACGCCTGCATTGGCTCTCCCTCTCGCTAGCTTCCACATATGAGAGGAGTGAATTGAACGTAACTTGGCCGTTTCAGCTCCGCCGAATGCGTCCGGTGGACGACGGGTGCCTGAGATGCATCTCGACCGAGCAACTAAGCGGCCGGCCGGCGGCAAGCATTTACTTGCACGGAGGAAGAGCCATGGGTTTGGGCGACCGATGCGCCGATGCGACATTTCTGAGACCTTTGGCCTCCGATCCTGAAAGACCAGCAGTCATGGTTTTGGAATGACGGCGGCGTGACATTTCTGGTGTTTTGGTGACAACTGATGATATGTACTACATGATGGTGTGGGGTTCATTGTTAGGTTCCTAATTAGAAGGATTTTCATGGATCATTAGATTACGTACTGCCAGTCGTAGTATATTGGGATTGAGATGGTATCTACGTACTCTAGGGGTTGTTTTACACGTAATAGTGCCGAAAACAGTTGTGTGTGTGGCGTGTGTCCTCTTCCGGTGACTCCCTTCTCCTCCGCTGCGGTTTCTACTTTAGTTTGTCATGGTGTAGGCTTTTATGGTGTGGTGACGCTGTGTTATGGTTGGGCCTTGTCAAGTCTCACAAGGTTTCTCGACCACTTTGACCGCCAGCTAGTTTGCATGCATGCATTACTGGTAGCAAAAAACCTTGCTTGTAGTAGTTGTAGCATAGAAAACACCTCCACGCGCGCACTGTGGAATTGACCACACACTTTGGTTATGGGCATGCATGTCTCATGTCTGCATGCACTACACTTGAATTCTGAGTAAATACATGCATACATATCTGCATGCAGGTTTCGATCGTGTGCAAGGCATCGCTGGGAAACAAAACAAGTTGAGCCATGCATGCATGACTCATCGTTGAGGTAGCCGGCCATGTCTCCTTGACTCCTTGTGCGTGCGCGCATGCAAGAGCTAGCAAAAGAACAGACACGCGGATGCCGTTGTGAACTTGTGTGAGTGTGAGAGCCTACCAACTACTTCTGTTCTGTCCTGTGATTCATCGACGTGTTGGACTACTTTCGAACTTAGGATAAATATATTCTCACTGGTATGTCTAAATTCATGGCTTTGTCACGCACTTAGCCACTAAGTGCTCGTACTCGCCTTGTACTTCTGCTGTTATGCCTGCACACAAAGCCTGTATGGCCCTATGGGTTGGTTATGGTAGAGCAAGCTAGGAGGAGGCGTGCACACAGAGACATGTGAGTGACGTGACACCACGGTAGCGTAGGCTTCGCCATTATGACCTGACATAGTGACACCTCTCCCTCGGTCTCTGACTTGGTTTTTGACTGTGCACTTGACGCAACGCCATTGTGACATGCACAGTGCTTGAGAGCAGCTCACGGGCTACCAACATCTGATTGTGTACCAGCCTCACAATTATGAAACAAATACAGGGCACGACATTAATATACATAACCGATAAAAACAACTCACAAGTCACATCCTCCTCATTGCTTCAATGTTATTGGTGTGAAGTGTCTGCTTCCTTCCTCTGCCACTGCTGCCTAGGTGGCTGGCCGTGAGGCTGTCTTCTCGATGCATTAGCTTTGTTTCTCCTTCGATGGCCTGAATTCTTGGGCTTATTGCTACTGGCGTTGTTTGCCAGGCCATGTTGCTCTGTTTCTGAGGTTGAAGTAGCGGTGTCTTTGCTGGGATCAACATTCTCTTCTTCAGCTGTTTCTGGCATGCTGGGAGGAAGAGAAACATACATTCCTGGTTGTATGGCAATATCTTTCTTTGGTTCAATCAGGCCGTTTAGTTCTTGTTGCAGATTAATAAGTGACTCGATTCTTTTTCTTTTGTGCCCGTGAGCTGCACACAGTCAGATGCTGGTAGCCCGTGAGCTGCTCTCAAGCACTGTGCATGTCACAATGGCGCTGCGTCAAGTGCACAGTCAAAAAGCAAGTCAGAGACCGAGGGAGTGGTGTCACTGTGTCAGGTCACAATGGCGAAGCTTGTGCTACCGTGGTGTCACATCACTCACATGTCTCTGTGTACACATCTCCTCCTAGCTTGCTCTACCATAGCCAGCCCATAGGGCCATACAGGCTTTGTGTGCAGGCACAACAGCATAAATACAAGGCGAGTAGGAGTAGCAGGTCTGCCGCGCCGTGATGCGTGGCGCGGCAGGCCCGCCGCGCCGTGATGGGTGCCGCGTCAGACGTGCCACGTCAGCGGTCGCCGCAGCCGTTGACTGCCCCTGCCGCGCCGCCATGCATGGCGCGGTAGAGTGATTTTGCCGCGCCATGCGAATAGGCGCGGCCAAAAGTGTTAGTTTTGAAAAAAAAATTAAACAGTGTCAGATTTGAAAATAGTTTAAAAACGTGTTAAAAAATCCCTTGGTGCAGGCGGTGTATGCAAAGAAGCTCCTGGAGAAGGCGGGGCTATCGAACTGCAAGCCCTGTCCAGCACCAATGGATGTGCGCCTTCGGCTGTCGACCAAAAGCACAACGCCGGAGGTGGACACAACCATGTACCGAAGCCTGGTGGGCAGCTTGCGGTATTTGGTGCACACACGCCCCAACATCACCTTCGCCGTAGGCTATGTCGGGCGCTTCATGGAGAAGCCGCGGCAGGAGCATCTTGTCGCCGTCAAGCATCTACTGCACTACATCGCTGGCACGGTGGATTACGGCATCGTCTACCCCAAGCTGCGCAACGGTGACAACAGGCTGACGGGCTACAGTGACAGCGATTGGGGGGTAGGCGCTGATGAAAGGAGAAGCACTGTCGGGGTGATCTACTTCCTGGGGGAGCTGCCGGTCACATGGCAGTCCCAGAAGCAAAAGGCGGTGGCGCTCTCCACCTGTGAGGCGGAGTACATAGCAGGCGCAGCAAGAGCTTGCCAAGCTATGTGGCTCATTCAGCTGCTGGGCGACATCACAGGGAAGAATGTCCGGCAGCCAATTTTGAAGATGGACAACCAGTCTGCAATCGCCCTAAGCAAGAACCCCATTCTACACTATCACTGTAAGCATATTGACACTAAGTTTCATTTCATTCTCGAGTGCGTGGACAGCGGGAAGATTCGTGTGGACTACGCGAGCACTGAGGAGCAGCTCGCCGACGTTCTGACAAAGTCACTGGGGTGCGCGAGGTTATGTGAACTCCGCGATATGATTGACGTCGTCAAGTTGAAGAATTGAGCATGAATTAGGGGGAGAATGTTGGATAATCCACGCTCAATTAGCTCCTACTTTTACTCCGGCTATAGATAGGAAATCTGGACTCGATCTTAGCCAAGTCTAGTGCGTCTGTAAGCCTGATGCATGCTGCGTCCATGCAAAGGCCTTCCTCTTTTCTAGCTGTGTAGACTTAGCAAGTAGTGGTGATCGCAAGCTGTGATCTCGTCCGTGGGATGGCGCGGACCTGTAGGAGTCCATAGCATGCACGCCCTAGTGATCAAGGGCCAATTCAGGCCATGTATTCTTTGCTTATTTAATCAGCAATAGACAGAGGAAAATGGTGTGACATTTGCACCACCAAAACCATTGGAGTTAATCCACTGAGTTCGCGTGAGTTTGTGTGTGTTCGTGCGTGTTCACCGTGTGATCCAGGGGTTGTCTTCCTCGTCTCCGGCACGCCGGCGAGCGAAGACTTCAAAGATGCCGATCGAGGTGGGTGCTGATGCAGTGATGAAGCGAGGCTGTGGCACCGTGCTATGCTGAGCTGCAACAATGCTGATGTCGTCGCGCGTGGCGCCGACGCGGAAGGAGGAGGGACGTACGCCGGCTTCTCTTCGTCCAGATTCCAGAGCAGAGCGGGGACGAAGACGGAGAGGGTGTTGTGCCACTCGGCAGTGCGTGGCAGCGAACGCATTTCATGGGAGAAGGAGGTCTCGGCATTGGCTTTATAGCCATGCCGTCTAGGTGGCGATGGATGCGTTGGACGAGGTCTCGGAGGCACGTGTGGAAGGCTGTCATGTGGCAACTGCTAGGGCAGCGGGTGCGCCAGAATTTTTTTTCGACAAGGGGAGATTCCCCATTCCTATTCATAAGAACGGAAATACGGAGAGTTTAGATGTTCGAAGAAGCATCAGAAAAGAGAGGACAGACTGCGCTTAACCAACCCGCGCAAGAGGATACCAGAGAGAGCAACAGAAACGAGCTTTTACGCTATCCTGACAAACTGCGCGTAACCATCCAGCGCAAGAGGAACCATCAGATCAACAGAAACAACTAACCAGCAGTAACTGTGCAGAAGATTGCCTATCAAACCACCATCAACACTAACTATTCAGATAAACTACCTAGAACATCCAAAAAAGACCACCGAAAAAACCACCACCAAAAGCGAGAAGTCACCACATACAAACCACATCAATCTTCTTCAACATCCCTTTACCATCTTCGTCATTTGTCCGAAGTCCCGCCATCCTTCGGGTTCTGCTTGTCTGAAGCCATGGAGGTTTTGCTCCGCTTAGATGACAGAATGTTCATCGCTATCTTCATCATGGTATTGACCCCCTCTTCCAAAATCTTCCTATCCGCTTCTGCGAGTCCAAAATTTCATTAACGCCCCGGCATGGCAAATGATCTCGATAGGATTCTTAATCAATTTCTTATCAAAGCGCGCTCTGTTTCGAGTTTTCCAGATAGCCCAGCAGATGGCAGCTACCCCCCACACATGGAACTTCGTGCCATGGGGAAGCCATCTATCCAACCACAACCAACAATGTTTAAGATCGTGAGGGATGTCATTAGCACCAATACATTGAGCAACACATGCCCAAATAACCTTGGCCACAGAGCAGGTGAAAAACAGATGGTTTATAGATTCATGGTGATCACAAAAATAACAGTCGGGATTACCTTTCCATTTTCTTCGTAGCATGTTGTCTTTTGTTAAAATTGCATTGTTTTCCATAAGCCACGTAAAGAACTTCAATTTTGCAGGGATCTTCCCTTTCCAAATATATTTGAAATGATAACCTGAATCCTCACAAGTCAAAGCATTATAAACAGATTTCACAGTGAACATATTTTTCTTTCCAATTTTCCACCCAATTTTATCCTCAGCTTCAGACAGCTGAAAGGTCTCAACCTTGGACCAAATCATATCCCAGACATTTTGTAATTTTATTGACAAATCTCTCCTAAATGTGATACTAATTGTACCATTTTTGACATCAGCTACACTAATTTCCTTTTGTTCACACAAAGCATACAGAACTGGGATAAAAAAGCACAGGGGACTATCAGTGAGCCAACAATCTTCTCAGAATCTTGTAATTTCGCCGTTACCTATCTTTATGCTTCTACCTTGCAAGTATATGGGTTTAATTTTGAGCAGATCAGACCAGATGGGTGAGTCACCCAGCTTATGAGAAATGTTATGAATGTTTGAGCTAGAAAAATACTTGCCTTGATAATCTCCTGCCAAAGCCCATCCTCATTTTCCAACTTCCACCACCACTTACATAGAAGACTGATATTAAGTTTTTCAATGTTCTTGATTCCAACCCCACCTTTCTTTTGATTCTTGCATAACTTTACCCATTTCACCATGTGGTATTTTCTCTTAGTCCCACCCCTGCCAGAAAAATGTTCTTCTAAGCTGATCAATTTTCTTGACAGTTGTTTTGGGTAGCAGGAACACAGACATGTGGTACAAGGGAGAATTATTTAGACTAGTGCATATCAGGGTGGATCTCCCAGCCATGGTCATATTGCCCCTTCAAACATCCAGCCTTTTGTTACATTTTTCAATTAAGAGGAGCCAGTCTATCAAGTGCAATCTGCTAGGACTCACTGGCACTCCCAGATACTTAACTGGAAAAAAAAATCCTTATTGACAATTAAAGATCTCAGCATAAATTCCTCCCCACTCTTCTTCATCATTGATCATCAATATCTCGCTTTTGTTAAAGTTGATCTTCAACCCCGACAGCATTTCAAATAGATACAAGAGCATTTTCATGTTCCTAGCTCCCTCAACATCATGTCTTAGACAGATTATGGCGTCATCTGCATGTTGCAGAACGGCCACCCCTAGACGTTGGCGGTCGTGCCCTCGATGTTGCAGCCTATGAGCCCTGACGCCGGAGGCGCGGGGCAACGCCGGCGTCATCGTCGGCAAGCTTTTGTACGCGCACATGTGCGCCTGGCTGGTCAGGTTCGAGAGGTTTTTGGCCATGCAGCGGACATCGCAATTCGCAAGGGCGTTAGGGAGGAGGTAGGTACGGCTGATGGCGAGGATTATTGGTCGGCAATGGGCGGAAATTTTGCCGGCGAGTCGTGTGCTCGCGTGGGGGAAGAAAGGCAAAATTGGAAAAAGGGAGAGCGAGGGAAGAAGCTAATGGGCCAGGTGAGGTCGGCGGTGGGCCTGTGGCTTGTGCGACTCGGCGATCAGCGGCGTGGAACTGGGGCGTGCGCTTCCGCGTGGGAACAGGCCGCTACGCGGGCCGGTATTCACGCTGGAGGGAGAGAGGCCGCACGGGGAATTCAGCCTGTTGGTCTTTTACCTTTTCCAATTCCCTTTCTACTAGGTTTCATTTATGGTTGAAAAATAGAATTTGAATTCGTTCAAATTCTTTTGATTTGGTGCACAAAGAACCATAAGAAGCAACTCAAACACAGAGTTCATGGAGTAAATTAATACGAGGACGAAGCCCTAGCGCCACGTGGTGCCAACCCAATGTGGACACGTCACATCTTTGTTTTGTACCCAAGCAACCACCAGGTCACGTCGAGTCAGGATCAAAGAAGCAAGGCGATATGTGTATCTTCTACTAGTCATTTAATTTGTGTCAAGTTGATCTTTATTGTGAACATATTAATCACCTCTATGTACTATGTGTCGTACGTTGTGTTCCATCAAAGTCAAGCTTCCTAGGGCTATACAACTAGCAGTAAACCACTGTGGATTCTCGGTGGCAGAACGCTACAATCGTGCCAAACACGTTGCGGCTACCGTGATTTTTTTCAGCGCCTGAAGTCACACACCATTGGTACCATAGTTCTCCCACAAACGGACGGACCAACCCCGCACGTCTGCATGCGGCGTTTGCTGCTTCTGATCGTTAGGAGCTGAGTGCTGGCCTATTTTTTTTCGTCACTTCGTGACATCGAGCTTTGTATGTTTTTATACGTTTCAGATGTATGATTCATCTGGTGTTGCATGTATTTTATCTGGATGCTGCATATGTTGCATTGGCTATACACGTATTTTGCAAGTGTATGTTTTAAATGTTTCATCTATTTCAGACGTATGTTGCAAGTATTTTATCTGTATGTTTCATATGTTACCATGGCTATACACGTATGTTGCAAGTGTATGTTTCAAATGTTTCATATGTTTCAAACGTATGCTGCAAGTGTTTTATCTGGATGTTGCATATATTGCATTGGCTATACACATATGTTGCAACCGTATGTTTCAAATGTTTCATCTGTTTTAGATTTATGTTGCAACAAGTGCTTTCATGTTGCAAGTGTTTTCATTAGCAATATGTTTCATGCGTTTCAGATGTATGTTTTATCTGAATGTTGCATGTATTTCATCTGGTTGTTGCAAAAGTAGATATGGTGTTGTAAATGTAGATATGCTCCCCACCTGCATGCTAGTAAGCAAAGCGAGGGGCGCAGCAGCAGGCACGGGCTTACGTGCGTACGTGCAGCACCATGTGGGGGCGGGCGGGCAGGCGCACGGTTGCAGCCGCATGCGGGACAAGCGAGGCAGGCGGCGACAGGTGCAGCATGATGTCAGACTCATTAGGCATGCGAGGTGGGCGCAACAGGCGAGACAGACGTGGGTGTCTGGATGGGGGCCACCAAACAACAAACAGGATCAAGTGTGTTTCTCTTCTCAACTGAGCAAATGGCGAACTGCGCCGCTATGTGGACACAAGCCAAACCAAACAGGAAACATGACCAAAGTGTGTTTCTCTTCTCGACAGTGCAAGTAGCCAAGTACCTTAACTTGTCTAGGTAAAGTTATTAGTCACTTTAAGCTCGTTCGGCTGGCTGGCTGGGCTAAGCTCGGCTGGCCAGCTCACTCACAGAAATACTATTCACGTCCAGATAGAACAGTATTTTTCTCTCACAACAATCGGCCGGAACAGTATTTTGACTTATTTTTCAGTCCTGCCGAACAGTCCCTTTAACAGTGGGCATCATACGACTTGCCAAATGAACACTAGCCTAATAGACCTTGTAATTCAATCTGCAATTGATCACTGATTGGAGCAACATATATTGGAGCAGTCCACGCTTTCGGGGTTGGAGATGAAAAACAGAGAGGTGGTTTTCTGAAAGGACACTGAAACGACGCTAGATTAGAGTCACAAGAGAAGCCACGAATATGACCCTGAAAAGAGACCTGCTACTGTGGGTGAAACGAAACCGTTCGTTCCAAGCAATCAGGTTCCTGATAATAAATCTTGTAGGGGCATGATTCAGTAGCAATACGAGACTGACTCGTCGAGATCAGGAAGGTTATCTTCTGAAAATCTGAAGTAACAGCCACGATTAAAAGCTGAGATCAAGAATTGGTCAACAGAATGCTGGAGTATCATCTTATCGTGTTGCTGATTTAGACAAGGAATTTCAATCAGAATCCTTTGTGGTGCGTTGATCAACGTCACTACATTGACACCTTGTGTGACTGCGAGCTTTTCCGTGTTTAGATACGATAGGTAGTAAAGTGGAGTTTTTTTTAGCGTATGTACTATCGTCCTGTTCGTTTAGGTTTATTTGACTTATAAGTTGTACTTTTTCAGCCAACGAATAGTATTTTTCTCTCACACCAAATCAGTCAACAGTACTTTCAGCCATGACTTATCAACCAAATAAGCCCAAATGAACAGGATGTATGTTACCCAAGAAAAAAAAACTAGGTTTGAGATAATTTCACATTGTAGATGCAAATTTAGATTTCGTCCACAAATTTGCAGGTGTACTCTGAAAATTCCTACTGTTTCATACTAATAGTCGGAACAGACAAACTTTTTATGATATTAATATTTATGTCACATAATTAATATAATTAGCTAGATCGTTGAATATACTTTCATAATAAACCTATTTAGAGATATAAATATTGTATATATTTTTTATAAGTTTGATCAACACAATTTCTATAGGGTCTTTTTTTTTTTTAAGATGGAGAGAGTAGCTTCTAAAACAACTTGGAGCCAATCGAAAGTCGAAACACGGGGTGTACAGTAGCAGGTTGATGGGAGTTGACTGGATGGTCGTAGCGCAGCGGCAGCCGCTCCAGGACGGCCGCGCGGTCCGATCCCCTGCCATGCCAACGGCGTCGACACCTGCCGCACCCACACCTCCCCATCGCCGCTTTATCCATCAAACCCATCAATGCCACATTGCCACCTAGTATAGTAGCTATGGATCGGTAGCGTCCTCCGATCAATAATAATATAATATCAACGCTGGCCCGGCCTGAGTTCCATGTCCCCCTGTGAGATTAGAGCCTGTGCTGCATGCAAGGATAGTCTCATGTGTATTGATGTGAATTATTACTGCCGTGCAACGACACACAGAGGGTGTGTTTGGTCTGTGGAATAAATGGTCATCGCGCTCTGTAGATTTTTGTTTAGTTTTGGAATACAAAAGTTGATTCATCTCCGCCCCATTTCTCATGAGCTAATAATTATTGCGGTACGAGGAATGAAGCCATTGCACGTACTAAATTTGAGGAATGAAGTCATGAATCGTATCGCTACATTTAGAATAGGTTGATTCTCCAAACCAAATACTCCAGTTTGGAGAATCAATTCATTTTAGATGGGGTGATTTCATCCTGAGTTCATTCCATAAATTTAGTAAAATAACCCTATTCCTCGTAATAATATTAATCAGCTTGCGAGGAATAAGATGATGATGTATCAACTAATATGTTTCACAAATCAAATAAAAAACTAGAGAGTAAGATGATGGTGACCACTTTATTCTACAAACCGAACACCCTGATTAGCAGACAATTGAAGTGTACTCCCTCTGTCCATAAACGAATGTAATTATGGGATCCACGTCAGTCAAACTAGTTTAATTAAGTTTGATTAAGTTTATAGTAAATAATATTAGCATTTATGACATCAATATAATAACTAAACTAGTTGTACTTATTTTATATCATGAATGTTAGTATTTTTTCTATAAATTTAGTAAATTATTTGATTCCTAGAAAATTAGAATTGCACTTTTTTTTTGGATGGAGGAAGTATTTTCTGTCGTTCCATCCAACCCCTATATATACACACTCCTGTACAACTGAGCAAGGCCTTAGGGCACGTACAAGCTAGCTGCCTCTAAGTGTTTCACCTCATATACAAATGACTAAACAGACAAATTTTACCTATTTAACTGTCTGCAGATTGTTTAAAGCTTTTATGTGTCCATGATAAAAAAAATGAATATATTTTTTATATATCATTGTGTTGCTTGTTGATATAAGACAGATAAAAAAGGAATAAGATGAACATAATTACCATATTATATAGAACAAAAAATGATATCTTGATATAATAGTTTTTCAAAAAACAAATAAAAAGATAATAAGATTACATCAGTTTTGTCTAACTTTTTTCTTTCCATAGCGCCGCCGTGCACTAAATCATTATTGAGCAAATTGGTAGCTTGTAAACAATTACTTTTCTCATTTCTCCCTACAAGACAATAGTGTAACAAATCTATTCGTTTCTTTAAGCACCAAACACAGATCTATTTAAAAATAATTGGTATCTGTCTTGTCGTCAATGTGGTAATCTTCTGATTCGTCTCCCTGCTGGCGCCGTTTGACTTGTCACAGATAGCAACAAATGCTGAATCAGCAGCTGCGGCGAACGTAGGCTTTACCGGACCTGGGTGACGTGGAAACTGTTCTTTGAGACTATTAATATGAAAACAACCATAGGTTCTTGAAAAGGATTGGCTAGTAAACAATTTGAAATATGGGTTTATAAATCCTCCATTGACCGCATGATGAATATGTTTATGCGGGGCAGATATAAATGTTACTTCCTCCATTTTGAATCGTAGATTGTTCTGTCTTTTATAGATATATAGTTTTGCTATGCATCTAGATATACATTATATTTAGATACAAAGTAATGTATATCTAGATATAATTTATAGCGATAGATTTTTAGGTTAAGTTGACCGAGTTTAGCTTGGTAATAACTATATTGAGCTGACGATTACGACAGGGAATATGCCATCAGTCTGTTCGGTTGGGCTGAAACGATCGTATACGATCGTGGATTATTACTGCTAGCTGGTTTGGTGTGAAAGAAAAATACTGTTCTAACCAGAAATTTACGATCATTTATAACCAAACCAATAGGGCGCATATCCAATCCAAATCACATTCTTCTGGGTCCATGCTCGCCGCTTTTGGTAGTATAATCGTACACGTTGCCCAAAAATTGGAGTACTTTTTTTTTCTTGAGGTTAGTTCCCAATATGTCAAAAGTCGAGTCCATTAGATGTATTTATTTATAGGGGCTTTATTTTTCTAATTCTGTCTCTATTGCCTATTGCGTGATTAGTACCCCAACTTTTTAGCGTAAAAGTAATTTGCAGCTTGGGTAAGGGAGAAAGTGAAATGTTTCGTATCTTATTCGGTTATTAGAGAACCGTCAGGCGCTCGCGAGCTCTTGTTTTCACTTATTGACACATTTTTTTGGATGGGCGGTTATCCTGGAGATTATCGGTAATTCTTGGGTCAGGGTGTTGTTGGCGGTGATTAACTCATATAATTAACCACCAACACTTGCTTAATATCCTAGCATGCATACACCAAACATAGAAATAGGGCTTTAGAACTAACAATTTTCATAAGTTTTGGTGTTTGGCCATTTGTAGGAAGACATTTATGGGATACATGCAAAATACATTCAAAATGCGCAAAGAACAAAAGATAAATATCATTCTACTAAGTCCAAGGGGGAGAAAGCCACTAATGTGGAGAAAAAGGCCCAAACCCAAACCAAACGATCTCCAAATGGCGTCAAACTTTATAGGCATGACCGACACATCCCCAGAGGCCCACCAGATAAAACTTTGGCCAGGACAATGTAACACCTCGGGTGTTAGCCTTGCATAACTTGACTTGCATAACATGAGCATGAGCATCAAGCATTCATAAATCATCATTTACAATTGAAACATGTGATCGAAACATATGAAACATTGCTTGTTATTTCGTGTTTCTTGGAACATATGCATATGATCATGTGCAAATGAATGCAAGTGGGTAATGTTAGTCACTAAAACACCTTAGCTACACTTAGGTTAACAAAAGGAACCTTGTTCATGAAAGTCACCTTTCATGATCAAGCACGTAAGTAATATTACATGTGTTGACCTGGATAGCTCTATGAGTGACTACTACATGAAATGCTTAAATGACCTTGCAAATTGCTTAAACATGCTTAGAGTATCATCATGAACAACTTTGGTATTTAGGGCTAGGGCTAGTTTGGTCATTAAGCCATGCTTTGATGTGTTTCATCATTCAAAAGTGACATGTTTGACCAAAGTTGAACTATGTGTTAGAGACCTTGCATGGAGGAGTTCACTAAATCAAAGTTGTAGTGTTTGACATAAGGAACAACTTTTATTTTTAGGTCATTGATTGATTCAGCTCCTAACATGTGTGAATTTGGATTTCAAAATCATCAAATCATCGATTTCAAAGACTTAGCAAATTTCGCTAAGTCATGAACACCGACCGAATCGACGAGGCTCACTTTGGGGATGACTTTTCTCGGTTTGATTTGCGAATTAGCACAAGATGATTGAACAACATTTGTAGCTGGTACTTAGGACTACGAAAGTCATTTAGATCGTTTACGAATTGGAGCAACGGTTTAGCGGTTAGATGAATGTCAAAACTCGTCGTCGGAGCTCGGCATGTCGCGATCGACGAATCGAATCGAAAGCCGATCGGTGGCCGACCAAGCACCAGAGCCTTGAACGCCTGGCGTGTCCATGGCGACGACGCCGCGTCAGGCCGCTAACGCTTCTGACCGCGAGAGCCACGACGCACTGAAGCGCGCCTTCATCATCACGCCGGCGTCGCCCGAGCTGCCGTCCGCGCCCCATTTGCTTCGCCTCGGCCTTTCTTCCTCGCAGCAGCAGCCGCCGAGCTCCCGCAGCTCCGCCATCGCCATAGCCACGCACAGCTCGCGCCTAGCCACTCCAGCCCCACTGCCATAGCTCCACCACCACCCCAGCAGCGCACTGCCTCCTCCCGTGCGGCGGCGATAAAGCTTGGTAAGCCACATAACGCATGCGAGCTCGCCGGGAGTTTCATTGTGAGCCCGTCTCCGTGTACGCCGCCCACCGTCCATCCCAGCCGCGTTAGGGCACTAGATAGCTCGCCGCCGCAGCTCGGTGATGCTCGGTCAGCAGCTCGCTTTCTCGAGCCACCGTAGAGCCACACCGGCGTGCCGCCGTGGTCCAGCCCGCCGTTCGCCATGGTCGCCGCCGTCGACTCTAGAGTCGACGATAAGGCCGGCCAAGTGGCTCAATAGCTTCGCTAGGTCACGTAGATCGCGTAGCATAGATGTCATCGCCGGCGAAGCTCGCCGTCGATGAGCCGCAGCCGCGCAGTGCCAAGCAGCGCCGCTGCTCTGCTTCGAGTCGATGACATGTGGGGTCCCCTGACCACCGGGTCCCACCGGTCAGCGACAGCAGTATTGAAGGATAGCTCATTTGATTCTAGTTTTTGATTTCTTTTGTGATTTTCATACCTCCAGTTTGGTAGCTCCAAAAATTGTGAAATAAATTTGTGGGTGTTCCTCAGGAAGTGTAGTATTTAGGAAAAATATGTTTTTAACATTTACAGTAGAATTTTTTAGAGATTTAAATAGGGATTTGAAGTGTGCTTTTGAATGCATTCAAATTTGTTTATTTTATATCTAGAGTTCCTGTGCTCCAAAAATTATGAAATTTTTGTGGTAAGCTAATCTTAGCATATATGAGCTCTGGTAAAAATTTGGGGACGAGTGCATGGGTAGATTTATAGTTATAGATTTTTATTTTATGGATAGTCAATCCTTGCATAAATTTTTATAAATTATTTATGAGTCCAAAATTCATGAAATTTGTTGGAGGTAATCCTAGTACCATATGGATGCTAAGAAAAATAGGAAATCTGTTGCTTGACACTTTTCAATAGGGTTTTCCATTTATGCTATTTCAAGCCTTGCTGCCTTGTCATTTTTGCATAGGATGTTCTACTTGGTGAAATGACATGAAATTTTTATAGTAGTCCTTTGATAGCATTAGTAAGGCACTGTAAAATTTTGAGAATTTATTAAGTACTTCTGATATATATTTATTATTTAACCTAGATATATAAATAAAATGATAAAGGCAATTAAGTAAATAGTTTGGGCTTCACCATTATATGATTCTAAATGTAATTGGTATGCTTAAACTGTTGGTGAATTCTATGTTGTCAAATTTTAAATGATTGCATGAAGTAGAAGTATCGTTACTTTATGTTGCATGTTGAATAGTTTCCGGACTGATTCTAGAGTTTGATGAGTGGCATGTTGAAAATGATGTGTACTGTAAAAATGGTTAATAACAAAGTTGTAGAGAATTTGATAAGATTTCCAGAAAGTCCAGGATCACTGGATTTGGATTTGTAGAACTCCCGTTATGAGTAAAACAAGTAGCTGCTGTTTTATGGTATAATCGATGCATTATGGAAAGATAATTAAATAACCAAGAAGAGATATGCACCTACTCAATAAACATGATGCACTTGTTAACATATATGCATTCATAATACTTATGCCATACTCATGCATCTAGGATCGAAGGAAGAGATCACGTTGCTGGAATTGAAGAAGCGAGAGGAAGGAACCGGCGGGAGGATCCGCAAGCCGCAGACTCCGAAGGCGAGAGCGAGAACCTCAAGAGCTTCCGAGTGCCCCGACCACCGCCCTACTTCCTTTCTACGAGGCAAGCCCGGAGCATTATAAGTCTCCCGAGAATTTACAAATATTTACTTAAGTACTTATGATTGCTGCATTAGGTTATAAGAGTTGAATGAAACCACTTGATGCATGTACATTCCTTGTCCAGATATTACACCTTTAACCGGTATAGGTCCAGGATCGAATAAATGCTTAGCCATGCTTAGACCGGTAGAAGTCGGGTGATTTCCGGTCACTGCGAGATATAGGTTGATACCGAGCACGGTTGGTTAAAATTGCTATCGTGGAAAAGAACCATGGTTAATATAATTGGAGACCCAGGCGGGATGTCGATAGAGAAGCAACAAGACATGGAGGTCTTGGGTGTGGATCTATCCCCGTCTGTGTCGATCAAGGACCGTACCGTTGTTGGAACTTCCGACAAGATTGAACGCATGCCTCTCACTTAGCTGGTCGGATAATTCGTTCCGACCGCTGGCCGAGTAATTCAACTCAGCCGGGAATCGTTACATTGCGCGCTCCTTCCGGGAACGATCGACCGAGCCCAAGGGCGAGGTGCTTGGCCCGAGCATCCCGGCATCTGGTGTTCTAGATCGTGCGGCGCAAAGACGGACCCATGAAAAATATGTACCGGAGTTGTACCAAAGGTGACCTAAGGCTATCGTGGGTGGGTAGACTGGTTTGTGTTAGGAATAAATTTCGGTGGTTGAAATCGATTTGAATCGCCGTCTCTCCGGATAGTGAGAAACTTGGCTAGCTCCAACATCGTAGTAAGCTGTGTTATGGAACATGATGGTTCGGATGAAAATGGAATTGCAATACCTGCTATGGTTACTATTGTATGCTTCTAAAGGATATACCACATGTTTGGCACAGGATTGTTACTAATCTAGAAATGGATAGTTATAATTAACTTGGTAAAGGAATCATAATTGTACAACGGATCAGTTGTCTTTTTCGCAAAATGTTGTCAAGTTACGTCCACTTATACAAATGACCTTGCATAATCCTTGGAGTCATTTTATTTACGGTTCATGACGGTAAGTCTAGTGAGTACCTTCTCGTACTCGTGGTTTATTTTCCCATTGTTGCGAGATGGCACTTTGTGTATCATGGTTATTGCAAGAGTTGCTTCTATCCATTGTGGATGAGGAGTAAGCCTTGGGCGTGCTTCTTTAGTAATTCCTATCCTTGCTTTTGTGGACCGTGATCTAGCTTGGCACTGTATCAAACTATGTTGGAAACTTTATCTTCAAACTTATTTGCTTCCGCTTTATTTATCAAACTCGGTTTGTAATAACTTTTATTCGTACTCTGATGATGAAAAGTATCTGTGAACTCTATGTAATATGTGGTATGTATGTTGAATCTTGTACGATCTTGGTTGTTGTAAATCGTTTATCGAGACCCGTCGTGGTACTCGACGGACTACCGGGTTTATATGGGTTCAAGTATGACAGTGCGACCGCGTGCGGATTGCCATTGTACTTGTATTCTTATAAATTGGTTGGTTCTGCGACAGACAACGTCTCCAGGGTGCGACCACACCATGGGGGCGGCCACCCCCCTACGAGCGCGCCTCGGGCCCATCCTTTGTAAGGCGGTGCATTAAATGCCCTGGAGGACGGTGCGGTGGGGATCTTCGGAATATGCCATCTCAAACCATCCTTTGGAGGCTATAAAAGGAGGAGGGATCCCCCAAACACAACGACACCAAGGAAGAGCAACATCCCACTTGAGCTTCACTCCAAGGTTTAGGCCATAGCTATCTAGAGTTGTGTAGTAGGGAGAGATGTGAGGGAGAGTTCGAGGAAGTGTCGGACCTATCGGTCTTCCCCAGCTTATACCTCGACGAACACTTGTACCTCAATGAAATCTTCCACTAAGTGAGTATTTATGATTCTTTTGGTTATAAAGTCTTGATTAGTTAAACTTTACTCTTACTTGTTTGTGAGTTCGTCGTCCGTCCTCGTGACGGATACTCTAGTAGAGGGCCCTGATAAAAACGGATACCCCTGTACAATGCTAGAATAGTAGTTGCTAGCGTAGACATGGTGTCTAGGCTAGAGGCTACCTTCATTTGCCTCGTGCCCCGCGGTTGAGGGGTAGGCGGCAGGTGGTGACAGCCCTGTCCGTCCCTTGTAATCCCCCACGTTCGGGTACGGCATAGAGCTACAAGCTGGCATTGCTTGACAGACCAGGTGATATCCAGTGTCCTAATTAAGCAAGTAGAAGTAGAGTTTATCTATCCTTAGACCAAAAACTCATAGGAATCCATCTCATCCTCTACCATCTCTACCCTTGTGTTGTCTGTAACACCCCTGGTGTTACGAGTTTGCTTAGCACAGAGATTTAGGTCCAAGAAGGATTAGCCTAACAAGTTTCTGGGTTTTAAAAATTCATAACGCACGTGAGGCGAAAAATAATTTCTAGGAACAAGGATCAAATATAACTTGTATTTAGTACTTAAATAAAAATTGAAGTACAAGTTTAGCCGATGGAAATGCGACTTTAACTTTTGGAAAATAGATGTTGTTAACTAGTGTTTTGGGTGCTCAAAAATCAAATTTGATGTTAAGATAAGCTCTTTTTGTTAAGTCGGCAAACACTTGAATTATTGTTAAAATACCATTTTTGACGAATAATATTGAGCAAAATAGTTAAATGGTGCTTAAATATTTTGCTCCTATGGGTTAGTATAAGGTATGGACTATTGCATGAAGTATTTGTTGCTTGAAGTTAATCAGGTTTAGATCTATTAAAAATTACGACAAAAGAGTTAATGGGTACTTAGCCTCAATTGAAATCCTTAACTTTCCTAGGTATGGAAAAGTAGTAAGACAATACTATCTTGACATTTAAATTTTAGCTAAAATATTTAAACACTTGTTGCATATTTTGGTATTGTTGATTGCATCCAAGTGAGTGCTTTAGCATGGCATAGGTCGAAATTATGTTGGATGTCACGTTGTCCGCTCAAAAATTGCCCTAACTTCACTAGAACGCGCTGTGAACCCTGATTCGGTGCTCGGTTTGCGAACTGGTGTTCAGCATGACGAGCTCCTGTTGGCACCTCTCTATCTCCCTCGATGCTCACTCTCCGGCCATGCTCGTTGCTCGGACGAGAAGCACTTAGTGGCTACTAGAATCTTGAACTCTTGTTTTAATCTCAACTGGGCTCTAAGCGGTTGGTTTTGATGCTTCAAAATTCGTGCTTTGCATGTGGTTCGGCCGTTCGGGCCTGGGGACGCGGTCACTGCGTCCGATGTCATGTCGCCCCGGGCTACTTGCACCGCTGCCGGCCGCTGCTACCACGCGTTGCGCCGCGCGTTGGTTGGCGTACTCTGTGGCCGTGGCCGCTGTCCCACTGACCAGCCGAGTGGCGTCGTCTGCCCGCTAGGCCAGGCGTGGCCGCAGCTGTGCTCCGCCATGCATGGGGCACTGCCGACATGGCGCTGTCCAAGCGCACCTGCAAAGCTGCGTCTTGTTGTAACACCCTCGGTGTTGCACTATACAGTCTTTTGCTAAAACACTGCATGAGCATCATATTTATGTGTAAATGTGTGTAATATAGGGCATAAAGCAATCTACGTAACTTGAAACGATCATCGGAAACGTGAAACGAAAATACTATAGAATGCATATACGACACTTTAATAAAGTTTGTAGTATAAGCTTTGTAGGTGACGATGAAATACTTACGATCGAGAACGGAATTCACTAGCTAGCATGCTTAATAGCTTGGAAATCAAATTTGATGCAAAACTGATCGAGACTTAGTCGAGTTTCCTAAGTCGGAAAACGCTTTGACGAAGCTAAGTTCAGTAATTTTTATAGAAGAATCGGATTAAGTAGTAGTAGGGTCTTAGGCTTTGTTTTAGTAGCTTGACATGCCATCTCAAGTGTAAAATAGGTGGTTTAGCAACTGGATCATTGAGATGGATTTTTGGGATGCTTTAAAAGGCGTGCAAGACACGTTCTCGGTCGGCTTAGCGTTTGGATGCGGTCACCAGGCCTTGGGTCGGTGGTGCCGCAGCACTGGCTTACCCAAGCGCGCATCGCCGTGTAGGCCCGCACCGCCGTTACCGCGCCCCAGGCATGCGACTCATGCACGCACGCGCACGCCGCGCCCGACGGGTCTAGCCGCTCAGCCAGCACCGCTGTCGTCGTGGGCCCACTGGCCTGGCCAGTCCACTGCCGCCCGCTTCGCTGTGTCGCTGCCTGCGTTGTGTTGCATCACCGTGCTGCTGCTAGCCATGGCCGCGTGTGTGGAGTCGCCCGTGTGCGCTCTGCCACCGCCGTCACATCCGTTAGGCCGCTCTGCCGCCTCGTGCTCGCCTGCGTGGGACCGTGCGCGTGTGGCCACACTTGGCCTACTGCGGCCGGCACATGGCCCTGCCCGCACGTCGCCTTGCCGCACGTGGGTTTGCCCCACCTGCCCATTGCCATCCCATACACACTCGATGCGACGCTATGTTGCTGCCTCTCCTTAGATCGGCGCTAGCCACTGCTACGCACAGGGCCGAGCCACCATCGGTTTGCGAGTTATGGTAATGCGGCCAACAGTCTTGAGTGTGTTTGGCTGTTTCCCCAACGGCCTGTAGCACATGCGCGATTGTGCACCGAGTTGACAGCCACATCTCGCCACGACAGCGATGAGCCAAGCCATGCCGGCCCTTCCCCTATTCCTCTGTCGCCATGGTCGTCGGACCCGCGCCTTCAATTCAGCTTGGTGGAGTCTCCTCGGTCCAATTAACTCAGTCCACAGCTTTGCGGTATAGTCAGCCAGCCACCTGACCCCATCGCGACATGATCCTTGCTGTGCCATGCTCTAATTTGGAGCTTTCTTTCCGCTAGGTCGATAAGACCATCTCGGCACGCGTCGACGCTAAGGCCCCCACTCTAGAGCTGCTCGCATTCGTTCCGTTGCACCGCCAGTTTCGCGTCCACCTACCCAACACCCCACGCACCCTTGCCAAGTTGCTACCACCCTCGAACCACCCCTGACTCAGTCTTGCCATCACGGTGCACCACCGCACCGTCAGAGCGCACGCGGCCAGCTTGGCTCAGGCCACCTCCGGTCAAATCACCACCTCGTCTGGGTTCATGGTGAGTGCCTAGAGCTCACTCGCTACCCTATTTACTCCAACGTTTTTGTAACTCACCGGAACACCACGACCTTATTGCAGGAGCTCCGTCGTCGTGGTTCGGCTTCACTGCAGCGTCCCGGTGCACGATTTCATCACCTAGCGTCTCGCGCTCGCACCTAGGTAGATATCGGCGCCTTAGATAGGGTGGGGTGGGTTTCGGGTGCCCGGTGGGGGCCGTCGGTGCCACTGGCCGCCACGCTGGTGGGCGTAGCGAGGTCAAGGACCTCCCAGATGTGAAGATAGGTTGTTGCAGGGCCACTTTGAATAATCATAGAGTAAAGGAATAGTGTGCTTAGTGCTCATGCTATTACTGAGTAGGCCGAGGGCATTTTCGCAAGATGACTGACGCGCGCGGGCCTCCCCGTCGCGGGTCGTCATCGCCGGATGGGTCCGCGTCCGCATTGGGCCACGCTGGTGGGTCGTAGGGCGCGTGCAAGGCATCGAAGTGGGTCGAGCCGCTCGCGCTGTGGGCCGCGCGGGTGGATTCAGTTTTCCTTTTTCCAGTGAAGTAATGAATGTTTATTCAATTTAGTTTTGAGTTGAACTTTGTAAAATTATAGTAAATTCAATAGATGTCCAAAAATAGTGAAATAAAATTTGTTAGGTTCACAAAAATGCTATCTATCTGTTGGTGTAGTTAGTTTACAGTTAGCTATGATAATGATAGGTTCATAAATTCAATTTAGAAAGCTTAGTATTAGTTAGCTTAATATTTGTAGGAATTTTTGTGGTAAATTGGTGAGTGCTTTAGCCATGAAATTTTTACAGTAGACTCATTAGATTATTATGTGCTCACTGTAATTTTTGTAGCCCTAAAGTAGGTTGATAAATAGAATAGCTAGTACTTTTTGTTTTATCATATATAGAGTAAATCGATATTAAGAATAGGGATTTCTTTAGTTGCTAAGTTAATACATGAAATGTTTCATACCTATTTAGTGGGAATGATAGGTAATGTAGCTTCTTAGTTGGTAGAACTAGCTTAGTAGCTTGATAGGCGTATTCGTATTTTAAGAGTTGTTGTTGCCGTATTACTAAGTGTTGCATCATCATTTCGTGCATGTAGATAACGAGTTGTTAGAGTTCATGCCTGCAGACGAATAGGACTACAAGGAGATCATTGAGAAGTACGAGGAAGAGATTCTCATATAGGAGGGAACCCTAGAGCTGTTTATTGCTGACTTTGTTGACACTCTGCCTGCCCAATGCAAGCCCCGGTGCATAACCCCTATTTTTGAATGATCATTGAATATATATATATGATGTGCATTTACGTTACAGACATTTTATGAAAACTACATGCATAAATTTACTTACCTATGAGTTCTACTAGTATAGGTCGAGTAGCTGCTATGCTCAGGATTTCGGTAGCGTGAGTAACCTGCCGTTACTCACAATAGGTGATAATTATGATCACTCATGATAAAATGGTAGAAAGGAAAATAGTGACCAGGCAGGGATATGATTTGGGTATTGGTGAGTGTAAGAGGTTGTGTCCTGCGGTCAATATGGCATAGCTTGGTTACACTTTTTCCCTGTCTGTGTCGGTTAAGGACCGACCGTTGCAATGGACGCTAGGCAAGTCATAGATTTGTTATCCTGAGCACATACTTGGGTATGGGCTCAGGGAAGGCTTGTTGCTCTCTTGTCGTGGGTTCTGGCTCTTTCCGGACCGACTAATTGGAGGCGGAAATGGTGGAGGTCTAAGCACCGCACTGAGTCCGGAACTTAGGAGTGGGGGCTTGGAGTCTAAGTTTGGACGGCGACCTAGACCCCGTGACAGGAGAGTGATGGGTTGGTCCTACTTGTGCCTGGGGTACAAGCGTGGCATGTGTTTTTGGGGTACCCAGCTAGGCACATTGATTCACGAATCACCGAGCAATCCGGTACGGCTTGTCTAAACTCTTGCATCGTAGTAAGAACTGAAGGAGGAAAGGTGATGAAATGGAACTAATTGCTCAACTCTTGCTTAAAAGTAGAATAGGTGCTTACATAGAATGGCTAGATAATAAATTAATCATGACTGCTAATGATAACATAAATAAGGATTCACTACTAGAATTGCTTTCTGCAAAAAGAAACCAGCAAACTATAAAGCTTATCATATTTTTTGGAGTCGGGAAATTATTCCCACTAGTCGAATAAGACTTGCGAGTACATTGTGTACTCAGGGTTTATTTACCCCTATTGTAGGTACTACTTGAGGAGTTTCTGTTGTGTGATGGATTCTTCTGGTGGGCACAGACGGATCCTTGTTTATTATCGATAGATGTTTATTTTAGTTTATTCCGTTGTTTAATATTCCACACTCTGAAATTGGTACTGTAATAATATATTTTTAAGAACTCTGGATGTATGAAATGGACTAAGTTTGTAACTCGTTCTCATTATTGTATCTTTGGGGGAAAATGTGGATCTTTTGGGCTCTCCCTTGGGGTGTGCCCGACGGAAACCGCCCGCTGTAGCTTGCTTTCGGGGTGCTTAGTGTCTGATGAAAGACGAGCGCTTCTGTAAGTGCGTTATTTCAGGCGGTTCTACCACACTTGTCCTCTTGTTGTTTTGGTTACTGCAGCGCTCACCCTCAGCCACACAACCCACCTACCGAACCTGAGTTCGACGTCATACGTAGTTATTGCATCGCGACGCCGTGCTACTGCGTGCGCGTGGCCGCACGTGGGCACACCTCTTGGCTCCGTCTAGCGCTAACCGATGTCCCACCTATCCTTTGCTCGAGTGGTCATATCCCCGCGCTGTCGTGTCTCATCGGGTTGTGGTCGAGCCATCTCTGGTGGGCCACTTCCTACGATGTGATGGTGGCAGTGCACCGCTCTCCCTCTCCCTTTCTTAATCACCAGTCTAAGGCTTCCCAGTCCAATTCCTCGCACCAGTGGGTAGCTTAGCAAGTTAGCTAGGTGTCGCATTCTCATCGAGCCTAGCCATGGTCTGTCAATGATCAATTTCGGTTTCTCCTCACCGCCAGTCATGTGCGCCGCTGTGACCAGAGGGTTGGTGGTAAGGCAGGTAGGAGTGGTAGCAGTTCAATTGCTCGTAACACTGAGTTCGCTTTGACTCCCTCTATTCAGTACTTGCACTATTTTGGCTAGGCTACTCGTTGTTGGTGGGGTGACGCGACGGTGTCCATC
This sequence comes from Miscanthus lutarioriparius, assembly GCA_904845875.1. Taxonomy (NCBI): domain Eukaryota; kingdom Viridiplantae; phylum Streptophyta; class Magnoliopsida; order Poales; family Poaceae; genus Miscanthus; species Miscanthus lutarioriparius. Next base: position 45,819,764 of record CAJGYO010000001.1, read on the forward strand.
ACTGACCGTCGCCACCTCGCTCGGCCGCACATGGCTAGACCGTCGTAGCGCTCCCCTGCTTCAACCGTCAGTAGGGCGTACACCACGGTGAGCCACTAATGCTTATCCACCACTTCTACTCTGCCAAGCGTACACAGTGTCGGGGACCTAATACTGAGGTACCCAAGGAGGTGGAACTAATAACCATCGAACGTCAAACACTCCCGGATGGACAAAAGCACTACTACGCTTCTTGCCCAAATGACAGAAGTTTGGTTCTGCCTCGCCCGATGCCTGTGGGCCAGCTCTGCCTCGCCCAACGGCTGAGGGCCGGCTCCACCTCGCCTGACACCCGTGGGCTACCTCCGCCTCACCCAACGGCTGAGGGCCTGCTCTACCTCGCTCGTGGGCTGAGGGCTAGTCTCTGCCTCGCCCGAGGGCTGAGGGCGGGTTCCGCCTCGCCCGACTGCTGAGGACTGGCTCCGCCTTGCCTGACGCCCGTGGCCCAGCTCCGCCTCTCCCGACGGCTAAGGGCCAGCTCCGCCTCGTCCAAGGGCTGAGGGTGGGTCCCGGCTCACCCGACGTCCGGGGCCAGGCTTTGCCTCGCCCGACGGCTAAAAGCAAGACTCCGCCTTGCCCAACGCCCGAGGGCGGGTTCGACCTCACTCGACGACTAAGGGCTAGCTCCGCCTTGCCCCGCGACTGCACTCTGATCCTTCCTAAAGACGGGACACGAGGTACGACAGGACGTACCAGTCAACCACGATGTCGAGGGCCATGCCCTGTGCGACTGCAGGAGGGCACCGATAGAACACGATGGGACGGGCGCTTTAAAGCCCTTTTCCTCATAACAGTGCCCACATAGTGTTGAGGGCGCCGGCTTTGTCCCACAGTGTAGTAGGCGCCGTCTTCAGTCCTCGGGCGTGGATACTAACACCGTCATATGATGACCGCTATAGTCCAAGATAGAACTCACATTATCTACAGTAACGGACGTATGGTCGCTTCCCCGATTACTCCCCGAGGGGTCACTGCTCAGCTCTCCGGCACACCGCACCGTCCGCCAATATGGGATGGAACGCACCCACTTGCTAAATGGGGCCAATGCATGGCCTACAAAGATCAACAAACACGCCACTTCTGGCACGGTCTGCCATGTTAAGCAGGGCAGGCGCGGGAAAAAAGGAAGACCCGGATCCTTCAAAGGACCTTCTATACCCTTGGTATTTTCCTCTTTCTCCCATCTGTAACCCATGCTCCCCCCTTGGTCTATAAAAGGGAGGGCAGGGCTCCCCACTGAGGGGACCGACTTTTGACGGACGACTCACACAAAGACTAGTTTGAGATAGGCACAACACATCACGCACGCTGCCAAGCAGCGACCAAGCTCTTGGCATCCTTTCGATCTTTTCCATCAGAGACTTGGGACCAGTCCCACTCTTGACCGTTTGTACCCCCTACTACGAACCTTTTCTGGTGCAAATAACATGAGCCACAACAGACTAGACGTAGGGACATTCAGCCCGAACCAGTATAAACCTTGTGTCCTTTAGCGGACCATCCGGGCCTAACGCGCATCAATTATAAATTTACTAGCCGGTGTTTGTTCGAAACACTGACAGTTGGCGCGCCAGATAGGGGCCTTTGCGCATTCCAAACTAGGCCATGGATGGCTAACCACAACGTTAGCTGGGTCCCACGCGCACACGTGCGCTTCGGGAGCCTAGATTTTGTCATCACGGTGGGAGGAGAGTTGGTACGGGCGCACACCGCCGTCAAATCTCTCCCCTCCATCGGCCTCAACCATGAAAGGCTTGGGCGCTAGCTCGGCATCTCCCTTGGACGCCAACAGTCCAGGGAGAACTAGCGTCGCCTCGCGCTTTCCGACGACAACGACATGGCACAACCTTCTGGAGAGGGGCTTCTCTCTACGGAACGCCATGTGCGGAGCGCCCCAACAACGTTTCTGTTCGGTCTTCGAAAAACCGCGGCGATCGCTGGCCACCTTGTGGCACTATGCATGGTTCAGCCGCCCGCGGACAGCGAGTTCGTGGGGGTAATTGAACACGACACGGAGTCTCTCCACAAGCTCCTCACTAAGGAGCTAGGATCGTCCTCTAGCTCTGACTCCAGCAGGGGGAGCCATCACCCTTCCTGGGAATGCTTTATGGCGGAAACCCCTGAAGGGTGCGTCGAAAGCACCTTCGGGGAGGAAGCTACCCCGACAGGCAACCCCGATGGCAGGACCGGAGGAGAGGCAGCCACCCCATCTTGCGTAAGGATGGAGCAGCTGAGAGCCCGAAAGCAGGAGATCGATGAGGCCATGCAAGGGCTCGTGCAGGAATACACGAAGATTGATCGCGAGATCAAACGCCATGGAAACGGTGGGCGCGCACGCGCCACAGCCCGTGATGTACACCAAAGGATCCTCACTAATGACGGGACCCTCCCTCACTTCTCTCGGGCCAGCTAGAACATCGCCGCTGCGACGGCCTTGCTTCACGGCCTTCTAGAGGCCGCGACGTCCGAGGATCGCCGAGACCACCGAGAAACTCACACGTTGCTCGAGCGTGCGGCGGTGCAGCAGGCAGAAAGCTCGTTGTCTCGGTGATGCGAGCTCAACGCCAGCCAGCGCACGCTCTCGATGCACCCCAACAAGGACGCGTTGGTTCACCAGACACCGCCAGGTGGCAGGCAGCACACTACTGTCCCGGTATATCAACGTCTCGGCCACAACCGCGACGCGCGCAGCACCATCGATACCCACAGATGCACCTATGGTGACCCAAGGGAAGGAGCCCACCGCGGCTATCATCCTCGACACGGCGGACGAGACGACAACGGCGAGGACCAGAGCCCGAGCCCCGGCCTGCCAGGCCCTCAGGCCTTCGGCCGGCACATCCTCAATGCTGCGTTCCCACCAAGGTATCGACCGTCTACCAACATGCCTAAGTACTCCGGGGAGATAAACCCTGGGCTTTGGCTTGAAGACTATCGGCTTGCCTGTCAAGCCGGTGGCACGAATAATGACGACTTCATTATCTGCAACCTTCCACTGTTCCTCGCCAATTCGGCGTGAGTGTGGTTGGAGCACCTTTTGTCCGACACCATCTAAGGTTGGGCGGACCTAAGGGAGATCTTTGTGGGGAACTTCCAGGGCACGTACAAGCGTCCTGGGAACCCCTGGGACCTCAAGAACTATCGCTAGAAGGCCGGCAAAACCCTCCGTGGGTACATTCGGTGCTTCTCCCGACAGTGCAACAAGCTCCCTAACATCGCCGACGTGATAGGAGCCTTCCTGTCTAGGACAACCTGCGAGTCTTTGGTTCACAAGCTAGGACACAATGGCCCGCAGACCACCAAGGAACTCCTAGACATCGCCACCAGCCATGCCTCAGGAGAGGAGGTGGTTGGAGCAATCTTTGACCGTTCCGACGGCAAGGCGAGGCGGGACGAGGGCATCGGCGAAGGCGCCTCCAATCATTCCACCAAAAGAAAGAATAAGAAGCAACGGCGCGACGACTCGCTCACAGCCGCTGCCGACTGCAAGGGTGGTCGGAAGCCTGCGGAGGGCACTCTGAATCACTTCGAAAAAAATGCTTAAAGGGCTGTGCCCAAACCACGCCTTTCCCATAAAACATCTGCTCAAAGACTGCGGCCTCATGCGGAAGTTCTTGCTCGGAAGCACCAACAAAGGGGAGCAGGGGAAGGAACCTGCCCCCACCGCAGATGACACCGAGGAGAAAGATGATGCCTTCTCGACGCCGAACGGCGCCCTTATGATCTTCGGAGGATCAACGACCTACGACGCCAGAAGGTCACGCGCCATGAGGTCTATATGACCGGACCGGCCACGCCTGCCATCCTCCGGTGGTCAGAATCCGCCATAACCTTCGACCGGACCAACCATCTGGATGCCGTCCCACACTCGGGAAGGTACCCGCTTGTTCTCGACCCGATCGTTGGCCTAAAGCGACTCACAAAAGTACTGATGGATGAAGGCAGCGGCCTCAACATCATGTACGCCAAGACGCTCGATGAGATGGGCGTCGATCGGATGAACCTCCGCCCGATCCGAGCGCCTTTCCACGGAGTCGTGCCTGGCAAATAGGCTGTGCCACTGGGACAGATCGATCTGCCCATCACTTTTGGGGATCAGTCCAATTACAGGACTGAGACCCTCACCTTCGACGTGGTAGGGTTCCCTGGAACTTTCCATGCCATCCTAGGACATCCATGTTACGCGAAGTTCATGGCCGTCCCTAACTATACATACCTCAAGCTGAAGATGCCGAGTCCCCACGGGGTCATTACCATCGGCATCTCCTTCCAGCATGCTTACGAGTGCGAAGTCGAATGCTGTGGCCACGCCGCCACAATCGTTGCCTCCAAAAAGCTCACCACCCTTAGGAAAGAGGTCATCGAAGAAGCGCCCGATGCGAAGAAATCAACCAGGTCGTTCAAATCGGTAGAGGGCTCTAAGGAGGTCCTCATAGACCCCAACAACTCTGAGGGTAAAACGGTACACATTGGTACCGCGCTCTCCTCCGAATAGGAAAGCACGCTCGTCGACTTCCTCCGCGACAACAAAGACATCTTTGCGTGGAAACCCTCAGATATGCTAGGCATCCCAAGGGAGGTCACTGAGCATACCTTGAAAATCCACCTAGGCTCCAAGCCGGTGAAGCAACGCCTGCGCCGCTTCGATGAGGAAAAGCGTAGGGCCATTGGTGAAGAGATAGCAAAACTGTTGGCCGCCGGATTCATCAGGGAAGTACACCACCCAGAGTGGTTAGCAAATCATGTTCTTGTACGAAAGAAGAGCGGGAAATGGAGGATGTGTGTCGACTAGACGGGTCTCAACAAGGCGTGCCCAAAGGACCTGTTTCCTTTGCCACGCATAGACCAAATAGTCGATTCTACCTCAGGGTGCGAAACCCTCTGCTTCCTTGACGCGTACTCCGGCTACCACCAAATCACGATGAGAGAGTCCGACCAGCTCACGACGTCTTTTATCACCCCCTTTGGATCATTCTACTACATCTCAATGCCGTTCGGTCTGAAGAACATCGGGGCAACTTACCAGTGTTGTATGCTCAACTACTTTGGGGACCTCATCGGGCGAACCGTTGAGGCCTACGTCGACGACATTGTAGTTAAAATCAAATGGGCTAACCACCTTGTCGCCGATCTTGAACAAACCTTTGCTAAACTCTGGGCAAATGACATCAAACTCAATCCTGAGAAATGTGTATTTGGGGTCCCGAGGGGCATGCTGCTTGGCTTTATCATCTCCAAGCGTGGCATCAAAGCCAACCCAGAGAAAATCTCAGCCATCACAAAGATGGGCCCGATCTAGAACATAAAGGGGGTTCAGCGGATCACACGGTGCCTCGCCGCCCTCAGTCGATTCATCTCGTGCCTCGGCGAACGAGGACTCCCCCTTTATCGACTCCTGAAGAAAGCCTACCGGTTCGAGTGGACAACCGAGGCTCAGGAGGTGCTCGACATGGTCAAACTACTTCTAACGAAACCCTCGGTCCTAGTTCCTCCAAGCGACGGAGAATCCCTCCTGCTATACATAGCGGCCACCACGCAAGTGGTCAGCGCCACCCTGGTAGTAGAGCGGGAAGAAGAGAGGCACGCCCTCAAGGTGCAGCGCCCTATGTACTTCATCAGCGAGGTACTGTCCGACTCCAAAACCCGCTACTCCCAAATCCAAAAACTCCTATACGCCGTACTCATCACCAAAAGGAAGTTACGCCACTACTTCGAGTCACACCCGGTGACAGTCGTGACGTCGTTCCCCCTCGGCGAGGTCATCCATAGTCAGGACGCCATAGGAAGAACCGCAAAACGGGCACTCAAGCTGATGGATCAAGGCATCGCGTATGCACCCCGAACGACGATCAAGTCCTAGGTGTCGGCATACTTCATCGCGGAATGGACCGAGGTCCAGATGCCACCGGCGGTCGTCGATCAAGAGTACTGGACGATGTACTTCGACGGTTCGCTGATGAAAAAGGGCGTCGGCATGGGGCTGGCCTTCGTATCACCCCTCAGGGTCCGCATGAGGTACATGGTTCGGCTCCATTTCCCCTGATCAAATAATGTCGCCGAATACGAAGCGCTCATCAACGGCCTACGAATCGCCATCGAGTTGGGCATCCGACGCCTCGACATCAGGGGCGACTCCTAGCTGGCCGTCAACCAAGTCATGAAGGAGTCAAGCTACCACGACGCCAAGATGGCGGCGTACTACCAAGAAGTCCGACGGTTGGAGGACAGATTCGACAGCCTCGAACTCAATCACATCCCAAAGGCGCCTCAACGAAGCGGCCGGCGCGCTCACGAAAGCAGCGTCCGACCGAGAGCCAGTGCTGACTGGTGTCTTCGGCAATGATCAACATAAGCCCTCGGTGTGCTATGAGGGGTCGGAATGGGCCGACGATGGCCCATCTGATCCGGCCCCGAGGGCCGACCCACCGACTGCTCTGTCCGACCCCGAGGTCATGGAGGTTGAAGAGGATCTAGCAGCAGAGCCCGACCCTCTGAATGACTAGAGAACGCTTTACCTCGACTACCTCCTCCGCGACACACTACCGATGGACAAGACGAAAGCTCCATGGCTCGCACGTCGCGCCAAGTCCTTCGTTCTTGTAGAGGGTGAACTCTACAAACGAAGCCACACCAGGATCCTACAGCTCTGTATCCCTAGCGAACAGGGAAGACTTCTGCTGAGCGACATCCACGGTAGGGTCTGCGGTCACCATGCCACGCCGAGGACCTTGGTTGGAAACACATTCCGACAGGGCTTCTACTGGCCCACTATAGTAGCCGACGCCAAGCAAATCGTACGCACCTACGAAGGGTGTCAGTACTATGCTCGGCAAACTCACCTCTCGGCCTAGGCACTCCAGATGATCCCCATCACATGGCCCTTCGCGGTTTGGGGGCTCGACCTAGTTGGGTCACTCAAAAAGGCGCCCGGGGGCTTCACCCATCTACTTGTCACCATAGACAAGTTTACGAAATGGATCGAAGCTCGACCGATCTCCACGATCAAATCCGAGCAGGTTGTGTTGTTCTTTCTCAACATCATCCATTATTTTGGAGTACCAAACTCCATCATTATGGACAACGGCACACAGTTCACCGGTAGGAAATTCATTCGATTCTACGATGAACAACATCTCTGGATCGATTAGGCGGCCGTTGTGCACCCCCGGACGAACGGGCAGGTTGAGCGTGCAAATGGCATGCTCCTATAGGGCCTCAAGCCTAGGATCTTCAACCGGTTGAACAAGTTCGGCGCGCGTAGGGTCACCGAGCTCCCGGCGGTGCTCTGGAGCTTGAGGACAACTCCTAGCTGGGCCACCGGCTACACACCTTTCTTCATGGTCTACGGTTCCAAGGCCGTTCTCCCAATGGACCTCGACTATGGAGAGCCAAGAATCAGAGCATACGATGAATAGGGAGTCGAGGCATCCCACCAAGACGCCATGGACCAACTAGACGAAGCCCACGACATCGCCCTCCTCCGTTCGGCCAAGTACCAGCAGACGCTACGGCGGTACCACGGCCGACGGTTGCGGGACCGAGCCTTCAACATCGGGGACCTTGTTCTCCGCCTCGTATAGAGCAATAAGGGCCGCCACAAGCTCTCCCCACCCTGGGAAGGGCCGTACGTCGTCGCGAAAGTACTCCGTCCAGGTGCCTACAAGTTGAAAACCATCGATGGCAAGGTCTTCACCAATGCCTGGAACATCGAACAGCTCCATCGTTTTTACCCTTAAATAAACGTATACTTTTTCTTATCAGTTTTTGTCTTTACAAATCCCCGATCTTTAGTGACATCTGACCCCTGCAAATTGCGAGGGGTCAGACCTCACTTGGGGGCTGATACAAATGATGCAAGTACGTTTATCTTGCAAACACTTCATGTGTCATCTTGGCAAACATTCTCTAAGCTTTCCGTTCTTCTCATAACAAGTCCTAAGGACTAAGATTTCGGGAACAAATTCTGAGTACAACTGGTAGGACTGCGAGAGACCCACGCCCCAGTGGCTATGACCTCTTTGCTCATCAGCGTGATCAGAATTAATTCACCTGCACTCCTAGTTTCTTACAATTTGAACCATGGGAAGGGTCGGAGGGCACCGAAACCTCTTCCACAAAAAGAGGAAACTGAAAAGCTGTTTGCCGTAACAAAAGATAAAAATTTGTTCATTTCTGCACAAATTCACCACTTACAAAGTGATTTCATCACTAAAAGGACTAATGTACTCTTAAATTCAAAGGACTGTTCACTCGGGCACTCCCCCACAAACTTATTCGATTACAGTCTCTACCTAGCTTTACTACGAGTACTGCTACGGTCGCCGCGCCATGCTCTCCATTGGCAACAACCGGGCATGTACATGGGCTAGTTTGTCTGCTGCGGTCGCCACACCACGCTCTCCATCAGCAACGACCGGGCATGTACACGGGCCAGTTCATCTACTGCGGCCGCCACGCCACGCTCTCCATCAGCGACGTCCCACCGCCCCGCAGGATCCTCGAAGGCGCCGTCATCTACAACGTCGAGCACCACGCCAGCGACTGTGGTGCCCCTCCACCGAAACATCCAGGGACTACGCCATCGTCATCAGCTGCAACCCTGACAACGACACCTCCACCGGGGGCATCCGGGGACTACGCCATCGTCATGAGCCGCAACCCCAACAACGGTGTCTGAATGGGTGGCGCCTGCCACCGAAGGAAGGCCGCAATGAACGATGGCAAGGCCAACGATGCTCGGCACCCTCCAGTGCCCCTCCTGCTTCGACGGCAGTGACCCCTTCTCGGCAAAGGCGACCCGCACCATCTCATCTATGTTGGAGGACCTCCAGTTCGACATCATGCTCCGAAATCATGAGCGGATCAGTGAGTTTCTCTCTCTCAGGCATTACCCTCCCTCACTCAGGAACCGCCGCGATGCACGAACTCATTCGGTGGAAAGGGAGAAGAAGAAGAGGTAGCGGCACAGAGACAAGCTAAGAAGTAGGACGAGAACTCCCCTCCCCCTCCCTATTTAAGGAAGAGGCGCAACGGCTAAGGAAAGGCAAAAGGTGGGGACGAAAAACTCTCTGCCTGCCCCTATTCAATGCAGATGGGAAATCAATGCTGACAGGAACCCAAGAGGATGCACCCTGATCAATGAGACGCCACCTGGTCAAGCAGAACGTTGCCCAAGCATGGCCCACCACCACACACCAGGTGTGAGAACTGGCGCGCACCCACACACAGGCGACTCTCCGCTTCCCCAAGCAAGACCGCGGAACGACCCAACAACCAAACCCCCATGCGGGGGAGCCCAACGGGCCACTTGGGTCAAGCGGATGACCCAGGTAGAATGACGAACGAACAAACCACTAAAAGATAAGTACCTCTGCCTCCTTACTTTGTGTGTTCATTACCGAGTTTCTGACCCTAGCAATGGTAGGGGCACGGACATCCCTCGAGGGCTACCGAGGGTGTCTACCTATTTAGATATCCTCTTCGCCCGACCCCTCCTTACGTTTAAAAAGCCGAAAGCACGGCGAGTGGGTATAAAATGTTGAATACAATTGGACGAACCACCAGACCCTATGCCTCGATGGCTATGGTATTTTTGTTCACCAGCATAATCGCATTCACAGTTCCCCACATCACAAGCCTTAGCTCCCGCCTTCCCGAGAGGACTTTGGAGGGGTCCGCCTGCAGAAACCCCTTCGAGGGAAAGCTGCCAGGTTGCTTAAAAATCAATCGTATGGCTCAAATTGCCACCAAGAGACGGAAACGAAAAATCGCGATGCTCATGCAAGTCACGCCGGCCCCGTCGTAAACGTCGGACTCAAACCCCGCACGGACGTGTCCGATAAGAGCTTCCCATCGCTCATACCACCAAGGTAACATAGCTGACCCCTGCTTTCGTTTCAATTAAATCGTACATTAAACTTATGCGGTTACTGCATCCCAAACGCTTCGTGTCACATCACGAAGTGGCAGTCGCCTCATTCGATACGAAATGATAAATGACCGAGGTTCGAAGGCCAGCTCACGAAGGGCTCGATGCCGCCTTGCGTCAAATAGAGCTAGGGAGAAATAACTGAGACGAGCCCCAGCGGCCCTGCCCGACCCCGCTCAAAAGCGGACAGGGACATCTCGACCTTTTCTCATTCGATTCTAACCCCGAGCCAAACCCGTAGAGTCTCCATCGAGCAGAGGCCAGCGGGCCACCTGAGCCTATCGAACGGCTTGGGCATTAGACGAGAGGCAGGTTAAGAAGTAGTGGAGTGCCACCTGAGGGCTCTGCCGACCCCGTCAGCAAATGATAGACCTAGATTCCACACGAACGTACCCGTTAGCGAGCTCATTGAGCGTGACACTCGAGCCATCGAGGCAAGTGTCGTCCACTTAGCACATCCGGTTGCAAAAACCGAGGACGGGGTAACGCGCGAAACACGGCCGACCCCTATCAGACCCTAACAGGGCTTGGGGGCTCGAGCCGCTCGATCCGAAATGACAAATGACCAAGGTTTGAAAGCCAGCCCGCGAAGGGCTCGAGGCTGCCTCGCGACAAACAAAGCCAGGGAGAAAACATAGATGAGCCTCAGTGGCCTTTGCCCACCCTGCATTAAGGCGGTCAGGGTCATCTCAACCTTCTAAGTTCAATCTGGCCTCATGCCGAGCCCATAGAATCCCCATTGAGGGGGAATCTGATGGAAGGCAGGTCAAGGAGTAACGAAACCCCACCCGAGGGCTTTTGCCGACCCCGTCGCAAAGCAGCGAGATCAGGTTTTCCTGAACACCTCTGTTAGCGAGCTCATCAGGCACGTCATTCGAGCCACCGAGGCAAGTGACACAGCCCTAATCCCTCCAAATAACGAAGAATTGCGGACGGGACGAACGTTACGAAATAGGCCAGTCCTCGACCAAATCCCCAACATGTGCGGGGGCTCGGGGAAGGCCGACCCAGCAGTAAAGACCAAACGCACGGTCACGCAATGATCGCCAAAATCCTAAGTAAGTGGTACGAGCGAATATAAAACGTAAGTTCGCTTCCCTCGCTCTGGTCTCCAATAACATCCGACCCCAGCAACCGCAAGGGGTCAGATCTCACTCGAGGGTGGATAAAAGTATAGGTACCTCCTTTCTTTTTTCAAAAAGTCATTACATCAGACCTCTTCCTCGCATCAAGACTAGCGGCAAGGTTTAGGGGAAAAGATAGGTAAGACTGCAAGAAACCCATGCCCAAACGGCTACGGTAATTTTTGCTCACCAGCACAATCAAAACTTCCCCTACACACCTCAGGCCTTACGGTCTAAACGAGCGGAAGAGTCAGATCACATAAACTTCTTTTCGTCACAAAAAGGGAAGAAGATAAGACCGAACAAACGAAACGAAAATTACGAAACGAATCCACGAAACCGTTTCTAAGACACGAAAGTACCGACACTTGTTCACATATTACGAATAAATGTTTATCAAATTGATTCAACTAACTACTTTCATGGAGGGAGAACCATTTCTTTTAGCCTGTTTGCTAGGATCCGTGCAAGGGGAGTCACCGCCTTCTCCATCACGTCCAGCTCACCATCTTCATAGACAGGCGCGAAGCCTTGGCTCATTACCTCCAGGTTGATCTCCCGATCATAATGGGAATGGGCAATAGCGAAGGCTTGGGTGATCCCGGCGTGAAAGGCGTCATCCTCAAGTTGGCCCACCCGCGCTGTGATACCCACGGCACGAGTCGCGAGCGAGCTGGTTTCCACCGGCTGCGCCACCCTCAGGGCATCGATGACCACCCCGACAGCGGCTTGCAGAAGGTCATGCTCATCACTCTCAGTCTGAAGGATCCCCACACTTCGGTAAGCTCCTTGTCCAGCCTGGCAGCAACGCTCTTGGCGTCCAACCTTCGGTTCACCGTGGCTCCAAGATCCGCCTGGAGGGAGTCGACCACCCGACGCGCCTCGTCGAGCTCCCGGATGGCCCGGTCACGATCTTCACGGGCTGTGCCATGCTCCGAGCGAAGTCTTTCCTCGATCCAGCGTAGCTCGTCCCGCTCCTCACGTAACCGGGCGATCACCTCGGCGTCCCGGTACGCCCTCTGCTACATTGCCACGGACCTCTCCTCAACCTTCAGCTTGAGGTCTCGCTCCGTCTCTAGCTCCACCAGGAGCTCGACGTCCTGCTCACTAGACGCGGCATCCTTCTGTAGCAGCTCATCCCGCTCCTTTCAAAGCCTGGCGGCCGCCTCCTCGTCTAGCTTCACCCTCGCCGACAAGTCCTCAAACATCCCATGGAACTCCTCCATGTCTCGACGTGCCTCAGCCTCCCGCTGCTGGGCGGCAGCAAGCTGCACGCCCACGTCTCCTCGCAGTCAGGCCTCCTCGGTAAGGCAGTCCCACTCTGCCTTTTGCTCATGGAGGAACCGGGATTTGTTCTGGCTACTAGCAAGGATACACTGAAAAGAAGACCGGTATCAAAAATACGAAAACACAAAAATACGTGAAGAGAGAAGAAAACAAGGGAGAAGATTAAGCGGGTACCAAGCTAGTAGGAACGAGGATCCCATGCAGGGCACCACTGGCCTGGCTCAAGACATCCATCACAGTCGAGAACCCGATGTCAAGATTCTCCCGCCCCATGCTCTCGGAACCATCGTCGAGCAAGAAAAGAACCGACGTTGGGTCCTAAGCGGCCATCCACTGGAGCGGCGGCTTGCCCCGTGCGGGGGAGCAGCTGACCCCCGACAACAGGGCTAGGGACGACCTTTTGCGGGTCCTCTCCACCATCGCCACGACGCCCGGAGACCATCCGGCCGTGTCCTCCTCCATCCGTCCTGCCTCGGGCACCGTGGCCTGGGCCGCCGGTGGCACGGATTGCGCCACCCCCTCGGATGCCACCATCGCAGCATCCGACCCCGTTGGGCTTACCACAGTCGTGGCCACCTCCGTCTAGGCCTCCAGTGGCATGGACTGCGAGGCTCCCTCGGACGCCACCGCAGCTGCATCTAACTCCGCCCAGCCCACGTCACGCGTCGTCACTTGGGCCGCCGAGGGCACGGATTGCGCCACCCCTCGGACACCACCACGGCTATGTCTGGCTGCTCCTGGCTTGGCACGGTCGCGGTCGCCAGCTCGGCAACCACTGAGGGCACGGGCGCCACCGTGGGCGATGCTGGACCAGCCAACGAGGCCGCAACATCAGCGCCGCTCCTGCCCGAAACAGGGGCGACGTCGGCCAGCGTCATCCGTCCAGCTTGAAGAAATCTTCTTGGGCGCCGGCCCCAGAGGGTGGCCCCATCGCAAGAATCTGTAAAAGGAAAAAGGCATAAGGTCGGAACAGAAAAATAAAAAGGAAAAAAACGAGGGGGATCGGTGACATACTCTGGTGCTTTCGGGCGGCGGGTATGTTTTGGGGACGAACCCCCGGACCCCTGCTCCAACTCATGTGGGAGAGACCGTTTTGAGCTTGCCCCCTGCCCCGAGGCAGGGGGGGCTCATCTCCCTTGTCTCCGATGGCTCCCCTTCATCGGCTCATGGGGCCCTCCCCTCCATCGGCTCGTGGGGTGCGGCGATAGAGCCGCTCCCCTCCGTCGGCTCATGGGGCGCGGTGATAGAGCCGCCCCTCCATCAACTCATGGGGCGTGGCATCAGAGCCGCCCCCCTCCATCAGCACCTTGGGGGCAGGCGTGGATCCGTCCCTTCCCATCCATCGATCCCCCGCCGGTACCCCGAGGGTGACGGCGGATCAACCAGCTCTCACCGGACCCAGGGGTAGGCCTGGCTCCACCGTCCTCGTGGACTTGCTTCCCCCCGCGTGGAACGGGAAGGGTCCCTACTTGGACAGCGAGTCCTTGTCCTCGAGGTCACCCCAATCCACACCAGCTGATGCCTCATCAGACTCGTTGTCATCGTCATCATCTTCACTGCCTGTCTCCTCTCCTCGATCTCGAGCTTACTGCTTCCGTATCGCCCTTTTCTTCACGAGTTCCCTCGTCTTCTTGTCCCAACCGGCCATGGTGCGGTTCGCTTTCATCCGGGTTGGGTCCTTCGGTAGTGGAGCCGGGCTGTCCTTGAAGAACAGTCCCCCTGGCTGGTCCCGCTATCCCGAGGTTAGCATTTGGGGGTCGGAAATTCAAGTGAAAAGAGGAGCAAGGGGAAAGAAAACTTACGAAGTCAATAAACCCTGGTTCCGGCCACATTGAGGGATGCCCCGGCACCGGATACATGAAGTCAAGGACGGCGCCAACGGAGTCCTTCATAGGCTCCATTGCCTCCTTGATGCACTGCGCCACTTTGGAGGGATGGAGCGCTTCGTCGGCAAGCGCCTTCCCTTTGAACGACGCTCTAGGCACCATCTGATACTAGGGAAGCATGCGCCATCAGCGACACAACCGTCCTCGCATGGTAGGCACCGATAATCCCCGATCCCTTCACGCCCCTGTCCTTCAGAGTTCGGAGGGTGGCAAGAAGGCCGTTGAGGTGCTTCTTTTCCTTGCCTGTGACACCCCACCCCCATGACCCTGGGGTCTCCACGATGTAGGGCCCGGTGAAAACTGGCAAGGGGGCGGTGACGTCATTCTTGACATAGAACCATTGCGAATGCCACCCTTTGTTGAAGGTGGATCGACGCATTAACGGGTACGCTCCTGCCCGGTTGTTGTGGAGGTGGATGCCGGTGCACCCCACCGGCGCGTGCACCTCTTGCTTCCCAACCTGCCTCTTCAGAAGATTGACAGCGAAGAGATACCGCCACAAGTCAAAGTGGGGACTGATCCCCAAGAACCCCTCGCATAGGGCAACAAACGCCGCAATGTGCTAGATCCCGTTGGGGGTAAGGTGCTGTAGCTCCTCCTGATAGTAGTCCAGCAGTCCTCGAAGGAACTGATGGGCGGGCATGGCGAATCCCCGCTCATGGAACTGAGCGAAAGACACGACGTACCCTTCAGGCGGCTGTGGCTCATCCTCTTCACCGGGCAGCCGCCACTCCTCGACGGCGGTCAACGGGCGAAGGAGGCCTTGGCAGACGAGGCCCTCTAGGCGCTGAGGGGAGATGTTGGATCTATACCCTAGGTCCATTGCGATGGTGGGAGCAGCACGGGGAAGAAGGTAGCGGCGAGTTTGACGGCGGTAGTAGTATGCGTGCGAGAAGCCCAGGCGATTAGTGGTGGAGGCTAAGAATGCGAGGGCAAGGAGGCAAAGTACGGTACCCTAGGTGCGAACCCCGTGGTTTTATAGGGGCGACAGATGAAAGAAGGGCAACGGTCCACCTCGATCTCCGAGCCCGCCACGACACACCGCCGTGTCACATCACGGGACACATGCACACGATCCCTATCCCATCCCGCGAAAGTCGCGCCGGGCGGTTTGCCTTTCCCAGGCGGACCAGGACTCTTCCCACCAAGGGAACACGGGTCACAAAGCCTTTTCTCTCTGGCCCGCCTAGGGCCCCGAAGACCAAGGGTCGTCCCAACGAAGGATGGGCCCACAAACGACTAGGACTCAAGGACGCGAGCATCACTGGGGCCTCGATCCATAGTCGAGCCCCAGCCAGGCCAGCCCTGAATGAAATCCCCGCGAATGGGATACCACGATTCCCTTAAAAATATCCAGTTGACGAAAAACCAAGTCTTACGGCCTTACCCGCGGAGGGTCCGATACTACCCCCCGGGTGATTCTACTCAAATCACTCGGGAGCTTGGGGGCTACACCTACCGGGTGCGCTCGCGCGCACCCTCTGGCGAATTAACTCTGACAAAACCGAAACACCCCCCAGGTGATTCTGTCCGAATCACCCGGGGGCTCGGGGGCAACACCCACCGGTTGCGCTCACAAGCACCCTCTGGCGAATTAACTCCGACGAAACCAAAACACCCCCCGGGCGATTCTATCCGAATCACCCGGGGGCTCAGGGGCTACTGTCGAGGACCTAATATCGGGGTACCCAAGGAGGTGGAACTAATAACCATCGAACGTCAAACACTCCCGGTCGGACAAAAGCACTACTACGCTTCTTGCCCAAACGACAGGAGTTTGGTTCCGCCTCGCTCGACGCCCGTGGGCTAGCTCCGCCTCGCCCGATGGCTGAGGGCCGGCTCTGCCTCGCTTGACGCCCGTGGGCCAGCTCCGCCTCACCCGATGGCTGAAGGCTGGCTTCGCCTCGCTCGAGGGCTGAGGGCTAGTCTCCGCCTCGCCCGAGGGCTGAGGGCTGGGTCTGCCTCGCCCGAGGGCTGAGGGCGGGTTCCACCTCGCCCGACGCCCGTGGGCTAGCTCCACATCGCCCGACGGCTGAGGGCCAGCTCCGCCTCACCCGACGGCTGAGGGCCAGCTCCGCCTCGCCCGAGGGCTGAGGGATAGTCTTTGCCTCGCCCAAGGGCTAAGGGTGGGGTTCGCCTCGCCGGAGGGCTGAGGGCGGGCCCCGCCTCACCCGACGTCCGGGGCCAGGCTTCACCTCGCCCAATGGCTAAAAGCAAGACTCCGCCTCGCCCGACGCCCGAGGGCGGGTTTGACCTCACTCGATGACTAAGGGCTAGCTCCGCCTTGCCCCGTGACTACACTCTGATCCTTCCTAAAGACGAGACACGAGGTACGACAGGATGTACGAGTCAACCAGGATGTCGAGGGCCATGCCCTATGCGACTGCAGGAGGGCACCGACAGAACACGATGGGACGGGCGCTTTAAAGCCCTTTTCCTCATAACAGTGCCCAAATAGTGTTGAGCCCTTCAGTCCTCGGGCGTGGATACAAACACCGGCATACAACGACCGCTACGGTCTAAGACAAAACTCACATCATCTACAGTAACGGACGTATGGTTGCTTCCCCGATTACTCCCCAAGGGGTCACTGCTCAGCTCTCTAGCACGCCGCACCGTCCGTTGGCATGGGATGGGACGCACCCACTTGCTAAATAGGGCTAGGGCATGGCCTAAGAAGATCAACAAACACGCCACTTCTGGCACGGTCTACCATGTTAAGCAGGGCAGGTGCGGGAAAAAGGGAAGACCCGGATCCTTCGAAGGACCTTCCATACCCTTGGTATTTTCCTCTTTCTCCCATCTGTAACCCCTGCTCCCCCCTTGGTCTATAAAAGGGAGGGCAGGGCTCCCCACTGAGGGGACCGACTTTTGACGGATGACTCACACAAAGACTAGTTTGAGATAGGCACAACACATCATGCACGCAGCCAAGCAGCAACCAAGCTCTTGGCATCCTTTCGATCTTTTCCATCAGAGACTTGGGACCAATCCCTCTCTCGACCGTTTGTACCATCTACTATGAACATTTTCCGGTGCTAATAACACGAGCAGAAACAGACTGGACGTAGTGACATTTAGCCCGAACCAGTATAAACCTTGTGTCCGTTAGCGCACCATCCGGGCCTAACGTGCATCAATTATAAATTTACAAGCCGGTGTTTGTTCTAAATACCAACACGTAGATTCGTGAGAACAGTCGCGCCGCCGCCGCGGATAGCCGCTCGCCGCCGCAGCCCGCGACAGTGCACCTTTGAGTCCATAACCGCCACCCATCCTTGCGCGTTTAGCTATAGATGGTGGTCGGCCCCTTAATGCCATCGTAGCGAGCCTAGTTTGCCCGGCGTAACCGCCGTTGCCACCGGTGTGCCGTGCCGCCGCACGTGGGTACGTCGAGGACCGTCTCGTTGCAAAGGCAACACATTTCAGGGTCTTTAATGCAAAGCGTGAGTCTATAGTAATAGTGTTCCGTTGCTTCGCGTGATTATTCAAAAACCCGAGCCCTCTTTTGCAAAACGCGAGCGTGCGCGACCCCGGCCTTGGGCCATGCTGGGCCACCGTGACGCGCGCACAACTACGCCGCGCTGGGCTACCGGGCTGAATGGTCGCCACCGACCCTTTTTCCTTTTCTATGCATTTTCTAATTTAGTTTCTAAAGTAAACTTGTAAATTCAGTATAAAATTGTGTAGTTAACAAAAAATTGTGAAACCAATTTTGTTAGGTTCCTAAAATCATGGTCTATCTGCTAGTATATTTTGTTCATATATTTATAATATTCTTAGGAGTTATATAATTAAATTGAGATACTTAATATTGTCAAAATATAAACTTGTAGGAATTATTGTGATAAATTGGTGACTGTGTTGGCTCTAAAACTTTCACAGTAAATTCCTAACATTATTAGGTGTTCACTGTAATTTTTGTAGCTCCATAATAATTAGTTTGCTAAGGTAACTAAATGAGCCCTAGTTCGAAAATATATGTTTAAGCAATAAAATGCTGAAACACATTGGGATTTTAAAACTAGAACATTTTTTGGGAAACAACGTCTTATTCGACAACGTGGATATGTAGGCTAGTACGCTAGTCATTAAAGCTAGCTCGTTAACTTGCGAAGCATAATCGTATTTAGAGTTGTAGTTGTCGTTGATTATTTACATCTCTGCGTTGCGAAAAAGATTGATCTTGGAGTCGACCGAGGTAGCGGAAAAGATGGTGCCTTGATGATCGTGTGACCATAATAGAATGCTAACTTTTGGTTATATCTTACCCAGACAAGCCCCGGTGCATAACCCCTATTATTCTACACTTTATCTTATGCTTGTGCATTATGTTTTAAGGAATTGAATGAAAACCACTTGCATATATATATCCTTATCCTATGAGTTCTACTAGTATGTTAGGATCATATAGATTGCTATGCTATAAGATCTGGTAGAAGTCGAGTGATTACCTGTCATTCATGAGAGATAGGAAACATATTATTGTTACTGTCACATGGAATATATATGAATGATAATTGGAGACCGGGCAGAATAGTGCTTTGGATCTGGACTTGGTTAGTCATTCGAGCGAGGCTCGGATTGCACTTGTTCCGCATGTGTCGATTGAGGACCATCCGTTGCTGTGGATGGTAGTCAGATCACAGACTTATTATCCTGAGCACTCACTTGCTTATGGGAGCGAGAAGGCTCATTGCTCTTTTGTCGTGGGATCTGGCTCTTTCCGGACTGACTGATTGGAGGCGGGGATGGTAGAGGTCTAAGCACCACACTGAGTCCGGGACTCAGGAGTGGGGGCTTGGAGTCCAAGTTTGAACGGAGACCTGGACCCCTTGACAAGAGAATGGTGGATTGGTCTTGCTTGTGCCTAGGGTACAAGCGGGGCGTGTGTTTCGGGGTACCCAGCTGGGATATATTAGTTTATGAATCACCGTGTGATACGGTACCGACTTGGCTATGGTCTAACACCGTAGTAAGAACTAGAATATGAACGATGGTAAAATGATTCTAATTGCTTACCACCTGCTTGAAAGTAGCATAGGTGCTTACATAGAATGGTTAGTTAATGAACTAATGATGACTGCTAATGAAGTTGAATATAAGGACGCACGTTTAGTAATGCTTCCGCAGATGCAATAACCCACAAGCCAGATAGGCTTGCATATCCTTGGAGTCTTTTATTTTCCTCTTGTCGAGTAAGTTTTGCTAAGTACATTTGAGTACTCAGGGTTTTATTCCCCTATTACAGGTGATCAGAGGATGCTTAGAGCTGACTTTTGTGTGTGGAAACCTCCTGGTGGGCTCAGAGAGGATTCCTTTCACGCTATGACCGTAGTGTTTATTTATAACCCTCATGAAAGGTTTTTATAAGAAAAGATGTAAAATCTGCTAGCATCTCTTGTATGAAATGTCCACTATATCAATGCTCCACCATGTCATTAAAGTAATCCTGCTTCCTCTGTAACTCTGATAACATTGTTATATTCCGCTGTTATAACAAATTGAGATAGTACTATAATAAAGTGATGTAAGAAATGACTTAAGAATGTTGTAAGCTTTATTCTCCCATTTATGATCCTGATGGAAAAATATGGATTTTCGAGTTCTCTCTTAGGGTGTGCTCTCTTGAGTACTTAGTGTCTAATGGAAGGCCAGTACTCCTGGAAGACATTGGATTAGGCGGTTCTGCCACAGGTGGTATTAGAGCATAAATGAGGAAATAAAGCTTCAAAATACTTTTCTAAACTAAAAATTTGACAACCTATTTTTATAAAAAGTTAGGGTGTTTAACTACGAAATATATAAGTAGCCCTATTGCTATGGTTAAGCATCCGAAAATAGGTTTAACTAGTCTTTCTCGGTGGACTAACTCTCGCGTAGTATACGATTTTAAGTCAGTCGCATCGGTACTGTTTTAAGTAGTCATGACCGTATTGCTATTAGATGCGCCCTTCGTAGATGTCACGCGAGTCGTATGGTGCACGACTGACTCGTCCCTGTTTAGGAGTTGCTACGGCACTGGCTTCGTGCTTCGTGTTCACCTATGGTTTACGCCTGTCGTGAACCATGTCTCCCCGTACTCTTTTCTGCGCTCTTGTTGGACCCTTGCCCTGTAGTCGTACTAGTCATTAATGGCCTCAGACATCGCTCGCCTCGAACGCGCGAAATTTTTTTGTCGATTCATTTGTAGTGATCCCGCGCAGGAACCTTGGTGGACTGCGCCAGGATCACTGACCGCTCTGCCATTATAAGCAGGGCCTGACCTAGCCATTGATACCACCACTCAGTGCACTCTAGATCACCTAGCCCTTCCTTTTGAGAAAGCTTTTCGCTCAATCCTCCTTTTCAACCACCGCCAGGGATGGCAGGAGCCTGGATTAGCAGTTACTGCCTGAACATTGAGGGTTTTCCCAAAATCCTATATGCCACCCTACAAAAGCTCAGAGTCAAAGATCATCCCGAGTATGAGGGCCGTGAGTATGAAAAGCATGGCACTGGGTAGTGTGAAGTTACCGTCTATATTGGAAAGAGTGAGGAGTTCCTCGATGTCACCTTTGGCCTGGAATGTGACTACAATCGGGTTTCGCTTCGTCGACACCTACCAAGTTATGACCCACAAAGCTTTACGTTACCTTTGCCAGATCTATGAAGAGCCCATTGCTCGTACCCCCATGAGGTTCTTTCCACCTTTGGAAAAGAATCGATGGGCATGGAGGGCTCGCATGGAGGCTTTGTAAGGGTAGGATGTGCAAGAAGACAGTCCAACCGTGGTACACTTGATCACGTACTTGCTTGCTCTGGATGAGCAGTATGACGACAAGCCTCGGAGCTGAGGAAATGCCTCCGGCGAGCCGAGGAAGCCAAGATCTTCTCTAGGATGCTCTAGGTGCAGCTTGCCGAAGCGCATGCCAGTGCGACAACCATAGAGAGTCGGGAGACTACCATGTCGAAAGCCCTAAAGGAGGCTGAAGATCAACATGCCCATCAGTTGGGAGAGGCCTACCTTGTCACCAGGGCCAAGCGTAGGATGTTGGCCGCTGAAAGATAGGATCCCTTGATCTTGGAGGGAATCACTGTCCACCCGCCGAAAAGAAGAAGAACTGGTTTTACAGTACCGCCAGCACCCCCACCCTTGGAAGTGTCAGAAGTAGAGCCCTTGCTTCCCCTCACTCAGCCACTGCCAAGAGAGGAGGCAGATCCATAGCTAGGGTAGTAGAAGAATTCGTCGAGCCCGGGAATAAAGATATGTGGTCCAACAAAGTAGATTAGTTGCCTTGGTAAGATATACCCGTAGTTAGTGGTGTCTTTCGTTGCTGTCCTCTAGTATTGTAATCTTTCCGTTGTATTTTGTCTGTAGTTGTTGAGATCGTGTGGTCGTAAGGAAGGCAAAGATGTGCCGAGTGGGAGAGTGAGTGCCTGTATGTTGTACCTGCACACGGACGTCTAGAATGTGCATTTCATTTATTTCGCTGTGTTTATTGCGTCCATCTACCTTAGGTCTCGTTAGACGTGCTTAGGGTTTTCAAGGACGATGATAAGTGGGTTACAAGAGAGCCACCATTCAGATGCCAGCAGATCGGCCATGATGGGATAACGTAGGACACTGTATCAACTAATTGTGGATGTCCCAGCAGAACATTTGAATATCTTTAAATCAAATCCGTTGTGAAATTTGAATTTCTTATCCCTTATTGCGAAAGGAATCTTTGTTGTCTGGATCTTTTCTTGCAATACTCCTCTGATTCTGTGGTCTATGACCCCACCGCCTTCATTGCTTGTAAGTTGGTAATAGTTGCCTGGTTAATAGCTTATGGTGCTGCGACGAAACCGAGGGCCTCTGTGGAACAACTGCCACATGGTGACGTTGCTCGACACGCGCTGGTATCGACATTGTTGACCAAGTATCTTTACCAAGTTACTTGAACCATATACACAGTGAATAGCGATATAACAACAACAATAACGGCTTGTAATAACGGATGCTAAATGTTATAGCACCCGCTATACTATCTTTACCCCAGTATCTTATACGGAGTACTCTCTCCATCCACAAAAGAATGTAATTCTCGTTTTTTCAAGAAATCAAACAATTTAAACTTTGATTAAATTTATAAAAAAAGTGCAAATATTTACTATACAAAGTAAGTACTATTTGATTAGTTATAGGATATATTTTTATAATAAATTTATTTAGAGATATAAATCTTAATAATATTTATTATAAATTTAATTAAATTTGAGCTTATTTGATCGACAAGTATCATATAGTTATGCTCTTCTACGGACGGATTACAGCGGTAGCATAGAAGCCGTTATCGCTCTAGCGGCCGCTGCCCCGCTATTTTAATACTATCATCGCTATAAAGGATTTTTGTTTCTGTTGTTCTGGCTTGTGAATTTGCAACTCGCCGAGTGGCGACAGGTGAAAGATTCGATGCTCTAAATGGCCGTCAGTATTTTGTACTTTTTTTGAATAAAGAAATTGGTGGGCTGGCGATCGCTAGCTCTTCTTTGTGACGTCTGTGACTGATGTGTTTCCCGGGCGTGAGAAATACTGGGAGGATAAGCACAAATATCGCAGAGGGGCAAGATCAAAAGGCCATACAAATAACTACACGTCGGCGTCGGAAGTCGGAGTCGGACCCAACCCAATGAATCAAGCAGCAGTGACTGACAGTGAATCCGGTGAGCATCAAGCCATCGCCCACCGCCCATCGGTGCACTGCTGCACGATTTCCTCATGCCATGTTTACATTATAAAAAATTTCAAACTGATGAATAGTAGAACTTTCGTTTTATTTGGTAAATATTGTCTAATAGTAGACCAACTAAGCTCAAAAGATTCATCTCGTGATTTCCAACTAAACTATACAATTAGTTATTTTTTTATCTACATTTAATGCTCCATGCAAATGACTAAAAATTAATGTGATAGAAAAAAAATAAAAAAAATTAGAATTTGAAGGTGATCTAAACAAGGCCTCAGTCTCTTACGGACGGTCATTATGACATGAACCTGCCTGAGCTGACCGCATTTGATTTGAAGGTAGTACGAGGCAAAGTATACCGTGAAAACCACCGAAAACCTAGGCCTTGTTTACGCCTCGTTTAGTTTCACCTTAACTTCTAAAAAGTTGCTACAGTACCTGTCACATCGAATGTTTGCGGCATGTGCATGGAGCATTAAATGTAGACGAAAAGAAAAACTAATTACACAGTTTAGTGAGAAATTGCGAGACGAACGTTTTGAGCCTAATTAGTCCATGTTTGAACACTATTTACCAAATAAAAACGAAGGTGCTACAGTAGCCCTAAAATCCAAATTTCACGAACTAAACAAGGGCTTAGTTCATCAAAACTTCCAACTTTACTACTATACAAAAAGAAGATTCCTCGTCACATTAAACTTGCAGTACATGCATAGAGTACTAAATGTTGACGAAATCAAAAACTAATTGCACAGTTTGGTTGTACTTTGCGAGACGAACATTTTGAGCCTAATTAGTCAACGATTAGACAATTATTACCAAATAAAAACAAAATGTTATAATGTAGCTACAGTGCCGACGAATTCAGCCGACGTCGAATCTGGCCGGAACTAAACGCAGCCCTAAATTTTGTTTTAAAAAAGCGCCACTGCCTTCCACCTCCGCCGCACACGTTGCCACACGCTCTTCCGCGGGGCCCCACCCTGCTGGCTTTTTCCCTCACCCATCCCATGCAGCGCCACTGCCTTCCACCTCCGCCGCACACGTTGCTCCCCAACTCCAGCACTCCTTCCCTCCCCAGTCTCCAGCCCTGCGCGCTCCCGCCGCGGGCTATCTCCGACAAAAATATAAGGCCAGGTTTAAGGCCTTATTTAGATTGCCCCCAAATTCTAAATTTTTTCACTCTCTTTTTATCACATCAATTTTTGGACGCATATATGGAGTATTAAATGTAGGTAAAAAAAACTAATTATAAAATTTGATTGTAAATCACGAGACGAATCTTTTGAGCCTAGTTAATCCATGATCGGACAAAGTTTGTCAAATACAAACGAAACGTGCTACAGTGTCCAAATTGTAAAAAATTGCAATCTAAACAAGGCCTAAGGCCCGTTTAGATTCCAAAAAATTTTGCGCAGTACCCGTCACATCGAATCTTACGGCACATGCATGAAGTACTAAATGTAGACAAAAAAAACTAATTGCACAGTTGGGTGAGAAATTACGAGACAAAACTTTTGAACATAATTAGTCCATAATTAGACACTAATTACCAAATACAAACGAAAGTGCTACAGTAGCCAAAATCCAAAATTTTTTGGATCTAAACGGGGCCTTAGTTCGCCCGAATCGGCGCCGCCGAACACACTGTAGCAATACCATAGCAACAGTAGCGTTTTGTTTTTATTTGATGATAATTGTTCAATAGTTGACTAATTAGGCTCAAAACGTTCGTCTCGTAAAGTACAAACAAACTGTGCAATTAGTTTTTGATTTCGTCAACATTTAGTACTCCATGTATATGCCACAAATTTAACGTGACGGAGAATCTTTTTTTTGCGTAGTGTCAAAGTTTGGAATTGAGGGTGAACTAAACACCCCCTAAGAGAGATTCGTTCTTCGATAGTACTGTAGATAAAATGTTTCGTATCTTTTTAGCATCTTCTTCGACAACCAGATCTAAATCAGAATTTTTCTGCAAATAGATTTTTAGAAGAGAGGACGTCTCGTGCCTCTTAGACAAATAGATCTCTCAATCTCTCGTAAATATTACGTTGGAGGCTGATTTTTGGTGTTAGTTCGAGTAGCCCTGGGTTGTTTTTTTGGAGACAGTCCGCCGCATCGCCGTCGCCGTCTTCGTCTCGGCCTCTCGGCGCTCACCTCACCCTCCGCCCTCGCCATGGGCCACCTACTATAATAATCTGACGGCGAGTCGGCGAATGAGCGAAAGGGAAAAATGCGAATCGGAAAAGTCCAGCGGGCGACGACCAGGACAAGGGGGCGGACGCCGGACGCCGGACGCGACGCGCCACCGCGGCGGCGTGTGTATATAAAAGCCCCCTCCTCCGGTCCTCCCCGAGTCTCCACTTCCCCCCAACCCCGCAACCACGGCCCTCGTGCTTGGACCCGGTAACCCGGACTGGCTGCGCGCCAATTCGCCCGACGCTCTCGCTCCTGCAGCCTGCTCCTCTCTTTCCCTTCTCGCCGCGTACGTACGCCCGCCCACCCCGTTCGCGCCACCTAACCCCCCGTCCACCCGATCCCGAGGCTAGCAGCACTAGGCGTCGTCCTCCGCAGGAACGGCGGCCGGGCTCCCGCCGATGGCGGCGTCCCTCGCCGCCGCCTCCGCCTCCGCCGCGCGCCTCGCCGCCGCCGACGAGGTGCCGGGGTCGGCGCGGCCTTGCTGCCCCGGGAGGCTCGCGGCGAGCTTCCCCTGCGCCGGGCGGCGCCGGCGCCCCGCCGCGGGCGTGCGGTGCGGAGGTGGGGGTTTGCCCGCGGCGGCGGCGGCGGAGGCGGAGGAAGGGGGCCGCTTCGTCGGCTGGTTCCGGGAGGCGTGGCCGTACATCCGGGGCCACCGGGGCAGCACCTTCGTCGTCGTCATCTCAGGGGAGGTCGTCGCCGGCCCGCACCTCGACGGCATTCTGCAGGTATCCCTCCCCCGCACCTCGAAGGAAGTGAAACGAGATGCTTGCTGTGATGCTGATGGCTCTGTTCCACGCAAACTGAAGAGGTTTTTGCTGATTTGATTTGGTGCCAATTTGGAGGGAGGCTGTTTATGAAATCGATTGACTTTTGGATGATGTTTGAAAGCAGTGAAATGGCTATTTTTCTTTCTTTAGGGGAAAAACATGTCTTTATTAAAGTATCAGGAACTGAAACTACTTACTTTTATCACCTTCACCGAATTGAGAGAATCGACCCTTTTCATAAGCTTCATAGTGTTATAGTGGCGGTCGTAAGCGGTATTTCAACCATTTTCAGGCCTGATTTTAGTTCACCTATTGATCGAGTTATATATCAATTGAGCTTCTACGAGACGAGGTCACGATAATTAGTGAAAGTTGCTCATTCCGGTGGGTTTATGATTTTTCGGGCCTTCTTTGACTCACCTACCGTTTTGTTAAAAGGATTTCAGCTAACCAGTTGCACGTGTATTCCAACTTTCCAATATAGTCTCAGTTATCTTTTTCTGTCCTTCTCACCCAGTCTTGCTCCGAAAACTATTATTTTGCAAAATCTTGGATAGCTTTGCCTTTTGCTTCTCTGGCCAAGGAAAGGACAATTTTCTTTTAGAAAAATAAGTACGATTGTATAGTTTTTTTTCCTCAAGCATTTATGCTTCTTCCTAAGGGGTTTCATTTCATTCTCTATCCAGTGAGAGAGAGATGTTCTGAGTAATATATATGATTAGGCAGGTGAGTAGCTTTATTACCTAAAACTTATTTACAATTAACTTAATCTAGTAAGAGTATTGTAACTGAGCATCATGGAAGGAGATGTATGATAGGATAATATCTGGTGGATTTGCTCTAATGACCATTGGCTGCCAGCTACAGAGTCAGGACAAAAACTCTGCTAATAACTATGATACACCTAGTTATTCTCTACCATCAGCTGTGCTGTTCGATTTCTACCCACTGCCACCTTTAATTTTATTGTTATCTATTTATCTGACCACTTTATTCTCTGATTCCTTACCGTGCCCCATGCTACTTGTTTTCTTTCATCGAGCAATTTGTCCTATGAAGCCTATTATTATATACTAGGGCTATATGAAATGCAAATTTGCTAAAGTTTTGTCATCTGTGGCAGAGTCTTGTACTACTTGTTATTATATAATAAGCAGGTTGCTATGGTGCATGGCATGCCTACTTTGTTGTCCTGCTTCATAATATTTATTTTTGTGTACAGGATATATCCCTTCTTCATGGTCTTGGGATCAAATTTGTTCTTGTTCCTGGAACACATGTCCAGATTGATAAGCTTTTGGCTGAGAGAGGTTAGCTACAGCTTTTTGCATCCTTACTCTTGTGACCACTTTTGAAGGGCGGGCCTGGTGCAAGCGGTAGAGTCTTACCACCTGTGTCAAGGGCGCCGATGCCCAAGACAGCGGGTCCTCGGCTTCGGAGCTCGTAGCCTTGACGGGTAATGGCGTCGGGGTTGTTGCCTGGCTGCCTAATGGTGAAGGAGGTGAGATTAGGAAGAAGAGAGAGGATTAGGGTTGGTGATTCTTGCTTAATCCAAAGAGTGCCGATTACATGAATTATATAGGCCCGTGGCCTGCTAACAAATGGAAACAAATTCCTTTATTCTAGCAATCCTTGCATGTCGATCTGCATGCCTGCATGCCTAAATCCACGCCTAGCCACTCGGTGCCGGTGATTGCTGCTCCTGGACGCGCGGCCGACGTCGGTACTGGAGGCCCCACATGACATCTCTCCCCCCCTCGACGAGCAGCTCGTCCTCGAGCGTGAACGTGGGGTAACGGGCGACGAAGCTGTCAAGGTCTTCCCACGATGCTGATGAAGCGGGTTCGCCCTTCTAGTGAACGAGCAGCTGGCGAACGCCACGGGCAAGGCGAGCGCGCATGACGCGGTCGGGCTCCGGGACCGCCGCTCCGTGGTGGATCGGCGGTAGGGCCGGTGGCGACGTCGGGGGCGTGCCGACGAACTTCTTCAGGAGGCCGACGTGGAAGACGTCGTGAAGGCGGGCGCGATCCAGCTGCTCCAGGCGGTAGGCGACGTCGTTGATGACGGCGGCGACGCGGTACGGCCCGTAGAAAGGGCGCCGATGCCCAAGACAGCGGGTCCTCGGCTACGGAGCTCGTAGCCTTGACGGGTAACGGCGTCGGGGTTGTTGCCCGGCTGCCCAATGGTGAAGGAGGTGAGATTAGAAAGAAGAGAGAGGATTAGGGTTGGTGATTCTTGCTTTATCCAAAGAGTGCCGATTACATGAATTATATAGGCCCGTGGCCTGCTAACAAATGGAAACAAATTCCTTTATTCTAGCAATCCTTGCATGTCGATCTGCATGCCTAAATCCACGCCTAGCCACTCGGTGCCGGCGATTGCTGCTCCTGGATGCGCGGCCGACGTCGGTACTGGAGGCCCCACATGACAGCCTGTGACCGGAAGGTCCTGGGTTCGAGTCGCGGTCTCCTCGCATTACACAGGCGAGGGTAAGGCTTGCCACTGACACCCTTCCCCAGACCCCGCACAGAGCGGGAGCTCTCTGCACTGGGTACGCCCTTTTTACTCTTGTGACCACTTTAATGGTTTGTGTTCTCAGCCTCTGTTCTCATTTCTGCGTGCTACGTAAGATCATTGCTCAATAGCACTTTTTCTTTGTCCCAGAAAAACATTATATCCCTATCCTCGTTTTCTTTATTCAAACACCATACGATGTGACACCTGAGCATCATGGAAGATAAATAACTTCACTGTTTTGGGCCCAACTTTCAAATTGCTTAATGGAATACTTTTTTAGATGATGGAAAGTGAGTTCCTGCCTTTTGCATCCTCCAGTGCATGTGGCCCAATTTATTATTGCATAGTCTCATTATTAAAGAAAGGGAAATATGAAAGGCAATTGTAACAATTCTATCACATCATCTCTAAACTTGTTGGTGTAGCACCAAAATTAGCATATTCTTAGGTGTTCATATATTTATTGGTGATGCACCAAAATTACAAGTAGTGACTTAAGTTGTTAAAACTGTTGCGGTTCATGCTTTTCTGTTTGCACTCTTAACTAATTTTCTTCTATTTCCCAAGCATGAAATGTTTACTTTGTTTTCTTTATTTCACTATGGCGATGTGTTTGTGGTGTCCAATAAGCTCAGTTTTGTGAATTTCACAGGGAAGAAGGCTAAGTATGCTGGTCGCTACCGTATTACCGATTCAGATTCATTAGATGCTGCAATGGAGGCAGCTGGTCGAATACGGCTAACTATAGAAGCGAAGCTGTCTCCTGGACCACCAATGTTAAATCTCCGTCGGCATGGTGTTAATGGCCGTTGGCACGAAATCTCTGATAATGTTGCAAGTGGAAATTTCCTTGGTGCTAAGGTTAGTACAATCATGCTGGTTCTTTACTGCATATTCTTGTTCATTTATATGTAGATGCAAATTGCATCATCGTATCACATTGTGGGAATAGCTAATGGAAAGAAAATGTAAACACAAATATTTGGGTATCACTATATCAAGAGTAGTGTTTCTTAACAATATTGCTTCTAGTTGTATTGATGAGGTATCGGGTGGAGAAGAAGAGGTATAAGGTGGGGAGACCTTGCAAAAAATAAGAAAAGAAAAGGTGGGGAGGAATGCTTGGGGTGCTATGTGGATCAGTTTTGGGTCTAACTCTGCCACATCCTGAAAAAAAAACGAGGTTTTAGTGTACCTGCTTAATAATGTGTTTTTTGGCAACCGCGCCATGGCACCACCCTTCATGTTGGTACTATACTGTTCCCTTCATGGCACCACCCTTTCAGTGAAATAGATGAAGGAAAACTTATGTTTGCGTGCATCTCAAATGACTTGGACCTTAGTCCTGAGATGCTGAATTGACTTACCTCTCTCTTCTTTTGGCAGAGGCGAGGGGTTGTTGGTGGCATTGATTATGGATTCACTGGTGAAGTTAAAAAAATAGATGTTTCACGGATAAGAGAAAGGCTTGATAGAGATAGTATAGTTGTTGTGAGCAACATGGGGTACTCCAGCGCAGGAGAGGTCTTAAATTGCAAGTATGCCACTTACTCCATTCATATCTGTAGCTTTGTTATTAACTTTAGATCACCGACTCTATGTCAAGTTCTCAAATAATATGTGCTCATCATCCAAGTGACACTACAATTTACCATAAAAAGTTTCATGTGTCTTTACTCGTGGTAAAGCTCTGAGAAAAAAAAAAGATGCAGTGTTCGCAGTAACTCCACAGCACCAGTTCATATTTATAGGGTCTAACAAACTTATTTTGGCTTATTTTCAGTACCTATGAAGTTGCTACAGCATGCGCTTTATCCATAGAGGCAGACAAGCTTATTTGCATTGTTGATGGCCAAATATTTGATGAGCATGGTCGAGTCAATCGTTTTATGTCTATTGAAGAAGCAGATATGTTGATCAGAACACGTGCTAAGCAGAGTGAAATTGCTGCAAATTATGTGAAGGTTGTTGATGAGGAGGACATTAATCATGTCCGCTACCTCCCAATGAAGCATGATACAGAACATGGTTTGAATGTAAGGGACCATATTAATGGGTATACTGTATCTTTTCGGAATGGTGTGGGTTTCAACAATGGAAATGGTCTGTCTGGTGAGCAAGGGTTTGCTATTGGTGGGGAGGAGCGCTTGAGCAGGTCAAATGGCTACCTTTCAGAGTTAGCAGCGGCAGCATACGTATGCCATGTAAGTATTGAGCTTCTACATGTGTTTGAGCAATTTTGCATGATTTATTGATTCCTAATTTTTTTATTGTGGTACAAAGTCTATTATGTTCTCAATTTGGTTTTCCTGCAACATGTTACTCCTGCTTGCTTTGTAAGTTTCCAGCAATGTTCAATAACATCACTGTATGCAGGATGCCCATATTTTCATAAGTGCTATTAAATCTGTGCATGTTTCTACTTTGGGTGACATCTAACTGCACTCATTTGCGTGCACTGTCATGTATAAATATTTTTTGTACAAAATCACTATCTTGCACAAGGCACCTTTCTCCTCTTGAATGACTGTTCTTTTGTCCAATTATCTGAGTTCAGTGGTACACATACTAAAACAGTTCATTCTGAAGCATTACAAATGATACTCTCAACTGTTAGTTCTATTAAAGGGAAAGGTAAGGCAAATCAGAATCTATTCAGACTGCCATGTCATTGTTGTAGAACAATTCTAGCAAAATTTAAGTATGTCTACCATTTCCCTTGTCTAAAGTCTAAACTGTTCTTGGATATGCATCAGTGAATGAAATCTGATGGCTATCATCCTTTAGTTATTATTTTTTTATGATGCAGCAATATGTGACATACTATGTTGTTTTGCTTGTTTTCTTTTGTCCTAATTATAGTTTCCTTATTCCTCTCATGTCAGGGTGGTGTCCAAAGAGTGCATATCGTAGATGGTACTGTTGGTGGATCATTGTTGCTGGAACTATTCTCTAGAGATGGTGTTGGAACGATGATAGCTAGGTATAATAGAACTGTTTTTTCCATGTTAGCTGCCAATGAACATAGCAGCTTGGGTGTGTAAGCCCCTATTGACTTTAGTATCTGTGATGTACATAGATGCATCTTGAGCAAGTGTTTTTTACATGTTTCTCTTAGCTTACAAGAAGTCTGCCCCCTGAACCCTGTTAAAAATAATGCAGTGCATGGAATCCATGTTCGTCTTTTACCTAATTTTCCTATCTTCTTGAAATGGAATGCTTCAATTCCGTGTCAAAATATATGTTAGATGACAGGGCGATTCTCTTAACGAAATCACTGGTGGATATTTGACTATATACCATACTGTATAAAATAATATAAAAAATAATGATCTCTTTCTGGTTTTGCTATTATAATGGTTGTAAATGGCATATTGGCTAGAAAGACTTTTTTTTATCTAGTTTCAAGTTTATTGTTTTACATGTCTGTGGGAGTTCCCAGTTATCTATCATCATAATATGTAAGGGCAAGAAAATTGAATATGATATTCAATTAAAGAATGCTTTAGCATGTGATCTAGTGTAGGACTTCTTGAATGCTCATATCCTTGTATCTTTAACAAGAAGAATGTGGGCATTGATGTTTTTCCTCATATTTTTGTAGGGATATGTATGAAGGAACAAGAATGGCAAGAGAGGAAGATCTTTCTGGTATTAGAAAGATCATTCGTCCTCTAGAAGAATCCGGTGTCCTGGTGCGCCGAACAGATAAAGAGGTCATTATTTTCTCATCTTCTGAACAAAACATCGATGAATTCAGGAGTTGTGTGTGTTTGTGTCTGCCTAGTCATTTATGCAACTGAACAGAGAATTCTTTTGTTTCATTAGCTTCTTGAAGCATTGCCATCATTTATTGTCGTGAAAAGAGATGGCTCAATCATAGCGTGTGCTGCCCTCTTCCCTTTTCTTGAGGATAAATCTGGGGAAGTTGCTGCTATTGCTGTATCTGAAGAATGTCGAGGTCAAGGTCAAGGAGACAAATTACTTGGTATGACTGCATTTTTAGCATATTCTAATTGCTTTGTATGAATTAACATAACTTACTCGGTTCAGGGTAGATAAGTGTTTGTACTAGGGTTTTAGAAATTGGTTTACTTCAACGAGGACCAATGTAGATTGCCTGGGTCAATAGATGACTAGGCTGACTTTTCCCTTTTTTGTCTTGGAATTTGTATAGCATTTTTATTTGATATCGCAAGAATTTATTTCTAAGTAAAAAAAGAAAAAAATCAAGAAGCCAAAGGATCAACTGCAAAAAAACTGAAAACAAGGGATCTTCCCTATTTCCTATTGTTTCCCTAAAAAAGAGTACTGAAGGCAGGTCGGTAATTTCAGAACCAACAAGGTTCTAGAATGTACCCCAAAAAAATGAAAGCCAGGGGGGTCTGATTGTATCTGGAACTTTGGTATAGTATTTATTTATTTTATCCTTTCACTGCAAACTTGGAGAAAGTTTCTCAAGTGCTTCTTTTTCAGGCCTGTTCGCTGCGGCTTTAAGCGGCAGCTGCTTGTAGTTATTTTGGCTGCAATATGTACTGTTACATGAACTAAAAGCCTGCAGCCACTCATGTTCATTTTGCATTTCTGTCGTGTTGGTCAGTATATATTCTGTACAGTATAAACTCATTATTTTTAATTCCTTTGCAAAGATGCATTAAAAGGAAACTAAAGCATCCATCCTGGTTTCATGAGCTATCGAGATTTTAACCAAGAGTGGAGGCCCATGTAGCGCACAGTAGCGACGCGTGGCTGCAAGCTGCTGGTCGGGAGTTTGACTCCCGGTTCACACGCACACGCACACGCAAAAAGATCCCTCATTTAGCCTGGAAGTCTTGGCTCCCTGTGGTGCCTCTTGCGCTGGCCGAGTGCCTTGCTGGCTATGGTGCTGGCCCAGTTTCAATGAACAGTCAGGGTTCGGGGCTTTTGTTGAGGTTTCTACCTACATGCAACTCCCGAGGAGGTTTTCACTGGCTGGTCAATTTTTATCTTTATTTTGTTTTTTTTGGAGATTTTAACCAAGAACATGTATTTGAAATTTAACTAATTTGGCCACCTTTTCTGTTTGCGTGGTTGCATTTGCACTAGTTCTAATTTGCAATGCTAAAATCTAGAACTATTTAGTTTGTGGAGCAGCAAACTACAATTTATTAA
Organism: Miscanthus lutarioriparius; assembly: GCA_904845875.1. Classification (NCBI taxonomy): domain Eukaryota; kingdom Viridiplantae; phylum Streptophyta; class Magnoliopsida; order Poales; family Poaceae; genus Miscanthus; species Miscanthus lutarioriparius. Next base: position 45,853,376 of record CAJGYO010000001.1, read on the forward strand.
GCATTCAAATACTTATCATGGTAATATTTTTTCAGATTATGTTGAGAAGAAAGCTTTATCCCTTGGACTTGAGAAAATATTCTTGCTTACTACACGGACAGCAGATTGGTACGCACTTGTGTTCTAGTAGTGATGATTGATGAGAATGTTTTATATGCTTGGGCAATTTCTTTTTAAGAATACCAGATAGTAAGAATTATTGTGTAGGCAGCTGATCTCAATCTGGTATGCTTTATGTCAATACTGAAACCTAGTCAATCTCAATACATTACTAGGAAGTAGGGACTACTATTAGCCAAATTCTTTGCTTGCCAGGACACTAGGCATCCAAGTGCTCAGAAAACATCCATCCAAACACACATGAGACATGGCCAGACGCAATTGAAATCGTAGCTGATCTGGTCACGCGAGAAAAGGATGTTTCTTATTTTGTTTGATGAATATCCTGCAGGTTTGTTCGTCGCGGCTTCGAGGAGTGCTCGATCGAGTGCCTGCCTTTGGTTAGGAGAAAATGTATCAACCTTTCGCGCGGGTCGAAATACTACATGAAGCGGCTCCAGGCAGCAGAGATTGGGCATATGGCTGTCAACGGTTTTGCCACGAGATGATTAGTGCTGCAAACAAAGCATGTCTACAAATCTAGTTGATGGACATGAGGTTTCTTTGATGACCTCTGCAGTTGCTTGTACATCGTAGAAATATGTATTTATTGTGCAAGTAAATAATCTGTCAATACTTGAAGATGTGGCTGAGGTGTTTCTTGAGTTGATTTCTTCCTGAGCATAGCACTGCTGAAAAGAGTTGTTGATCTGGACAACTTCGCTTTTAAATTGACAAATACTTAGCTGCAAATTCAGCAATGTTCTTGTCAGAGCTCCCTCCTTCCTGCATCGCCTCCTTGGCCTTCTTCATCCATTTCGCCGCATTCTGCCTGAACTCTGTTCTCTCCCCTTCCACCACTTCTCGGATGCACCTCTCCACCTCCTCCCTCTTCAGCAAGCCCTTCTCGTCAAGCTGCAGCCGCAGACCGATCCGCCACGCGCTCTCCACATACTTGGCCGTGGTTGGCTGGTCTGCCGACCGCGGCAAGCCCACCATCGGCTCGCCGGCGACGATCGCCTCCGTCGCCGAGTTCCATCCGCAGTGCGTGATGAAACAACCCGTGGCCTTATGCGACAAGACCTCTAGCTGAGGGCACCAGGGCACGACGAGTCCGTTCTCCCTGCACCTGTCGCCGAGATCCTGGGAGAGCTTCTGCGCCTCGTCGGACCTCACGACCCAGATGAACGGCCTGCCGGAATCGCACAGCCCGTTGCCGAGCTCGTGGAGCTCGTCGGCGTCCAGGCTATAGACGGTCCCGTACGAAGCAAGGACGACAGAGCAAGGGAGTTGCCTGTCCAGCCACTCCATCGTCGGCGCGCTGCTGTCCAGCCACTCCATCGTCGGCGCGCTGCTGCTGAAGAAGCTCACGCCGGAGGTCTTGTTGGACGGCAGCCGGCCGTCGTCGAGGTAGAAGGACGGCAGGGCTGGGCCGACCGTCTTGGCGCGCCACGTCGTCTCCATGTACTCTGCCTCCAGTGGCTCGAGGTCTCGGAACGAGTTGACGAACACGTCGGCGGCGTCCGCGAGGAACTCGAACTGACCGATGGACACCTTGAGGTACTGGGGGTAGAGCTCCGGCGCCACCACGAAGGGCGGCAGGTCCTCCGCTGCCAGGTCCACGGCGACCACCTCCCGCCGCCGGAGCGCGCCCTCGTCCGCCATCGGCAGCGGCGCGCGCCCCGCCCACGCCTCCCCGTAGATGAGGTCCACGGCGCAGGACTGCGACAGGAACGCCGCGGTCGGGACGCCCGCGGCGCTCGCCACCCGCTGCGCCCACGGCATGTGTGGGTCGTACACCGCCACGGCCGGGGCCCTCCCCGCCCGGGCCTCGGCGTCGATGACCCGCGCCAGCGTCTCCGACCCCACGGCCTCCAGCCGCCGGCAGTACTCCACGGGGTCCGAGCACGACGCCATGCCGCCCTCGTCGAACCCGTCGGAGATGGCCGCTACGGGGAAGGGCGCGCCGGCGGCAGGAGAGGTGGACAGCACGTACCGGGTGGTCACCAGCGTGGGAGCCAGGCCGTGGTACGCGAGGCGGTGGCCGAACTGGATCATCGGGTTCATGTGGCCCTACGCCGGCAGGGGCACCAGCAGGACGTGGACGCCGCTGGGCTCTCGGCCGTAACAGGAGCCTGTCGTCGTCATTGCTGCGCTCGAGCTCTCCATTACTGTGGTTGCGGTGCTTGGGGAGGATAGCTGATTAGCATAAGCTATACTAGTGCTATCCTCCCAAAATAAATAATGTTTTTGACTTTTAATCTTCTCATTTGATCGTGCGTCTTATTCAATTTTTTTACGCAAATAACAAAATAATTAAATCATTATTAAAGTATATCTAATAATAGAATAAGTTATAGTAAAATAAATAATATTTATATAAAAAATTTGAATATGATGAATAATCAAACAAGAAGTTTTAGCACAGAGGAGGTATGGCTGCGAGTGTGATCCCTTGTACTACTTGGGCTGCATATTTTATAACAGCTGCTGGCTGCTGCTGCTCCTGCTATGATGGAGCAAGTGACAAGTTTTGAGGAAGGTTCCTGACATCCAATGGCACGACGAGTTTGCTTTGAACATTCTTTGACACTTTGACTGCAATTCTAGGATAACGATAGCGCGAGAGCCACTCGCCACCGTAAAAGAAAGTTTTGTCTATACAACACTTAAATTGGGAATTCCGTTCCCAAGATACAGACTTGTAGCTTAGCTAAGAAGATAGAGTCAAAATGACTCATAAAAATATGCTCATCAGAACAGCATAGCTACAATAGCTGTCCAAGCAGACATCGGTGATTTCTCCATCTGAGGCGCCGGGCCAAAAGAGATGAGAGAGAGAGAGATGAAGAGAAGTGCAGTTACTGGGAACGATCTTGAGGAGAAAATATCTGTTGGACCATTGATGAAGGTTCTATTAGCATGAATCCTTGATGTGCGTAGGATTGGCACGGTGTGATCTCATCGTTGGTGATTATCCGCAGGACAGGAACATGCCTGCTCGGTTCTCGGAAGCAATGGAACGATGCCATGACCCCGTCACGTGCACACACTATTTTTCTGCTAGAATAATGCAGGCAAATTCCAGCTTGTTCTTTCTCCCTCGCAACGGCAACTAAGGAGCGTGTTTAGTTCACCTAGCAGCTCTTAAATTTAATATCATTAAGTCTTATTTAGTCACTTTTTTACTAAACACTGATTAAATGGTACTAAATGACATTTAGCCAACTAATCACCCAAAGTTTACTAAAGGAGACTAAAAGTCCACCCTGGATAGGGGGTGCCCCTGAATTATTGCCCTGTCTAAGCCCACCCGCCGAACCCTATCCGCTCACTCTCAGCAACTCTCGCTCACTCTCTTCCTCTCTCTCGCTCGCTCTCCACTCCTCTCCCCGTCGCCGCTACCACTGCACTCGACGCCGGCCCCGCTCCTCCCCATGCCTCTGTCGTCGTCCCCACTCCTCCGCTCGCCGCATCCACCATGGACGGCCACGGGTTCGAGTATCCGGACTATTTCTCGCGGTCCTCTTCTCCGGTGGATCCCATGGCGGTTGCTTCGTCCTCCTCCCCCCCCCCCGCCGGCGACTTCGGCATCTTCTCCCAGGCGTTGTCGTATGGTGCGGGCTCCTCTGCTCGTCACGGCATGGAGGGGCTAGATCTGAACACCGACGCTAACGGCTACCTCTACATCGATTCATACCAGGGACTCCTCCACGCTGACGGCATTCCTGGTGGACGAGGGCTTCCTCCTCTCCGCATTGGTGCCAGATCTGATGGTGTCCCGTTCGTTTCTCCTCACCCGACCGGAGGAGCGAGCGGATCTGGAAAATGCCCGACGTCAGATCTGCTAGAATAATACTAAGCAGTTCTTTATTAAATTATGTGACTAGGAAGAATATATATATAAATAAAATAAATCTATAAGCGCACAGATAATATACCATTGTAGCACTTTACCCGAAAATATTTTAGGTATCGTTATTTATATTTTTACCACTGGGAAGGTCTGGCACAAACATGTATTGATAACTTATACTATTGATGGAGAAATAAACCATAACCAATGTTCTACTCATAACAGGGGTAAGTCATAGGATAAGATATATATATGATAAGTATTGATAATTGATAATGATAAATCACTTAGAGTACTCCTTTCTATGGCATTAGCATGGTCGGATAGAATATTAAAGGAATAATTGCTAAGTCATTTTTAATTACAAGTCAAAGCATACATTGATTAGTGCAATTATACCTAGTAGTCATTTCTAAGATCATCTTCATATCTATATAAGGGATATTACTAAGGAAGATTAAGAAGAGAGCTTGTGCTTCCTTAGTAACCGAACCCTACGTGCACCTATATTAGGAGAGTGGACTACAAAGGACTTAATGGGAGTGTCACATCCGTGATCTACCACATGACCCAGAATATAGGGTGTATCCGTAGGTAAACAACATATAAGTACCATGCTTACATAATGTCGACCACTCACCCATGGTACCTTAAAGTGAACGTTATACGAACTTATGCATAAACATGATGATAATTTAACTATACTAAGCATATAATCAAAGTAGATGATGAATTTATAACGAAGAACATGAATTAGATGAATACTAATATTGTCATCACAATTGTATCTAGCATATAAAAATAATGGAGGTATAAAAGAGAGGGGGCACAAAGATTATACCAAACCACGCTCTTGACAAGATCGGGAATCCAAGCGGAGCCTGCTTGCCTCTCTCTAGACCTAGCCTAATTAGCTATGCCCTAAAATATGGTGGAGCTCTAAGGATGATTAGGATTTCTGTCTTCTCAAATGACTTATGATTCTGCCTGGGGGTGGCAAGGGCTGGTATATATAGCCCAGTGCGTCCAACGTGAGCCCTTGGATCAAACCAACTTAAAGAACAGTGTAGATGCAACCTAGGAGACGGTGGAGAACCAACATTCGAAGGAGGGACTGATAGGTGGGCCTAGGAGGTCGGGTGGCCTACAGGTCAGCCTCTGCCTCTCTATCTCGGTGCAGAGTCCTCTCGAGTCTTCTAGAACCTTCTGGTGTCCGTTTCACTATGGTTAAGTACGATTAAATCTGACATGTAGGTCCACCTTGACGGTTTTCTAAATAAACCCTGTAGAAAATACAGATTCACCAAAACTAATGAAATTTATTAGTTTAAACCCCTAGACCTTCGTTGGTGATTATATTTATGTCCTTATACATGTTATATTGACGATTTATAATGGTTGTTAACTACCATCAATAAACTCTCCCAAGCTTACCCTTTGCTTGTCCCTTAGCAAAGCTAAACTTAGTGAATGGATCAGGAGTTCAAGGATTTTGAAAACATCAACGCAACTCCTCAAAAGTACACATGCGTTCAAACAAGAATTCTCCTCCGGATTAGAATGAACCGATGTGATTTTCAAACTTACTCATATTACCTTCAACCATGGGGTTTCTCAGTCTTTACTTGGGTCTTGAGCAATTGAAAGACAGAACGATCAAGTCAAGCACTATGTCTCAAGTTCTTTGTTCAACTATTATTCTAGAGTTTTTATAGATTTTTAAAATAAAACTCAGAGCTTCCATTGTATGACACTCTCAAGTCTCTCAATATATATGGTATTTGTGGATCCTTACCAAGGCAATAGTGGTGTTATGCCTTTCTCTTTCTACAACTAAAGCTTATATAGAGCTTATAAGAATGGAAAAAGCATAAAAGAACATATTTGCAATACATATAATGTAAAGTCAAACCTCGGATCCAAAAAGAGTTGAGTCATACAATCAAATCAAGATGTGCATGTGTATGAATGTATGTGGTGGATATATATGGTGGCTAACCTATTTCTACTATGCTCCTTGAAAACATATCTCTCCTTTGAAACTTGGAAACAACTTTGGAAGAAAACATAGGTTATCTTATTCATCTTTTCTTTTTTTCTTTTTTTTTCGAGCGGGCATCTAAGTATCCATTGTTTTAAATATCTCAGACACTTGTCTATTTTTTCATCTCTTTTTTTCTTTTATGAATAACTTTTACATAGCCACATGCTTCTTTTATGCAACAAAACTTTTGAGAGATAGCAACAAGATCTTAGAGTATTTATTTAGTGGATATCCTAACAAGAATATTTTTGGTGTTTACTCCCAATGTAGAGTAAAATATTTTGGGTGGATCTAGATGGAATGGCATGTTGTTGCGCCTACGCCCAGTGTAGGAGTAGTTCATATTTGGGTGGTGTGTACGTGATCTTGATTTTAAGAGCATGATAAACTTCTCATAAGGGTCAACAAAGCTTGACTAAACTCAATGCAAAATAAGCAGCATATATGTGGAAGTTTTCCTAATCTAAATATCATATATGGCTCTAGTAAGAAATCAAGCTTTGTCATACAGGAGCTCATCATGTAACATTTTTATGTTTTTAAAAGATAAATCTTTAGAACTTTAGTATCACTTGAAATAAGATAAACAACAGCTTAGACCTTCTCATATCATATCCGTCAATAACCTAAACTTAGATCAAGCATATGCTACCCACGAGTTTCAAGTTCAGAGTAAATTTTTATATCAAAACAGTTGTATCCAAAACTCGGGAGAATTCAAGACTGAAAACTAGGTACTTGAAAGGAATTACGACAGATCAACTATTTATCATTTCCATTGCAAGAGATTATCCTCAGAGTTCATTTATTTTATTCAGCTCCTAAAACAGAAAACTAGGCACACACTTTTATTTTGTTTTTCATTCATTTTTAAAATCACACCTTATATATATATATATATATATATAACTAGCTAAGATAATTTTTTTATTTTGCTTTTAGTTTGTTATGCATCTTTTTTTTTCTTTATTATTTTTAGCAACTATATAGCAAACTTAAAAATAGCAAATGAAACGAAAAACTTAGTTAGATACATGGGGATACTCCTCTCCCAAGCTGGATGTTGTCGTGGTCTTTCTTAGAGTGAATCTACCAGCAGAAGTCTTTTCATCCGTCCAGAAGTAGGGTTCCTTGTGCAGCGGGTGTAGTAGCAGTATGAAAAAATGTACTTCGGATGGATGGCTTTACTTTTGACCATCCTACAAAATACTCCAACAAGAACATAAAAACTCGTGGCACAGATTAGGATAAAGGGTTAGCGGTTAGCCATTTAGAGATTTGTTGTCCTTGGGGGTTTAGATAGATTTCTGTTTTGGCAGTTTTTTAATAGGATGTCTTTCTAATATCTTTTTGGATTTTCTCATTTATATAATGTAGAGAGAAAAATATGCATGCTTGATATATTATTATTATTATTATTATTATTATGCCACCACAGTGAATACTCACTTGGGCTTTTACCCACCAAGAAATTTTTTCACATGGGGCTTAGGCTTTATGATGCGATGATGTAATGCAGTCATGAAAATTTTTATCTTCCTTTTCTAAATGCAATGCTAATGTAGAAAAATGGATATGCTAAAGTGAAAAGTAATTCATGCAATATTAAAAAGTAAATATGGATAACTATCGATGTTACCTCACGTCCAGTTTTTGGATTTTTGAGTCCTCTAGACAGGACTTGGCTAGAGAAAAGTTCTTCACTCTTCGTGTGCATCATTCGGTCTCAACGATGGAGATCCAGATGGCTGCACATCTTGTGACGGTGTCTCTGATGATGATGTCACCTTTTCTTTCTATACCTGCTTGGTCTGTGGGCTTGACTTAGGCAGAGTAGGTTCATCTTTCATAACTTCTTCAGGTTCCTCATCTTCCTCCCAACTTTTCTTTGGGTATTGATTCTTTTGGTTTTAGGATGATCGACGTCTCCTCCTAGAGCAGGACTTCGTGGTTTATTCATAAGTGGTATAGTTATTAAAATAACAATGTACCTTCTCTCTAGGAAATTGGAAGTAGACTTGTCCAGATCTGATGTAGATGATTGCGTTGGTTGTGTTGAGGAACGGTCTTCCAAGAATGATGGGCGTGCCATCTTCTTCACCCATGTCTAGAACCATGAAATTGGCAGGGGCAAACGGATCGTGTATTCTTACCATAACATCTTTCACTATTCCCTTCGAGAATCGGATTGATTGGTCCGCCATCGATAATTTCATATATGTAGGGAACAAAGGTTCGTCACCGAATAAGTATTCATACGTTACCTTGGACATTATGTTAACACCCGATCCAATGTCATAGAAGGTTTTGTGGAATATTCTTTGTCCAATGGTACACTCGATCGTTGGTACGCCTAGATCATCCTTCTTAGCAAGGAATGGTGAAGCAAGGAGGTGGTCATACTCTGATCGGAGTGTGTTGATCATGTTGACTGATTCTTCTTGAGACTGCCTGGCCTTGTTCTACCTCCTTCTCCTGTTGTTCTTCTTCTTGGTCACTGTTGTCTCTTCGGGCAGGTACGGTGTTTGTGGATGTTCGGGAGATCACAAGATGCGGTTCTTCAAAGAAAACTTTTCCTTTTTATCCTTGATTGTGAAGCAGATCTTGGCACTGTCCGTGTAGATGATAGCTTTTGCGGTGCTTAGGAAAGGTTGGCCCAAAATAATGGATGCCCTTACATCTCCACCTATTTCCAAAACCACGAAGTCTACGGGAACATATGATTGTTCCACTCGAACAATGGCATCTTCAAGAACTCCCTTGGGGTAATAGAGTGACTGATCTGCAAGATGTAAATGCATGTTTGTGTACAACAAAGTATCTCCATTAATTTTATCATAAATTACCTTAGGCATGATGTTGACACTTGCGCCGAAGTCACAGATAGCTTCTTGAAAAATGTGAGGTCTAATGGCGATGGGGATGACAGGTCTCCCTGGATCGCTATTCTTTTTTGGTAAGGTATAATCTATCCACCTTTCCATCGATGGTTGTATACAGTAATATGCTGCATTGTGAATATCGACAAGATTTGCAGTTTTAGATCTTCCGGTTGCCCCAGAATATTACCTTTGTCGAACAGAGGAACATCAGCAGCCATCTGAGCTATTCTTGATTCTATCATTTTATTAAAGCTATGCTGGTTCTTAATGGCAGAAGCAAAGCTATCCATTCTATTATTTATGTTCTCTAAAATTTTATCATTGGTAGCTACCTTTCTAGATAATCCCTCCATAACTTTGGATTGGCCAGCAATTAATTCTCTCAAGGGTGGTTGATTGAAATTATTAAAATTATTACCTTAATAGTTACCTTGGTAGTTTGGTCTCTGTTGCTGATTCCATCCTTGATTCTGCTGACGACAAAAGTAGTAGTTGTTGATAAAGTTCACATCCTCATGAATTTCAGGACAGTTGCTCCCTGAATGCCTAGTATTTCCACACTCTTCACATATCATGCGAGAATCATGAATGTGTATGACTTCTTGCTTCTCATTGGCTTGATCTTCAAGCTTCTTCATCAACAGGTCCATCTTAGCAGTCAACATGTCTACCTCCTTGAGTTGATGCATACCTCCACCTCTCTTGCGGGTCTAAAGATGTTCTTCATTCCAACCTTAGTTGGAGGCCATCTTCTCCACAAGAGCTGTTGTAGCTGGTATAGTAAGTGACAGGAATGCACCTCCAGTAGCAGCATCCATAGTCTCATGGATACTGTTGGTCAACCCATGGTAGAAAGTTTGCATGAGTAGCCAATTCTCCATCTCATGATGAGGACATTCCATAATGTAATCTTGAAAGCGTTCCCATGCCTCAGGGATAGATTCATCATGTTATTGCTAAAAGCTTGAGATTCTCCCACGTAGAGCATTGGTCTTGCCTATGAAAAAGAACTTTGCTAGAAAGACAGTGGGCAGTTATCCCATGTAGTATTTCTATCTTTATTGACATAGAACCAATGCTTTGCCTTCCCCAAGAGTGAGAATGGGAAGAGGTGAAGTAATATGGCATATTGGGTTACTCCTTTGATGGTGAAAGTGCTACAAATCTCTAGGAAGTGTTGGAGATGTGTACTCGCATCTTCATGTGCCTTTCCACTAAACTGGCTTGCTTACACCATATTGATGAGTGCTGGCTTAAGCTCGAATCCATTGTCTTTGACATTGACTGTCGGTCCAGTACGGATGTTGGCCGTAGTTGGAGCAGAGAATTCATGGAGAGTCTTGTTAGCCATGGCTTCAAATTTAGATGTTAAGCTTTGCCTTATATGGTTGTCTTCCGACTTTAAAACTAGAACTTTCTTAAGTTTGGCTCTAGTTCGTCTAATTAATGTTTCTGGATCTTCAACATAATTTGTCAGAAGGTCAAAACCGGTCATACATTACCCTGTATAAGATACACAAGTAGACAAAACAAAGGTAAACCTGTTTGAGCAAAGGTCAATGGTTATCTTTGATCACATCAATAAGTATAAGTTTATCAATACTTCCTTTGCCTAGCTACCTTCCTCGGCAACGGCGCGAAAAATGCTTGTTGATATTTCTTTGTGTTGCTACTAAGAACAGAGTTTTAAATCTAGTCCCTAGCGACAGCGCTAGAAATGCTTGTTGGTATTTATTATCTTGTCACTTGTTTTGATAACTACCTATTATAAACCAATATCTTCTAACATTACTTTACTATGTTGTTATTCCTAGTGATGATGCCAGAGATGCTTGTTGATACTATATAGCATTACTGCTAGAATAATACTAAGCAGTTCTTTATTAAATTATGTGACTAGGAAGAATATATATATAAATGAAAGAAATCTATAAGCGTACAGATAATATATCATTGTAGCACTTTACCCGAGAGTATTCTAGGTATCGTTATTTATATTTTACCACTAGGAAGGTCTGGCACAAACATGTATTGATAACTTATACTATTGATGGAGAAATAAACCATAACCAATGTTCTACTCATAACAGGGGTAAGTCATAGGATAATATATATATATGACAAGTATTGATCAATGATAGTGATAAATCACTTAGAGTACTCCTTTCTATGCCATTAGCATGGTCAGATAGAATATTAGAGGAATAATTGCTAAGGCATTCTTAATTACAAGTCAAAGCATACATTGATTAGTACAATTATACCTATTAGTCATTGCTAAGATCATCTTCATATCTACATAAAGGATATTAGTAAGGAAGATTAAGAACATAACTTGGTCTTCCTTCGTAACCGGACCCTACGTGCGCCTATATTCAGGGAGTGGACTACAAAGGACTCAACAGGAGTGTCACATCCGTGATCTACCACATGACCTAGAATATAGGGTGTATCCATAGGTAAACAACGTATAAGCACCATGCTTACACAATATCGATCACTCATCCATGGTACCTTAGAGTGAGCGCTATACGAACTTATGCATGAACATGATAATAATCTAACTATACTAAACATATAATCAAAGTAGACGATGAACTTTATAACGAAGAACATGAATAAGATGAATACTAATATTGTCATAACAATTGTATCTAGCATATAAAAATAATGGAGGTAGAAAAGAGAGGGGTACAAAGATTATACCAAACCACGCTCTTGACAAGATCGAGAATCCAAGCAAAGCCTGCTTGCCACCCTCTAGACCTAGCCTAACTAGCTATGCCCTAGAATATGGTGGAGTTGTGAGGATGATTACGGTTTTTATTTTCTCAAATGACTTATGATTCTGCCTGGGGGTGGCAGGGGCTAGTATATATAGCCCGGAGCATCCAACGTGAGCCCTTGGATCAAACCGACTTAAAGAACGACGTAGATGCAACCTAGGAGGTGGTGGAGAACCGATATTCAAAGGAGGGACTAACAGGTGGGCTTAGGAGGTCAGGCAGCCTGCAGGTGGAATCGACAAGCCCCACCTGCTAGCCTCTACCTCTCTGCCTCAGCGTGGAGTCCTCTCGAGTCTTCTAGAACCTTCTGGTGTCTGTTTCACTGCGAATAATCATGATTAAATCTGACATGTAGGTACACCTTGATGATTTTCTAGATAAGCCCTGCAGAAAATACAGATTCACCAAAACTCATAGAATTTGTTAGTTTAAACCCCTAGACCTTCATTAGTGATTATATTTATGCCCTTATTCATGTTATATTGATGGTTTATAATGGTTGTTAACTACCGTCAACAATTGTTGATGTTGTTTAGTTGTTGCCAAGTATTGTTTGTTGCTGCCATGCTATTGAGTTCTTACAACCTTTTTTCACATCTAATTCTTATGATGAGTAGGGAGCAAATGTTGTAGCTTTTGATGGAGGAGTTGATGGAGGGGCTGATGGAGAGGCTGCTGCTGGAGGGCCTGCTGCTGGAGGTGTTGATGATGGTTGGACAACTACTGATGGTGGTGCCACTACTAAAGACTCTGATGATAAGTGGTCTACTGATGATGATTGGTCATCTACTGATGATGAGGGATTATCTTCTAAAGATGAGGAAGAAGCTTTGATAATGCATGTCCTGAGGTGTCAGCAGAAGAAGAGAAGAATTGCTACTGCTGTTCTAATGCTAGGTATGTACCACTATGACAAATACTGAAATACATGAACAAGGCTGCATATAGAATCCCTTTAGAATCTGGATATCAGTGGACTATGTGAACCTTAGGACATAGGAGGCAGTGCTATAACATGTTTAGGATGCATAGGGATGTTTTTGATAGCCTGCACAATTTTCTTGTTGAGAAATATGGTCTGAAGTCCACTAAGAAAATGTCATCTATAGAGGCTCTTACAATGTTTTTGTGGATGTGTGGTGCCCCTCAGTCCATGAGACAAGCTGATAATAGTTTTGAGAGGTCACTAGGGACATGTAGCAACAAGTTTGATAAGGTACTATCTAGTGTGATGAAGCTAGCTACTGATATCATTAGGCCAAAGGATCCATAATTTACAACTATTCATAGAAGGTTACAGTCTCCTCGGTTTGCTCCGTACTTTGATAATTGCATTGGAGCTATAGATGGGACACATGTACCTATCACTGTGCCAACTGAGAAGGTAGTCCAATACAAAGGAAGGAAAGGAATCACCACTCAGAATGTGTTGGCCGTATGCGACTTTGATATGAGATTTATTTTTGTTGTGGCTGGATGGCCTGGTGAAAGGTCCTAATATGGCTAGAGGAGGGTGAATAGCCCATTTAAAAATCTACAAAGCACTAGAGCAATTGATTAGTACAACCAATGGCGTAATGCAATTTTACTCTAGCTCTACAACAGTTGCAAGTCACCTATCGTAGCAATTCAAGTTGCTATAATCACTAGATACACATAATGGCTAAGTCACTATTCACTAAGAGCTCTCAACAAGACTACACTAAAGAGCTCCACTAGATGAAACTAAGCTACAAAGCATGTCTCAAATCTAGTTACACTAAAGAGCTTGCTACAACAAGTTTGCAAGAAAGTAAAGCGTTGAGTAAGATGATTACACCACCGAGTAGAGTGAACCAATCACAAGATGAATACTTCAATCACCGGGAGAATTTCAATCACACAACAGACACATGATTTTTCTTTTGAGGTTCATGTGCTTGCCGGCATGCTAGTCCTCGTTGTGTCGACCAACACTTGGTGGTTCGACGGCTAAGAGGTGTTGCATGAACCTCGTACAACAAATGGACACCGCAAGAACCTACCATAAGTGAGGTAACTCAATGACACGAGCAATTTAATAGAGCTACCTTGCGGCACTTCGCCGAGGAAGGAGCAAGACCCCTCACAATCACCGGAGCCGGCCACAAACAACCACCAACATGTGCTAAAGCTCCTCCATTGCTCCAAGCCATCTAGGTGGCAGCAACCACCAAGAGAAACAAGAAATCCGCAGCCAAAACAATCCCTACGTGCCACTAGATGCAATCACTCAAGCAAATACACTTGGAATCACTCCCAATCTCACTATGATGATGAATCAATGATGGAGATGAGTGGAAGGTGTTTGCTTAGGCTGACAAGGATGTCAAGTATGTCAAAGTGCTAAGAGGGTGAGCCCCAAGCTGGCCAAACACTATTTATAGATGGCCTCACGAAATAGAGTCATTAGCTCTGCATAGACGTGACCGGACGCACTAACCAGGCATTGCCCCTACGTTCGGTCAACCGATGGACGCCATGCATCCCTCCATTAAACCACAACCACTCATCTCCAACGGTAAAAAATGATTCACTCGCGCAGTTAAAGAATGACCGGACGCGCAGCTCACGCGACCTGATGCACGAACACGCAACATCCGATCATTTCTAGTAAGGGTCCAGAGCATAATTTTGATGACCGGACGCGCCCGGTCGAAGGTGACCTGATGCACCATAGAATCTGGTCCTCATAACCTCATTCACCGAGCCGACGTCAGCATACATCAGCATTGACCTGACGCACCCCCTACGAGTCCGGTCGCGCCGCGCCGCCTGCGTCCGATCGCGCGCCAAGCGCTGTGCCTCCACTGTTGTGCATGACCGAACGTGACCCCATGTTAGGTCCAGCATCTGATCATGTCCCCTGTGCTCTCAGCCAACACAATGCCTTCTCGCTATAATTGACCGGACGCGCAGGTCCACCCCGACTGCTGCGTCCGGTCAAAGACTATCTCTTCCTTTTCTTTTTCTAAGTCCACAACCACTTCGCCCTTACTTCCAACTTGGTAATCACAAAGTGTAGAACTTGTGTGCACGTGTGTTAGCATTTTCCAAACTATTTTACAAGGGTCAAAGTTAGCACACTAGGTTCCTAAATGCATATGCAAGAATCATGTCACCTAATGGCACTCGATAACCGCTTAGCCAAAGATTTCCTCTCTTTATAGTATGGCTATCGATCCTAAATCACTCACACCCTCTATGCTATCTTGGGTGCAAACTAAAAATGGCTCCTATCATTATACCTTTGCCTTGAGCCCATTTTTGTTTTTCTCTTTCTTCCTTTCCAAATGTGAAGCACTTGATCATCTTTTGGTCATCACCATCCACCATGATCATCCTCTTGCTCCACCACTTGGCATGGGACCATCCTTTCATGTCTACACACTTAGTACAAGGATTAGTCCCTTGGTTTCATCAATTATCCAAAACCAAACTAGGGCTTTCAATCTCTCACTTTTTGGTAATTGATGACAACCTTTCACAAAGATATTCAATGAAATCTTTTTGGATTCATGTTGCTTGCCTAAGCATGTTACCATGTGTAAAGGTTATGGATTTTGATCAACCCAAATTGGTAGTATTAGCTCCCCTACATATATGCTAAGAGTTTGGATTTGAAAGCTGGCACATATGCATGGATTGGAAGTTTGGGAGAGTAATAGCTACAAAATGATGCTAAGGTGTAAAGAATAGATCTTTGAAGCGTGATACCAATCGGAATTGCCATTTGAACACCATCCTTAGCACCATGGTTTGCTAAATATCACTTGAAAAGTAAAGATAAACTAGATACCTCATGAGATCAACATTAGAAGCATGGTTCTAATGTCACTTGTAAAAGCTGAAGGAATATCTAGCTATCCTATACATGCTAGTTTTCATTTCATCAATCATTTTCTACAATCTATCATACACCATAGAAGCATGGATAGGGAATTAAAGAACTTGTGGCATGCAAGCAAACATATGTAATGCACATACAAATACAACATACAAGTTTATGAGCTTGCTCGCCCTACTTGTGTGCTTCAAATTTTAATTGATCCCCTTACAAAGTCATTTCATTTTAATTGATCCCCTTACAATGTATTTCATTTGTTTGCTCCCCCTTATCTCTTACTATCTTTGTTAATTTCTTTTCATTTCATTTGTTTGCTCCCTCTATCTCTTACTATCTTTGTGAATTTCTCTCCTCCTTTGTCAACAATTAGCACAAAAGGTGAGCTCAACTTTTAGATAGGTTGGGATGAAACCATGGTAAGTTAGGATCATTTTCCCAATTTGGTTCAATCTAGATCACTTGTAAAAGATATTTAACTCGGTTTGATCCAAGGACAAGCTTCTTGACACCTCATTGCAAGGGTTATCTTGATCATTGTAACACCTCGGGTGTTTAAATATTAAAAACCGGACATATCATCATATGCATTGCAAGGCATTGGTTATATTGTAAACTTTGATATGCATTCACTAAAACAAGTTTACATTTATGTTATAAGTATTGCTTGGTATTGTTTGAATCAAGTTTGAAATCTTTGTATTGATTTGAAATTCCGAACACCCTGATTTTCAATATTTAAATCCGACCCTGAAAATCCATTTCAAAATCGAAGCACATTTTGGGGTTGAGTCTTAAAGCAAAGTTGTAGAGCTTGTCGAGTTGTACAAAGTTTGTTTTTGGAGTTTTTCAAGTTGTTTAGTAAAATTTGAAGTTATTTAAAAAGGCGAAATTCCTTAAATATCCCCGCTTTAAATTCAAAAGTTCATTTCAAAATGTAGGCCGAATTTGGGTATGGTTTCAAAAGCAAAGTTGTAGAACTTTTGATTTTGAACAACTTTTGTTTTGGAGATTTTTGAGTTGTTATGAAAATTTGGGAGTAATTTGGGAATTTTGGCGGATGGCAATTCTGTAATTTCGATGAACAGTGTCCACCGCCGAAGCTACATGGCCGGCGATCTTCGGTTTGCTTCCAGGCATGGTCATGGCCATCTTTGGTGTCACGCTGGCACAGTGAAGGCCACAGCACAACTTCCTTGAGCTTCTGAGCCACTCTATTTAGCCTTGGCCGTCACCGTTCGTTCCCGCTCTCTTGCTCTGTTTTTCCGCCGCCACCGCCATTCTCTGTTGAGCCCTCGCCGTCGAACCAGCGTCTGCACCGTCGCAGCGATGCGTGTCCCAGCTTCGCTAGTTCCTTGCGCACCCAGCCAGCTAGCTCTAGTCGCTTGATTTTGCCGTGAACTCGTCGTTCATCGTTTTCTTCCTCGCGGCCGGCAACTTCACCGTCGTGTGCGCGTCGCCGTGGCTGGAGCTTCACGGTGTGTCTTTGTCATTGCTGAGCATACCGTTAGCTTCGCCTTGATGCTGTACTGCTTTGTGACTTGTTCTTTTGTCATTTCATCCACTGCAGCCGCCAGAGTGCCGTCGTCGACGTCTGTTTCACCGCCGTGGAGGCTGTGCTCGTCGAACTCCTTCACCGTAGCTCCTTCGGTCTGGTTCTCTGCTCAGTCGTGTTCGGGATGAGCTGCTGAACCTTCCTCGGTGTTTTGTTTAACCGCTACCGCAGTGGTGTCGCCGGCGTCATGCAGCTGAGTCATCGTGTCCGCCATGGCCGGCGTTGAGCTAGAATTGAGTCGTAATCGGTGCAACTAAAGACGGCAGTAGGTGCACATAGTCATGGGAAACATGTTGGTGTAGTCGCCATCGCCGGTGATCTCGCCGTCGTCGAGATTTCGCCGGTCAGCGCGCGTGTCGCCGTGGTCAAAGCGTGAGGTAGAAGATGACAAGTGGGACCCTGTTGTCAGTGACTCAGCGTTCAAAATGGATTTTCTATTTTTCTAAAATAAGTGAATAGTGTCTGTTTTTGTTATTTTTGTGTAGATTTATTTAGAGCTCCAAAAATTAGGAAAATTTTTGTGTAACTTCTCTGTGATGTGTATTATTTAGGAAAAATATGAAATGTTGATTTTCAGTACTTTTTGAATGTGATAAAAATTGCTCAATTAATTAATAAATGAGTTTCCAGGATTTTTCTAGGCTTATTTATGTATCCAAAAATTATGAAAATTGTTTTGTCACTTAGTTATCATGTGATGAACATATACAAAAAATTTTAGGTCAATTGGATCAAGTTGATTTATTTCATAATTATTAATTAATTAATTAATTCATAAAAGCAAATAGTAACCTTTAGTGATTTAGGTTTTGTTTGAGTTTTTGATTAAGTGATGTCCTTGGGTCATTAGTTGGTAATGATCCTTGGCAATTGTTGTGAGTGTTGCGAAAATGGTTTAGTTGGTTTAACTTGTAACTGTACCGCGAAGGAAAGTTGTATTCAAGTGTTAAATTTTGTATCCATCATCGAGCATCATGTTTCGTATTCCGCATCATGTTAAGCATGGCATTGTTACTACGTGTAGTGAACGAAGGTGAACACGTGGTAGTTAATCAAGTAGTTGAGGAGGTTGATCCGTCTGTGGAAGTTGGTGTTGATATTGGTGGAACGACTCCGGACCGGACTTTTCCGTCAACGAAGGCAAGCCCCGGATGCATACAACCCTACCTTGTATTTTACAAATTGATTTCGTTTTTGCTTATTTTTACTGCATTAAGTGATTAGGAGTCAAGTGAAAACCAAATTGGTACCTTGCCAACCTTGTTATTCCATATTTACCATATTACCAGTTTTAAATTCGTATATGCCAGTTTTGCTTAGCTATGCTTAGAACGGTGAAAGTCGGGTGATTACCTGTCATCTGCAAGTTTTAAATGGAGCTTTGGTTAATTATGTTAACATGTGATATGGGAATGTGGAGTAATAAATCTAGACCGGGCGGACTCGGTGTGTGTGAGCCACAAGACATGGAGGTCTTGTGAGCAGGTTCTTTCCGCCTGTGTCGATTAAGGTCTGTCCGTTGTTGAATTGCATGAGGTGAGACTTTATAGTACTAACCACATACTTCGGTAAGCCTTAACTTGGCTATTCTATTATGAGAATGGCTACTCGTGCACTGGGAGTGGAGAGATGGCGGGAATAGCGTGTACCCACGTGGCAATGGGCTGGATTGGTGGAGTACTGTATTCTCGGGTGGCGTGGACCCGTTCTTGTTTTAGAGGATCCGAGGGTAGGTTGGTATATGTAGGCCGGGGACCTGCATATGTCGTGTGGTCTGGAATTCCCAGCTGGGTTATAATCGGTTCGAATCGTCGTTGCTCCTCGGTTATGGAGACTCAACTCACTGTTCATCATCGTAGTAATTAATAGCTGGAACCTGAGGATGGTATGAGAAAGTGTTGGATACGAAATTTCATGATCTCAATACGGATCGTGTCAGCTTTGTATATGATCTTTATGAAGTTTTAAACGTTGATATAAAGAATTTTGTTAAAATGCTTTTATACAAAAGAACCTTGATTATTGGTAAAGCCATACCTTGAATCCCATGAGCCTGCATTCCTGCGTTCTTTTAAATTCTTATTTCGGTTAAGTCTTGTTGAGTACTTTTGTACTCAGGGTTCGTTGACCCTTGTTGTAGGTGAGGCTCATGAGCAGATCTGTTTTGGATCGTGCTGCATGACTGTTGTTCAGTGCGATGACGATAATTAAATGTGTGGCCCTTGGGCAGGGCAGCTTAAGTTGTGTGTTTTGTAATATATTATAATGCCACTCCACTTCTTTGGTTTGCATTAATATCGAACTTAGTTGTATGGTTTGGGACAAATAGTTTGTAAACTATGTTATTGTAAGTCTTCCGCTACTTTTACTCTGATATATATATATATATATTTGAATAAACTATTGTAATACTGCAATGACTCTGTAATGTGATCCTGCTTGGAAATCGTGGATGATTCGGGGTTCCTCGAGGACACCCGATAGTCTTCTTAAGTTACCGGGAACATATGCATAGATGTCAAAGGTCGTTGGACAGTGACAGGTGCATGTGGGCCCTATAATTTAGGAGGTTCTACCATAGAATGGTATCAGAGCGATCGTTACAAAGTTTTTGTGGTATTGGTTTACGAAAACTTCAAAATGATTTGGGATGACTAAATTTAACTTGATTAATTTGGTCCAAATTGCTTCTGACTTGTCTTATTTCTTTCTCACCATTCCTTATTTGATTAAAAAGGTTTTGTGTGGTGGAGTAGTAATCTTATTATGCCCTATATAAAAACAAATGTTGTTTATTTTCGTTTTAAGCTTTGGTGGTTTTGTTCGTCAGAACGATTCATGCATCATAATTAAGTTACTTGTTACTTCCTTCGTCTCTGAGTCTGGGGTGAGTAGTGTGTATGGGTTGAGTGTGTAGTCCATCCTTACTGCTCTTGAGACTATTGTCAGATTGTTTTACTTGGATTAATACTGCTTGTACAGTATGACTCGTACCAAGAAGACACCCCATAAGTCCACTGGGCCCAAAGGAGTTCCTCGGCACCAACTAGCCCCTAGGAATGACGGTGCTAGCAGTAGCAGCTCTAGGCCTGATTCTCAGGCAGAGATACAGAGGATTTCTACAGAGTTAGCCCAAGCTACTAGAGATAGGGCTATGGACGCCATTCAGGTGGGCAGATTACAGGAGCAATTAAGACGTCTCACCACCGCTCACAGGAACTGTGAACGTATGTTAGTTCGTACGGTGGAAGGAAGGAATGAAGCTTGGCATAGGGAAAATGTAGCTAGAGCTAGAACTCATGAGTTAGAATTTTATGTAGAAGACTTAGAAGAGCATAATACCTATCTGCATGAGGAAGTTCATAGGCTAAGCAATCTCCTAGATTCAAATCATGAACCCCAAGCTGATGAAATGGATCCCGGTGTTATCCTTGCCGATGGTAGTGAATCGGAAGATGAAGAAGAAGAAGATCTCGAAGAATTAGTAATGATCGATGAAAGTGACAATGAAGGCGGTAATATTTCCGGAATAGATACAGAGCCTGAAGTTTGATGTAATCGCAAAAAGGAGTAGAGGTATGAAATAGTTAGTTCTAGTTTAAGTTAAGTAGTCTTGTTTAAATGCGGTTTTATGTTTAAATAAGTGAAACTAGTGTAATGAGTTGCAGTCCGCTCTTTTATCAATCAATAAAGGCTTGTGAAGTAAAGTTTGGTTTGTTGTGAACAGATGCGTCGTACGCGGGGTTCGTATATTCCTGGTACTTCACAAAATGAGAACGATATTCCAGATCCGCCACCAGTTCCAACAAATCTAGCGGATGCTATAGCCGCACTTGTCAATGTGACGGTTGAAAATTCGCGTTTGCTTCATGAGATGGCTCAAAGTAATCAGAATCAAATGCATGGAAACCGTGGTCGCCATCATAATAGGCAGGAGGCAATATATGTGGACTTCATAGATACAAAACCCTAGTGTTCACTAAGGCAGATGAACCATTGGAGGCTGACGATTGGCTTAGGACCATGGAGCAGAAGTTTGATCTTATACCATGCATAGAGTTTTAGAAACCAGTCTTTGCTGCTCAGCAATTTAGAGGTGCAGCCGGTGCTTGGTATGCAAATCTTATGGCCATGCAACCCGCAGGTGTTCCATTAACTTGGATGGAGTTTTGTACTGCTTTCAGAGCCCATTATATCCCGAAGGGAGTTATGGCTATGAAGCTGGATGAATTTCTTGCTTTGAGGTAAGGGGACCAAACCATGATGCAGTATGTGGGAAGATTCAATCACCTATCACAATATGCACCTGAACATGTTAATACTGATGTTAAGAAAAAGAAAGGGTTCATGAGAGGTCTGAATACCAAATTACAGACTATGATGACAACATGTACTAATGTCACTTATCATGAGGCAGTGAATATTACTATTGCTTCAGAGGCAAAGTATCGGCAGCATAAGGAGCTCAAAAAGAAAAAGGGTATGCCGTCTGGATCTTATGGGGGAAATCCAAAGAGGCAGAGGGTGATTTATCATCCAGTTAATCATAATCGTTCTCCTTATCGTCCTCCGCAGTTTCAAGCCGGTCAGCAATCAAATGTCCGTCCTGCTACAACTTATCAGAATCCACAACCGACAAATGCTTCTGGGGTTTCTACTTCAACACCCCAGGGTCACAAGTATCCCTATTTCAATTGTGGCAAGCCTAGTCATTTCTCGAGAGAATGTCCGTATCCAAGGCAGTCTAATCTCAATTATCAGAAGGCCCCTATAAATCAACAACAGGCTTAGGCACAAAACAAGAATAACAATCAGAATGCTTAGAAAGGCAAAGATGAAAGGAAGACAGGACGGGTGTTCTATATTCAAGCTGGGGAGATTCCTGAAGGAGAGCCCATGATGATGGGTATGTTTCCTGTTGCCAATCATCCTGCAGTTATACTTTTTGATTCTAGCGCATCGCATTCATTCATCAATAGAACATTTGTGGTGAAGTATGAAATTTCAATTGGGACAACAAAGGAAAATTTCTTTGTACAGTCGCCCGGGGGACGTCTGTGTACTAAGGAAATGGTATACCAGGTGCCCATAAACCTGGGTGGGCATATTTTTCCCACTACCATGATTATCCTTAAGGATCAGGATATAGATGTAATCTTAGGAATGAATTGGATGTATCAACATAAGGCTGTTATAGATGTTTTGAATAGAACTATAAGGGTGAGTTTGCCAAATAGAACTTAAGAAGATCAGTGGGCAGAGTTTGTGCAACTGCCATCAAAGAGATTAGAGATATCCCGGTAGTATGTGAATTTCCTGATGTGTTTCCTGAGGATTTACCCGGTCTACCACTTGATAGGGATGTCCAGTTTAACATAGAATTGCAACCTGGAACAGCTCCAATTTCTCGGAGAGCTTATAGGATGCCACCTAAGGAGTTAGTCGAGTTGAAAACTCAGTTGCAAGAATTGATTGAGAAGGGGTTTATACAACCAAGTTCATCACCTTGGGGGTGTCCGGCAATTTTTGTGAAAAAGAAAGATGAGACTCTGAGGTTATGTGTTGATTATCGTCCGTTGAATGAAGTGACCATCAAGAATAAATATTGTCACACCCAATTTTAAGGATAAAATTAAATGCACTAAACTCATGTGTGCCCAGGGATCAGTCACACACATAAGTTGACAAATTATAAAAAGTATCATCACGGTGTATCTTACATAACGAATAATAGCATCACATTGTCTTACATAACACAGCGGAAGATAAAAAGATAACTCTCTCGTGGAACTCCATCACAGGGACGGTCGACTTGTTGACCACAAGCCTAATAATCCTCAGGAAACTCCTCATACACGTTGTCATCTATTACCCATCCGGGATTTTTATCCAAATAAAGAAAATAAACAAGCGTAAGTACTTCCCGTACTTAACAAAATAACATGGGGATTCATGAGGCTCAAAAAGGTTGACACTGGTTTACTGCAGTTAGCACTTTTAGTAAGTCAAGATTTTATTATCAAGTATTATCAAGTTATGCTTAAGCTCCCATTTAAACCCACTTAATCAGATATCAGCATCATTTGGATCATATCATCATAAACCATCATAAATGAACAACAATGAGTAACCACTTATTCTATGAGTTTTTCGGGCCGCTCGTGACCGTGAGCACGGCTGTTATAACAGTTTGTTACCCTCTGTAGAGGTGGTGCACATTCACAGCGAGTCATGATCCCCATATGCCCGGGTTAATTACTCCCATATCACTGCCAAGGTGAGCGGGTAGGGTACACTATGAAGCCATTCCATAGGTTTCTCTAACAAGTTAGGGCCACTAGGTTTTCTTGGCAGGCAGATGTAGGAACCCCCCTTTCCTATGGCACATATCCATCGCAGCTATACACATAGGAACTGAGGCAGTCCTATACCCAACGTGGCAAGCCCCTTTTGTGCCATAAAGGTAACCTATAACAAGCTAGAAAAGGTCCTATTACTAAGCTAAAGTCAGAGCCATATGACCCTCACGGTTGCACTGTCAGTCCTAGCTTTTGCCGACAGATAAGTCCTTATGGAGGGCCGAGAGCAACATGATCAAAAGTCATTTGCACATTCGCTCTATGGAACAGTTGTTATAAATCATGTTATACTTTTAGTTCCACAGAATCATTCATCATCGTATAGATCATGTTCAGTTAGAGCACTAGCAATCTACCCATATCCAAATAACCCATAGGAGACAAGGAACAGGATAATCAATCACTAGGATGTACTTACGGGTATCAAAATTAGACACATGCACATGAGTAATTGATTAAAGTGAAATAGGACATCAAGGTAGGCCCATGCTATACTTGCCTTGGTTCAGAAACTCTTGCTGGTCCTGCTGGTCATCGAAGAATTCTTGGTCTCCAACGTTCTCCTCACCGTCTGAACGCGACCAACACGGCAACATACAACATTCCAAAAGCATTCATGCAAAGCAAACATTCCTATCATTAGAACAGTACACCAACAGTATAAAAAAACAAGATAAAATGTTTGTGAAAATGATCTACGTCTCGCTACGATCACGTCAACGCGAAGTTCACAAAAAACGGAGCTAAAATGCGAAAGTTATAATTTAAACGGGGTTTTCCTATAGTTATATATTTAATTAAATCTAACCATGAAATTAAAAAGTTCCAAACTTGACTAACTGTGGTTCTAACATGTAGATTATGGAATTACAAAGCTAACGCGATTTGAATGGATCAATTCGGAGCTAAAACGACAATTTTATAAGCAAAACAGTTCAAATGGCATTCCTGTAAATACTGAAAACGTATTTTAGACTTAAGGAGTGAAGTTTACGTTTTCAAAATGAGAATGCGTATTCGGGGAACTATGCATTGGACTGCGGGTTCAATAAGATGAAAACCGAGGGGCTCTTAAGCTATTTGACCTCCGAAGAGGTATCGGCCAATCAGAGCCGTCGGATTAGAAAGGAACGGCCAGAAACGAATCCGGGGGGAGAGAGAAGGAGGATGGCCGGCCGGAACAGGGCAGCCGCGGCGGCTCTCCATTGCTGGCGGCGAGGAGCACTCCGGCGAGCAAGGTAAGGGGGCCACGGTCCATGGAAAACGTATCCCATGGCACCGGGAAGAAGCGGAGGAGCGGGGGGTCATGACTGGGCCAAAAAGATGGCCGGAGGGTGCTGCCGTGGCGGCGGTCGCCATGGACGGCAGCCGGAGATTCTCGGCGCAAGCGGTTAAAGCTCTAGGGGCCGTGAAACAACGAATCGAAAACATGGGGAGGTAGAGGGGAGCACAGGGATTCTCACAGCGGGGAAGAAACTGGTCGGAGACGGCTCGAGGAAGGTGGTAGACGCGGATGGCGGACGGCGGTTCACAGCGTCCACGGTGCTTCTGTCTCCTCGTGTACGGGCGACGTGAGAGTGAGCGGGGACAGCAGGGGGGCACGCGGGGTGGCTCGGCTCCTTTAAATCGAGGTCGAGGAGCGGGGCGCTCCCACGATCGGAGGCGTGGGCGGCGGTTGCCATGGCGCACGCGCGGGTGGTTTCCGAGTCGCGCGGGAGGAAGGGGACGGCGCCGACATGCGGGGCCCGGGCATCAGCGGCTGGGGAAGGAGGCGCGGTGACGGTTGCTGGATGGCCGTGGAAAGCTAGGCCGGAGCGGGGCTGGGCCGGCGCAGGTGCTGGGCCGCATATCGCGCAAGGGGGAGGCCGAGCTGGGCTACGGGGAGGAGATGGGCCAGCGGCCGGTTGGGCCAGCGGGAGGGAGCTGGGCCAGCAGAAGGAAAGGCCCGCGGGCCGAAAATCAAGAAGGGAGGGAGAGAAAATGATTCTTTTCTTTTTTTAACAATTTTCCAAATCCATTTTTAAATTCAAATTTCAATTCTCTTTGAAATCTTTAATCAATTCCAAACATTCACAAAATAATATGCAGCAGCATGTATGCATCACTTGTAGCTAATCTTATATTTGATTTTAGTTTTATAAAATTATTATTTTCCTACATTTGTATGCACACATAATTGCGTAAATAAGTCAATTTAGCTATTTTAAAAGAGTGCAAACTTTAGGGTGTTACAATTCTACCCCCCTTAAGATGAATCTCGTCCTCGAGATTCGGAAGACGTCGACAAAAGAGATGTAGATTCTCCGCCTTTGGATTCTTCTTTACTTTGCATACATGTTGATCTTACTCCAAGTAACTTGCCCAATTGATTTCAAGATTCTGATAGGTACCTTGAACAACCCTTGGGTAACTCCAATCACTAAGCCACCTTTCCTATAATACCAATTCTCTTCAAAATACCCACCTTCCGACAAAGTCCTGACGAATCTCTTGGTCAGAAGAAAATTCTTCTACCAATCTTCAAAACATTAATGTTTCTAGCTAAGTTGCTCGAACTGGGAATATAACTCTTAATCCTTGGTGTTGTTCAAATCTTCTTAGCAAAACTCTCTCATGCTAAGGACATCGACAACGACTTTTGCTTCTCCGGTGATATCACTTTTACTGAACCGAAGAGTACCATTCTCATCCATCCTGAATCCTGGGATATGTGGGTTATGGGCCCACCACGCTTCCGCGCAAGCAATCCAGAACATAGGACACTTCATCTTGCAAATTCTTCCACTTGGCTACCCCCTTAAGAAAAGATAAACTAGGGAACACCAAGCATAGCTTGCACATTCTTATAGATGAGCTAACTAGTATCAAGGCATTCTGTCATCCAATTGATACTCTCGTGTAAGGGCAAGAACAAGAAATCTAAAGTTCCTCACGAGATGAAAAACAACAGCGCAATAAAATGGCTGTAACTCCCATTCTGTTAATCTAATGAAGTTGTAGCTTATACCGTTAGAAAGCTTATAAAATTATCCACAACTTTCTTATAGAACACTTTTCTAATTTTCTATAGTTAACTTGGTCGAAAACAGTACACAACAGAAACTATTCCAAATTCCAAACAGCACAGATGCATCGCCTTGTGATTTTAGTATCTCCATAACCAACATAGCTATCAAGCGGATTCTTGTGCTCAGAGAAAGATATTGAAGTGTACTATTGTCCAAAATTGTTTCATGATTTTTGGTCATCCAAATTCAGAGAGATAAGCCGAGGAATGCAAACTGCTCCGAAAAGACAGGATAGGAAAAACAGAAGAAAACCAAAACCTGACTATTTATTTCATTAATCCTTATACCTTAGGCCTATAACTAAATGAAATTGTGGGAACACCCAACAAGATCATTGCAATCATTACAAAGATTCAAAACAATCATAAGCATGATGACAATTCAACAATCAATAAAGATGCACAACTCAATCATTGACTCAACTTGCGATACTATCGTCCTTATTATACTAGGGGTAACAATCCTAAGACTCTTCTTCAGATCACACAAGAAGGTGATGAGGGATAGTTCTAAAAGCATAACAAACCAAGAAGTGAAGATGAGAACAAAATCTTTAAAATAAGCACCAAGGTAGAGACGAATAGCAAAGATAGAGATATAGTAGAGAAGAAAATATCAAGGTTCATAGAGCAAGGGTTTTTGCAGCAACTTATAAACCTTAAAACGACCAATTTCTACTAGGCTTGCATCCTACAGTCAACACAACTCTGATACCAATTTGTCACACCCAATTTTAAGGATAAAATTGAATGCACTAAACTCATGTGTGCTCAGGGACCAGTCACACACATAAGTTGACAAATTATAAAAAGTATCATCATGGTGTATCTTACATAACGAATAATAGCATCACATTGTCTTACATAACACAGCGAAAGATAAAAAGATAACTCTCTCGTGGAACTCCATCATAGGGACGGTCGACTGGTTGACCACATGCCTAATAATCCTTAAAATTGGGAATGCGTATTTGGGGAATGCGTATTTTAGACTTAAGCAGTGAAGTTTACGTTTTCAAAATGAGAATGCGTATTTGGGGAACTACGCATTGGACTGCGGGTTCAATAAGATAATAACCGAGGGGCTCTTAAGCTATTTGACCTCCGAAGAGGTATCGGCCAATCAGAGTCGTCGAATTAGAAAGGAACGGCCAGAAACGAATCCGGGGGGAGAGAGAAGGAGGATGGCCGGCCGGAACAGGGCAGCCGCGGCGGCTCTCCATTGCCGGCGGCGAGGAGCACTCCGGCGAGCACGGTAAGGGGGCCATGGTCCATGGAAAACGTATCCCATGGCACCGAGAAGAAGCGGAGGAGCGGGGGGTCATGACTGGGCCAAAAAGATGGCCGGAGGGTGCTGCCGTGGCGACGGTCGCCATGGACGGCAGCCAGAGATTCTCGGCGCAAGCGGTTAAAGCTCTAGGGGCCGTGAAACAATGAATCGAAAACATGGGGAGGTAGAGGGGAGCACAGGGATTCTCACAGCGGGGAAGAAACTGGTCGGAGACGGCTTAGGGAAGGTGGTCGATGTGGATGGCGGACGGCGGTTCACGGCGTCCACGACGCGGCTGTCTCCTCGGGCATGGGCGTCGCGAGAGTGAGCGGGGACAGCAGGGGGGGCACGGGGTGGCTCGGCTCCTTTAAATTGAGGCCAAGGAGCGGGGGGTGCTCCCACGATCGGAGGTGTGGGTGGCGGTTGCCATGGCGCACGCGCGGGAGGAAGGGGACGGCGCCGACATGCGGGGCCCGGGCGTCAGCGGCTGGGGAAGGAGGCGCGGCGACAGTTGCTGGTCGGCCGCGGCAAGCTGGGCCGGAGCGGGGCTGGGCCGGCGCAGGTGCTAGGCCGCGTAGCGCGCAAGGGGGAGGCTGAGCTGGGCTGCGGGGAGGAGATGGGCCAGCGGCCGGTTGGGCCAGCGAGAGGGAGCTGGGCCAACAGAAGGAAAGGCCTGCGGGCCAAAAATCAAGAAGGGAGGGAGAGAAAATGATTCTTTTCTCTTTTTTAACAATTTTCCAAATCCATTTTTAAATTCAAATTTCAATTCTCTTTGAAATCTTTAATCAATTCCAAACATTCACAAAATAATATGCAGCAGCATGTATGCATCACTTGTAGCTAATCTTATATTTGATTTTAGTTTTATAAAATTATTATTTTCCTACATTTGTATGCACACATAATTGCGTAAATAAGTCAATTTAGCTATTTTAAAAGAGTGCAAACTTTAGGGTGTTACAATTCTACCCCCCTTAAGATGAATCTCGTCCTCGAGATTCGGAAGACGTCGACAAAAGAGATGTAGATTCTCCGCCTTTGGATTCTTCTTTACTTTGCATACATGTTGATCTTACTCCAAGTAACTTGCCCAATTGATTTCAAGATTCTGATAGGTACCTTGAACAACCCTTGGGTAACTCCAATCACTAAGCCACCTTTCCTATAATACCAATTCTCTTCAAAATACCCACCTTCCGACAAAGTCCTGACGAATCTCTTGGTCAGAAGAAAATTCTTCTACCAATCTTCAAAACATTAATGTTTCTAGCTAAGTTGCTCGAACTGGGAATATAACTCTTAATCCTTGGTGTTGTTCGAATCTTCTTAGCAAAACTCTCTCATGCTAAGGACATCGACAACGACTTTTGCTTCTCCAGGTGATATCACTTTTACTGAACCGAAGAGTACCATTCTCATCCATCCTGAATCCTGGGATATGTGGGTTATGGGCCCACCACGCTTCCGCTGCGCAATCCAGAACATAGGACACTTCATCTTGCAAATTCTTCCACTTGGCTACCCCCCTTAAGAAAAGATAAACTAGGGAACACCAAGCATAGCTTGCACATTCTTATAGATGAGCTAACTAGTATCAAGGCATTCTGTCATCCAATTGATACTCTCGTGTAAGGGCAAGAACAAGAAATCTAAAGTTCCTCACGAGATGAAAAACAACAGCGCAATAAAATGGCTGTAACTCCCATTCTGTTAATCTAATGAAGTTGTAGCTTATACCGTTAGAAAGCTTATAAAATTATCCACAACTTTCTTATAGAACACTTTTCTAATTTTCTATAGTTAACTTGGTCGAAAACAGTACACAACAGAAACTATTCCAAATTCCAAACAGCACAGATGCATCGCCTTGTGATTTTAGTATCTCCATAACCAACATAGCTATCAAGCGGATTCTTGTGCTCAGAGAAAGATATTGAAGTGTACTATTGTCCAAAATTGTTTCATGATTTTTGGTCATCCAAATTCAGAGAGATAAGCCGAGGAATGCAAACTGCTCCGAAAAGACAGGATAGGAAAAACAGAAGAAAACCAAAACCTGACTATTTATTTCATTAATCCTTATACCTTAGGCCTATAACTAAATGAAATTGTGGGAACACCCAACAAGATCATTGCAATCATTACAAAGATTCAAAACAATCATAAGCATGATGACAATTCAACAATCAATAAAGATGCACAACTCAATCATTGACTCAACTTGCGATACTATCGTCCTTATTATACTAGGGGTAACAATCCTAAGACTCTTCTTCAGATCACACAAGAAGGTGATGAGGGATAGTTCTAAAAGCATAACAAACCAAGAAGTGAAGATGAGAACAAAATCTTTAAAATAAGCACCAAGGTAGAGACGAATAGCAAAGATAGAGATATAGTAGAGAAGAAAATATCAAGGTTCATAGAGCAAGGGTTTTTGCAGCAACTTATAAACCTTAAAACGACCAATTTCTACTAGGCTTGCATCCTACAGTCAACACAACTCTGATACCAATTTGTCACACCCAATTTTAAGGATAAAATTGAATGCACTAAACTCATGTGTGCTCAGGGACCAGTCACACACATAAGTTGACAAATTATAAAAAGTATCATCATGGTGTATCTTACATAACGAATAATAGCATCACATTGTCTTACATAACACAGCGAAAGATAAAAAGATAACTCTCTCGTGGAACTCCATCATAGGGACGGTCGACTGGTTGACCACATGCCTAATAATCCTTAAAATTGGGAATGCGTATTTGGGGAATGCGTATTTTAGACTTAAGCAAGTGAAGTTTATGTTTTCAAAATGAGAATGCGTATTTGGGGAACTACGCATTGACTGCGGGTTCAATAAGATAATAACCGAGGGGCTCTTAAGCTATTTGACCTCCAAGAGGTATCGCCAATCGAGTCGTCGAATTAGAAAGGAACGCCAGAAACGAATCCGGGGAGAGAGAAGGAGGATGGCCGGCGGAACAGGCAGCCGCGGCGGCTCTCCATTGCGGCGGCGAGGAGCACTCCGGCGAAAGCACGGTAGGGGGCCATGGTCCATGGAAAACGTATCCCATGGCACCGAGAAGAAGCGGAGGAGCGGGGGTCATGACTGGGCCAAAAAGATGGCGGAGGGTGCTGCCGTGGCGACGGTCGCCATGGACGGCAGCCAGAGATTCTCGGCGCAAGCGGTTAAAGCTCTAGGGGCCGTGAAACAATGAATCGAAAACATGGGGAGGTAGAGGGGAGCACAGGATTCTCACAAGGGGAAGAAAGCTGGTGGAGACGGCTTAGGGAAGGTGGTCGATGTGGATGGCGGACGGCGGTTCACGGCGTCCACGACGCTGGCTGTCTCCTCGGGCATGGGCGTCGAGAGTGAGCGGGACAGCAGGGGGGCGGGGTGGCTCGGCTCCTTTAAATTGAGGCCAAGGAGCGGGGGTGCTCCCACGATCGGAGGTGTGGGTGGCGGTTGCCATGGCGCACGCTGGGAGGAAAGACACCCCAGGCCGACACATGCGGGGCCCCAAGGCCGGCGGGTGGGAAGGAGGGCGGCAGCTGATTCTTTGGTCGGGTGCAGCAAGCTGGGCGGAGCGGGGTGGGCCGGCCTTGAGTGCTAGGCAGCACAGAGCAGCAAGGGGAGGCCGAGCTGGGCTGCGAGGGAGGAGATGGGCCAGCGGCCGGTTTGGGCCAGCGAGAGGGAGTGGGCCAACAGAAGGGAAAGGCCTGCGGGCCAAAAATCAAGAAGGAGGGAGAAAATGATTCTTTTCTCTTTTTTAACAATTTTCCAAATCCATTTTTAAATTCAAATTTCAATTCTCTTTGAAATCTTTAATCAATTCCAAACATTCACAAAATAATATGCAGCAGCATGTATGCATCACTTGTAGCTAATCTTATATTTGATTTTAGTTTTATAAAATTATTATTTTCCTACATTTGTATGCACACATAATCACGGAAATAAATCAATTTAGCTATTTTAAAAGAGTGCAAACTTTAGGGTGTTATAAATATCCATTACCTCGGATAGATTTGCTTTTTGATCAACTAGCCGGAGCCAAGGTTTTCACCAAGATAGATTTGAGGTCAGGATATCATCAAATCAAGATAAAGCCTGAAGATATTCCCAAAACGCCATTTACCACAAGATATGAATTATATGAATATTTGGTAATGTCTTTTGGTTTGACCAATGCTCCAGCTCATTTCATGTATTTGATGAATTCAGTATTCATGCCTGAGCTAGACAAATTTGTAGTGGTGTTTATTGATGATATTCTAGTATATTCCAAGAATAAGGAAGAACATGCGAAACACCTCAGAATTGTTCTGACTCACTTGAGGGAACATCAACTATATGCCAAGTTCAGCAAGTATGATTTTTGGCTTAAGGAAGTACAATTTCTTGGACACATCTTGTCAGCGGAAGGAGTTGCTGTTGATCCAAGCAAAGTGAAGGAGTTGCCAGCGTCGTGCAGTTGAGCCGCCGTGTCCGCCATGGCCGGCGTTGAGCTAGAATTGAGTCGTAATCGGTGCAACTAAGGACGGCAGTAGGTGCGCATAGTCAAGGGAAACATGTTGGTGTAGTCACCATCGCCGGTGATCTCGTCGTCGTCGAGATTTCGCCGGTCAGCGCGCGTGTCGCCGTGGTCAAAGCGCGAGGTAGAAGATGACAAGTGGGACCCGGTTGTCAGTGACTCAGCGTTCAAAATGGATTTTCTATTTTTCTGAAATAAGTGAATAGTGTCTGTTTTTGTTATTTTTGTGTAGATTTATTTAGAGCTCCAAAAATTATGAAAATTTTTGTGTGACTTCTCTGTGATGTGTATTATTTAGGAAAAATATGAAATGTTGATTTTCAGTACTTTTTGAATGTGATAAAAATATGAAATGTTGATTTTCAGTACTTGTAACTGTACCGCGAAGGAAAGTTGTATTCAAGTGTTAAATTTTGTATCCATCATCGAGCATCATGTTTCGTATTCTGCATCATGTTAAGCATGGCATTGTTACTACGTGTAGTGAATGAAGGTGAACACGTGGTAGTTAATCAAGTAGTTGAGGAGGTTGATCTGTCTGTGGAAGTTGGTGTTGATATTGGTGGAACGACTCCGGACCCGGACTTTTCCGTCAACGAAGGCAAGCCCCGGATGCATACAACCCTACCTTGTATTTTACAAATTGATTTCACTTTTGCTTCTTTTTACTGCATTAAGTGATTAGGAGTCAAGTGAAAACCAAATTGGTACCTTACCAACCTTGTTATTCCATATTTACCATATTACCAGTTTTAAATTCGTATATGCCAGTTTTGCTTAGCTATGCTTAGAACGGTGAAAGTCGGGTGATTACCTATCATCTGCAAGTTTTAAATGGAGCTTTGGTTAATTATGTTAACATGTGATATGGGAATGTGGAGAAATAAATCTAGACCGGGCGGACTCGGTGTGTGTGAGCCACAAGACATGGAGGTCTTGTGAGCAGGTTCTTTCCGCCTGTGTCGATTAAGGTCCGTCCATTGTTGAATTGCATGAGGTGAGACTTTGTAGTACTAACCACATACTTCGGTAAGCCTTAACTTGACTATTCTATTACGAGAATGGCTACTCACGCACTGGGAGTGGAGAGATGGCGGGAATAGCATGTACCCATGTGGCAATGGGCTGGATTGGTGGAGTACTGTATTCTCGGGTGGCGCAGACCCATTCTTGTTTTAGAGGATCCGAGGGTAGGTTGGTATATGTAGGCCGGGGACCTGCATATGTCATGTGGTCTGGAATTCCCAGCTGGGTTATAATCGGTTCGAATCGTCGTTGCTCCTCGGTTATGGAGACTCAACTCACTGTTCATCATCGTAGTAATTAATAACTGGAACCTGAGGATGGTATGAGAAAGTGTTGGATACGAAGTTTCATGATCTCAATACGGATTGTGTCAGCTTTGTATATGATCTTTATGAAGTTTTAAACGTTGATATAAAGAATTTTGTTAAAATACTTTTACGCAAAAGAACCTTGATTATTTCTAAAGCCATACCTTGAATCCTATGAGTCTGCATTCCTGCGTTCTTTTAAATTCTTATTTCGGTTAAGTCTTGTTGAGTACTTTTGTACTCAGGGTTCGTTGACCCTTGTTGCAGGTGAGGCTCATGAGCAGATCTGTTTTGGATCGTGCTGCATGACTGTTGTTCAGTGCGATGATGATAATTAAATGTGTGGCCCTTGGGCAGGGCAGCTTAAGTTGTGTGTTTTGTAATATATTATAATGCCACTCCACTTCTTTGGTTTGCATTAATATCGAACTTAGTTGTATGGTTTGAAACAAATGGTTTGTAAACTATGTTATTGTAAGTCTTCCGCTTCTTTTACTCTGATGTATATATATTTGAATAAACTGTTGTAATACTGCAATGACTCTGTAATGTGATCCTGCTCGGAAATCGTGGATGATTCGGGGTTCCCCGAGGACACCCGACAGTCTTCTTAAGTTATCGGGAACATATGCATAGATGTCAAAGGTCGTTGGACAATGATAGGTGCATGTGGGCCCTATAATTTAGGAGGTTCTGCCACAGTCATGTTGAGTTAAACACTTATAGCTCATTTTCTAGATCAAACACTAGGTTCACAAGGCCACAAACATATCATATGCTACCACTAGATTATTTCAAGCATATAAGCAATAGTGGTACCATACAAGCATCAAATTCATTTGATTTTCATGAATGAGCCTAAGACATAACAGGAATGACTAGATGCACTAAATAAGTCCTTAACAATGGATGAATGACATGTCAATCAACTTTACCTTGCTTTGCTCGAAGGGGAGGCATGTCATATAAGTGGGGGGTGCATCAACACATATTTGAGAAGTTAAGTATGTTCAATTCATTTCTTAGCTTGCAAAACCTCTTCTCATCAAGTAGCTTGGTGAATATATCGGCAAGTTGATCATCGGTGCCCACACTCTCAATGCAAATGTCCCCTTTTTATTGGTGATCTCTTATGAAATGATGACGGATTACTATGTGCTTTGTTCTTGAATGTTGAACTGGGTTGTTGGTGAGCTTCACGACACTCTCATTGTCACATAGCAATGGCCCTTGTTTGAATTTGATTCCAAAGTCACTCAAAGTAGCCTTCATCCAAAGTAATTGAGCACAACAACTACCGGCCAAAATGTACTCCGCTTCAGCAGTTAAAAGTGCTACACTATTTTGCTTCTTTGATGACCAAGACACAAATGATCTTCTCAATAATTGACATGTGTCCGATATCCTCTTTCTCTCAACTTTACATCCCACATAATCAGAGTCTGAATATCCAATGAACTCAAATCTTGCTCCTTTGGGATACCACAATCCAACATTTTGTTGCCTTCAAATGACTTTCTCTTGGTGAGGCTTGAAATCTAGCACACATGCATACACTAAACATCACATCTGACCTTGATGTGGTCACATAGAGTAGGCTTCCAATCATAGACCGATACATCTTTTGATCCACTATGTTACCACTAGTATCACTATCCAAGTTTCTATTTATCCTCATTGGTGTACTAATAGTTTTAGCATCATCCATTCCAAACTTCTTGAGCATGTCTTCGATGTACTTTCCTTGACTCATAAAAGTGCCATTCTTCATTTGCTTGATTTGAAGACCAAGGAAGTAACTAAGCTCTCCAATCATGAACATCTCAGACTCACTTGCCATCATCTTTCCAAACTCCTCACAAACATCTTGATTGGTTGGTCGAAATATGATAACATCAACATAGATTTACAACACAAATAAGTCATTGCTAATCTTCTTGGTGAAGAGAGTTGTGTCAACCTTTTCCATAATAAATTCCTTAAAGAGTAGAAAATCCCTCAATCTCTCATACCATGCTCTTGGTGCTTGCTTCAAGCCATACAAAGCCTTCTCCAACTTATAAACATGGTTGGGCTTCTTCTCATCTTCAAAACCGGAAGGTTGCTCAACATACACAAGCTCATTGATGTACCCATTGAGAAATGCACTCTTCACATCTATTTGGTACAACTTGATGTTGTGGCACAAGCATAGGCTAACAAGATCCTAATTGCTTCCAATCTTGTAACCGGGGCATATGTTTCTCCAAAGTTAAGACCTTCAACTTGAGTGTAACCTTAAGCCACTAATCTTGCTTTGTTCCTTACAACTATCCCATCTTGATCTTGCTTGTTCTGAAAGACCCATTTGATTCTAATCATATTATGATCCTTGGGCCTCTCAACTAATTCTCATACTTGATTTCTTGTAAAGTAGTTTAGCTCTTCATGCATAGCATTCACCCAATCAACATCCAACAAAGCTTCATCTATCTTCTTAGATTCAATGGATGACACAAATGAGAAGTGTTCACAAAATGATGCCAATCTTGATCTTGTTTGCATACCTCTTGAGATATCACCAATTATTGAGTCTAATGGATGATCCCTTGCAACATTGGTTGGTTAGAGCACTTGAATTTGATTGCTTGCACTTGATTGCTTATTTGGTTGAGATGATGAACTAGCCACTTGTTGTCGATCTTGCACTTTGTCATCACTTGCACTAGCTTGATTTTGATCATGAGAACCACTAGCTTGCAAATTAGGGTTAGAGAGCACTTGATTCTTGTTATCTTCAACATCAATCACCTCTCTAGGCCATATATCACCAACGTCCATGTTCTTCATTGCCTTGATCAATTGAATGCCTCTCACATCATCTAGATTCTCATCTTCCTCTTGGGAACCATTGGTTTCATCAAATTCCACATCATGAATCTCCTCAAGAGTACTACTAGCCAGATTCCAAACTCTATATGCCTTGCTAATAGTTGAGTAATCAAGCAAGAAACCTTCATCACATTTCTTCTCAAACTTGCTCAATCTAGTACCTTTCTTCAATATATAGCATTTGCAATAAAAAACCTGAAAGTATACAATATTGGATTTTCTATCATTCAAGAGCTCATAAGGTGTCTTCTCCTTCAATGGGTGACAAAAGAGTCAGTTGCTATAGTAGCAAGCCGTGTTGATTGCTTTGGCCCAAAATAAATGACTCATATTGTACTCACTCAACATTGATCTTGCCATGTCAATCAAAGTTCTATTCTTTCTCTCAACTAGGCCATTTAATTGTGAAGTGTACTTGGCCAAGAATTGATGCCTAATTCCAAACTCATCACACAAATCGTCAACTCTTGTATTCTTGAAGTCACAACTATTGTCACTTCTCACTTTCTTGATGCTTGTTTCAAACTCATTGTGAATTTTCTTGATGAATGCCTTGAAAGTTGCAAACACATCACTCTTATCAACAAGAAAGAATATCCATATATATCTAGTGAAATCATCCACAATCACAAATCCATATTTGTTTCCACCAATGCTAGTGTATGTGGTTGGTCTAAACAAGTCTATGTGCAATAACTCAAATGCCTTGGATATGCTCATCATGCTCTTCTTAGGATGTGTGTTACCAACTTACTTTCTGGCTTGACATGCACTACATAACTTATCCTTCTCAAATGTGACATCTTTCATGCCTCTAACTAAGCCATGCTTAATCAACTTGTTCAATTGTTTCATTCCAACATGACCAAGCCTTTTATGCCATAACCAACCCATGCTAGACTTAGTGAGCAAACATGTTGACGATTGAGCTTCTCTAGCATTGAAATCAACCAAGTATAGATTCTCATATCTAAATCCTTTGAATATCAAGTTAGAGCCATCTACACTTATGATCTCTACATCATCCACACCAAATATGCACTTGAAACCAAGATCACACAATTAAGCTACCAACAATAGGTTGAAGTTCAAGCTCTCTACTAGTAGCACATTGGAAATGTTCAAGTCATTGGATATTGCAATCTTACCAAGCCCTTTGACCTTGCCTTTGCCATTATCACCAAATATGATACTCTCAATCCCATTGCTCTCATTTGTGTTGATTGAATTGAACATTCTTGAATCACCGATCATGTGTTGTGTGCACCCACTATCAAGCACCTAATGCCTTCTTCCAGTTTTGTAATTGACCTACAAAAGAAGATCTATTCTTTTTAGATACCTAAACTTGCTTTGGTCCTTGAAGGTTAGTTACTAAGGTCTTTGGTTCCCAAATAGCTTTCTTCTTTGAGCCCACAATTGGTGTACCAATGAACTTAGCCTTTACACCATTGGCACCCTTAATAAGCATGTAACAAGAATCAAATTTAATTGAGGATACATTAGGTTGCTTGTTGTTTTTAGTCTTGCAATATTGCTCTATATGCCCAACTTACTTGCATCTATTGCAAAATCGACCATTACCCTTCACAAAGCTAGCTTTGGGAGTGACAAAGGTTGTCTTGCCTTTCTTGGGGGTATAGCCTAATCCTTCATTGTTGAGAGAAAACCTTTGGCTACCCAAGCACTTTAGCAAGCGGGCATCTCCACCATAGGCATTGCCTAAGGCACGAGTGAGCTAATTCACCTCATTCTTGAGGGTCTCAGTTTTCACCATTAGTGAGGCATCACAAGTGAAACCATCATTCAAGGTGAAGTAGAAGTGGTAGTGCTACAAGAGGGATTAGTGGGAGCAACAACAATGGGCTTATAAAAAGATTCATCAAGAATATCACATGTTAGTCCCACATCACATGATACAATCACTTGCTCCTTCTTGACTTCCTCCTTCTTGACTTGCTCGAGGAGAGAGGAGTGAGCTTTTTCAAGCTTGGAGTGAGCCTTGCCAAGCTCCTCATGGTCTTCCTTTAGACTCTCATGAGAGGCATTGAGCTCATCAAAGGATTGTTCAAGAGATTTGATTTTCTTGCGCAATTCTTTGTACTCCTTTCTCTTCATCTCAAAGCAAGTGTGTACTTGCTCACACATGTCCAAGAGCTCCTCCTTGGTGTACTCTTCCTCCTCCTCATCACTCCTACAATCATCACTTTCATAATCATCATCACTCATATCATATTTTACCTTGGTGGGCTTTGCTATGAGGCATGTCGATGGAGTATCAAAGATGGAAGGCTTATTGTTGATGGCGATGCTTGCTAGTGCTTTCTTGAGAGATTTATTGTCATCATCACTAGAGTCATCACTATCCAAAGAGCCATCACTATCCCATATTACCACATAGCCTCCACCCTTCTTCTTCTTTTGAAAGGTCATGTTCTTCTCCTTCTTTTCTTTCTTTTCCTTCCTTTCCTTCTCCTTCTTCTTCTTGTTAACCTCATTATTGTCACTATTGTAGGGACAATCTGCTACAACGTGATCCTTACTCTTGCACTTGTAGCATCTCCTCACATACTCTTTGTTATGATCTCTTCTCTTTCTTGCACCATAGCTCTTCTTCTTCATGAATTTGCCCATCTTGCGCATAAATAGAGCTATGGCCTTATCATCAATATCACTAGCATCTTCATCATCACTTGATTCTTGTTTCTTAGACTTGCCCTTGTTCTTGAATGATGAGCTAGCCTTAAATGCTACACTCTTCTTTTTCTTGTCTTCATCTTCCTTCTTGTCATCCTTGTCAACCCCCTCCCTTTCCACAGGTATGTCTCTTGTGTCATGACATCACCTAGTAATCCTCCTCTAATGATGATCAATCTCAATGTCTTAAATCTTAGAGGTAAGCACATCAAGAACCGATGAGAGACATCATCATCATTGATCTTCTCTTCTAATGCCTTCAAGTCATTGACAATCATTTGCAATCGATGGAATATCTCTGGAATGCTCTCATCATCCTTCATCTTGAAGCTTGTCAACTTGTCCTTGAGGATGTATAACTTGGCACTCTTCACCGCTGGTGTGCCCTCATAGGTCTCCTCTAATCTCTTCCACACCTCATTAGGTCTCTTACAATCCTTGATTTGCTCAAACACCTTAGAATCAATGGTATTGTAGATGGTGTTGAGAGCCATTGTATTGCATTGCTTATTGGCTTTGTCATTGTTGGTGAGATTGTTCAAATCAAGAATCACAAAGTCACTCTCGGTCACATCCCACACTTGGTCATTGATAGAACCAATATACATCTTCATTTTTCTATTCCAATAATCATAGCATGTGTCATTAAAGAATGGTGGTTTGCCCCCCACATGGTTGAACACAATTTGAGCCATCTTTTGACACCGAGATTGTTAAGATTTCAATCAAACGGTGATCACGGCTCTGATACCACTTGAAAGGTCCTAATATGGCTAAAGGGGGGTGAATAGCCTATTTAAAAATCTACAAAGCACTAGAGCAATTGATTAGTACAACAAACGACGTAATGCAATTTTGCTCTAGCTCTACAAGAGATGCAAGCCACCTATCCTAACAATTCAAGTTGCTATGATCACTAGATACACACAATGTCTAAGCACTATTCACTAAGAACTCTCAATAAGGCTACACTAAAGATCTTCACTAGATGAAACTAAGCTACAAAGCATGCTCTCAAATCTAGTTACACTAAAGAGCTTGCTACAACTAGTTTGCAAGAAAGTAAAGGGGTGAGTAAGATGATTATACCGCCAATTAGAGGAGTGTACCAATCACAAGATGAATACCAATTCAATCATCGGGAGAATTCCAATCACACAAGAGACACTAGATTTTTTTCCTGAGGTTCACATGCTTGCCGGCACACTAGTCCCCATTGTGTCGACCAACACTTGGTGGTTTGGTGGCTAAGAGGTGTTGCACGAACCTCATCCAATAAATAGACACAGCAAGAACCTACCCACAAGTGAGGTAACTCAATGACACGAGCAATTTACTAGAGCTACCTTACGGCTCTTCGTCGGGGAAGGTGCAAGACCCCTTACAATCACCAGAGCCAGCCACAAACAATCACCAACACGTGGCGAAGCTCCTCTGCTGCTCCAAACCGTCTAGGTAGCGACAAACCACCAAGAGAAACAAGAAATCCGCAGCCATAATGATCCCCAAGTGTCACTAGATACAATCACTCAAGTAAATGCACTTGGAATCACTCCCAATCTTACTATGATGATGAATGAATGATGGACATGAGTGGGAGGTGTTTTCTTAGGCTCACAAGGATGTCAAAGCACCAAGACTGTGAGCCCCAAGCCGGCCAAACACTATTTATAGACGGCCTCACGAAAATAGAGCCGTTGGCTCTGTGCATACGTGACTAGACGCACTGACTGGACACTGCCCCTGCGTCAAGTTGCCCGAGTCCGATCAACCGATGGACGCCACAACCGCTCATCTCCAACGGTCGAAAACAATTCACTCGCATAGTTAAAGAACGATCGGACGCGCAGCTCACACGACCTGACGCATGAACACGCAGCGTCCGATCATTTCCATTAAGGGTCCAGAGCGTAATTTTGATGACCGGACGCGCACGGTCGAAGGTGACCTAATACGCCGTAGCGTCCAGTCCTCACAACCTCATTCACCGAGCTGATGTCAGCGTACGTTAGAGTTGACCTGATGTGCCCCCTGCGTGTCCGGTCGCACCGCGTCGCCTGCGTCTGATCCCGTGCCAAGCGTTGCGCCTCCACTGCTGTGCATGACCGGACTCGACCCCACGTCAGGTCCAGCATCCGATCGTGTCCTTTGCGCTCTCGGCCAACACAACGCCTCCTCGCTATAATTGACCGGACGCGCAGGTCCACCCTGACTGTTGCGTCCGGTCGTAGACTATCTTTTCCTTTTCTTTTTCTAAGTTTAAAACCACTTCGCCCTTGCTTTCAACTTGCTAACCATAAAGTGCAGAACTTGTGTGCACGTGTGTTAGCATTTTCCAAAGTATTTTATAAGGGTCAAAGTTAGCACATTAGGTTCCTAAATGCATATGCAAGAATTATGTCACCTAGTGGCACTCGATAACCGCTTAGCCAAAGATTTCTCCTCTTTATAGTATGACTATCGATCCTAAATCACTTACATCCTCTGTAGTGTCTTGCGTGCAAACTAAAAATGGTTGCTATCATTATACCTTTGTCTTGAGCCAATTTTATTTTTCTCTTTCTTCCTTTCCAAATGTGAAGCACTTGATCATCTTTTGGTCATCACCATCCACCATGATTATCCTCTTGCTCCACCACTTGGCATGCGGCCATCCTTTCATGTATACACACTTAGTACAAGGATTAGTCCCTAGGTTTCATCAATTATCCAAAACCAAATTAGACCTTTCATCTGGCTCGGTTCATGATATGAGGGTGTTCAATGATGCACTTGAGAAGTTTGGAAATAACTTTTCACATCCACCTGAAGGTATGCATGGGCTCTTCAATGTCTTCTTTGTTTTGGTTGCAGTATTTGTCATTTTACTTACACAAGTTTTGTGTTGTGTAGGGAAATTCTATCTGGTTGACTCAGGGTACCCAAATTGACCGGGTTTTCTTGCTCCGTACAAGGGTACAAAATACCATGTCCCCGAATGGAGAGAAGGCCCTGGGCCAAGAGGTAAAAAAGAGCTGTTTAATTACACACATTCTTCACTTAGAAATGTCATATAGAGGTCTTTTGAAGTTCTAAAAATAAAGTGGAGAATTTTGTTGGATTTACCTAGCTTTCCCATGGCAAAGCAAAGCAAAATAATCATGACATGCATGGCACTACACAATTTCATTAGACAGAGTGGTATGGATGACATCTTTGACTCGTGTGATCAAGATGAAAACTATAACCCAAATGAGGAAGGAACTTCTCCTCAAGCAACTGGAGGCAATACACGTTGGCCCTGTTCACTTTGCTGAAAAAATAAGCCAAAATAATGTTCCGGCTGAAAAAACAAGCTGAAAAAGACAGATTATAAGAAAAGCGAACAGGGCCGTTATGTAGATGAAGATGAAAACATGAATCAATTTTGTGATTGGATAGCCAATGGTTTGTTTAGAAGGTCATAGACGTGCCATGGTTTGTAATAATGAAGATTTTTTAAACTATTTGAACATTATTAGTGAGTGAGAATGAACATTGGGGCTAGCAGCTAGCAGAGCAGGGACGGGCGCGCGGGAAGCTAGGGGCGCGCGGGCGGGAGCTAGCAGCGCGGCCAGCGAGCGTGCCGAATGCCAGGGGCAGCAGTTTAGCATTAATTAGGGGTGTTTTGGTCATTTTAACCATGCTGTCAGGTTTAGTCCTATTTAATCTAACTAATAAACATGACCTGGCTAAATTTTAGGATGCAGTTTAGCTAACTAATTTTAGGAGCCATAATCCAAACAGGTCCAAGAGCTGAGCTGATGCACGTCTTCTAGCTCTCCCTCCGTTCCCAATCATGAAGCTTGCGCGCCACTCCACTGGACCATTACTAATGCAGTCAGATCAGCGAGTGACAAGCCATGTAGCCGTTGCAACGCCACGAATACGGAGCCATGGACGACGGCGCAGCCACCACGTTCGTCCAAGGTGGCGCCGGCGACGGCTGCGGCGCGCACGTCCTGCTCGAGCTGGAGCTGGCCTTCCACGGCCTGCTCCCGACCCTGGTGGTCTCCTGCCAGCCTGTTCGTTTGGTCGTAAACGATCGTGGATTATAAGCTAAAATAGTATTTTTCTCTCATATTAAAGCCGCCAGTAATAATAATCCACGATCGTTTCGGCCAAAATGAAAGGCTGACGTCCTCTCCACCGGCTCCACCTCCAGGTCGTGCCCGTTCCCCGTGGCCGCCATCTCGGACGGCTTCGACGCCGGCGGGATCTCGTCGTGCCTGGACGTCGCGGAGTACGTGCGGCGGATGGAGGCCGCGGGGTCGGACACGCTGGCGGCGCTCCTGGACGCCGAGGCCCGCGCGGGGCGGCCCGTCCGGGTGCTGGTGTACGACTCGCACCTGCCGTGGGCGCGCCGCGTGTCGCGGGCCGCCGGCGTGGCTGCGGCCGCGTTCATGACGCAGATGTGCGCGGTGGACCTCGTCTACGGCTAGGCGTGGGCCGGGCGCGTGGCCCTGCCGCTGGCGGACGGCGGGGAGCTTCGCCGGAGTGGGAGGCTCGCCGTGGAG
Organism: Miscanthus lutarioriparius; assembly: GCA_904845875.1. Classification (NCBI taxonomy): domain Eukaryota; kingdom Viridiplantae; phylum Streptophyta; class Magnoliopsida; order Poales; family Poaceae; genus Miscanthus; species Miscanthus lutarioriparius. The sequence continues at coordinate 45,897,134 of CAJGYO010000001.1, forward strand.
CTGGGCCCCGACGACGTGCCGCCGTTCGTGGCGGCGCCCCAGTGGTACCCGGCGTTCACGGAATCCGCGCTGAGCCAGTTCGACGGGCTGGAGCTCGCCGACGACGTGCTCGTCAACTCGTTCCGTGACCTGGAGCCGAGGGTGAGTGAACACACACCATGTCCGTTGATCTTTCTCAACTCAAAGCTGGAGAAACAGAGGACATGCGATCGACAAGCAAATCTTTCGGCTGGTTGAGCAGGAGGCGGATTACCTGGAGTCGACGTGTCGCGCGAAGACCATCGGGCCGACACTGCCGTCGTTCTACCTCGACGACGGCCGGCTGTCATGCAACAAGACGTACGGCGTCGACCTCTTCTCGGGCACTGATCAGGCGCCGTGCATGGCGTGGCTGGACAAGCAGGAGCCCTGCTCCGTCGTCCTCGCTTCGTACGGGACCGTCGCCAACCTCGACGCGGCGCAGCTAGAGGAGCTAGGCAACGGACTGTGCGACTCCGGCAAGCCTTTCGTCTGGGTGCTGAGGCCCAACGAGGCAGACAAGCTGTCTCAGCAGCTCAGTGGCAGGTGCAAGCAGAGGGGCCTCGTTGTCCCCTTCTGTCCTCAGCTTGAGGTACTGGAACACAAGGCCACAGGTACGTACGAGATGATCCAAACTCAGCCTGTGATGTACTCCTATATTGTCAAGACGACGATGAGAAATTTGTTTTAGAACAGAGGAGTTTAAACATTTTTTTGCGCATATGTATGTAGGTTGATTCTTGACGCACTGTGGGTGGAACTCGACGATCGAATCCATCGCTAGTGGTGTTCCAATGGTGGCGATGCCGCAGTGGGCGGACCAGCCGACGACGGCCAAGTATGTGGAGAGCGCGTGGGGGATTGGAGTGCGCATGCGGAAAGGATTGGTGAGGAGGGAGGAGATGGAGAGGTGCATCCGAGAGGTGATGGAAGGGGAGAGGAAGACAGAGTTCAGGCAGAATGCGACGAAACGGATGAAGAAGGCCAAGGAAGCGATGCAGGAAGGAGGGAGCTCTGACAAGAACATTGCTGAATTCGCAGCCAAGTATATTTATCAAAGTAGTTTCCCATTATGTTCTCGCGGCTGGTGGTTTGCGGCTCTATAAATTACTCTGTTTAAGATAGCTTTTGTAACCTCACTGAAAACTGAGGAGATTTTTTTTTATGTAACTGTGTTAGCGAGCACAAGCACGTTCCTTGGCTCTCCTTGTTTGTAGCTATTCTAGTTAGCCCTACGACTGTGTCAATGTTGTACATGTATAAAGGCATAAGCCTGAGATCAATACAAGTGAGTTGTTCTTCTCATTCTGTTGTCCGATTACATGGTATCAGCCGCTCCTCGATCCTGAACTTCCGCTGCCCACGTTCCACCACTCGGTGCCGCCATGAGCTCCTCTTCGTCCTCCTCCTCGGGCTCCGACAGCAACTCCGACGCTGAGTCCTTCCTCCCTCACACCCTCCGCGTCCAAACCGAGCCCGCTGCACCGTCCGTCGTCCACGGCATCAACATCCTCAACCGCGTGCCGATCGTCCTCGACTTCAATGAAGCCAACTACGTCGCCTGGGCTCGCTCCTTCTCCGCCATCTTCAGCCAGTACGGGCTGAGCGATCATGTCGACGGCACCAAGGCCAATGGCGACAACGACTGGGTGCAGAACGACTGCGCCATTGTCTCGTGGTTTTACAACCACATTTCTCCCGAGCTCCTCTCCATGGTCTCGGAGGACACCGACACCGCGTACTCCCTCTGGCGCGGCGTCCGCAACCTCTTCCGCGACAACAAGGATACTCGCGCTGTTTATCTCGGCGCCGAGTTCCGGAATTTCTACCAAGGTGATCTCCCCGTTCTCGAGTATTGCTCTCGCATGAAAGTCATGGCAGATCGTCTCGCTGGCCTTGGTGCTCCGGTGAACGACAAGGACCTCATTTACAACATCGTCCGCGGCCTCAACCCTCGACTTCATCATGCGATCCCCCACATCACTCTTCGTCGCCGCCTGCCTTCGTTCCTCAAGACCCGATCCATGCTGCAACTCGAGGAACATCGAATCGCCGAATCCGAGAAGATGCAAGCTGCGGCGGCCCTCGTCAGCCAGGCCGCGGCCACCGGCACCACACCGTTGGCCTCTTCTTCAACTACGTCCTCGGCTGCCAACCTCCAGGCCGCGGCCGCCCTTGTCGCCCACACCGCTCACGGCGCGTCACTGACCCAGGGCGCCCCCGGGAAACTTTCGGCCACGACGCCTTCTCCTCCAGCACCCAACAACGGCCGCCAGTCTACCTCCTCCTCCTTCAACAAGAAGAAGAAGAAGCAGCAGGGGACACCGTCCAACCAGGCGCCTCCTCCAGGCTACTGGCCCACGACCAATCCCTGGACGGGCATGGTTCAGGCCTGGCCATTCCAGGGGCCACCGTGCGCTCTAGCACCCGGCGTCCTCGGCGCTCGGCCGTCCGCCCCGGCACCGCAGGCACACGTCGCTGGTGCCTCCAATCAGCTGGATCCCCACCTGCTCGCCACCCTCAACAACATCTCCCTGCACCAACCCCAGTCCACTGGCGAGTGGTTCTTCGATACCGGTGCCTCGTCACATATGTCCCAAGGCTCTGGTAACATGTCCTCTCTCACGCCCAATTCATCTTCTACTAAAATCATTGTTGGTAATGGCACCTCTCTCCCCATTACTCACACTGGTTCCTCCTCCATTAAAACCTCTTCTACTCCACTTACTCTAAATAACGTTCTGATCTCCCCATCCTTAATCAAGATCCTTGTTTCAGTTCGCACTCTTACTCGTGAAAATCCAATTACCGTTGAATTTGACGATTGTGGTTTCTCTATCAAGGATTGACACACCCGGGAGGTGATACTCCGCAGTGACAGCACGGGCGATCTCTATCCACTGCACCTGGCGGCCACTGCATCCTCACACTGCCTCACCGTCGTCTCTGCAGATCTTTGGCACCAACGACTTGGTCACCCCGGCCATGAGTCTTTCCGTCATCTTCTTCAGTCATTTTCTTTCACTTGTAATAAAGAGCTTTCACATACATGGCATGCCTGCCGAACAGGCAAACACATTCGTTTTCCTTTTGCTTCTTCTCAAAATAAAACCTCTGCTCCCTTTGCATTGGTTCATTGTGACGTTTGGACGTCACCTATTGCAAGCTTCACAGGATTTCAATATTATCTTGTGCTTTTAGATGACTACACACACTTTGTCTGGACATTCCCTCTCCGTCACAAGTCTGATGTTGCCAAACACATAATGCCTTTCCATGGCTACGCCACGACGCAGTTCAGCAGTCCAATTCACGCATTTCAAACTGATAATGGACGCGAGTTCGACAACTCCGTCCTCCGCAGATTTTACTCTGAACATGGCATCGTGCTTCGTCTTTCATGTCCTTACACCTCCCAACAGAATGGGAAGGCCGAACGTGTTCTGCGCACCTTGAACAAAGGAGTCCGCGCCCTCCTTCTTCATGCCGCTCTTCCACCAATATTTTGGGTCGAAGCCTTGCAAACATCGACTTATCTTCACAATCGAAAACCTTGCAAGCCACGTTCCCTGGCCACCCCCTATTCCCTCCTCTACCACACCGATCCAGACTACAAATCCCTGCGAGTTTTTGGTTGCTTATGCTACCCCAATACTGAGTCCACCAGCCCTAACAAACTGTCACCCAGGTCTGTGGCTTGTATTTTCATTGGATATTCGCAGGATCATCGTGGCTATCGGTGCTACAGCTTGTCGACGCGGAAAGTGATTATTTCGCGACATGTTCACTTCGACAAAGTTGTCTTCCCCTACCGATCCGGACCAGCACCAACCTCGCCAACAAGCTGCGCCTACAACCCCTGGCGCCAGGATCTCAGCGACAACGACGTGGCACCTCCGTCCCCATGATCACCGCGCGCACCAGCCACGACGCTTGGTCCCAGTGGACCCAACTCCGCGACACGTTCGCCGCGCGCATCAAACGTGCCGCACGATCAAGGCGCAACCATCTCTACGACCGCATCACCACGATCTCCACTGGCTTCAGCAACAAATCCGGACTCGATCGCGGGCTCATCTCCTCCGCCAAACTCGGTCGCCACTCCAGCCCCCCACCCCATGATCACCAGGGCACGTGTGGGCATGTTCAAGCCCAACCCCCAGTATGCCGGCGCTGCGACCACGGCGGACATCTCGCCTATCCCGCGCACCGTCAATCAAGCACTCAAAGATGAGAACTGGCGCAAAGCGATGCAGTCAGAATTCGACGCCTTGCTTGCCAACGACACGTGGGAACTCGTTCCTCGCCCCCACGGCGCCCACGGCGTTAGCGGCAAATGGATCTTTCGTCACAAATTCAAAGAAGATGGAAGCTTCGATCGCTACAAGGCCCGGTGGGTCATCCGTGGATTCACACAGCGAGTAGGAGTCGACTATGGCGAAACGTACTGCCCGGTTGTCAAACCGGCGACAGTGCACACGGTGCTCACTCTCGCCGCCCAACGCCAGTGGCCGGTTCATCAGCTTGACGTCAACAACGCATTCCTCCACGGCATCCTCGACGAACAAGTCTACGCTCGACAACCTGCCGGCTTCACCGACAGTCCCACCCTCATGTGCCGCCTCTCCAAGAGCCTCTACGGCCTGAAGCAGGCGCCCAGGGCGTGGTACATGCGCCTGGCCACCTTCCTTGGCTCGATGGGATTCCGCCCCACCCGCTCCGACAGTTCCCTCTTCATCCTACGGCAAGGAAAAGAAACTGTGTATCTCCTACTTTACGTCGATGACATCGTGCTCACTGCCTCCTCTAGCGAGCTCCTTCGCTGGGTTGTGAACACTATCAACGCCGAGTTCAAGCTCAAAGACATGGGACCCGTGCACTACTTCCTCGGCATTCAAGTTCAGCGCAACGATCGGGGCTTCTTCCTCCAACAGCAGCAGTACGCCCTCGACTTGCTGGACCGTCCCGGCATGAGCGACTATCATCCCTGCGACACACCCATCGACACCGCCGGCAAGCTATCCAGTGAAGTTGGTTCTCCTCTGAACACCTCTGATGCCTCGGACTACCGGAGTCTCGTCGGCGCGCTCCAATACTTGACGATGACTCGCCCTGACCTGCAGTATGCCGTTCAGCAAGCATGCTTGCACATGCACGCGCCCACAATGGCACACCAGGCACTCGTCAAGCGAATTCTCCGGTACATCCGCGGCACATCGACGCTCGGCCTTCATCTTCGGCGCAGCAACAACTCGGACATTGTCGCCTATTCGGACGCCGACTGGGCGGGATGCCCAGACACCCGACGCTCAACCTCAGGGTTCTGCGTGTTCATGGGGGACGCTCTTCTCTCGTGGTCGTCGAAGCGACAGACCACCGTCTCTCGTTCAAGCGCCGAAGCCGAATACCACGGCGTTGCAAACGCTGTGGCCGAGTGCACCTGGATTCGCCAGCTTCTAGGTGAGCTTGACTGCCCAATGTCCAAGGCTACGATCGTCTTCTGCGACAACGTCGCCGCATGCTACATGAGCTCCAACCCCGTGCACCACAAACGCATCAAACACATTGAGCTCGATGTGCATTTCGTCCGAGAAAAGGTCGCTGTTGGCCAATACCAGATTATACAGGTACCAACGACACAACAGCTCGCCGATGTGATGACCAAAGGGCTTCCCACGGCAAGCTTCAAGGAGTTCCGAGACAGTCTATGCGTCGCCGGCAACGACGCTCATACTGCGGGGGGTGTTAGCGAGCACAAGCACGTTCCTTGGCTCTCCTTGTTTGTAGCTATTCTAGTTAGCCCTATGACTGTGTCAATGTTGTACATGTATAAAGGCATAAGCCTGAGATCAATACAAGTGAGTTGTTCTTCTCATTCTGTTGTCCGATTACAAACTGGTTAAAATGGTTTCCAAAGTGTATTATGCATTACATAGGGAAGACTTGATCTGTTCAGAAGAGATGGATTTGTGGCTGGAAGTGTGTTGACACTCGTTAAGTACCACTTTATTATCTTATATTCTCTCTAATATTGCTTCAGATGAGTGTTACTAAACACTGTTATACATGTAATGAATTCCATTTACGGTTTGTATTGTATGCCATATTTAACTTTCACAAGTTTTTGTACCAAAACAAGGAATATGATTGCAAGGTGAAAATAAAGGATTTCACTAACTGGCAGACACAGATGACAGGATAAGTGTAAATAAGCCCAATAACTTGTCTTAGATGGGCCAAAGCCACGATGAAACCGAAGATTAATGAAAGGACGGATCAAACTTTTTTTTTTTTGCATGGGTTGGGCCGACTGCAGGGTACGATTTGTGACCTACCCGGCAAGCGCGAGGCGGCAATAGCAGGCAACACCCAGCCGCAGTGCAAAACTAGAGCCCAAAGCAAGAAAGAGCAGATTACAGAGTACCACATAGGTAGCGTATTCTAGTACATGTACATGAATATACATCATGAGTTCATCAATAACCACAAATGACATATTCACACTAACACAAGCAAAAACATAAATTGTTTGGGCAATAGAACCTTGGTGTGGAAGAGGCAGGCTTCCTGGTGTCTCCAGCTACTTTGCCTTTGTACCATTTTCTATACTAGTATAATGCCCGTGCTAACGCCACGGCTTTATCTTGGGGATGTACATGAAGCAACTTAACAATAAACTTTTTTCATAGTTCAACTTTTCCACAATAGTATATTGCCCATGCTAACGCTATGGTGACATCTACAAAAAATAAATCATAAAACTAAAATAAATCATTAAACAAAAAATAAATCAACTAATGAAAGAAACACGAATTCACAGTATCGCAGGGATTAGTCATTTCACACACAGAAAAAATAGACAAGCCCACACAGCACTACTAAGACGGGTCTTAAAGTTTATAAACCATCAGTCTATATATTATTCTATAAACAATGGTTTATGGCCGGGATGGGGCTTTCTCCGCGGCGCGCTGCCACTCCACTCTGCCATGCGTCCTTCAAATAGAAACCCCTACCACCAGACACATTGGCCATTGCAAAAATGTAAATAGGCAAAAGGTTGTGAGAGACAAACTTGACAACCTGTTCCACAAATGTTCTTATTCACAGCAAGAACGCAAACAGAGAACACAAGCAAATCGAAATTAGTTGAAGCAGGGTGATTGTTAGAATCATGTTGAATATATAAAATGTATCTCTACTATAATGGAACTACACATTCTCTATGAAAGAGTTGTTAAGTTAACAGAGGCCGCGCACAATCACATGCAGCCATACCAGAATGCCAGCAAGGAACAAAATTATCAAGTTACTCCAGAGATCTAGTTTATACTGTTTTGCGATTATGCAAGCAACAGTTACATATCTAACTAGGATTACCCAACAAAGCTTAAGCTCAGTAGGAACATTGGTAATTTACAATGTCTAAATTCTACAATACTACTTTCCATATATCCCATAAAAAAAGAAATCAGGTTCCATTTTCTGAAAGCTGACATTAAGATGCATGCAATGCTATCTAGACCAAAAAAATTGTCATGGTGCCTTGTACGTATTTTTAAACATTCGAATCATTGTGGGAAACAAAATCGGAGGACGGTGATCTTGCTGCACATCAATTTAAAGTCTTTCGGTTCGAATAAGCAAAAATATATCAAATTGAATTGTTACCCTAAAAGTATTCATAGCCACTAGCTAACAATTTTTTCAAAATCATTAATTGTAGCAGAATCTAATTCCAGTTTTAGAAAAAAAATTCATAAACGTTATCCTTTTTTATTGACAAAAGTTGCCTTTTTCGTGCAGCTCATAATAACAGAAAAATGTCAGCGATCAAGAGTGAAACATGGGTCATAACTTTGGTCAGATATAGTCACCTAGCAACTAATTCTAAATCACACATTACACATTTCTTTGAACCTACTACATGATAATCACCTTGCAGGGAATGCTTGTAGTATGCATTCTAGTGCAGGTGATGTATATATAGAGATTGTTTGATTCAATTTTCGGCATTGCTCGCCTCCGGTAAGGACCAAACTCATACAATTTTACACAGCTGTAACAAACACATGAGAACATTGGTTAGTACCTCACTCCGAAGCTCCTCATTGACTCGGTGGCCATTAGCCGCCTCCACATCCAGCTTTGCAGTCGCTTCCTAACAGGTCTCAAAACTAATTGGAACACCAAAATTTGGTATGGCGAAATATCAAACGTATTTTTCTCGTCACTCAAGAAGGCGTCCTCGAGGCAGCTCTCCCTCATGAGCGGGTCCTGAAAAGACATCAAGCAAAAGGATCAAATAGTTGGGATCACAATGTACCATGCCATTTATCTCTACAATTGATTGAAACGCATGCATTACATACTGAAATTGATTAGAACAGACACAAATGAATTTATGATCAGCAAGATCAATTCGGCAAAAACCTTGGGCGTCAAACACAGGCTCGATCTAAATCTAGACAGCAAACCCCAGCATAAATCTATCGTACTGAAATTGATTAGAACAAACACAGATCAATCTCTGATGAGTAAAATTAATGCTGCAAAAACCTTGGGCATCAAACACAGGCTCGATCTAGACCTAGACAACAAACCCCAGCATAGATCTATCGAATCCAGAGCATCATCATTTCCTCAAAAAAATCCAGAGCATCATAGTTTTACTACTACTATGGTACTACCATAAGAGCAACAAGCTAGCAACTACACTACGCTAACGACAACACGCAAAGGCAAGGATGAACATCGATTGATCCACGTACCGATGTACGATCAGTCGAAGAGGTTGAACAGGCTGACGTCCTCCTCCTCTTCCTCCTTCTTGGCCTCCTCCTCAGCTTCGGTAGCGGCAGCGGCAGGAGCGGCGACCATGACGGCAGCAACGCACGTCATCCTCGGTCAGGAGCACGGGGATTGGGGTCAGGAGCACGGCGGCCCCTCCTCGGTAGCCACGATGGCCTCCGTGCCTAGGCATGCCATCAGGTGCGCGACCGTCACGCCGCCCATGAATTGCGGCGGGTTTTGTTTTTCTAGGAAAATGCATGAGCGGAAGTAGGAATCGAACTCGGGCGTGTGGGATGCGGGGAGGAGCGAGGGCGCGGCGTCGACGTGCGGGGTGTGGATGCGAGAGAAGCTGTCGATGGGGAACCCTACGGGCCCCCCATAGACCATACTGCAGGAAGGTAGGCCTTGGTAACAAGGCCTACAGCCCAATCACCAAGAAGAACGTGGAGCAAAGCAACATGCAAAACCGAAACTCCAACGCAAACTATACAAGGAAAGGCGCCCGAAGCGTAGCTTAGGACTCTGACCTTGTATCCGAATAGGACGCAAACAACGCCTCTCAGCGCCTGGACTATAAAGGGCTGGTGAGGGTACCCATTGTAAGGAGAGAATGCATACCCGATACTCAAAGCAATACAACGCAAACAGGCTAACGCCAAAACTGGACGTAAGGTTATTACTCGACCAAGTCGAGGGCCTGAACCAGTATAAATCGTGAGTCTCTTTGCGTAACCGCCGAATTTCGCTATTCGCCGAAGCCCGAACAACTGTCCCGGGTACCCCCGTGGCAGGCTATCGGTGGTAAAACATCGACAGCTGGTGCGCCAGGTTGGGGCTTTTGACGAATTTTTTCTCGAGAGTTCGGCGGACCTCAACCTCAAGATGACATTTTCGGCGGGAACAACCTTTGTCTTTGGATCCTGGATCTGCAAGGCTGACGGCGACGGCAAGCTTCGTACCCGTCTCTGAGAAGAAAAAGAATTCGATGACGAAGTTCAATACAAACTCGCTGAGAAGATGATGAAACTCTCAACTTCGGATACAACTCGGAATAAGGAAGAAAGCGGATACGAAACCGACTCTGAAAAAGAGATACAACCCGATTCCAAGGCAATCTTCACGGCACAAGAGCCAAGCCTAATTGGACTCGAAGACACAACAACGATCACAAAGGGATACGACCCGTACAACTCAAAGAAGAACTTGGGAACTTACGGACTACACAACGCGGCATCAGTCTATCAACACTTTACCCAAAACAAGATGAACTTAGCAAGAAGAATACTCCTGGAGGGAGCACAAGAAGGGATGATCATGACAGTTACCCCACAAGATTGTGTGGTGCATTAGCCATGTTCTTTCACCTCAAGCAAAGCCCAGACTGGCACGCACGTTAAAGAACTACCTTATCAAGAAGGAAAAGAACTCGGATCCAGCTCAGAAGCTACAGACAGCTCAACCAAACGAAGGATGGAATACCGTACAAGAAGATCTCAGAAGAGGTATACTGTATACATGGCAGAGCAGTTAGAATAATCTTTGGAACCACCACAGATACCAGATATAAAATCTTCAGACGAATCAGAAGGCAACATCTCACCAGATGAGAAAAGCGACAACAACAAAAATGATGAGCAAAGACTAGCAAGGCTAAAGAAGAACAAATTGAAAGCTGGAAGGAGGAACCGGGCTAAACAAAGGAAGCAAGTCTGGAATAAATACAAAGCGGAGCTAACGGAATACAACAGAAAGAAGGCGGAAAAAGAAGCCACAAAAAATACAAAAAGGGAAAGAATTGAAGAATTAACAAAAGAGTTGTACACCCTCACGAATAACGGGAAAGCAAAGGAAGACCAGAAGAAAGAAGTCGGGGGATCAGAAAAACAACCCGGCGAAGAAGTTCCACAGGAGCCACAAAGGGAGCAGCCACCCAAAAAATTGAATTTTCAAAGGATAGGACCAGTAGAAAGTGCTGATATCAATGGAAGGAAGGAACACTACTCAAAGCAACAAGAAAGAGACAAACCAGAATTGAGCCAATGCTACCAAGAAATATCAAGAAGATTTGACAAAGAAGATGACTACGGAGAGTCTGAGTTAAAAAAAGACATGTCTTATTACCGAAGGGCAAGATCACCAGATTATGGAAGAACGGAACCATACGACAGATTCCCTTGTTTCACAGGAAGACTACAAACTTTAAAGCTACCACACAAGTTTAAACCAGCAAATCATTCCAAGTATGATGGCAAAGTCGAACCAAGACAATGGCTAAGGGTTTACTCCCAATCTATTGAATTAGCTAGAGGAGACGACGACATCAAGGCTCTATTCTTCCCAATGTCCCTCGAAGCAATGCTGCTACAATGGTTTGACAAATTGAGGCCAAGATCAATCAGGTATTGGGAAGACTTGCAAGAAGCTTTCTGCAACAACTTCGCAGGCATTATTACCCATCCAATGACTGCAGCCGAATTGAAAGGAGTAAAGCAAAGGAGAGGAGAAAGTCTAAGGGAATACTATAGAAGATTTAGATAATTCAGGGCTCAAGTCCACGACATTACTAATAGGGAGGTGATAGAGGCTTTTGCAGAAGGAATCTGGGCAAACTGGCAACACAAGGACTATTTCAATGAGAACCCAAGAACAAATGAAGACTTCAAGAGGGTTGTTGAGAAGCTAATTTTGTTAGAAGAAAGAACTCGGCACATATTTGCTAGGGACAACCCAGAGAATAGAAGACCCAATTACAGACAGCAAGACAAAAGACCAAGGCAGGACAATATGGTGGCAACCACAGACAACAAAAGAAGATACAATGGCAACGGCAATGATAGCAATGATAGCAATCACAATGGCAACTACAACAATAGCAACAACCGTAACAACAGCGGTTACAACAATAATAGCAACTATCAGAGTAACAACTACCGAGGAAGAGCGCCGGAAAACATAGAAAACATGCCGTGTCACATACACCCAGGGGCCAGACACAAGTTAGTTGAATGCAGCACTTTTCAGTGGCAATTCATGAAGAGAGAAAACAGGAATCAAAACAACTCGGAGCCAAAGCAAGAAGAATCCAAGAAGGAGGAAAAGAGAGCTGAAGGAGATTATCAAGAACCCCAACACCAATTAGCGGTGATATTTTCAGGTGTTCCTAACACACGAAGCAAAAGACAAGAGAAACTAGCTCACAAAGCCATCATGGCAGCTGAACCAGCCATCCCAAGATATCTAGATTGGTCAGGGTACCCCATCCACTTCACAAGAGAAGACCAATGGACCAATGCAGCAAACGTAGGATGCTACCCGCTGGTACTGGGTCCGACTATCGCAGGAGTAGCAGTAACTAAAGTACTCATCGATGGAGGAGCTGGGCTTAACATAATTTTCGCAGATACTCTCAAAAGGATGAATCTGGATTGTGAATGTCTAATGACACCCACAAGCACACCATTCTATGGAATAGTACCCGGCAGAGCAGCTATGCCCCTTGGACAGATAACCCTACCTGTCACCTTTGGCACACCAGACAAATACCGGACGGAATTCATCAAATTCGAAGTTGCAGACTTTGAATCATGCTACCACGCAATACTTGGGAGACCAGCTTTAACTAAATACATGGCAGTACCACATTATCCATACCTACTACTCAAGATGCCAACAACAAAGGGTGTATTATCACTGAAAGGAGATCTAAAGAAAGCACATGATTGCGACGTACAAGCAGTACAAATATTCGAAAGATTACAAAATATAAAGGAAGGAAAGGAGATTGCAATGCTGGCCAACGAAATGAACCTAGATGAGATTAAGATACCGGCTAAGAGCCAAGCAACTTCGCACCACCAAAAGAAGCCGCTACCAAGACTATTGACCTACTGACTGGTGATCCGAAGAAGACGGCAATCATCAGTGCAAATCTCGACCCCAAATAGGAAGTCGCGCTCACCAACTTTCTTCGGGACAATAAAGATATTTTCGCTTGGAAGCCAGCAGACATGCCAGGGGTCCCAAGGGAGTTGGCTGAGCACATAATTAACGTGAACAAAGGGTCCAAACCCGTTAAGCAGAAGTTACGAAGATTCGCTCTAGACAGAAAAGCAGCAATCAAAAAAGAGATCACCAAGCTCATGGCAGCAGGATTCATCAGAGAAATAATCAACCCAGATTGACTTGCCAACCCGGTCCTAGTAGAGAAGAAAAATTCAAAAGAATGGCGCATGTGCATCAACTACACAGACCTCAACAAACATTACTCAAAAGATCCATATGTCCCACCAAGAATTAATCAAATCATCGACTCGACAGCAGGATCAGCTCTGTTATCATTTCTGGATTGCTATTCAGGCTATCATCAAATATCCTTAAGAGAAGAAGACCAAAGCAAGACATCGTTCATTACACCCTTTGGGGCATATTGCTATAAATCAATGCCTTTTGGGCTAAAAATGTAGGGGCAACATATCAAAGAGCAATTCAAACTTGCTTGGGGAGTCAAGTCGGAAGAAATGCAGAAGCATACATTGATGATGTAGTAATCAAGACAAAAGAACCCAGATCATTGATAGAAGACCTCGAGGAGACTTTCAAGAATCTAAAAGCATGGCAGTGGAAGCTAAACCCCACAAAGTGTGTTTTTGGGGTACCATCAGGACAACTACTCGGGTTTCTAGTCAGTAACCGAGGAATTGAAGCAAGTACAAAGCAGGTTAAAGCCATCATGGATATGAAACCTCCAAAGAAAGTTAAAGACATACAGAAGCTTACAGGATGCATGGCAGCACTCAACAGATTCATCTCCCGACTAGGAGAAAAAGGGCTACCTTTCTTCAAATTATTGAAAAATGCAGGAAATTTTGAATGGACAGAAGAGGCAGAAGAAGCATTCCAAAAGTTAAAAGAATACTTGGCATCATCACCAGTAATGACACCACCAAAAGACAAAGAGGACAAGATGCTATACATTACAACAACCAAGAATGTTGTCAGCACAGCAATTGTGGTTGAGAGAGAAGAACCTAGACACGCATACAAAATGCAAAGACCAGTCTATTACATAAGTGAAGTACTAATAGAATCAAAAGTGAGATACCCACACGTGTAAAAACTACTTTATGCAGTGTTGATATCATCAAGAAAGCTGAGACATTATTTCCATGAACACAAGATTACAGTGGTAACCAATTTTCCACTTCAAGACATTCTACGCAACAAAGATGCAACAGGTCGGATATCAAAATAGGCAGTAGAACTCGGTGCTCTCAACCTACAGTTCAAACCAAGAACAACAATCAAATCTCAAGCATTATCCGACTTCATTGCTGAATGGACAGAAATCAGTCAAAAAGAACACGAACCAATACTTGATCATTGAAAAATGTATTTTGACGGTTCCCTAAAGTTAGGAGGAGCTGGAGTAGGAGTACTATTCATATCACCAGAAGGGAGACAGTTAAAATATGTGCTACAAATACTTTGGCAGGCAACTAACAATGAGGCAAAATACAAAGCATTAATACACGGTCTAAGAGTTGCAAGCTTGCTTGGGATCAAAAGACTACTTGTCTATGGTGATTCAGCTGTAGTAATCAATCAAGTCAATAAGGATTGGGAGTGTACAAAAGATAATACGGATGCGTACTATGCAGAAGTTAGAAAATTTGAGAAATTTTTCCAAGGGCTCGAAATCCATCATGTACTAAGAGATTCCAACGTTGCAGCAGATGTGCTAGCCAAATTAGGATCAGATAGAGCAAAAGTACCACCCGGTATATTTGTGGAAGAACTCACAGCCTCATCCATCAAACAACTCGGAAACACAGAAAGAAGGAGACAACAGATCCAATGGAAATAGATCAAGCAGAAGAACCAGACCAGTCAAGACAAATCATGGTCATACAAAGTGATTGGAGACAAACATACATTGATTTTATCAAAGAGAAGAAACTACCCGAAGACAAAGCAGAAGCAACTCGGGTTGTACGAAGAAGCAAAAACTATGTTCTGGTGGGGGATAAACTATACAAAAGAGCAGCAGCATCAGGAGTACTGCTTAAATGTGTTTCGACAGATAAAGGAAAGGAAATCTTGGACAAAATCCACTCAGGATGCTATGGAAATCATGCAGCCTCTAGGACACTAGTCGGCAAAGCATTCAGAACCGGTTTCTATTGGCCAACAGCACTCAAAGATTCAGAAGAGCTCGTCAGAACATGCAAGAATTGCCAAATGTTTGCTAGGCAATCACATGTGCCGGCTCACAACTTAATATGCATACCGTCGGCTTGGCCGTTCTCATGTTGGGGGCTGGATAAAGTCGAACCACTCAAAAAAGCAAAAGGAGGCTTCGAATACATATTTGTGGCAATCGACAAATTTACAAAGTGGATTGAATACAAACCTTTGGTCAAATACAGTGCAGAAAAGGCAGTGGAATTCATACAAGACATCATGCATAGGTTCGGCGTGCCCAACAGAATAATCACAGATCTTGGTTCACCATTTACAGCAAGAGAATTCCAATACTGGGCAAGAGATTATGGGATAGAAATCGACTTTACATCAATAGCACACCCGCAGGCCAATGGACAAGTCGAAAGAGCAAATGGACTCATATTACAAGGTTTAAAACCAAGATTATATGAAGATTTGAAAGATTATGGTGGAAAATGGATCGACGAATTACCAAAAGTAGTATGGGGTCTAAGAACCCAGATCAGCAGAGCAACTGGATACTCACCGTTCTTTTTGGTCTACGGATCAGAGGCAGTACTACCAGCTGACTTAATATGGCTATCACCAAGAATAGAACAATATGAAGAAGGCGAAGCAGAAGAAACAAGGCGGTTAGAAATTGATTCAATAAAAGAAATAAGAGACAGTGCAATCATACAAAATGCAAGATATCAGCAAGGGTTACGAAGACATTATGACAAAAGTACTCAACCCCGATCACTAAAGCCAGGGGACTCAGTACTACGACTAATCCAGAAGAAAGATGGACGACATAAACTACTCAGTCCATGGGAAGGACCCTTCATCGTGAAGACAGCAACAGGACCCGGCACATACAAATTGATGGCTCCAGATGAAATACCTATAAAGAACACTTGGCATATCAGCCAGCTCAAAAGATTCTACAATTAAGTACAACAGATTGTACTCAAGTTTCAAGAGAAATAAAACAGAGATTATTCAAGAAGAACAGCTTCAAATATGAGCCTTGTCCAATCGGATGAGTAACCAACCCAGTAATCAGGTTGGGGAAAAGGGATTTCTGTTAATGT
Organism: Miscanthus lutarioriparius; assembly: GCA_904845875.1. Lineage (NCBI taxonomy): Eukaryota > Viridiplantae > Streptophyta > Magnoliopsida > Poales > Poaceae > Miscanthus > Miscanthus lutarioriparius. The sequence goes on from CAJGYO010000001.1 coordinate 45,913,240, forward strand.
ACCAACCCGGAAACAGTTGCACTACACGGGCAATCTTGTCACTCAACCATATGGAGATGGTCTGACTGACGGCCAATGGCCAAATAGCTTCTTGGGTAAGGAGACCCAAGCTAGCATTTGTCACTCTACCATAAAGAGATGGTACGACTGACAGCCCTGTCCAATGGATAGAACCAACCTGTAATCAGGTTGGGGAAAAAGGGGTAGCCCTGCAAACAGCTCAACCCGGAAATGGTTGTTGCTATACGGGCGCAATCGCTTACCCCAAGAGCTGGTATGATTGCTTACTTACCCTGCAAACAGCCAACTCGGAAACGGTTGTGCTATACGGGTCCGATTGCCTACCCCAAGAGTGGTACGATTGAATACTTCATCCAAGAAAGGGGCACAAGCACTCCAACAACTCGGTCGCCTACCCGAAGAGTGGTACGATCGACTACTTTGCCCAAGAAGCGGCACAAACACTCCAACAACTTGGTCGCCTACCCCAAGAGTGGTACGATCGACTACTTCGCCCAAGAAGCGACACAAGCGCTCCAACAGCTCGGTCGCCTACCCCAAGAGTGGTACGATCGACTACTTCGCCCAAGAAGTGGCACAAGCACTCCAACAACTCGGTCGCCTACCCCAAGAGTGGTACGATCGACTACTTCGCCCAAGAAGCGGCACAAGCACTCCAACAGCTCGGTCGCCTACCCTAAGAGTGGTACGATCGACTACTTCGCCCAAGAAGCGGCACAAGCACTCCAACAACTCGGTCGCCTACCCCAAGAGTGGTACGATCGACTACTTCACCCAAGAAGCGGCACAAGCACTCCAACAGCTCGGTCGCCTACCACAAGAGTGGTACGATCAACTACTTCGCCCAGAGAGGGACACAAGCACTCCAACAACTCGGTCGCCTACCCCAAGAGCGGCACGATCGACTACGTTGCCCAAGGAGGGGCACAAACACTCCAACAACTCGATCGTCTAACCCAAGAGTGGTATAATTGACTACTTCGCCCAAAGAGCGGCACAAACACTCCAAACAACTCGGTCGCCGACCCAAAGAGCGAAGAAACAAGCTATGGCAAAGCAGAAAAAAGCCACAAGGAAAGACAGGGCGAAACTTTTCCATATTATTCAAAGACATCTCGGAAGAAAAAAAAAAAAGATGTGTCGAAGCTCGCTCATTTTAGTCAAAGACAAATTCAAAAGGTGGCAAAGCTCGATCATATTTTTAGAGACAAGTATATATTACAAGAAACCAAAAGTTCATTACACAAAACATCTAAGGAGCTGGAGGCACAAAGACGAAGCACATCCATCTGTTTCTAAGATTTGGTCCAGAAGACCACCAAGCTCCACCTTCGCCTCATCCCATCGGCGCAAAACTCTGCGATCCATGAAGGATCTACAATCTGCTGAAGCGGAGCATCAGGAGTGGCAACCCGGATGAAGGATATAACATTGTTTACACAATGGTAAAAACCACCCTTGACAAACTCAAAAAATCGAGTTGACAACACCGGGATAATGCCTCTCAACCCTTGAGCAAAGTCCTCCTGACGACAAACAGCAGCAATAATAGGCTTCACAGCTTCATAAAGAGCCCGGAATTGATCTTGGGCACCTGTCAGCTTAGTTTGGAGAGCCCGAAATTGATCATGGGCAGCTGCTAACTGTCGATGTTTTACCACCGATAGCCTGCCACGGGGGTACCCGGGGCAGTATCATTCGGGCTTCGGCGTATGCTGAACTCGATGGTAAACGCAAGAGACAGTCGATTTATCTTGGTTCAGGCCCTCGATCATAGATCGAGTAACAACCCTACGTCCAGTCGGCGTTTGCCTTTGCGTTGGATTGATTATGAAGTGTTATGTTGTACCATCGTCCTCCTTTCAGGAGCCCTGCCCTCCTTTATATAGTCAGGAGGCCAGAGTCCTAGTCGGTTTACAATGAGATTTCCTAGTAGGATTACTTAATAGTTCTATTACTAAGATTATATGGGAAGAATCCTAGTTGAACTAGATCTTCTCTCTCTCTTGCGGGGTATCCTGTGGGTCCCGTGATCGACAAGCCCCCGAGAGCACTTCATGGTTGAGCTCGAAAGTCTCGCTTTGCTCCTTCAAGTCTTGTTAGGTAGGAACAAAATGTTATCCGAAAGTGCTTTTCGGAGTGAAATCTTATAGCGCTTCTTGGGACCTTCGACTGGTGAGTGTTTTGTGAAGAAAAAAGTACATCCATCTGGTTGTAGCCCCCGAGCCTCTTGCTATTTGGAACAAGGAGCTGGAGGATCTAGTCTTGAAGTTGCTCTCGATTGTTCGTCAAGTTTTGTCAAAAAGAACTCGAATATGGCTCGCCCGGGTTCTTTTTGTCATAATGTCTTGAAGTAGTCTGCGTTGAGGAAGTCTTTTTTGGTGATGTGCGCTTTTTGAAGAAGAAAAAGTGCACTCACCGAGTGTAGCCCCGAGCCTCTTGCTATTTGGAACAAAAAGTTGGAGGGTCTTGATCCTTTATGTTTGTTTGAAAATCGTGCTCTCAAGTAATCCACGAGATTTGAATTTTGTCCTCATCCGAGTAGTTTTGTGGTATCTTTCCAAGCAGTCCTTTAGTCCTGGATTAAACCATCATCCGAGTAGTTTCTATGGTATCTTTCCGAAGCGGTCCTTTAGTCTTGGATTAAACCATCATCCGAGTAGTTTCTGTGGTATCTTTCCGAAGCGGTCCTTTAGTCTTGGATTAAACCATCATCCGAGTAGTTTCGCGGTGTGCAGCCTCCGAGCCTATGTCCGGGTTCTTTTTGGGTGGGTGCAATTTTTCATAAAAATTGCACTCACTGAGTGTAGCCCCCGAGCCTCTTGCTTTTGCTTGCAAAAGTTGGAGGGTCCTGATTCCTGTCTTCAAAAAATTCTGGGGCTATGTATCCCGCAGCCTCGTACTTTCTCCGAGTTCTTTTCTTTTGAAAAAGAAGTCGGTTGAAGAGTCTTGATGCATCGTCGTCGTTGTAGTCTTGAGTTTCTTGTACTTTTTGTCTTTTGTCTTTGGTTCTGAGCCCCCTGGAGTAGTTGAAATGAGGGCCGGATTCCCTAGCTTAGTGTTGATTAATCTGTGATGCTGGCCGAGCCCCCGAGCGTATACCCGTGTTGTTTTGTTCAGGAAGAACTCGGATGCGAGGTCTTGGCATATTCTTTGATAGTCTGCTGCTGTCAGATGTAGTTGTATGGTGGTGGTTGAGTGTAAATGCTTTTTGTTCACGGGTTGTACTGTGATGGTATATCCTTCCGAATATGCCCGTCTTCGAGCACTGTTTTCCTCTCGCCTGAGTCGTCCATTATTGAGTCCTGTCCTTTCACTGTGTTCTTTGTCAGGCTTATTTCGCTTGCGGTGCTCTGGTCCATGTGCGCTCCTTTGGTCTATAAATACTATCCCGGAGTGCTTGTTTTCATCTATTGGATATTCCGTTGAAACCTTCGTGGATATGAGCATGGTAGTTTGTGAAGTAGAGCAGCCCCCGGGCATATTTTGTAGTTCTTGTGTGTCTTGTTGTAGCTGGAGGAAGTCTTGTGATAGGGATTAGAGGTAGGCTAATCCCGCGACAGCATTGTGCCAGGATGTATGTGGTGGTAGTTGGAGGAAGTCTTGTGATGTGGGTTTCGTTCCTTCATCTGGCCGTTCTAGGTTGATCCTCGTCGCCTATCTTGAGACTGTCCGGCGCAGATCAACACCATATGCAGTATCACATCGGTCTTGGGTAGACAGATGCCTGCCGGCCTTCTCTGCTCCATGTTGTCCTGCCGTGCTACCGCTTTCCGCCTTGAGTGCACTGCGTCCTTCCTTTGAAGAAAGCAGCAGTAAATGATGGCGGTTTGTCCTTCCGAGTAGCAATTTGGGACACGTGAGTCGTTCCAGAGCCTAGCCGTGTCCGCGCTCTCTCTTTGCTACCTTGCTTTTGGTAGTGCCGAGTTCGTTGGGTCTTGTAAGATTTGTAATCTTCTATTTTTGAAGTCGCTTGTAATGTAACGAATCTTGTCTTTAAGATTTGTAATCTTCTGCTTGTAATGTAACGAATCTTGTCTTCTGAGTTGTCTTTTACTTTTCTGTTGCGATCCCCGTTGTCCATGAGATTACCGGGTTCTTTCTCAAATAACCGGGTTCTTTTGTTCCTTGTGAGGTAGCCTTTTCTTTCTTCCTTCTTTCTTCTTGTTTTGACGAGTTGTTCTTGTAGCGATCTGATAACCCTGCCGTGGTGCTGGACGGATAAGTCTGAAATCTGCCCGTTGGTTTGTACTGTTGTGTGGATTTGTGCCCTCCATTGTTTTAGCTGCGTCGGTAAATGGACCGTCGCGTTCCCACATTGTGTTTTATCGGGCCTTGTGGGCCGTTTGTATCGCTGAGAAACCTATTTAAAGACCCTTTGCTGCCCAACTCTTGCCTTTAAACCCTAGCTTTCAGAAATCCGCCGCCGCCACCACCGTCAGCCAGAATCTTGAGCATCATCATCCTACATCTTCTTTAGCGCCTCTCTTGCTTCCGCTAGTTCATGGGAAAGAAGAAAACCGCAAGCAAGTCTCAGGCAACCTTCGTAGACGAGGAATCATCCCTTTCTTTGATCCAAAATCAGGAGTTCGTGGCTATGAGGGCTGCTCAAAAGGTTTGGCCGGCCCCAACAACAAACGAAGACCAGCTGCGCGAGCTCGTTAGCGATGGCTTGATCCAAAGCAAAGTCATCGCTGAATGGAGGGTCCCGGGCGAGCATCGGGTTCCAGCTCCGGTCCCGTGAGATTGTCCTTTTCGTTTCTTTTTGTCTCGCGCCGGACTTTTTTGCCTTCTCGCTTCCGCTTTCCTTCATCGGTTTCTTGGTTATTTTAGGATTAGTCCGAACCACCTAACCCCAATGCCATTCTCCATCTTTCATTTTCGTTCATCTTTGCGAAGCTTTCCTTGGAATCCCTCCTTCTCTGTCTCTTTTTCGCTTTTTCTTTCATCAATAACCTCAACCCCGCCGTGAAGAAACCAGCGTTCTTGGCGGTTGTGGGATTCAGTTTCGCCAGGGTCTCAAAATTAAGTTTTTTGACTATGACCTGGTCGATTCTGTAAAAGATTGGCGTGCCGAGTGGTTTTACGCTGCCAATTTAATCCCTTCCCTTGCCATTCATCCCGGATCTGGTCCTGTGGTGAATGACCGATGGGACAAGAAACTTGAATCGCCTGCTGAGATTCAAGTGATCCAGCCACTCCTTGATAGGATTAACATGCTGAAGCGGTAGGGTTTGACCGGCTTTGGTATCGTTTCGAGCTTTCTTCGTCGCCGGGTTCAGCCCTTGAAAGAGCGGGAGCATCTCGGCTTTGAGTATTCTGGGGCCGAGGATCCTTCACGCATGGTCCCAGCTCTTGAGCTGACCGGTGAGGAGGTACTCGAGCGTCTTCAGAAGATGCTGAAAGGGGTGAGCGTCATTGCCCCTGCTGTCACCGAGTTCTCAGCCAACAATCCGCCCCCAGCTGTGAGTTGTCTATCTTTTTGTTTGAGTACTTTATGCACTCTAGCTGCGTTTGTTCTTGCTTAGCTTTTCTTTGTCTCGGTGTTTTATCCTTTTTCGCAGGAGTTTGGGCGGAACTTTGTCGATCCGGTCTCTCCTGACGCTTTCCCTGCCGTGGCAGAGACTGGAGATAGACTTGCTGGGACTTCTGCAATTAGTAAGTCCCAAACCTCTACCGCCCTTCCTGGGGTTTCTTCCGGATTTGTTGATGTATATGAAGAATATGTTCCTCGTCTAGTCCCTCGCGGTCCTCACAGTGTCCCGAAGAGGGGGTGAACGGATGGGTCTTCATCTGGCCTGCCTGTCTCCAAGAAGCCTCGCAAACCAAGTACTCTCTCGTGTACTCCAGCTTGTTGCTAGCATGCTCTTAGGTGAGCTCATTTAATGCTCTTTGTTCTTTTATTTTCTTGTCTCTCTCATGATCCGATTACTTTTTATCCTTTTTCAAAGCGCAGTGCTCTGGTTTCCTTGGTCGAGGATGAAGAAGATGATGAAGTACCCCCCTCATCATGCGGCGGTGAGTTGCTTTTCATATTCTGTTGCATTGAATTTCTCTTCTTTGTCTTGACCTTTAGTATTGATCTTTTTGAAGTAATCGAAGGCCGGGTGTGAGTTCTTCCGAGGCTCCCATGTCGACCTCTTTTGAAACTCCGGTGTCGAGTTCTTTGGAAGCCCCGGTACCGAGTTCTACCGCGTCTCCAGCCCCGGCTCCTCCCGCGGCTCCGCTGCCGGCTATTCCGCTCTCGTCGCCGGGTGGCGGGGACGTTTTTACCGTCGTGGTTCCTCCTGTGAGGCCTTCTCTTGGCTTCGCGAAGAAGAGAGTGGTTGGGTGAGTAGATTCTAGCTTTATCTTTTGGCTCTTGTTTTCCTTCCTCCTGGTTCTTATCGGTGTTCCTTTTATCACTTTTCAAAGTGTTTCATCTTCTTTCATTCCTTCATCGACTTCTTCTCTCGCGCCTCCCGCCGTGCCAACGAAGTTTCGAGCCTCGGGATTCACAAAGATTTCGCTGATGAATTCTTTGTGGGGGCTTTGAGCTACTGGCGCGGTTGCGGTTTTGGCCGCCCAGAGGTGACTGTGGCCGTCGCGCCGGGTCCTTCTGAGGGTTTGACTCCGGCTTCCCTGAAGGTTGCTTTGGTCGTTCCTTCTTCGCTCCATCCGGCTTCTCCTTCCCCTTCTCTCGCTTCCGGCGGTCCTTCTTCTTCCGATGACGTGGTGCAACAGTTTGATGCCACCCATCGATTGTCGGAGCTGACCGCAGCCTGGGGGAGCTTGTCGACCCTAGCGACTTCTTTTGGTGAAAGGCTCCAGGTAGGTTTTACTGCCGTTTCTTTTTTGCATGCTCGTTTTTCCTCTGTCCTTACGCCTTGTTTTTCTTTGTCTCTTTTGGCTCAGTCTTTCTCCCATGATCATTCTGGCTTCTTTTTCTCATCTGAAAATGAGAGAAAGTTGTCTTCTGAGGTGGACATTCTAAAAGCCGATCTCGACCTTCTCCGGGCTGAGTTGGAGACAGAACGTCAAATGCACCAAAAGGAGGAGAAAACCCTTCGTGCCCGGGTAGTGGAGACGGAGACCGCGGCGGAGTCTGTGAAGAATGAATGCAAAGGTGCCGTGGGTTCTGCCTGTTTTTTCTTGTATTTTGATTTCTTTTTTTTGCTGACTTGTTCTTGGGTGTCTTGTCTAGTTCTCCGAGCTGAGAAGCTGAAGCTCTCGGAGAGCATCGATGAAATGAAGGCTCTAGTCCGCTCTAGTCATAATAAGGCTGAGGAGGTAATTACTCATGCTGAGGAAGAACTTGCCCTTGCTAAGCTGATTAGGCGCGGAGCTGATAGAGATCTTGTGCAGGCCCAAAGAACTATTGAAAGCTTGACCGGGAAGCTGGCGACGGCCACTGAAAATTGGAACGTTCTATGGAAATCTTTTCGTTCAGTAGCCGATGTTCTCCGGACTCCAGCGGACGACGGGCAATCTTGGGCGCAGTTCATTCCCCGGATTCCGACTCGTTTCCAAAAATTTGCGAAGAAGTGTGCCCAAGTATGTACCAAGAATGTGCTAGCCCAGGTTCGGGTCCTTGCTCCAGAGGCGCCTCTGTCCAAGATAGCAGAGGAAGCTGAAAGCCAAGAATACCTTGATGCCATTGAGAGGATGGAGCCTGAGGTCGAAGGTTTAGCCAGTAGGGTTGTAGAAAATCTAAATATCGACATTTCCCTTCCTGATGATAATGCCTGATCTGAATGACCAGCTTCTTATAAAGCTTCTTGTAATATTACTCTCCTCTTTAAATGAAGATTCTTTGTTTTCGTTGATGTATTCTTTGTCTGGGTGTGGTCGAAGTTACTTGTCTTGCTGAGTATTTTGTCCCATTTTCGTTTCGCTCCACAAAACAACTCGTGTGTGTTATCCCGACGAGACCCTCGATTTGTCGAGTGCTTTGTCCGCACTGTGACTTGTTAGATGTAAATCTTTGTGTTGACACCGCGCTATGAAAAAATGACTCGGCATAGAATGTTGCCTTTTGAGTGGCGCTTGTACTTTTCTGAGGAAAAAGTATTCCTATCTGGATGTAGCCCCCGAGCCTCTTGCTTTTCGGAACGAAGAGCTGGAGGGTCTTTGGAGTTCGATTTGGTTGACTAGTTTTGGCCTCATCGGCGGGCTCAAGCGTCTTTTTCAGCTATTTTGCTCTCGGCCGGGAAGCTCAGGCGTGTTTTCAACCATTTTGCTTTTTGTTTCGGGTGTTAGCTTTTAGCTACCCTCATCGGCGGGCTCAAGCGTGTTTTCATTTATTTTGCTCTCGGTGGGAAGCTCAGCGTGTTTTCACCATTTTGCTTTTTGTTTTGGTGTTAGCTTTTAGCTACCCTCATCGACGGGCTCAAGCGTGTTTTCAGCTATTTTGTTCTCTCAAGGAAGCTCAAAGCGTTTTTCAGACCATTTTGCTTTTTGTTTTGGGTGTTAGTTTTAGCTACCCTCATCGGCGGGCTCAAGCGTGTTTTCAGCTATTTTGCTCTCGGTAGGGAAGCTCAAAGCGTGTTTTGACCATTTTGCTTTTTGTTTGGTGTTAGCTTTTAGCTACCCTTATCGGCGGGCTCAAGCGTGTTTTCACTATTTTGCTCTCTACCGGAAGCTCAGCGTGTTTTCAGCCATTTTGCTTTTCTTCTTGTGTAAACAACTCGTTGGAAGTCATGATAAGACATCTTTGTGGATGAATATCATCTTTATTGATCATGAATATGAACTAATACATATGTTGTCGAAGAATATCGTCTTTTCGCCGATTGTGAATGTTGGTCCCTTGTGGCTTGCATATCTGTTTTATCTTGAGTTGTTTTTTACGCGTAGAATCTTCTTAGCTGGCTGATGTGCCATGTATTGCTGACTTCTTTTCCATCTTCGGTTATTAACTTGTATGTCCCTGGTCCGGTGACCTTTGTGACAATGAACGGACCTTCCCATGGACCGAGAAGCTTATGTCGTCCGTCGGTCTTTTTGTATCCCCTTCTTAGTACTAAGTCTCCAACTTGTAGTGATCGAGGATGGGTACTTTTGTTGTAGTGCCGCCTTAAACCTTGTAGGTATCTGCTGATTGGAGGGTAGCATTTACTCGACTTCTTACGAGTTGTCGAGTTCTAATCTTCTTGTTTGTTACGCTTCTCCTTCATCGTATTGTTCTATCTTTGGTGATGTCCAGATCAAAGTCGACAGCAAGACGGCTTCGATCCGTAAACTAGGAAGAAGGGTGAATGGCCTGTTGCTCGCTTATTTGAGTTCGTAGCCCCATACTACTTTTGGTAATTCTTCAATCCATTTGGACCCATAGTCAACTAGTTCTTCAGATAACCTTGGTTTTAATCCGGCTATTATGAGTCCATTGGCCCTTTCTACTTGTCCGTTGGCTTACGGATGTGCAATGCAGACGCATAGTCTATCTTTGAAACCATAGTCTTGTGCCCGACTTCAATTCGAAATGTGAAGGGAGCCTAGATCTGTGATGATCGATTGGGCATGCCAAAGCGGTGCGTAATTTCTTGGATGAATTGATCGCTTTTGGTTGCGCTACTAGATCATGAGTGGTTTGTATTCAATCCACTTGGTGAACTTGTCGATTGCCACAAAGATGTACGAAGCCGCCTTTGCTTTGCTTTCTTGTGGGTCCCACTTGATCCAAAGCCCCCAGCAGAAAAAAGGCCAAGCGGGTGGGATGTAGATAAGATTGTGAGTGGCACATGGGCTTGTTTTGTAAACATTTGGCAACCTTTGCATTTTCTGACAAGTTCTTCTGCGTCTTTTAGAGCGGTTGGCCAGTAGAATCCGGTGCGAAATGCTTTTCCAACCAGTGTCCTTGAAGCGGCATGATTTCCGCAGCAACCTAAGTGTATCTCGTCTAGGATCTCTTTGCCTTCCTCAAATGAAACACATTTTGGAGTACTCTCGATGATGTTGCTCTTCTTCTCAGAGAGTCTATCTCCTACTAAAACGTAGTTTTTGCTTCTCGCGAACAACTTGGGTGGCTTCCGCTTTATCTGCTTTGGTAATTTATTTTCTTTGATATAGTCGATGAAAACTTGGGTCCATGAGGTGTTGATTACCAAGATCTGAACACCTTTAGCCTGAATTTCGTTGGATGTCTCACCGGGTTGTTTGATAGAGGAACCGATAGCTCTTCTATAAATATGCCTGTGGAACCTTTGCTCTGTCTCGATCCGAGCTTGGCAAGGACATCTCGCCGCAATGTTGGAATCATAGAAGAAGTGTAAAATTTCTAATCCTTGGAAATATTTTTCAAGTTTTCGTATTTCAAAGACAAGAAGCACCCATGTTTTCTTTTGTGCAATCCCAATCTTTGTTTACTTGGTTGATGACTACTGCTGAATCGCCATATATGAGTAATCTCTTTATTCCGAGGGTAATTGCCACTCGTAGCCCGTGGATGAGGGCTTCATATTCTGCTTCGTTATTTGTAGCTTGCCATAATATCTGAAGGACGTACTTGAGTTGTTTTCCTTCTGGAGAAATGAGGAGAACGCCTGCACCGGCTCCGCCTAGTTTGAGCGACCTATCAAAGTACATCTTCCAGTGGTCAAGGATTGTATCTGATAAAGGCTGCTGAATCTCTGTCCACTCGGCCACAAAATCGGCTAGGGCTTGAGATTTGATTGCTTTCCGTGGGGTGAAGTCGATGTTAAGAGCTCCAAGTTCAACTGCCCACTTTGAAATGCGTCCTGTCGCATCTCTGTTGTGTAAAATGTCTCCGAGCGGGAAGTCTGTCACCACGATAATTTTGTAGCTTTCGAAATAGTGGCGAAGCTTGCGTGAGGTGATAAGTAGGGCATAGAGTAGTTTTTGTACATGCGGGTACCGGATTTTTGATTCAGACAATACTTCGCTGATGTAGTACACGGGTCGTTGTACTTTATACACACGTCCTTCTTCTTCTCTTTCTATGACTATTGTCGTGCTGACTACAGTAGTAGTCGCCGCAATGTATAGCATCAAGTCTTCATCTTTCCTTGGGGGTGTGAGAATTGGTGAGGATGTGGGATATGCCTTAAGTTTCTTGAAAGCTTCGTCAGCCTCCTTTGTCCATTCAAACTTGTCTGTCTTTTTTAGTAGTTTAAAGAAGGGTAACCCCTTTTCTCCGAGTCTTGATATGAAATGATTGAGGGCCACCATGCATCCTGTTAGTTTCTGAACATCTTTGATACTCCTAGGTTGCCCCATTTCTATTATAGCTCGAATTTGCTTGGTGCTGGCTTCAATCCCACGCAGACTGACCAAAAATCCGAGTAGTTGCCCTGAAGGAACTCCGAATACACATTTATTTGGGTTCAATTTCCATCTCCATCTCTTCAAGTTTTCAAATGTTTGCTTTAAATCTTCAATCATGGTGTCTGGGTTCTTTATTTTCACCACTACATCATCCACGTATGCCTCCACATTTTCACCGATTTGATCTCCAAGGCAAGTTTGTATAGCTCTTTGGTATGTGGCACCAGCGTTCTTTAGTCCAAACGACATGGTCTTGTAACAGTAAGCACCGAACGGAGTAATAAAAGAAGTCTTGCTCTGGTCTTGTTCTTTTAATGCAATCTGGTGATACCCTGAATAGCAATCGAGAAAGGATAATAGTGCAGACCCCGCTGTTGAGTCAACTATCTGGTCAATGCGTGGTAGCCCGAATGGATCTTTTGGGCAATGTTTGTTGAGATCCGTGTAGTCGACGCACATACGCCACTCGTCTGTGTTCTTCTTTTGCACAAGGACCGGGTTTGCTAGCCAGTCTGGATGAAGGATTTCTCTGATGAATCCGGCTGCCATCAGTTTTGTGATTTTTTTTTAATCGCTGCCTTTTTGTCGAGTGAGAATCGTCGTAGCCGTTGCTTTACAGGCTTGGAGTTTTCATTAACATCAATTCTGTGCTCATCCAACTCTCTTGGGACACCTGGCATGTCGGCCGGCTTCCAGGCGAAGATATCTTTGTTGTCCCGAAGAAAGTTGGTGAGCACGAGTTCCTATTTTGCCGAGAGGTGAGCACTGATGGTTGCTGTCTTGGAGGTATCGCCAGTGCCCAAATCGATTTGCTTGACGTCGGCTTCTTTTGGTGGTGTGATGATGCTGGGCTTTTTAGCCGGTATTTCTAATTCTTCTTGGCTTATCTCCGCAGCAATTGTGGCTATTTGTTTTCTCCCATTGTCGGCCTGTGCTTTTGCCGTAATTTGGATTGCCTGAACGTCGCAGTCAAAAGCACGCTTCAAATCGCTTTGAAGAGAAAGGATACCGTTGGGTCCTGGCATCTTAAGCAATAAGTACGGATAATGTGGTATTGCCATGAATTTTGCCAGTGCTGGGCGTCCGAGGATCGCATGATTTGACGAATCGAAGTCTGCGACCTCAAATTTGATAAACTCTGTTCGATAGTTCGTAGGAGTTCCAAAAGTGACGGGTAAAGTAACTTGTCCGAGTGGCATGGCTGCTTTGCCGGGTACTATTCCGTAAAAGGGGGTGCTTGTTGGTGTAATCATCCCAGCGAGTTGTAGTCCCATCTTCCTTAGTGTTTCGAAAAGATGATGTTGAGTCCAGCTCCCCATCAATTAGTACTTTGGTGATGATCATACCGGCAATAGTTGGGTCTAGGACTAGTGGGTAATGGGCTGCATGCTCCCACGCTAGTCCATTGGTCTTCTCTTGAAAATTGGATTGGATATTGTGACCAATTGAGATATCTTGGTGTAGCCGGTTCTCGCCGTCATGATAGTCCGTAGTGCTAGTTTTTCTTGACGCTTGCTTGTGCAATCTGGGGCCCCGAGAAAATCATCGCTACCGTTCCCTCGGGTTTTGAAATCCCTTGTCCTCGTGGTTGTCTTCATCTTTCTTATGATTATCCTCTTTGTGTGTTCTCCATCTGTCTCTTTTCTAGGTGTATCGATCATTGAAAGTGTAGCAGTTTTCGATGGTGTGTCTCCCGTTAGGGTGTAACAGGCAACGTATGTTTTCAATGTCATCATATCTTTTGGGTTTGGAAAACTTCTTTGATTTGTCGGCCATTGCCACGGTATTGTCCGGTCTACGCTTTCTTTCTTGATGTCTGCTATTTCGATGATTTTGCCTATCCGGGTTGTCTTGGTTGCTTCTATCCGGGAACCTTTCTCGTGTTTTTTCTTTTGCAGTTATCATTCTTTCTACTGTTCGTCTGAATTCTTCATTGTTTCTCGGATTTTCTTTGCAGAAGTCTTGAAATTACCACCTAGCCATGATTCCATGAGAGAAAGCTTCAATTACTTCTCGTTCGGTGATGTCATGCACTTGAGCCCGCAGTTCACCGAATCGCCGATAGTAATTTCTGAGACTTTCGCCCCCCTTTTGCATGAGCCCTTTCAGTTCGGCATGAGTGATCGGGTGTGTGATGATACCTGCGAAGTTTTCGCAGAAAGCTCTTTGCAAGTCTTCCCAAGTTCTGATCGATCCTGGGTTCAATTTATCGAACCATTGGAGGGGCATTGCTTCCAGTGCCATGGGAAAGAACAAGGTTTTGATATCATCGTCTCCTCCGGCTAATTCAATTGATTGTGAATATATTCTGAGCCATTGTCTTGGTTTGGTTTTGCCATCATACTTGGAGTGATTAGACGGTTTGAATTTGTGAGGTAATTGTACTGATGCAAACCTATTTGCAAAACAGGGGAATCTGTCATGCGTTCTGGCTTCCTTGAATTCGGATTCGGCTCCTTCTTTTGGCCAAGAGTTGTTTTGATGGGAATAATTCTGCGAGGCTATCTGGGTAGGCCCTCTACTCCTGGTCTTCCTTGGTTGTTCAAGTTGATGGCCCCGACTATGTTCCCTCCTACTTTCTCCGTTAAGGCTTCCGCCTGGTCCAAGTCTTTCAAAAGCGGACTTCCTTTGATTTTGATCTTCTTGCCTGCGGGTTGTTGATCTGGCGGGTAGTCTTGATCGGGTTCTCTCTTCATGCGTTCTTAGGATTGTTGACCGGAGCAAGTCCTGGAGCTGTTCGTACTTCTCTCCGTGATTTGAAGTTGCCCTGAGTTCTTCTAATGCTTCTCGAATCTTATCGTAAGGCGTACTCACTGTGCGTCTCTCTTCGACCTCTTGTTGTGATTTTCTTTTGTCGTATTCAGCCAATTCTGACTCGTATCTGGTCCAGGCTTCTCTACGCTGTCGAGCGCGGTGCTGGTGTCCTTGTTTCAACTTGTTTTTCCTTTCTCTAGCCTGTCTCTGACTCTCGATTTCTCCATCATAGCCCTGAGCAAAGGGTGATATGTTGGATTCTAATTCATCTGATGACCTGACATCGGGTGCTTCTGGGGGGTTTAATGGTGACCGAGGACGTCGAACCATGAGCACTTCCCGTGCGTGAGCCGTTCTGTTATTGTTGTTAGTTTTCATACTGTCGGAGTTGCTGATGACTTCAGTATGCGCCTCGACGTCATAGATTGAGTCTCCCTCTTGGTAAGGTAGAATAGCTGTTGTTGTTGTGCCGACTAGTTGGGTTCCGCTATCCTCAGGAACGGATCCTGGCCAGTGGATGATACAGTCTTGCGATGTTATCGTTAGTACGAGACCCTCCTGAGCTCCTGTCAGTGGTATCCCAAGTGTTGATTTGAAAGACCTTTCAAACTGTCCCTGATAGGATTTTGTCGTGTTGTCGAGCCCAAATGGAAAAGAACTCGGCCTTTTGAAAGAATTCTGAGGGTAATCCGAGTTGTTTTGGGTTGTGCTCTGGAATCTTGCCAAAAAGGAACTCGACTTCTTGAAAGCACTCGAATAGGACTTCATCTTGGATACGGAGCTTGAATTCGAGTCGGATGCGTGTAGCCATGGAATCTTATTCGAATCGGATATTATGGGCTGCGCGAATCTTCTGATGAGCTGATCCGTCGTAGTTGTCGAAATAGAGGATTCTTCATGATGATCCGGATCTTTGAGGAGATGACTTTGAAGCTTGCCGTAGTTGTCCGCCTCACAGATCCACGAGCCGAAGATGAAAATTGATCCCGTCGGGAAGATCATGTTATTGAGGTCCATCGAGGTCTCGGATGCAAAGTCGCCGAAGTCCCCTACCTGGCGCGCCAGCTGTCGATGTTTTACCACCGATAGCCTGCCACGGGGGTACCCGGGGCAGTATCGTTCGGGCTTCGGCGTATGCTGAACTCGATGGTAAACGCAAGAGACAGTCGATTTATCCTAGTTCAGGCCCTCGATCGTAGATCGAGTAACGACCCTACGTCCAGTCGGCGTTTGCCTTTGCGTTGGATTGATTATGAAGTGTTATGTTGTACCATCGTCCTCCTTTCAGGAGCCCTGCCCTCCTTTATATAGTCAGGAGGCCAGAGTCCTAGTCGGTTTACAATGAGATTTCCTAGTAGGATTACTTAATAGTTCTATAACTAAGATTACATGGGAAGAATCCTAGTTGAACTAGATCTTCTCTCTCTCTTGCGGGGTATCCTGTGGGTCCCGCATCGACACTAACTTCTCCTGCAAATCTTGCACTGACTTCAAAGCCTGAACAAGGTCACGGTCAGCTCTAGATCTAATCAGCTTGGCCTAAGCAAATAAATCTTGGGCCTCTTTCAATTTGATATCAGAAGAAGAACTTACAAACTCGGCTTGATTTTGAGAAGTACGGAGGGTATTGACCATCTCCTCTCGTTCTTTCTGCCAACTCTCCTTATCCTTAACAAGAGCTGAAAAGAAAGCAGACAAAGAACTCAAAGAAAGAAAGAAAAAACAAGGCAGAAAAAGTAAGTATGCAAAGAAAGGAGAACCCACCAGTTTTTTCTTTCTTCAACGCGGAGACCTCATTCTGAGCAGCAGTAATAGCCTACAAAGATGAGTCGCGCACCTTCTCAGCCTCAAGCACCTTAGCATTGAGGACGGACTCCATCAGAGCACGCTGCGCCTTCTCATAAGTCAGGACAACTTCAGTCCGAGCCAGCTCATCTTCCTTACTTTTCAAATTGGCTTCAGCAATGGCAGTAAATTGCGCCTCATGAGGACCGAACAAGACATCCTGATCTTGAAATAAAGACTGCAAAGCAAAAATATGTGAGACAGTAGCAGAAAAAACAAATATCGAAAGTTAAAAAGAACTCGAATACCTTGAGTTTGGCGCCATACGCGCCCGAGAAATTCTCCTACAAAGAAACCAACTCAGACAGCCGCTCAACACGACCGAGTTGGACCAACTCGTCCCCACCCTAAGTTAACAGGAGAGTACTTGGAGTAGAAGTCAAAGGCTGGCCGGCACTAGAAGTACTAGCAGCATCCACAGCAGCAACAGACGAAGGATTATTATCAGCCGGCTCCCCATTCACTGCATCCTCCTGAGCAGCTGCTTCGAGGTTGTCCAACAGGGACAACCCGGTCGGTAGAATAGGAGCAGCAAAAGGGCTGCCTAAGTTCACTTCAACTCGGTGCTCCATTGGAGGAGACACCGGAGTTCCAATAGCCTCCTCCTCAACACGCGGAGCAGGAGAGGCAATACGTGGAAGAAAAGCTACAAAGAAAACAACCCGTCAGACAGAAAAGAAAAAACCAAGAAAGCAAGCATAAACGGGAAAATAACTTACCAGCAGTAAAATCTTATAGAGGTCCACCAGCATCAAGAGCCAGGGAAGAAGAATTATCCTCCGAAGGCCTACATTCGAAAAAAGAGCTCAAGCCAGTCAGAGACAAAAGCAAAAATGGCGAATCAGAAGACAAGATAAATATACTTACTTGATAACCTTCTTAAAGTTTCCAGCCACCCCTGAGAAGCCAAGATTCGGGAGAGGCACATCGAACAAATCATCCTCAACCACCTCAAAGGAGGGGATTGGGAGGGCCTCCAGGACAGAAGCAGATACAACTGTCACAGAAGGGGCACAAGGTGCCGGTTTCCGACTATAATGAAAAAAGCAATTCAGTTATTTAGGAAAAGAGCAAAAAGACAAGCACAAGAAAACTTACAGCGGAAGACTTACGGTCGAGTGATCAAAGGGACCTCATCCTCAGTCTCCACCTCGCTCAAGACAACAGACCGGCCTTCTATCAAGACAACAAAAGCTGGGATCAGTAAAACAAAGCAAACTAAAAGACAGAGGCAAAAACAACACAGGAGAAAGCACAAGCTCACCTACGAGAACATTACCTGTTGAGGCAATCTGACGAATTGAACGTTGCCTCTTGGGTAAAATATGCTTAGCAGCAACCTCTAACTTCTGCTTCCTGGATGACAAGATATATTGAGCAATTCGAGGATCAGGAACATACTCAACGTAGGAGTGGTGACCATCAAACAAGCCAGTAATCAACCTGGCAGAAGAAGAACCCGGCCCGGTAGCAGCAACTACCACAGGACCGACAACAACATCATCATCTTCATCTCCTTCTTCGGCGGGCTCTTCAACAACAGCCCCGCCACCACCAGCAACAGCTATCTCAAGCTTAAAAGCCCGACCAAAACCCTGCAAGAGAAGAAGAAAGAAGTCAAAAACAGAATATGAATTACAAAAACCCAAAAGAACTCGGAGAAGATTACCACTTACCTCAGGAGGAGGATGAGCAGCATCATACTCTTCAACACGAGCAGGCATCACAGAGACCCCACCCAGAATACGCCCCAGGCGTTCAAGAATGACCTCCTCAGGCAACTCGACATCAGGAACAAGTCGGGAAGGATCTGAGGGCCCAGTATATTCAAAGCCGTAATGCACCCTCTGCATAAGAGGTTGCACCCGGCGACGCAAGAAGCTGGCAACTATACAATTGACACTTAAGCTTGCCTGTTTAAGCACTGCAACTCGAGCAAGTACAGGCTTTAGAGCAGCATGCTCAGCAGAAGAGATTTTATCTTTCCAAATAGAGGGGAACGGGAAGAACAGAAAGATCATGAGAAAAGGAAAGAGCAGGTTTTGAAATATAAAACCACTTCTCCGCCCAATTCTTGACAGAATCAGAAAGGGTAAGAGAAGGGAAAAAAACTCCCTGACGGGATTGGATAAGGCAGCAGCCGAGAAAAGGAGTATTATTTCCATCTGACAAACGCACACAGAAAAAATGACGAAAAAGAAGAAGATTTGGAGGAATTCCAACGAAAACTTCGCAAAAATGCTCGAAGGTAGAAAGAAAAAGAACCCCGTTAGGGGTAAGATGATGGATTTGAATCCCATAGGATCCAAGAAACTCAAGCAAGAAATCGGACGGGGGATAACAGAGCCCCGCCTGTAACACCCCGGTGTTATGCCTGCATTTAGGCACTGCAAATCACGCATATCATGCATCATCAAGCATCCAAATCATACATGCTTAATCATGTGAATAACAATTGAAACACTGCTTTGAAACATCTGAAACATGCGTGAAACCTGAATGTTGCATACACCTGTTTAAGAATTGTTTTGCCCTGAATTTTTCTTGCTAGGTTAGTAAAACATGTTTGGCTACTATTGTAGATCATCTAGCAATGTTTAGTTCAAATTTTGGAGCAATGTTTGTATTCAAATTAATTCAAAATTGGGCTTCAAAAAATAAATTCCAAAAATTAGGGTTTTCAGCTAAACGTGGACTTTCATGTTACAGTTCAAAATCTAGAAAGAATTTGGCTTTGGTCATAAAAGTAAAGTTGTAGAGAATTAAATTCTAAACAACTTTCATTTTTGGTACATTTTCAAAAGAGGTCATTTTCTTGCTCAAAATAATATTTGAAAGATGGCATTTAAAAATTCCTTAAAAAATTTATTTGGAAAAAAGATTTTTCTCCTTCGCGGGTCGCCGCCTCGCTTCTGGCCCGCCTACCGAAGCCGGCCCAGCGTGCCAGCGAACCCGCCCGCGCGCGTCGGCCCACCTCGCGCGCCGGCCTGCTCACGCCATCCCGCGCTGCGCTCGCCTCGGCCCAGCCCCGCGTCGTTCCCCTGCTGGCCGCTCGTCCACGCGCCGACCGCGGCAGAGACCTTCCGCCGCGTGGCGACCATGTGCCGGCGTCGCCCGCCGCGCGGCAGCCGCGGCCTGACCCCGCGCCCACGCGCCCGCCTTCACCTGCCGCAGCCAGTGCGCTCGCTCACTCCATCCCGCGCTGCCTTCTTTCTTCTCCAGAGCCGAGAGCCCCAAGCTCTGCACTCGCCGCGCCCGCAGCTCCACCGGCGTCGAGCTCCCGCACCACCGCGCCATTCCCCAATTCCTCGCACCCGCAACTCCGCCTCGCCTTCCTTCAAGTCGCGCTCGCGCTTGCGCCGCCCTCCGAGCACAGGTCGAGCCTCCCCGCGCCTCGCCACCGACGGCCATGGCGCCGCCGTGCTCGGCCACCATGGAAGTCATCTTCCTTCTCTTCTCCTGCCTAGCCTAGCTACCCTACCGCACTCGCCGTCTCCTCGCACATCCCGTGCGCTCGCTAGCTCGCCCTGCCGTGGCCGGAGATGGCCGCCGGCCACGTGGCCGAGCCGCGCCGCCGCGCCAGCGCGCACACCGGTGAGGCCTCTGCCTCAGCCAGCCAGCCGAGCCAGCCAGGCCGAGCGGCAGTGGGCTGGCGCCCTGCCAGGCCGCCGTGCTCCCCTTTCGCTCGGACCGCGCGGGCCAGATGCGGCCATGGGCCAGCTGTTCCCCACGGGCCGGCCCAGTATTGCTTAAATGAATTGTTTTCATTTATTCTTTATTATTTGAAATCTGAAATGGTTTGAAAAATGTTTGGGTGCTCAAATTTGCTCCAAATTTGTTAAAACAAATTTTGCTAGGTTCCTTATCACCAGATCTACTTGGGAAAATTATTACATGTCATTTTTGGGATACTTTTCTGTAGGATTTTATTTAATCATGGATATTGCTGATAACTTGAAAAATATGTAGAAA
Organism: Miscanthus lutarioriparius; assembly: GCA_904845875.1. Taxonomy (NCBI): domain Eukaryota; kingdom Viridiplantae; phylum Streptophyta; class Magnoliopsida; order Poales; family Poaceae; genus Miscanthus; species Miscanthus lutarioriparius. The sequence continues at coordinate 45,933,094 of CAJGYO010000001.1, forward strand.
AATCTATAATCTGCAGAAAAATATGATTTCAAGTTTGTTAATCTTCTTATGTCATGTACTCCCTAGGAAAAATATGTTTCATACGTGTGCTGTGGAAAACTTTGGAGGTGTAGTTCAAGTACCTTTAATGGCTGATTTTTGTTATTTTTGCTAGAAAGCAAACTTTGTATAAAACATGCATGTGACAATTTTTGTACAGTTATTGTATGCTATAAAGAACCTAGGAAAAATACTAATTCTGTTGTTTGACACTTTTCACAGTTCAAAGTATTTTTATGTACAAAATCATGCCATAGCTTGTGATTTTTGTGTAGGCTAATTCACTCATTCAAACACCATGAAAATCTGATGGTAGTCTAATTAGAGTAGTACCATGCTACTGTAATTTTCTCAGATTTTTATAAGCACCAGAAATATAGATTTCTGTTGTAGCCCTAATTAAAAAGGAAATGAAATAATCCTCTTTAATACAAGGTTAGTTAATAATAATAGCTTTGGTGTATCTTTGAAGCATTTGATAAGGTGTGTTGACTTAAACATATTAGTAGTAGAAGAGAATGCAGTAGATGATATGTGCTTGTAGTAAAATTTCTTAGATGCTGTTGACTACCTTGCATTTAAACATATCCATTGCATTCATCTCTTTCGATGCACCGTTTGCATAATCACTTACGCGCATTGCATCATACAGGATCGCAAACCGAGAACCCGGTCATCATACCCGAGGAGCCCGAGGAGCAGCTCAAGGTGCAGCAGCAGGAAGTGCCAGAAGCCGACGAGGAGGACGTTGAGGAACTTCCGGAGTGCCCCGATCACCGTCCGAGATCCTTCGAGAGAGGCAAGCCCCAGAGCATCTTTCTCCCGGTTTGCAATGATTTCATTAAATGCTTTACTTTAAATTGATGCATTACGTTCAGGAGTTGTTTGCAACTGTTGCTGCATTATACCTTGTTTACCTTTGTTATACTATATCCTTGTTACCCTGGTATCCGCAGTCGAGTCAATGCTTAGCTGGCTTAGACCGGTAGAAGTCGGGTGATTTCCTGTCACCTGCGAGCTATAGGTGGTTACCTGGATCTGCTTGGATGACTATGAAGTCATGGTATAACTAAGTGTTAAATGAAGTTGAGACCGGACGGAGACTTGCAGAGTTTTGGACTGTAGTGTTTTCCGTCTGTGTCGATTAAGGACCGGCCGTTGTTGGGCCTCGAGTCATGTTGAACGCATGCCTTACATTTAGCTGGCCGGATAAAGTACTTTCCGACCGCGAAGCTGGGAGGTTTTTCGGGCCGAGTAGATTGCCCGCAACGCACTGTGCCGGAGCAGGTGTGGTAGGACACGGGGGCGGGATGATAAGACCAAAGTGCAGTCGGTCGGCCCCCGGGTACATGTGGTTCCTGGCAAACTCGAGATTCCTGGAAAGTTGACTCGGTGATCAATATCTCACTTTAGCGGGTGAGTGAGGTTTGTGTAAGGAATAAATCACCAGCTGGTTAGGAATCGATTCGAATCGCCATCGCTCCTGGATAGTGAGCACTTGACTTGAGTTACTTCATCGTAGTAAATGTTATGGAACACTTGGACAGTTATAGTGAATATGAGAGTATGGAAGTTGTTTAATGATCAGTGGTTATCATTATCTACTTAATCACATGTTTACTCTAGTATAGGTGCAAATCTAGTCAACAGGTTCATAATAATTAACTTGGCAATAATGCTTTTAGAAAGGTTCTTGAAATGCTAAAAATGCTTCTTTTGCAAATGAGTCAGCTACCCTACTATAAAGCCTTCATAATCCTTGGTGTCATTTATTTTCGATTATGTTGGGTAAGTCTAGCTGAGTACCTTCTCGTACTCAGGGTTTTATTCCCACTTGTTGCAGATGGGCAGATGTATTACGGCTATTGTATCAACTGCCTTTATCCTGCGATGGGTGATGCTTAGGACCATGGGCATGGTCATTCCTTACGTCTCGTCTAATGCTTTTGTTGGAGATGATCATTCGCTGGCACTATATTTGAACTCCGCGTGAGTGAGTGGTTGAACAATTGGCTTCCGCTACTTTTATTCGAACTGGTTTTGTAATAACTATGTTTAAACTCTGATGTATCTGAGATTGCGAACTTTTATGTAATATGTGATGGTGACCGCTAAACTTATTACGATCTTGGCTGGAATGGAAGTTGGTTTGAAATCCTTCGTGATTTCACGGACTACCGGGTTATACGGGCTTAAGTTTGCTCAATCGTCTGCTCTGGCGGATGATTTTCTTACTTAATTTCGTATAATTGGTCGGTTCTGTTACAGCTGGCATCAGAGCATGGTTTAGCGTGTTACTGTTCACAAGTGTATTTAAAACAAAAAGGCATTGGGAAAATGTGATTTTAAAAATATAAAGTGTGCCAGTGATCATATCCTTTATGCCCAGTTAAGGACTTTAGGTGGCTTAATTAAGTACTGACTAGGGTTCTTGCATCATATTTCTCTTTCGTCGCTCATACGGCGTGCTATTGTATGAGTGCCACTTGTTTGAGTGGTAATGAATGGATTATTTGCCTCTACGCCTCGGTAAGTGTGAGTTGTGAGAGCATGATCGGATACACCGCCGATCTAGGGTGAATGCTTATATGATGCTGGAGTAATTAGATGTTCTACGCATGTTTTACAAAGGTATCTCATGTATGGGTCTTCCGTCTATGGAGGCGATGCCGTCAATAGGACGATGGTTTGGGTAGTTACTACCGTTGTACACGTATCTGGGGATTCGTGTAGAGCGTGTAGATAAAACTTTACTGCTTTTATGCATTCATTGGGAATTGGGCTGAAATGAATCTTCTGCGGGTACATAACAACGCTATCGTGTAGAACGTATTAGCTACATATTGAGAGATCATTTGTATGCCACCGAATTTGTCGTTAGAAATTATTTATTTCCTAAGTTGTGAGAACGTACGGCACGTTCATTCATCATGTTACTTGTGCATTTCATTCATGTCATGCATTCCTCCCCTTATAAATTGATTCTCTCATTTTGATAAAAGTGGTATCACCTAAAATATGTTTCCCCGAAGTAATAAGAGAACTTTTGCTACAGATGGCCCGCACGAAGCAGACCGCCCGTAAGTCCACCGGAGGAAGAGCACCTCGACGTCCGTTGGCCCTGAGGGAGCACCGCACCACGGACACCTTCTTGAGCGAGTTTGGCATGCCAACTTTGCTTTGGAGAGTGCTCCATGATGTGGGGTACCTAGAGGGTCAAGAGCCGGTGTACTCTTGGAATGAGAGCCAGTTAGCAGAGAATGGACTTGAAGTGGTGGAGATCACGGTTCCTGCTCTTGGTGATGCTCCAGATTGGGATGGTTGGCATTTGGAGTTTGAGGGTCGCACTCCAGCTGAGGGTGCAGAGTGAGCAGCCTTCCGTGTCATCAGGGACATTATGAGCATATTTCCCAGTGAGCTTGTAGCAGCTCTAGCTGGTACTTTTCCTAGGGATGATCCTCGTGATGCCATTTGGGTTCAGCCTTAGGGAAATGTATTGGTCAGAGGTCCAGCTGAAGGACAGGCTAGCGACAACCAGGCAATGAGTGCTATGTTCACCGCCATCAGAGCGTATGAGGGTCTCGAGAGTACCTACTGGACTTTGACTGGCTTGCGCAGTGAGGATAAGCTCAAAGGGAAGAAGCAGAAGAAGAGACAGGCACGTGCTATAGCTAGCTTGCAGGAGCAGTTGGCTGATATGAACTTACAGCGAGATCAGGCAGTTGAGAGAGGTGATAGAGCTATGCAGCGAGTGCATACATTGACTCAAGCCAACAACAATGCAGACCGCATGATTGGACAGCTGGTTCAGGAAAGGAATGAAGCCTGGAACGCAAGAAACCTTCTACTACAGAGAGTCGATGAGCTAGAAGAATACAACGGCAACCTGCACGAGGAGTTTCACGCGCTCTACAATGGGGTTGGCCCATATGCTCCACCGAACGCCGCTGGCATGGACATCGACGACGACAACCAGGACGAGCCTGCAGTTTCACCTAGAGGCGATGGTGACGTCTCCGATCCCGACGATGGCCCCGAGGAGTAGGCTAGTTGCCTTGCGCTAGTATCTAGGTCTTGTCGCGATGACCTTTCTTTTGTTGGCATGTAATCTATCGTATGTTGCTTCGAACGTATGAGACTTGGCATGTGGTTGGAACTTGATTTTCAAATGCGATATCTGAACGCATAACAAGTCCAGTGTATGTATGCTGGCAATTTGATTGTATGGACGCGATGTTTGCCGTTTAAGTAATTCGATTAAGTGCTGTTGTTTTAATTGGGATGCGATTGTTGTGCCTCTGTTTTATTGTATGAATTTATTCTCTCCAGTAAATTCAGTACGGCATAATTTTTCCTTCACTCGCAATTATTACAGCTTCACTCAATCATTACTTATTGCTGAAATATGCAGATGACAAACACTCGCCGAACCACGTATGAGGCCGCTGAGACCGGTGCTAACGGTGCGGGGACCGGTGGTGGTGGTAGTGATGGTGGACACCACAGCAACAAAAATGAACCTCCCCATGAACCACATTTGCCACCTCCTCCCCCGTTTACCCCCGAAATGTTCCTCGCACAGTTGCTCGGGAGTCAGCGCAATGCGGAACAATCCCAAAAGAACATGGAGGATTTTCTGCGAACCATCGCCAACAACGTTCAACGTGGTAACAATCAAGGTGGTGGCATGGGAGTGAACCAATATAGCAGCTTCAAGGATTTCATGGACACCAGGCCGCCAGTATTCAAGGAAGCAACAGAGCCACTCGATGCTGAGGAATGGATCAACACGATGGAAGATAAATTCCGTGTGTTGAGGATGGTGAGGTTCTAAAATGGAGTATCTTTGCACTTCAATTTAGGGACCGGCGGGAATGTGGTGGAAGCACCATCGCACCACCTTCCCTCCAAATGCTCGGGATTACTTGGAGAGAGTTTGCTGAGGCCTTTCGTGGAGTCTATATTCCACCCGGCTGACCGAAATGAAGTTGGGAGAGTTTCTGGCATTGAACCAGTGGCACCAAGACCGTGACGCAATACCGCATGCCTTCAACAACTTGTGTCGCTATGCTCCCGACATGGTTGACACAGATGCTAAAAGAATAGCCAGTTTTAAGAGGGGTCTCAATCCAAAAATGATGAAGCATGTTGGTACCAACAACGCGTCAGATTCAATGACTTCATCAGCGATGTCTGAAGCAGGAGAAGAATAACAACGCTAGCACCGCAGCCAAGACACGCAAGAGAGCCTTTGAAGGTGGGCCGTCTCAAGCTAGAGCACCTATGGGAGGTCGTCCTCCATATCGCCCATCGGCACTGGCGCTAGATTCAAGGGCCACCTCAGCCAAGAAGTCGAATTTCCGTGGACCTCAAAAGCCGTACAAGATGGCAAGATGTATTACCCAACAAAGCGGCCGCAAGCTGCGGTACAAGGCGATTCAAGGAGGCTGTGGGATCTCACGGAGACGAGAAGAGGACCTCGCTATAAGCTGTGATCAACCCGGTCATTTCTCGAGGTTTTGTCCGTACTACCAAGAAGAAGCAAAGCAGACTTATAATGCTAGAGTGCATAGTACAACAATGGATGAAATTCCTAAAGGAGAGCAAAATCATCGCTTTGGTAAGTTTCCTCGTCAACGAAAACCCTGCAGTTGTTCTATTTGATTCTGGATCATCGCATTCTTTTATGAGTCAAGCATTTGCACAGAAACACGAACAACTATGCATAGAATTGGGTTATGGTTACCGTATAAGTTCAGCAGGGGCTGATGTTTTGACCAACCGGATGGTTCGAGGGGCAACCCTTGAATTAGGTAGTAGGAAGTTCCGAGTGAACTTGATAGTCATGCCTGGGTTAGTCTTGGATGTCATTATAGGGATGAATTGGATGAAGGATTGGGGAGCAGTCATAGATACTGGAAGTCGAGTACTTACCCTTAAGGATCCCCTGGGTGAGGGTACTTTTCAAGTACCATTGCCTCGGAGAACAGACCTGATAAGTGTTACATGTGCTACGGTAGTCATTCCTATTCATCAGATTCCGGTAGTGTGTGAATTCCCGGATGTATTCCCGGATGAGCTACCTGGTCTTCCGCCAGATAGGGAGATTGAGTTTGGAATTGAGCTAGTCCCCGGAACAGCTCCGATTTCAAGGAGACCCTATCGGATGCCTCCAGATGAGTTAGCTGAGCTGAAGAAGCAATTAGAAGATTTGTCAAAAAAAGGGTTTATTCGGCCAAGCAAGTCTGAATGGGGATGTCCCGCTTTGTTTGTGAAGAAAAAGAAAGAGGGCACGTTGAGGATGTGCGTAGATTATAGGCCACTCAATGCTGTGACCATCAAGAATAAATATCCCTTGCCACATATTGATGTTCTGTTTGACCAATTATCCAAGGCCAAGGTGTTCTCAAAAATAGATTTGAGATCCGGTTATCATCAGATCAAGATAAGGCCACAGGATATACCGAAAACTGCATTTTCCACCAGATACGGGTTGTATGAGTATCTTGTCATGTCCTTTGGCTTGACAAATGCTCCTGCATACTTTATGTTTTTGATGAATACAGTTTTCATGCCAGAATTGGATAAGTTTGTGGTAGTGTTCATCGATGACATTCTGGTGTACTCCGAGAATGAGAAAGATCATGAAGAGCATCTGAGAACCGTCTTGACCAGACTTAGAGATCATCAACTGTATGCTAAGTTTAGCAAATGCGAATTCTGGTTGAAGGAAGTTCCTTTCCTTGGTCACATTCTGTCAGAGAATGGGGTTTCAGTCGATCCAAGTAAGGTGCAAGAAGTTATGAATTGGAAAGCACCGACCACAGTTCCTGAGATTAGAAGTTTCTTAGGATTAGCCGGTTATTACCGTCGCTTTATACCAGACTTTTCGAAGATTGCCAAGCCGATGACAAGCCTCCTACAGAAGGATCACAAGTTTGTGTGGACAGAGGAGTGTGAAGCAGCTTTCCACACTTTGCGGAAACTGTTAACCACTGCTCCTGTTCTAGCACAACCAGATATCGAGAAACCATTTGATGTGTTTTGCGACGCATCGAAGACTGGATTAGGATGTGTTCTTATGCAAGAAAGGAGAGTCATTGCTTATGCATCACGTCAATTGAGAAAGCACGAGGTCAACTATCCAACACATGATCTTGAACTTGCTGCAGTTGTGCACGCCCTAAAAATTTGGAGACATTATCTACTGGGTAATGTGTGCAACATTTTCACGGATCACAAGAGTCTTAAGTACATCTTTACCCAACCAGAGCTAAACATGAGACAGCGCAGATGGTTGGAATTGATCAAGGATTACAACTTGAATGTGCAATATCATCCTAGAAAAGCCAATGTAGTGGCAGATGCTTTGAGCAGAAAGTCACATTACTTGAATGTGCAGCCATTACTTGAAGATGGGTTCGATCTAATGCATCCTACTGTGTTACATAGTATTCAGATTAGTTGCTCTTTGGAGAGTAATATAATAGAAGGCCAGAAAACCGACAAGGGGATATTCCACATCAAAGAGAAAATAAAAGAAAAGTCGTCTCAACACTTTAAAGTGGATGAACAGGGCGTGTTGTGGTTTGACGACCGTCTTGTGGTTCCCAAGGATCGAGAGCTTAGAAATAAACTCATGGATGAAGCTCACCTTTCTAAGCTATCTATCCATCCCGGAAGTAGTAAAATGTATCAAGAACTAAGATCTCGCTATTGGTGGACCAAAATGAAGAAAGAAATTACAGCATATGTTGCCAGATGTGACACATGTTGTCGGGTGAAAGCCATTCACATGAAACCTGCCGGTATGTTGCAACCCTTATCAGTCCCTGGTTGGAAGTGGGACGATATAAGCATGGATTTTATCACGGGTTTGCCCACTACTCAAAAAGGACATGATTCGATTTGGGTAATTGTGGACCGTCTTACCAAGACCGCTCATTTCTTGTCGGTCAAAACAGATTATCGACCACCTCAATATGCCGAGAGGTATATCGCATAAATTGTGAGGTTGCATGGTATACCAAAGACCATAGTATCTGATAGAGGCTCACAGTTCACGGCTCATTTTTGGGAACATTTACACAAAGGCTTAGGAACTAGTTTGATTCGCAGTACCGCTTATCATCCTCAGACAGATGGTCAGACTGAACGAGTGAATGCTGTTTTGGAGGATATGTTAAGAGCCTGTGTATTGTCTTCTAAGGGATCATGGGAGTCATGGTTACCGTTAGCTGAATTTTCTTATAATAATAGTTACCAAGAAAGCATCAAGATGGCCCCATTCGAAGCTTTATATGGCAGAAAATGTAGAACACCATTGAATTGGGTCGACCCTGGTGATAGAAGATATTATGGCATTGACTTTGTAGAAGAAACCGAGAAGAAAGTTCATATTATTCAGCAGAATATGAAAGTTGCCCAATCACGTCAGAAAAGCTATGCAGACAAAAGGAGACTCCTTGCGTTTGAAGTGGGTGACTATGTTTATCTGAAAGTCACGCCAATGAAGAAGAAAAGGTTTGGAATCCGAAGAAAGCTTGCCGCGAGATTCGTAGGACCATACAAGATCTTGGAACAAAGAGGTCCGGTAGCCTACAAGTTAGAGTTACCTGAAACAATGAGTACCGTTTTCCCAGTTTTCCATGTATCACATCTCAAGAAATGTTTGCGTGTTCCGGAGGAAAGAATAGAACCTAGAGGTATTCAACTCAAATCAGATTTGGTGTATCGTGAGCAACCAGTCCGAGTGTTAGACACTAAAGAACGTGCTACTCGGAATAGTGTGCTGAAAACATACAAGATACAGTGGGATCATCATAATGAGGGAGATGCAACTTGGGAAACAGGAGAGTATCTACAAAAAGCTTATGAAGATTTTTTTTAACAAATGGTTCGTAACCCAAATCTCGAGACGAGATTTTTATAAGGGGGGAGGGCTGTAACACCCCGGTGTTATGCCTGCATTTAGGCACTGCAAATCACGCATATCATGCATCATCAAGCATCCAAATCATACATGCTTAATCATGTGAATAACAATTGAAACACTGCTTTGAAACATCTGAAACATGCGTGAAACCTAAATGTTGCATACACCTGTTTAAGAATTGTTTTGCCCTGAATTTTTCTTGCTAGGTTAGTAAAACATGTTTGGCTACTATTGTAGATCATCTAGCAATGTTTAGTTCAAATTTTGGAGCAATGTTTGTATTCAAATTAATTCAAAATTGGGCTTCAAAAAATAAATTCCAAAAATTAGGGTTTTGAGCTAAACGTGGACTTTGATGTTACAGTTCAAAATCTAGAAAGAATTTGGCTTTGGTCATAAAAGTAAAGTTGTAGAGAATTAAATTCTAAACAACTTTCATTTTTGGTACATTTTCAAAAGAGGTCATTTTCTTGCTCAAAATAATATTTAAAAGATGGCATTTAAAAATTCCTTAAAAATTTTATTTGGAAAAAAGATTTTTCTCCTTCGCGGGCCGCCGCCTCTCGCTCGCCAGCCCCTTGGTGGTTGACCCAGCGTGCCAGGTGAACCCGCTGTTGCGTCGTCCACCACCTCAATGCTGCCTCACGCCACGCCATCCCTGCTGCGCGCTCGCCTCGACCCGACCCGCGCCGTTCCCTCTGGCCGCTCGTCCCGCATGCCAGCGTGGCGACCATGTCTTGGCGTCGCCGCTTGCCAGCTGCGCCTCGACGGCGCTACCACGCCCGCGCCTTCACACTGCTGCAGCGGCCGGTCGCAGGCGCTCACTCCCATCCTTTGCCTTCTTTCTTCTCCAGAGCCGAGAGCCCCAAGCTCTGCACTCGCCGCGCCCGCAGCTCCGCCGGCGTCGAGCTCCCGCACCACCGCGCCATTCCCCGATTCCTCGCGCCCGCAACTCCGCCTCACCTTCCTTCAAGTCGGCGCGCGCTATGCGCCGCGCCCCCAAAGCATGTGTCGAGCTCTCGCGCCCCGCCACCGACGGCCATGGCGCCGTGCCGTGCTTTCGGCCGCCATGGAAGTCGTCTTCCTTCTCTTCTCTCGCCTAGCCTAGCTACCCTACCGCACTCGCCGTCTCCTCCCACATCCGTGCGCTTCGCTAGCTTCGCCTGCCGTGGCGGAGATGATGGATGGCCCCTCGTGGCCTGTTAAGCGCTTGCGCAAGCGCAACAAGCCTTCCGGTGAGGCCTCGCCTCAACCAACTAAGCCAGCCACCCAGCCAGAAAGCGCGACATTTGGCGCTGCCAGTCCGCGCGCCCCTTTCTTTCGCTCGAGCATGGGCGAGATCTGGCCATGGGCCATTTGTTTCCCGGGCCGCCCAAGATTGCTTAAATGAATTGTTTTCATTTATTCTTTATTATTTGAAATCTGAAATGGTTTGAAAAATGTTTGGGTGCTCAAATTTGCTCCAAATTTGTTGAAACAAATTTTGCTAGGTTCCTTATCACCAGATCTACTTGGGAAAATTATTGCATGTCATTTTTGGGATACTTTTCTGTAGGATTTTATTTAATCATGGATATTGCTGATAACTTAAAAAATATGTAGAAAAATCTATAGTCTGCAGAAAAATATGATTTCAAGTTTGTTAATCTTCTTATGTCATGTACTCCCTAGGAAAAATATGTTTCATACATGTGCTGTGGAAAACTTTGGAGGTGTAGTTCAAGTACCTTTAATGGCTGATTTTTGTTATTTTTGCTAGAAAGCAAACTTTGTATAAAACATGCATGTGACAATTTTTGTACAGTTATTGTATGCTATAAAGAACCTAGGAAAAATACTAATTCTGTTGTTCGACACTTTTCACAGTTCAAAGTATTTTTATGTACAAAATCATGCCATAGCTTGTGATTTTTGTGTAGGCTAATTCACTCATTCAAACACCATGAAAATCTAATGGTAGTCTAATTGGAGTAGTACCATGCTACTGTAATTTTCTCAGATTTTTATAAGCACCAGAAATATAGATTTCTGTTGTAGCCCTAATTAAAAAGGAAATGAAATAATCCTCTTTAATACAAGGTTAGTTAATAATAATAGCTTTGGTGTATCTTTGAAGCATTTGATAAGGTGTGTTGACTTAAACATATTAGTAGTAGAAGGGAATGCAGTAGATGACATGTGCTTGTAGTAAAATTTCTTGGATGCTGTTGACTACCTTGCATTTAAACATATCCATTGCATTCATCTCTTTCGATGCACCGTTTGCATAATCACTTACGCGCATTGCATCATACAGGATCGCAAACCGAGAACCCAGTCGTCATACCCGAGGAGCCCGAGGAGCAGCTCAAGGTGCAGCAGCAGGAAGTGCCAGAAGCCGACGAGGAGGACGTTGAGGAACTTCCGGAGTGCCCCGATCACCGTCCGAGCTCCTTCGAGAGAGGCAAGCCCCGGAGCATCTTTCTCCCGGTTTGCAATGATTTCATTAAATGCTTTACTTTAAATTGATGCATTACGTTCAGGAGTTGTTTGCAACTGTTGCTGCATTATACCTTGTTTACCTTTGTTATACTATATCCTTGTTACCCTGGTATCCGCAGTCGAGTCAATGCTTAGCTGGCTTAGACCGGTAGAAGTCGGGTGATTTCCTGTCACCTGCGAGCTATACGTGGTTACCTGGATCTGCTTGGATGACTATGAAGTCATGGTATAACTAAGTGTTAAATGAAGTTGAGACCGGACGGAGACTTGCAGAGTTTTGGACTGTAGTGTTTTCCGTCTGTGTCGATTAAGGACCGGCCGTTGTTGGGCCTCGAGTCATGTTGAACGCATGCCTTACATTTAGCTGGCCGGATAAAGTACCTTCCGACCGCGAAGCTGGGAGGTTTTTCGGGCCGAGTAGATTACCCGCAACGCACTGTGCCGGAGCAGGTGTGGTAGGACACAGGGGCGGGATGATAAGACCAAAGTGCAGTCAGTCGGCCCCCGGGTACATGTGGTTCCTGGCAAACTCGAGATTCCTGGAAAGTTGACTCGGTGATCAATATCTCACTTTAGCGGATGAGTGAGGTTTGTGTAAGGAATAAATCACCAGCTGGTTAGGAATCGATTCGAATCGCCATCGCTCCTGGATAGTGAGCACTTGACTTGAGTTACTTCATCGTAGTAAATGTTATGGAACACTTGGACAGTTATAGTGAATATGAGAGTATGGAAGTTGTTTAATGATCAGTGGTTATCATTATCTGCTTAATCACATGTTTACTCTAGTATAGGTGCAAATCTAGTCAACAGGTTCATAATAATTAACTTGGCAATAATGCTTTTAGAAAGGTTCTTGAAATGCTAAAAATGCTTCTTTTGCAAATGAGTCAGCTACCCTACTATAAAGCCTTCATAATCCTTGGTGTCATTTATTTTCGGTTATGTCGGGTAAGTCTAGCTGAGTACCTTCTCGTACTCAGGGTTTTATTCCCACTTGTTGCAGATGGGCAGATGTATTACGGCTATTGTATCAACTGCCTTTATCCTGCGATGGGTGATGCTTAGGACCATGGGCATGGTCATTCCTTACGTCTCGTCTAATGCTTTTGTTGGAGATGATCATTCGCTGACACTATATTTGAACTCCGCGTGAGTGAGTGGTTGAACAATTGGCTTCCGCTACTTTTATTCGAACTGGTTTTGTAATAACTATGTTTAAACTCTGATGTATCTGAGATTGCGAACTTTTATGTAATATGTGATGGTGACCGCTAAACTTATTACGATCTTGGCTGGAATGGAAGTTGGTTTGAAATCCTTCATGATTTCACGGACTACCGGGTTGTACGGGCTTAAGTTTGCTCAATCGTCTGCTCTAACGGATGATTTTCTTACTTAATTTCGTATAATTGGTCGGTTCTGTTACACCGCCCGCACAAAAGGAACAAAAAGAACATATTGATTCGGAGTGGGAGAAGGGACATCGTGCTCACCAGGACCAGAGAAATTAGAGAGACATTTCTCCTGAAGAAGGCCATGAGCAACAAGCAGATCCAACTCCGCCTCCGAAGTCGACGGCTTGGGGAGTTGCCTCTGCATTTTCCGCATCGCAACAAATTCGGTGTTCTCGATCACCTTGAGCGACGCCTCCTCGTCGACAGATTTGCCCTTATTCTTGCTCTTGTTCTTCGCCACCATCTCAGAAAAACAAAGACAAGATTTGGACGAAAATAGCAGGAGATTGAAGGCACAACGGAGCTAGGGTTTTGGCTGAGATTGGGAAATTTTTACTGCAAAGGCAAGTTAAGCCAACAGTAACAGAGCAGTTATCTTTATACAAGAAAAATACGCGGCCCACGAGGCCCAAAATCACGCGGATTGTCCCGAAGAGGCCCTTCAAAGTTACCGTTCCACAATTATCGTGCACACAAAACGAAAAGGCAATGGTCCGTTCAGACTATAACGGATACATGACGAATTAACACATTCACAAGGAGGCAACCAGGAAAGAAGGATGCAACAAGTCAGTCATGACAAAACACCACAGTACAAACATACAAAAGAGCTCAGCCACATCAATAAACAACTCGGTCACAGAGCAGAAAGGAATATTTTTTCATTTCATCAAAGGTACATTGAGATTACAACAGAATACAAGATCTGATGAATTCGACGAAGAAATCAAAGGAAATCATTCAGCACGAGGTTGCAACCCTCGAACCAAGATTCGATATTACCAGGCAGGATAAAACAACTCGAACGTACTTTTCTCCAAAGGAAGGGCGCACATCCAAGATTGCTATAGGTGACAGAGAAGGCACCCACAAGTCATCCAAGATTGACAACGACAACCACGTCAATATGGAAGAACCCGCACCATCTCTCAACACGTGCTGATCTGTATTGGACTGAACCTAAATGGCATAGCAGAAGACTGAATAATGGCTGATCTACAACGGACTATCAAAGAACAAGCCGGAACACGCGTCAATCATCACTGTAAGAAGAACAAAAAAGAAAGGGCATGCACTGGAAGATGACGCAACGCAACATGCATCACTCACATCACAAGTCCTACACCATTTGCCTCAATATCCCTTACAGCTAAATACCACCTCGAGACTAGCCTGCTACTAGTCTCTATCACAAGACCTACACCATTTACTAGCAGAAGAAAACAGAAGAAAGAGAACAGGCCCGGGGGCTCGTCGAGCTCCCAAACTATAATATCCATGACTACAAAAAGAAGAAGAAGAAACTACACAGCAGGGTATCAGCAACAGGCCATATTTATAGCACAACTCAGATGCACATATGCCAGACTCATAGAAGAAAAAAGAACTCCAAAAGGACAACCATGTGAACCACTGCAGAGCCAGGACTTCAGTAAAAAATCAGATGTGACTAGATCATCACAAAGGAACAGTACATACCCAGAATAACCACAGTACAAGATAAAGCATATCCAAGAGAATATTCCACAGCAGCAATACAACCCGTGAAGACACATTGAATTCTCCAACAACCAGAATGACAGCAGCAATAAGCAGCCGAACAAACAACTCGGAGACGTGTGAAGGATCACATACAAAATTACAGTGTCAAAGGATTACAGTTGAAAAAGAACTCGGACGGAGAAAAATTATAAATCTCATTGATCGAAGACAAATACAAAGGTTACAGACGGCCAAACAGGACCGGATAAACTCAGACATAAGATAGAGACAAGATTCTTAAATATTGCAACAAGGAACCTAGTGGCGACAGCAGCGGCAGCTCAGACGCAGAAGAACAGATAGAGCAGCATGATCATTACCAACCAAGCATAAGACCGGGGGCTGCTCAACCTCACACACCAGCATATTTACGAATGAAGAAAGAATTGAAGAAGAATTTTCCTACTCAAGGCAGAACCACAACCAACAAAGAAGGTATTTATAGCAAACCAAAGGTAAACAAGGCTAAAGATCATAAGAAAGAGAGAGGAAAAGAACAAAAGAGCAAAGCAACAAAGGCGAATAGTGCCCAAAAGTAAGATTCCTGACAAAAAGTAAAAGAAGACGCTCACTCATGGCTATACAAAACCCATCCGTGACCAGCAAAAGACAAAGACCAGAGGAGTACAAATCAAGACCCTTCTTCCGCTTCTTTTCAACAGAAAATAACCCGGAGAAAGCTCGGGGACTGCAAGTACCTACCACAGAAAAACATATTTTTAAATTTTTTGACCCTCCAGCTTTTTTTTACCAAAAAAATAAGAGGCTCGGGGGCTACACTCAATGAGTGCAATTTTTGCAAAATTACACTCGCTGCACTCAAAGGAAAAAGAACCCGAAGGACATCAAGCAAAAGTGCACATCAGCCAAAAAAAGAATCAAAGAAGACCATCTCAAGATTTCACTTCAAGAAGGACCCGGATTAAGACTACAACAACTCGGCCCTTGAAGCTCAATCATGAAATGCTCGGGGGCTTGTCGATGGGGAACCCTACGGGCCCCCCATAGATCATACTGCAGGGAGGTAGCCCTTGGTAACAAGGCCTACAACCCAATCGCCAAAAAGAACGCGGAGCAAAGCAACGTGCAAAACTGAAACTCCAACGCAAACTATACAAGGAAAGGCGCCCGAAGTGTAGCTTAGGACTCTGACCTTGTATCCGAATAGGACGCAAACAACGCCTCTCAGCGCCTGGACTATAAAGGGCTGGTGAGGGTACCCATTGTAAGGAGAGAACGCATACCCGATACTCAAAGCAATACAACGCAAACAAGCTAATGCCAAAACTGGACGTAAGGTTATTACTCGACCAAGTCGAGGGCCTGAACCAGTATAAATCGTGAGTCTCTTTGCGTAACCGCCGAATTCCGCTATTTGCCGAAGCCCGAACAACTGTCCCGGGTACTCCCATGGTAGACTATCGGTGGTAAAACATCGATAGAAGCCTGCCATCCCACATCGAATCGTGGCCATCGGATTTGATTTAGGTATTTTATTATCCCTTAATTTTAATGAAGATGAATTTCTGTGTGTATTTTTCTGGGTGCATAATGGTTGGAAGCTCTCAGCGGAGGACGTTTTCCGAGAAGACCTAGTATAATTTTGATTGATCCATTATAGGAGAGACTACCAAAAAAAAAACTAAATAATCCTGTATGGTTACTGCTGTAGCTACTATACCTACACTAAACGCACCTAATAATTAATTAGTAATGCACCTAGCAGCTCGAGCACCATCAACAGCCCATATGTATCCACGGCTACGAGTCGGCCACGAGCGGCGGCGAGCCGGGCGGCCGGAAGATGCCCTGCCCGGTGGCCAGGATGGCCCGCAGGTCGAACTCGGCCTTGAGCCTCGCGAACCGCTCCCACCTGGCGGCGCCGAAGTGTTCCGCCCACTCGTGCTGCGCCTTGTGGTTGGGCAGGTACTGCTTGGCGCCAATGCTCGCCTCCGCGCAGAAGTCGAGGATCCGCTGGTTCTGCCGCGCCAGCGCCTCCAGGCTCTCCGGCGCGCCCGGCAGCGCCGACCGCAGGAACGCCACCAGGTAGAACACCTCCTCGTCCGGGGTCACCACCGAGCTCCTCGGGTCCCACCTGCGCGCGCCAACCAACAAACAAGCACACCCGGTCAGCTCACGGTCCAGTTCAGATTTCTTTAGAACTGCAATTGCCAGATTACCTAACCGACTCGAAAAAGGTTTGGAATATGGACAGCAGAGTATGGAAAAAGCTGCGGTTTTTAGCAGGATCGTCTGATGATTCTGATACGGCTTTTTAGGTGGGTTGTGTATGCGCTGAAGCTGAAAAGCAACAAACAATTGGTGCATCTACAGAAAGTAAAAGACGATCGGGTCTCGGGCCTCGGCTAAGGAATGCCAATTCTGACCGCGCCGAGATTGATGATGGGCGCTGCATCGCGTCCATGGCGGTAGAATAGAATAGGCCGTGTCGCGCAAGTGCGCGGTATGTCAGCGGCCATTCAATCAGGCGCCAGATTCGGCTCACGCAGTTCGGCAATTGATTAATCCGCTTTTGCCGCTGATGGGCTGGTGATTTGTGTGCGTCGCGCCAATCATGGCACACTCGATCGCAACACATGACGGCCTGCGGGGTGTGCGTGAGAAGCCTGGCATCCATATCGAATCATAGCCATTAGATTTGATTTAGTTGTTTTATTAGTCTTTGATTTTAATGAAGATAAATTCATGTGTGTATTTTTCTGGATGCATAATAGTTGGAAGCTCTCAGTGGAGAACGTTTTCTGGAAGGACCTAGTATAATTTTGATTGGTCCATTATAATAGAGATAATAGAGATGGTAGATAGGGAAGGGAGCTTCAGGAGGAGATTGAGGTGCCTTTGTGTTTCGGTTTCAATTTATGGATTAGAATTTGATTTGTATCACGAAAAGAACGAGAGAATTATGTATTTTGCACTAAAACAAATTGGTCTTTTATATTTGGCACTAGAAAATTTGAATTTACTTATCTAGCATCGAGTTGAAATTTTCTTTCGTAAATGGTACTGCCGTCCATTTACACCGATAACAGTGTTAAGTGGCTAGCAAAATGACATAAATACCTTTGATCATAGCAAAAGTCAATGTTGCTAAATAGGAAAAAAATAAATAGACAGGTTGTCAAATAAGAAAATCATAAATATCATAAATATACTTTGAACTAAAATGTGGATTTTTGATAATTGAAGATTTCAAATAAATAATTAATAAATTTCAAATTGGTAATAGCAGGTACAGATTATGCCCCTCACTCTTCCTTTCATCTCGGCCACAGATCAAGGATGCATGGCTCGGGATGACTGCTGGTTGAAATATGTAACTTATATTTTCAAGGTATTTATCTTTTAGTTTTTTTAAAAAAAAAGAAGAGTATATGCCGTTGTCATAACATCATGGCTCAAGAGCAAAGCACACCATGCATGGCTCGGCCGGCGTTTGCTGCCGAGCGCACGTGGCCGGCGGAGCACGCGGCCCGGGCAACGCGCGGAGCTCGCAGCCTTGGCGGCGCACGGTGCGCGGAGCACGCGGTCTTCGAGGAGCTCGCCCAACATGCTGCTGCTGCTCGCCATCGACGGCCGTCGCGGAGCTCGCCCGACGTGCTGCTGCTGCTGCTCGCCATTGGCGGCGCACGGGGCTCGCGGCCTGGGCGGCGCGCCAAGGACGCGGCCGGCGCGAAGCGAGCGAACTGGGCGGCGTATGGAGCACGCGGACGGCATGGAGCAGGCGAGCCGCCGCGGCGGTGGCCACATGGCCATGCGGGAAAGCAGCAGCACGTCGGTCTGGGAGCTCCGACGTCATGCAGCACAGTCATGCGGGCAAGCAGCAGCAGCACGCCGGCCGCGTCCTCCGCATGCCGCCCAGGCCGCGAGCTTCGCTCACCCGCGTGCTACTGCTGCGCGTAGAAGAGGCCGCGTTTTGCGTAGCATAGCCGCCGCTCATCCCACGCCCGAAGCGACATGACCGGCGTCGCGTCGAGCTCCAGCGGCATCGCGTCATCTCTGAACCCAGCGGCGAGGGAGCTGTGGTGCCACCGGCCGCCCATTGGCCTCATCGAGCTCGGCATCCACAACGCGTTCGGCCTAAGCTCCATGCGCACGCACGACGGGCGAGGCTCCTGCGACGCCTACTGCGTGGCCAAGTACGGCGTGAAGTGGTTTCGCACGCAAACCGTCATCGACAGCCTCGCGCCACGGTTCCACCAGCAACGCTTCTGGGGCGTGCACGACCACTGCACCGTGCTCACCGTCGTCGTCTTCCACAACTGCCAGATAGGCGAGAAGGGTGGCCTCATGTCCGGCGACCCCGTCAAGGACATCCTCCTCGGCAAGGTGCGCATCCGGCTGTCAACGCTCGAGACCGGCCGCATCTACACGCATGCGTACCCTCTCATCTCCCTCCACGGCGGCGGCATCAAGAAGATGGGCGAGCTCCAGCTCGCCGTGCGGTTCTCGAGCACGTCAACGTTGGGCCTGCTCCAGACGTATGCGTAGCTGCACCTGCCGCCGATGCACTACCACTGCCCGCTGTCCATCGTGCATCAGGAGACGTTGCGGCGGGAGGCGGTCACGCTCATCGCGCACCGGCTGAGCCGGATGGACCCGCCGCTGCGGTGGGAGTGCGTCGAGCACCTCTGCGAGGCACACTCGCACCACTGGAGCATGTGGCGCAGCAAGGCCCACTTCTTCCGCCTCATGGCGGCGCTCAGGTGGTTCGTCCACATCTGCCACTGGAAGAACCCGGCGTTGGCGTCGAGGTAGCGGAGCTCCGCGACGCCGTCGTCGTACGCCGCGGGGAACCGCCGTGGAAGTAGACGACGACAGGAACGGGGGCCGGCTCGGCGTCCGCGTCCGCGTCCACGGCGGGTGAGGGGGAGAAGACGCGTGCCCACAGGCCGCGGGAGGCGTCGATGGTGACATCGGCGGAGCGCACACCCGAGGCGTCCGGGCGGGACGTGGCACCAGACTTGAGTTCGCCGAGGGAGAAGAGAAGGTGCCAGACGCTGCCGTCCCAGCGGTGCGCTAGCGCGAGCGTGGCTAGCTGGACGCGCACCGTCCACGGCAGGGACAACGTCTCGCGGGCGTGGTCGTCGGAGCCTCCCATTTCTGGCAGTCCGTTACGATACACACCGGCACTCCACCTCACTGCCAGTCTGCCACAGTACTCAGTACCGAAGCAGTGTCAAACAAGGTCTGCACGGAACGAAGCAGTGTCAAAGAAGAGAAGGGGCATTTTGGTACTTCTGAAAGAAACATGACAGGGCCAACGCAGTCAACCGACGGAAATGGACGGAAGTGTCATTTACAGAAGAAAATTTTAACTCGATGCCAAATAAGAAAGTTTAAAATTTTTAGTGCTAAATAAAGAAGACTGATTCGTTCCAGTGCCAAATACATAATTGCCCCTAAAAGAATTATCCTGCTCTAATCTTGAACTGTTGATTACTGATATTTTATAACAACGTGTGTGGGACAAGATAAAAGTTAGTTAATTGGAGGGAACTTAAAAGTTTACACCACTAATTTTGGGTTAACGAGTTCAAATTATGACTGTATATAATTTAGCCAAGTATCGACAGAAATGTTTGAGTGAGCCATCATGTTTGCTGAGTAATGGAGACCAGGTCCAACCTACCCATAGAACTATGGGAAAGGCTAGCGCCTGGACGTCCGGATAGGGGCTAGCGTCTAGATGCCCCCACGCGCACGCCTGCTTCACGTGGGGCCCACGCCGCTCTGTGTCCCATGCCCGCTCCGTTTCGATTTGTGCCTGCACGGTTTCCCACGTCTGCCGCTCGTGCCCCCTCCACACCCACACGCATGTAGGCGGGCTCAGTAGCCGCAGAAGGTGGTTGCTGCAGATGGGGTCCACTGCAACATGTGCAACACCAGATCTACTTTTGCAATATGTAGAAAAAACATTTGCAACATACGTCCGAAACAGTTGAAACACTTGCAACATATGTCTGAAACACGAGGGAAACACGTGTTAAAAACATATGCAACATCCGGATGAAACACTTGCAACATAAGTGTGAAACATATGAAACACCGAGATAGAACACTTGCAACATAAGTGTGAAACATATGCAACACCCAGATAAAACACTGCAACATCTGTCTGAAACATTTGGAACAGACGCTTGCAACATACTTGTATAGCCATTACAACATGTGCAACATCCCGATCTACTTTTGCAACACCACATAAAACACCTGAAATATTTGAAACATACGCTTGCAACATCCGAGGAAAGAAGGGAGCGCGAGGTGCTGTCGGAGAAGCTCGCTACGGGTCAAGCCACTCCGGATCTTGTGATGTCGCGAGCTGAGGTCGAGCACCGCGCGGCGCCAGCGTCGACAGCGGTACGCCCTCTTGGTGGGGAACGGTGACATCGGCAGCACCTCGACGCGGCTAGGGACGGGGCACGACGCGACGAGGCAGAGTGGGCGTGGCGAGAGATGGAGCACGGCGCAGTGGCAGACGTGGCGTGGCTCGACGCGAGATGGGGATGCCGCCGCGAGGCAGCTTGGGGCGGGCGGACGGCGCGGTGAGCCATGGCGAGCGAAGCGAGGAGTTGGGGATTTCTGTCGACTGTTGCAGTGTAGACGGGGTAGATAGAGGAGAGAGCGTAGATGGACCTGTTGGGCCGGTTGCTGTGTTGGAGCGAGCGCGGAGCAGAGCATATGATTTTTTAAGATTCTGACCGTATGTTCTGCAGCATTACCATATAACTATATTTGGGCTTTTGGGCTGGGCTGGGTTTATTCTCCTAGGGCCTGGTTCGTGCCCCCCGCTGTTCTCCAGATGCGAACCACCAGATGTAACTGATGAACCACCACCTCCTATAAAATGTGTTTGTTGTATATATGAAATAACTAAGGCCTCACTAGACTGAAAGTGTCTGTAATATGTTTAATGCCCATGCTTTTTTGAATGACCACCCTGTTCGCTTGGCTAATAAGCCATGGCTGAAAGTACTGTTGGCTGATTTGTTGTGAGAGAAAAATATTGTTCGTTCGGTGAAAAAGTACGAATTATAAGCCAAACGAACCGGAGGCAAGTTGCAAACTTGCAATACTCAAAGCAGAGAGGCCGTTTTCGTTGCTGTCGCTATCATCGCAAGTTGCTAGGCACTTGCTTTGTCATTCCCACGTCCATAGTCATGCTGTGAAACCGTGTGATCGGTAGGTCCAGCGTGACAACAAATGCAGTCATCATTATGGCAACTAGGCGCTGATCATGTGTACTTATAAATTCACCCAGAACAGAGTAATGGGCAGGGTCCACTGCATTAGTTTGTGCAGAAATCAGGACGCTGGAGAACTTGGATCTGTAGAGAGATCTCCAGGGAATACTGAAATTTCAGCGAAATTCTGTGGCAACTTCATTCACATGAAACATTTCAGTTCATGTTTGGATCGGAACGTTGGGGCTCGGTTGGGTCATGGATTACAGGCTCCTTCAAACCACCAATAGAAGCAAGCGCAAGGTTGTCAAGACTCAAGACCGCATATTCTAGATTGGAGGTCTTCACATATGATCGCAGTCACATGATCTTAAATATAAAATCATAGAAATATAGGTTTTATTGACTAGATTCCCATAATCAAGTTATTTAATTCTGATCGTAAAGTTGTAAAATCAATAAATCATATCACAACGAATCGAGATTTAAACAACTATCAGCAAGTGTCATTCCCTATTTCCCATGAATTTCACCTAGATGCACATGGACATGTGGTTATTGTTTTTATTTTAGGTTGCGTTGGTAAAAAAAAAAGTGGAACTACTATATGAATGCTTGAGTGTTTATTTCCTCCCTAGTCCCTACACTCGAATTTCACTTACACTTAATCTTCACCCTGCCTCTCCAACTCTGGCGAGATTAGGCTTCTCTGACAAGACTAGGTTTAGTATTCAGGAATTTCATGAGGGTCAATGTTGGGGTTTGACCCTGTAAAGGAAGAGCTGGCAGAGAAGGTTCACCTAGCAACAGAGGCAGTTGGTGGGCAGGGTGGCAAGTGCCTTGCTGGTCAGGTTGGTACTGGATGGCCGATGGGGAAGGTTAGGACATAGCCCTAGAGATGAGCGCCATGTTATTTTGGAGGAGGAAAGAGACATGAAGAGAACAATAGGCTGGCATTTCAATTTTGAATCACTAATGAAGAGCTAAGGCTACCAAACAAGCTTATATAGGCCTCAAAAGACTATAGACACATCCCACACATAAGACAACGCCAAGGAGCAAAATGCAATGACTACATAGAACAAGAGAATTGACATCTCACAGTGTTAGCTAGACCAAGGATTCCATGAATTCCATTGGAAACATAAACTATAAGATGCTGCTAGTTACACCAAACATCTCAGCGGACAAACAGAACGATAGGAGATGGGATAGATGTGATTTGCATGAGAACTCATTGTATCTTCGGTTCTTCACTAACAAGCCAATCCCAGTTATATCAAGTGTGCCAAGCGGTTTTCAGAACAAGTTGTGCGCAGCTTCGATCTCAGAAGCAGGCTTCCAATAGGCAGCAACAGCAAAGGGCGGCTAAGCTGTGCAAACAGAGAGAAAGAATTCCGTCAGGAAATGGTATTCATGCACATTACAAAAACAGTAATTATTTTATTTTGCTGTTACAAAAAAAAGAAATCTAGAATAGAGCCGATCAGTATTCATTGGCATAATCCAGCGGCGTTGGCAAGTGGAGTAGTAACAGCGCAGCACTGATCATGAGTCCTCCCCCGTATCACCCAAAGATGTCTCGGTTGGCAGAACAGGTCAGACAAGAAAAAGAAATCGAAGACAACAGGCGGAACAGTGTTACTTTTCAGCCATGGAACAGTGTTTTCCTCTCACAACATTTCCGCATAAGCATCAGCATAAGCCAAATTTCAGCAACAGCGAACAGGATGAGCATAATCCCTTGATTCCATTGGCTTTTCCGAGAGCGGTTAGCCTCGGGCGACAAAGGCAAGGCACGAAAGCCATAGACAACACGGAATACAAGCCTGGACGCAATCACCATCAGTAACTAAACAGCGACGTGCCGGTAGCTTTCCCAGAATAAAAAAAAAATTGCAGCAAATGTTTTGAAATTGCAGCTGTAAATAAAAAATAGATTCGTCAAACTTATACGGTCCTTTTGCACATAATCAATACTGCTACCTATCAAGTAAGACCATAGGAGTAATGACCTAACCTCTCCATTCAAAATTATAAAATATTTTGGCTTTTTTGATATATTGTTTTACTATGTCTCTAGACATAATGTATATCTAAATGTATAGCAAAAACTATGATTCTAAAAAAACTAAAACGTCTTATAATTTGGAATGACAGAAGTATTTTTTTAAAAAAACTAAAAATTATCCTGCGCATGTTCGAATCCTGATTAATAGTACATGCATCGGTAGCAATAAATTATTAGCTTTTGTTAGTTGTTTGATTAATGGACTAACATCAAATAAGGGCTTAGCTAAAAATAGTTTCATTAGCTCCCTTATTTGAATGAATTAGAGCTAATTTTTAGCTGCTAGGACGCAAAACAGCAGGTCCAATCAGCAGATCGGAACCTAGAAATGTCCTACCTCCCTCCACAAAAGAACCCAATTGTCACTTTCCAAAAAGTCAATCCATTTAAACTTTGATCAAAATTATATAAAAAAAATACTGACATTCTTTATACAAAATTAGTATCATTAGATTAGTCATAGAATATATCTTTATAATAAATTTATTTAAAGACATAAATATTAATATTATTTGCTATAAATTTGGTTAAATTTAAGCTACTTTGACGCACGCATCCTGTAATTGCATTTTTTTGCGGACGATGGGAGTCCTACCACTGTACGAGTATACTGGTGACAAGATGCGTCAGACGAGATGCAATGTCAACTTCATCCAACGAGACGAGACGTTGGGAGCACTCTGGATGCTCAGACGGGAGACGGCCGAGCAAATACAAACGTCGTGGGCGTCGTGGGGACCACGCTTAGGGCGGAGCATACACGGCCGGACTGGACCCGCCGCGACCGCGAGTCCGCGACCCACCCAACCGCTCGCCAATTGGCGCTGGCAGCTGGCAGCAGCAGGCCAACCGCGCCCACGTCTGCGCCACACGGCACGCCCACTAGGCCACTAGCGCCCCCGCACAGGTCGGTCGTCTCCGGCGAGCCACGGCGAAAATGAAAACGAATCGGCTACTCCAAGATCTGGAACCGCGTGGAATCGGGGGTGAGAGGGGGCGAGGCGAGGAGAGCACGTACCATCCCTCCATGAAGGAGGGCCCGCTGCTCTGCTGCTGGCGGGGCGGCGGCTGCGCGTACGGCGGCGGGTAGCCCTGCTGCGGGTACCCCTGCTGCGGAGGGTAGCCCTGCGGCGGGTACCCCTGCGGTGGGTAGCCCTGCGCCGGCGGAGGGTATCCCGCGGGCGGGTAGCCCGGCGGCGGGTACGCGTCCTTCCCGGGATAACCTGCAGTGGGCACGACGGATCCACGTCAGAGGGACGAGGCGCCATCGATCGCGGAAACAGGGAGGGTGCACGAGAACTGAACAGACGTGCCTTGCGGCGGCGGCACGCCGACGGGCGGCTGCTGCTGGCCGTAGTAGCTCATCGCGGCTGCGGCAGAGGATCCGGGTGCTTAGACGGGGACGGTGGGCGGGCGCCGACCGGCGGTAAGTAATATAGATAGACAGGGCTCTAGACAGGCGGGCGGAGCTGAGGGGAGATATTTATTTGGCAAGAGGGGGGAGGGTGCACAGCGGGCAGTTGGAGCCCGGCGCTGCCTGCTCCTGCACCTGCAGCAGCTAGCCGGTGCCGGTAGGACCAGGAGCGCGTCGCAACCGCGTGGGCTTGGGTCCGCCATGGGCCCCGGCCCTGCTGCGATGTAGCCGTTTGGCCTACGACGACCGGGGGCCTGTTTGGCTGGTATTAAAGTCGGCTGATAAATCGGTTGAAACTGTTTTTGTTGTGAGAGAAAAATATTATAAATTAGATTATAGCTGATAAGCCGGCTGATAAATTCAAGCGAGCAGCGCCCAAGTGTCAGCCAAATGGACACACAGACACGGAGCCAGTTTCAGCGTGTCATATTAGGGTGCTTATACGCATGGAGAATCATGAAACATCCAAATAAGACCCTAGTACCTCCAACGTAAACTAAACAAATTTACTTTGCCAATTAAATATAACCAATTAAACTAATCACTGTTCTCAGAAGCTTGCATATTTCGGTCCCGTTTGGTATAGCTCTGCCATTGTGGAGCATTCTTTTTGGCTCCATGAACAACTTCATTGGTAGAGGTGAAGTTGTTTTGGAAAAAAAAATTTGATTAAATAGCTTCTCATGGTTAATAGCAGAGAGAGCTGGGAGAAGATAATATTTTCAGCTTCATCAACCAGCACCCACCCGTGTGAGAGCGGGTTTTAAGCGGTTCTACTTGAGGAGCTATTTTATTTCAGCCCGTTTGGTAAAAAAAACAGTTTCAAACAAATCCTAAAGCTGCTCTGCAACAAACAGATTCAAACCAAGCGTCCAACGCCTCATTGAGCAGTGGTACGAGCCTGTGCTCAGACCCATGGTGGCAAGAGAAATAATGAAATTGCCTCTAAACGCCTCATGGCATTACGGGCGTGTTTAGTTGGGAGCCTGGTAAGCAGGTTCCTTTCCAAGCATCAATCCTGGACGCTAGGCAACCAAAATTGATAGTCTAGATTCGCTGCCCGGCAGACAACCTTGCCTAGCGGTAGAACCAAACAGACCCTACATGCTTGAGCAACCAACTAGTCGTATTCATTGGATAGCCGCAACAGAATTCGGAAAAGAGATTCAAATCTTACTTTTGCAGGTGAGTGTCAACTTCGGTGCGCGGCAGTTTCCAAAACTTAGCTTATTTTGGTTGCAAAATCATAGATGAATCACATTTTCCCGACCATTTATCCTATTCTTAGCATACCTGCCAATGAAAAAAAAGGTTTTATATATGTGCTTATCCAGTTTCAACCATGGACGCTGTGGATATCAACTTTTTGTGTCTTTGTCTATTATTACGCAGATGTTTTGTTGGCCAAAACACCATAGGTTAACCACTTTGGGCAAACTGAGGATGAAAGCACTAGCGATCCCTAACCAGTCTGGTAGGAATAGGATGCAGAGACTAATACTAGATTACAATTACCTCAAATCCTCGATACCCTCCACGAAAAAAAAAAAATCCTCGATACCCTAAGGACAACTCTAGTGTGAGGATCGAACCGAACTAATACAATTGGATACCATGGCTAGAGGTTCGACCATTTTATGCTAAATCGATGAGTGAGACCTGCATCACAATAGATAAGCTAAAAAACAGCTCTTTTCCCTCCTCTAGCATGTGTCAGGAGCTTACATGCATGCCAGCCATCTGCAGCCAGTGGCAGATCTAGGATTTTAAAGTTGGGTATTTTCAACCATAACTGAATATCACCGGCTGCATGTCACACCACGCCATCGCGTCTGTGTTCGTACACATATCGCGCCTTATGTTCAAGTGGGAATTAAGATTTGGATGACACTTGATGATTAGGTGTAGGTAAGGGGCGGTAGATACACACGATGCCCATCATGCACCCATGTGTGGTTGAGAGATGGAGAAAGACCCTAGTTGATAGATTGGCGAATGACAATTTATATGAGCTCAAGTGTTGGTGTAGTATGCTAAGATTAGGCCAATAAGCTACACTTTTTATATGTGAATACAAGAAAATGATGAAAAATGAAATGCAACTAACATATTATTTGTATACTTGATATATACATAATGGTTTGGTAAATTTGTTGGGTATTCCAAGGAATACTCGGGCATCTATATTGGATCCGCCCATATTTGCAGCAGTCAATTTGAAGGTCTGATCAACGGCTTGCTCTGTCATCCTCTAGATCACTTGAGTGCTCCGCCTCATCATATGCTGGGTTGCGGGGATCTTGATCTCTTCTCTGGATCTCCTCGTTCTCCTCGTAGCGGTTTTCCCCCCTTTGAGGCTTCCTTCCCCTAAACGGCGCTAGTGGGCGTCGGTTGGAGCCCAGATGTGCTCATAGGCAATGCTATTCACGTCTGCCGCCATTGGCTCCGACTCAATGCCTCACAGTTTCTAGTTGTCGTCTGTTAGATCCAACTCAATACCTTACAGCTGCATGTGGGCTAGAGTTCTTTAGAACACGTCATTGGTGGTGGCACGGGTTAGCAAGTAGGGCTTGCAATCGCTTCGGTCTGTAGGCAAAGCTGGTAGCTGTATCAGGTTGTGTTTGTTAAGTGTTAAGCGTCGTAATTCTGCTCTCTCTCCTCCTCTCGTCGAGTTGTAATTGGCCTTATTTGGTAGGGTTTATGAGACTCCTACTCTGCTACTCTATCAGGAACCAGTGTTGAAGCCCATGAACCTGTGCCTGAGAAGTTTAATAGAGAGAGGACATATATTTTCTTGTGTATATAACTTTAACTTTAACTTTAACATCGTTAGAGCAATATAAATAAAATCTTTAATAAATTAATATTATATGATACAAATAATGTTATTTTTTGTAATAAAGAAATGAATATAATAAAATATATTAAAGGTATTTCGGCCACAACTATTACCGATAACCAACGGAAAATAGGAACAAGAGTACTCATTTCCTCGAAGAGCTGCAACAGTGAACTACCGAACGGGACATCACTAACCCAGGCAAGACATTGTGCGCTGCACCAGGCACTCGTTTTTGAGATCGCCTGGCTCAGGCCACCCCTGCCTCGCCCAGTCAGCTATCCAGGGCTCCATCCAAATGCAGCACAGGCAGCTGTTGACCCAGGCAAGTTTGGTTCAGGCCACGAACCAAACAAGCCCTATACGCCTCCCATTGTACACATGCTAACTGAAACTAAAATTACGGTCACTACCATGTGGGAGTGGCGAAGATAATAAAACGCACCACCATTTTATACTGAAGGTAAGCATTTTGCTGTACTGCTGTGTGCCCTATAAATCTGAGGGAAATCCGAACAGTTACAATATACAGGAGAGTATATTGTTTTTCCACCTATATTTTCAGGCACTGAACGATGTTCAGTAATCCCATCTTTCTAGCACAAGGGCATGAAACTTTAGAAGCGCGGGCTTTATCTATTCACAATTTATTCTCCCATAATCAGCCCAGCAGCCGCTATACACTAAGCTTGGGCCGGTAATCTATGCCGGCAAATTTCTTTGTAATGGAATCCACACACGCCATTCTTATTCTTTCTGGTGTCGCCGGGTTGTCGAGTGGGAACCAGCCCAAGTGCCCCTCCTCAGCCCTTGCCGCAAAGATCGCGTCCTTTATCGCAAATAAGACAGTGGAGCCTAGGAAAAATGGTGGCTCTCCCACGGCTTTGGAAGAATGAATAGCCTTCGGATTTGGAACCCCCTGCAACGAAAGAAGTGAAGATGAGTCATTTTGGAATAACTCAACACCTGAGAGAAAATAATTTTGTTCACCAAGACAAAAAACTTTAGTATAATTCAAGCGCTGTAAAAATACCACCAGGTCAATCTTTAGATGGTTCTCTTTGTATTTATGCCATTATGGAGATTTCATGTCATCTATTTCTGCTCAGACTTAATAAGAACAAATATGTTCACGTCCATGACATTTAGGCTCTCCTTTTTGCACATAAACACAATCCTTAAATTAAGTGGTAGAACCTCGCTAAAATAACCTTATGATGTTATAGTAGCTACTAACTAATTGATATTGTCCCACTGGCTATGTAAATTTGTCACAGTACCCCCCCAACAGTAACAGTTAAAATAAAAAACTTCATCAGTCTGATTCTTCTCCCCAAAAGGAAAACAACCACTGCAAAAAAATGTGAATATGAACTTAATATATTTACCTTTAATAGAGAAACCTTGAAATTTAGGGGTACATCATTTACAGAGGGTATTTTGTAAGAACCAGGACCACAGGTGAATAGGTGTCCAGGTCGAATCCACTTATGGTTATCATCCCCCCATTTTAGCTCTTCCATGGCTGCCCAGCCCAATCCTTGGATAAAAGCTCCTTCAATCTGAAATACAGTATGTTAAACTACAGAAGGCAATGAAATGAGAAATATGTAGAAGGAACCTCTCTTTCATGTTGCAGCAAAACATTTCCTCTGCAGAGGACATACCTGGCCAATGTCAATTGCTGGATTAATTGAAAAGCCGAGATCCATAACAATATCAGCTGTCCTTGTGTAAAAATCCCCAGTTAGGGTGTCGATCTCAACTTCTGCAAATGCAGCTCCATATGTGAAATAATTGAATGGAGTTCCCTTGCCAATCGTCCAGTCAAAACCAATATTAGGTGTAGAATAAAACCCATGAGCAGACAGATCCACACGTTCCATGTAGCATGCTTGAGCCAACTGGCAAAAATGTATAATATCCACATTATAATTAGTTAAACCATAAATTTATGTAGTCAAAATTTTCAAAAAGATAATTTTAATTCAATAATTACTACAGTTGCAGGTATTTAGGTGTGACAAGAAAATTATTTAAAACTTGAAATAGTCAATTTGTTAGTCCCAACAGTCAAAACACTAAGTTGGGAGCATCTAAACAAATGATGGTTACTTGAAATAAAGCTAACACATAACTACAAATTATCAAACATGCAAACAAACTTACGATTTTCACAGTTCAATGAAGGTTCGTGTTCACACCAGAGTCAATAATGTGGTCCAACCACTAAAGAAAGAGGATAAGACATTGACATTACCTCTGCAAACGAGTTGTGGGTTCCTTTGCTAGCAATGGGTTCCATTCGAACCTTGATTTGCTGACAAGCATCCAAAACTGCAGCTCCATACAGATCTGAACTAGCAGAGGCTGCTGTTGGTGATGCATTTGGGACCTAACAGATGGAATGATCATGTGTGACCACATCACCTCATTGTAGTGGCACAGCTTATAAATAGAAGTAATAAAAGCAAGTACATCTAGTGTAAGATCATGCAGAGCAAAGGGGTACATCCATGTGTCAAACCTCACCTTATCAGTACTTGTCTCTGATATAAATACAGAGCTAAGAGGGATATTGAATGATGAAGCAGCAACTTGGGCTATCTTTGTGTGCAAACCCTGTCCCATCTCAACCCCACCATGTGTTACCAAGACAGTGCCATCAGTGTAAACTTGCACAAGAGCGCCAGCCTACATTGTTCATCCATCGAAACTTATCTTAGATTGAATAAGGATGATGAAACTAAAGAACTTAAGTCAATGCCATGTCTAAGTTTACTGCTGCTTTGATAATTTTAGATGGAACCTCTATGATTCAAGCATGGGTTCCATAAAATTGGGGATGGTACTGGAGTATAAATATGGCAATAAATAAAAAGCACAATCATGGTTCCAAATCCACACAAACCAAGGTCAGTGTCACTGCACCAATAGAGTCCAAAAAGATATTTCAGTCGGACACCCGAGTCAGATTTGAAGTGAAATTCTGTTAGTCAAAAAAAAAAAAAAACTGCCGAGTGGGACACTAACAAAGGTACAACAGAAAGTAAAACCTTTTCTACTGCAATCGTGATGGGTCACAGGACCAGTGAGAGGATACACTGATACTGCTGACAAGATAGTATAACCATCAAATAGCATGCTATGTGTTCTGGCAGTACATTCACCAAAAAAATGATGTGATCAATCAGAAACTAAATTCAAATAAGAAACGTGCAACAAAGAAAACAACAGAAGAAAAGCAACCAAATTTTATGGCAATTGCAACTTAACTATGTGAGTGTATAATTTGCCATAAGTTAAGCAATTGTGTGGGTCTGTGGTCTCAACTAAATCACACCTTTAAAGAATTTTCATGCATCAAATAAAAAAAAAGGGCAGACCGCCGGAGGCTCCCACATGAGTGGGGTCTGGGGAAGGGAAAAACCGAGGCAAGCCTCCCCCCCGCAAAATCTGCGGGGAGGCTGCTTCGAACCCGCGACCTAGTGACTCAGTGAGACAATTCTCACCACTGCACCAGGCCTGCCCTTCATTTTCATGCATCAAATATCAAAACTAAATCAGTAATCCCACAAACTCCAATTCGTAATGATAGATTGGCAGAACTTTCATGGTGGATCACCTGATTCATGAATTTTGCAGTGAAGGATATGCCAAATTTTGTGGGAATCATGGCAATTCCTTGCTTCCTCCAGCGGTTATTACTGTTAAAACTATTCACAGCTTTGCGAGCTTCCACAAAATTACAAGATGCTTTTAGTTGATCCCAAACTGAACCTATTGTACAATTCTGGAGCAACTGGCCATAATGCAGCACAACTCCATCATTGTGAAAATTAAGTTCCTGTCAATACTCAAATAGGTTAATCCCACGATAGTGTGACAAGGCCAGTACCATTCACAACACATGTGTATGCTTACTTTTATCTCCTCAGGACTTCGTTGGAGTTCTGTAGCTATATGGTGAATCCAATTCTCTGCAATCAACAAGCCTTGTGGACCACCAAAACCTCGGAAAGCAGTGTTACTTGGGAAGTTTGTAAAGCATACTTGCCCATTGATTCTGATGTTTGCTATGTCATAGACATTTTCTGAATGAAACATAGCACGCTCCAGTACTGCAAGGGACAGATCAAGTGAATGACCACCGTTGTTATAAATTTCCAGGTCTAGGGCCAGTATCTTCCCTTCATTGGTAAATCCCACCTAAAAGATCAATGGGGAAGTTAGTTAATCCTAAATACTACAAAAGAGAAGAAAAAAGTTCGGTATATGAACGTTCACTGGTTATTACATGACAGTTGTGGAAAGTATTCAATATACAGCAATTAGCATTCCCAATTAACTGCAACGCTCTCTATAAAAGCAGGGTAACCCTTTTTTTTTTTTTTTTTTAAAAAAAACACATGGCCTCTTGATTTTTTTGGATAAAAACTGAAAGACATACTGTTAAAGTCTTAATACCTTATATTTCCCAAGGAAACTGTGCCTCTGTCCAGTTGATATCATGTCAACGTCTCTGTCCAAAACAAGCTTTACTGGCCTTCTCAGACAGAAAGAGGGTACAGATGCTGCTGCAGCAAATATTGCTGATCTGGTTTCTTTTCCACCAAATCCGCCACCAATACGCTTAGTCTTGCAAACAACTTTTGATTGTGGAAGACCAAGAACGCTAGCAACATATTTC
Organism: Miscanthus lutarioriparius; assembly: GCA_904845875.1. Lineage (NCBI taxonomy): Eukaryota > Viridiplantae > Streptophyta > Magnoliopsida > Poales > Poaceae > Miscanthus > Miscanthus lutarioriparius. The sequence continues at coordinate 45,965,767 of CAJGYO010000001.1, forward strand.
TGATGCTTCTGCGGAGCCTATAAATAAACAACAATATGTTAATGACAGAGACTGAACAGCTAGTATACAACAACAACAACAACAACAACAAAGCCTGTCAGTCCCAAGCAAGTTGGGGTAGGCTAGAGTTGAAACCCACCAAGAGCCCCTAGTCACGGTTCAGGCACATCAATAGCTGCTTTCCAAGCACTCCTATTCAAACATAGATCTCTAGGTATATCCCAAGCTTTCAAATCTCTTTTTATTGCACTCACTAATAATATGGGAACAGAGACCAGGAGCAACATAAAAAAGAACTGCATTCCTAGCAGCTATTCATTCCTTAAACAAGTAGCCCCACAAATATAAGGTTGGCAAGTATAGTGCAACCCAAAGAATAAAATGAAATCTAAATTTTACAGCATTTTATCTTGAATTTGACATGAATTAAGTATGAAATGGTTCTGCTGGGGCTCCAGCATACTCATGTGATGCTTTTCTTTGGTATATGTTGTTTTGGACTGTTTCATGTAAATCTGTCGTGCTCGTGCACTCACTAACCCTGAAATTTTAACAGATAACCAAGGAAAAGGGACATTGTAAAAATATATTACTTCATGGAGATTTAATGAAAACAACTGTGTAAGTAGAATATTTGAAAAATTAACAATCTCAGGATCATGACAGGCAAGGCAGCTTCCACATGGTCACTAGAGCACTCTAGGACAAGGCATGTGGCAGTTTTGAGGCACACCATGGCACTAGTAGAACCAAAGGCGCCAGGTGGGTTGCACGGTGGTAGAAAGTAGGGGCAAACCAAAAAGGAACCTCAACAAAAAACAGGGAAATCTACCCCCTCAATGTGAATGACTTCTGTTCAATCGAAGCTATGGATGCAAGAACGTACTGAAACTTACAAAGATGACTTTATGGGTGCAAGATACATGATGGATCATTTTATTATAAATAAAAACCAACAATTAGTGGGACCGAGTAGACATTATGGGACAGTACAAACGTAAATATCTCTGACATGAATGCTACAGTGAAAACAGACAGAAGCAGGAGCCGGTCATCAGACAACCAAATCAGAAGGCCTCCTGACCAGCATCTATCAGTGTTAACCAGGTACCGTCCTAAAGTTTGCCGAGTTGGTCAGGAACGTAACACTAGCAGATTTGAAGCAATACCAAATTAAGTGGGTTTATGTTAAAGTTACTTCTGCAGATCTCCAGGTATGGGATTTATCTTAATGTTCCCTTCTACCTAAGTTATTTGCTAAAAAAAACACTATTCAAGCATGCAACAACACTGAGGGCGTGCTTGGTTCTCAGCCACATTCCACCAGGCTGCACCTGTGGTGGTGCCAAACTGGTGGCATAGAAATGAGCCACACCTGTGGTGAAAATTTCTACTGCAAAAGCTGTGGCGGCCGAAGCTCTGGAACCAACCAAACAGCAGCAATAAGGGGTGTGGCAGCCTTAGGTTTGGCGGTGGCCAGCAACCAAGCATGCTCTGAGACTTGTGCCTTCCATTGTGAATTTAAAGCTGTAAAAAGAGAGCATACTTGAGTAGATGAGACCATATGAATTTCATTTCCAGAATCCACTGGCCAGACAAGAGTGCATTGAGGTTCCATGTAAAAATGCTCTTGACCTCCAACATGAACTTGTCCTGATACAATTCTGTCACATGCACCAGACAGGAAACATTGTTCTACATCGCCTTTTACAAGGCTTTTCTTGGTATTTGGATGAAAGCTTCCATTCTTGACAGCTTCCTCTATAGATAAAATCGCTGGGAGCTCACAATACTCGATATGTACTTTGTTGGCAGCAGTTTTTGCATTATCATGGGTATCAGCAACAACAATTCCAATGATCTGCCAATAAGAAAGAGACGTAACTGATGAATTAACCTAGTTGTGAGATTTCACATAAACTAATATAGAAATCAGCGATAGTATGTACAGAATACAAGAAGATACCTGACCAACACAAGTAACAATGTCGGATGCAAAAAACTCCTCATCATGGATAATTGGTCCAGTATGGTTAACACCGGGTATGTCTTTTGAAAGGAACAGCCCAGTAAAGCCAGGGGAAGATTTGGCAAGTGAATCATCAATAGACAATATGTGAGCATGAGCCTTCTTACTCAGCACCAAAGCAGCATGCAAAGTATTGGGAGGTGTCGGTGTGTCATCAGTGTATTCAGCCTCACCAGTGACCTAGCAAAATGAAAGAAATAGCATATGAAGTAAATGAAAGGAAAATGCACACATGACATGCTGAACATTTTCAAAGAGGAAATATCAATGTTGCATGAAGGATGTATGAAATAAGGGCATGTTTGGTTCTCTCTAATAACTTTTATTTTTTTAATATTTTTTCCTTTTCCCCTTCTTGTTGGTTACAGGACATTCAAGTATTCAACTGAGCACGTAGATCTTTAAAGAATCATTAACTCAAATATAAGGGTGGCAGTTGGGGCGAGAAAATCCCATGTTCCCATCCGGCTCTAGCAAATGGGCATTAGAAGAACAGATGGAATAGAGTGTCTTCAGGCTGACAAGGTTAGTGGGCTGTGGGCCAAAAATGTTTTAGGTTCTTTCTCCTCAACTTCCTAAGCTAGGATTTTCCTTGCAAGCAAGAAAAAGGCAGAACAGGGAAACCAAGCTTGGTCTTAGTGAAGCACAAGATGAGTAAAATGAAGAAAGGTAAGGTGAGGTCTATCATGGCTTAAAGTTCTGACTGTACATCACATTCATTGCATGAATTGGAATACAAACATTTCTCATGTACAATTGATTAAGGCTCAATAGATTAAAAAAAACACGGACAAGCAATTGTTAAGGCTCAAGAATCCAAAGTAAGCTTGCTGACTCAGTTGCACCAGTTTGAGGGCTGTTGGAGGCTAGCTCCTTGGAGGGCTCTAGGATCTGGTTAGGTTGTCTTTGTAGAAACAGGAGCGTATTTAAAATGCTTGCAAGGTGTGAGCCATGAGTGAGTGGTTTTTGTACAGGGTCAACCCCCTTTCCTTTTCTTCTTAATATAAAGATATGCAGCTCTCCTGCGTGTTCGAGAAAAAACTTGTTGACACAACTGTTGGCAAGCTTTCATGACAGATCTACTGAACCACTGTCCCTAGATGCTATAGGATTGGCAGAGTAGGAGTAATCCTTGGGGGAGGAATTCACCGCAAATGGTTGTTTGTAATGTCAATGTGACCAAAACAGAATGGCATAAATCAAAATGTATGCAATGCTGGTTGATTAATAGTACCTGAAGCATAGCTGACATATGAACCATTGGCTGACCTACAGAAGTTCCTTGCCTTACTAATTCATAACTTTGAGTTCCAACAGTAACAGGCCTACTGTAAGGCTGTACAGCTGACAGATGATCTGCATGCAATCCATCTTCTAACAACCCTTTTATTTTCATTTCATGAGTAACAGAAAGGAAAAATTTGAAAAAGAAACTCAAAGTAAGCGATCTGCGAAATTCAATCATTCCACCAGGTGCATTCTCTGAAAGAGAGATGTCTTCTTTCAACAAATTGAAAGTATCATCCAGCAACCCAGAGTCCCACTTCTTTCCAGTAAGAAAGTTTTCGGTCCTTGAAGCACTAAGTGGAACTGCTGCTACCCCACCAAAGACAACTGAAACATCAGATATTATCCAATTTCCTTCAGCTTCATGTAAATACACACGCATTCCAGCATTAACCAAAGCAATATCATCCTCCCTTCTATGTGCCTGTTTAAATTCTTTGACATATTCAAAAGGCCTTGTCCATGGTAGTATAATAGAAAGCAATATTTCTTCAGGTTTCATATCAACTTTACGGTAACCAAGAAAGAAATCCTTTGCAAGGGTAGTTCTGACATTGCTGTTCACATCTATTATCTGGAATTTTGCACCTACAGCTATCCAAAGTGGATTTAGGTCTGATATTGGACTAGCAGTACAAATGTTACCACCAACAGATGCAACATTCCTGATTTGTGTACCAGCAAACCATTTTAACTGACGTACTATTGCCTGGCATGACGAAGTTTCAGGCAAATCACACTCTGCTATAACCTTTTTAAGGAAATTTTGAAGTTGTGCAAGTCTTACAGCAGAACCAATGTGTATGCCATCTTCTTTAACTTTGAGGGTATTAAGCTCTGGAATATGAGTAACTGAGATCATGACCTTATATTGGGCATTCTTAAACTTTGTTTCGACTCCCACTTCTGAGTTACCAATGATAAGCTTTGCGTCCAGGTAGCAAGATTTCAAATGTAATAATTGCTTTAGTTTAAGAGGCCTATACCATTTGATCTCATTGAACCCATTTAATTTAAGTGGCATAACTTTTCTCAACTGAAGTTCTGGGGGGAAGATGAGTTCCCTCTCGTTGTATGCACTCCCATCAATTTCATTGTATGAATAAGGTGAATATCTTTCCACAGACGACGATAATGAGGACTCATTAACATTGATATCTGTCTCATTCCTGCAGGAACATGGCTTCCCAGTAGAAGGGCAGATAGCTTGGTCATTTGCATTTTCTGAAGATGAATTGGTGTATGCCAAATTATCCGTTTTGGCAAACACACGGAAGGCGTCTATAATTGGTCGGTAGCCAGTACAACGACACAAATTTCCTGCAAGGCAGTCTTCAATCTGGTCTTCAGTAGGAGGCTGTTTGCTCGATCTCAGCAGAGCATACATAGACATCACAAAACCAGGGGTGCAAAATCCACATTGTGAACCATGTGCCTTAGCTAAACATTCCTGCAAGGGAAGCAGAGCATTATGATAGAAGAGGAAGGTGCACAGGTAGGAAAGGAATCTTTATTACTTATTAAACAATGACAGAATTGATCCATCTCATCTATCCTTAAAGTTGTCAAAATTAAACATGACAGAGATAAGATAACTTTTACAAGTTTTTTTTCCCTCTAAGACACAGGAGAACTGTGTTGGAAATAGCAACTCAAGTTGTATTGCAGTCCCCAAAGGAGAACAAGTCGGGGTAGGCTAGAGATGAAGCCCAACAAGAGCAGCCACAAACAAGACAAATCCCGTCCTAAGACGTTTTTCTTTCAGCGTGTATATACTTTAGATATGTTTTTTTTTCTTTTAAAACCCAACCATGGGTTTGTCTTTAGATAGGGAAGCACCATGCTGGTATGTTTTCCTTTCTGCATAGGAAAAGTTATCACTGGACCTATCTCACTATTTGGTATTCCTATTATGCTTTGATACCTTCTGTATACGTCATGGAAACGGCAAAAATTAAATGGTTTTCTACCTCAGCCATTTATTATAGACATATGAGAGCAGATGCCACATGAATATCTGCAAGTTATAAAAGAACAGCGCATCACCTGAACTGGGTGCAAACCACGCTGGCGATCTCCAATTCCCTCAACTGTGATTACATGCATTCCTTCCACAGAATAAAGTGGAGCCAAACATGCATTGATTGCAAAATGCCTGAATGAATAAGGTAATTTTATTTTACACGAAGCCTGCTTTGTAGCCAGTATAATACATATAAAATACAAAATTAAAACACACATAGCAACAAAAGTATATAGATTCTACATCCCATGCAAGGGAGTGATTGCAACTCTAACAAGGCAAAGCCAGTTTTTAGAAAGAAAACTAAAGAAGGTAAATATTGAAATATATTTCTGTTGTCACCTGTCACTTTAAGTTGGTTTAGGCAGAAAGAGAGATAGCGTTCAGAACATGATTCGTACAGGAATGTAGTTCTCACAGTGATTTCTTTGTAATTTGGTCATAGCAAGAGACCATGACAGTGCAGGCTCCACAACCACCTTCACCACATCCAAGCTTTGTTCCTCGAAGGCCAATATCTACAATGCATAGTTCAATAAACATTAAGAAAAGAACTGCACAACATGAATTAAAATACTTTGTCTATGTGTGATATTGTCTAAGTTAAAGCAGGTGTAACCTTCTGAAATGTTGCTACGGCACTATTTTTCAAACCAGATTGCACAAATAGATGCAAACTGAAAAAAAAGGCAACAGAATAGACAATCTGAAAATTAACTAACATGTAATGATCCTTAGATCATTTGTAGGCAGAACATTAGAGAGAGGGATAGCCTGGTTCAAAAGATAGTGACAACAGTGGATTTTTTGGAGCTTTTTGCCAGCCTCTCTTGGTTCAAGTTTATCAGTATGAGGAGCATTTAATTGTGATTCCCCAGCTACAGTTAACCTCTGATGATGAATGCATGGCAATATATTCAGGATAATGCATAATGTTTCTACTATATTATTCCAGAGATTCAAAGATCATGACAATAGAGATGCTAGGCCTCCAGTTGTGGGGTTTCAATGGTTTTGTAAATGTACATTCCATCCTAAGCCACAAACAACACAAATTTTAGAATTTTGAATCTTAATATTCAATTCTCTGGAGTTGACAATAAAATTCATGTGCAATGAATAATTGATCTAATCTTTTCCCTTAAATTTGATTCCAACTAATCAGCTGGTACGACTTTACTGCCGTTACCAACAAGAATAAAGTACATAACAAAAATATGGCTTGTTGCTCCAATTCCCATTTCTAAAATTCCAGTTAGGAGAATACTTGCAAAACTGATTGTCTAATGAGATGATATCATTATACTGAGTATCATGTAGGTAAGATCAATGAACTTACAGCAACATAATTAAGAGATAGAACGAGAATTTGTGAGTCTACATGTCTTCAGTAAGCAACTTAGCATGTCAAACTAATCAAAAGAATGTAACCTCTTTCGAGTTTTAAAAGGCAAATTTTGCAACTTTCTGTAGTTTTTACATGAACTACCTCTGATAAAAACAAGGAAGTCTTTTTTCAGAGAGAAAACTGGAAACACACAATTTCAGAGCACTGCTGAAACTAACAAAACATAGATACAGATCACTAGGGAAGACAGTTGTATCCTAAATACAATAAACTTTAAAGCTTTATGAAATAATTTAGAACTTTTAAGGAGTGCCCTGTTAGATCCGAACCCGACAAGATATGCATGCTCTTATGCGTTATTCTTGAGCTTCACAAAGAAAAGAAAAGGAAAGATGCCTCACATTTGATCCATGGTCAGCAGATACCCTCTATAACCACTAAATACCTTCCCTAAAGGGAATGGAAATATCCAACCTTAAAAGAAGATTGCCATATTGCGCCGTATCGGATGTGGATCAGCCTGCCACTATTAGTTCGCATGTATAACTAGTATTCCCTATCCGATATGGCACAGCATGGCGATCTTTGTACCCACGCTTCCCGTGGATCATATAAACAACATGTATCGGAACTTGGGAGAGAGCAGGAAGAGTGTACTCTTGATGCTGATCAACCTATGCTCAGAATGACCAGTGAGGTCATGAGAGTAGGAATTGTGCTATGTATGTTCCCTGGGGCCCTAGTGTTGTTGTGTGAGAACTGGGTTATAGGTTTCGAGTTCAGTATGCATTGAGGCAATAACAAAATGAACTAAACAAAGGATTCATGTTCTCCTTCCCTTGTTGAATCTGCCTTATGTCACCGCGGCCAACGACAAACATGAACGCACAGTAAGAGTAAAGTAGTTGAAGTCGGTGTCACAGTGATTCCGTTTGCAAAACCTGACAAGCTCCACCTCGGCACCTCCACTAATCCAACAATTTAAATCATTCACTGAGAAGTTGCACATAATTTCTTCTGTTCTAAAAGAAGAAAGAGAAGCAGGCGACAGATTGCAGTGGATCCGGATCCCAATCTGGGAGCAGCGCATCGAAGTAGAAGCAGTTGCGGTAAAAACACTCGTACCGACCAACCACCAACCGTACAATTCCAGTATCAAGCGAATCTCCTAATCTTAACGTGCTGGCTTCAACAGAAACAGAAAAAAGAAAAACAGAAGTATCAAGCGAATCTCCTAATCGTAACGTGCTTCAACAGAAATAGCAAAAACAGAGAGGGAGAGAGAGCGACCTCTAAGGTACTGCAGCAGGGTGAGGTGAGCGAGGCCGTCGGGGAGCACGCGACGGACGCCGTTGACGTAGATGACGGCCTCGTCGGACCACTCCTCTTCCGCAGCCGTTGGGTCCTCCTCCGCCGCCCTCGTGAGCGACCCCATCAGATTCCGGGTGGGGAAGAAGCACGGCTAGGCCCGCGAGAGAACCTGAGGTCCAGAGGTTGGATGCGCGCTTGGGACTCTGCCTCTCCAAGTGCGGTGGAAGTGGAACTGCACGGCACGGGTCTGATCAGTGATGTGGCTGGATGGATCATGCAGAGAGGACGAGGATGAGGCGGCATCATCCCGCATGTGCGGGAGAGTTGGTGGTGCACACAGTACATGGACGGAGACAAGCGACGGGAGAGATGAGACGAGCGAGCGCCGGTGGCGGACTGGCGGTAGCTTGGAGGCACAGCCGCACCGCGTTATTCTACGCAGCACGGCGGTCACGCGGTACCGCTTTTCCGTAGACAATTTCTGAGCAGACTCTGTACATGTGGATGTGGTTTGGTAGATTTTGCTGAGACAGAACATGGTCAAAGCGTCCCTTTGGTAAAGTGGACATGGAGGGATCGTCAAGATGGGGACACATCGGTTCTGGTAGAAGATCTTTAGCACCAGATATGATCCAATATGTATAATATTTCTTATACAGCTAAAAAGAATAAAAGTAAGATAAATTTTTGGTGCGACTTTTTTTTTGTCGCTCTTCCCTCTCGTCCATGCGTTCCGCGTCGCGCGACGATACGGGAAAGGAAGGTCAATCACCGGCGAATAGAAGGAAGGTAATCACCGGGAACGTTAACGTCCACCCCGACGCTCTGCCCGCCTGTGCGATCCGCACTTCTCCCTCGCCATCGCGCTCGGCCGCCGCCTCCTCTCCCTCCCCGTCGCATCCGCGCCGCGCTCGCCCATGCCGCCGCCTCCTCGCGATCTCCCCACGCGCGCGGACGCGGGTTCGATTCCCCTCCCCCTCCACCAAGAGTGCAGGGCAGCCCACCACGCCGGCCAAGTTGGTCACCAGGCCAGTGCTGGCCCCGCCGCCAGGACGCCAGGGAGCTGGCCACCAAGGCGCCAGGGAAGGGGAAAGAGACGTGAGGAAACCCTGGTCTCCGGATCCGCCACGATGGGCTGCCTCGGCGGCGACGCGGAGCCGCAGGGGGCGAGGCGGCAGCCGCGGTTCCTGTGCTCTCTCTCCCACGACAGCGGCGGCGCCCCCATCCTGCAGCACGCGCGGACCAGATCCAGCGGCAGCACCTCTCGATCCTCACAGGCGGCGGCACCCACCTCCGAGCACCAGCAACAGCGCCCTACTCGACGTCAGCCACGGCGACGGCTTCCTCCATTCGGTGGCGCCCCGTACCCCCTTGCCACCTACGGCGGCACCCCCTTCTCCAACGGACGACAACGTCTTCTTCCCCAACCAGAGGTTGCGCCCATCCCTTCCCACACAAGATGGCGCCGTATACCCGCCGCCGGTAGCCAACACCCACCAGGTATTCGCACCCCTTATCTTCCCTTCCTACTATCCGAAACCGAGCACCCAAACCGACGGCCAACACCCACCAGGTATCCGCTGCACTTGCCCGTCGCACATGTTGTGCGATCCAGCCATCTAGGTTTCGCAGGAGGTGCACACGGCGCTGTTGGAGCCGGCACTTGGGATCAACTTCGTAAGTGGATGAGCCGGCGTGCTCAACCGCAGTTAACAAAGTATAAAAAGATCTCCCACAGTCCCAGCCAATTTGACCATTGTTTCTTAAGGCCTGATGCTTGCCTTGTGCCTGCTCGAGGACACTGTGCACTCGCCAGGACACATGATGGATAATAAACTGATCCAGGCACCGCCTTTATGACCATGCCACTCTTTCAGGTGCAAATTTCAGGAGCTCTGTTTTGCTTTCTTCTTATTCTAAATCAACATCTAGTTGGATTTAGAATTTTTAGTGCACATCTATATGAACGAATATCGGTATGGTTTTTTGGTTTAGAATTTTTAGTGCACTGCAGTAGAACTCTAAGATACAATCCAAACACAATTAGAAACAGGCATACAGAATGCCAACCTTAAGAACACAGGTACAACAATTTTTGTATATCCACAAAATTTCTTGTAGAAATAACCTGTGGACTGCATTGCCATGTCTCTATATAAATGATTTGTACATGGACTAACTCTTGCAATATTAGGTCCCTATATATTAGCACCTATACATTACTATAACCAAAAGAAAGCAAGAGATTATTCAATTTCAGAGTTCGCCATTTGGTCCTACTCTTATGTAGCTCTCCATCCTCCTCTCTGTCCTGTAGGTTCTCTAGGATTTATCTACGCTGCTATTGACTTTTCTGGATTATTGCATTGATTGATTGCATTCTTTACAAGGGTATGCAGATGTGTCTTGTTTAAACGTTTGTTGTTTAGGCATGAATTCAGAAACACACATGTTCAAATAAGTATGTCAGAAATTCAAGGATATGATATTCCTCCATACACAGTTGTGGCAATTTCATCCTTTTCGCCGATATTACTTCATAGTGCAGATTGCATATGCAGGTCTTCTGATCCTCTTAAGTTCTTATGCTATTATCTGAGAATTCTTGTGTGATTATCTGAGAATTTTTGGTCAATTAATGAATATCACACACCTTTCACATTTAATGACACAATATATCATTTTCAGTCCTATGAAGTCTCTAGCTGATTTTTTATTCATGATAGATCTAATGCATTAGTTGTATAAAAATACTTTGACAAATGTGCTCTACAAGAGGCATTGCGTCTAGTCAAAACTGATAATAAAAATACATATATGCAGTTTGCTCTGAGAGAGGAAGGTAGAGTTATCCTTTTGAAACTGTATACATTAAAAAAATCATGAGCATTAGCTGTCAGTGCATATGTTTCTTTGCTCTATGCAATTGTTAGGAATATATACAATTTTGGATTGCCTATAAAGCAGCTTCTCTTTGGCACGTAACTTTAAGTGATTTTGCCTGGCATAGATAGATGTTCTGGTTTCAGTTATATCAGTTTCATTGTATCATCTTAACTTTTTGACTCACGTCGAGTGTAACACCCTTGGTGTTATATTGTACGTTTTTTGCTAAAACACTGCATTAGCATCATACTGGTTTGTGGATGTGTGTAATATAGGGTATAAAGTAATGTACATAACTTGAAACGTTCGTCAGCAACACGAAACAAATGCTACATTTTATGCCACTTTATATCGTTTAGGGTTCTAAGTAAATTTTTATCGAACAAAAGTGCAATAGAACGCTTATGCGAGATTTTGCTATAGTTCGTAGTGCGAACTTCGTAGGTGATGGTGAATACCCGTGGTCGGGTACGAGAGTCACTAGCTAGCTTAGTGGGTAGCTTGGAAACTGAAAGTGACGCGAATCCGAACGAATGACGTAGTCGTTTCTTAAGTCGGAGGGTGTGTCGACGAGGCATAGTTCGGACATTTTTAGGGGAGGATCGACTTAAGAAGTGGCGAAGTGTTTTAGATTAGTTTGATAGCCCTATATACCCTCTGGAGGATAGAACAACTGGTTTGGCGTTTGGAGCATCGGGTTTGAGTTTTTGAGCCACTTTAAAAAGCGTGTACGTCACATAGTTCAACCAAAGCTAGCGCCGATCGTGGTCACCGCCTCTGCCTGGCATCGCTACTGCCGCTCCTGGCCGCCAGCGAACACTGTCGAGCCGGTCGCGTCGCCACTGCTGTGCTTGTGCGGACACGCCACGCTCGGGCCGCTGCACTGGCCATCCCAGCCACTACCCTTGCTTTGGCTGCGCTACGCTACTGCTCAGGCACGCCGCGTATGCTCCCGCACCGGCCGCAGTCGTGCCTGCGCGCGTACTCCACGCTTTGGCCCTGTGTTGGAACACGGCACACGCGCGCTGGGCCTGGCCATGCTTGGCCGCTCTGCTCCTCCTTCAGCGCGTCCGCCGTGGCTGCTGCTCGCGTCGCGTCATGTCACGTCGCTTGCTTTGTGTGCCGTCCGGCGCTGTCGTCCTGGTACTGCTCCCATTGACATCGGCTGTGTGCGCGCATGGGCTCGCCCGGCTTGTTGCGTTCTCGCTGCGGTCTGCCATGGCTGCCAGAGCGGGCGCACCGCCAGAGCATCGTGGGGTGCTTTGCCGTTTCATTTAGGTTGTGCCTTGAGTGATAGTTGACTCGGTTATCGCTACCATGCAGTGGTTTCATCGGTGGAGCAGCGGGTCACCGGAGACGCCGTCGCTGTGCTCGCTAGGAACCAGAGTCACCCCGTGTTCGTGGCCGCCCATCTTGCCGAGCCTTGTGCCTTCGCCCAGTCCATCCATCACACCGCTGGTGAGGTCCTCTTACTCCTAGAGTAGCTGGCTGACTCGATTAGGGCAGAAGTTCGCCGGAGCGCATGGCCGTCCCCGGCGGACGTAGGTAGATGCTGTTCCCGTGGCTGACGCATTGGAAGGTAGTAGCGAACCAATTAGGACTTCTACATTGTTCAGCGTAGCCTGCAGATGGTCACCGAGTAGTATTAGAGGCGTTTGAATAGGTGGTTTCACCGGCGTTAGGTTACCACGGCCAGACACCACCGTGGTGCGCCATTCGGGGCATGTGTTACCTCAATTCATTTCGCGTGGCACGAGGAAGCTCATGGGGATGCTGGTGTGTGCTGTAGTGGTCGGTGCTCGTTGGCGTTTGGCCAGTGAGGTCGTGGCTTTGTTAAGTCCGGCTAGGGGCGTCGCGATGTGAATTTGAAGTAAACCAAGGGGCTAAGTGCTAGGGTCAGTGAGAGGGGGGAATAGTGGAATGGACTGCGTTGCTATTTGAGGGGAACCTAAGGGCTCTTTTGCATAATGTGGCGCGCGTGCGGGTCTTCTTCCCCGTGGGCCGCTGGCGCGCGTGGGCTGTGCCAAGCTAGGCCGCGCCGGTGGCTACACGCGCGCGTAGGCGGGAGGCTGGTTTGGGCCTAGCCGGCGCTAGCGTGGGCCGCGAAATCGAAAGCAGTTTCATGTTTTCCAGTGAATTTGTTAAATCTTATGCAATTTAGTTTTCAAGCTGAACTTTGATAATTTGTAGTAAATTGTGTAGTGGTCTAAAAATAGTAAAACCAATTTTGTTAGGTTTGCAAAATTACCATCTATTTGTTAGAACACTTAGATTATAGTTGGCTGTGACGATGGTAGTTTCATAAATTCAAACTAAAGAGCTTAGTACTATGTAGATTAATATTTGTAAGAATTTTTGTGGTAAATTGGTGATAGTTATAGCTATGAGAATTTTACAGTAACTTCACTGGATTATTATGTACTTGCTATAAATTTTGTAGCCCTAGAGTAGGATGCTAAATAGAGTAGCTATTACCCTTGCTTTATCGTATATAGCGTAAATCAGCATTAGGAGTAAGAATACTTGTAGTTGCTATAATAATAATAATGAATATTTCAAACTTGTTATCGGTAACAATAGATAGCTTAGCACCATGGTCTGTAGCACTAGCTTAGTAGTTAAATAGATGTACTTTTATTTTAAGAGTTGCTGTTGTTATATTACTAAGCATTGCATTATCATTTCATGCATGTAGATCACGAGCTGATAGAATTCGTGCCTATCGACGAACCAGAGTACGATGAGGTGATCGAGGAGTACGAGGAGGAGATCCTCGTGTAGGATGGAGCCTCGGAGCCTGTTGGTGCTGACATTACTGACCCATTGCCTGCCCAAGGCAAGCCCCGGTGCATAACCCCTATTTTTAATGATCACTGGATATATATGATGTGCATTTACGTTACAGGCATTTTATAGAAACTACGTGCATAAATATATCTACCTATGAGTCCTACTAGTACATGTCGAGTAGCTGCTATGCTCAGGATATCGGTAGCGTGAGTAACCTGCCGTTATTCATAAGTAGGTGATAAACATGATCACTCATGATAAAATAGTAAAGGTAAATGGTGATCGGGTAGGGATATGATTTGGATATTGGTGGGTGTAAGGGGTTGTGTCCTGCGGCCAACAGGGCATAGCTCGGTTACACTTTTTCCCTGTCTGAGTCGATTAAGGACCGGTCATTGCATAAGGCATCGTGGGAAAGTCACAAATCTATTGTCCCGAGCACATACTTGGGTATGGGCACAGGGAAGACTTGTTGCTCTCTTGTTGTGGATCCGGCTCTTTCTGGACCGACTGATTGGAGGCGGAGATGGTGGAGGTCCTTGCACCACACTGAGTCTGGGACTCAGGAGTGGGGGCTTGGAGTCTAAGTTTGGACGGGGACCTGGACACCCAGGATAGGAGAGTGATGGGTTGGTCCTGCTTGTGCCTGGGGTACAAGCAGAGCATGTGTTTTCGGGGCACCCAACTGGGCACATTGGTTCATGAATCGCTGCTGAGTCGGTACGACTTGCTTCATGTTTAGCACCGTAGTAAGAACTGAAAGTTGAAAGGAGAAGAAATGGAACTGATTGCTCAACTCTTTCTTGAAAGTAGAACAGGTGCTTATATAGACTGGCTAGATGATAACTTTATATGGCTAATAATAATACATAAATAAGGACTCACGATTAGTATTGCTTTCTGCCAAAAGAAAACCAGCAAGCCATAAAGCTTATCATGTTCCTTGGAGTCGAGAAATTATTCCCACTAGTCGGATAAGTCTTGCGAGTACATTGTGTACTTAGGGTTTATTTACCCCTGTTGCAGGTCACACTTGAGGAGTACTTTGTGTGGAGGATTCTTCTGGTGGGCTCAGACGGATCCTCGTTCTTATCGCTAGATGTTTATTTTAAATTCCGTTGTTTATCATTCCGCACTCTAACATTTGGTAATGTAATAATGTAATTTCTAAGAAACTCTGATGTATCAAATGGACAAGTATTGTAACTCGTTCTCATTATTGGATCCTTGGAAAAAATGTGGATCTTTCGGGTTCTCCCTTAGGGTGTGCCTGACGGATATCGCCCGCTATAGCTTGCTTTCGGGGTGCTTAGTGTCTGGTGGAAGACGAGCACCTCTGTAAGCGTGTTTTTTCGGGCAGTTCTGCCACAGTTGGTACCAGAGCTAATAATGATTACGAGTTTCATCACTCTTTTTCAAAACTTAAAAATTTGACCAATAAAAGCTTTGCGAAAAGTTGGATGTGATTAAATTATGTAAATAAATATAAGTCCTAGCAATATGGTCTATCTAGGATAGCGGCACTGGTCTTATCTAATCAGTTTTCTATAGGTACACTGACTTACATCGCGTAAGAAATCGCTTAGTATACGGAAAGTGAGTGTGCGATGTGCCGAATTTTTTTTATGAGTGCTGCTATATTCCGGCTTGAGTGAACGTACAGGCCGAAGCATGCATCATGATAATAGCATCTTACTTAAACTAAAATCCCCCTACACGTATAATTGAATTAGTAAAGTGATAGGGCTAACTAAAGGAATGCTTTAATAAATGTGCTGTCATTTCTCTAATCCCTTGTTTCTGATCGGTAAGGTCGTTCTAAATGGATGGTTCCTATCTCTTACAGATGAATATAAGGTCTGGACGTGGGAGCACCAGTTCTGGGGCGACTCACGGTCTTGGCGAGGGCCAAGGCGAGAGTGGCCGAGCCATTGAGCACGACATCGAGGGGGGGTCAGGAGGTTCCACCTCTGGCTCCTCATCCTTTCCCACCACCGCCACCGCCACCACCACCGCCACCGCCAATGACTCATGCTGAGATGATGGCAGAGCTATTGGCTGCTCGCTGAGAGTCAGCCCGTGCCATGGAGGTAATGGCACAAGCTGTCGCGGGCTTCGCCTGCGGAGGCCATGGGGGCAATGGTGGGAACGGGGGTGGTGCCCGCTGTCCTAAGGGACCCTCCTCTTACTAGGACTTCCTCAAGACCCACCCGCCCACATTCACACCGTCAGATGAGCCCCTGGAGGTGGAGCACTGGCTTCGCATCCTAGAGCAGAAGTTTCTATTGCTCGATGTGGCCGATGAGCAGAAAGTGCACTTTGTAGCGCAGCAGCTGTTGGGATCCACAAGTGCATGGTGGGATACCTTCCATGCCATGCAGCAGCCTGATCATCCGGCAACCTGGCAGGAGTTCACCACTACATTCCGAGAGTTCTATATTCGTGCTGGTGTCATCAACCGGAAGGTGACTGAGTTCCTAGAGCTGCAACAGGGGAGTATGATAGTGATGGACTATGTGAATAAGTTCAATCACTTGGCTCAGTATGCTGGCATTCATGTGGACACTGATGACAAGAAGGACCACTTCTTTCGTAGTCTCTCTTCCATCCTTCAGGAGAAGCTATACACGGTGAACTATCAGACCTTTGGGGCACTGATGAACGCCGCCATTGCCATGGAGGGTTTTCAGCGGGAGTCTCAGGCAGAGTGGAAGAGGAAGCGGGTGGCCGCAGGGTCTTCCAGCCACCCTCATACTTAGAAGATAGAGGTTGTCCGACGGGGGCCCTATCAATCATCAGGCGGGCCTTCATTTTGGCAGCCCCAGCAGACTTCTTAGACTTCCTCCATACAGTATTGTGAACCCCCGCAGTAGGTGCAGCCCCAGCAACCTCAGGGACAGCAGGTCCCACCTCGTTAGGGATTTGGGAACAAGCCTAGTTCTTGCTTCAAGTGTGGCAAAGATGGCCACTATGCCCGGGAGTGTCCCTAGAACCAGCCAGCTCAGTCCGCTCAACCATCAGCGAACTCCAGGCTTGTCAAGAGGACCATAATCAAGAAGAAAGTGCCCAACAGATCCAGCCAGGTGCATTTCACAGATGCCGAGCAGATTTTGCAGCCAGAGCCGGTGATGGCTGGTATGTTTACCATCGACTCCCATCCAGCTTATGTGTTGTTCGATTCTGGTGCATCACATTCCTTTATGAGCATGGGGTTTGTAGAGCGGCACAACTTACCACTCATGGCTATACCATATGCCTATAAGATCTGTACTGCGGGTTCACAAATGTTCATCAATACCTAAATGGATACAGTAAGCTTGGTATTGGCCACCCACACTTACCGCCTACAGTTCATGGTAATGCCTGGGCAAGGCATTGATGCTATTCTTGGAATGAACTGGTTGCAGGTGTATGGGGTAGTATTGGATATGAAGCGGAGGAGTGTGGAGTTACGGCTTCCTTCTTCTGAGGATAGGATGTCTCTTATTGTACCCTCAGATCCAGTCTTACCTGTTGCTGCCCATGCTGAAGCCTCTCCTAATCTTACCTCCATTTCTGTGGTATGTGAGTTCCTAGATGTTTTCCCTGAAGATCTTCCTAGGTTGCCACTAGATAGAGAAGTAGAATTATCCATTGAGCTACAGCCTGGTACTACCTCTATCTCTAGACGCCCGTACCGCATGGCTCCAAGGGAACTAGTAGAAACAAAGAAGCAGCTGGAAGAGTTGATGGACAAAGGTTTCATCTGTCATAGTTCTTCACCATGGGGTTGCCCGGCTATTTTTGTGAAGAAGAAGGATGGTACTCTGCGGATGTGTGTGGATTACTACCCCCTTAATGCGGTAACAGTTAAGAACAAGTATCCTTTGCCCCGCATAGATACTTTGTTCGACTAGCTGGCCGATGCCAAGGTGTTCTCGAAGATTGATCTCCGATCAGGCTATCATCAGATCAAGATTAGGCCACATGATATACTAAAGACGACTTTCTCTACTAGGTATGGGTTGTATGAGTACCTAGTGATGTTTTTTGGCCTTACCAATGCTCCTGCCTTCTTCATGTACCTGATGAATTCTATTTTCATGCCAGAGCTGGATAAGTTTGTGGTAGTTTTCATTGACGACATCCTGATCTATTCCAAGAATGATGAAGAGCATGCCCAACACCTTCAGATAGTACTAGCTCAACTAAGGGAGCACAAGCTGTATGCTAAATTCAGCAAGTGCGAATTTTGGTTAGATCGAGTGCAGTTTTTGGGGCATGTGTTGACACCTGACGGCGTATCTGTAGATCCCAGCAAGGTGCAAGATGTGTTGGATTGAAAGTCTCCCAAGTCTGAGCACCAGATTCGTCAGTTCCTTGGTCTCACTGGGTACTATCGGCGTTTCATTCCTGATTTCTCCAAGATAGCCCAGCCAATGACCAAGCTGCTCTAAAAAGAAGCTAAGTTTGATTGGAGCCCAGCTTGTGAAGAAGCTTTCCAAGCTCTGAAGACTTTTCTGACCACTGCTCCTGTGTTGGCCCAACCAGATATTGATAGGCCCTTTGATGTGTACTGTGATGCCTCAAAGACGGGGTTGGGGTGTGTGCTTATGCAAGATGGGCATGTGATATCATATGCTTCGCGCCAACTGAAGAAGCACAAAGTAAATTACCCCACTCATGACTTAGAGCTGGCTGCTGTAGTCCACTCTCTAAAGATTTGGAGGCACTATCTGTTGGGTAACAAAGTACATATTTTTACTGATCACAAGAGTCTCAAGTATATTTTCACCTAGTTTGAGCTGAACATGAGGCAGAGGAGATGGTTAGAATTGATAAAGGATTATAACTTGGAAGTCCATTATCATCTAGGAAAGGCCAATGTAGTGGCCGATGCTTTGAGCTAAAAGTCACATCAGGTTGAGGAAACAACTTTGTCTCTCAACCATGCTGAAGTGTTGGCTCACATTGCCTTGACCTCAGAATTGCTAGAGCAGATTATTCGGGAGCAAAGGGAAGACCCCGAAGAAATTCCCCACATCAGGAAATTGATGGCCGAAGGGCGTGGCCCTCACTTTAGTGTTGATGAGCATGGAGTAGTGAGATACAAGGATAGATTGGTGGTTCCATCCAATGAGGAGCTGAAAAGGAACATTTTGAATGAAGCCCATCATTCAAAGCTGTCTATCCATCCTAGCAGCAATAAGATGTATCATGATCTGCGCCACTTGTACTGGTGGTCTAATATGAAGCAGGACATCACCTGGCACGTCATGGAATGCGACACTTGTGGTAGAGTTAAGGCAGATCATATGCGTACTCCAGGATATCTACAGCCCTTGCCTATTTCTGTTTGGAAGTGGGAAGATATTTCCATGGATTTCATTGTGGGTCTACCCCATACAACCAATGGCTATAACTCTATCTGAGTCATTGTGGACCGTCTCACGAAGTCTGCCCATTTTATCCCGGTGAAAATTTCATATTCAACTAGGAAGTATGCTGAGATATACCATGATAGGATTGTGACCCTACACGGAGTTCCCTTTACTATCATCTCTAATAGGGGATCAGTTTTTGTCTCTCGCTTCTAGGAGCAACTTTAGGTGTGTCTTGGGACCAGTCTCCTCCACAGCTTAGCCTACCACCCCCAGACTGACGGCCAAACAGAAAGGGTGAATCAGGTGCTCGAGGACATGTTGAGAGCTTGTGCCATTTCTTTTCTTGAAAAGTGGGATGAGTGCTTGAAGTTAGCTAAATTCTCTTACAATAATAGCTACCAAGAAAGCATCCGCATGGCACCATTTGAAGCTCTATATGGGAGGAAGTGTAGGACACCACTCAACTGGGTTGAAGTGGGAGACCGTGGGTACTTTGGGCCTAAATTCATCAAAGAAGCTCGAGATCAAGTGAGCATTATTCGGAGTCACTTGAAAGCAGCTCAAAGCCAATAGAAGGCTTATGCCGATAAGCGAAGAAGGCCCTTAGAGTTTGCAGCTGGAGATTATGTGTATCTCAAGGTGTCTCCTATGAGAGGGATGCATCGGTTTGGTATCCATGGCAAGCTAGCCCCTCGATATGTGGGTCCTTATCAGGTGTTGGAGCAGTGTGGCCCCATTGCTTATTGTCTGTAGCTTCCCGATATCTTGTTTGCGGTACATGATGTGTTTCATGTCTCTCAGTTGAAGAAATGTCTGCGGGTGCCTGATGAAGCGGTGGAAATTGAAGGGCTTCCCCTCCAGCCAGATTTGACTTATGTTGAACATCCTGTCAAAATCCTAGACAAGAAAGAAAGAGTAACCAGGAACAATGTGGTAAAGTTCTACAAAGTGCAATGGCAATACCATTTAGAGGATGAGGCCACATGGGAACAGGAGAGTTACCTATTAAAGAATTACCCCCACCTTCTCTCTGGTTCTGATAGTTAGTTGCTGCGCCAAAATGTATTTCCTACCACTTTCTCACACTAGGCACATGAAATCTCGGGTCGAGATTTTGTTTTAGGAGGGTAGATTTGTAACACCCTCGGTGTTACATTGTACAATTTTTGCTAAAACACTGCATGAGCATCATATTTGTCTGTGGATGTGTGTAATCACTATAAGAATCCTGTTAATCCATGATGGAAAATTTTCGTCACGGATCACTGAAAAACCATCAGTAAACAACATCTGTGATGGTTTCAGAAATCATCACGGATTGAGCATCATGGATTGACATGCGTGACGGTTTGTCGAAAACCATCACGGATCAACATAAACGGTGACGGTTTTAAACCGTCACGATAGAGCCCAAGGCCTAGTTTGTCCAGCTCGAACCCATCTCCTGTGACGAAAAATAACCGTCACGAATCAATTGCCACATCAAAGATACACCAGCTCATTTGTTAACAGGCCAGAATCAAAGATGGGCCAAGTTTGGCCCAATTTCAGCCATTTTCGCATCAATTTTTTAGCCATTTTTACAGGCCCATTTCAGCATATTGCAACCCAAATTCATCACTAATTTTTAGCCCACTTTTCAGTCCACTACTACAGCACATATATCCCATATACATAGCCTATTTTTGAACATTCAGCCCATATACACAGCCCACACACAGCTCAAATAATTACTGTTGCAACAATATACACAGCCCACACATTAAATAAAATAATACATAGCCCACACATTAAATAAAATAACTCATATTTCCATCCAATAATATATCACATAAATTTGCAACCAACATCAGATTACAAGTATTCATCCAACAATAGTTAACATACAGAAGTGCATACAACCATATAGTTTACCATGGCACAAGCCAACAACACAGAATGCATAGAAGCCCAGCAGCTTGATGCATGTAGCAGCAACAACAAAATGCGAGCAGCAGCAACAAAATATATACCACCATGTATCGCTTAACTTGGTCGAAATTGACTTGACACAAGTTAGCAACAACAAAATGCATCAAGTTAGTGGCAAAAGATATGCACCATGCATGTCTTAACTTGGTCAAATTTGACTAAGTAAAAGGTTAAGTTTTGCTTCCATCTCAGATTGACTCCTCTTCATCTCCTCTCGGTCAATAATCCTTGCCTGCTCAGATTCTTGCACTTTATTTGACAAATCAACCACTTGTACACGAAGCTTAGCATTGGTCTTTTTCTCCGCTTCCAGTTCAGCGCTCTGCTCATTGGAAATACGCCGGGCATTCTGGTACCTCACATTCTGCAAGAACTGATTCTTCTTGGTGTTCTCAGCAAGCACATCAGCAACAACTTGAGCCGCAGACTTAAGTTCTTCACCTTCTGTTGTTGTAGATAGCTTATTTTCCATCTGAGTCTAGCAAACAAGTAGCAAAGATGGTTGATGTTGAGAGAATTAAAAATACAAAGATCAAAGTCTGAAAATTATCTTACAATAGCCTCTTGTACAATAGGGGTGTAGCATTTTTTTTGCTGTAGTGGCACTCCTTGAACAAATCAAATGCATTAGGTTCTTCATCATTATATTTGTCATCCTGAGAACAACATATATGCATTAGGTCCGGCATGAATTAAGATGTTACAAAATTTTGGAAAGCTACTATTCAACTAAAAATCTAGAAGAACATGTTCAACTATAAATAGGATTAACCTGAATAGTTACTGTTCAACTAAAAATCTAGAAGAACATGTCCAACTAAAAAAAAGACAGTTGCGGTTACAATAACAGCAGTAGCTTATTACAATAGCACCAGTAGCTTGTACCAAATTATACAAAGACAAATCTAAAAAATAGCAGCAGTAGCTTGTTACAATAGCATATGCAAAGACATGTTACAAATAGCTTAATATGGTGGTTAATAGCAAAGCAGAAGCTTAATATTTTTTTTATGACAAAGGAACCTTTATTGATTAGCGAAAAAGTCTTTGCAACAAGGAGAACCACTCCTGGTTTATATCATACAAAGCCTCATGAAGAGGACATCTACAAATATGTTTGGAACCGATACATGAAAAAAAACAAGAAGGCTACAATTATCTGGGTGTGGCTCTAAAGGCTTGGGAAGATAAAATATGCTTAATATTGTCATCACAAGAGCACAACATGTTAAAAACACAATATTACGTAAACTTATCCTTACATTAGAGCAAAGAAAGCATGACAAGTAGTTGTGTTCTTACATAAATCAATACATCTCAAATTCCCTTATGTAAAGTGAGAAAACATTTCAGCAATATGAAAATTATTGATGAGCTTCATATAGAGAGCTTTATCCCCCAGCATGCTTAAGTAATAGTTGCATACATTTATTTATAAGGTGTTTAACATGGCTCACTTACCAAATTCTCAACATGAACCATGTAGGCACGGGATCCGGTTGTGTGATGGTACTTAACTTTCCCTCGGTTGTCTTTGTTCTTTTGACACATCTCCTACATCAAAGACAAAAAATGCATGTAAGGTTGGTGATAGATTAGCATGTACAAGGCATCATTTTGGTTTTTCAGAGAAAACATACCATCTTTTTGGGACTCTTCCATGATTCTAAAAGTTTAAGTCACTGTTCATCAGTCATGCATTTGACAGGAGAAGTTTTTGTAACCAAATGTAGTGGAAAAGGATCAAAATATTCTACCTTCAGCCTGTATCTTTGTTGGCGGACCGCATATTGCATCATCTCAATACAACCCTTTTTAACTGTGTTATCCTCTGTGTTTATGTCAAACTTGGCCTAATTGAATGGAAGAACATGTGCAGAAAAGAATATCAATTCAGTAACTTATGGCATAAAACAACAAACAATGGTTCTTATATTGAGACTAAATGTGGAAGGGGCCAAAGAATGTATGTACCTTTAGTTTTCCTAAGAATAAATCAACATACGTAGATGCAGGTTCTTTCTCTTTTGGTTCTTTCTCGTTTGGTTCTTTCTCTTTTGGTTCTTTCTCCTTTGAACTTGATGCAGGTTTTTTCTTGTACAGCTTCCAATGCGGGAGTATAGGCACATGGTTCCTAACTATGATGTTGCATTCACTTGCAAACTTTGTAGCAACAAGAGGAACCACCGGCCTTATATGCCCTTCAGTTATGACAACTTGCAGCTTGCCACGGCGCGCTCGGTTTAACCTTTGGAGACCAAGTCCCATATTATGTCCCCGATCCCTTCTCTCCTCTCCCCCTAGTTGTAAATGTACATTGAAATTAAAATTAAGTAGGTGAAGCAAACATTGATCCATTGAGGCAATATGGAATATGAAAAATAGAGGAACAAACTATCACCTTCGTTGGCAATTTGGTTGTCGTCACCATGTTGGGTAATGCCATCAGCTATACCAGCCATGATGGTGTTGTTATCATGCTGGGCAAAGCCATCTAAAAAGGGCAGCCAGTAAGAATGCATTCATCATACAAACCTAACTTATAGAATGACAGTAAGAAACCATCACCTCCATCATCCATTCGGCTATGCTGATTAGGCCAGTCAATTGCATCAGCCCCAGTGGTCATGTGTGTGTTGTCAAGTAGAGCAGAGTTATTACCTAAAATTATTGGCAATAATTAAAGGTTAGTTCATCATGTTACCTAGTAAACAAGGCACACAAAGGAAAAGGTCATCTGCTATACAAATCTGATGCCTAGACAAATTAAGAAGTACATACATGCTATAAATAGCACATTGCATAAATTACATCAGATTTGGATACATATATATTTTTTTTGAGGGGAATCAGATTTGGATATATAAAGCATCATACAAAAAGGAGAAACAAAACAAGTTTAGACCCACTTAAACAAGTTCAGCCCACTTTTTAGTGTCAAACAACAGATTTCAAAAAATAGTGAAAATTGGTTTCATGAATCTTTTATACCTAAAACTCTAGTTAACATTTTCACAAGCTAAACAAGCATTAAACTTGGATAAACAGGTACAACACATAGACAAACTTCATAGATCAAGTTAAACATTTTTCATAGCCGATTCATGGTAATGGAGTGAGACTAAGTAATGTGGCAGTAGAACTGGCCTTCAACAGCATCCTGTGCTTGGTCATCTAAGTTGCCAACAAGTTCTCCAGCGTGGCTCTCATTAGCTTGCGATGGAGGTGGCACAGAAATTTCACTTGGTGTTAGCCTTGCATCTTGCTGGGCATTGTTTTTCTTTGTCCTTGTAACTCTAGGAGATGTTTGGTCTGCAAAAACTCTCTTGTGAGACTGAAACTTGACTCCACCAGGGTGGATTCTTGAAGGTTGGTTGCTAGTTTTCTTGTGAGTCTTCTCCTTAGAGCACTGTTAGAAATGAAAGCATGTATTAGTCCACATAGCATTAGAGTTAGATTGAATTAGGAAGGGAAGAAGAACAAGTTAAGACTTGACAACATGGAGGAATTAGGACCTTAGAATTCTCATCGTCAATCAAATCTCCTTCATCAGTATTATCCTGCAGGCCGTACTCGGCTAACATTTTGGCATAGGGATCAGCAAGTCCAAGTTCCTTCAGCCTTGCACTGTTCTTCATGCATTCTCTCAGGCGCTCCATTTCAATTGGAAGCAGCCCTGGTAACAAGATGAAAAAAACAAGACCAACATATCAATAATATTATATAGTTCACAACCAAAATGACTGAATCAAAGCATTAGTACTTCAGTGAAAGTTTGTGTAACAAGAAATAATTTTGGAACACCAGAATGACTGAATCAAAGCATCCCAAACTATGCTGAATACTCTACAGCTGGGATTCACATTAACATTTCTGTAAAACAAACTAGAACTGAAGCCCCCTAAATATTTGGGATATCTATGATACATGCTGACATACAAAAGAAGAGAAGAATTGATATATCAATCTGGAGTGCACTCAGATCTTTCAACAAGGATTTTATTCAGGAAAGCATTTGCCAAACAAGTACACATGCTACAGACATGATATCTAAAATTAACAATAGTGAAACACATCCAGATGTAAAATGTCAAAAAAATTTCTAGCCTGGGCAAGACAAGGCTTCCAAAGTACCATTAGTTCCTCAAACCAGCAACTAAAGAGGTGATGTTAGGACTATACCTGCTATCCGGCCTCCTTTCGGTTTATTTGGCACACCCTTCGGCGCCATAACAGCTTTTTGTGGCCTGGGATGCTGGTGGCAGCGTTCTGATCCTCCCAGCAGCAACGATGGGCGTGGCGGTGGAGCAGTCCTTCCAACAGCGACGGCGGCGGGTTGAGCTTGAAGTCGACGACGGCGGCCGGCGGGGCTTGAAGATGATGATGGCGGTGGATCTCCCGGGGCACCCGCGGCCATCCAGGAACGGCTGCTCCAGCAGGTGGCCGACAAGACGTGACTTGGAGGCCAAACCCAGGCACCCTGCTCCTGGAGGTGTGTGGCGGCCTCCTGCTCTTGCTCCTAGAGGTGGTTGGAGGCCGAACTGAGGTGGGTGGCGGCCTCCTGCTCCTGGAGGGTGGGTGGCGGCTGGAGGTGGGTGGCAGCTGGGAATTAGGTTTTGGAGCCAGAGAGTGTCGACACATATATGTGGGTGGGGAGTGGAATTGGGAAGACCAAGGTACCCCTGATAAAATCTGTAATAGCATTGCCTATATATTTTTAATCTGTATGCAACTTAGGGTAGTAAGGTCAATTCGAACCACGAAACATTTGGGGCTGGCGCACATTTCACTTGAAAAAGCGCTGAGCCGCTTGGGCGCGCGGGAACTTTCTTTTTTCCTGAAGCTGAACATTGCCTTTTATATTTGGAACCTTCTAGATAAGTATATGTTTCATAGGAAGGCTATATTTGAGATTTGCTATTATGTAAAATAATAATTGATAAAACTATAAGGGTTCATAATGTTGTGAATGACGATGATCAAACGAGGAAGAACGCAAAATCAAACCACAGCGAGACACAAGATTTAACGTGGAAAACCCTCCCAATGCGGAAGGTAAAAACCACGGGCCCCAGCCAGCAAACACTTCTCACTATTTCCAAGAGTCGGGTTACAACGCCGTATGGCGGCTTTAATAAAAGTGGAAACCCTAACACAGGGTATATGTACCGTACCGCGGGGGGCCAGCCCCCCCGCACCCCCCGGACCTCTGCCTCCGCTTCGCTCTGGCCCAAGCCTCCGGCGACGGGCCTCCGCTTCGCTTCGTCAGACGTCGGCCAAAAATGATGTGGACTGAATTTGGAACATATTCAACACATAATTTCAAAATTAGTGCTTCTAGCTAGTAAGTACTGTAAAACAGTGCATGATGCAAATTTGTTCCCCTTGAATTTATCCCATTCTTTTCTCAAAAAAAAATTATCCCATTCCATCGCTATTAGTCATATTCTACTAATTATTTTGTCGGAATTTGGAATTTGGGCCAAACAAGCATCATGTAAGTGCATACACATAGTTTATCATGTCACGATCCCTTTATGTTGATAGTAAATTTGGTCGTATTCCACCAATTCTTAGTAAATCGGGCCAAACAAGTGGCATATATGATGCACCCACATAATTCATGCATGTTATGATCCTTTATGTTGGTAGTACATTGTGTTCTCATTCTGTAGCTATTATATATAGTCGTATTCCACTCATTTCCGGAGTTTTTTTGGAGTAAGAAAATTGGGCCACACAAGTAGCATGCATGTATGATGCATAGACATGGTTCATCATGTCATGATGATCTCTTTATGTTGGTAGCGTGTTCTAGTTTGCATCATTATTGGTTGTATATTCTGACTATTTTTTGAAATTACTAAACCAGGCCAAATAATTAGCAATATATATATATTGCACACATGTATGTAAAGTGTTTGGTTTGAGCAATGACTCTATTCTAAGTGAGGTGGTGCATTATGAGAGCATTCCTCCATTTTTTTTGAATTAGTAAATCAGGCCAAACAACTAGCAACATATGATCCACACATATATATAGAGTGTTTGGTTTCACGAATGACTCCATTCTAAGTAAGATGGTCATCCGTCATCATGAACCTAACCCTTTATGTTTGTAGGATGTGTTAACAACCGACTCAAGCAATGTTTTAGTGCCCAAGCACGTTGGCATGAGACAACGACAACAAAATCCATGCTAAATGTTCTAGTGTTGCATCCATATACAATTTTCATGTTGCCACGTTCGTCATCACAGTATTGAAAATCCAAGTTCAAATACATTGAGTCGTTGATGCATTCATTTTATTGATTCATAATTTTGTGTCCACTTTAGCATGAATTGGTGTAATATATTTTTTAAAATATTTTTAGGCTCAACTAGCAATATATGCGAGATTTGGTCCAATTTTAGATAGTGAGGCCCCATCAGTCATTGACCACTATGGAGATTGTTTTCCCAAAAAAAAGGACAAAGAGAGAAAACACACGAAGCTTCCTTCAATCCTCCTCCCCCGACTCCGCCGTCTGCTCCCGTCCGCCGCCGCCTCCACGTGCGCCATGCCCACTCCGCCACAGGGGTTCGCCGGCTCCACGCGCGCCACACCCACTCCGCCATAGGGGTTCGCCGCCTCCCTCCCTGCCCGTCGGACGGCCCCCGCCACGCTCCCCTCGGCCGCCGCGCCGGCCGCATCAGTCGCTCTCGCGTCCACATCCGCCGCCATCCGCAACACCCGCCACCTGCAGCGCCTAGCCTCTCCCCAATCGCCCTGTGCAGGTGCCGGGAAGTTGCAAGCTCTATTTGTTTGCTGACAAAGATGATTGAGGACTGATGCAGAATGGACCAGATGATGTGATTACTGAAGATGAGAACAGCCGAGCGTATGTGTCGACAAGGAGATGTCAAAAGATTATCAACATAGGGCAAGCTGTAGAATGAACCTGTACATTGACAAATGAGCCTGTATATATATATATATATATATATATATTGTGAATGCATTGTTATTTTGAGTTGTAATGGCTTCTGAAATGAACCTCTGCTGATTGACAATGCAAGTGCATTTCATGTACTCCTGTGATTGGCAATGGCCCAGTGAAATGAGCCTTTTGTAATGACTTCTGGAATGAAAAAAATGATGTTTTTGGCATGATTTCTGGAATGAAAAAAGTGCTAGTAATGACTTCTGAAATGAGCCTATCTTCTTGACTGATTGAGTCATTTTCATGAATACTGTAATGAAAAAGTGCATGTCAAGAACTACCTAGCTGTGAATTTTTTGCATCCAACAGTGAACCAAAACTTGAAAAAAAAAATCTGAGTAACCATTGGTTACTTCGGCTTTGAACCAAAACTAAAAAGAAATTATACATAAATTCCATAGCTGAACATGATCTCAAATACAAATTGAGGCTATCCATAGCTGAACATGATCTCAAATACAAACTGAGGCTATCTAAAATAGTAGAACATGGTCTCAAATACTAATTGGGGTCTCAAATACAAATTGTGCCTTACAACAGAATATTAAAACATAAAATTCTAACAGAGCCTTGCAGCAGAACAACTATTCATCATCACTGTCGACCTCCATAAGTGTGTCGTCTTCTTCGTTAAAATACTCCATAAGTGTGTCGTCTTCTTCATCTTCATCACCAATGACGACATTCACTTCTTTGCTGGACGCTTTCATCAACCGGGCAATTTCAGCAGCTTCAAAAACAGGGCCTCGCTCATCCTCTCTATTTAAAGGCTTATCATATATAATGTTAGAAACCGGTTGTCGCGGACCCTCCTCATCATAGCACTCGTCCTCTTGATATGCAGCAGCATTAACCTCAGTCTGACTTACATTGTAAAGATGCCTATGGTCAAATGTCTGTACAACTTGCCAATTTTCACCCAGCCTTGTATCTGGCAAATAGAAAACCTTTGTAGAATGAGTGGCCAATATAAAACAATCATTCTTGTACCACAGACTTCCAACATTGATGCTTCTAAAAAAGCCATCATCTTTAAGTGCAGTCCTCTTCCCATCTAGTTTGAACCAGTCACACTTAAACAAAACTACGGACCTCTCCTCTAAGTTATAGTCCAACTGAATTATCTCTTTTATGTTTCCAAAAAAATCAATTATCTGTCCATTATGTGTAGCTTGTGACATTACTCCACTGTTTTGTGTCTTCTTGTTCTTGTCTCGGTTAACAGTGTTAAACCGCACACCATTCACTATGCACGAGGAGTATTTTCTAACTCTCAAATCAGGACCGCATGCCAAGGAGAAGATATCAACATCCACCTCTTCTGGATTTGTACTATACTTCTTCAAAATCTGCCACATGCATGCAACACACATATATTAGAAAAATAGAAGTTAAATTATGCAATATATAACTTGACAATGAACACTAACATGGTTCCTAAACCAGGTCTGAAATCCTTGTCGAAGCATTCTTTCAATGTTAGGCACCCCCTGTGTCTCTAACTCTTCTCTGAACAGACTGCAGAAAAATTATAAATTACTTTACAACACAAAAGTATCATATAGATGTCTAGAAGTAAGTTTATAGAACATACTTGACGTAATCCTCAACTTGGGCACACAAACCACACCATTTGATCAATGCCATTTTCATCATATACATATTCAGGTGCAGAAGTAAAATTAACTCCATGCCCAAAAACATCAACACCATAAGCTTCTTCATTGGAGAAACCTTTATTTCTTGGCTCCCGATTAAATCTTGTTTCAACATCGTCCATGTATTTAGAGCAAAATGTCAGACACTCATCAGCAATATATGCCTCAGCAATTGAACCTTCTGGTCGTGACCTATTCCTCACATATCGCTTCAAAGTATATAGCCGCCTTTCAATTGGGTACATCCACCCATATTGCACAGGACCCCTGAGCAATGCCTCATCAGGTAAATGTACAGCAAGGTGTATCATCACATCAAAGAAAGCTGGAGGGAAAATTTTCTCAAGCTTCACCAAAATTATAGGGATTTCTTTCTTCATTTGAACTAGCACATCCTTGTTAAGCGTTCTACTGCACAATTCCCTAAAAAACCTCCCTAACTCAGCTATTGCTTCATAAATATCCCCGCCCGTAAATCCTCTCATGGCGGTGGCAAAATTCTTTGCAAAAGAATGTGACAATCATGTGTTTTTAGCCCTTGTATCGTTGTTCCTCAAGCATTTAAACATCTTGAGATGTTGGACGCAAATCCATCGGAAACTTTACCTCCGTAAAAAAGCACGAAAGCCTTCTTCTGCTCAAAGTGGACAAGGTATATCTAGCATGAGGCATCTCTCCATCCTCTCTAAATTGCAGCTCCTTTTTAATACCCAAATCTTTCAAATAAAGCCTAGCTTTAGCTGTGTCTTTTGTCTTGCCCTTTACATTGAGAATTGTCCCAATTAGGTTCTCACATATGTTTTTTTCAATGTGCATCACATCAAGATTATGTCTCACCTTTAGCTTTTTCCAATATGGTAACTTCCAAAAACTAACCATCCGGCTCCAAATTTCCACATGACCGCCTTCAGAGTTGGAACGCTTCCTTTTCCCAGTTCCTTGTGGCTTCCCAGGTCTGACGTCTTTAACTCTCTCCAATTCAGCCAGTAGCTCTTCCGTACAGAATTTACCCGGTGGATCGTTGCTTTCATGAAGTCCGATAAACTCATTGTTTCTCCTCAAAGAATGTTCCTTTGGAAGGAAACGGAAGTGCCCAAAATAGCCCTTTGTTGTACGCCCTGAGAGAGTGCTCAACGCTGGGTAATCATGGATGCACCACAAAACTGCAGCACGAAGTTTAAATGATTTGCCAGTAATAGCATCATAAGTATCGACACCTGTCCAAAGCTCAAGTAAATCCTCTACAAGAGGCTGTAGAAATACATCGAAGTCCTTCCCGGGTGATTTCGGACCTGGAATAAGCAAAGCCATCATAAAGTTTGATTCCTCCATGCACTCCCACGGTGCTAGGTTGTATGGCACAACAAGCACAGGCCACATGCTATATTTTGTGTTCTTTTCTAAAAAAGGATTGAACCCATCAGTAGCTAGGCCAAGTCTAAGGTTTCTTGGATCCTTTGCAAAATCTGGATATTCGAGGTCAAAATCTTGCCATGCCTCGCCATCAGCTGGGTGGCTCATATTCTTCTCATTGGGCTGCCGCTTTAACTTGTGCCATTGTGCCGCTTCTGATGCTTCTTTGGTCGAAAACATCCTCTTTAGCCTAGGTGCCAATGGAAAATGCCGCAACACTTTTTGTGGAATCTTCTTTCTTTCTACATCTTTCCATCTCGAGAGACCACAAACCGGGCAATTGTCATGCTTGTCATATTCCTTTCTGAACAACACACAATTATTGTAGCACACATGTATTGATTCATACCCTAGACCTAGTTCCTTTAGAATACCCTTTGCTTCATCATATGATTTTGGGAGTGTATTGTGTTCTGGGAAAGCATCAGCCAATACCTTCATGTGTGCAGTAAAAGCAGAATTGCTAATTCTATATAATGACTTCATATGTAGAAGCCTTACCACCAAAGAGAATCTTGAAAATTTGGAACATCCAGGATAAAGTTGGCGCTTTGCCTCTCTCATGACAGTTTTCAAAAATGACTCTTTATCACAAGGTTCTTTAGCACCAACTTCATTTTCTACATCCGTCCTTGCCTGTGCCGCTGCATTCTGTAGGTCTCCTAAAATCCCTTCCAAACGATCACCATAGTTGTCATCCTCTGTCACACCGACCCCATGTGTGGAACCATCATCATCTTCATGCATATCAATAGGATGCTCAATAACATTGACATCTAAGCTCTCTCCGTGATGAATCCACCGAGTATAAGTAGTTTCCATGCCATTCATCAGTATATGCTTCCTCACAACATCCTATTTTCGGTACTTCTGATTAAGGCATCTGCTATAGGGGCATAGAATTTCAACATTCTCATTGAATTTCCCCTGAATGAAATTCATAAATTCTTTTACACCGTCAATGTATTCAAGGGAAAATAGTTTGCTATGCACCCAACTTCTATCCATCTGATCAAACGTCGCAGATAAACCACAATGAGCTAACTGCTATAATTCAAATGCTACATCCAACAAAATCAACAAAAAAAAGAGAAGAGATATATACCTTGGCTATCAGTAGGAGTTCAGGTAAGGCAGATGGGGATCCCCTCGGAGAGGAGGCAGCTGCTTAGCGTTTGACAATTTTAGGCGTGCTCGAGGCCGTAGGAGTCCACTCAATAGTTGGATTTGTCACCAGGTGGATGCATGGTCGCTTTTCGGCATCTCTCATTGGTGCGGCAATGGAGAGGAGGTGGTGCATGGAGCTATAAGATAGGGTTGGAGCCTTGAAGGGCGGCGGTGATGCGAGATGTTGCTGGTGTGCAGCGGTGATGCGGGAGGACGCGGCAAACGAGGAGGCGACGGTGCTGGACGGCGCGGCGGTGGTGGGCAACGGCGCAGCTCTTGCCTAATCTCGCCGTCGGCGGCAGTGTTTGAGTCCAGCGGCGGTGGCTGAGTCTCTGAATCGCGGCTGGTGTCTAACTGAGTCCGTGAAGGAATTGAGGAAAGGGGAAACTTACTCCTACATTCATCAACAAAAAGAAACAAAATTGTACTCGGTCACACACAAGTTGATAGCACAGTGGTGAGGCGGACTGTTGTCAACTCGTAGGTTGTGGGATCGATTCCCACGGACTCCACTCTTTTTTTCTATTTTCCCTATTTACCTAATGTTGGGCCACTCCCGCCAACAAAAGGCTAATAGAGGCCTTGTTTAGATTCCAAGTTTTTTCACTCTCTCTCCATCACATCAAATCTTTGGACACATGCATGGAGTATTAAATGTAGATAAAAAAATAACTAATTACACAGTTTGATTGTAAATTACGAGACGAATCTTTTGAGCCTAGTTAGGCCATGATTGGACAATAATTGTCAAATACAAACGAAAGTGCTACAGTGTCAAATACTGATTCCTAACCGCGAACTAAACAAGGCCAGAATCATGTTCTGTCACACTGGAGCAGCTAGCGCAATGGTAAGGCATATTGTTTTCAACACCTAGGATCAGGGTTCAATTCCTGGAGATTCCTTTTTTTTTGTCATTTTGCCACGCCGTGTGCGGGAATGACCTAGGCGAGTGAATGACCCAGGCCTACTGTGATGCTGGGCCGGTAAATAAATAAAAATACTTAAGTGCACATTTAGACACGTAGTGTAAGTACCTCAAATGGTAAGACATGTTTCTATTTTTTTGCAAGTCTTGTGTTCAAATCCCATATATATAATTATAGGTGTAAAGTTTTTTGTTCCCATCCACAATAAATGGAGAACATTTTTAATTTTGCCAAAAAAAAAACATGTAACAAAGTAACAAAATTATTTTGTTCAAATAATTTAACAAATTGTCTTTTGGGTTTGATACTTTTTGCAATCACATTTTCTACTTTTCTTTACACTAAATATTGATAGCGGGCCAACTGTCTTGGGCTAACTAGCGTATGACAAATTCAAAATCATACACTGTGACGATCCTGATAAAACCGTCATGAGTTAATAGGCTGGGAATATCCAGTGGGCTCATCCATGATGAAAAAATGAATATCGTCACCGATTACGTCTGTCAGTGGCTGTCAGTGACGGTTTGTAAATCCGTCAGCAAGAAATCGTCACGGATTAACAAGTTTCTTGTAGTGAATATAGGGTATAAAGTAATGTACATAACTTGAAACGTTCGTCGGCAACATGAAACAAATGCTACATTTCATGTCACTTTATATCGTTTAGGGTTCTAAGTAAATTTTTATCGAACAAAAGTGCAATAGAATGCTTATGCGAGATTTTGCTATAGTTCGTAGTGTGAACTTCGTAGGTGACGGTGAATACCCATGGTCAGGTACGAGAGTCACTAGCTAGCTTAGTGGGTAGCTTGGAAACAGAAAGTGACGCGAATCCGAACGAATGACGTAGTCGTTTCTTAAGTCAGAGGGTGTGTCGACGAGGCATAGTTTGGACAATTTTAGGGGAGGATCGGCTTAAGAAGTGGCAAGGTGTTTTAGATTAGTTTGATAGCCCTATATACCCTCTGGAGCATAGAACAACTGGTTTGGCGTTTGGAGCATCAGGTTCGAGTTTTTGAGCCACTTTAAAAAGCGTGCACGTCACATAGTTCAACCAAAGCCAGCGCCGATCGTGGTCACCGCCTTTGCCTGGCATCGCTGCTGCCGCTATTGGCCGCCAGCGAACACTACCGAGCCGGCCGCGTCACCACTGCTGCGCTTGTGCAGGCATGCCGCGCTCGGGCCGCTGCACTGGCCGTCTCGACCACTGCCCCGCGCTGCTGCTCTAGCACACCGCGTATGCTCCCGCACCGGCTACCGTTGTGCCTGCGTGCGTACTCTATGCTCTGGCCCTGCGCTGCCGGCCAGGGGCACCTGCTGTCGTGCACTAGCACACGGCACGCGCGCGCGCTGGGCCCGACCATGCTTGGTCGCTCTGCTCCTCCTTCAGCACGTCCGCCGTGGCTGCTGCTCGTGTCATGTCATGTCGCGTCGCTCGCTTTGCGTGTCGTCCAACGCTATCGTGCTGGTACTGCTCCCGTTGATGTCGGCTATGCGTGCGCGTGGGCTCGTCCAGCTTGTCGCGTTCTCACGCTTGCGCTCAAGGCCACGCCAAAGGCGCCAGTCACTTCGCCTGCAAGGTCATCGGCCGGCCGAACCACGCCAAAACCGAATCGATGCACTGCCCCTTTTCTATGTATCGTGCACATGTGGTGGTCGAGTGGAAGGACGGTGTCATGCCAAACCGGTCACTGTGGCAGTGGTACAAGGGAGGGGCGCCAATTTGGAATTCTGCGGTCGCCGGCCACCATAAGTCATTAGGAGTCGCCACTGCAATTGGCCTCAACCACTCCACCGTTTTCCAATTAACCGTGCCCACTATGAGCCCAAGTAGTTAGCGTGTGAGTGAAGCCGTCCTGGCTTTCATTCGGCCTTCAGCGGGGTGAGGCGGGGTGTTTCCCTCGCGGGGGTCTGCCATGGCCGCTAGAGCGGGCGCACAGCCAGAGCGTCGTGGGGTACTTCGCTGTTTCATTTAGGCTGTGCCTTGAGTAATAGTTGACTTGGTTATCGCTACCGTGCAGTGGTTTCGTCGGTGGAGCAACACGTGGCCACACCTATGTGGTGCACCATTCGGGGCGTGTGTTACCTCAATCCATTTCGCGTGGCACGAGGAAGCTCGTGGGGATGTTGGTGTGTGCCATAGTGGTCGGTGCTCGCCGGCGTTTGGCCGGTGAGGTCGTGGCTCTGTTAAGTCCGGCCAGGGGCGTCGTGACGTGAATTTGAAGTAAACCAAGGGGCTAAGTGCTAGGGTCAGTGAGAGGGGGAATAGTGGAATGGACTGCGTTGCTATTTGTGGGGAACCCGAGGGCTCTTTTGCATAATGTGGCGCACGTGCGGGTCTTCTTCCTCGTGGGCCGCTGGCGCGCGTGGGCTGTGCCAAGCTAGGCCGCACCGGTGGCTGCACGTGCACAGGCGGGAGGTTGGGTTGGGCCGAGCCGGCGCTAGCGTGGGCCGCGAAATCGAAAGCAGTTTCATGTTTTCCAGTGAATTTGTTAAATCTTATGGAATTTAGTTTTCAAGCTGAACTTTGATAATTTGTAGTAAATTGTGTAGTGGTCCAAAAATAGTAAAACCAAATTTGTTAGGTTTGCAAAATTACCATCTATTTGTTAGAACACTTAGATTACAGTTGGCTATGACGATGGTAGTTTCATAAATTCAAACTAAAGAGCTTAGTACTATGTAGATTAATATTTGTAGGAATTTTTGTGGTAAATTGGTGATAGTTATAGCTATGAAAAATTTATAGTAACTTCACTGGATTATTATGTACTTGCTGTAAATTTTGTAGCCCTAGACTAGGATGCTAAATATAGTAGCTATTACCGTTGCTTTATCGTATATAGCGTAAATCAGCATTAGGAGTAAGAATACCTATAGTTGCTATAATAATAATAATGAATATTTCAAACTTTTTATCAGTAACAATACATAGCTTAGCACTATGGTCGTTAGCACTAGCTTAGTAGTTAAACAGATGTACTTTTATTTTAAGAGTTGCTGTTGTTATATTACTAAGCATTGCATCATCATTTCATGCATGTAGATCACGAGCTGGTAGAATTCACGCCTGTCAATAAACCGGAGTACGACGAGGTGATCGAGGAGTACGAGGAGGAGATCCTCGTACAGGATGGAGCCTCGGAGCCTGTTGGTGCTGACATTACTGACCCGTCGCCTGCCCAAGGCAAGCCCAGTGCATAACCCCTATTTTTAATGATCACTTGATATATATATATATGATGTGCATTTACGTTACAGGCATTTTATGGAAACTACGTGCATAAATATATCTACTTATGAGTCCTACTAGTACAGGTCGAGTAGCTGCTATGCTCAGGATATCGGTAGCGTGAGTAACCTACCGTTATTCATAAGTAGGTGATAAACATGATCACTAATGATAAAATGGTAAAGGTAAATGGTGACCGAGCAGGGATATGGTTTGGGTATTGGTGGGTGTAAGGGGTTGTGTCCTGCGGCCAACAGGGCATAGCTCGGTTACACTTTTTTCGTGTCTGAGTCGATTAAGGACCGGTCGTTGCATAAGGCAATGTGGGCAAGTCACAGATCTATTGTCCCGAGCACATACTTTGGTATGGGCGCAGGGAAGACTTGTTGCTCTCTTGTCGTGGATCCAGCTCTTTCCGGACCGACTGACTGGAGGCGGAGATGGTGGAGGTCCTTGCACCGCACTGAGTCCGGGACTCAGTAGTGGGGGCTTGGAGTCCAAGTTTGGACGAGGACCTAGACACCCAGGACAGGAGGGTGATGGGTTGGTCCTGCTTGTGCCTAGGGTACAAGCGGGGCGTGTGTTTTTGGGGCACCCAATTAGGCACATTGGTTCATGAATCGCCGCCGAGTCCATACAACTTGCTTCATGTTTAGCACCGTAGTAAGAACTAAAAGTTGAAAGGAGAAAAAATGGAACTGATTGCTCAACTCTTGCTTGAAAGTAGAACAGGTGCTTATATAGACTAGCTAGATGATAACTTAATACGCTTGATAATAATACATAAATAAGGACTCACGATTAGTATTGCTTTCTGCCAAAAGAAAACCAGCAAGCCATAAAGCTTATCATGTTCCTTTGAGTCGAGAAATTATTCCCACTAGTCGGATAAGTCTTGCGAGTATATTGTGTACTCAGGGTTTATTTACCCCTATTGTAGGTCACACTTGAGGAGTACTTTGTGTGGAGGATTCTTCTGGTGGGCTCAGACGGATCCTCGTTCTTATCGCTAGATGTTTATTTTAAATTTTGCTAGTTATCATTCCGCACTCTGACATTTGGTAATGTAATAATGTAATTTCTAAGAAACTCTGATGTATGAAATGGACAAGTATTGTAACTCGTTCTCATTATTGGATCCTTGGGAAAAATGTGGATCTTTCGGGTTCTCCCTTAGGGTGTGCCCGACGGATACCGCCCGCTGTAGCTTGCTTTCAGGGTGCATAGTGTCTGGTGGAAGACGAGCACCTCCGTAAGCGTGTTATTTCGGACAGTTCTGCCACATCGGGCCTCCGATGGAACCCTAGGGCCCTCTCAGCATCGAGCCTCCGCCCGCTCGACAGGAGCTTTAGGGGCGGCCGGCGGCGAGGAGTTTCTGCATATCGTCGAGTAGAAGCAGCAAGAGGAGGCGGAGGAGGCCTCGCACATCGGGCAGCTCTCCCTCGTGATTTGCCACTGCTCCAAGGACAGGTCCTTCATCCATCCATTCGTGTGAGTACAACCTTCATACACTCTTCCCTCCCTTCCATCTCGATCTCGTTTTATGGATCCTCATTTTGCCTTGATAAATTATCAGTAGAATTCTGTGTAAGGAAAGTACCAACCATAGAATCAATTAGAGATCCTCCCCACTGAGAATATTTTCTAGGCCCTGATGAAAGCAATTAAGAAATTAGAAACCATTTCATACTCATGTATCCCATAGAGACAGTAGGTTGTATGGCTTACTGATCCGATACAACTAACTACTGTAGAAGCAAGACATGATTTTTGTTCATAACAATGTGACACTGTTGGCAGCCATGCAACAGGTGTTTGCTTCTCCATAGGTCTTCCCAATGTCTATGTTTGAATAACTGATATTTGCTCAGAAAAAATTTCATGCACACATTATTGGATCTTTGGTCACAATTTAGAAGCTAACATACATTGAA
Organism: Miscanthus lutarioriparius; assembly: GCA_904845875.1. Classification (NCBI taxonomy): domain Eukaryota; kingdom Viridiplantae; phylum Streptophyta; class Magnoliopsida; order Poales; family Poaceae; genus Miscanthus; species Miscanthus lutarioriparius. The sequence continues at coordinate 46,004,095 of CAJGYO010000001.1, forward strand.
AAGAAGTGTACAATCTAAAAGAAGGAAAGGGAAATAGAGGAGTGGCATCTCAGTGAATAACTTCAACAAATGAAGTTAATGTCTCACTGGAAGAACTATTTCTTGATCTAGGCAACAAATTATCTATAAGACTTTTTTTATTTTGTTCTACGAAATATGAAATTGACTTAACTCTGAATTTCATTTTATCAGTTCACAATGCTTAGAGTTTTGTCAAAAAATCATTTAGTCTATTGACTCCACAAGATATTTTTTATTCTAGCTTTTTGACACGATATTCCACGAAACAATATCAGAGTTCTTATTTGTATTTGCAGTGCCCATACATGAAATTGGGGACAAAGCTAATGACATGCTACTGGATATGGTTAATAGGGTTGTTGATTTAAATGGAGTGAAGGACTGTAGATTCCAGGTATGTTCTGATAGCTATTTCAGAATTGTTTCTTTCCCTCGCACTCTGCTTAGTATTTATTTATTTATTTTGGAACGAACCGGCTCTGTTTAGTAGAATCTTAATTGAATATTTGCATATGTAATCAGATTGAGCATGCCCAACATCTGGCTCCATTGCTACTATATATATTGGTATTACGCTTTACAAAGTAGATTGTGCATTGAAAGCTTTAGCTTCTAAATTCCTTTTAAAAGTCCTCCACTTCTGAAGTATCTGTTTATTGTTGACAGCCAGATCATCTATTAGACGACGCCAACTCTGCTAGAAACAAGATTGGGGTGGAATGGGCTCAGCGAAGCTCCTACACATTCCAATCACTGTTAGATGGCTGTGCACTGCTAGCTTTTGGTTTTGACTGGCCTGTACGTAATTCTACAGACATTTCAGTAACTGAACTCGTTTTTCAGTTACCATATAGTCAGCTACCAGGTATATTGTTACTATCTTTCAGGTTTCAGACATCAACCGCATACAAGCTATCCGAACCACCATGTTCCATAAGCCTCCTAGATGGAAGGTCCCCTGGATCCCTGCGGAGCTCTTGACCCTTGATGAATCACTAAAAGCGTAAGTCTCTTTCGATCCAGTCATTGTGATGCCAAGCTCTGCAGATCGATGGTTTTCCCCACTAATGAGTTGGTCTCTCACTCTGACGCACACACAGGCATACAATGTCTGCTGCCTACGCCTGCTTCCTAGACTATGATGTGGGCAGCCTTGAATCATGGTCTTACTGAATATGTATGTATGCTGTTAGTGAATAGCTTCTCTAATTGAATCATTGTCTTACTGAGTTTGTGAAAATATGTATGTGTGCTGTTAGTGCCATCTCATAATTTCTCTCCTTCCAAGAGTCTGGCTAAGTGACCCATCTGTCTCTGAAATTGCAGTGCTGGCTACCAACTGAAGACTGTATGTACACAGATATTGTTCCTTGCAATCTTTGAAAGATGATGAAATTCTGGCTATATATGCACCCAAAGGTCTGTCCATAAAGGGTTGTGCAGTACACTCTTAATGTTTCCTCCTATGATGTGTAATAACCATATCTCTTTTTGTGGGATTTTTTGCGCCAGAATAACACAGGAAAAGTTACCCTGTCAAGTATTTGGCATCCAAGCTGCACAGAGCATGAGGATATCATGTGGGATGCATTTCAGAGTTTAGGTGATCTTAGAACCATCCTTGTTTTCTCAAACATATAAATTGATGAATAATAATGTTTTAAGAGCTTGCTAGACCTTGATTTAGTCATTTTTCTATGTGGTAGTTTAGATTAGCTTTCACTTGCTGTAATTAATCCTTTCAAGAGCTGTAAATTTCTTGTTAGGTGAGCAAAGCATACTTTGTTAAGGATTCCTTTTTTGCCTTTGAAAAGGTCAGGATTCTGAAAGAAATTCAGACCTTGTGTAGTTTTAGTTCAAGAATTTCCATCTTCAATATAGCTAAATAATATTATATTGCTGTGTTTGATATTATCACACTGCAACTATTGTGCATGGAAAAAACACTAGCTAAGCTCGTTGATAAGTAAGGTCTGAAAAGAGGTTTATGCTATTTTTGACTAGCTATCAGTATAGGGATTAGCACTACCTATTATATCACTCTATTCTTAAATACAAGTAGTAGCTTGTCAGTTTGAGTCTCTATTTGCATGTGACATTACTACATTAGCAGCATATGTATTTGGTTCTAATCAGTTCTGCAGTAGGCGACCTCCGTCACCACCATGCATGGCCGTCCTGGTGTTGCGAACGCGACTAGGAAACCTAGGGGTCTTCTTCGGGCGTGGCTACATGCAGCGCATGTCCTTCGATGAGGCGGAGCTCGCCATGGGGTTTTTGGGTCTCTACAGGCTTGTGATGGATGGAACGGAGCTTGCTATGGTGGTGCTCCGGCCATGGCAAGCTTTCGGGGCGGTTCACAAGCACCGGCATTCTAGAGCGTTGTGGAATCGACATGGTCATGCTTGTGCTCGTGCGAGTGCAAGTGCGCGTGTGTGCGTGTTATGTACCATGACAAAGAAAAGGGTGGGGCCTTGGAACTCTGAAAGGTCCTAATGGCTAGAGGGGGTTGAATAGCCTAATAAAATTTCTACAACAACACTTAACAAAAGGATTAGACAATTATGAGGTGAAGCGAGTTTTGCGCTAGCCTACCAAAATTCAAGCAACCTACCATAATTCTAGTTTACATGGGGTATATCCACACAATAGCTATATCACTACACTAAGTTTAGTGTGCTCACAAAAGCTAACTAAAGAGCCACACTAACCAAACTAACAAGCTCTCACAACTAGTTACACTAAAGAGCTTGACAATTAGTTTGCGGTAATGTAAAGAGTAGGCAAGAAGGTTATACCGCCGTGTAGATGTATGAACCAATCAATCACAAATGTGGATACCAATGAAGACCAATCACCTCGGAATCAATGATGAACACAATGATTTTTTACCGAGGTTCACTTGCTTGCCGGCAAGCTAGTCCTCGTTGTGGCGATTCACTCACTTGGAGGTTCACGCGCTAATTGGCTTCACACGCCAAACCCTCAATAGGGTGCCGCACAACCAACACAAGATGAGGATCACACAAGCCACGAGCAATCCACTAGAGTACCTTTTGGCTCTTTGCCAGGGAAAGGTCAAGAACCCCTCACAATCACCACGATCGGAGCCAGAGACAATCACCACCCTCTGCTCGATGATCCTCGCTGCTCCAAGCCATCTAGGTGGCAGCAACCACCAAGAGTAACAAGCGAATCTCGCAGCGAAACACGAACACCAAGTGCCTCTAGATGCAAACACTCAAGCAATGCACTTGGATTCTCTCCCAACCTCACAAAGATGATGAATCAATGATCGAGATGAGTGGGAGGGCTTTGGCTAAACTCACAAGGTTGCTATGTCAATGAAAATATCCAAGAGAGTGAGCTTGAGCTGGCCATGGGGCTTAAATAGAAGCCCCCATGAAATAGAGCCGTTGTACCCCTTCACTGGGCACAACATGGGGTGACCGGATGCTCCGTTCCGATCGACCGGACGCTGGGCCTTAGCGTCCGGTCACGTGATACACGCCACGTGTCCCCGGCTTCAAATACAGTTCGTTAGATTTCAACGGCCATCTGTTGACCAGACGCGTCAGTTAGAAAGTGACCGGACGCTGGACTTCAGCGTCCGGTCGTTTCTAGTAAGGTTCCAAACGCGATTTTTTCCGACCGGACGCGTCCGGTCATGCTTGATCGGACACAGCCAGCGTCCGGTCACACAACGTCTCCTCTATACACCCTATGTCAGCGTACGTCAGCACTGACCGGACGCACCCAGCCAGTGTCCGGTCATAGAGCAACCCAACATCCGGTCATTTGACCGACACTAGCGTCTTCGCTGTTACCCCTGACCGGACACGCCGGTCCAACCAAGGCCAGCGTCCGGTCACACCTAGTGACCTCTGTCTTTTCTGCCTAGGGCACCGGTGGCACCGTCGGACTGTCCGCACTCTACGGGCGGACACTCCGCCGGTGGAGTTTCTTACCCTTGCACCCAAACTTCACCACCCTTGATCAAATATGCCAACCACCAAGTGTATCACCTTGTGCACATGTGTTAGCATATTTTCACAAACATTTTCAAGGGTGTTAGCACTCCACTAGATCCTAAATGCATATGCAATGAGTTAGAGCATCTAGTGGCACTTTGATAACCGCATTCCGATATGAGTTTCACCCCTCTTAATAGTACGACTATCGATCCTAAATGTGATCACACTCACTAAGTGTCTTGATCACCAAAACAAAATAGCTCCTACAAATTATACCTTTGCCTTGAGCTTTTTGTTTTTCTCTTTCTTCCTTCCAAGTCGAAGCACTTGATCATCACCATGCCATCATCATCATCATGCTATGATCTTCATTTGCTTCACCACTTGGAGTGTGCTACCTATCTTATGATCACTTGATAAACTAGGTTAGCACTTAGGGTTTCATCAATTCACCAAAATCAAACTAGAGCTTTCAATCTCCCCCTTTTTGGTAATTGATTACAACCCTTATACAAAGATATGAATTTAAAATTCAATTGAATCCATGTTGCTTGTCCAAGCATATTTACCATGTGTAAAAGGATATGGACAAGTTTCATGAATCCTATATGGTAGCAATTGCTCCCCCTACATATGTGCTAAGAGTTTGGATTGAAGCTTGCACATATGCTTAGATAGGAAATATAGGAGACAATGTCTACCAAGTGATGCTAAGGTATGAAAGATGGACCTTTGAAGCGTGATACCAATTGGAGTGCACCAATATACCATCCTTAGCATCATGTTTAGCTTGATACCACTTGAAAACAACACTTGGAAATGAAATCACTAGTTAACCTATGCATGCTAGATTTTCATTTCATCATTCAAACCTACAACTAGCATACACCACACAAGCATGGATATTGAAATTTAAAACTTGTGCCATGCAAGCAAACATACGAAATGCACATTCAGATGCACCATACAAGTTCATGAGCTTGCTCCCCCTACTTGTGTGCTCAAAATTTTAATTGATCTCTTTCCTTTGTCAAATCTCTCCCCCTATGTCAAATACTCTCAAATCTCTCCCCCTATGTCAAATACTCCCCCTATCACTCATATATTTGTTTCTCTCCCCCTTTGTCATCAATGACCACAAAGGCTTAAAAATGTAGATAGGTTGAGATTATCAATGTCAATCAATGGGGTGAGGATCATTTTCCCAAATTTGGTTCAATCTAGATCATTTGCCAAAGATATTTAACTCAGTTTGATCCAAAGACAAGCTTCTTCACACCTCCAAATAAGGGTTATCTTGTACCATATTGAGTTAAACACTTATAGCTCATTTTCTAGATCAAACACTAGGTTTACAAGCCCATAAACAAGTCATATGCTATCACTAGATCAAGTCAAGCATAGAAGCAATAGTGATACCATATAAACATCAAATTCATTTGATTTTCATGAATGAGCCTAATAAAATAGAGAAATGACTAGATGCACTAAAACATGTCCTTAACAAGGATGTATGCCATGCTAATCAACTTTTACCTTGGATTGCTTGAAGGAGAGGCATGTCATATAAGTGGGGGGGGGGGCGGTGCATCAACACATATTTGAGAAATCCAATATATTCAACTCATTCCTTAGCTTGCAAAACCTTTTCTCATCCAATGGCTTGGTGAATATATCGGCAAGTTGATCTTCGGTGCCTACACTCTCAATGCAAATGCCCCCTTTTTGTTGGTGATCTCTTATGAAATGGTGGCGGACATCAATGTGCTTTGTTCTTGCATGTTGAACTAGATTGTTGGTCAACTTTATTGCACTCTCGTTGTCACATAGCAATGGCACTTTCTTGAACTTGACTCCAAAGTCACTCAAAGTGGCCTTCATCCAAAGTATTTGTGCACAACAACTACCGGCGGATATGTATTCGGCTTCGGTGGTTGATAATGCAACACTATTTTGCTTCTTTGATGACCATAAAACAAGTGATCTTCCCAACAATTGATATGTGCCCGAGGTGCTCTTCCTTTCAACCTTGCATCCCGCATAATCCGAGTCGGAGTAACCAACTAATTCAAACTTTGCTCCTTTGGGATACCATAAACCAACATTTTGTGTATGCTTCAAGTACCTCAATATCCTCTTTGTAGCCTTCAAATGACTTTCTTTTAGTGAGGCTTGAAATCTTGCACACATGCATACACTAAACATGACATCCGGCCTTGATGCGGTCACATAGAGTAGACTTCCAATCATAGACCGATACAATTTTTGATCCACCATATTTCCACTTGCATCACTATCCAAGTTGCCATTTGTTCCCATTGGTGTGCTAATGGCCTTACTATCATTCATGCCAAACTTCTTGATCATGTCCTTGATATACTTGCCTTGACTCACAAAAGTACCATTCTTTAATTGCTTGATTTGAAGACCAAGGAAGTAACTTAACTCTCCAATCATGGACATCTCAAATTTTTTAGCCATCATTTTTCCAAACTCATCACAAAAATCTTGATTGGTTGATCCAAATATGATGTCATCAACATAGATTTGCAATACAAATAGATCTTTTCCAATCTTCTTGATGAAAAGAGTGGTGTCAACCTTGCCCATCATGAACCCTTTAGAGAGTAGGAAGTCTCTCAATCTCTCATACCATGCTTTAGGTGCTTGCTTCAAGCCATACAATGCCTTCTTCAACTTGTACACATGATTAGGCTTCTTGTTATCTTCAAAACCGGGAGGTTGCTCAACATATACTTCTTCATTGATGTACCATTGAGAAATGCACTCTTGATATCCATTTGATAGAGTTTGATGTTGCGGGCACAAGCATAGGCTAGCAAGATTCTAATTGCTTCCAATCTAGCAACCGGGGCATATGTTTCTCTAAAGTCAAGACCTTCAACTTGTATATAGCCTTGTGCTACCAATCTTGCCTTGTTCCTTACTACTATCCCATCTTGATCTTGCTTGTTTCTAAAGACCCATTTGGTTCCAATCACATTATGTCCCTTCGGTCTCTCTACTAATTCCCATACTTGATTTCTTGTGAAGTTATTCAATTCTTCATGCATAGCATTCACCCAATCAACATCCTTCAAAGCTTCATCTATCTTCTTTGGTTCAATGGATGACACAAATGAGAAGTGTTCACAAAATGATGCCAATCTTGATCTTGTTTGTACACCTCTTGAAATATCACCAATGATAGTGTCTAATGGATGATCTCTTGCAACATTGGTTGGTTGGAGGACTGGAACTTGATTGCTTGCACTTGCTTGATCATTTGGTTGAGATGATGTACTAGCCACTTGATCTTGTTCATTGTCATGAGAGCCACTTGTACTAGCTTGATTTGTATCATCTTGCATATTTGAGTTGGAGAGCACTTGCACTTGTTCATCTTCATCATCATTCACTTGCCTAGGCCTTAATTCACCAATATCCATGTTCTTTATGGCATTTGAAAGTTGAATGCCTCTAACATCTTCCAAGTTCTCATTTTCTTCTTATGAACCATTGGTTTCATCAAATTCAACATCATGAACTTCCTTATGAGTACCACCTTTCAAATTCCAAACTCGATATGCTTTGCTAGTGGTTGAGTATCCAAGTAGGAATCCTTCATCACATTTCTTATCAAACTTGTCCAATCTAGTGTCTTTCTTCAAGATATAGCATTTGCAACCAAAGACTCTAAAATATGCAATGTTAGGCTTTCTACCATTCAAGAGCTCATATGGTGTCTTCTCTTTCAAATGGTGACAATAGAGGCGGTTGCTACAATAGCAAGCCGTGTTGATAGCTTCGGCCCAAAAGGATTGACTCACATTGTACTCACTAAGCATAGACCTTGCCATATCAATGAGTGTTCTATTCTTCCTCTCAACAAGGCCATTTGATTGTGGTGTGTACTTGGCCGAGAATTGATGTCTAATTCCAAATTCATCACACAACTCATCAATTCTAGTGTTCTTAAACTCACTATCATTGTCACTTCTAACTCTCTTGATGGTTGTTTCAAATTCATTGTGAATGTCTTTGACAAATGATTTGAATGTTGCAAACACATCACTTTTGTCCACTAGAAAGAATACCCATGTATATCTAGTATAGTCATCCACTATCATAAAGCCATATTTGTTACCACCAATGCTAGTGTATTGTGTTGGCCCAAACAAATCCATGTGCAATAACTCAAATGCTTTACTAGTGCTCATCATGCTTTTCTTAGGATGGGTGTTTCCAACTTGTTTTTCGGCTTGACAAGAGCTACAAAGCTTATCCTTTTCAAACACAACATATTTCAAGCCTCTAACCAAGTCATGTTTAACCAATCTATTCAATTGTTTCATTCCAACATGACCAAGCCTTCTATGCCATAACCAACCCATACTAGACTTAGTGAACAAGCATGTAGATAATTTAGCTTCACTAGCATTGAAATCAACCAAGTATAGATTCTCATATCTAAAGCCTTTGAAGATCAAATTAGAGCCATCTACACTTATGATCTCTACATCATCTACTCCAAATATGCATTTGAATCCAAGATCACACAATTGAGCCACGGATAGCAAATTGAAGTTCAAGCTCTCTACTAGCAACACATTGGAAATGCTCATGTCATTGGATATTGCAATCTTACCAAGCCCTTTGACCTTGCCTTTGCCATTGTCACCAAATGTGATACTATCATAACCATCATTGCCATTGGTGTTGATTGAGTTGAACATTCTTGCATCACCGGTCATGTGTTGAGTGCACCCACTATCAAGAACCCAATGCCTTCCTCCGGCTTTATAATTGACCTACAAAAGAAGATCAATTCTTTTTAGGTACCTAAACTTGCTTGGGTCCTTGAAGGTTAGTCACTAAGCTCTTTGGTACCCAAATGACTTTCTTCTTTGAGCCCATCCATGGTTTACCAATGAACTTAGCCTTCACACCATTTGTACCCTTAGTAAGCATATAGCATGAATCAAGCTTAAGGGAGGATACATTAGCATTTTTGCTCTTGTTGGTGTATTCATGCTCTTTATGACCCACTTGCTTGTTAACCTCCTTCTTGAGATTCTCATTCTCAACCACTAGTGAGGCATCACAAGTGAGACCATCACCACTAGATGAGGTGGAAGTAGAAGTACTACAAGGGTTAGTAGAAGGAGCAATGATAGGCATAGATAGTGATTCATCAATTATGTCACAAGTTAAACCTACATCACAAGTATCAACATGCTTCTTTTTATTTTGCTCATCAAGCAAAGAGGAATGAGCCTTTTCAAGCTTTTTGTGAGCTTTGCCAAGCTTCTCATTGGCTTCCTCTAGCCTCTCATGAGATGCATTGAGCTCATCAAAGGCTTGCTTAAGGGCTTTTAGTTCCTTACGCAAGCTTTTGCATTCCCTTCTCTTGATGTCAAAGTGTTCTCTAGCATCTTCTAGCATGTGGAATAATTCATCCTTAGTAGGTTCATCATTATCACTATCACTATCATTTTCATTTTTATTATCATCATTATGTTCTTCATCACTTTCATCATCACAAGTTTGTACCTTAGTGGCCTTAGCCATGAAGCATGATGAAGAGTCAAAGAGAGAAGGCTTCTCATTGATAGCAATGCTTGCTAGAACCTTCTTCTTGATGGTCTTGTGATCATCACTATCATCATCATCATCACTTGAGGAAACATCACTATCCCAAGTGACCACATATGAACCACCCTTCTTATTCTTGAAGGCCATCTTGTCCTTCTTCTCTTTCTTTTCCTTCTTATCATTCTTCTTGTTCTTCTTGTTGTCATCATTATTGTCGCTATTGTATGGACATTGGGCAACAAGATGATCTTTGCTTCTACACTCGAAGCACCTTCTTGACTCTTTTTTGTTCTTGGATGAAGACTTCTTTATTCTAGCACGATAGCCTTTCTTCACCATGAACTTGCCAAATCTCTTGACAAAGAGAGCCATCTTCTCATCATCATCATCATTCCATGAATCATCTTCTTCACTTGATGTTTCTTGCTTGGCTTTACCCTTGGATGATGTGGCCTTGAATGCCACGCTCTTCTTCTTGTCATCCTTCTTCTCATCTTTCTTCTCCTTTTCTTCCTTCTCATCATCATCTCTATATGTATCATCGGTCATTATATCTCCCAACACTTAGTTTGGTGTCATGGTGTCCAAACCACTCCTCACTAAAATAGTGACCAATGTACCAAATCTTGAAGGCAAACATCTCAAGAACTTGTGGGAGAAGTCCTTGTCCTTCACCTCTTCTCCAAGTGCTTTGAGATCATTGACAAGCACTTGAAGCCTATGGAACATCTCCGGCACACTCTCATCCTCCTTCATCTTGAAGCTTGCAAACTTCTCTTTGAGAATGTATGCCTTTGCACCCTTCACGGCTTGAGTGCCTTCAAAAGATTCTTCCAACTTCTTCCAAGCCTCATGAGCCATTTCAATATTCTTGATTTGCTCAAATATTCTCTCATCAATTGTATCATGAAGGGCACTTAGAGCAATATCGTTGTTTTGGGGAAGCACTTCTTCGGCCGCGGTGGGATTCTCCGGATCATCAATCTCAATTTTGGTTTCTACCACCTTCCACACCTTTCTATTTATTGACCTGATATGTGTGGTTATCTTTGACTTCCAATAAGGATAATTTGTGCCATCAAATTGGGGTGGCTTCTTGGTGTTGTTGATTTGAGCCATTTTTACACCGAAGGTTGTTAAGCCTCAAATCACGGTGACCTCGGCTCCAATACCACTTGAAAGGTCCTAATGGCTAGAGCGGGGGTGAATAGCCTAATAAAATTTCTACAATAACACTTAACAAAAGGATTAGACAATTATGAGGCGAAGCGAGTTTTGCGCTAGCCTACCAAAATGCAAGCCACCTACCACAATTCTAGTTTAAATGGAGTATATCCACACAATAGCTATATCACTACACTAAGTTTAGTGTGCTCACAAAAGCTAACTAAAGAGCCACACTAACCAAACTAACAAGCTCTCACAACTAGTTACACTAAAGAGCTTGGCAATTAGTTTGCGGTAATGTAAAGAGTAGGCAAGAAGGTTATACCGCCATGTAGATGTATGAACCAATCAATCACAAATGTGGATACCAATGAAGACCAATCACCTCAGAATCAATGATGAACACAATGATTTTTTACCGAGGTTCACTTGCTTGCCAGCAAGCTAGTCCTCATTGTGGTGATTCACTCACTTGAAGGTTCACGCGCTAATTGGCTTCACACGCCAAACCCTCAATAGGGTGCCACACAACCAACACAAGATGAGGATCACACAAGCCACGAGCAATCCACTAGAGCACCTTTTGGCTCTCCACCAGGGAAAGGTCAAGAACCCCTCACAATCACCACGATCGGAGCCGAAAACAATCACCACCCTCCGCTCGACAATCCTCGCTGCTCCAAGCCATCTAGGTGGCAGCAACCACCAAGACTAACAAGCGAATCTTGCAGCGAAACACGAACACCAAGTGCCTCTAGATGCAAACACTCAAGCAATGCACTTGGATTCTCTCCCAATCTCACAAAGATGATGAATCAATGATCGAGATGAGTGGGAGGGCTTTGGCTAAACTCACAAGGTTGCTATGTCAATGAAAATGACCAAGAGAGTGAGCTTGAGCTGGCTATGGGGCTTAAATAGAAGCCCCCACGAAATAGAGTTGTTGTACCCCTTCACTGGGCACAACGTGGGGTGACCGGACGCTCCGGTCCGATCGACCGGACACTGGCCCTTAGCGTCCGGTCACGTGATACACGCCACGTGTCCCTGGCTTCAAATATAGTTCGTTAGATTTCAACGGTCATCTGTTGACCGAATGCGTCAGTTAGAAAGTGACCGGACGCTGGACTTCAGCGTCTGGTCATTTCCAGTAAGGTTCCAAACACGATTTTTCTGACCGGACGCGTCCGGTCATGCTTGACCGGACACAGCCAGTGTCTGGTCACACAACGTCTCCTCTATACGCCCTACGTCAGCGTATGTCAGCACTGACCGGACGCACCCAGCCAGCGTCCGGTCACAGAGCGACCCAGCGTCCGGTCATTTGACCGACGCCAGCGCCTTCGCTGTTACACCTAACCGGACGCGCCGGTCCAACCAAGGCCAGCATCCGGTCACACCCAGTGACCTCCGTCTTTTTTGCCTAGGGCACCTGTGGCACCGTCGGACTGTCCGCACTCTATGGACGGACACTCCGCTGGTGGAGTTTCTTACCCTTGCACCCAAACTTCACCACCCTTGATCAAATGTGCCAACCACCAAGTGTATCACCTTGTGCACATGTATTAGCATATTTTCACAAATATTTTCAAGGGTGTTAGCACTCCACTAGATCCTAAATGCATATGCAATGAGTTAGAGCATCTAGTGGCACTTTGATAACCGCATTCCGATACGAGTTTCACCCCTCTTAATAGTATGGCTATCGATCCTAAATGTGATCACACTCACTAAGTGTCTTGATCACCAAAACAAAATAACTCCTACAAATTATACCTTTGCCTTGAGCTTTTTGTTTTTCTCTTTCTTCCTTCCAAGTCGAAGCACTTGATCATCACCATGCCATCATCATCATCATGCTATGATCTTCATTTGCTTCACCACTTGGAGTGTGCTACCTATCTTATGATCACTTGATAAACTAGGTTAGCACTTAGGGTTTCATCAATTCACCAAAACCAAACTAGAGCTTTCAGCCTCTTAGGTGGAGAGACCACGACGGCGGCCATGGCGAGCACATACCGGCGAGCGAGGCAAGCATGGGGGCTCACTATGGGCTTGAGGTGGCTAGAATGGCGGTGCCGTGGCGAGGTGTGGCCTTGTGTTATCTTATCATGTGATCCATGTGTTTTTAGTACAAAAGTTTTCTGTCCCGTAGCAACGCACGGGCATGCTACCTTGTCGTAGTAGTTGAAATTCAAGGAGGGCGTGTTTGGTTTCTATCTCTGATAGCCTGTATCGCATCTAGACATTTAGGCTGCCTCTTGCTAAGCCATTGTCTTGATATGTGGCGCCACGATGAAGAGAGCAATTGTTTGGTTGTTAGGGCCACGTGCAAGATACAAAACGCAGATGCAAGCTCACTTGTTTGATTAGTAGCAACAAAAAAAATCAGCTACCACATGCATATGATGGTGATATATATTACCTCTAATACATCCTAAGTTCAATCTGTGAGCACAGACAAAACAGAAGCAAGTAAAAAAGTCATACCACGGACAGTGATCATCATAGAAATAGGAAGGATTCACAAATCACACATGAAAGGGAAAATGAAAACATTGCACATCATAGGCGATGGTCAATATAATTGTTCATAATTCAGATCTAATTTTAGTTGCATAACCCACGAGTATTGCGGTATATCACGCAAACTCTTGCAGAGAGCAGCGGGCACATCAACAAAACCACCACTATGTGCCACATATACCAAACCACCGTCACAATTTTAGTTGGACCCTAGTGTTACCATCCCTCATTGGTTGCAACAAACTACACAAAAATAGTCAGTCGTTGCACAAAAGAATGAGAAGCAGTAGGGTTGTAGCTTGACTCCACAAAAGAAAGATCAGTTAGAGGTCAGGATGGCACAGCTACATGTAATAGTGCTTGCCAAGCCAAGTCCTGAGCCAAAAGATATAGTGAGAGTCACTCATCTCCACAAATGCATCAGCCAGATGGGAGTATGCCACAATGAAAGCCTATTTAGGGAAACCAGACACTACATCATAGAATTCATGATGCATAATCTCCATCTTGGTCTCACGAATAGCAAATGCCACATCTTTCACACTATCAGTCATATATACTCACATTAGTGAAGACAACATGGCGTCTTGAGTAAAGACAAACCTCTTCCTCTTGTTGCTAGGACTAGATCCACTACTACCCTCTTTGTCTTCCTTGGTACAATCTCCCCACAATTTAGCAGCAACATATGTGGCCTTAGCAACTTTTGTCATCTGTGGCAGAACCGTTCAAAATAACACGCTTTTGGAGGCGCTCGTCTTCCACTAGACACTAAGCACCTCAAAAGTGAGCTACATCGGACAATTCCATCGAGCACACCCCAAGGGAGAACTTGAAACAATCCACGTTTTACATTCAGAATCCAATAATGAGTACGAGCTTACAATACTTAGTCCATTTCATACAACAAGAGTTCTTAGAAATTATTTATTACAATACCAGAATTCAGAGTGCGATAATTAAACAGCGGAATGAAAACATCTAGCGAAAATGATACAGGGATCCGTCTGTGCCCGCCAGAAGAATCCTCCATACAAGAGTTACTCCTCAAGCTGCACCTGCAATAGGGGTAAAATAAACCTTGAGTACACAATGTACTCGCAAGACTTACCCGACTAGTGGAAATAATTTCCTGACTCTCAAGGATATGATAGGCACTGTGGGTTTGTTGTTTTCTTTTTGTTTGCGAAAAGCATTACTAGAAGTACGTCCTTAAGATCAAGTTTAATTAGCAGTTATGATTACTCCATTAGCTAACCATTCTAGGTAAGCACATGTTCTACTTTCAAGCAAGGGTTAAGTAATCAGAATAATTTCACCATCTTTCATCTTCCAGTTCTTACTATGGTGCTAGACCATAGCCAAGTCGTACTGTCTCATAGAAACGGCGATTCACAAACCAATGTATCCTAGCTGAGTACCCTGAAACACACGCCATGTTTGTACCCTAGGCACAAACAAGACCAACCCCCTGTCACAGGGTCTAGGTCCCCGTCCAAACTTGGACTCCAAGCCCCCACACTTGAGACCCGGTCTCAATTTGGTGATTAGACCTCCACCTTTCCCCGCCTCCAATCAGTCGGTTCGAAAAGAGCCAGAACCCACGACAAGAGCGTAACAAGCCTTCCCACTCGCATAAGCAGGTATGTGCTCAGGATAATAAGTCTGTGACCTGACTACCATCCACAGCAACGGATGGTCCTTAATCAACACGAACAGGGAAAACAGTGTAACCAAGCTAAGCCCTGTTGGCCATGGGACACAACCTGTTACACCCATCAGTACCCATACCATATCCCTGCCCTGTCTCCATTTTTCCTTTCATCATTTTATTATGAGAGTAATAATAATCCCCTATTGTGAGCAACGGCAGGTTACTCACGCTACCGATGACCTAAGCATAACATCTACTCGAACCTGCACTAGTAAGACTCTTAGGATAGGTGTATCTATGCATGTGGTTTCCATAAAATTCCTATAACATAAATGCACAACACATATATATATGGTGAATTATAAAATAGAGGTTATGCACCGGGGTTTGCCTTGGATAGGCGCGGTGTCAGTTGAGTCAGTCAGTGGCAGCTATGGGACCTCCTCCTACATGATAATCTCCTCCTCGTACTCCTCGATGATCTCCTCGAACTCGTGATCGTCGGTGGTCACGATCTCTACCAACTCATTCTCTACATGCATGCGATGATCATGCAACACTTAGCATTTAGGCAACAACAACTCTTAAACTAAGAATATGCATACTAACTAGCTCTAATGACTAAGGTACTAAGCTAACTATCATCTTTACCAAGCAAAGTGTTGGGTTCAACTAACAAACACCTAGCTTCACAAATGAAGGATATATCTTTATTTCTACTAATGATTTAATGTATATTGAAACAAAGAGAATTTAATTACCCTAATGTTTAGTCTATTCTAAAGCTACAAAAATTACAGTGAGCACATAATAATACAATGAAGCTACCATAAAAATTTTAGGACTAAAGCTATCACCAATTTACCATGAAAATTCCAACAATGATTCATTTTAATAATCTGATGCACTTTCAAACAATTTAATAGCTCCTAGTATCAACATGTATATATATGAACTAAATACACTAACAGATAGATCATAATTTTAGAAACTTAACAAAATTTGTTTCATAATTTTTGGACACCTACATGATTTTATATTAATTACCAAAGATCAGTTCAGAAATTAAATTAGAAAACCATTCACATATTCCTAGAAAAAGAAAAAAAACCAATCTCCCGCGCGGCCCACGTGAGGTCGGACCACGGCGGAGAAGCCCACGCGCGCTGGCTCTTTTGTAGAAACACCCCCGCGCTATCCTCTATTAACACAACGACTATGCGCACTGTTTCTACAGACAGTGTTTATGCAAGAAGGCCCTCGTATTAACCCATCTTCGCATTGGGGAGGTCCCTGACTCCTCCGCGCTCGTCGGCGCGGCATTGACCGACATTGGGTCGCTACGTCGACCAACTGGGGACTCCCTCGACCCATCTAGAGGACCGATGCTCACCTATGGGCCAACACGCAACAATGGGCAGCGATTCGGAGATCAGAGACGAAGTAGGGCGACTTCTCCATGTCGTCGGCAACCTGCGGTGGCAACGACAATGTTTTGGTGAGCCACGACGCTAAGGGAGCAGTAGAGGTGGCGGGTGAGCATCAGCGACTCACCAAGGACCCGACCGAGGCGATGGTTTAGCCGGAGATGCCCCGAGCAAGGCTGGCCATGTACGCGCGGCGAGCTCAGCGATGAGCCGCGGCAGACACGACCACGTCAGCGGCGTTGGAACAACGCTTGGGATATGGCTCAGGTGTGCATGGCGAGGAGGGGTTTGAGACGAGTCTAGCGGTACAGCCAATTTGGCCCAAGGTGGTCAGATGGAAGCTGTCCTCGATGATGGGCGGACTCAGCCTTATCGGCATGGTGGCGGGGAAAAGCTCCAAAATTGAAGCTCGACAGGGCGCCATTCAAGGCGGGGTGGGGACGGGTAGCTAGGCAGCTGGGTGACGGAGCCAGCGACACGATGAATCAGGCAATGATGACTTCTCCCTGCTTGTTTTAATGGTGTGGCTCAGTCCACCATGGTAGCAGCGAAGAGAGAGGAGGGGGTAGGTCAGAGCTTAGCTCGTCCTCGTCTTGGCGGGACGCGAGCGACGCGATCAGGGCGCACACGCTCAGGCGCTACGGACAAGGCGTGCGTGCGTCCGCAACCGACACGGCACGAGCGACTGTCGTGCCTTTATGGGCGAGGCGACAACAGGTACGGCCATATGCCGATGCCGCGAATACGCCAAACGGGCGCGCAGCAGCGGTAGGGCCACCGGCAGGGCGAACATCGGTGCAAAGCCAAGGGGGGGGTACGGATGCGACGGTAGCGCAGCGTGGCCGTGGCGGCACCAATGGCGGCAATGCGAGGCTGGGCAGCAGGGCGCGGGGCCAACGGCTCACTGCGGCCGGCCTCGACCGAGGCGGGCTCGATCGACCCAGCGTGGTGGCACGGGGTGACCGCACGGGACGCGGCCATGTGCACGACGCGGGGTGGTCGCGCGCTGACCGCGCGCACGGCGCCAACCATCCCGAGGTTGTGTCGTGCACGAATTTTAAAGCACCCGTAAAAACTAATCGAACGTTCTTAGAAGCAAGCCACCTTCACCATGCTCAAGCGAGCATATTAGGCTACCCCTAAGAACTAAAACATAATATTAATCTTTAACTAGATTTCTTGAAATAAATTTGCAAACCCGGTGTTGTCAAACTATTTTTAAACTCAAGAATTTTCTGTCTTTAAGCTAGTTTGGATTTCAAGTCCCATTTCTAAGCTTTTGGAAACACTAGCTAGCAATATTATTTTTCTACAGCAAGTATTTCATTGTCATCTACAAAGTTCATACTCCAAACTTTATTTAAGTGCCACATATATGTTCTATAGTATTTTTATTCAATAAAAATTGGTTTTAAACACTACTTGATATACAGGAGTTGCATAATAGCTTATCATTTAATATTTTTATTGATCATTTTAAGTTACAAGAAATTTATCTACACATTCCATCATATGCATTATCATATAAACATGATGCTTGGTTTGTCTAGGGTGTAACAAAGTCAGACAGGCTTCCCAAGGCGTCATTTGACCCCGTAGCATACTTCCATGTGGATCGACAAGTATCAATATGGTCATTATTTGCTGGTAGTTCTCTGTGGACTTGTATAAGAACTCAACATCTTTAGGTGGAAGCATAGAAACCAATTAAAAAACATATTTTAGTCACCGAAAACAATCTAAAATTTGGCATACCCATGTGCATGCAAATATGTTCTCACCTATAGAAGTTGAGATGCAAATTTGCTTTTAAAAATTCATACAAAAATGACAAATTCAGATGGATGTGCACTTAAAAACAAGATCCCACCTATAGAAGTTGAGATGCAAATTTGCTTTTAAAAATTCATACAAAAATGACAAATTCAGATGGATGTGCACTTAAAAACAAGATCCCTGAATTTTCCTTTTTCTGGTGCACATGCATTTAATATTTGTCATTTTCAATGAATTTTTTTAATTTGTGTTTGCATTTCAACTTTTGCATGTGATTACACACTGTATGCACTATAGATATCCCAAATTTTAAAATTTTTATACCAAAATTTACAAAATTAATGACTAAAATACATTTCTTTGGATTAATTTACATGTTTCACCTTGTAGGTGGTTTCCACTACACATATATGTATAGTTTGGACCTACAGTTAGAAACTATGATTTTCGTCATGTTTTAATTTTAGGTTAAAAATAATTCTACAAAAATTCAGAATTGATGTTTAAGCCACAAAAATACTCCACAACTTCCAGAAATTTAATAAAAAAAATTTGGGAACATTCTGGAACATGATGAACCCAAATAAATATCTAGAGCTCACAAAAAGATATTAAGAAGTGTAAAAAATTAGAGTTTTCTCAAATAAATGAGAAAAATCTAAAAAATTGCCAGGGAAGATAAATGTGTTCTAAATGCAATTTTAAATTTTTTTACATGCATAAACACCAAACATAACCAAGAAAAAGTAACACATCAAACAAAACCATGTCAAATTAATAGGGAAAATTTAGAAAAACATTTTTCCTCTAAATTGAAAGCAATTTAAATAAATCTTGTAAATTTTGAATAGAATATCTATACCTAATAATAAAGAGGCAAAAATTTTCTCCTCAATTTTTTGGTCCGGCCCATCCATCCGTGTCCAACTCTGTCTGGCCTCCCCGATGCTACAAGCTCTGTCATACGAGACTTCTTGCCTTGAGTAGCATGAATAGGAATCCTACTCGAAATAGAAATAGAAAACGATATAAAACTACTTTGTTCTATGGTGCTGCTGGCTGCCGATCGCTGCAGGAGCCTACGGAAGTCGGGCATCGAGCGAAGTTGCGAACTGCGTGGCAGGAGACGGAAGTCCGAGTGCATTGCGGCTAGCCGGCTAGGTAACGAACTCTGATGCATGGTAGATGCGTGTGCTATCATTAGTTGGGCTTTAAGGGTGTTTTTGTTACTTGTGTCGTATCCAAACTCAGGTCATACGTGTATGCGCATATCCTCCACTCAAAAAAAAAACGTGTATACACATATCCAGTCCGTACGTATCCAAAATCCGTAGTACGGAATGAATACGTATTCAGGGAGTATCCGTATCCGATATGTATCGGAACCGGATTGAAAATCATCGTAGTATAAAAGTAGAAAGTAAACGATATAAATTAGACAAAGCTATTTTTTAATTATCATTGGGATTGGTCTTCGTCATCGCGTCCATCCGCTCATGGCTTAGCTTTTGTGGCCAGTTCACGCCTGATAATTTCCATCACTGGTTTATTTGCTTCCCAAATTAAAATAACCTTGTGTGCATAAACCTACTTCGTACCACTCTAATCTATCATGACTTATGGAGTTGACTTGCTATCTATGTCAAACTCCAATCTACCATGACATATGAGTTGCACCGCTATCGTGGGCAGCCACGAGGAAGTACTAGCTCTAGGTGTGCCTAGCCATGTGTCGACAGGCACAAGTTTGTATGCCTATCCTGGATAACAGTTACAAGTCAAATGGTATACATATGCATGCACAAGAATGATCCAAAAAAACCTGATATCAAAGTTATATGGATTAAATTATTTATTACATGTTGATCTGGTGACGGTAACATGTACATCCTGTTGCAACGCACAGGCATGTTTGCTAGTTAAGATCATAAATGTTATTTAGTGTTTCTATTTACAGACAAAAATTAAAATGTTGGGGTGTGACAAATCCCATGCCACCTTGTTTGTACCACCAAAAACTAGCATTTGCAGGACTAAAATAGTCATGTGAATAAAAAATATTGAAAATAGTCATGTGATAAATATTACTACTAGATGTGAAGCACGCTACAAAATAGCTCAGCAGTGCTAGTATTATATACTCTGAGCAATAATATTCTATAGTAAAATAGATATAGTGAAAGAAAATATAGAAAATTACTACGAATAAATGATAAATAATACAACAGTACGTGTAATGATATATTCTCATTAGCATGTTATGCACAACAAGTTTTAGTTTTGTCACCAAGTCGAATAAAACATAGAACATGATTACCAGCTTAAACAATTGAGGTCACAGCCTAAAACTTGAGTAGTTGATTTGGACTATATCTTGCAAACCGATGGATCAAAGACCTTGGTGTTATCGTGCTATTCACTCCTGTGCAATGCCGTATGGACCGTCCGTGGGTCCCTGTCAGGGCACATCACTGTAGCAGCATGCATATGCCATTACAATCATCAATCATTTATACATTTTGATATTTTTAATGATTTGTCAATGGTACTGGCCGTCAGGCCGTGTGACGAGATAGCCCGTCGGGAGACTTATTACCAAAGGGACACACGAGAGAAGAGATGATGCTGGTGATCCTGACTAAATCCAAATCCGAGTGATCTTGAAGCTGAATCCTCTGTAGGTGAGGTAGGTTTTTGGCGTCTTTTGGTCCTGCTATGCGCTACAGCATCCACTTAGGGTACGTTTGGTAAAGCTTCACCGGCTCTAGATTTACTCAGATCCACCGTGGAGTAGCTCCACCGTGGATTTGAGTTTCATCCAAGTGTTTGTTATAGCTTCACGCTTGTCTCTATCTCACTGCCACCTAGGCCTATGCTTCAAGGGGGCAATAATGAAACAATGCAAAAAGAAAAGCCACAGGCTTCTTTCTCGCGATGAGCTCGTGCGCATGAGGTCGGGGTTCGCTGCCCCGACGAGCAAGGCCATGGCGGGCGCAGGGTAGGCGGCGGGTCTAGGGAGGTGCACGTGGCCGGTCGATGGGAAAGAACGGAGAAGAAAGGAAGAACGAACCGGTACGCTCAAGTGTGTAACTAGTTGCAGTTGTGGATAATTTTTCCTGACTCCACCAAATTTGAGTTGTTGAAGCATCCTTTGAGTTGCTCCACCAAATCCATGGATCTAGGGCAGATCCATTATTTTCGTAGAGTAGATCTATGATGGAGCTATTGGAGTTAGAAGTGTTGTTTGGCTGAAAAAAATTGAATCTAAAGATGCTTTTCGTGGACAAGTCGTTCTAAATTTTCTAGGTAACTTTTAGAACGCATCTAGATATGGTAAAAGCTATATATCTAGAAAGCCCCAAGAATGACTTACAATTTTATTTGGTTCAGGTGCAGGTTAACTTAAATAAACATTTGTAACTGCCAACCTACTTGTCGGTTTTAGTATCCATGGATGTGTTTAAGTATTTATGTGCAGCTCTATTTGCATGCTGCTACGTTTGTCAGAGGATCAGGTTACATAGCCCGGTACCGTAACATTTGTTCTGTAAATATTTCTTTGCTTTGAGCTATACAATTTATGAAGTAACAGTTGTCCATCCTAGCGATTTTTCCGACTTCTAAGGCTCTTGTCAGCCCACTGGGCATTTCCAGGGGTTGAACTGGCCATGTGAGTTCCTGCAGTCAGATCAGTAAAGGCTTTGAGAATGTGCTTGTTAACAGCCTTGTCAATTAGCTGCAAGTAGAAAAAGAGCAGCTCCTCTAGGAAGTCCCAATCCAATGGCTGACATAGGCAACCATGATGCATCTTTATCGTGTTCTGCATGGATCTCCGGAAGTCTGTGTACACGGGTCCATGGAGAACACCACTATGGCCGCGCTGTCGCCACCCTCCTCACCTAGCCTAACTTCCTTGACGTCTTCTGAGGCTGATTCTGAGAAAGATGACGTCTCCGCAGCCGGTGGTGTCCCGTTGGCGACTGATGTCGATGTGCCTGCCGATGATGGATCGTTGTTGTCATGTATGTAGAGGGACCGAAAGTTGTCGAAGAGGAAGCGGTCGACGTCGGAGAGCGTCGCCGCCTGGTCCTTGCTGTTGTCGTCCGCACCAGCGGCGGCGTGATCGCCATCCAAGTCCACCGACAGGGTTCTCGGGAACCTGCAGGTGGAGAGGAGGCGCGCGCTGCTGATGTTAGCCGGAATGGCTGAGCTGGGGATGTGGATTGGAGGGATCTTCTTGAGCGTCCTGGAGAAGCAGAGCTGCAAGGATTTGCGCAGCCCTGTCGTCTTCCATTTCCACACGCTTCTCTCTCCCGAAAGGCCGAAAACAGAGCCTAGCGTTCTAGTAAAGGGTACAATGAGAAATATGGAAACTGCAGTAAACAAGAGTCGTGAACGGTAACTCCCTTTCCTTTTTCTATTTATTGTGCTAGGAGTTACTTACGAGTGAATTCATGAAGGATTAAATGTGCAGGAGGTGTTTCATCTAGGGGACTTTAATGATCCAGTTTTTCTTCCACGAAACATAATAATCAGAGATTTAGTGAATGTCACAAGTAACTTGTAAAGAAGGGTTACATTTTATCTTATCAGTACACGTGCTTAGACGGCGTGTACGCGTGGACCACCCGCGTCCAGCGACAGGATACTGCTGCTCTCGCGAGCCTGCCACCCCAGCATCCCGGCGTTGTTGCACAGCGCGCCGCGCCCGCTCCACGTCGGGGGAGCGTACTTCCCACTTAGTGCATAACCTTTTTTTTCATAAAAAAGAGAGATAAATCACTGTTTTTTCCCTTTAACATAGAGATAAATTGTTGGTTGGAAACCGAAGAGCAACACTTCCAATTGTTGTAGCTGGTAAGCCTCTATTCTTTACTACCAATTACCGCACAACGTGTTATACTTAAGTTATATGGAAGAATGCTCAATACATCATAGCCTTGTGATGACTACTCTGTCTCATCAGAATATAACATTATCGGAAACCGGCACTTTGCCGAGTGCTAAATAAAATACACTCAGCAAAATACGTCTTTGCTGAGTGCCTTTTTTTTGGCACTCGGCAAAGATGTATTTTACCGAGTGCTATTTTTCGACACACGGCAAAATGCGTCTTTGCCGAGTACCTTTTTCTGACACTCGGCAAAGATGTATTTTGCCGAGTGCTATTTTTCGGCACACGGCAAAATGCGTCTTTGCTGAGTGCCTTTTTTTTTGGCACTCGGCAAAGATGTATTTTGCCGAGTGCCTTTGTTTTGGCACTCGGCAAAGAGGCATTTTGCCGTGTGCATTTTTTTTTGCCCTCGGCAAATCAATTTTTTAAAGCAAATTTTGAGGCCCTAAATGAATTCAAATGAAAAACTTTTCAGCTATAAAGTTGTATAACTTTTCAAGATCTACAAAGTTTATTTTGGTCATTTCTTCATTTGACAAAGCGACAATAACGTTGTTCATAAAATCTACCTCTCTCATATTAGTTTCATGAAAGTAGAAGAGAGATATATAAGATTTGTGAACAATGTTACTACCACTATGTTAGATGGATAAATGATCAAAATAAACTTTGTAGATCTTGAGAAGTTATGAAATTTTGTAGTTGGCAACATTTTTATTTGAAATCATCTTGTCATGCAAAAACGATGTTAGAATTTGAAAAATTTAAAATTTGAATTTTTCAAAAGGCCTCGGATGGAAAAGCTTCTTAAATGAAAATTGTAGACATCCAAAAGTTATGAAACTATGTAGTTGACAACTTTTTGATTTGAAATCATCTTATCATGCAAAACTACGTTTGAATCTCTCAAATTTGAAATTCGAATTTTTCAAACGACCTCAGATGGAAAAACTTCCTAAATGAAAATTGTAGATCTCGAAAAGTTATGAAACTTTGTAGTTGACCACTTTTTGATTTGAAATCATCTTATCATGCAAAACTACGTTTGAATCTCTAAAATTTGAAATTCGAATTTTTCAAACGACCTCGGATGGAAAAACTTCATAAATAAAAATTGTAGATCTCGAAAAGTTATGAAACTTTGTAGTTGACCACTTTTTTATTTGAATTCGTTTAGGGCCTCAAACAAGCAATTTACTCTCGATTTAGTATAATATATGAGGATAGATAACGGAATCTAGACACAAGTGAAAGTATAGTGCAGTGGTAGAGCAGCAGACACGCGAGTGAGAGGTCGTGAGTTCGAATACCGCCGGTCGCGTTAGCCGCGAATTTAGCGAAAAAAATGCACCGACTTCGATGAAGACAGGCGGGCGCTGGCTGGTGGCGGCCTCCCTCGAAAAAAAAATTTGAAAAATTTTGCTATTATTTTTGGGTTTTTTCGCATTTTCATTTTGCCGAGTGTATATCTTTGCCGAGTGCTTTTCCGGCACTTAGTGCCCGACAAGACAAAAAGCACTCGGCAAATAGCTGTTAGCCGACAAAAAGATACCGTGTGTTGTATGCCGAGTGTTACACTCGGCAAAGCAGTTGCCTAGTGTTTTTGGGCCATTGCCGAGTGCCCCTGGCACTCGGCGAAACGACTGTATCCCGTAGTGTAAGATGTGCACGTATTTGAAAATTCAAACTTCATTATCTTTTACCGATACTTAAACTAGTAATATAAAAATTTTAGAGTACAATAGTGGTGTAGAAAGGAATATAGAAAGAAATGGGGATAACACCTCACACCCATTAGGAAGTGGGGACTTTCATATATATATAACCACAAGGCCTTTAGTACATTTGTAATTAGACCCCAGATATATACATATCTAACAAGTGGTAACAGTAGATTTGTGTTTACAAGTACTTTCTAATGATACTTTTTTTCGTTGCCATAAACTATACATAATAGTATAATTTAACGTTTAAAGTATGATCTTGAAGAATGCACCAAGTCAAATTGTGCCTTCTATTTTGAGACAAAGGCAGACTACTTAATTATCCCAATCCCTCATCATTTTCAATATTAATGCTCTCAGGTTTCATTTTCGTTCCACGCATATACTATTTCGTAAAGCTATGTAGAGCAAAACCATATCTAATAATGTTGTGAAACTCAGAGGATCATCGTCTAAGACCAGTGAGAAAACCTCCTAGAACAATCAAAACTTCACCCATACACTACTCCAAGAAAACTAAACGCAGCGGAACATGGATGCTGATGAACTATTCATATAGTGTAGCAGGAGGGTATATAACGGGGTTTCCCAAGGTAGGCTCACCCCTTCCCCTGCTGGTGACCATCTGGTCCTAGCGTCCACCTTCCATTAGCAGGTGGCCTCTTGGCCTTAGCAGCCAGAAACGTGGAACATGGCCACGTTTTCTATTCAGGAACGTCGTTTCGGGAACATTACACTCCCATACCATAAGTATCGCTTTAAGTTCCGTTTCACGTCCCATTTTCTTCTGGGAACATGTCTGTTTAGCTCCTGGCCTCGACGGCCATCCTCCTCCCTTGTCCCACTCAGTCTATGCCCTCAGACCATACCTCTCCCACATCCAAATAAATAACCTCTTGCCCCCTTGATCTAGCTCCATCTCGTTCTCTCGCGATGCCTTTGATCATGCTGCTCGGCGAGGAGCTGAGGGCAACATGGGAGAGAACGTTTGTGCTTGCCTTTTCTTCATTTGAGATTTAACAAGAGTTTGATAATAATTATTACAAAGAACTCTATTTAAAGATCATCAAACTCATTAATCATTTAATTGTTTTATCATTCAACCACTAAAACCCACTTCAAGGACTAGATGTACTTTCAGAGCCAAACGCTGGCAAAGATGCATGAGGCCGCTCTTGGCTTTGTCAAAGAGCGTGTAGGGACGGAAGGTGGTTGAGGCCCGGCCCGACGCTGCAGGAGAAGTCAGAGATTCACTGTACAGATGAGTTTCCTCTTCATCCGTGACTACGTCAAAAATGAAAGGCCAGATGAGCCTATCTTGAAAGACTCCGGCTGTCAGAGATTGCACGAGGGCCACCGCTGGGCATGCTTCACCGTGTAGGGGGCTGCTGCCAAGCCAGCCCTAGTCCTGTGGAGAACCTGAGGCGGAGGACCTAACCGTGGTGCTGAAGACTCTCACCGAGTATCTCCTACCTGGAATGAATAAATATATCTAGCCCAACCGTACCTTAATATCTTAATACAACTAAACATTGTTTTATTTTGTTTATATACACTAACCACCCGCTGATACAACGTTATAAAAACGCCAATTTAAGCCACGTGGTTTTCTTAATGCTGTCGAGTAAAGTGATTATAACTGCTATCATTTTTTTCAGAAGAAATATCCACCGCCATGTAAGGCCCTCCGTAGCGCGGATTAGTGCCCCAAAAGAAAAAACGGACCACACAAAGAAAGAGTTGGCACCATACTTCAAAGATCACAATGTGTTAGTAGTGCCTCAAGAGCTGCTGCATGCTCTTTTCCTACCAAAAAAGCTGTGGCGTGCTCTTCTCCCCATCTCGGTTCTCTCTATACTTCTATGTTTCTCTCTCCACAGCACAAATGAGTATTGGTATAAGAACGTTCACCGCTCCCAGTTTTTCTAGCTCTAGCATCACTAATTATAATGTGCAAAGTGATGCTTAAACTCTCTCTCTCTTTTAGCTTCACCCATAGACAACAACCAGCTCAGCTAGCTTCTTTCGAGAAAAAAATATGTACGTTGCTCACGCCCTTGAGCGCGGGGTGTATTTTTGATAGGGTAAACGACTAATAAGAGCAATGGAAGAATATATGTTTTCAACACCTGTATGACGCTACGTAAGCTTCAACACCTATAACTAATATCTTATACTAGCACATGTTTACTGTAGCATCACAATAAACATATACTAATTATAGATTAATTAGGCTTAACAGATTTATCTCGCGAAAGCCACAACTTATGCAATTAGTTTTATAATTAGCTCATATTTAGTCTTTTTAATTGGCATCTAAACATCTGATGTGACAGCGAGTAAAGTTTAGTCCTGGGATCCAAACACCCCTTAAGAAATTTGGAGCTAGGGTGAACCTCTACCAAATAGACCCACAGTAGCATGCCAAGTTCAATACACTAGAGCCCTGAAGTGTGACCATTATCATGTGGAGTATCTGGTCCTAAAGGAACATATGGACGCCTTGGGAATCGCTACAATACATTCATAATACCCTCATCATGTGGACACATTTCAGGTAATGGCCATGTCCGCTTCGCTGAAAAGTCATGGCTGAAAGTACTGTTCGCTGATTTATTGTGAGAGAAAAATATTGTTCTTTCACTAAAAAGGTATGACTTATAAGACAAGCAAACAGTGCCAATGTTGATAAATGTTGATAAGATAAAGGTTCATGCTTTTCATCCACTATGTATATCTTCCGACACGATGTGCGCGGTCGCAATAGTATTACGCTTGCTTGACTGAAGTAAAAAATAGTGGTCGATACCAATTTTTGAAGCATCGCGCACTGCTATACACTAAGTTTGGGCCGGTAATCTATGCCAGCAAATTTCTTTGTGATGGGATCAACACACGCCATTCTTATTCTTTCAGGTGTCGCCGGGTTGTCGAGCGGGAACCAGTCCAAGTGCCCCTCCTCAGCCCTCGCAGCAAAGATGGCATCCTTTATCGCGAATAGGACGGCAGAGCCGAGGAGAAATGGTGGCTCTCCTACTGCTTTGGAAGAGTGAATCGCCTTCGGATTTGGAACCACCTGCACCGAAATAATAAAGGATGAGTCATTTTGGAAAAACTGGGCGTGTTTGAGATTAAAGAATGCCATTCAAAAGGACCAAAAAAAAAATTAGTAGTATAATTCAAGGCCTGTTAAGGCCCGTTCGGTTTACTGAATCTTGACTGAAATTGGCTGAAAAACACTGTTCTAGCTGAAATGTTGTGAGAGAAAAATACTGTTCCGGCTAAAAAAAAAAGCTGAACAAGCCGGATATAGGGTAAGCCGAACGGGGCCTAAAGGACCAGCAGAGCAATCTTTAGCTGGCTGTTTTCTTTGAATATAGGCCAACAATATTTCATGAAATCCAATTGTGCTCAGGCTTTATAAAGCAAGATACCAATTATGTCTGTTTGACACACGAAACTGGTACAAACCGCCAAACCGGATATTCCCGACTGACCTAAAAAAAAATCTAAAAAGTTACAGAAGTCCAATGATAAAGCTACCCATCCTATTTATACAATTATTAGTTGCGACTCTAAATCTTCCAACGATGAGGATGGTTAAAGACGTATATACAGCCTTCGGGGCTTAGAATTCCAAGTCTAAACCATTCACTTGCTCTACTTTAAAATTGGAATGAAAAAGCACATGGAGATTTCAAATTCACATTAAACATGGTTAAATGTGGGTTTAAATGTGATAACACATTTGATGACTTGCAACAGGAAAGACAAAGTAAAATATCATCGCCGCCTCATGAATTATAGTGGTGAGCTAGCATATTATTACTGGCACAATTTGTATTCACATGCCACCAGTTATTGTAGTATATTTTATTATCAAATTCAATAAGCCACTAACGAAGTATGATTGAAACGACCATAAAAGCAATTAGATTCTACGTCTTTTCCTATTAACACTATTGATTTGCAGCACAAGAAAATGTCTGGCTGGATCAACTGAAGGAAAAAATGTAATCATTATCATTAGCAAAGAAAGACCCACAGCAAGAATTTACAAAGGAAACTGCTACCAGGAAAAAAATGATGAAAAAGAATCAACCAAGATTATGTTGAAAACTTCGATGCTGGGTAGCAAGAAGATGATGAAGCATGGAGTAGTCGGAACTTCCATCAACAACGACAATACTTGCGAATGAGTAGGTTGAGGAAAAAGGTGAAAACAAAGCAAGTTTTGAAACAATTCTATCCAAATATGTGAAGATAGCTTTGTACAAGCAAAATAATCATCCAAAATTGATCGCAAAACAATAATCGGCTAAACAAAGTCAAGGGCTCAAGATCACTGCCAAGACAAAGAGTGACTGGGTCACCATCAATCACATAATAATTAAACTGTTGTACCACAGAGCGGTTACATCATTATTTTAGACACCTCCTGGCTATCCATAACAATGTGGATGCAACCTTATATTACGCAATTTCCTATTTCAGAGAAATACAAAGACCAATTGTTGTTAATACTAATCTGGTTGAAACTAATGCATCTACTATTACTAAAGAATATGAGAATGGCAACAAGCAAGATTCTATGTATTTTCAGTCAAGGTGGTGTCCTTCAGGCTTATCTCTCACACACAAAAGACTAGCAAATGTGAAAACATGGATTTATGGAGCAGTGAGCTAAGGTAATACTACACTACTACAATAAGCATTTGTAGGGGCGGCTGGCGATGGTTTGTAGAGGCGGCTTGGCCAACCGCCCCTACCATACCGTCTCTACAAATCATGCATTTGTAGGGGCGGTTTCCAGACCACCCCTACAAATCGATTTGTAGAGGCGGCTGATAACACCAGCCGCCTTTACAAAATTGATTTATAGGGACGGCTGTAGTACCAGTCGTCCCTATAATACCTGTTTGTAGGGGCGGTTCAGTCTAGAACCACCCCTACAGTATATTTTTCCGTAAAAAAATAAATTTACAATTCTAATTCGACCAGAACACATATATATAATTTAAATCTGACCAGAACATACATAATTCAAATCTGATCACAAGCACAAGAGCATTATATAAACTACCATTACAAGTCCAATTCACAAGAATATATACAACCCATTATTAAATAGACATAATTCACAAGTCTAATTCGTTTCACAAGTCCAAACCGTCCCACAAGGTAAGACCAATGTCAACTTTCATACATATTGTTATCAACGGCCTAGAGCTAGCCTTTCAGTCTCACGAAGATGTTGGTACTGAGGATTTCTACTTAAGTCAGAATCTCGGTCATAGTAGGTGTCTTTGACGTGTACAATCTGGTCCAATATGAAGTTGCAAAGGTCGCCGACGAGCTCTAAGAGTTGGTCATCCTTGTATGGGTCTATTTTTATTTCTTTCTCTTCTTTCCAATACAAGAGAACAAGTTTCGGTTTAGTATTTCATATCATGTGCGGAGTTTTTATACTACGGGTGAAGAGGTTCAAACTTACCCTTAAGGGGTGTCTCCTGTAGGCACCGGTGTTACTCATCATAGAACATATATAGTATCCACAATGTACACTCCCAGGCTTCTGCTTGGGGCACTGTGTGTTTTGCATATGAAAATGTTAAGTAATGCTTTTAACAGCCATATAATGGAGTACTAAAGTAAGTTACATTTATCGCACATAGTGTTTTTATAGCCAGCCTTTCCTTCCTTACTGGATCATGCCTTCTGTGATGTTTATTGACATAGAACCTTTAGCAAATACAACTTGTTAGTATCCAAAAGTAAATGTTACAAGTATGTATATAAACATATAAGCTAATGAGGATTGTCGATATGTATACGTCTTGAGAATCGATATGAAGTCTTTGTATGTCATCGGGTCCCTATCTATTGAATCAAAGACCCATGCCATGCTCCTCCCGACATCGACGCCTATACAAATCCAGTGGTTGCCTGCATGAATTTAATCATAGAACTAGATAAGCTCTTTTGCATCGAATAAAATATATCGAACAAAGCTTTAAGTATAGAATTGAACTTACTCGAAGTTGTATGGTACCCATATAGTAGAGTAATGTTGGAGATTTTTAAAAGTTGGGGTAATGTATGCCGAAACCTTAAGGGACTCTTGCCTTAGTTTCTTCGTACGGATGTCCTCTTTCTCCCGAAGGGTCTTTCCAGCAGCTAGTTCTTTGACATCCAGTTTTCACTGTCTAGGGTAATTAAAATTTGTTTGTGCTATAGTTTGAGGGTATATATACCCGGCTTTCACACTTGGCATTTGTTTTATAATGTGCACTTGCATTCTACAAATCACAGCGTAGGTTAGTTACAACAAAATCCAAAGATTACATTCATATCATATCGGGAGGGCAAGGACTTACAGGCACCACGTGCGAATTAGATTCATTTCCATTGCTCCGAGGTGAAAGCATGTCTGCATGTTATTGAAGTCAAAGATAATTATCCCGGCTGGGCTTCCAAATGTGCCGGCGAAGAAGCATGCTTGTACGAGGTCTATGCTCGTTAGGAGAACACGCAAGTACCAATCATGAAACCTTCTCATTCCAAGTGATAGGCGCTGGATGTCCCGGTTTAGTAGGAAGGGCTTGTCTCTTTCATATGTTTTCGGGCAATACTTTAACCATTTGATGACATTAACATTTGGATACTTCTTTGCTGTTTTGATGGACTTTGCTAGTGACAGTCTCCTCAGAAGCCCGTGTTGGGACTTTTTTAACTTGGTTCTCAGGCTCAAACTGGTCATGGGCACACCACTTGTGCACCGACGAGACATCTTTCATCGGAACATAAATTGACCTTATGGTGATTGGATGCTTCTTTCGAAGTTCCCATTCAGACACGTCCTCATCTTCTTGTGCATCACCTTCTTCAGGAGACACTCGTTGTTCATGTATCGACTGCGCTTGTTGAGAAGACTGTGGCATCTCATCATGCACTTGCTCGATACGAGCTGAAGAAGGTTGTGGCTTATCAGGCACATACTCGCTAGGAGGCGGTAAAGAATGTGGCATCTTAGAAATGTAGTGGTCACAAAACGGTGAAAATCTCCCCGTCCTCAACAACTCGCTCCAAATTTGAGAGAGTGAGAGACGATGAAGAAACAGTCAATATAATATCCCGTTTGTGCCAGAGGATGAACTGCCCCATTACGTCTTTGAGTAACAGCAGCCCCTCGGGAGTTGCATAGTCTATCCTCCACTGCATAATGATCAAGCGACAAATTACTGCACACCACACTAGACAATTCAACACGACTTGCTCCATATGCAACCATAGAAACACTCGAATACTTTCATCCTACAATAATGATGATTTGAAAATACTTTCAAACTATCATAATGATATTCAAGCGTGATATACAACTCAACAAGTTGAGATTCACTCACTAGCACTTTAATGTTACAAGATACAGATGCCGTTTGGACTTAGGAACTAAGATGCGACTAAACTACAATATTCTACATATTTGCTGCCACCTCAAAATGTGGAACACTCATGTTATCCTACCCTTGCTAATCAACTCACATGGAAACACTCAGCTATGAGCACTCCTATTGCTGCTAAGAAAGCACACTACGCACGCGCAGCTCAAAACAGTCCCAAGAAACGATGCCGCTGCTGGCTGTTGCTGCTGCTGTAGCTTCCTCCTGGTGGAGCCACAGATATTCTGTCTGAGTTAGCCAACGCCCACCTGTTGAAATCCGGTGATGACAACAGTTGCTTCATAGCTTTCTTTGTCTCCTCTCTCGTGAATGCTTCGTATTCCTCTTTTGAGAATTTCCTCCTCTCTGGGGTAGTGTGAAATGTAGAATAGAAGCTGTCCCTAGCAATACCTGGCGACGATGTCTTTGCTGAGCCTGGAGAGTGGAGACACAAGATAACAAGTTGTTCACTTGGCACAAGAACACTAAGCTGGGGCATCATATAGATACAACTAAAAGAAGTGACAAACCTGCAAAAGGTGAGTTTCTTCTTGGTGTACGTCTCTGGTATCCACCATGAAGCTTGCCAAATCCATCTTGGCGACCTCCATTCATGCTAGAATAGTCTTCATCCAAATCTCCATAACGGGATGGATTACTAGAGGTTCCATCAGAAAGTCCCCTGAAAAGAGGTATTTATTTAGTTTATCAGTACTTTCAGGAAACACAAATATGTTTTTGTTGTCACCACTATTAAAATTATGGTCCTAATAACATGGAAAAATAATTTAGTACCCCAAATATATAAAAACCAAAGGAACCCATGTATCCTAACATAACTTAGGAGAAACTAAGAAGGCCGTGCAAAGCCTGCAATGTTCCAAATTACTGCAAACAGCCTCTCTCCTCTGCCATTACATCTACGAGATGTTTTAGTTAAACAAAGATTCAGACAAGTGATGAGCTACTTCTTGTCACAGATTGTGTGTAGTCAACCAACCCATTGGTGCCACAGTTTTCGTTTTACAACAGTAGTTATGCTTACCATGCACGATATGCTCCGCATAAACGAGAACCAATTTGATGCTGATTATGTTTATTATGTTAGGAATTTAAACAGCTACAAACACTTCAATAGAAGTGCCACTGTGAAATCACTTGAATGCATTGTTGATGTTTTCCACCACGGACAAACCGAATTTCAATACTCATGAGCAACGAAATTACAATAGTTCAACAAACAAAAACAGACGCATTGTTGATGTAAGGAGAATAATCTTAATTCACTCTTGCTAAATCTGAACTACACAAAATCACTACATTGAGGGTTGTCCTAATAAATAACTTTAAAGATTAGACACTAACCAAACAATCAAGAACATAAATTACAGCTCATACACGTTAGCATCTGTTCAGTTACTCAGCTAATACTTAGGATTAAAGGATTTTGGTTCATTTTCAGATATTTATTTCTTAGATATCCACTTGAAGACTTACATACATTAGAAATAAATTTCTTAGAGGTAAGTCATAATGCCTAACAGCAGGAGTAGCGTCAATGCATCATATCACGGTTATCTTAGGAAAAGTGGGATCAACCAGGCCAATTTCTGAGCTTGTACATTCCACATGGGCTATGTTATTCCTTGTTCTGATTCCGTTGCATCAAGTGAAAGTTTGAGACTATAATTACTAATGACATTGGGCTACTCCATGGTTTCAATCGACCTACACCACAGCAGCCAGCAGGTCAAAATGTAGCTGCATCCATTCCACAAAGCACAAAATTACCATGTGTCTTACAGAGGTGCCTGGCTGTGTATATTCTGTTGACTGGAACAATAAGTCAGCAACAAATAGGAATCATTTCACAACAGAAATGCCACATAACATGTTTAACTTGTTTTTTTAATATGTTTTTCTTAAAATTATAGTAACATGATACTCAGGTCAAAAGATGAAAACAATGTGCTGTTAGATTTGTGACTTCTGCTATGAGCTATCTGATTAATTATAGCTGTAGTAACTAATATTTGACACATCAAGTAAAGAGTTGCCTTGACTGACAATTAGGGAAGAGAGTTTATCGTACCCGAATATATAGCGTAAAACTTTTGACTTTCCCTCAATTCTTGCAATCGCTTTGATGATTACACAGAAGGCTAAAGCCGCAAATGCAAAGAGATAGTCCAGAGAACTCTACAGGGACAGACGAAGTGAGGATTAGCCTGTCAGTTGAAAGATAAGCAAACGGGTAGAATATTTCAAGCACCAGTAGATTGTTACAGAAGTAATACCTGGAGGATCATAACAGCTGAAATAATTAAGATAGCCCACTCAACAAAATAAGCCACACCCTCGTCAACAGATCCATCTTCTGCCAGGACAAGTTTACGGACACCCCAGTAACCAAACCAGGCTCCAGCTAAGATGACACATACGAGAACGAATATTCCAAGCTGCAATGACACATTTTTTACATTAATATATCATAAGAGGAATGATAGAAACACATACCACTGAATGTTGAAACACTAACAATACCCTCATGGAAAATTTAATGGCACAGTAAGAATATGAATAGGAAATAACACAAAAAATTTGACAACTTTATAAATCATTTGATGTTATCAAGTCAATTTGCTTTCATAGTACAAGTAGTGTAGACTATTCCCCAACAGAGCTCAAGAAAATAAGCACACTCACATACGTGACAAGAAAATTAGTATTATTCAGTCACATAGATATCAATAAAGAAGACAAAAAAGTGGGAAGTCATGTGGCAAACTGGCAATTCAAAAGATCATACTAGTCCCATTCCCTTAAATATATGTAAA
Organism: Miscanthus lutarioriparius; assembly: GCA_904845875.1. Taxonomy (NCBI): domain Eukaryota; kingdom Viridiplantae; phylum Streptophyta; class Magnoliopsida; order Poales; family Poaceae; genus Miscanthus; species Miscanthus lutarioriparius. Next base: position 46,039,132 of record CAJGYO010000001.1, read on the forward strand.
GGCAAGTGAAATAAAAGAAGCCAGAAATACCAGATGATAACCTAAATGAAGAACTTACATACAGGATTATGCATGTCTTCAGCAATCCCGATTTCCACAAGAACTGAGCGCAGCATACCCGATAAATAGTGAAGAAAATATGTCGTCATGCCAACCTGTTGTTGAAAAATTGCCACATGAGTGATCTAGAGGTGTAAGGTAGAAACCAAAGTGGATCCTGTCCATATATTAAACAATACTTACAACTGAGGAGTATGCGAAAATAGCAAGAGAACTCTTTCTACCAGTTGGTAAAAGCTTCATTCCCTGAAAGTAGATAGGAAAAAAAATGTCAGGAAAGCAGGTGGTGCCCACAAAATGATTGGCTGAATAGCAGATAAAACTTAAGTTTCCTATTGAACTGGCCAAAAGTTAGATTCATGTGGAAAGGCTGCATACAACTAGTATAAAATAACTTGAATTACATAGCTTCAAACTAAGGAAAGATTAGACTTTGTGACTGTAGCTAGTGCCAATCAACTACAGTAATACTGTCATCTGAAAACAAAAATAAACAGAGGAGGTACAAATCCCTATTGACACTGAGGAAGCCTTTTGCCAAAGGGATATATTGTAATAGTTTAAGTATATTGCTGATTGAGGATTTTTCCAATGCAAATCGTTTATAATCTTCAAATGTTCCATAATCCAAATGGTAGTTTCAAATAAGACAGTAAGTGAGCTCGGTTGAACCATTACAAGAATGGCACCAACCACCGTTACCAATACCAACCATCAGCTGAAGTGCTCAACTACTACTATATAGAGCAGAGTGAAGAGGATTGTAAATTACCTGAAAGAGTATAATCAGTATCACAAGAAAAATGCCGATAGTCATTGCTCCACCATAGTAGAACACCACAGACTCGCTCAATGTGTGTGCCACCGCCATGAGCACCAACCCTAGGACAAAGAACACCACCCTGTGGAGCAAGAACTCTGCATACACAGCAACAAAAGATACATCACATCCTGCAATCAAGAACTGCACGAAACAGGGGGCACCATACTAGAACTACATCAAACAAAGGAAGTGGAAGAAATCATACCTTCCTCAGTGGACACCACAACAGACCTCGAAGGATCAGCAGGCATTCGGAAGTCCAGAATCCGGTGGTCGTACGGTGAGATGGCTTGCATCCAGAGCCCGCTCTTGGGCATCTTCTGCCACTGGGATGCGGCGCACTTGCACGGCCCCACCGTGGCATTTCTACAAACACAAAGTGCACAAGCCAAAGAAATCAGGCCGAGAAACATCAATGCTAGCGATACACACCACGAAAGCTAGGAGTTCAGTTCCCCATCTCACTAACCTGTGGAAGCAGAGCTCGAGCCCGTGGGGGCGGGTGGCGTTGGCGCGGAGTCGAAGCGCGTGGAAGAAGCGAGACGGGTCGTGGAGGCGGGAGGGGCGGCCTTGGAGGAGAACACGCGTGCAGTAGGGCCCGGCGGCATCGCCACCGGAGAGGGGTCGCGCGGGCGGGAGGTTGACGGAGGCCGGCGGATGCGAAGTGACTGCGACAGGGCGGGTTAGGGTTAGGGCTTTGTGGGGTTCGATGGTGGGGTGGGAGACGGAAGCGTGCTTACCTGTGAGCTCGACGGGGGTGGAGACGGATACGGCGGCGGCGGAGGTGACGAGGAGAACGAGGACGGAGGGGACGAAGAGGAGGAGATTCCGGAGTGACGGAAGCATGGCGGCGGCGGTGGATTTGGGGATTTTGGACGGGGAGGCGGGAGATGGCAGGGGATTCAGAGAAAGGAAGGAGCGGGAGGTAGCTTTGAAACGACGCGGTGTCGTCCCTAACTCCGCGGCCGGTGTGGCGGTGTCCTGTCCGGCTGTTCAGACGGCGAGAATGGGCTGGCAGCGCCGTGACTTGGTTGCTAAGGAACATGGGGCATGGGCTTGCATTTGCCAAATTTTCCACGAGGGAGAAGGGGCCATTTATTAAATTTTAGAATTATATAGAACGGTTTGCCTGTGCTCGATTCAGAGAATCAACACAAAATAATTCCGCGTTCCACAGGTGCAAATAGAGATGGAACGGTAACGGGTTTCCTCGCGAGAAGGAAAATCGCCGTTACTGTCTTCGTCGAAGCTCACGGTGGAAATTTGGTTCTCGTTCCTGTCTCCGTGCGGATCGGTGCATCATTGAAAGAAAAAAAAAATCTTCAGCATAAGTACACCACTAATAAACTGCAGTACACGCATAGTCCAACATAATAACTACTCTACGACAAATACACACAAGATAAACACTGTGCAACAAAAAAAAAACACAGGCGATAGGACCTGTAAGTTTACTAAAACCGAGGACTAAAACTTCATATTATTTTAGCTTACTCTTATGGTCTAAACTTTAGACAACAGTTTACTTGATAACGCTGCTTGTTGCTCGTGTTGCTCAAGTCACTCAAACTGTTGTCTAAAGTTTAGACCATAAGAGTAAGCTAAAGTTTGCTACGAGCACACAGCGATCAAGGGGATGTTTGGATTCAGTGATTAAATTTTAGTTCCTGTCACATCGAATATTTAGATGTTAATTAGGAGTACTAAACATAAGGTAATCATAAAACTAATTGCATAAGTCATGACTAATTCGTGAGACGAATCTATTAAGCCTAATTAATTTAGCATATGTTTACTGTAGCATCACATTCACTAATCATAGACTAATTAGGCTTAATAGATTCATCTTGCAAATTAGTCACGTCTTATGCAATTAATTTTATAATTAGTCTATATTTAATACTTCTAATTAGTATCAAACATCTAATGTGACGTGGACTAAAGTTTAGTTACCTGTATCCAAACACCTCCGGGAACGCGGAATTATTTTGTGTTAATTCTCCAAAGAGGATGAGAATGGTGGTATTTTTTAGAAAAAAGGAGAATGGTGGTAATTAGGGAAAAAGAAGACGTGGGGTCAGATATTAGGGGTGTGATCGGAAGCCAAGACTGTTTTCGTATCATCTCATATGGGCCTAGACCGCATGCAGAGACCTTATTGAATAGTCGCAAAATCTTTTTTTTTCAAAGCATGATTTCGTAGGTTGTACAAGCTTATCTCGATCCATCTCACTCTTTTTTAAGTGGTAACCTGCACAGAATAGATGCACTTACCTTGCATCAGAGGCACATTACAGTTACCCACACCTTCCTTGTCTTTCCTTGCATATCGTGTTTTTTTATGCCGGCCCCTTGCAAGCGATAAATGGTGCTTTTAGTTGTCGGACCCTTCATGTCCATACATCAACAGGAGCAATGTGTGCAACTGTTCAAGCCCCCAAAGTTTAAGGCACCCTAAATTTACACTAAGTAGTACTCAATCCATTCCAAATTGTAAGACGTTTGACTTTTTTGACATCAAGTTTAACCACTTATCTTATTCAAAAATTTATGTAAAATATCACTTCTTTCGTCGTGGTTTGGTTTATTAATAAAAATTCTTCAAGAATGACTTAAATTTGACTATATTTACACAAATTTTTTGAATAAGACGAGTGGTCAAACTTGAGGTCAAAAAAGTCAAACGTCTTACAATTTGGGATGGAGGGAGTAACTAACAATGATTAATTGATTAGATAGAAAAAAAAATGCAGCACTACAACATAGGGCTGTGATTGTTGATTGGTTAATTGGTTAATTGGACCATGAGAACATTAGGCCCAATGGCCAGTGCCCATCAGCCTGCTTGGCTGGCTGCTTAGGCCCTCCACAACGTGGGGGCAGTTCTCACAAAAAAATCCCAAATTTTTTATAATTTAGCTCTTTTTTAAAAGAAAATTTACGTTTGGCCTTATGGGAGACGTAAACTCATCTTTAGACCCTGAGGGTCGGTGCTAGGACTCACGGCGCCGAGCTAACACGTCTCGGTGCCACAGATCTTAGCTCTGAGGTTCTTGGCCGAGCACAGCAGGGCATCCCAGGTGGCGTTGATGTGGCCGGTACCTCGGCCACAGATCTTGGTGCCGAGCATGGATTCAAAACCCACGGCCAAGTTTCCCTTGCCGAGGCTGCTTTCATTTCTTCCCCCTACCTCGTGGGTTCTTCCTCTCCCTAACCCGTCTAATCTCTTGAATCGACGAATTTGACCTTGGATACTTGGATTTTATCCATACATCTTCCGCGAGCAAGGTACCCTCTCTTCCCTTATCATTTTTACGTATTGATTTGGTATATATTACGTCTATTTTGCAACCCTAGATACGTTATTACCTAATGTTTGAAGTGGTTTTTTATTTTTTTGTATTATGTAACGGTAGGATGCCAAGGCGTGGTAAAGCTAGTAAGCCAAGGTAAACTCTTATCATCGTGTTATATTATGTTTTTATTTATGTGCAACAAATAGAAAAACCCTAGGTATAGGTGTCGACACAGGATTTCGTCCCGTGCCGAGGACACGAAGCAAGCTGGAAGGGTCCGCTCGATGGAGCAGATCTGCCTAGCTTCAGCGTAGGGGTGGTCGATCCTACGCAATCCTTCCGAGGCATGCCAGTCAATTTGACCCTGCAATTGACAAGGAGAGAAAGTTTATTAGTAATTAAGGGCGGAACTTGCCGGTGTTGCCAGACAGTCCCGAATGTACGGCTATGAGAGCCGATATGAAAGGAAATCGGCTAAATAGCCGATTCCAGTATATTCATAAGAATGAGTCAGTTAGAGCTCATGTGGGCGTATAAGAAGAATTGGTTGCCATTCAGGATAAATATTATTTAAACAAATATTAATCAATGGCAATAAGATATCAATGATGATCGATCCATACTGAGCCAATGATTACGAGTAACCGAACTCCTTTTTATATAAAGAAACAATTCAGCATCACTTAACCATTTAATAAAGATAAATCTAATGAACATGTTAGATCTCATCTATCACCATGACCAGTGGGGCATGAGGCAGAATCATACAGGCCGTAGAAACAACAATAGACTCGACGAACCTAACTCATTACTAATATCAGTGGGGCATGAGGCAGAATTATGCAGGCCGTAATACAATAATAAGATCATAGGGCTAACATATCTTTCAACTTATCTCTACTTCAACGGTCTCGTGATGTGAACTGCTTATGAAAGCGCTCGATATCGGCTAAACAGCCGATTCAGGCATAGCGCACAGTTAAGGTCATGCCTTCTCCAGAACAGATCTACCAACTAACGATCCCCACTCCACGATGCTAACAGTGGGGTGAGAGGCAGAATCCCACAGACCGTGATAACGGGCCATGAAACGGTTCTCGCTAACCTATAGATCTACTCAAGATCGAACATGCCTTAACCGCACGCTATGCACGATTAAGATTAATATAAAACAGCCGATAAAAACATAGCTCATCATTTAAAGTGTAAATCAGATCAATTTTGGATTAGCAAACGATGAGTCAAGTAAGATATAAGGCCGATCTAAATCAATCTTAATCGGGTAGAGTAATATTGCTGTAATTAGATAAGCAATGAAAGTAATAAGCAATATCGGTAACTTAATGAATCTACCAAAGACTGCCACTCTAAGATAGAGCCGATAACTTGACCTTGATCTAATTCAAGCAGTGGGGTGTGAGGCAGAATCACACAGGCCATACTTGAATTAGGCAAGAGTCGATAACTAGCTTATACCAGAGCCGTAGTGGGGGTCGACCGGATCGATGCAGCCATACGAACAGAGGTATAAACCATGACGGTACTTACAACAAGCAGTGGAGGTCGATCAGATCGATGCAGCCGTACTTGCCGAAGGACTCGTCGAGATCTACTCTACTCCTACTCCTAAGGGGTGGCCGGAGCCGAAAAAAGTAATTGACTTGTATTTGATTGATTGTCTTTTTACAATAGCCGGGGCTTGATATTTATACCCAGGACTTGCGCACGACTCCTATCTAAGCACAACTCATCACAAAATTTGACTCTAAAGAAAACATTCCTAATTTGAGATAACTTGGACTCTAATCTTTCCCTTTTTGTAGAGTCCAACACGTTTTCATCCTGGCGTCGAGCGTAGCCTCTGTCGTTATCTGCTGGCGTCGTCCGAAGAAAGCCGATTCCTAGATTTTGCATCTGAATCAACTGTTTTTGATCCGCCCGCAACTGATCCCTTGATGATACGATCCTGGAAGCCTCTGGGTCCCTGTGACTTTCCTTCCAAAATTTGGTGTAAACACATGCTCCCTAATTTTGGGACAAAAGAAATTTTGTTCCAAAATTACCATGTCTGTGCTACCGATAGGCCCGTAGTCATGGGTAAGGAATCTTGATCTGGGGCCTACTATTCGTCGCCGTCCATATCAACTCATGAGCCCATGCTCCAAAACTTTTTCAGAGCATTATTGCTTCACGGGCATTTGGATTCATCCTTCCAAGCCGGCTATAAAAATGGCTATCCGATCCTGGTGAGAGCAAACTCAACAATTCAGCCATGTTTCACTTCTATCTGCCTCCTCGGGTGTTTCCGATCCCGCTGGATCCTCCATGGTTTATCCCTTTGCTATGCAGATCTTGAGCGGTTAGGAGAATTCTTGTGCATAGGGTGATTGTGTCGCTCATTCTAGCGCCTTGTCGAGCAAGAGAATTAGCTACTATGGCTAGAAGAAGTCTTGTGATATCACCTATGTCTTCTCACCATGCTCGCAGAGCTGTTCTAGTGTTTGCAAGGGCTAAAATGTGTGGACACCTTTCCCTTGTTCGTTCCGCTAAACGCCCACCAGGAAAGCTACCGGCTTCTTCCCCATAGTTTCCCGATTTACCGAGAAATCGGCTGATCACATGTTGGGCGGGCGATTTTCCCTCTTCTCGGGTACAACGGGCCAATGTCGATTCGTGTCATGATGACCTTCGGCCTTACAGGGTTCAGGCTCCCTTCAATCCAAAGAAGCCTTGATAGGTTGGTCTCTGGTCAATCTTTGAATCCATTTCTAATATTTTGCAATTTTGGGGAAGCAATGGGTCCAAGTCTGTTATCTCTTCGTTATCCGTCCCCTGAATTACTGGGGGTGCCTTTCCGCTTCCGTCTCCGATTCCAATCCCACAACTTTGGCGAGAGCTATCTTCTCACCTTCTTGGGCTATATATATACGGGCCACGGTTACAGATCTAACAACAACCTGCTTCGCCTCAAATCTTTGGTATCCCTTTATACAACTCCTGCTTCTCCATAGGTTCAAGATCATGGAGAACATTAAGAGATCTGCTGAGGGGGCCCTTGATGGATATGCATCATCGCATCAGCGCACCCATCGTCAAGAAAGTGCATCTTACAACACTTCCGTAGTTCTAGAGCAGACGGCCGATTTTGCCCGGCCTCTGGGGTCATCCTTGGCACCGATTTATCGTCGGCTCCTGAGAGATAACGACGACCTGATCGCCTCCATTGACCGGACTGGTGAGAAACTTGCTGACTGCCTCTCTATTGCGGAATTGGCTCTGGCCATAATTCAGGGCCGATCACCTCCTGAGGCCAACCCGGTGCGAGAGAGGCTGGCCAAGGCTGAAGTCAGAATTTCTAGTGAGATATTTACCGCAAGTTTCTGTTTCTTCTTCATTTCGCCTTCAGGATTCTTGATCATTCCTTTCTTGAATCTCTTAGATTTGATTGCTCAGTTGGAGAGTCTCTGGTCAGCTACGAATCATGTGGCAGGATCCGTCAATGCCAGGGGCGCCGCTCCGGTGATTTGCTTGCATGACATTCCAAATCGAGTTAGGGAGGTCGCCCTCCATGGCGTTCGTCACAGTGCAGCTATGGCGTTGGCTGCTGCCCAAGTCCGTTCGGGCCAAGATCTCCGGCTCCTTCCCCATGGCTTTTCGGATGCAGCGTACCCTAGGGAACATGAGCGCTTGGTTGAGGATTTTATGAATATCACCAATTCTGTAGCTTTCAATACTCTGGCTGATGATATAGTAAGCAAAGTATTCTTTGGCCCGTAGCTTGTAATAGTCGATGTTTAGCAAATAACTTCCCCGTCTTGGGTGATTTTTCTTTTGCTTCATGATTTGTATACATCGCTTTGTCTGTGTTTGCCTCGCTTCTATAGGCGATACACGTCATATCGGCTCTTACCCCCTTGGGTCCATTTTTGCGCTAAAGGCGATACCTTTCCGACATCGGCTATTAAAAGTCATCGACCAAATCAAACCTCTTGTTAAGTATTTATCCAAACGCTAGGATAATATTTCTTCAAATATTTTCCATTGATTGCTCGGCCAAATTCTTCCTTTCCTTTCAGTGTTTCCAAAATGTAAGCATTACCAAGCGCACAACGTTTGACTCGATAAGGTCCTTCCCAGTTAGGCGACCATTTGCCGAATTTATTATCCTTTGACCCGATCGGCAATTTCACTTTCCAGACCAAGTCTCCTTCAGAGAATTGCTTAACCTTAACCTTTTTATTGTAATATTTTGCAACCCTCAACTTATTGGCTTCGATATTTTCGAGAGCACGCATCCGAAGGCAACTCAAGTCCTCCAAGTTGTCTATCATGAGATTCTTGTATACTTCTGCCGATAAATCATTCTGTAGTGTGACGCACCTTGATCCCGTCCGAACTTCCCAAGGAAGAACTGCATTATGGCCATACATAAGTTCATAGGGTGATACTTTAATTGATCCATGGCAGGCCATCCTGTATGCCCACAACGCCTCACTCAGCGTCAAATGCCACTTCCTTGGCTGTTCTTCAATCTTCTTCTTGATCAACTTGATCATAATCTGGTTGGATGCCTCTGCCTGGCCATTAGCCTGAGCATAGTAAGGAGAGGAATTTAGTAGCTTGATACCCATACTAGCAGCAAAGTCCTTGAATTCTTTCAATGTGAACATTGTCCCTTGATCGGTAGTTATAGTTTGAGGGATCCCAAAACGATACACAATGTGTTCCCTGACAAAATTGATCATGTCCTTTGAGGTTGTCGTCTTCAAAGGAATTGCCTCAACCCATTTGGTGAAGTAATATGTTGCTACCAATATAAATTTATGCCCTTTGCTCGAAGGTGGAAAAATCTGGCCGATCAGATCAATTCCTCAACCTCGAAACGGCCATGGCTTAATTATTGGATTCATGGCCGATGCAGGTGATCTCTGGACATTGCCAAAGCGTTGACAATCCTGGCACCCCTTGTAATATTCAAAACAATATTCTAGCATCGTTGGCCAAAAATATCCGGCTCTGCGGATAATCCATTTCATCTTATAAGCCGATTGATGAGCTCCACATATCCCTTCATGCACTTCTCCCATCAATACCTTAGCTTCTTCTTGGTTTAAGCACTTGAGCAACACTCTGTCGACTGTTTTATAATATAACTGCTCATCCAATAAAACATATTTAGTTGACTTATACCTTAGCTTCCTAGTAACTTTCTGAGACGGATCCCTAAGGTAATTGGCTATTTCAACTCTCCAATCATCAATTGAGGCTTCACTACTCAATATTTCCCAAAATACTTGATACCCTGATGCACTTTGAGCCAGATGGTTAGCCTCTTGATTTTGGGTTCTCGGGATATGTTGGAAAGAGACGTGAAGAAACCCCTTGATTAACTTTTGGCAGCCATCATAGTATTCTTTCAAAGTCTCTTCTTTGCACTCATATAGGCCGATCAACTGATTAATAATTAACTATGAATCTCCAAATACCTCAATTGCTTCGACCTTTACTTCGTGGAGAAGTTGAAGTCCTCTGAGAATAGCCTCATACTCCGCTTGATTATTAGTAACCATTGGTTCAGTTGGGAAAGCAAACTCAAAGCTTGCCCCCCGAGGTGAAATGATAACAATACCAATGCCACCACCCTGCTTGCATAATGATCCATCAAAGAATAGTGTCTAGGGCATCGGCTCTACATAACTAATACTTGGCTTGTGATGCTGAGTGATAAAATCGGCCATTACCTGTCCGTTGATTGCTTTAGCTGATTTGTACTTTAAGTCGAATTCCAATAACGCAAGAATCCACTTTCCCATTCTTCCATTTAGTATTGGCATTGATAACATGTGCTTAACCACATCAGCCTTGGAAACAACCGTGCACTCGGCCGATAATAAGTAGTGTCATAATTTAGTGCAAGAGAAATATAAACATAAGCATAACCTTTCGGTGGGAGAATATCTTATTTCTGGATCCAGTAGCCTCCTACTTAGATAGAAAACAACCCTCTCTTTTCCTTCGAATTCTTGCATTAGGGCTGATCCAATTGTCTTGTCATCAGCCGATATGTACAACTTAAATGGCTTACCTTGCTGAGGAGGGACCAACACAGGTGGACACTTCATATATTCTTTTATCTCTTCAAATGCCTTCTGTTGTATGTAACCCCACTTGAATTCTTGATTATTTTTTTAATCTTAGCAAGGGAGAAAACGACAGGATTCTTTCCGACAAATTTGAAATGAATCTTTTGATGAAATTAATCTTTCCCAGCAGAGACTGTAACTCTGTTTTGGTGGTTGGGGGAACCGATTAGTCAATCACCTTTACACTTTTCTGACCAACTTCGATTCCTCTCTCATGAACCATGAATCCCAAAAATTGTCCGGCTGATACTCCAAAAGCACACTTGTTAGGATTCATCTTCAAACCATGCTTCCTCGTGCATTCCAAGGTTTCTCGCAAGTTAGCTAGGTGTTCTTTGTATCCCTTGGATTTTACCATCATGTCATCGATGTAAATCTCAACAATTCTGCTGATCAACTTATGGAAAATATAATTCTCCCTTTGATAAGTTGCACCGGCATTCTTCAAACCAAAGGTCATTACAACCCACTCAAATAGACCGATTGCGCCGGAGCACCTAAAAGCGATCTTTGCTATGTCTTCCTCAGCCATGAAAATTTGGTTATATCCTGCATTACCGTCCATGAAGCTAATAACCTTGTGTCCGGCTGCTGCATCCACTAACATATCAGCTATTGGCATTGGATAACCATCCATAGGTGTGGCTCTGTTTAGATCCCTGAAATCAATGCAAACCCTCAATTTCCCATTCTTCTTATATACAGGGACAACATTCGATATCCACTCCGCATATCGACACGGTCGGATAAATTTTGCTTCTAGTAACCTTTCAGTCTCCTTTTTGATATCATCAAGCACGTTCAGGTTGAATCTTCTTGGAGCTTGTTTAAATGGCCGATGTCCAGGTTTGATTGGCAACCGATGTTCGACAATCGATCGGTCCAAACCAAGCATCTCATAGTATTCCCAAGCAAAGCAATCTTTAAATTCTTTTAATAAATCAATCAATTCTCGTTTATACTCGGGATCCAACTTAGCACTTATATACGTCGGCCTAGGTCTATCTCTAGGACCAATATCTACCTCTTCTAATTCATCGGCCGACGTGAAGCCCTGTCCTAGTTTGCCATTTGTGCCATCTATTGGATTATCCAAATTCTCAAAGCCGACTGCTTGGATTGGCTGTTGGCTTTCGCCACTGACTCTGAATTCTGATGGTAACAGAGAAACCATTTGGATATTAGCCGATGGTTGCTTTCTATCGGCTATTTGCTTGGTACGCCATACTTGAGTTTTACCGGGTGCCTGAGCCTGTTCCATCTCTTTGTTCCTTAGGCGCTGCACCCTCCTCTTTTGGCTTCTCGTCAAATCTCCTGGGCACCACTGGCCTTCCTACCACGTATATCTTCTTTCAGTGCCTTCCTCTTCATGATCAACCCAGTCCTAACCAATGACTCTTTTTCCCAACCGATCATGAACACTTTTGTGTTTTAAGCGCCGATCCATGTTGGTATGATGATATGCATCTTGAGCATGGATAGACCGGCGGTTGGTTCGAGATTGCCTATACTCCCGATATTGATTGCTACATTCTGGATAGTCATGTCTGGTAGACAACTTCAAACCTTTATTCCAGCAATGTCTAAAGAAGGGACAATTCCAATGTAATTTAGCTTGTTCCCTTTCATACCTCTCTTCTTTTAATTAATGCTAGTATGCTTGATCCTTTAACCAACGCTAATAATATTTTTCCTTCTGTCGTTGTCATTTATTCAACAGAATCTGAGATGTGACCCGCGTCTTTGACGTCTCTGCTTTTGACGTCTTCCTCTGCTCTTATCGGCTCTTTTGTTTGGCACGACGTCTTCTAATCTCTCTGTACTCATCAGCCGATATTTGCATCTTGGGATCGACTGTTCTAGCTTCTCTCAATTTGGTCGATGTTAGGACCTTGGTTTTTCCTTTAAACAGCCCAGCATCAACCATGTTATGATCTCCTGGGAAAGGATTATCATCAACTTTCATCTTTCAAGGTGTATCGAATTTGAGCCTCCCTTGCTGAATAGCTCTCTGTATATGCTGCCTGAAGATTCTGCATTCATTAGTGGAGTGAGAAGTAGCGTTATGGAATTTGCAGAACTTCTTGTTCTTCAACTGATCAGGGGGCAACATGACATGACCATCCGACAACTTGATCTGCCTCTTCTCAAACAAGAAATCAAAGAGTTTGTCCGATTTGGTGACATCAAAGTCATAACTTTCCTCGACTCCTCTTCCCCAAGGATTTGGCACCATCACTGTCTTCTTGCCCCAATTCCATTCAGCTGCAGCAACCTCTTCTTCTTCATCTTCATAGCCGTCATCGACTAAATATGGATCGTAAGCCTCGGCTACTGAAGTACTCTTCTGGAATCGGGTATCTCTGCGTATGCTCTAGAATTGGCTATGAAGTGCTGCCACTCGTTGAGCCAATTGACCCAAGTTGTCAAATTCCTATCCCAGTAGTTTCTCTTTCCATGTCGGTAGCATTCCTTGAATAACTAAAGCAGCTAGTTGATCATCGGCCAAGTTTAGGGAAAAGCACAAGTTCCTGGTTTCCCAAAACCTCTGAAGAAATTCAATTCTTGATTCGCTAGTCCTCTGTCTTATGGTTGTCAGATCGGTAATCTTCTTTTCTCCAGTCCCAGTGTAAAAATATGTATGAAACTTCTTCTCCAGGTCAGCCCAATTGGTAATAGAATTGACTGGCAACGATGAAAACCAAGTGAAGGCTGGTCCTGATAGGGACAAGGAGAAGAAATGAACTCGATGAGCGTCTTCAACTAATGCTTCGCCCAATTGTGTAAGATACCGACTGACATGTTCTATCGTACTATACTGTCTTGGCCAGTGAACTTAGCGAATTCTGGGAGCCTGTAATTTGTTGGAAGAGCGACCAAATCATACCATTCTAGATGTGGGTGTTTGTACGAAAAGGTCAGCCCATTTGGCTTCAGACCGAACTGATTCTTCATCATCTCAGTCACCCTTAGTAGCAACTCATCAGCATTTGAATTTGGAGTTCTCTGCACCTGCTGACCCATCTGTAGGTTGAAATCCCATGTGCCTTGATATCCTGGATTTGGTATCATGTGGAGGGTGTTATAATCTGTGCCATAATGACACCCTTGTAGAATTTCAATCTGCTGAGTCCTTTGCTGGCTTGCTGCTTGAAGTCTCTGATTATAGATATAAGAATCTATATCTTTACGGATCCTTTGAACTGATGGTGCTATTTTTTGAGCCGACGATGGTATGTGGCCTGATGTACCAAAATTGATCACCTAGTTCTGACTTTGCCCCGTCGACTATTGCACATGCTATACTGGTGGTCCAGAATTGTACTGTGTCTGATTCGCAACAGTTCCTTGAGTTTGCTCAGAAGATCCCTGAACTATATGAACATCACCACTACCAGCTGGTACTGCTTCTTAATGGTTGGTACCGACTTGATTAGTCCCTTGGGTAGATGGATCTGAAATATTGTAATAAGCCGGTCCACCTTGACCAACTGGAAATCTATGAATTGCCTCTTTCATGACATTGTGGAACACGTCCACGAAAGCTTTGTTGTGACTTGACATAGCATCTCGAATAGATTTGTCTACAACCTCTTTAAAGAAACGTCTGTCTTCAGCTTCAGTCGTGTCTGTCTGTCCGTGTAACAGAACCCTTGGTAGTGGAAATTTCTGAACAACTGTGTTGTCGTCTGTTTTGATGTAGGACAACAAACATTTGTTCTGAAACTCTTCTATAGCTTTGCTGATGACCCCTTTATCTCCATCAGGTAGATCTTCATAATGTAGCATAAGGATATCGCTGTTGTTATGAGCCGCCATGATGATTGTGGTGTCCCACCGGGCGCGCCAGAAACGTGTGTCGACACAGAATTTCGTCCCATGCCGAGGACACATGTAGCAAGCCGGAAGGGTCTGCTCGATGGAGCAGATCCACCTAGCTTCAGCATAGGGGTGGTCGATCCTGCGCAATCCTCCCGAGGTGTGCCAGTCAATTTGACCCTACAATTGACAAGGAGAGAAAGTTCATCAGTAATTAAGGGCAGAACTTGCCGGTGTTGCCAGACAGTCCCGAATGTACAGCTATGAGAGCCGATATGAAAGAAAATCGGCTAAATAGCCGATTCCAGTATATTCATGAGAATGAGTCAGTTAGAGCTCATGTGGGCATATAAGAAGAATCGGTTGTCATTCAGGATAAATATCATTTAAACAAATATTAATCAATGGCAATAAGATATCAATGATGATCAGTCCATACTGAGCCAATGATTACGAGTAACCGAACTCTTTTTTATATAAAGAAACAATTCAGCATCACTTAACCATTTAATAAAGATAAATCTAATGAACATGTTAGATCTCATCTATCACCATGACCAGTGGGGCATGAGGCAGAATCATGCAGGCAGTAGAAACAACAATAGACTCGACGAACCTAACTCATTATTAATATAAGTGGGGCATGAGGCAGAATCATGCAGGCCATAATACAATAATAAGATCATGGGGCTAACATATCTTTCAACTTATCTCTACTTCAACGGTCTTGTGATGTGAACTGCTTGTGAAAGCGCTCAACATCGGCTAAACAGCCGATTCAGGCATAGCGCACAGTTAATGTCATGCCTTCTCTAGAATGGATCTACCAACTAACGATCCCCACTCCACGGTGCTAACAGTGGGGTGAGAGGCAGAATCCCACAGGCCGTGATAACGGGCCATGAAATGGTTCTCGCTAATCGATAGATCTACTCAAGATCGACCATGCCTTAACCTTACACTATGCATGATTAAGATTAATATAAAACAACCGATGAAAAACATAGCTCATCGTTTAAAGTGTAAATTAGATCAATTTTGGATTAGCAAACGATGAGTCAAGTAAGATATAAGGCCGATTTAAATCAATCTTAATTGGGTAGAGTAATATTGTTGTAATTAGATAAGCAATGAAAGCAATAAGCAATATCGGTAACTTAATGAATCTATCAAAGACTGCCACTCTAAGATAGAGCCGATAACTTGACCTTGATCTAATTCAAGCAGTGGGGTGTGAGGCAGAATCACACAGGCCATACTTGAATTAGGCAAGAGTCAATAACTAACTTATACCAGAGCCACAGTGGGGGTCGACTGGATCGATGCAGCCATACGAACAGAGGTATAAACCATGACAGTACTTACAACAAGCAGTGGAGGTCGACCGGATCGATGCAGCCGTACTTGCCGAAGAACTCGCCGAGATCTACTCTACTCCTACTCCTAAGGGGTGGCTAGAGCCAAAAAAAGTAATTGACTTGTATTTGATTGATTGTGTCTTTTTACAATAGCCGGGGCTTGATATTCATACTCGGGACTTGCGCACGACTCCTATCTAAGCACGACTCATCACAAAATTTGACTCTAAAGAAAACATTCCTAATTTGAGATAACTTGGACTCTAATCTTTCCCTTTTTTGTAGAGTCCAACACGTTTTCATCCTGGCGTCGAGCGTAGCCTCTGTCGTTATCTGCTGGCGCCGTCCGAAGAAAGCCGATTCCTAGATTTTGCATCTGAATCAGCTGTTTCTGATCCGCCCGCAACTGATCCCTTGATGATATGATCCTAGGAGCCTCTGGGTCCCTGTGACTTTCCTTTCAAATTTTGGTGTAAACAATAGGGTTTAATGTTCATTGCTTTCGGTTCTTGGAACAAATTTGGTTCAATTGTAGTTATGGTCGGATGACCGAAAATGCCTTCTATCCATTGCCTCTGCCTAGTGGTGTTCCAGTGCCCATGCGCTGGTGCGGTGATCCTTGCAGGTAGCTAAGTCCAATGAAGAGGACACGTATAGGCAGAGGTATTGGATGTGTGCCAATTTTGTATTTGAGCCTACACTTCGTCAGCGCCGCATTAACAAGATGTTGATAAATTGATGTTGTGTAATAATTATTTTGTGTCAAATGAAGTCTTGCATGATTTATTTGTTTCGTAACAATTGCATTTGTTGCAGACTCCTCCACCGCTCTGTGATTTTGAGTAGTGGATCGACACTAAGATCAAGTCAAAAGACAAGGAGTGGGTGCAGAACTGTTATGGTGGGAGGTAGAGGATAAGGAGATGATGGAGAGGAGACACGGAGAGGAGGCTCTAGAAAAGGAGCACAAGGAAGAGAAGGAAAGGAGGCGTGTTGCTTTGTATAGGGAGGAGAGGGAGAGGAAGCTTGAGCGTGCGCTCCGAGCAAAGGCAGCGATGGAGGAGAATCCTGATGCCCAGAGGAAGGGAAAGTGGCCTCGTTGCACTCAGTAGTCTTCATGACTTGCTAGTTCTATAGTTTATTCATGAACAATGTTGTCTAATCTTGGACTTTGCATTGTGTTGTCATGTAATGCACTTTAAGTATGGACGTACCTAGGGCATGTTCTGCGTTATTTAGTTTGTCGTCATGTACTTTAAATGTTGTTATGTTGATTAATGTGCTATATTATTGGACCTTTCATAGTGTTGTTGGTTTCATTATTTGTTGTCATAATATTGAGTTTAATATTGCATAGATAGTGAAACAAGGTCACGTAGTGCAAATAAAATGTAACAAAGTAGTGGATTACCTAATTCAACACACACACAACACATGAAATGGCATGTGATAACATGTACCAAACTAGGGTACAGAGGTCCTAGACTAAACCTAACATGCCTTAGGTAATCGAAGCAAACAACAAGCACATGAAATGGCATGTGAGAACATGTGCCAAACAAGGGTACATAGTTCCTTCGACTAACCCTAACATGCCTTAGGTGATTAAACCAAAAAAACAAACACATGGATGTGGCCCGTTAAAAAGATTGGTTTGTCCTAGTAGTGTGGCCACATAGCAAATTGTGTTGCACCTTCTCCATAGTATCCTCCCATTGTTGGTGGTGGCGGTGGCGGAGGACCCTTGTTCCTGTGATTAGGGCAGGTGCAATATGGATCATTGCAGAGTGCCTCCTATGAACTGGCGCCATTGTTGTTGTCGTCCTATTCGTCGTCCTTATAACCGCTGCTAACTTCCCTTTCTAGATCGAAGATACTGTCCTGCAGGTAGTAGATGTACTCCGCATGCGGATAAATAGGTCGAGGATCGACCCACCTAGTGAACCCACAGTTTTCTTTGGCCAAGGAAGACTACAATAAGTATGTCATGTAAGTTGTATAGAAGAGGAACATTTTGAAGAACACAAATAGTAATAGCAATTACCCATGCTCGTGGGCATTTGAAGAAACGACGACCTCCATCTATTCCCTCGGTGAACATCTGCACTAGGCAGTCCTCACCATGCATGCATTTTGGCCACTCTTCTTTTCGTTCATCGTATCCTCTCAGTGGTGCCTCTTTGGTGAAATCACTTTTACTCTCAACTAGAAACCTCTCATAAAGAGCTTCCTCAAAGAAATCAGGACCAAGAGAACCCTCTCACATAATGGTAGTTACCTTCCCCTTTCCTTTCCCTCTGGACGACCCTCCAGACACTGGTACTGCAATGAAAGAATATACTAGTTGGGAAGTAAGTAGCAATGCATCCAACATTGCGTATATATAGGCGGAGGCAGGTTTAGTTGCCGTTTCAATGTGTTATACATTTGTCACAAGAAGCCTAATTAGTTTCACTAAAGAGCCTATTTCAATGGACACTGAAAATCCTAGATTCGTTTCCTAAAAAGTCTATTGATCGTTGACATGATAAATCACTGAAAAGCCTAGATGCTATAGGTGTACTATGTAAGTGAAGTGATAAATCGCTGTTGTCATCGTACTCCTCGTCCTTATAACTGAAAAGTCTATTTTCATTGTCTGAAAAGCCTAGATTCGTTCATTGTTATTGAAAAGCCTAGATGGAACGGCTCCATCCTACAAAATATAATGAGAAAGTACAGATTTGTTTTATATGAACAAATAAATAACTTTTTGGTACTAGTAAACATGCATGTGAAACATTAGTTATTTTCACCTAACTAAGTGGCCAATGGCATGTATGTAAATGATGTCCAAGTCTACCACATTTGCCACATTGGTTCTGCTCGGGGTCAGTAAGAAAGGGGGTTGCTCTCCCTTGCCTCGTTCTACCGAAAACCTGGTCCATGACCATCTTGTGCCTCATCCTCTTCTAGGTTCCACATTTGTCCCAATGTGTACCTGGATCCGCAATGTATTTTGGCCCAGTGTAAGGTGGCCACTGACCCTCGTCTAGAAAAGGCTCAAAATAGGGAGACCAAGTCTGTACAAGGCTGACAACACTGAACTCCCACGGTATCTGGGTCTCTAAAAGCTCTAGTTTGGTTTTAGTAAATTGATGAAACCCTAAGTGCTAACCTAGTTTATCAAGTGATCATAAGATAGGTAGCACGTTCCAAGTGGTGAAGCAAATGAAGATCATGACATGATGATGGCGATGCCATGGTGATGATCAAGTGCTTGGACTTGAAAAGAAGAAAGAGAAAAACAAAAGGCTCAAGGCAAAGGTATAAGTGGTAGGAGCCATTTTTGTTTTAGTGATCGAGACACTTAGTGAGTGTGATCACCTTTAGGATTGATAGCCGTACTATTAAGAGGAGTGAAACTCATATCGAAATACGGTTATCAAAGTGCCACTAGATGCTCTAACTCATTGCATATGCATTTAGTATCTAGTGGAGTGCTAACACCCTTGAAAATGTTTATGAAATATGCTAACATACATGTGCACAAGGTGATACACTTGGTGGTTGGCACATTTGAGCAAGGGTAAGAAACTTCACCGGTGGAGTGTCCGCCCGTAGAGTGCGGACAGTCCAACGGTGCCACCGGCGTCCTATACAGAAAAGATAGGATTTCACAGAGTGACTGGACGCTGGGTCACTTTGTGACCGGACGCTGGATGAGTGCATCCAGTCCTGCTGCCGTGGCAGTGCACAGAGGAGATAGTGTGTGACCAGACGCTGAGTGAGTCTGGTCGGGCTTGATCGGACGTGTCCGGTCATGAGTGGAGGCTTATTGGAAATGACCGGACGCTGGGGTCCTGCGTCCGGTCATGATCTAACTGACACATTCGGTCGTAGCTAGAACCTTACTGGAAGTGACCGGACGCTGGGGTCCTACGTCCGATCGTGGCACTGTGCTGTGTCCGGTCATCACTTGACCGTTGGGATCGGGCACTCTATATTTGAAGAGAGGGGTGATGTGGGAGCCATCCGTTGATCGGATGCTGGCAGGGTGCGTCCGGTCGATCTGACCGGAGCGTCCGATCACCCCGAGCAGTGCCTAGTGAAGAGGTACAATGACTCTATTTCATGGGAGCTTCTATTTAAGCCCCATGGCTGGCTCTAACTCACTCTCTTGGCCATTTGCATTGACATAGCAATCTTGTGAGCTTAGCCAAAGCCCTCCCACTCATCTAAATCATAGATTCATAATCTTTGTGAGATTGGGAGTGAATTCAAGTGCATTGCTTGAGTGTTTGCATCTAGAGGCACTTGGTGTTCATGTTTCGCTATGGGATTTGCTTGTTACTCTTGGTGGTTGCCACCACCTAGATGGCTTGGAGCAGCAAGGATCGTCGAGCGGAGGTTGGTGATTGTCTCTGGCTCCGATCGTGGTGATTGTGAGGGGTTCTTGACCTTTCCTCGGCATAGAGCCAAAAGGTACTCTAGTGAATTGCTCGTGGCTTATGTGATCCTCATCTTGTGTTGGTTGTGCGGCACCCTATTGAGGGTTTGGAGTGTGATGCCAATTAGCGCGTGAACCTCTAAGTGAGTAAATCGCCACAACAAGGACTAGCTTATCGGCAAGCAAGTGAACCTCGGTAAAAAATCATTGTGTCATCATTTGATTCCAAGGTGATTGGTATTCATCCTTATGATTGATTGGTTCACTCCTCGACACGGCGGTATAACTATCTTTCTCACTCTCTTTACAATACCGCAAACTAATTGTCAAGCTCTTTAGTGTAGCTAGTTGTGAGAGCTTGTTAGTTTGGTTAGTGTGGCTCTTTAGTTAGCTTTTGAGAGCGCACTAACTTAGTGTAGTGACATAGCTATTGTGTGGATAGAAACTATATAAACTAGAATTGTGGTAGGCGGCTTGCAATTTTAGTAGGCCAGCGCAATACTTGCTTCGCCTCATAATTGTCTAACCGGTTTGGTAAGTGTTGTTGTAGAAATTTTTAATAGGCTATTCACCCCCCCTCTAGCCATTAGGACCTTACAGTCTTGTAGGCAAAGTTGCGATGCTGAGATGCTGCAACATAATGAGAATAAGGAAAGTGGTACTGCCTGGTTTTCCCACATCTGCATGAGAAATTACCAAGTACCACTATAACTCCTTGATGGCCGGACCTCACCATCGGACGTTGTACCACCCCTTTCTGTGACTTGGTACTTGCCGGTGCTGTGGTCAAAGCAATCGACGTCATGTGTGGCAGCTCTTTCCTTTGCCTTGTCAAGATGCTTCTTAGGTTTAGGTGCCCATTTCTAATTATTACTCTGTAGTGCCATTGCTTGAGCGTGTCTCTCGTTAAACCATGCAACTAGCCTATAAAAGGTGAATGATACAATGGCATTGATGGGCATGGCACGTATACCCTTGAGTACACTATTAAATGACTCTGCCATGTCCTAGTCTAAAACTCGTACCTCCATCCACCATCGTCATAGGCTCTTGTCCATTTCTCAGGTTCTCTCATCAATCCTCTCAGCCACTACCTACCTTCTGTGTTTGTTGCTGTTTTGAGCTGCTCCAACTTCTCCTAACGGCACCGCAAGCATGCGAGCAACCTCCTCGAATAGAGGAAAGTTGTCCTTCGTACCATCCTTCCAAAGTAAATTCTCGGCAAGGTGTCGAGTGCACCAACGGTGGTGCAAAGGTGCATACCCCGGAATCTGCTCCTGTACGACACTGAGTATGTCCTGGTGTCTATCAGATATGACACCAACCTCCCTATGAGAGCCAACGACATTTATCCTAACAAGTCACAAGAAACATCCCCAGCTATCTTTGTTCTCCCTCTCCACCAAAGCGAAAGCCAAAGGAACCAATACGTTGTCTGCGTCACACAAAATGGCTACCAAAAGTGTGCCCATGTACTTGCCAAGTAGAAAAGTACCATCAATGGATAACACTGGACGACAGTGCCTAAAGGCCTCGACGCACTGGGAAAGCACCAGAATGCATGAAAGAATATCTGCCTCCTGTCCTTCTATTCATTCGGCTTCGGGATATACACGTAATGCATACCTAGATTTGCTGCTTTCATTGCATTGAACATTGTAGGCAACTGCTCATACCCCTCCTCCTAGTCCCCATATATCATCTTCCAGGCCCGTTGCTTTGCCCTCCATGCTTTCCCATACTTTATGTCATACTTAAATATCTCCTTAGTCATCTCCATAATTGTCCTGACCTTCAAGTTGGGCTGACCCTTCAAAGTTGTGTATAACTTTTTGGCAATGAGGGTAGAGGTCAACTGTCTATGCTTCTGTTTTAGATCTGTTTGGGCACAAGTGTGTGGACCTATAATTTTGGTGATATTGAATTTTCCTGTGGCCTTCTGTTTACGAGCACAGACCCTCCAATTGCAATCTGCCATCTTGCACACCACCGTGTAATGGCGCTCCACATAGGAGTGCCTCACCTTGAATGGTCTCTTACATCTCACAGAATATTCCTGTAGCCACCTTCTTAAGGTGGGCAAGTCTTTGAAGACCATGCCCTTTTGAATTTCCACGCTGTCATCGGCCTCAGGAGCCTCTAGCAGCTCGTCATCTCTTCCTTCTCCATAAGCATGTTGAGAATGACTAAGGTCGCTGAATTCATGA
The DNA here is from genome assembly GCA_904845875.1 of Miscanthus lutarioriparius. Classification (NCBI taxonomy): domain Eukaryota; kingdom Viridiplantae; phylum Streptophyta; class Magnoliopsida; order Poales; family Poaceae; genus Miscanthus; species Miscanthus lutarioriparius. The sequence continues at coordinate 46,061,267 of CAJGYO010000001.1, forward strand.
ACCAGTGGATCATGATCAGGACACAAGCGTCTGATGAGCTCCATTTCTTGTTCGCTCAAAGCTGCAACTGGGCGGTCATCATCAGAATCAACGGCCCTTGTTGTGCCATAAGGTTCCTCATCATCCGCAATATCAACATCTACACTGTTAGAGGCCATAAACCCTGGGTCCACGTTGGTTGATGGAGGAACAGGAGCACAACCATCATTATCAGGATTGTCTCCTGCATTTAAAGCACAAATATGGATAGCATTGTGACAAAGGAATAGAATGAATAAAGAATAAGGAAAGCAAAAGTGTTACTAAATCACTTACTAGGATGATTCTAGATCAAAGGGATCTCCTGAGGGGCACCAACAACATCATCAGTCCCACGTTCTGCACGGACACCAGGACATACACCAACCTCATTCGGGGCGGATTGAGCATCGGGCACCACAACCACATCTTCCACATCCACCTCACAGTTGGGTAACAGAGGCTCAGAGGGTGCCAAATTCTCTGGTGCTGGCGACAACCCATGAGGGGGTGAATACCCATGAGGGGTGGGATCATTGGACAACTTCCGCACAACCAAATGCAAACATTGAAACTCATTCTTCATGACAGTTTTGACATATTTGTCCCATTGAGCCTCTGATGCAATTGGGACCAACCGCCTCAAAATTGTCCCTGACCTACCATGGTGAAGTACCCCCTCAACTAAGATGGCATCTTTATTTGAATTGCATTTAAACTTATCACGAGCCCTACCAAACAACTCAGAAAACAATGGCCGATCATCGAATATCACTGGCACCCTTTGCATTCCAACAAAACTGACATTCCCAAACTCATCTTTCTCCACACTTCCTCCATGATATAGGGTGACTACGTTGTCCATCTAGTTGGTATGCACAACACCAAAGTTATTATGGGTTTAACTAATATGGGTATAACTAAATTACATACATATAAAAGTTTCCGACTCTCTACCTAAATAAATAAGTATCTAATCTAAACCACCTATCTATCTAACTACATCTACTACAAGTACTACCTATATAACTAAATTACCTAACTATCTAACTATCTATCTAAATTAGCTAAATAAATATCTACCTAAATTAGCTAACTAAATTATATCACTAAATCACTAAATAACTTTAATAGCACATCATCAGTAGAATAGAACTAACAATCAAGGATAGTTCAAATAAGACAACAATACTATTCTCGATGTTGGGCTTATGCTTCCTAACAGCCACAAAAGTCTTCATTATATCATCTTCATTCGCACTGAAGAAAACATCATTACAAATTACTAATTGCTTGTGAATTTTACAAATTTGCATTCCTACCACATAGATACCAATGTGCTAGTACAATCCTACGTTCCTAGTTTCGTACCATATGGCTACCAGTGCGCAAGGCTGCTGCAAGTGAGATTAGTGAACTACCTCGCTGCTTGCCTGTCGGCTTGCTGCTGGGGTTGTCTGCTTCGCCGCCACTCCTTAGCTCCTACTCCACTCCAGTGCGGCGGTACGCCAGGTGGCCGTCGCAAGCCGCGTCGGCGAGCCAGCCAACCACCGGATTGCTCCTCCTCCCGTCCGCCCTCCCTGGCTTCCCCTCCGTGGAGGCATCGCGCCCTCCCTGGCTGCATGGCGGGCACCTGGGCGGCGGGGGTGGGGGCAGGGGCGGCGGTCGGTGCCTCCAGTGCTGGTGGCGGTGCCGCTGTGCCGGAGGGGGAGGAGGGGACGGCGCATCGGAGGCGAACGCGGTCTGCTGGCGGGCACCTGGGCGGCGGGGGCGGGGCCGGCAGCCGGTGCCAGTGGCGGTGCCGCTGCGCCGGAGGGGGGCGGGGGAGGGGACGACGCGTCGGAGGCAGACTCGGCCTGCTGCTGCGTGGCTGGCACCGTCGGTGGCAGCGGAGGAGGAGGAGGAGAGGAGAGGGACGGTGAGGTGACCGGCGCGCGGGGGATGGCGGGCGGTGGCCTGCTGCGGTGGAGCGGGCGGCAGCCGGCGGAGGAGGCGCGGGCGACGGCGGTGAGAGGGAAAGACAGAGAGCGTGAGAGAGGGAGAGATAGAGCGCGAGAGAGAGCTGCGGCGGCCACATGCGGTTATCCATGCTCGGCGCCAGAGTGCGTGGCGCCGAGCTCGGCGCCAAGATCTGTGGCGCCGACCTCGGCGCCATCTATTCTGGCGCCGAGGTACCGGCCACGTCAACGCTATCTAGGATGCCCTGTTGTGCTCGGCCAGGCATCTCGAAGCCAAGATCTGTGGCGCCGAGACGTGTTACCTCGGCGCCATGAGTCCTGGCACCGACCCCCAGGATCTCAAGATGAGTTTACGTCTCTCAAGGCGCCAAACATAAATTTTCTTGAAAAAATGGCCAAATTATAAAAAAAATGGGGACAAAAAATCAAGGTCCACGTCGAAAAGTTGACACCACGCTTCAAAGATCATAGCATTCTCTTTTGCGTGCCAAAAAAGCTGATGCATGCTCTTCTCCGGCTCCCCATCCTGGTCCTCTCCTTCCCTCTCTCCAGTCTCCACTGCACAAATGGGCATTGACGCAAGAACGTTCACCCTCACCGCCCCAAATTTTGCTAGCTCTCCATCATTAGTTACAACATGCAAAATGATGCTTAGAGTCTTAGGCTATTCTCTCCTTTTCTAGATTCACTTGGAGACAAATATTGTGGAGGGCCTTAGATTCCTAAGCCAGTTTGTCGCTTTTCAGTAGAACATAAGGCTAGTATCCTTTTTGTTTAGTACTACTTTTATTGTTTTAGTACTACTTTTATTGCAGCAAATGGTGCAATGTGACTGGAATGACTCGTGTCTCACCTATGCATCGCTCTAGGCTGGCTCTGAGGAAACAAAATCGATTTTGCGTTTCTCACGTAGAAGGCCTAGAGGCTTTTGCTGCATATAACGGGGCGGGCTCTGCATAAAAAAAAAAACGGGCCAGTCTCAGCTTTACGTACATGCTACCAATCACGCTATAAAACTCATACCACAATCAAGCTGTAAAAGTCATACCACGAGAGTTTTTTTTTTCCGAGGATACCACGGGAGGGATTGACTTATGTCCAATCTCTCATATGATGTTAACTAGGACGAGTAAGGAAACTGCTCCGGTACTCTTCTTTTTAAAAAGTTACACAGATCTCAAAGCATCCCATTTAATTTAAAATTATTTCTTAATTATTTTCGAACTGAGTAACCAATGGGCCAGTCCTGTCCAAACCCAACCCATTCCCAGCCCATATATAGTCCAAACTCATCTCTCCCCTGGGTGATCCGTTTGTTCGGTTCCAACATGTATCGTTTCCTCGTGGCGGCTGTGCTTTCCACGGATGTCATCTTCGCAGCGGCGTAGCGCACTCAAGCGATCACCCTCTCTTATTCGATCAATCAATCAACAGTGTTTTTCTCTCATAAAAATTCAGCACCAGCCAACCCAAATCAGCACCAACACCAACCAGCGAACGGGGTGATTAGAGGATGTTCGAATCCAATACTAAAATTTAGAAGGTGTCAAATAGGGGTGTTGTATAGGGTGTTCGGATACTAATAAAAAAACAAATTACAGAATCCGTCAGTAATCCACGAGACGAATTTATTTAGCCTAACTAATCAATCATTAGTACATATTTACTGTAGCACCACATTATCAAATCATGAACGAATTAGGTTTAAAAAATTCATCTAGCAAAACAGTCTCAATCTATACATTTATTTTTGTAATTAGTCTATATTTAATACTCCGTGCATACGTCAACCATCTCATAGGACAGCTACAAACACTCCCTCGGTCTTATCGACGGAGAGAGAAGGTCTGGCATCACATGGCGCAACACAGTACTTTACATTTAGCCTGTTCGCTTGTTGGTTTCAGCCAGCCTAAACCAATCAACCAACAGTATTTTTCTCTCACACCAAATCAGTACAAGTCAGTACAAACTAGCCCAGACACCGACCAGCGAACAGGCGTTTATCCGAACGAGATAGAAAAGGATTAGCTACAGGTACAACAAGTACAACAGTCTTTCGTTAGTCCCCATCGAACGGCTTGTTTATCGAGAGCAGGGATCCACCACGTGACCACATCCAAATCGCCCCAGCTCGCTCCAGCTGTTTGACACTAGAGTCCACATGCAAGTGTACACTTATCTGATCTGATCGTCAAGGCTTCACGTGCCTAGCAAACTGAGGTCCTCAGCCCTCAACGGCAATACGGCATGGAAACACAGAAATAGTTGAAAAGATATATGGGAATTTATTAATGTCCACCGCAAGATCGATGGTTTAGATGGATCGCAATAAAAACGCAAAAAATTGATGACACAAAAATGATTGTACAATGAAATTTTTCCAAGTGGTTGAACCTCTTGACAGAATTCCTCTAAAAATCCTGTGAAATACGTTCCAAAAGATTTTATACGAAAATTTTCTATTAGGATTCCAATAATTTCTCTATTTTTCGTTCGTTGCGGACAGGGAGGACCAAGCAAGACCACTGCAGCTGCACGTCAAATGAAACCCGTACAGTACATCTAGAACACCATTACAAGCAAAGAGTCAAATAGCAGAGTCCATTACATCACTGCATTGGCTTCGTTCAGCTTGCTGAAACTTAACTGAATTGGCTGAAAAACATCGTTCTGGCTGAATTATTATAAGAGAAAAAATACTGTTCTAACTAAAAATAATATTAAACGGAACACCCGGTGTGCACACCGATAATAATAATAGTAGTAGTAATAGTACGTAGCCTCGATTCGGTTCATGTTCATTAACATGGCTCACACTCACACTCACAGATTAATCCCACAACATCAACTTGCAGTGAAACCCATAGCATAATCACTCACTCGCAATATAATAATATAGTACGTAGCCTCGATTCGGCTCATGTTCATTGACATGGCTGGCTCACACTCATCAGAGATTAATCCCACAACAGCAACTCGCAGTGAAACCCACAGTATACTCGCTCGCAACATACTATAGGTCCATAGGGACGGGGAGGAGTATTATAATAATAGTAATTAGATTAGCTAGACATGTAATTAACCGAGAACGTCGTCGCCGCCGCCGCGCGATCCGCCAACCGGTATGCATGGTTTCAGTGGGCGCGGGGCGCCGGGGTGAAGGAGGCGAGCTGGCGGGTGCGGGTCCAGACCTGCTCGTACACGACGGCGACGTAGGGCACGGTGCGGCCGGCGGGGTCGGCGGCGTCGACGTAGAGGCGGTACCTCATCCCGGACACGACCTGCTCCTCGCCGCGCACCACGCGGCGGAACCGCAGCCCGTCGGCGGCCAGCCTCTGGTGCTTGGCCTGCCCCAGCGCCCACCCGCCCAGCTCCTGGATGTGCTTGTCGCCCACGTCCGGGATTGGGGCCCACCCGCCCAGCAGCGGGCCGCGCCCGCCGTCGCCGCCGTTGGCGCCGCCCAGCGCCGCGGGGCCGGGGACGGGGGCGAGCGCGAGGGTATCCAGGACGAGGAGGAGGAGGAGGAGGAGCGGGAGGTGGTGGCGGGGCGTCGCCATGGATGGAGGCTTGGGATTGGGTCGGAACTTGGGAGCGAGGAGGGAGGGAGGGAGTCGTGACGGGGTGGCGAGATCTGGGAGACGTGATTGCTTTCCCTGCTGGTCTTGCCGTGGAAGGCGGTTCGGGGCCACGGCATTTAAACGGCCGACTCATTTTCGGCTTTTCCTTTACCGTTAAGAAAGAAGAGAAGAATAACAATTGTTTATTCTTCTCTAATGAAACCGTGTGACGAGGCGACGGGAATTGGGGATTCTCGTGAGCCCTGACGCCTGTCGTACTCGAACCACATGCGCTCAAACACCGTCGCGCGCGGAAATCAGGGTGGCGGACTGGCGGTGGAGGTGGAGCACCTGGCCGACGATGGTTTGCGTGCCTGCATTTGCGTACCCCCTCGCCAAAATAAGGGAGTCAAACGCTTTTAATTTGACCAAATATATATAAAAATAATAATATTTAGCATATAATTAGTATCACTGATTAGAACGTGATTTTTATAATAAACGTATTTAAAAATGTAAATATTGTTAATATTTTTTTATAAATCTAAATAAACTTAGTGACACTTATTTTGGAGGAAGGTAGTACAAGGATTTTCTTTTTAAAAAAACAAACATACGAGGGGAGTAGACGAGTCGCTGTCAGTCTGGAGGAATGCGAAAAACTGAAAACTTGTAATAATAAGAGAATAAGAAATCAGAACGTGTACAAAATTCAAATAGGATCTATGACATTTTGTGGACTGTCAACGAGAAATGGTGGCAAAACATTTTTTTCTTGAAAAGTTCTGACGACACACTTTGTTGCGGGGCGACGGATGCGTGCGCCCAGCTCATGGCTCAAAATCTAGTTTACCTAGCTCGCGATATGATGCTGAGGGGGGCTGGCCGTGTTGCTCATTTGAGATCGTCGATATCCTGCTCGTTCTTGAGTGAGATTGCGTGCAGAAGGTAACCACTTGTGCTCTATCCTACTATGTCCATTGTTTCACATGTAAACATTGATCTAGTTCAATAGAGATGTAGCTTTCGTAAAAAAACACTTTTCAAAAAGCTTCATAGAAAAGTTCCAAAAGCCAGTCTAAAAGAGCTTCTATGCTTTTAATACAAAAGTATACCTTTTTAAACTTTTGTTTGCTTTTTGAGAAAGCTTCTAGCTTTTTGAGCTTTTTAGGGGAGTTGGTAGCTTTTTGAGATTCTTAGGAAGCAAAAGTTGTCAAAAGCTCTCGAAACAAAGTTATTTTTCACCTAGTAATATATTGTTGTCACGACATCCTTCTTATTTCAAACATAATTTCTCGATACAAACCTCACCAATATTTTATTTGATGTGTTTGAAAGACATGAGCTCACTATTAAAAGAAATTGCTTGTTATTTATCTATATCTTATAGGTCAACATGTGCTTGACTAACTAGCATCGGACTCAAGCACATTAGACAATATTGAGACATGTGTTGTTAGTCTGCACTCGATCATGATACTAAGGCGAATAAAGACCAGAGGCAAACCTCAACCATTAAACCTACGAGAGGCCCTCCCAATTATTCTCCCTTCCTTTATTCTTCTCTCCCTTTCTTTCTCTTTCCTCTCCTTTACCCTAAAAAATGGATGAGGGAGGGGGACGAGGAGGAAGGGTCTGATAAAGCAGGCACTCCATTATTTGTGGGTTGGTAGGAGGGGCACAAACCCCTCCTGCTAAGCCCTAATCAAAGATTATAGCATATACATCTACATCTATGTACCTAATATTAAAAGGAGAAATTTTCTTTCTGTAAATTTTGGCCCATCTCTCTCTCCCTCTCTCTGTTTGTGTCTCTACTGCTAGGAATATTCACTTCTATGATAAACAACTTTCGTCACTGAAGGAGCCAAATTCGTCATAATTTCAGTTCTATGATGAATTTATGACGAAAACCACTTCGTCATAGAAGTCGCGTCACACTTGAACATCCATGATGAATCCAAAAATATCATCATAGAATTGTCTTATCTGTGACGAAAAATAGACCGTCATAGAACTGTTTTGGCATGCGTGGCAGGGGCCTGCCATGCTAGTGGGTGCTTCCGTTGGAGATACTTTTCCACGTGTACATGTTATAGCCCACATGTGCATGCTATAGGTGGTTGCATTGGAGATGGTTCGGTTATGTATCATGTTCTTATTGCACAACGTGGCCATATCTGATTCTTGCACATTTTAGATTCTTACTGGACCACGTGTCGGGTTCCTATTGTTCTACATATCAGTTTTCTATTGACACACGTGTCGTGTTGTGGTTGGATCAAGTGTCACTTCTTCATTGGATCATGTGTCGTATTTTTATTGGTCCACGTGGTCGTTTCTTATTCAAACATGAGTCACGGCGCTATCTGTTCACGTTTTGTATTTTTATTCGGCCACGTGGCTTCACGACTTCCTTCCACGTGTTGGATTTTAATGGCCCACGTGGCGTATCCTGGCTATTTCACGTGTCATGCACTGGTTCATCCATGTGTCGCATTTTTATTTGATCATGTGGCCTGTCCTAGTTCTACCGCGAGGAGTATAATCAATTTGTCATAGAAGTAATTCGAGATCATCACTACTGCATAGATTGACTACATAACTATTTAGCCTGGTAATCAAATAACAACAATTAACATTTCACACGTCAGCAGTGAACCACTAACAGGGTATCACCACATCAAACTGGCATATGAGTCCACACATCAAACCAGCAAATGAGTCCATACATCAAACCATAAATGTTCACTGCATCAAGCCACAGGAGTTGAAGACTGAGAGTTATCAGAAGAGCTAAAGCACGTGCATAGCTCACGGAGATTATTGTACTCCTCCTGTTGCTGTTTCTTGTATACCTGCAACACCCTTTTAGTCTTTTTTGTCTTCCTCTTCAGTTCATCCACTTGATTAATGAGGGCAGTGGAACTTTCCTGTTCAGCAACAAGCTGTTCCCGAAGCATTCTCTCCGCCGATGTCTCTGTTCTGGTGGAGCTTGTCTGGATACTTGCATTCTTCAAAAAAAGGTTGTTGCCGCTTCCCTGGGAGGGGGCCTTGCCCTGGTAGATGCAGAGGACCTTGCAAACAACATCAACACTAGTCATTAGTTGCTGCCCATCAGCAACAGGTTCTGCTTGACATAGTTTTCATAGCTTTTTACGAAATTCAATTAGTAAAACATTAGGTTACAGATAGTGTAAGAGGATTTCAATTAAAACCCCAAGAGATTAATTCATAACAAGTAATGCATAGGTCTTCCTTAGCCTACTGCTGATAGAGATTACATAAGCTTTAGTAGATTTTAGTAGATTTCCATAACACTAGGCTCCTGCTATGTTTCCTTCTTTTATGGCAATAGCTTCAGTAGATTTCAAGGGAAACAATAGAAGGTACTTACAACTGCTACTCTTACAACATCGCTTAGGCCCTTTTTGCTACTGGTATGGAAGTCCCTAAAGACTTCCACAGCATTAACATCTTCATTAGGTGGACCATTTTCTTCTTCAAGTCCTTGATCATGTTCTGCTGCCTTCCTCTTGTTCTCGTTCTGTTCTCATTGCACATAAGTTTCAGTTTATATTTATACAAAGGTAAGAGTAACAATAAAACACAACCATCACTTACAAATTTTTGCATCTGGACAATATAGGAGAGAGATCCTATAGCCTGGTGGTACTTCACTTTTGCACGGTTTCGCTTGTTCTTCTCAGATGTTTCCTATAGCTTCTTTTGTGTTAGACTACAGCACAAGTAGACCATAACAAGACTAGACATGAAATCGATGGGTTCACACACCTCGTTCTTAGCACTAGACCAAATCTTGACAAGTTCACACCACTATGTATCGTTCATGGACGAGACAAGAGAGGTCATACAGATCTGATCAGTAGGGACGCCAATGAAGTATTTTTTCTTCAACCTGTAGCGTGCCTGCCGTACCATAGACTGCATTACATTCCGACAAGCTTCTTTTGTTGGTGAGTGAGCACCGTTAACACGTAGCCTTCACTGCACATAGTAGTGTGAATGAAAAGTAAATCCGTTAAAGTTGCTCAAAGCAGAGTTGAATGTCAAGAGGGGATACCCATACATACATTTAGCCTACCCACAAATCTTGTGCAATAGACGGCGCCGGGCCTCTGCCCCTTGTATTATTTCTAATGTGTCAAAATTGGTACTTCATGCTTGGCTACTACAACTGCCTCTAAGGCAAACTTGGCAGCTTGCACTGGATCATGTGGCCTTCTATTCCCCTCGGCAACAGAGATGGGCATCCTCAATCCTCCTAGTGATTTGCTCATTTTGTCAAACATAATTCCATTAGTTTGAGGCCTCGACTTCCTCGCTCCTCCCGGCAATGGTACTACATAGTTTTCATACATTCAGATTGTTAGAAAGGTTACATGGATATTAAATAGCTAGTGTGAATTGATTCATCGATATCTGTAAGGTAATACCACATTGGCAACTTTCATCGTTCTACGGGTGGAGGGAGACGGGAGTTTGCTGAGAGGGCTCCTCTTTGGTATGGCTATCATCATCTGGCCGTGAGGAGTCTCTCACAAGGCTAGGTGGGGTGCCATCCTGATAAATGTCTCCAGTCAATTCATGAACTTGGAATTGATCCCTAGGTACGGGTGTTAGTCGAGATGGAGAATTATGTTCACTTACCACTGCTACCTCCACCATTTTGCTAGCGGTAGACCTCGAGTACAAAATCCATGAGCAGCCTATTCTGGTGGTGTTGACCTCACTCGCTTGGAGGGCCTTCGCCCAGGACTCATGGCAGTGCTGCCTTTTGTCCTGTTGGTAGAGCGTCCCCTATGGCTTCTTTGACCTGAACACTGAAATTAGAGATACAAACTTAAGCAGGAAGCATGTACAAATTCCATTACTATCCAAACAGTAAAGCATTGCATGACTACCTATCCCCCTCCCTCTCTGAACTAAATACAAGATAGAACATGGTCCTCAATTGATAAGGGCACTGGCTCATCTTCTAAATCTGAATCTGTTTCATCTGTATCATCAAATCCCTCAACTACCTCCCCTGGTTCAGGGATATATTCCAAATCTTCACTGTGTCTACCCTTTGTGCTTGACTTTTTTGCCTTTGGAGACTGTCGGCACAAAAACATGTCAATGCGCCTAGCACACAACAAGCCAGAAAGATCTGCTTGATAGAGCAAGGCTGGAGATCCGCTTAGCTTCAACGCAGGGCTAGCCGATTCTGCGAATTCCTCCCGAAGGCGTGCTAGTCAATTTGACCTGCAATTGACAAGGAGAGAAAGTTTATCAGTAATTTAAGGTAGAATATGTCGGTTTTTCCCAGACAGTTCCAAGTGTGCCACTACAGGAGCAGCCAGACGGGAAAATCGACTAAATAGCCGATACGTAAAGAAATCAACTATTTACGGACTGTACAGCTCATGGGTTGCGATTGATTTTATGATGACAAGTACAATGCACGCAGACATAAGTAAAATCATCAGCTAGATGGATATTACCGATGTAAAGCATTGAGCCGATGAATCTAACGAGAAATGATATATCATATGAACAAATCGACTATCTAGTACAAACGGGTCTACAAACGCTCTGAATCTAATCTGTTACCACCAACAGTGAGGTTCGATCGGATCGATGGCAGCTATGATGATAGTAACAAACTAAACCAAAGAATATATAAAACTATCTATACATTGATAGGTTTTCTGAAAGACATGCTATATGAAAGCATCTAGGCCCCTAGTTGGGTTTCGGTGATTAATGGCAATACAAGATTACTATGACTAACGTGTGTTTTGCAGAGGCAATTAAGTTAGGTCATGGTAATGGAGATCGATTGGGCAATCATGGATGTCATGCCCCTACGATGGAAATCATTTCGATTTTCAAAGGATGGACGACAAGGTTAAGGATGACTAGTTCTAAGTATCGATTAGAGTTGGAGAGACACTTAGAGTAGTTTAGGACTTTGTTTTTCCTTTGGCCGTACTATTAAGGGGGGTATGGACGGGTAGCTTGACCTAGGTGAGTCTAGTGAGTTAGGTGTGGTGCACACTTGCTAAGTCTAGCACTAGGTAGCACCAACAAAGCCCTTAGATCCTATGGAGCAAACTTCATTCACATATGATCGGGAGTTGGAAGTGAATGGAGGGTCAAATACTGACCGGACGCTGGCTCCGGTGCCATCGGACGCTGGCCGCAGAGTTCGGTCAGTTCATTTGACCAAGGAGATTGCATCTGGCGCGACCGGACGCTATGTGGTCGAGTGACCGGACGCTGAGGACCAGCGCCCGGTCGACTCCAGTAAGGTTCTAGAGAAGGAATTCTTCGACCAGACGCATCCGGTCAGTACTAACCAGACCCTGGGGGTTCAGCGTCCGGTCGAGTACAGTAAGGTTCCAGTGAGGGATATTTGCGACCGGACGTGTCTGGTCAGTGGTGATCGGACCCTGCCCGCATCCGGTCAACACTTAAACACTGGTGTGCGGGTTGAACTGACCGGAGTGTTCGATCAACATGACCGGAGCGTCCGGTCACCCCGCAGAGGCACATAACGGTTCGTTTTTTAGCCCTTGTTATAAATAGAAGCTCCACTCGTGTGTGGAGTTACTTTTGCTCATTCCAACAGCTGAGAAACACGTTTATGAGTGCCAAGAAGAGCAAGGTCCTAGTGAGGTGATTGAGATTTGAGAATCCCAAAGAGAGCCCTCATTAGTGAGATCAAGAGTAGCAAAGTGTGCATCCATCTTTCTTCCTAGGCTTGTCATGGTCAAGTGAGAGTTCGTGCTTGTTACTCTTGGTGATCGCCATCACCTAGACGGCTTGGTGGTGATTGGAGAGCTTGGTGATCATCCGAAGAGCTTGTGGATGACCCAACTCAAGTTGTGAGCGGTTGTGGGTGATTCACCACGACGGAGTGTCGAAGAATCAACCCGTAGAGAGCACTTGATCCTTGTGCGGATCAAGGGGGAGCTACACCCTTGCACGGGTGCTCCAACGAGGACTAGTGGGGAGTGGCAACTCTCCGATACCTCAGCAAAACATCACTGCATTCCTCCTTCTCTATTTCATTTGAGCATTTACTTTGAGCAATTCAATTCCTGTCTTTACAATTCATAGAATTGCCATGCTAGAGTAGGATTGAAACTTAGGTTGCAAGTCATTTGTGTGGTAGAACAACTAGAAACACTTCTTAGGCACAAGGGGTTAATTGGGCTAACCATAGGACTTAATTATTGCAAAAAAATTTAGAATTAGCCCAATTCACCCCCCTCTTGGGCATCTTGATCCTTTCAATTGGTATCGAAGCCTCGTGCTCTCGTTTTTAAGCTTAACCGCTTAGAGCAAGATGTCTCACAGGATGGACCTCCTCCTATCTTCGAGGGGGATGATTTTCCATATTGGAAAATTCGCATGGAGGCATACCTAGAAGCTCTAGACGTTGGAATACTTAGAGCCGCCTCACATGGCTTCCCAAGACCTAGGAATCCCGCACAACTTCAAGGCGATGAAGTGAACTATGAAAAATGGAATGCAAAGGCTCGCAACACCATCTTTAGAGGCCTTTGCAAAGATGTGTTCAACCGTGTAAGGAACCACAAAGATGCCCATGCACTATGGTCGGACGTTTGTGCTCTCTATGAGGGAACAAAGAGTGAGCGTGAGGAACGCTATCATCTTATCATGAAAAAGCTCAACTCTTTTGAAATGCTTCCTAAAGAATGTGCTAATAAAATGTATTCACGTTTGAATGTTCTTGTAGAGGAAGTCAATGGGCTTGGACTTACTCAAATGTCACCATCCGATGTTGTGAGAAAGATCTTGAGTGTCCTTCCCATTGACAAATATGGGCATATTGTGACCATGCTACATCAAGGTGATCTTTCCACCGCTACACCGACACAAATCTTTGGGAAGATCAATGCTCATGAGATGTACATGCACATCACACCTCAAGATGGCTCATCCTCTACAAAGAAGAAAGAAAAAGACTTAGCATTCAAAGCTATCCAAGAGAAGGGCAAAGCAAGGCTTGAATATGAGAGCTCAAGTGATGATGAAGTTGATGATGAAAGCCTTGCTCTCATGGTGAAGAAAACCACCAAGATGCTAAAGAAGCTAAACAAGAGTGGCATCAAGTTCGATGGCAAGAAGAAAAAGTTCTTCACAAGCTCTAGGAGAAAGCCAATCTTTGAAATGGATTGCTTCAATTATGGTGAACTTAGTCATCTAGCACACCAATGCACCAAGCCCAAGAAAGACAAGTTTAAGAACAAGTTCAAGGGCAAGAAAGATGACTCAAGCAATGAAGAAGAAGATGAAAAGAAGAAGAAGCCATACAAGAAGAGAGATGGCAAGAAGAGAGACTTCCACAAGAAAAAGAAGAGTGGAAAGGCCTACATTGTTGGTGATTGGCTCACGGATATTGATTCATCTAGTGGATCATCCGATGATGATAGTGATAATGAGAAGGTGGCCGCCATAGCTATTGATCTCTCATCTTCATCGCCACCACTGCCATCATCTTCTACACACCTATGCCTTATGGCTAAGGGTGAATGCAAGGTAACTAATAATGATGATAGTAGTGATGATGAGCAAGCTAGTGATGATGATAGCGATAGCGATGATGATGATGATTCACCTTTATATGATGATCTTATTAAAATACTAAGACAATACACTAAGATCATTAGAAAGAGTAGAGCTAAAAATGAAAAACTAGATGCTAAGAATGATTCACTTTTAGCAAAATGTGATACAATAGAAAAGGCTAATGTTGAGCTTAGAGAAACAAATGATGCTATGTCATCCAAACTCAAGGAGCTCAAATCTTCTAAGAAAGAGCTTAAAGATAAACATGATAAACTTAAGTGGGTGCACAATGAGCTCATCACTAGCCACAACAAGCTAAAAGAGGAATATACTACTCTTAAGATTAATCATGATAATCTTGTTATTGCTCAAGAATTTCTATCCAATGAGCCACATGATGCTACTAATCATGTTGTTAAGATTGATATAGCTACATCATGTGACGACTTGATCATTGAGAGCATTGAGCAAGGATCTAGTAGCAAGGGCAAGCAAGTGGTTGAGGCCGATGATTATGATGAGTTTGTCAAGCTAAAGAATGACAATGCAAAGCTCAAGAAAGATCTTAAAGAAATCAAAAGCCACAACACCATTGTGCTTGAAACCCTTGATCATGATGGTGACTTGATCCTTGAGAATGAGAAGCTCAAAGAGAAAAACAAGAAGCTCAAGGAAGAGAAGAACAATGATGCTCTTAAGGAAGAGAATAAGAAACTCAAGTTGGAGAAAGAGCATCTCAAGGTTGGTTTGAGCAAGTTCACAAGAGGCAAATATCTTCAAAGTGAGCTACTTATGAACACCGTCATGAAGATGTATAGAAGTGGTATTGGATACATGGCAAATGTAGAGAAGAAGAAGGCTCAAGTCCAACAACAACAATCAAAGCCAAAGCCAAAGCTAAAGAGATGTTTTGAGTGTGGACAAGAAGGCCACTTTGCTCATGAGTGCCAAACTCCACCACCACAACCCTTGCCCAAGCATGCTAGACCCTTTGCCTTTAATGCTCACTACATGCTTAGAAAGGATTCTAGTGGAAAGATGAAAGTCATGTTCTTAGGACCTCCTAACAAGAATAGGCCTAAGAAGATTTGGGTTGCTAAGTCACTTGTTGAGAAGGTGAAGGGCCCTCAACAAGTTTGGGTTCCTAAAGCTTGAATCTCTTGTGTGTAGGTGAACTACAAGACCGATGGAAGTCATTGGGTTATTGATAGTGGTTGCACACAACATATGACCGGTGATCCTCGTATGTTCACCTCACTTTATGAAGAAGTAGATGGACAAGAGAGAATTACATTTGGAGATAACTCAAAAGGCAAGGTTAAAGGATTGGGCAAAGTGGCAATATCAAATGATCATTCCATCTCCAATGTGCTATATGTTGCTTCATTGAGCTTCAACTTGCTATCCATTGGACAATTGTGTGATCTTGGCTTCCAATGCTTGTTTACCGAGAAGGAGATTGTTGTATCCAAGAAGGATGATGATCAAGTGATATTCCAAGGATTTAGATACAACAACTTATATCTAGTGGACTTCACCTCCGAAGATGCTAACTTGAAGACTTGCCTTTTCACTAAAACAACACTTGGGTGGCTATGGCATAGAAGACTTGCTCATGTTGGGATGAGCTCACTCAAGAAGCTTATGAAGAATGATTTGGTGGGAGGTTTGAAGGATGTGAAGTTTGAGAAGGACAAGCTTTGTAGTGCATGTCAAGCTGGCAAGCAAGTTGCTAATACTCATCCAACCAAAGCTTTCATGTCAATCACAAGAGTGCTAGAACTCCTTCACATGGATTTATTTGGACCAACAACATACATGAGTTTGGGAGAAAATCTTTATTGTCTTGTGATAGTTGATGATTATTCAAGGTATACATGGGTATTCTTTCTTCATGACAAATATGAAGTTGCATCTTGCTTCAAGAAGTTTGCCAAGAGAGCACAAAATGAATTTGAAGTGAAGCTCAAGAAGATAAGAAGTGACAATGGGAAAGAATTTGACAACACAAACATAGAAGCATATTGTGATGAAGTTGGAATCAAACATGAAGTCTCCGCAACATATACTCCTCAACAAAATGGTGTAGTTGAGAGGAAGAACCAGACATTGATCACTCTTGCAAGAACTATGCTTGATGAGTACAACACCCTCGAAGCTCTATGGGCGGAAGCAATCAACATCGCATACTATGCATCAAACCGCCTATTCCTTCAGAAGTTCCTTGGCAAGACAACTTATGAGTTGCTCAATGGGAAGAAGCCGGACGACTCCTTTAGGGTGTTTGGTTGCAAATGCTACATCTACAAGAAGCGGCAACACCTAGGGAAGTTTCAAAGACATTGTGATATTGGTTTTCTTGTTGGTTACTCATCAAAGTCCAAAACATATAGAGTATTTAATCATGCCACCGGCTTAGTTGAAGATACATATGATGTGGAATTTGATGAATCTAACGGCTCCCAAGAAGCACATGAGAATCTTGATGATGTAGGTGATGAACCATTGAGGGAGGTTATGAAGAACATTCTGGTTGGAGACATCAAGCCAAAAGATGATGAAGATGATATACAAGTAATTGATCCATCCTCTTTATCAAATGTGCCACAAGATGGTGAAAAAGATGGGAGAGTAGAAAATGAAGACACTCATGTCTCCCCTTAATGGTGGTACAAGCACAAGACGTTGATGCTCCACAACCTCCCCCTCAAGTGGTCAATAGAAGAAATACACCTCTACTACAAGATCATCCTTAAGATCTCATCATAGGGAGTCCATCAAAAGGAGTAATGACTAGATCTCAAAAACTTGCTTCATTTATTGCTCATCACTCTTTTGTCTCTTGCTATGAGCCTACCAAGGTAGAAGAAGCTCTTCAAGATCCGGATTGGATCAGTGCCATGCATGAAGAGTTGAACAACTTCACCCGTAATGAAGTTTGGACTCTTGAAGAGCGACCTAAAGGTGCAAGAGTCATTGGAACAAAGTGGGTGTTCCGAAACAAGCAAGATGATCAAGGTGTTGTTGTGAGGAACAAGGCAAGACTAGTTACAAAGGGGTTCTCTCAAGTTGAAGGTTTGGATTTTGGAGAGACCTTTGCACCGGTTGCAAGGCTAGAAGCCATTCGTATCCTCCTTGCGTATGCATCGCATCATGAAATGAAATTATATCAAATGGATGTGAAAAGTGCATTTTTAAATGGCTTTATTAATGAACTAGGCTATGTTGATCAACCTCCCGGGTTTGAAGACCTTAGATATCATAATCATGTTTATAGGTTGTCCAAGGTATTATATGGGCTTAAGCAAGCCCCAAGAGCTTGGTATGAGCGCCTTTGGGACTTCCTCATTGAGAAGAGCTTCACCATTGGGAAGGTTGACACCACACTATTCACCAAGAACTTGATGGGCATATCTTCATTTGTCAAGTATATGTTGATGATATCATCTTTGGA
This sequence comes from Miscanthus lutarioriparius, assembly GCA_904845875.1. Classification (NCBI taxonomy): domain Eukaryota; kingdom Viridiplantae; phylum Streptophyta; class Magnoliopsida; order Poales; family Poaceae; genus Miscanthus; species Miscanthus lutarioriparius. Next base: position 46,078,861 of record CAJGYO010000001.1, read on the forward strand.
TCATCAAATGAAGACTCTTGTAAATAATTTGGTGAATTGATGTCAAAGGAGTTTGAGATGTCCATGATTGGTGAGCTTACTTTCTTTCTTGGTTTTCAAATCAAGCAAATGAAAGAAGGGATCTTCATCTCTCAAGAGAAATATACAAAACATCTTCTCAAGAGATTCAAGATGGATAAATGTATGCCAATCAAGACACCAATGCCAACCAATGGACATCTCGACCTAGATGAGGGAGGTAACACGGTTGATCAAACTCTCTTCCGTTCTATGATTGGTAGCTTGTTATATTTGACCGCATCTAGGCCCGATATCATGTTTAGTATGTGTATGTGTGCTAGATTTCAAGCTAATCCTAAGGAAACACATTTAATTGCCGTAAAAAGAATCCTTAGGTATCTTAAGCACACACCAAGCATTGGCCTTTGGTATCCCAAAGGAGCTATATTTGAATTAATTGGCTATTCCGATTCGGATTATGCCGAATGCAAAGTTGATAGAAAAAGCACATCCGGAGGGTGCCATTTGCTTGGTAGATCACTTGTGTCTTGGTCCTCTAGGAAACAAAATAGTATGGCTTTGTCCACCGTCGAAGCGGAATACATTGCCGTGGGTGCTTGTTGTGCACAAATACTTTATATGAAACAAACTTTGCTAAACTATGGTGTAGTTCTAGAAAAAGTACCTCTTTTGTGCGACAATGAAAGTGCGGTAAAATTTGCAAATAATCCGGTCCAACACTCTCGCACCAAGCACATAGATATCCGCCATCACTTTCTTAGAGTTCATGTTGCTAAAAATGTTATATCACTAGAAGGTGTATGGACCGAGGATCAATTAGCGGATATCTTCACTAAACCGTTAGATGAGGCAACATTTTGTAGATTGCGGAATGAGCTCAATGTGCTTGATTTTAGTAACTTCACTAAAAGATGAGCTTGTGTTGCCCCTTACATTGCATTGTAATATACTACATGTTTATTTTGTGGCAATGCACATAGGGCTTGTCTAACATGGTTAAGATAACCGCCAAAAAGCGTGTGAAGAAGCTTAATCTTGGATCAAACTTGACAAGCAACTAGATTTACTTACAAGTATTGCATATGTATGAATGTTGTTTTGTTGTTTATCTTAACTTGCCCTCTTATTGCCTATTTTCTTAAAAAGAATTATAGCCTAAGGCAAAATATTTTGAAAAAAACTTGAGGGTTTGAGAGAGGTCACTCACATCAGTCCCAATTGGTGTTTATTTGGATCTAATTTGGGTTGGGACTTGATTGGGAACAGGCAGCATGAAGGTCAGTGAAGATTTGCTGGAAAAGGAGTGACCGGACGCTGCACTGGACTCTGATGTCTAGCGTCCGGTCAGTTCACAGGAGGTGAACAGCTGTCGAGCAGGAGTGACCGGACGCTGAAATAGTGTTTTCCCAGCATCCGGTCAGGAGGAGCTTCAGCGTCCGGTCGATCATGAAGACATCAAGGCTAGGTGACCGGACTCTAGCTACGTCCGGTCGGTGTCCACTGGAATCGACCGGACGCTGGGTGGTAGCGTCCGGTCGCTAGCACCGGAGCGTCCGGTCAGTAGATAACGTGTGGCATCAGATCTCTTTTCCTGTTTCCTTCTCTGACTCGGGGGGCCACCCTATTTAGTCTCAGCGCGCCATTCTTTCACCCTATCTCGCCTCCATCACCGCACCGACATCACTGCAAACCCTAGCCACCGTCCTTCGTGCCAGCGATCGCGTGCCTCCACAACCATCGTGCCCTGCTCCACAATGCGCCTCTCTTCTCGTGCCAGCCTCGCACGCCACCGTATGGTCCCTTGCCCTAGCACCGCCAAGCCCGTGCTCCAGCGTCGCCCCGCTCCTCCACGCCGTAGTGCCCGTGCCTCCACAGCCCGACCTTTCCAGCGCCGTCGAGCCCCTGCTCTTGCATGCCACTGAGATCCACAGCTGCAGTGCTGTCCATGTCCAGCGCCAGTAAGGCCTCACCGTTATGCCCTAACCCACATTGCTCCGCTCGTAACCTAAATTGATTTCAAAGCATTGTTCTCCATTGCATTCAGGTCTATCGATTCACTGCTCACCGCCAACCCTAACCCTAGATTCGGTGGTTCCCCGCATGTCGCTTATCTTTTCGGATCACCGGTTCGTCAGGTAGCAAGCCAGTCGTTTCAATTTCGTATCTAAATTGCTTGTTTCCTAGGTTTTCGCATCTATTAGGTATATCGTATTTATTTGTATATCCTACTATTCTATCGTGCAGCGAGTCAGTGCCGTTGAGGTGTTAGTGGCAGTTGACAGTTAACTCGGAGCCAAGCTCGCGAGTACGGAATGAGGCCAAGCCTTGAAAGTGTCAGTGGATAGTTGATCTTGTCAGCGGTAGTGGTTCTAGTCAGATCAGATGGCTCGCACCAAAAATGTTGGTGGTGGTCTAGGAGATGATGATCGGAGGCCTCCGCCTCGCTTGCCTGCAGATCCTAAAGGCATGGCGACGAATAAGATTGCATCCAAGAAGCGCAAGTACCCTAATGTAGAGATAGCCAGAGCAGCAGCTGTTGCAGAGGCCACAGAGCGTGCCGAGAGAGGAGGTGCCCGTAGTGGAGTTGTCATTGCAGATCAGCCGCTTTCACTAGAAGCAAGGGCTGGAATCAAGCGAGTTGAGCGCCTTCATGGTGGTGCACCTTAGACTGTCACGGTTGTAGGAAGGTGTCATGCTATTGATGAGAGTCAGCCATATGGGGAGTCGAAGCAGCAGCCCTAGCAAGCAGAGCAGGCCGAGGAGGCCAAGGAGACCGAGTAGGCACCCTAGCCATAGCTATACCACTCTGGTCATACCCGTGTTCCAGTCTCACCGAGGCCGCCGACACAGCGGAGGGGATCATGTCCACCGCCTAGACCACAGGGTCCGCCTCTAGTGACCCATCTTGACTTGAGGGCCGCCACAGCCAAGCAGGTTCGACAGCTGAGGTTTGTAGAGTTTGAGGTGTGGTTTCCTCCGAGGAGGGATGAGAGAGCATCTGAGGGATTCTACACACCGCTCCAGGAAGATTTCTACAATGCATATCTGAACAGTGGAGCAGTCTTCAGATCTCAGAGAGTCTACAGCATTGAGGCTATAGTAGCAGCAGCTGGAGAGCATATTCGCCCGTACCTTGCATATGTGCCGGGGCTGACAGATTTGATTGGACGAACATGACTATATGTTCCATCGTGGGTTTGTCAGTTCTATGCTTCCCTCTTTGTTGACCCACACCATAACTTTATTCACTTTGCATTCCGAGGTAGAGATTACAGACTGACAAGTCAGAGGGCCAGGGAGATACTGAGCCTACAGGAGCAGCCAGTTAGGTTACATGAGGTCTGTTATGGACAGACAAAGCCTCCCAGGCGTCCTCATGGTGGTTTGGTGCCCCCTACAGATCTTGTGCGACACTGCTTCAAGGAGCCTTTTGGCGAGGGCTCACGCAGGAACCCCAGTGATCTTACTTCGACTGCTCGAGTTCTAGAGGCTATTATGAGGAGGACACTGCTTCCCAGGTTGGGATACAGGGAGGGCCTGACACGTATCCAGCTATGGCTTCTCAATGCCCTGATGCAGCAGACAGTGTTTGATGTTTGGGATCTTATTCTATCTGGGATGGAGGACACGATAGCTGAGGGCTTCAAGGGTCGCAGGCAGCTACCCTATGCTCACTGGATCACTTTCATTATCCTCAAGGCAGTGACAGTTAGGTCACTAGAGATGGTTGCAGAGTACAGAGGTGCCACCACTGAGTTTCCTGCTTATAACATGGCACAGAGGATCAGGCATAGCACGCCATAGGCACCCAGTCAGCCTCGTCGTCGTCCAGATATACCAGAGTCTGCAGCTCAGTAGGATGAGATTATTAGAGGCATAGCAGCTACTGAGGAGGAGCAGCTTGAGGCACAGCAGGAGGTGAGCGAGCCTAGTGATAGCACAGATGATGACTACCAGCCTATTCCTCAGATGCCTCCATGCAGACATGATGCAGAGGCCAGCAGTTCTAGCTCCGCTCCACTTGCACCGCAGACGAACCCCGCTTTGATTGCTATCCTTGAGCGGATGTAGCAGGATCAGGATAGACAGGCTCAGGAGACCACTGCCAACTTTGCATAGTTTTAGGCTCGTCAGGACGAGTTCCAGCGACAGCAGCAGGTCCTCCAGCAGCAACAGCAGCAGTTACTCATGCAGCAGCAGCTTTTGGGATTCATGCAGCATGTAGTGACAGCCATTGGGGCCCCACAGCCACAACCTTCGCCCTAGATTGGTCAGCCTGCTACCACTATGACGACTCCAGCAGTATAGCCCAATGGGCTTTAGAGTCAGGGACAGCCTCTAGCTCAGTTTGCTTCTCCCACAGTACAGGTGTCCCAGTGGTTATCCTCGCTAGTGGTAGCCTCGTAGTTCACACCATTTCAGACGGGCTTCACACCGGATCAGTCATCCTCGCTATTTGTGCCTGACACGTCAGTCTCTAGGAGTCTTAGAGCATCTTTTAGCGAGTTAACAGGGATGCCTACACCGCCACATATGCATGCCTCAGGTCCTTCTACAGCATCTCCCATCACCGTGACTACTCAGAGGCTCCCTTCTTCTATTGCATCTTTAGATCCTACGACAGACATACCAGCAGCATCACAGGCAGCACCTGCCCCAGCTCAGACCCAGACCGCTTTAGCGATGCTCCCAGCCACAGAGGGTTAGTTAGCACAGAGCTTAGGGTCAGATGATGATGGCGCCCAGTTCTAGCTTGCTCCTCATACTTCAGCGCCCGACTCGTCCGCTGTAGCCCCGCCGACCAGCCCTTAGGTTTTGGTGTTTGACGCCAAAGGGGGAGAGGGTTCGAGTATGTAGACTCAGGGGGAGCAACTTTTAGGGGGAGCCTAGTTAGCTATTAGTCTATTATATACATTTAGAGTTTTTATTTGTGTGATACTCTATTACCATTATGCTTTCGTGTGTTTACCTTCATGCATTAAACTATATCTATGTGATAGTGATATCTATGTGATTGTGATATATGACATGAGTGCTCTCTACTTCATAACTATTTATATGTCATATCACTTGTGTTATGCTCATTTGCCTTGCTTCCACGTTTATACTCTGATGCAAATGAGCTTTAGTACTTGTACTCATGCTTATTTCATATCTTTGAGTACATTATGTTGGCTTGGGTCATATAAGCTTGCCTAACTCTTTTGTTCTTATTGACAAAAGCTTATATGATCCAAGCATGATAAAAACCTCAACTCTTTCACATACTTGAGGAGGTATTGTCATCAATCACCAAAAAGGGGGAGTTGAAAGCATCTAGGCCCCTAGTTGGGTTTCGGTGATTAATGGCAATACAAGATTACTATGACTAACATGTGTTTTGTAGAGGCAATTAAGTTAGATCATGGTAATGGAGATCGATTGGGCAATCATGGATGTCATGCCCCTACGATGGAAATCATTTTGGTTTTCAAAGGATGGACGACAAGGTTAAGGATGACTAGTTCTAAGTGTCGATTGGAGTTGAAGAGACACTTAGAGTAGTTTAGGACTTTGTTTTTTCCTTTGGCCGTACTATTAAGGGGGGTATGAACGGGTAGCTTAACCTAGGTGAGTCTAGTGAGTTAGGTGTGGTGCACACTTGCTAAGTCTAGCACTAGGTAGCTCCAACAAATCCCTTAGATCCTATGGAGCAAACTTCATTCACATATGATCGGGAGTTGGAAGTGAATGGAGGGTCAAATACTGACCGAACGCTGGCCGCAGGGTCTGGTCAGTTCATTTGACCAAGGAGATTGCGTCTGGCACGACCGGACGCTGTGTGGTCGAGTGACCGGACATTGAGGACCAGCGTCCGGTCGACTCTAGTAAGGTTCCAGAGAAGGAATTCTTTGACCAGACGCGTCTGGTCAGTACTGATCGGACCCTGGGGGTTCAGCGTCCGGTCGAGTACAGTAAGGTTCCAGTGAGGGATATTTGCGACCGAACATGTCCGATCAGTGGTGATCGGACCCTGCCCTCCTCCGGTCAACACTTAAACATTGGTGTGCGGGTTGAACTGACCAGAGTGTCCGGTCACCCCGTAGAGGCACATAACAGTTTGTTTTTCGGCCCTTGTTATAAATAGAAGCTCTACTCGTGTGTGGAGTTACTTTTGCTCATTCTAACAGCTAAGAAACACGTTTGTGAGTGCCAAGAAGAGCAAGGTCCTAGTGAGGTGATTGAGATTTGAGAATCCCAAAGAGAGCCCTCATTAGTGAGATCAAGAGTAGCAAAGTGTGCATCCATCTTTCTTCCTAGGTTTGTCGTGGTCAAGTGAGAGTTCGTGCTTGTTACTCTTGGTGATCGCCATCACCAAGACGGCTTGGTGGTGATTGGAGAGCTTGGTGATCATCCGGAGAGCTTGTGGATGACCCAACTCAAGTTGTGAGCGGTTGTGGATGATTCACCGTGACGGAGTGTCGAGGAATCAACCCGTAGAGAGCACTTGATCCTTGCGTAGATCAAGGGGGAGCTACACCCTTGCGTGGGTGCTCCAATGAGGACTAGTGGGGAGTGGCGACTCTCTGATACCTCGACAAAACATTGCCGCGTTCCTCCTTCTCTATTTCATTTGAGCATTTACTTTGAATATTTACTTTGAGCAATTCAATTCTTGTCTTTATAATTCATAGAATTGCCATGCTAGAGTAGGATTGGAACTTAGGTTGCAAGTCATTTGTGCAGTAGAACAACTAGAAACACTTCTTAGGCACAATGGGTTAATTGGGCTAACCATAGGACTTAATTATTGCAAAGAAATTTAGAATTAGCCCAATTCACCCCCCTCTTAGGCATCTTGATCCTTTCACTATATCTGTGAAAGCAGAGGCGAATCGACTGAAATAGCCGATTCAAGTAGAAAAAGGGTCATAGCATATGAACAATCGACTATTCAATATGAGCAAACCTATAAACTCCTCAAATCTAACCTATTATCTTTAAAAGTGGGGTTCGATCGGATCAATGGCAGCCATAATAAAGATAGCAGATTAAACCTTTAAAGAAAATGGATCTATTCACATTTAACAGGGTCATGAAAACATGCTATGAACGTTAAAGTGCGGGCGATCGACTATTTAGCCGATGCAGGCATAGCAAACAGTCAAGGTCACGCCTAATCGAAAACAAATCTATCAACTAGCATGCTCTGATATAAAGTGCCATCAATGGGGATCGACCGAATCATTACAGACAGAATGGCGAACTATAGATCAAATTTAACTAGCCAGCAAACCTCCTCAAGATCAGACATGCCTTAACCACGTACTATGCATGATCAAGATCGAAGTAGAATAGCCGATGAAACGTAATCCATCATTTAAAGTGAGAACCGTTGCAATGTGACAAGATAAACGATGGGTTAAAAGGATGTGAGGCCGATCTCGATCGAACAGGTTGATATTGCTAAAAACTAATGATAGTAAGAACATCAGCAAGATTGGTAACTTAATGAATCTACCCGAAGGATGCCACCCTTAGGCAGAGCTGATAACTTGACCTTAATCTAATTCGAGCAGTGGAGGTCGAACTTAACTGATGCAGCCTTACAAATGGATGTATAAGCCATGATGGTACTTATAGATAAGCTAGAGGTCGGCCAGACCGATGCAGCCCTGCTTGTTGAAGAACTCGCCGAGATCTACACTACTACTCCTAAGGGTTGGCATAAAATCGAAAAAAGTAATTTGTATTGATTGATTGAATGATGTCTGTTACAATAACCGGGGGTTTATATTTATATCCTGGGCTGATAAAAGTCCTAAACGAACACGACTAGATAACAAAAAGAAATATCAAGATACATGGACTACGACTAGATAACAAAAAGAAATATCAAGATACATGGACTCTAATTTTCCTTATGCAGAATCCTTGCTGATGAAGCTTCCTTGTTTGATACGTGTCCTTGTTTCTTTCATCCTGATATACACCTGTACGTCATGTATCTCTCAAATATATTAAATAATATTTTCTGGCCAGCTCATAAATATCCCTTAATTTAGGAAACTTTCTTGCTTTTGACATCATCAGCCGATCTCCTCCTTTCTAGGATAAGCTTACCAAATTTTGGTGTAAACAGAGATAGGTTTTGGGCCCACACGTATTCCAAGTTCTTCCATCTTTCTATGATTCCTTGCGATTTTTGCATCCTGTGCTCATTCATAACCAGTTAGTGGCTGCTCATCTAGATTATGAAGGCATTTATTAACTAAAGCTTCTATGGAATGTCAACACAACAGAGCAAAAGTATGCAAATAAGCGCCTAACTAGTAACTACAGCGTCATTAATCCAATAAAGCACATGTCAGCTACACTCAACTATAGGAAATATATAACCTCATCGCTATCTACATATCCTTGGTTCAACCACTATAGTAGAGCACACATCATAAAAGGAATTTGGGTATCTCTTCCTCCGTGTTCCTTGGCTTTGCTTTGTCGTCGGCACCACCGTCCTATCATCACGGTCACGGAGCTGGTGCGGCCGGCGTTGACAAAGGGGTACCAGATCTAGCTCTGGATAGGGATCAGATCCAGTCGATCGTGACATGTGCCGAGCTAGGTAGGGGATCTAGATCTGGCTTGTACCATCATCGAGGCAGTCCTTCCACTATCAGCTAATCAACCAGTTGTTGATGAATTGAAGGGGATCTGGCTCCAGCTATGGTTTGGAAATGTATGAGAGAGGGTGCGTCTGGAGAGTGGAGAGGGAGTTGAGCTGCTATTCCAATGGTGCCTAGGGTTCGGAGCGGGGTGGCAGAGGGGGTGGCTGGAGAGTGGAGAGGGAGGCCATGGGACTAGGATTTGGAGCTGGAGGAGAGATGGTGCGGCTGAAGAATGGAGATGAAGGCAGAGATAGTGACCCTTTGTGCTTTTATGTAGCCATCACATTACCACAAATGCCCTTGTTTGAAATCGATGGCGTGGTAAAACTATTTTCCGCATGAAGGGCAAAAGAGAGACATCTAATTTTCGATGTGTGTTGGTGGGACTGCTCGGCGCGGTGTGAAATCAAATTTTCGAGGCATGTTGGCAGGACTGCTCAGCGCGGTGCTCAACAAAGACTGAAATTTATTCTGTGTTTTAATTGAAAATGACTACGACAAAATGTTGTACTTACCTAATATCCGTCTTTTCATTTTTTTCTCTTGTGCACCTATTTTTATATCCGATCAGTTAGTTGTTGCCTTTTTGGTTTTTTCATAATATAAATAAATATAAAACTAAAAGAGGATGATAACAAACAATTAAAAGATCCATGAATTTGACACCTAAGAATTACCAAAAAAGCCTGCTCGCTGCACCTTATTGCGTTGCAACTGGCGATTCTTTTATGTGTGTGTGTGACTACATCTGCAGCTGTTTGAACTAAGGCCTATAATTAGGAAGCATGGAGAAGGCGCGCCTAGGGATGCAAAACCCTTCAAAAAAACTAAATGGGTTATTAAAATGTTATCCCCTTGGATTTCCCACCCTGGAAAAAGTAGTCATGGATTCTAAGGTGCTTTGAGTTTCCAGAGATGAGAAAAAAATTAAAGCATCCTCCTCCTTGCTAGCGCTCTTGCGATTCGCTGACTCGCTAGTACTTCAGATCGTCCTCCTCCTCGCTAGAGTCGCAGTTGATGCTATACTTTCCATTGCTCTAGTACGTTCCCATTGTTTGTGAGCCTCGAGCCGGTCGCCAACGCCTTCTTAGCGAAGGTGAACATGGACGACAACATCCTGCACACCCGCCTCGACCCTGGATCTATGGGACGTATCAGTAGTACAAGTCATGTCTAGGTTTGGTCTATGGGACAACCATATGTGAAGTCTTATTTGCATGCATTTATGTGTTAACTTTTGTTGAACTTTGTATTAGGTTGGTTAAACTGTTGAGCACGGTGTAGTTCAGGTCCTTTGGTCATTTGGTAACTGGTTATGCTAACAGTGTTTGCCCTTTCTGATCGGAGGACGTGGGTGTATAGATGTTGAAATTTTCTAGACCCTTAGACAATCTGACCCTATAAAATATAGACAATCTGGATCACCATGAAATACAGGGGCCATCCAACTAGTCCATAGAACCTGACTACTAGGGGCTAACAACTAGTTTTGGTCTATAGAACCCAACAATTAGTTCAGGATACAAACAGGTATGGACTAATAACACAACTAATTGGCTGATTTCTTAGCCATGGCTAACTAGTCGCAGTCCATCCAAATAGGGCCTAAGATAGTCCAATACTAAAGAAATCTTGATAGGCCGGATCATAGTTTTGATGAAACAACAAAATACAGATCGTGTCAACTCTTGCGCCGTATATGGGGGGTTGTGGGCGCACAGGCGCATGCGCGTAGGTCGTGGGGTGGTCCACGGCCCACGAACTATATAACAATAGAGACAAGGGGCAAGAGGAAGGCTCTCTAGAGCTCCTGCTTCAGTTTCATCCCAAAGGTTTTGCCCTCCACCCTACTAATGGGCATCTTTGTTCTTTGTTTTTTTTTCTGCATATTATTTTCTTTTCACATAGATCATGGATAACTATGATCATTCTTGGGACATGTCTGTGTATCGCTATGTCTTTCACGAGCTTCGTGTTCGCCATGGCCTACAAACAAGGGTTGTAGTGCTTGTGGCATTTTAACTTTTATAGTAGGCGGTACATTGCTTCTGTAGTTGTTCATCAAGTTCTTGGCCATCGAGACTACTGTCTTGCTAAAGATCATCTAGGACCCTATGTGTTTGTTGCGGTTCCTTCAAATGCAGATCTTTAGACTTTGCTTTCATACCGCTATGAGTTCCATGATGCAGAAGTATTTTCTCATCGTATCCGTTATCTTATAATCCGTCCGAATGATCCAGAGATTGGTGGAGTTCATGAAGTTCCTTTCAACTGAGCAGTAGCAACATGGTCAGATGATGTTAATGTTTAGTATGTATGGCATTAGAGATATGCCCTTATTCTCTGTTTCTGAAATAGGTGTGATGTTCAAGTATTTCATAACACTGATGTTCTGATTTGTGTTTTCAATGTTCACTGGAGACAATTGTGATGTTCTTTAGTTTATCTTGTTGTAATAATATCGATGTAAATAGACTTTTGTTAAACTTTGTATTAGGTGGGTTAAACTCTGTTGACCAAATATATATAGACTAGTATAGTATTGACAAAATGACTTTTACGTATTTCTTGTAAATCGTATGCACGCCTCATAGTCTGAGTCATGTAAATTTGACCAGCCCAGACATTTTACTCTGCTACTGAGCTATGACTAGAACTTTTACGAGATCGGCTGTGCTACAAAGAACAGCTACACTGGCTATGGCTGCATGCATGAAGTACTAGTGAGGTAGTTGGATTTGAAGTGGCATCTTTAGCCATAGCCGAGCGAGTGCAGACGATCAGGACCTATGAAACCATGTAGCTATCTCTAGCTAGCTGCTGCTCTGTAAAACCAAGCAAGAGAAATTGCTTATGGAAGCAAGAGCAACTCGTCTTCACTCTTCAGCCTGCCCCTCGACTGCTACGAATGCTTGGAGTGAAATAACTATAGAAACTTTCCTCATGCATTCAATTCACTCATCACAACCGCGCAAGGGTTGCTTTGTGCCTCAGTTTGTTGAACCAAACGCGTATTAGTAGTACTAGTAGTCATGAGTTGCTTTGATCTTGCAAGAACCAAACATGTATTAGTAGTATTCGATAAAATTTATTGAACTTGCAAGAACCATGCAGCGAGGAGTTCATCTCAACAAGTATCGCCTAGATCTAATGCATAATGGATGAGACATAGCTATTGAATTTTACTACGAATGCAAGAAACTCCGGCCGCTGTATATTTGATCTCGTAGGACACAGTATAAAGGGTCATTAGTTTTGAATGTCATAGCAACCAGTCTACCCCACGATTGTTGTGACTGCTTGGATTGGAGTAAAAAAGATATAGAAAAGACCCATCACAACCGCAGCAGACATTCAAGTCTCAAGCGTGTCATGGTGGTCAAAAGCTCCTTTTCTGGATTCCTTCTTGTGTCTAGCTTTCCTGCCGCATTCACTTCACTGTCATCAACCGTGCATGGTCTATATGAAAGGAGCACCCCCCTTCCTTCGTCCGATAGCATTGCATCAATCTGCTTGCTCTCCCCTTCTCTCACCCATTTGTGTTTTCCCAATCGTGTTCCCTGGTGGTTTTAGGATCTAGATAAAGGTAATGTGCTTGATATCAAACCATACTATTTGTATGAACTTATTATTGTGTCTCCTAACCTCATTGCTTCCCTCTTTCCATGATTGTCATTTGTTCTAATCGAAATCATGTTTACAGATGACAACTACTTACCATACCACGGATGTGTACTCTACAACAAACGATGTGTTTTGGCAGCTAGGTGTGGAGCCAGGAGAAAGGATAGGTTGCTTGTGACTTGGGGGCATCATGTACATGACCGAGCTGCGCGATGCCTAATCGTTGAAGCTGCTGTTCGTGTAGTTGTTGGGCAACAATGCATTACCAGAGTTGTTCACTACTACACTCGCACCTTTCACAGGCACGTCGTAACCCCCATCGTAGTCCAATTTTGGCCTCGGCGTTAAGCTGTCCGTAGTGATAGTCGTAGTCATCACCATCCCTATCTGAGACCATCTGAGGTGTACACTCACACTGCCATATTAGCTTATGATCCATCCATGATAAGGTCCTTACTTTCATCGCATTGGAGCACGACTCGACTGTGTTGGTATACACTAACACCGCCGTGTTGGCTTATGATCCGTCCTATGATCAGATCATTGTTTCTGTCATTGTTGCATGACATGCCTATGTTGGTGTACACTAACACCGCTATGTTGGCTTATGATCCATCTATGATCAGGTTGTTGTTTTTGTCACATTGTACCATGACCCGCCTGTATCAGTGTACACTAACACCGCTGTTTTGACTAATGATTGGGATCACAGTCAGCTTGCACAATGACCCGATTGTGTGTAGTGCATGTTCACCATCGCTTTGGCACCTGACGCGTCTGTGTCGAGGTGGATATCACCGTCACTTCAGCGTATGAACCGTTTAGTCATTGGTAATGGTCACCATCGCAATGCAGTATGATTCTACGGTGATACACTATTGTAGCACCTGGTTTTAAGAATAAAACCAGATACACACCATATGTGAGCACATGAAGTCAAATCTCACATATAGCTACAAATAAGGGTAATATCGAAAGACAATGCTCAATATATAACATGCTTAGTATAAAGAATATAATCTTAGATAGCAAACAGTGGAAAGATGACTCTAATCTTCGGGTGAAGACTCCAATTCCACAGGGACAACTGATTGGTTGATCACAAGCCTAATTCTTCCAAACTCTAGCCATCTAATACCCATCCAGGATTTTTATCCAAATAATTGAAAAATAAAGCAAGCGTAAGTACATGTTGTACTCAACAAATATAACATGGGGTTCATGAGGCTCAAAAGGCTGACACTGGTTCAACTGTAATTAGGTTTTAATTGTCACAATTTTAGCATAGGAGTAGCAACAAGTTTATCACAAGCCCATATAAACACATGATTAGGTAAACATGAATAATGAATAGCATAAACGGTAATCATTAGTGAGCATCTTTATCATCAATATCATCAGTGTTCATCATCTAGTCCATAAGGGTTCCAAGGCTGCTCGTGACCGTGAGCACGGCTGATATACCAGTTTTACACTCTGCAGAGGTTGTACACTTTCACCATGAGTCGTGATACCCATATGCTCGGGTTTGCAACTCCCAAAACACTTCTTAGGTGAGCAAGCAGGGTACACTACGAAGCTTTTCCCCAGTCATTCTAATAAGGAGCAACCACTAAGGATTCCATCTCCCAAGTGTTATGGAGTCATCTCCAAAAGTGGCACTTATACACGCAGCATAGTACACACCCTAGGGATGAGGCCCATACCTAGCCTGGTATGCCCCTCTTGCCCTTTCGGTAAACTACAACAAACTAGAAAGAGCAAGGTACTAGACTAAGACCAGAGCCATGTAGTCCTCATGGTTGTACTGTAAGTCCCAGATGATCACTTACAGATAAGTCCTTAGAGAGAGGAATCTAAAGCACCATAAAAATAGCCCAATGCTCTAGTCCCCTTGTTCCATGTTGCTAAAAAATATCTTTTAATGTTTATTGCATATACCATTAGTCAAGTTACAAGATCATGGTTGTAGTTGAGCACTAGCACCATACTACCCAATGCAATAACCCATAGGAATCAAGGAATCCAGGATATCAAATAGCAAGGAAAATTACTACGGTTGCCAAGGTAGACATATGCATATGATTAAAATGATATTAAAGTGAATATGACAACAAGGAAGATCCCATGCTATACTTGCCTTAGACTCAGATCCTTCTTCTAGTCCAAACCTTCAATGGAACTTTTTCTTGATCAACACGTAAAACTCACCGACTGGACATGATCATAAAGCACCACACAAGCATCCATGCAATCATACACGAAGCAAACAATGGAACTAAATTAGAACAGTACACCAAACATATGAAACAACAAGTAAAAAGGTTTTAAAGATGTTCTACATGTCGCTACGAACACACAGACATGAAAAGCACGCTAATCGGAACTACGGTTGTAAAGAAACGACTACAGGGTTTTATATTATAAAAGAGAAGAGAAGACTATAAGCTTGATTTATGTTAATTAGGAAAAACTATGTGAGTAGCATTAATTTAGATTAAACAAATCATATTTATACTTAAAAACTGAGTTGAAGCTAATCATATTTTATTTATAAATATTTTGATATCATTTATGCCAATTCAACTTTAAGTTGCAAATACAAACAGACATGTGAGAACATCTAATCAAATTTGATATGTGCGTTTAGACTAAACATATTATAATTTAGAAACATATTTATGTTAGCAACTAGTCATGTTAAAACTTATTTCTAAAAGAGCATTGTATATAATTATGTTACTTTTATTTATAAAAAAACTAGTTGCATGCATATTAATCAAATTAATATTTAAGCATATATATAAAAGTCACTTGACATGAAAAACGATGACACTAGCATGTAGATCACATCGATACGAATCTAACACAATTGGAACGACTCAAAACGGACTTAAAACGAATATACGACGACGATATTACGAACGGGTGGTAATTTCATAATTACCTCGTCTTCATCCTTTGGCCTCTCGTATAGCCACCACACGGCCATGGCAATAGCAGCTGCGCAGGGGTGGGCTCGACTTGTTGCACGAAGAAGAGGATGGCCAGGCTAGGCAGCGCGGCAGCGACGGCGACGGCGACGGCGAAAGGAGGGGAAAATCTGATTTACTACACAAGGGATTTCTCAAACTAGGAGCTCCCCTTATGGTAGTTTTGGTATGCTTTGCTCAAGGGGTTGGTACAGATTTATAGAAAGAAAAACTCCCCACATCTACCTCAACTAGCAATATGGTACTAATTGATGTTGCACCCTCCACATTTACTAATGGGCCTAAATAATCATTAAAGCCCATTAGTAAATAAATGCATGGGCCTTTAGGATTTATTAGGATTATTGCACATGGGCTTTGAGCATTCAAAAAAATGAGAGATTTATTATTTTCAGAATTAATTAATTTCATGGATAAAATAATTCTAGAAAAGTCTAGATTATTATTTAAGCCGCGAAAAATACTTCGAAAGCTCTGAAAATTCGGGGAAAATTCCCAAAGATATTATGGAACATGAGGAACCCAAATAAAGTATTTGGAGCCCCATGATAAGATAATTTGGACCATCTAAAAATTAAATTATGCTCACAGATAAGTAGGAACAAGTTCTAGAAAAAGCTGGAAAAATTCCCGAGAAGTTTGTAGAGATTGATTGACGGACGAGAAACTGAAAGGAGTGATTTGCGTTACAAAGAAAAGATTTTAGGAAGTTCCCAACGAAAACTTGAGCCGAGAAACAAATAATTTGATTGTAGAAAAAGATAAAGGCGTG
Organism: Miscanthus lutarioriparius; assembly: GCA_904845875.1. NCBI lineage: Eukaryota > Viridiplantae > Streptophyta > Magnoliopsida > Poales > Poaceae > Miscanthus > Miscanthus lutarioriparius. The sequence continues at coordinate 46,094,919 of CAJGYO010000001.1, forward strand.
CCGAAGAAGGAAAATCGACCTACTAATGTATTTTAAAGACTTTGCTCACTCTCAACACACAAAACAAACATCACATCATCCAAACGCCTGTCAAAATTAGAAAACTTTGAAAATTCATATTTTTCCTATAACTAAATTTGCGCTAGCTCAAACTAAACTTGATAAATTTTATCCAAATATTAAAATAATTTATTTTATTTAGTGTTTTCTATGCACAACCAAAAATCAGAAATTTTGGCGTGTGACAACTATTTACCCCTATCGCATGAGACAAATAGCGGCAGTGTTGTCTGTCAGCTTCAGCAACAGCGAGTGTTATGGCGGTGATGACAAAACAGACAACAGCTCTTACATCTGACAGTGATAGAATTGTATCTCGTTTTCATAATTTATTTACTAATTTAGATGAGCCTTAATAACTTACCGAACACACACCATATAGATAAAATCATTACGCATCATTTATCATGTCCACAACAAAGAGTACTTTTTATAATAAGAAGCGACGCTAACATAACAACTGTGTCAACTCAAAAATTAACACAAGCGGTACATAGATAGGAGAACAAAGGTTCTGCTCCCAACAGACTTACATAACAAAATGAAGAAGATGTGCTCTGCTCCTTTAGATTGACACTCCTTCTTGCAAGGCAAAGCTTCCTTCAGCTTGGTAGGCAGTGCACCATGAAACCCTCTTCTTCCTCCCTTAGCCATTATAGAAAAATCGTTCAAAAGCACTCAGAGTCCACAACCTGCACAAAGCAGCAGCATTAATAATATTCAACATACAATTACTTTGGTTACCAAGGCAAAATTGGACTGTATATAGAATCAAAACAACTCCCTACATGAAGAAAGAATATCATATGCAACTTTACTGCTCTCCTACTAACTCCATGAACAAGGGAACATAAGGAAGATAGTGAGGTCCCTCTGGACGTAGCCTCCAGGTAGGTCTACGATACCACCTGACCTGGGTAGGGAGGACAAAAACTTTTCTGAGGTTCATGTCATATGTGATCAATTTTTTGTCCTTGCCAACAAGAAAAATCAAATTCCATTCTAGGTGAACTGTAATCGAAATCAAATTGAATATTGTCCCATCTAAATATATCTAGCATGGTCACCGTATGCTTCAGTGTCCAGTTATTAGTACCATAGTCTTCTAGGATCCAGAATGAAAGCTGATACTTTCTGAACATACTAGCAGTACATAAACACAACCGATCTTGAGCTTCATAGATGGAGATCGCTTGACCACGTGGCCTATGAATTTTCCTCCATGTCTTTCCCTGCATATCAATAGCAACTATCTGAGACAACTCCAGTTAGTGCATAAAACCATAAAGAAACACACTTGTTGAATATGTGCGTACAACACCCTCGCCCCATTCAGTTTCCTTAAACATCCATGCTACACTCTTAGATGAGTATATGCTCACACCTACGGACTCACCGGCCCTCTTTTTCCCATATTCAATTACATGGAAGTGCAAGGAGACTGTCAGATCGAACCCCAAGCGAGCTGAACCAAAAGAACGGTTGTTATTCGGCAGTAACCACCATTTGTTAGTCACCGGATTGCATACAACATAGCGAAACCCAACTCACTAGCATAGGATGAGCCCGTGACAGTAATATGAGATCACAACATCCTCAATGGGGAAGGGCAAGAAGGTCAAGGAGGGGTATTCACCGTTGATGCTGGTGAACTTGCGTTTGCCTTTCCTGCTACGATAGAAGAATCCGATAACAATCTGGGACAGCTCCTTACGGTACTCGGATTCAGAGATGAGGTGGTTCTAGGAGCGACAGACACACTCGTAGGTGCGGACGGTGAGGCGTTAGAGGATGAGAACAAAGACATGGTCTATGAGGATGGCCATTTGGTTCCTCTTGTTGGGGGCCTCCTCCTCCATCTTCAGTTCTTGACTAGGATCTAGTGGAGCGGGGCCAGCAATGGAAGCGGTTGTGCAGTCGCCTAAATCAGAGAAGGAGCACCTGCGGAGATTGGATCATGAGCTCCTTAGTAAACAGATGGAAGCTTGTTTCATACTCAAACGAGTGAAGAGGGGAATAAAAATCTAAGAGAGATGAAGGGAAGTGCGAAAGAATTACCATTGCCTTTGGATCTTGCGCGATTGGCGGCCACGACAGTGATGAGTAGCAGCCTGGTCACCAGTGGATCTGTGTGGGCCCTGTCGGTGAGGCATATCACCATGTGGTACTAGCTTGTCGGTGGTGAGTGGCGGCTTGCACCCCGCTAAGTAGGGGCGGTCACGCAGTTCAGCACTAGGGAGCAAGGAGCGGCAGTGAGGAACAAAAGCTATGGGCGAGGAGAAAGACATAGGGTGGGGAGCATGCTTTGTAAGCAAACCTTTCACACATGGGAATGGAAATTGTGCACAACTTTGTAAAAAACACGTGTGCTTGGAAATTGACTACAGTGTTACCAATTACCATCCAAACCATATGCAAGCAGCGGTGAAGGCTATCGATGGTGGTGAATGGGTCCTATGAAGATGTTCTAGGAGACACCGCGCCACTGTCGGGTTGAGGGTGTCACTCGTTCTACCCGATTGTAAATTGTCACTCGTTCTACCTGATTGTAAACCATCACTCATTCTACCCGATTGTAACAAGAAAAATGTTAGATTAAGGGCCTGTTTGGTTTCCTCCTGCTAAAGTTTAGCTACTAAACTTTAGTCACTTTTGCCACATTAGCGCTTTTGATGATGTGGCAAGGTTTTTAAGAAGAGAGAAGAAGTGAGTTTTATGGGGATGAAACTCTCTTGGCATGAATACCAACTCTCTATGAGTCATGGAATTAAATGTCTATGAAACTCTAGAATGAAACTCTCCATTGAGAAGGGGTGTTTCATCCATATTTCATTTTATTCTACATGACGTGGCCATCTTGGAAACAATGTAATGAAACTTTCCACTAAGACTGGCCTAAGTACGAAATAAACAAGAACTATGTCCAACATTCAACAATAAATCTTCCATTAATATCTTATACCCTACATACAATATATGGGTCTAGGAATTGAAATATGGTATTCCAACAATCCTCATAACTTGCTTTGCTTTGGATAAGGGTCGTTTGCATTTATCTCCTTAATACGTTCAATCAATGATGGACCTAGATGCAACAACATTCTTCCATTTGCAAAGACCTTACAAGTATGGGGGTAACCCATACCCAACTAAATAGGACAATGGAGATGGAGAATAGCCTCAAAATACTTCCTCTAACATCCCCCTGGGAGTAGTGGGAGGAAGAGGAGAAGCAGAGCAACGAGGATATCTATTCCCACATCTGGATTGCATTCGTGAGCTAGAACTAGTTTGGCTCACGAATGCAATCCAGATGATGCTCGGGCCCTTGCTCCAGTGAAAGCTCGGAAGATCCACCGGTGCCCGGGCCCTTGCTCCAATGAAAGCTCTCTCCATGGTTTCGATTCTGCATGCTCTAACCATGGATGGCCATTAGTAGCGGGACCATACCATGAAGGTGTTCCTCCCTACCTTCATGAAACATCCTCTAACACCTAGGACAAGCGGACATAGCCACGCTCAGGTGATGGTAGAAGCTGATCTTGAAGGCCTTCTCCTAGTGGCGTTAGAGTCGATGGAGGTCTAGGGTAGCCATGGCGATGAGAGACTAGGAGCAACTGAAGGGTTTGTCTGGTTTGTACAATGGTAAGGGAGGAAGAAGGTTGGGATCGGAGTGCACTTAAGAGGCTCGCCTTACCTTTGCTTAAATAGCCCCACCTAAATACGCGACTAGGGAAGGAACCATCAAGATCCTGACTTACACGGTCACCCATGTGGGTCATGAGCGATGGCGCGGCGAAGATGACGGGAAGTGGAAAATGAGGTGGTTTACATTCACTTGCACATTTCAAACTATCCCCGCTCATTGGATCTCGAGCGATCTTAGTGGGACTTTCATTTTTATTAAATAGGCCACGTCTCCGTGGGACTTTCATTTTCATTAAATAGGCCGCATCTCCCACGTGATCTTAGTGGAGCACGCTTCTGTTGGAATGGTGTTGGAAGTTGGACGAAGAAAATTGACTGCACCATGTGGCTAGTTGCGAGTTCCTAGGCCACTTTGCAGTGGGTATTTAGCCCCCCGCTCGGCCGCCTCCCCGCCTCCTCCTCAATCAATGTATGTCAATCGCTCCACTCTACCTCTCCAGCACTCTAGCTCACCGCTGTCCACACGCTATAGCTCCATCACGCTGCTGCGCGAGCCCTCAGTTGGCCTCGTCGTGCTCTGCATCATGGTACGTCGATGCCGGCAATCATGGTGGCGAAGTGGCCACACCCCATGTCGCTGATGGTGCTCCCTACTAAGCTAGCCATTGAGATCGATGGCCACCTTGCTGTGACCTTGGAGCGGCTGATGGATGACCTCCGTAGCCTACGAGCGACCTGCTCGTCCATGCACCGCATCTATGGCAACCCCGCCGTTGATCGGCGTCTGTCACTGGTTCGGTTCATATGCGGGATGACGTGGGATGACCCTATCGACTATGAAACCCTCCTTGATAGCCTGACCCAACTCAGCAATCCAGAGGCTTGCTTCTTCACTAGGATATGAACCTTATTCATTGAAAACCACAACCCCTGGCGATGCACAATCTGGCGGCCTATCTGGTCGCCCTACTACTCTATAGGCACAATGGCGCTATCGGCGATGACAACACTGTGAGGCGGTACATGAGATGTGTCAAGGGCGAGGAAGGATCGTGGGCGATGGAAGTGGTGGCAGACCAACGAGTAGGTGGCTAAGCAACAACGGGTGTGTGCTGTGCCGCCGCCCGGCTGTCAAGCTGATCTACCAATCGACGTGAAGCATGTTGTCGTTGCCGCCGTCGGCACAGGTGCACGGCGATCTTCCATGCATAGGCGGCGTCTACAGTAATATTATAGACAAATGGGAACTTAAGGCTCTATATTGCAGTGAGGATAGTAGGCTTCGCCAAGAAATCCATTTTTTTGAATGAGATTTTTCGAATGTGAATTTTGAATAACAGACTAGTAATATAATTCACTCTTTACTCCCTCCATCCTGAAATGTAGTATTCTGGCATTTGAAATTTGTCCTCAAATATAGTGTATTTTCCTTAATTAATGCATAGAATAAAAATAGGAATGTGAGTTGTATGCCAATAGCAACTATTAAAAATGAAACAATATATGCGGGACTCACGTGCAGGTTTGGAAATTGACATGAAAGTGTTACCATTCATACCGTCTGCAGGTGGCGGTGAAGGCAACCGGCGGTGGTGAATGGGTCCTACAAAGATGTTACCACCTACTCTAATAATGATGGTCATGTCATACGATGTCATACGTGTCAAAGGTGCACAAATAGAACGTTCTAGGCAACAGTAAACACAAATATGTTTAAAATTCAAATTCATAGTAAATAGTACTCCCTCCGTCCCCAAAAGAATGCAATTCTGGAACAGTACCATGTTTTATTATACCAAGTTTGACCAATTATAGATAAAAAAGTATAAATATTTATAATATCTGTAAATATCATTAGATTCATTACGATATGTATTTTTATAATAAATTAATTTAGACCTATAAATGTAAATACTATTTACTAGAAACTTAATCAAACGTGAAACACTTTAACTGGCACACAACCCATAGTTGCATCCTTTTAGGCACAGAGGTAGTAGTAGTATGAACAATTTTTGTACAGGATGCAAAGGCAAATCAAATAATATAATTAAACAACACTGATCCATTTAAACATGTCATGACAGAGAGATACATCATGGAACTTTATTTACTCCTCTACTAATGACTCAAACTCTGAGAACAAGAGAATATAGGGAAGATAATAAGGTCTGTCGTTGATTTGTGGCAGGATGCCACGTTTCAAAAACTGACTATAACGTGTAGGGATGACATGAACTTTTTTGTTGTCCATGTTATATGCAAAATGCCATTTCCTCCCTAACCCCAACAAAGAGAAGCAAATTCCATTCTGGGTGAAATGTTGAGTAGTAGTCATTAACATCATAGTAATAACCAAATTCAATGTTAGTCTTTGCAAACACCTTTAGAATACTGATAGTATGCTTCGATGTCCATTTATTAGTACCATAGTCTTCAAGGATCTAGATTGATGGTTTGGACATATTACGACCACGAACAGTACATACACACAAGTGACCTTGAGCTTGATGGATGGAGGGTGAAGAACCATGTGGCCAAGGAATTTTCCTCCATGTCTCTCCCTCCATATCCACAGCAAGTATCTGAGGGTAAGCCCCCGAGTACCCCATAATGTGTAGACAACCGTTAAGATACATAGTTTCTGGTGATCTCATTTCTTCTGATCTCTCAATTGTCACACAAGTATTTGGTCCCCATTTAGATTCCTTATAGATCCATGCTACAGTTTTAGATGAGTAGATGTCCACACCCTTGCACTCATCATCTTGCTCCTCTTTTATATATTCAATCACATGGAAGTACGAGGAGGCTGTCGGATCGAACCCTCATCGAGCCTTACCAACAGAATGGATACTAGGTGGTAGTTCCTTGAACTTCTTGGTTGCTGGATTACAGGCAACATAGCGGTATAATCCATCAGCCCCTTGGCACCAGCATAGGATGAGGCCGTTGCAGATATCTGAGACAGCTACATTGTCTAAGGTGAAGGGCAAGAAGGACAAGGATGGGTGTTCACCGGTGATGTTGGAGTAGTGTCAATGGCCTTGGTTGTTGTCATAGAAGAAGTTGGCCATAGTCTGGGTCAGCACCTAATGGTTGTCAGAGATGAGGCGGTTCTAGGAGTGACAGACACATTTGTAGCTCAACAAGGAGCGGGCGGGGACGCGGCAGAGGATCTCCAAAACAACATCCTCTATGAGGTTGGCCAGTGCGTTCCTATTATTGGGGGCCACCACCATTTCAAAGAGCCTGCGATCATCATTGTGTAGTAGGATGAGAGCTTCCGTAGTAATGAGATCACTAAAGAGGAAAATAATCCGACAAAGATCCATCAGTGAAGTACGAAAGCATACCCTTGCCTTTGGATCTAGCGGCGACGTGGCACAAGGCGTGCATTGGTTCACACAAATTATGACAGGAACAATGTGCCAGTCATGCGGGAAGTGGCAGTGGCGTGGCGTGAGGCGTGCAATGGAGAGAGGAACAATGCACCAACCTTGAAGATGGAGAAGTGGAATGGTGATGCAACTGTGTTGTGGGTAGTTGGGAAATGGAAAAATAACTCACGCTAAATTTGTTACCGCTGGTAGACCAAACGGTCGTGTAGGGCCGTCGGCCAGAACACCTATCTAGTCGGCTTGGCTTTTCATGTGACAGAGAAAATACCACTACCACATCTACTGTTAACCCATCGGTAGTAGAAGTCTCAACTGTCGGTTTCCTTCATCCGGAGGCCTTGCTATCAGTCCAACCGGCGGTGGAAGTAAAACAGTTGATTCTATTGCTGCGATAGTGAAAGTGGCAATAGTGATAAGTCAATCAGTAGTAGTTGTTGAAGACCATGATTCTAGAGAAATCTTTGTGCTTTGCAGCACTGCTAGGGATGCCCGTCGACTCTCTGACTACAATGTCGATGTTAGTGGAGACTATGTCATTTTCAAGACGGTTCACCATCTCAACTTGATCGGAAGTCCTTATGACCTCAACTATCTCAACAAGACCAAACCGATTCGACGACATTGAGATTTTGTGTGCTTTGGGTACTGTTCATTGTCCTATATCAGTAGTACTAGTAGTAGTCATGTAGTGTTTGTGTTGAGCTCATGTAGTATGAACCCATGCTAATATATGTTGTGTTATTTGCATGTCTGTGACAAACTTTGTTAAACTTGCTAGAACCTTGAATCGAGGAGCATGTCTAGCCTTAATCTAATGTAAAAAAGAAGAGCCATTGGTGTTGAAATGTTACTAAAGAAGCAAGAAAGTCTGTCTGCCATTTTATTGAATGTCTCGGACAGTGAAGATGCTGTAGTGGATGAAGTTTCCTCAGTTGGTTTCTATTTGTTTTTTTTGTTGCGATGGGTGTCTGGCCTGCTGGCTCGAAGTCATTTATTTTATGTGTTGAGGACATATACGAGAAGGCAACCGCATGTTCCACGTGCTTTAGATCTGAAGTGGGAATCAGAGAGCACATGTACAGGGTCATTTTGCTGTTGAATTTTACTACGAACGCAAGAAAGTCTGGCCGCTGTATATTTGATCTCGTAGGACATAGTATAAAGGGTCATTAGTTTTGAATATTGTAGCAACCAGTATGCCCCTCGACTGTTGTGATTGCTTGGATTGGAGTCAAATAAAAGTACAGAAAACACTCATCACAACCGCACCAGGCATTCAAGTCTCAAGCGTGTCATGGTGGTCAAAAGCTCCTTTTCTCAAGTATGAAGTCATGTTAATCATTTGTAGTTAGAACTAGTATGTATTGTGTAACACCCCGGGTGTTTAAATATTAAAAACCGGACATATCATCATATGCATTGCAAGGCATTGGTCATATTGCAAATTTTATTATGCATTCACTAAAACAAGTTTACATTTATGTTATAAGCATTGCTTGGTATTGTTAGAATCAAGTTTGAAATCTTTGTATTGATTTGAAATTCCGAAAACCCTGATTTTCAATATTTAAATCCGACCCTGAAAACCCATTTCAAAATCAAAGCACATTTTGGGGTTGAGTCTTAAAGCAAAGTTGTAGAGCTTGTCGAGTTGTACAAAGTTTGTTTTTGGAGTTTTTCAAGTTGTTTAGTAAAATTTGAAGTTATTTAAAAAGGCGAAATTCCTTAAATATCCATGCTTTGAATTCAAAAGTTCATTTCAAAATATAGGCCAAATTTGGGTATGGTTTCAAAAGCAAAGTTGTAGAACTTTTGATTTTGAACAACTTTTGTTTTTGGAGATTTTTGAGTTGTTATGAAAATTTGGGAGTAATTTGTGAAATTTGGCGAATGGCAATTCTGTAATTTCGATGAACAGTGTTCACCGCTTAAGCTACACCGCTGGCGAGCTTTGGTTTGCTTCTAGTCGCGCGTGTGGCCGTCTAGGCGTCGCGTTGGCGCGGTGAACGCTTCAGCGTGGCTTCTTTGCGCTTCCTTGGTCGCGTTATAAGCCAGCCACCGTCGCCGTTCTTCGCTTTCTTTTCTCCTCTGTTTTTCCAGTCACCGCCGCCGCTGCTTCATTGAGCCCTCGCCGTCGAACCAGCGCCAGCGCCGTCGCGGCATAGTGCTAGATAGATTTGCCTACTCCTTGTGCACCCAGCCAGCTAGCTCTGGCCGATTGATTTTGCGTGAGTTCGCCGTTCATCGCTTTCTTCCTCGCGGCCGGCAACCTCACCCGAGATTCCGTTTCACCGCGGCCAGCCTACTTCGGTGAGCCGTTGGCCTTGATCGGTGTACCTACGGCTTCATCTCGATGCTATGGTGCTTAATCCTATGTTGCTTGCTCGTTTTGATCACTACAGTCGCTGGTTCTTCCTCACCGACGATCTTTGCTCCGCCGTGATCACCGTGGTCGTCGACACGCCTCTCCGTTGCTTCTCCGACCTCGCTCCTTGCTTCAACGCGTTCGGGGTGAGCTACTAGTGCTTCCTGGATCCTTTGTTTGAGCTCTACTGGTTTCATGTCGCCAGCGTAGCGCTGCCGTGCCACCGCGTCCGCCATGGCTGCCGTCGAGCTAGTATAGGGCCGTAATCGGTATAGATAGGGACGTCAATCGATGCGCCTAGTCTTGGTGATCGTTTTGGTACTTTGGCCGTCGCCGTTGGACTCACCGTCGGCGAAGAATCGCCGGTCAGAGCCGTCGCTGCCGTGGTCAACGTCGGAGGTTGAAGATGACAGGAGGGGTCATGGTGTCAGTGACTCAGCGTTCAAAATGATTTTTCTGTTTTTCACATTTAAATGAATAGTTTTTGTTATTTTTGAGTAGATTTATTTAGAGCTCCAAAAATTCTAAAATTTTGTGTGTGACTTCTCTATGATGTGTATTATTTAGGAAAAATATGAACTATTGATTTTCAGTACTTTTTGAATGTAATAAAAATTGCTCAATTAATTAATAAATGAGTTTCCAGGATTTTTCTAGGCTTATTTATGTATTCAAAAATTATGAAAATTGTTTTGTCACTTAGTTATCGTGTGATGAACATATACAAAAATTTTGAGGTCAATTGGAACAAGTTGATTTGTTTCATAATTATTAATTAATTAATTAATTCATAAAAGCAAATAGTAACCTTTAGTGATTTAGGTTTTGTTTGAGTTTTTGATTAAGTGATGTCCTTGGGTCATTAATTGGTGATGATCCTTTGCAATTGTTGTGAGTGTTGCGAAAATGGTTTAGTTAGTTTAACTTGTAACTGTACCGCGAAGGAAAGTTGTATTCAAGTTGTTAATTTTGTATCCATCATCGAGCATCATGTTTCGTATTCTGCATCATGTTAAACATGGCATTGTTACTACGTGTAGTGAACGAAGGTGAAAACGTGGTAGTTAATCAAGTGGTTGAGGTGGTTGATCCATCTGTGGAGGTTGGTGTTGATATCGGTGGAACGACTCCGGACCCGGACTTTTTCGTCAAAGAAGGCAAGCCCCGGATGCATACAACCCTACCTTGTATTTTACAAATTGATTTCGCTTTTGCTTCTTTTTACTGCATTAAGTGATTAGGAGTCAAGTGAAAACCAAATTGGTACATTACCAACCTTGTTATTCCATATTTACCATATTACCAGTTTTAAATTCGTATATGCCAGTTTTGCTTAGCTATGCTTAGAACGGTGAAAGTCGGGTGATTACCTGTCATCTGTAAGTTTTAATTGGAACTTTGGTTAATTATGTTAACATGTGATATGGGATTATGGAGTAATAAATCTAGACCGGGCGGACTCAGTGTGTGTGAGCCACAGGACATGGAGGTCTTGTGAGCAGGTTCTTTCCGCCTGTGTCGATTAAGGTCCGTCCATTGTTGAATTGCATGAGGTGAGACTTTGTAGTACTAACCACATACTCCGGTAAGCCTTAACTTGGCTATTCTATTATGAGAATGGCTACTCACGCACTAGGAGTAGAGAGATGGCGGGAATAGCGTGTACCCAGGTGGCAATGGGCTGGATTGGTGGAGTACTGTATTCTCGGGTGGCGTGGACCCGTTCTTGTTTTAGAGGACCTGAGGGCAGGTTGGTATATGTAGGTCGGGGACCTGCATATATCGTGTGGTCTGGAATTCCCAGCTGGGTTATAATCGGTTCGAATCATCGTTGCTCCTCGGTTATGGAGACTCAACTCACTGTTCATCATCGTAGTAATTAATAACTGGAACTTGAGGATGGTATGAGAAAGCGTTGGATACGAAGTTTCATGATCTCAATACGGATCGTGTCAGCTTTGTATATGATCTTATGAAGTTTTAAATGTTGATATAAAGAATTTTTGTTAAAAAGCTTTTACACAAAAGAACCTTGATTATTGCTAAAGCCATACCTTGAATCCCATGAGCCTGCATTCCTGCGTTCTTTTAAATTCTTATTTCGGTTAAGTCTTGTTGAGTACCTTTGTACTCAGGGTTCGTTGACCCTTGTTGCAGGTGAGGCTCATGAGCAGATCTGTTTTGGATCGTGCTGCATGACTGTTGTTCAGTGCGATGACGATAATTAAATATATGGCCCTTGGGCAGGGCAGCTTATGTTGTGTGTTTTGTAATATATTATAATGCCACTCCACTACTTTGGTTTGTATTAATATCAAACTTAGCTGTATGGTTTGAAACAAATGGTTTGTAAACTATGTTATTGTAAGACTTTCGTTGTTTTTACTCTAATGTATCTATTTGAATAAACTGTTGTAATACTGCAATGACTCTGTAATGTGATCCTGCTCAGAAATCGTGGATGATTCAGGGTTCCCGAGGATACCCGACAGTATTCTTAAGTTATCGGGAACGTATGCATAGATGTCAAAGGTCGTTGGACAGTGACAGGTGCATGTGGGCCCTATAATTTATGAGGTTCTGCCACAGAATGGTATCAGAGCGATCGTTACAAAGTTTTTGTGGTATTGGTTTATGAAAACTTCAAAATGATTTGGGATGACTAAATTTAACTTGATTAATTTGGTCCAAATTGCTTCTGACTTGTCTTATTTCTTTCTCACCATTCCTTATTTGATTAAAAAGGTTTTGTGTGGTGGAGTAGTAATCTTATTATGCCCTATATAAAAACAAATGTTGTTTATTTTCGTTTTAAGCTTTGGTGGTTTTATTCGTAAGAACGATTCATGCATAATAATAAATTCACTTGTTACTTCCTTTGTCTCTGAGTCTAGGGTGAGTAGTGTGTATGGGTTGAGTGTGTAGTACATCCTTACTGCTCTTGAGACTATTGTCAGATTGGTTTACTTGGATTAATACTGCTTGTACAGTATGGCTCGTACCAAGAAGACACCCCGTAAGTCCACTAGGCCCAAAGGAGTTCCTCGGCACCAACTAGCTCCTAGGAATGACGGTGCTAGCAGTAGCAGCTCTAGGCCTGATCCTCAGGCGGAGATACAGAGGATTTCTGCAGAGTTAGCCCAAGCTACTAGGGATAGGGCTATGAACACCATCCAGATGGGCAGATTACAGGGGCAATTAAGACGTCTCACCACCGCTCACAGGAACTATGAACGTATGTTAGTTCGTACGGTGGAAGGAAGGAATGAAGCTTGGCATAGGGAAAATGTAGCTAGAGCTAGAACTCATGAGTTAGAATTTTATGTAGAAGACTTAGAAGAGAATAATACCTATCTGCATGAGGAAGTTCATAGGCTAAGCAATCTCCTAGATCCAAATCATGAACCCCAAGCTGATGAATTGGATCCCGGTGTTATCCTTGCCGATGGTAGTGAATCGGAAAAAGAAGAAGAAGAAGATCCCGAAGAATTAGTAATGATCGATGAAAGTGACAATGAAGGCGGTAATATTTCCGGAATGGATACCGAACCTGAAGTTTGATGTAATCGCAAAAAGGAGTAGAGTTGTGAAATAGTTAGTTCTAGTTTAAGTTAAGTAGTCTTGTTTAAATGCGGTTTTGTGTTTAAATAAGTGAAACTAGTGTAATGAGTTGCAGTCCGCTCTTTTATCAATCAATAAAGGCTTGTGAGTAAAGTTTGGTTTGTTGTAAACAGATGCGTCGTACGCGGGGTTCGTATATTCCTGGTACTTCACAAAATGAGAATGATATTCTAGATCTACCACTAGTTCCAACAAATCTAGCGGATGCTATAGCCGCACTTGTCAATGTGACGGTTGAAAATTCGCGTTTGCTTCATGAGATGGCTCAAAGTAATCAGAATTAGATGCATGGAAACCATGGTCGCCATCATAATAGGCAAGAGGCTACATATGTGGACTTCACAGATACAAAACCCCCAGTGTTCACTAAGGCAGATGAACCATTGGAGGCTGACGATTGGCTTAGGACCATGGAGCAGAAATTTGATCTTATACCATGCACATAGTTTGAGAAACCAGTCTTTGCTGCTCAACAACTTAGAGGTGCAGCCGGTGCTTGGTATGCAAATCTTATGGCCATGCAACCCGCAGGTGTTCCGTTAACTTGGATGGAGTTTCATACTGCTTTCAGAGCCCATTATATCCTGGAGGGAGTTATGGCTATGAAGCTGGATGAATTTCTTGCTTTGAGGGAAGGGGACCAAACCGTGATGCAGTATGTGGGAAGATTCAATCACCTGTCACAATATGCACCTAAACATGTCAATACTGATGCCAAGAAAAAGAAATGGTTCATGAGAGGTCTGAATACCAAATTACAGACTATGATGACAACATGTACCAATGTCACTTATCATGAGGCAGTGAATATTGCTATTGCTTCAGAGGCAAAGTATCGGCAGTATAAGGAGCTTAAAAAGAAAAAGAGTATGCCGTCTAGATCTTATGGGGGAAATCCAAAGAGGCAGATGGTGATTTATCATCCAGTTAATCATAATCGTCCTCCTTATCGTCCGCCGTAGTTTCAAGCCGGTCAGCAATCAAATGTCCATCCTGCTACAACTTATCAGAATCCACAACCGACAAATGCTTCTGTGGTTTCTACTTCAACACCCCAGGGTCACAAGTATCCCTGTTTCAATTGAGGCAAGCCTAGTCATTTCTCGAGAGAATGTCCGTATCCAAGGCAGTCTAATCCCAATTATTAGAAGGCCCCTGCAAATCAACGCAGGCTCAGGCACAAAACAAGAACAACAATCAGAATGCTCAGAAAGGCAAAGATGAAAGGAAGACAGGACGAGTGTTCTACATTCAAGCTGGGGAAATTCCTGAAGGAGAGCCAGTGATGATGGGTATGTTTCCTGTTGCCAATCATACTGCAGTTATACTTTTTGATTCTGGCGCATCACATTCATTCATCAATAGAACATTTGTGGTGAAGTATGAAATTTCAATTGGGGCAACAAAGGAAAATTTCTTTGTACAGTCGCCCGGGGGACGTCTGTGTACTAAGGAAATGGTATACTAGGTGCCCATAAACCTGGGTGGGCATATTTTTCCCACTACCATGATTATCCTTAAGGATCAGGATATAGATGTAATCTTAGGAATGAATTGGATGTATCAGCATAAGGCTGTTATAGATGCTTTGAATAGAACTATAAGGGTGAGTTTGCCAGATAGTATTTCTCAACTTCTCATCCAACTTCCAACCTTAAGATGCTCAGCGGGCAAAGTTTGTGCAACTGCCGTCAAAGAGATTAGAGATATCCCGGTAGTATGTGAATTTCCTCATGTGTTTCCTGAAGATTTACCCGGACTACCACCTGATAGGGATGTCCAGTTTAACATAGAATTGCAACCTGGAACAGCTCCGATTTCTCAGAGAACTTATAGGATGCCACCTAAGGAGTTAGTCAAGTTGAAAACTCAGTTGCAAGAATTGATTGAGAAGGGGTTTATACAACCTAGTTCATCGCCTTGGGGGTGTCCAGCAATTTTTGTGAAAAAGAAAGATGAGACTCTGAGGTTATGTGTTGACTATCGTCCATTGAATGAAGTGACCATCAAGAATAAGTATCCATTACCTCGGATAGATTTGCTTTTTGATCAACTGGCCAGAGCCAAAATTTTCTCCAAGATAGATTTGAGGTCAAGATATCATCAAATCAAGATAAAGCCTGAAGATATTCCCAAAATGGCATTTACCACAAGATATGGATTATATGAATATTTGGTAATGTCTTTTGGTTTGACCAATGCTCCAGCTCATTTCATATATTTGATGAATTCAGTATTCATGCTTGAGCTAGACAAATTTGTAGTGGTGTTTATTGATGATATTCTAGTATATTCCAAGAATAAGGAAGAACATGTGAAACACCTTAGAATTATTCTGACTCGCTTGAGGGAACATCAACTATATGCCAAGTTCAGCAAGTGTGATTTTTGGCTTAAGGAAGTACAATTTCTTGGACACATCTTGTCAGCGGAAGGAGTTGCTGTTGATCCAAGCAAAGTGAAGGATGTGCTTGATTGGAAACCACCAACCACAGTTCATCAAGTTCAGAGTTTTCTAGGATTGGCAGGGTATTACCGTCGATTTATTCCAGATTTCTCTAAAGTATCAAAGTCCATAACTGAGTTACTGAAGAACCAAGTCAAGTTTGCCTGGTCATCTGATTGTGAAGAGGCTTTCCAGACTTTGAAGAGACTGTTGACCACTGCACCAGTATTAGCCCAACCTGATATCGAGAAGCCATTTGATGTTTATTGTGATGCTTCAGGTATTGGTATTGGATGTGTGTTGATGCAAGAAGGCTGAGTTATTGCTTATGCATCCAGGCAACTTAAGCAACATGAAGAACACTATCCGACTCATGATCTAGAGTTAGCAGCTGTGGTCCATGCTCTGAAGATTTGGCGGCATTACCTACTTGGTAATATGTGCCATATTTATACAGACCACAAGAGCTTAAAGTATATCTTTACTCAGTCAGAGTTGAATATGCGACAAAGAAGATGGTTAGAGCTGATTAAAGATTATGACTTGGAAGTACATTATCACCCCGGTAAAGCAAATGTGGTGGTAGATGCCCTCAGTCGCAAAAGTTATTGCAATTGCCTGACAGTAAGAACAATGGGTTTGACTTTATGTCAAGAGATGGAGAAGTTGAATGTAGAAGTAATTCAACAAGGTAGTTTAACCAACATAATTGTTGAAGCCACTATTCAAGATCAAGTTATTGCTGCTCAGAAGGAAAACAAGGGTGTAGTCCATATCAAGGAAAGAGTCAGGATGGAAAGGCGGAATGTTTCAGTATAGATAATGAAGGTGTGCTATGGTTCAAGGATCGCCTGGTGGTACCAAAAGTTCCTGAGTTGCGGCAGTCAATTCTTGACGAAGCACATGCTACTAGGTTATCTATCCATCTGGGAAGCAACAAGATGTACCATGACTTAAAACAAAGGTTTTGGTGGACAAAAATGAAGATAGAAATTGCGAGATATATAGCAAAGTGTGATACTTGTCAAAAGGTGAAAGCTATATATTTGAGGTCTGCTGGAGAACTACAACCATTACCTATTCTAGCTTGGAAATGGGAGGACATAAGTATGGACTTTATTGTTGGTCTACCCAAGACATCAAAGGGATTTGACTCAATATGGGTTATTGTAGATCGACTCACTAAGTCAGCACATTTTCTTCCTGTCAAGACTATATATCCCACTGTCCAATACGCCAAGATATATTTAGCAAGAATTATGAGTCTCCATGGAATACCAAAGACCATAGTGTCCGATCGGGGTACACAGTTTGTCTCTAGTTTTTAGAAACAATTGCATTCTTCATTGGATACCAAGCTCCTATATAGTACAGCTTATCATCCGTAGACTGATGGACAGACTAAAAGAGTCAATCAAGTGCTTGAAGATATGTTAAGGTGTTGTGTTCTTAATTATTCCAACAAGTGGGACGTATGCTTACCTTTGGCCGAGTTCTCATATAACAATAGTTATTAGGAAAGCATTAGAATGGCTCCATTTGAAGCACTCTATGGCCATAGATGCAGAACATCACTGAGTTGGTCTGAGCCCGAAGAAAGAAGATTCTTTGGAGTTGACCTTGTGAAAGAAACGGAAGACAAGGTTAGGCAAATACAGAGTAATTTGAAGATAGCTCAGTCCCGCCAAAAGAGTTATGCGGATAGACGACGGAGACCATTGGTGTTTAACAAAGGAGATTTTGTATATCTGAAAGTATCACCAATGAAGGGAGTTACCCGTTTTGGTGTTAAAGGCAAGTTGGCACCTCGATATATCGGACCATTTCAAATTTTGGAGAGATATGGAAAAGTGGCCTATCGCTTGAAATTACCAGAACATTTATCAGTTGTACATGATGTGTTCCATGTGTCTCAGTTGAAGAAGTGTCTCCGAGTCCCTGAGCAGAATGTTGAAGTTGAAGGAGTGGAACTTGAACCAGATCTGACTTATTCAGAATATCCTATCCGAGTGTTGGATCAGAAAGATCGTGTTACTCGGAGGAGAACAATAAAGTTCTACAAGATACAATGGAATAAACATTCAGAAGAGGAAGCTACTTGGGAATCAGAAGATTACTTGTTAGAAAAGTTTCTAGAGTTTCTTGCGTCATTATAGAATAGAGTACTGTTAGTTAAGCTTGGTTGTTACAAATTGTGTTTTGTAAAGGAACCTCAGTTGTTTTATGGATGAGAATTAGATGTTTTTGGATTAATACATTTCCTTTTCCATTACTTACCCTATGGCTTTGAATCTCGGGGCGAGATTTCTTTTAGGGGGAAGGATTGTAACACCCCGGGTGTTTAAATATTAAAAACAGGACATATCATCATATGCATTGCAAGGCATTGGTCATATTGCAAATTTTGTTATGCATTCACTAAAACAAGTTTACATTTATGTTATAAGCATTGCTTGGTATTGTTAGAATCAAGTTTGAAATCTTTGTATTGATTTGAAATTCCGAAAACCCTGATTTTCAATATTTAAATCCGACCCTGAAAACCCATTTCAAAATTGAAGCACATTTTGGGGTTGAGTCTTAAAGCAAAGTTGTAGAGCTTGTTGAGTTGTACAAAGTTTGTTTTTGGAGTTTTTCAAGTTGTTTAGTAAAATTTGAAGTTATTTAAAAAGGCGAAATTCCTTAAATATCCCCGCTTTGAATTCAAAAGTTCATTTCAAAATGTAGGCCGAATTTGGGTATGGTTTCAAAATCAAAGTTGTAGAAATTTTGATTTTGAACAACTTTTGTTTTTGGAGATTTTTGAGTTGTTATGAAAATTTGAGAGTAATTTGTGAAATTTGGTGAATGGCAATTCTGTAATTTCGATGAACAGTGTTCACCGCTTAAGCTACACCGCCGGTGAGCTTCGGTTTGCTTCCAGTCGCGCGTGTGGCCGTCTGGGCGTCACGTTGGTGCGGTGAAGGCTTCCGCATGGCTTCTTTGCACTTCCTTGGTCGCGTTATAAGCCAGCCATCGTCGCCGTTCTTCGCTTTCTTTTCTCCTCTGTTTTTCCAGTCACCGCCGCCGCTGCTCCGTTGAGCCCTCACCGTCGAACCAGCGCCTGCGCCGTCGTGGCATAGCGCTAGATAGATTTGCCTACTCCTTGTGCACCCAGCCAGCTAGCTCTGGTCAATTGATTTCGTGTGAGTTCGCCGTTCGTCGCTTTCTTCCTCGTGGCCGGCAACCTCACCCGAGATTCCGTTCCACCGCGGCCAGCCTACTCCGGTGAGCCGTTGGCCTTGATCGGTGTACCTACGGCTTTGTCTCGATGCTGTGGTGCTTAATCCTGTGTTGCTTGCTCGTTTTGATCACTACAGTCGCCGGTTCTTCCTCACCGACGATCTTTGCTCCGCCGTGATCACCGTGGTCGTCGTCACGCCTCTCTGTTGCTTCTCCGACCTCGCTCCTTGCTTCAACACGTTCGGGGTGAGCTACTGGTGCTTCCTGGATCCTTTGTTTGAGCTCTACTGGTTTCACATCGCCGGCGTAGCGCTGCCGTGCCACCGCGTCCGCCATGGCCGCCGTCGAGCTAGTATAGGGCCGTAATCGGTACAGATAGGGACGTCAATCGATACGCCTAGTCTTGGTGATCGTTTTGGTACTTTGGCCGTCGCCGTTGGACTCACCGTCGGCGAAGAATCGTCGGTCAGAGCCGTCGCTGCCGTGGTCAACGTCGAAGGTTGAAGATGACAGGTGGGGTCATGGTGTCAGTGACTCAGCGTTCAAAATGATTTTTCTGTTTTTCACATTTAAATGAATAGTGTCTATTTTTGTTATTTTTGAGTAGATTTATTTAGAGCTCCAAAAATTCTGAAAATTTTTGTGTGACTTCTCTATGATGTGTATTATTTAAGAACAATATGAACTGTTGATTTTCAGTACTTTTTGAATGTAATAAAAATTGCTCAATTAATTAATAAATGAGTTTCCAGGATTTTTCTAGGCTTATTTATGTATTCAAAAATTATGAAAATTATTTTGTCACTTAGTTATCGTGTGATGAACATATACAAAAATTTTGAGGTCAATTGGAACAAGTTGATTTATTTCATAATTATTAATTAATTAATTAATTCATAAAAGCAAATAGTAACCTTTATTGATTTAGGTTTTGTTTGAGTTTTTGATTAAGTGATGTCCTTGGGTCATTAGTTGGTGATGATCCTTGGCAATTGTTGTGAGTGTTGCGAAAATGGTTTAGTTAGTTTAACTTGTAACTGTACCGCGAAGGAAAGTTGTATTCAAGTTGTTAATTTTGTATCCATCATCGAGCATCATGTTTCGTATTCTGCGTCATGTTAAACATGGCATTGTTACTACGTGTAGTGAACGAAGGTGAAAACGTGGTAGTTAATCAAGTGGTTGAGGTGGTTGATCCGTCTGTGGAGGTTGGTGTTGATATCGGTGGAACGACTCCGGACCTAGACTTTTTCGTCAAAGAAGGCAAGCCCCGGATGCATAAAACCCTACCTTGTATTTTACAAATTGATTTCGCTTTTGCTTCTTTTTACTGCATTAAGTGATTAGGAGTCAAGTGAAAACCAAATTGGTACATTACCAACCTTGTTATTCCATATTTACCATATTACCAGTTTTAAATTCGTATATGCCAGTTTTGCTTAGCTATGCTTAGAACGGTGAAAGTCGGATGATTACCTGTCATCTGTAAGTTTTAATTGGAACTTTGGTTAATTATGTTAACATGTGATATGGGATTGTGGAGTAATAAATCTAGACCGGGCGGACTCGGTGTGTGTGAGCCACAGGACATGGAGGTCTTGTGAGCAGGTTCTTTCCGCCTGTGTCGATTAAGGTCCGTCCATTGTTGAATTGCATGAGGTGAGACTTTGTAGTACTAACCACATACTCCGGTAAGCCTTAACTTGGCTATTCTATTACGAGAATGGCTACTCACGCACTAGGAGTGGAGAGATGGCGGGAATAGCGTGTACCCAGGTGGCAATGGGCTGGATTGGTGGAGTACTGTATTCTCGGGTGGCGTGGACCCGTTCTTGTTTTAGAGGACCTGAGGGTAGGTTGGTATATGTAGGTCGGGGACCTGCATATGTCGTGTGGTCTGGAATTCCCAGCTGGGTTATAATCGGTTCGAATCGTCGTTGCTCCTCGGTTATGGAGACTCAACTCACTGTTCATCATCGTAGTAATTAATAACTGGAACTTGAGGATGGTATGAGAAAGTGTTGGATACGAAGTTTCATGATCTCAATACGGATCATGTCAGCTTTGTATATGATCTTATGAAGTTTTAAATGTTGATATAAAGAATTTTTGTTAAAAAGCTTTTACACAAAAGAACCTTGATTATTGCTAAAGCCATACCTTGAATCCCATGAGCCTGCATTCCTACGTTCTTTTAAATTCTTATTTCGGTTAAGTCTTGTTGAGTACTTTTGTACTCAGGGTTCGTTGACCCTTGTTGCAGGTGAGGCTCATGAGCAGATCTGTTTTGGATCGTGCTGCATGACTGTTGTTCAGTGCGATGACGATAATTAAATATATGGCCCTTGGGCAGGGCAGCTTATGTTGTGTGTTTTGTAATATATTATAATGCCACTCCACTACTTTGGTTTGTATTAATATCAAACTTAGTTGTATGGTTTGAAACAAATGGTTTGTAAACTATGTTATTGTAAGACTTCCGTTGTTTTTACTCTGATGTATCTATTTGAATAAACTGTTGTAATACTGCAATGACTCTGTAATGTGATCCTGCTCGGAAATCATGGATGATTCGGGGTTCCCCGAGGACACCCGACAGTCTTCTTAAGTTACCGGGAACGTATGCATAGATGTCAAAGGTCGTTGGATAGTGACACGTGCATGTGGGCCCTATAATTTATGAGGTTCTGCCACATATTGGTAGTAGTTGGATGCCATTGAGTAGTGGGATTGCACTGCTCTCCTCTTATTTGCATGTATTAGATAAAATTTGTTGAACTTGCAAAAACCATGCTGCGACGAGTTGATACGAGCAAGTCTCGTTTTTCCTCATTTTTCTGTGATGCTTGTTACTGTGTTGTTTACAATTTTATGTTTGGGCCCTGTTTTTAAATCTAGGCCGGCACGTAGGATTGTCCGACCACTGAGAAACAACATAGGCTGGACTTTAGTGCACCATGCAACGTGACATACATTGAATGAAACTTTGTTTACTCCTCTGCTAATTTTCCAAAAACAAGGGAACATAGAGCCCCTGAACGAGCACCTCACAAACTTGAAGCACCCCCAATCGAGTATGAAGCCCCTAAACAAGAGAGAACCAGATGATTACAGATCTTCTATTAACACAAGATTTGCAAGAAGATCTGGAATCATCAAGGTCAATCTCCTGTTCAACGACAGCAGCTCACAAAGGATGGAGAAGGAGCACCTCACAAAACTTACAGCAGCATCTCAGTGAGGTGCTTTATATTCCATAATCTTGCTACCTCTGAGGATTGAGGGATGCTGATCTACATCTCGATGCTCCAGTGCAACAAGATTATGGAATCTTAGGCACCTAATCTTGAAGGCCGATGTGTATTTCATTGCTATGATTCACTTTCCTAAGACACGTTTACACGGATGCCTAGAACTCGAGCGAGACGCCGTTTGGTTCCTCGAGAAAGAACCATCACATTGGATGATTCACTTCCCCGAGACACATTTATACGGTACCTGATCCTTCAAGAATGCAGAGTTGCCACCTACATAAACTACTGGCCCTATTTCTTGAGCGCTCTCCGCCTCATCGTAGTCGCGCCTTTGTACTCCGCTCTCCGATGCCATATCTGTTGTCATTCATTGCGCGTGCGTGCTCTGACTCTACTTCTTCCTTGACTACGTCATGATGGATTGGCTCTCGATGGAGTTGGCCATGGACATTGCTAGCCACATCACTGAACAGTCATATGCCCCCATGGACGACCTTGCCAGCCTACGAGCAACCTGCTCGGACATGCGCAAGGTGTGTGGCACCGCCGAAGTTGGCCGGCGCATACCACTACGTCGGGTGTTGCAGCGTCAAGGTTTCTGGGAGTGCTACTACTACTACGATGACTGTCGTGCCCTGCTCACCACCAGGCTAGCCAGCATGGGCAACCTAGAGGCCTGCTTCCTCGCTAGCTTGCGTCCTGTCTTCATGGAAGTCCGTAGGTCATTGTCGCCGCTGATTGAATAGCTTCAGCATACTGCCATGGCAGGCCATAATCTTGGTATGTACGTCTATGCTCTCATGCTCTATAGGTCCAATATTAGTGCGGGCAATGATGACATTGCCCCGCGCCTATTGAGGAAGCTCGAAGGTGCTGACGAAGCGGGGCCAGCTGCACTACCGTGGAAGAACCAGACCTATACACAGTGCTGCCAAGACGTGCACTGGCTGTTGCAAGACATGGTGCCACAGCATGTAGAGCCCATTCTTTGCCCCATTCTTCCTTGGGACGGGCATCAGTGCGCAAGCGTCGGCTGCGACATGCCTGTTGGATTTGACGAATGGGATATGTGGGCTAGGTTCTGCCGCAAGGAGTTTAGGATCTCACGGGAGTGCTATAAGTTATTCACATCCATGTGGTAGATTAATTCTGAATTAGTGCATGTTATGTTGTGTTAAACATCTATGTATATATATCTGGTTGGTGACTTTATTTTAATTTGGCAACAACATCAACTATATATGTATCTCGTTGTTAATATATGAAGTATTTATGTGAATGTCTATGTCAATCTTTGTTGAACTTGCAAGAACCTTGCAGTGATGATGAAGTCTCGCCTCAGTCTAATGTAGAACCGCCGAGCCATTGGTGTTGAAATGTTTTTGCACACATAAGAAAGTCCGACCTCTGTATATTTGAACATGTCTGTCAGTATCCTCCGTAGTTTTTCCTTGTTTTCCTATGATGCTTGTTACTATGTCGTTTACAATTTTAAGTTTGACTGTTTACTTGTGATGCAGAATAGAGGAGCCATTGGTGTTGAAATGATGTTTATCTATTTCTTGTAAGGGTGTCCCCAATGGTTCACACATAGCTAGTCTAGGAAGAATTCCATTGGCTATAAAGGAGAGAGATAAAAAAGCTATTTATAAATTGCCATTGCGGATGCCCTAAACTGTATGCATGGCTCATAGTCCGAGCAGTGTAAGTTTGACCGACCTGGATGCCTGGATTGGACTGCACTGTTGTGACTGCTTGGATTGGACCGCACTGTATACTTCACAGCATGCATACAGAATGTCCGTCCTTTGTATACATAAAGCCTAGCCTCGCTCCCATTATTTCATTCCACCTTGCATTGCGCAAAAAACCCTCGCCTCACCTCGCAAAGTCCTGAACTATGCCTCCCCGTCGCTTGCCACTAAGACCATGCCCATGAAGAGATACTCGAGGAAGGGTCGCCCAGCTTCGATCCCTGCTTCCTCCAGTGTACTGGCTCTCCGCGCATTGGAGAAGGCAGGGCCGATGGTGCACCCTGCTTTGGTGTTGGTGGAGGCGGTGTCGATGTCCAATTGTGGGAGACCAGTGTTCCCGTCGTGCTCCTGCCACTGTCTCCTAGACTGCAATTGCTCTCCCTGTCACCCTCGATGACAACGCTGGTGCCAGCGGCACCAATGGTTCCCTCACCACCGCCACTCCCCGTGTGCTCCACTTCACCGTCATCGTAGGCTGCGTGGCCTCCTCTGTTCTTGCTGGCCCATGTCATGAGCGGATCTCATGTATCCTTGCGCTCCCGCTTGCTGTCCGCCACCCACATGGGACGTACACCATCGACAAGAAGATTGCCCGGCATCATGCGTTGGCAAGGAACCAAGGCTAGATCACCGATGAGGGCAGCCACCGGTGATTCTGTGCCATGCGGCACAGGTTAGATTGGTTGATCATTTGCCATCTAAATCTAATTGCTCTCCCTCTTATCATATGGGCTTGAACTTGTCTTGCATTGTGCAGTGATTCCTCCATGGCAACGCTGCCCCCATCATGGGGCTTCCCACTGGTGGTGCCGGAGAGTCATCCCATCACTGTTTGCCATCACTGAGCCCATCTGTCCCTACACAACCCTCTAGTTCTAAAGTGGGTGAATCTTTAGGCGATAAAAAATATTGTAAGTTATTGAAGTATTACCACGAGGTTCGAGCGTGTTGCGTGTGTCCAGGCTGCACGCCAACATGCTACGTAGTGACTTGGTGGGCGCGCACACTGCACTTGTCATGGCCCAGCAGGAAGCCACGCAGGCACGAAGAGACAAGACGGCTATGGTGTCCGAAGCTGTTCATCAAGTGGTTGCCACAGCGTTAGCCGCTGCCTAGCTTCAGTTTGGTGAGGCAGTGAACGTCCGAGTGGTGGAGCAGGGTTTTCCGCTGGGATCAGAGGACAATAAGATCGATGATCTCATCAAGAGCCTCCGGCCAGCCACCAACGGCATCTTAGCGAAGCTAAACATGGAGCAGATCCTGCACGCCCGCCTCGACCCTTGATCTGTGGGACGTATCAGTAGTACTAGTAGTCATGACTAGGTTTGATCTCTAGGACGCCCTTGCAAATATGTGAACTCTTATTTGCATGCCTATGTGAACTTTGGCTGCACTTTGTATTAGGTGGGTTAAACTCTGTTGAGCAAGGTCTAGACCCTGTTGGTTGCATTTCACTGTAGATTTCTTTCTTTAGAGTTCATACGAGCAAGTCTCTTTTTTCCTCATGTTCCTGTGATGCTTATTACTGTGTTGTTTACAATTTTAAGTTTGGAGCCTATTTTTAAATCTGGGTCAGCGCGTAGGATTGTCCGGCCGCTGGGAAACAACATGGGCTGGACTTTAGTGCACCATGCAATGTGACATACATCAAATGGACATTGTTTACTCCTTTGCTAATTTTCCAAGAACAAGGAAACATAGGGAATGTAGTAAGGTCTGCTAATGAACTCTAGTAGGATGCTACGTCTACCATACAAACACGTATGGACTAATAACACAACTAATTGGCTAATTATTAGAAACTTGGGAGATCGCCTTCTTTATTCCTTCCAATACTTTATTAGGAGTCGTAAAACTTCATGTTTTTGGGAAGAAAATATTGGGTACTCTTAGAGATGCTCTATGCACCCAATCTTGAAGAATGAGCACCTAGCAAACTTGAAGCACCCTTAATCGAGTATGGAGCTCCAAAATAGGAGAGAACCAGTTGATTACAGATCTTCTGTTAACACAAGATCTACAATCATCAAGGTCAAGCTCCTGTTCAACGGTAGCACCTCACAAAGGATGGAGAAGGCGCACCTCGCAAAACTTGCACCAGCATCTCAGTGAGGTGCTTTATATTCTATAATCTTGCTACCTCTGAGGATCAAGGGATGCAGATCTACATCTTAATGCTCAAATGCAACAAGATTATGAAATCTAAAGCACCCAATCTTGAAGGCCTTCTCCATCTTGAACCTCTCATGGGCTCTAGGCCATGAGAGGTGCAAGGAAGAAGACAAAGCACCTCTATGCGATGAAGAAAGATGATTGCCTCACCAGTGTGTGGATTGAAGAGTGTGTGGATTGAGCCCAACAGTGCATCCAGACCTAGGTTAAATAGGCCAGCCGAAGATGGAGAAGTGCAAGTAATGGTGATGCAAGTAGTTGGGAATTAACTCACGGTGACTTCACCGCCGATAGACCAAATCTAACCAGGCCGATAGACCAAATATGACTAAGCCGGACACATCTCACTCTTCAATCTACCCCTCGACTGCTATGACTACTTAGATTAGAATCAAATAGGTACAAAAAAGACTTATCACAACTGCACTAGGCATTCAAGCCTCAAGCGTGTCAGAAGCTCTTTTTCTTGAATCACTTCTTATGTCCAGCTTTCCTACCACATTCGCTTCTGTGTCAGAACCTCCTAAGAAATCAGGCCCACGTGCACCTATCGATGTCTCAACAGACCTCTGATGGCGTACACGAGTTCCCAATAACTTAATAGGTCTGTCAGGTGTCCTCGGGAAACCTGAATCATCCACGAATCTTTTTCAAACAGGATCCCAATCACAGACATTGCAGATTACAACAGTTTTCGATATACATACCAGAGATTGTAAAGCGGAAGACTTAAGTTTTAATATTACAAACCAGTTGTTTCAAACTTACAAAACCATAAGTGTCATACAACCATAGTAGCGGGATAATATTACATTAACATTATTTATTTCACACAAACTAGTGCCTTGTCCAAAGGCCATTCATCATTCCTCATCGTCATCGACTTCAAACACTGACATGTAGCAGGGACCAAAACAAGCCTGCGCATGCGACTCACCTGCAACAAGGGTTAACAAACCCTGAGTACAAAAGTACTCAACAAGACTGACCCGACGAAAAAGGGGGTGAAGGACTTTAGAGATGCAGGTGTTGGGTCAAGGTAAGGATGTAGCAAGATTCAAAAGTTCTTTGCCAAAAGCTTACTATTCTTGATCCTATTTTCGAGTTTTACCCCTAAGTACTTTAGTTCATTATCTCAAACTAAGTGTTCATATCCCATATTCCAATCCTTCTCATTCCATTCTTTTTCTCATGTTTTAGTAATTCACCAGTCCTGCATTGCTTCTATAATGAATCGAGTCTCCATATCCGTGGAGCACCGGCAATTCGAATTGATTCAAGTCCCAGCTGGGGATTCCTTATCACACGACATATGTAGAACTTAATCTTGCATATACCAACCTCGCTACCGGATCCTCCCATACTAAGCCGTCTCCACGCCACCCGAGAGCACAGCACACCTCAAATCCAGCCACATTCCAGCCACGAGGGTACACGCTACTCCCGCCATCTCTCCACTCCCAGTGTGTGGGCATTCGTCTTAGTATCGGATTAGCCAAAGTAGGCTTACCGGAGTATGTGACCAGTACTACAAAGTGTCTCGTTCAGAAGATCCACAATGAGTGGCCTTTAAGCGACATAGTCGGCAACATTACCCAACATTCAAGATAAGTCACCCGACTAGTCTCTAGTTCATTCTATCTTCTTTGGCCAGTATGCCATTTTTGATTGTATCGAAACTTTTACTTTGAAAGCCTACCATAAAGCATACTAAGCAGTTCTACGCCTATGTAAATGAAATCATCTTCAAGGATGGTAAACAATTAACAAGGTAGGCAATGCATCAAGTAGGTAACATTTGAATTAATCCACTTAATGCAATAAGTAACATAGGTGATAAACTTTTCAAAGTAAATAAGGTAATGGTTTAATGCATAAACCGGGGCTTGCCTTCGTTGACGATCTCGGGTTCCAGATCAGTACCACAAATATCAAATCCCGAGACAACCGAGGATTCTTCCACAACTTGCTCAACTAGAATCGGTTCACTCTCGGATTCTACATGAAATAATAACATATGCTTCAACATGATGATAATGTAAACATGATGCTTTCATGGTGCATGAAATGTAATAACACCTTGAGTACAACTTTCCTTCACGGTACAATTGCAAGCCAACAAAACCAACTTGCAATTCTATCATCAAGGACCACACAAAAATTATTACTAAGTGACTTCACCAAATTGATCTTGAAACCCTACTGATCACAAAACCTGACCAAAACAAGATCAAACCCTAAACCTAACACTAGGGTTTGCTTTTATTCATTTTTGAATTAATTTGGAATTAAGCTCAAAATGAACTTGTTCCAAATGACCTCAAAATTTTATGTAAGGTTCCTCATGACAAATTAGTGTACCAAAATAAATTTCATAATTTTTGGAGTTATACAGTGACCTACAAAAATTATGGAAATTGCATTTATCAATTAATTGACTGAATTTTTGAACATTAAACATTTATTCAAATTTCAAGTTTCATATTTTTAAACTATAATAGAACATGTACAGAAGCTACACACAAATTTTCAGAATTTTTGAAGCTGTAATTATTTTCTTATGATTTTCCAAAGTTGCTGCACTATTCACAATCTAGAAAAAATACCAAAGCCTCACTGTTCTCTCTCTCTCTCTCTCTCTCACTGACAGCCAGGCCCCGCTCGTCAGTGACACAGACACAGGACCCGCTCGACCAAAACGTGCCGACGGTGAGACTCCGGCGAGGCGGACTGCACCATAACAATCTACACCACCCCGCGAACCTATCCCAACCCTCAGAACAGTAGCAGGCGCACCGGAGAAAGCTCCACGCCGGCCATGATGGCCACGGACACGGCGGCGAGATACTCTCCGATGACTGGGCTCCGACAGGGGAAACGAGCAAGCTTACAAACAACAAGATGACACGGGGAAGCTAAACCACAAGACGAATCGATGAGAGACTCACCGGAGTGGGTTGACCACGGTGAGATGATCGTGGCGGAGCTCCGGCCGGTCACGGGGAAGAACGCGTCGCGCTGGGCGATTCTGGCCAACCCAAATGATGCGAGCAAGCTAAAGAGGAGCGCAAGGTCGAAGCGATCACACCGGTGTAGCTAGGCACGACGGACACGGTTCGACGATGGCTATGGTGAGCGGCGGAGCTGAGCGGTGGTGGAACAAAGCAGAGAGGAAAGGAAGGACGACGGCGGTGGTTGCTCCTATTTATAGAAGGGACAGAGGCGTCCGGCGTCGATAGCTCACGAACGAGGTCACCACGGAGACGGCAGCGTGTCACCGCGCGAGAAAGCGGCGGACATGGTCGGCGGCAAGCAGCTGCGTGGCGCCGGCGGCTTCAATTTGATTTTTCTAATTATTTACAGAATTGCCACTGCGTTTATTTTGCAAATTACTCACACAATTTCTAAAGAAGTTGAAAATCTCAAAAAATGAAAGTTGCTCTACTTTTCAAACTCTACAACTTTGCTTCAATGAGCATTTGAATCATTTCAAAATTACTCTAAATTTTATATGTAAACTTTAAAAACTTTGAATACCAAAGTTGATCCTTATAAAATAAGCTTCAACTTTTCTTTTTGTCACACCCCCAAATTCCAAATGGATTTTGAAATAGACAAAAGGGGCAAAAAGGACTTTTATAATTTGAATTTGAATTCAATTTGATTTGTTCGTCTTTTTACTTAATTATGGTTTTTGACCAATTACATGGCCCATTAGGGTTATTTGAGTCAAATGACACATGGTCTCACATGATCACATGAAATTTGACCCTTGTGGTCATGATTTTCATTCAGAGTTTTGAATCACATTACATCACATAAAATAACAACTTATGAAATAAAGCTTATTTAGTGAATGCATTCAAAATTTCCTACTTTATGAATGCTTTGCAATGCATATGATGACATGTCAAGTTTTAATGCTAGGTCAAAACACCAGAGGTGTTACAGCTTCACTCTAATATGTTACTGCGCTCATATGAAAGTCTGATGCGGCACATTTTATCTCATCGGACACTATACATTACTGAGCCATGAGTAAAACTATTGCCTACGAAGTACACTCGGTCAATTTGTATCAGTTGTAGTAGTAGTCATGACTCATGAGTGGTTTTGATCTGTGTTGAACCCAAATCATCTTATTTTCATGTATTTGATAAGATTTGTTGAATTTGCAAGAACCATGCATCAAAGATTATTTTTATTCAGAATTTTTATACTTCATAGGATCACACAAGGTCCGGTCATCTAAAATCTTGACTACCCAAATGATGTGCTCCTACATTCCCACATAGGCTCGCACGCATGGGTGGCGTCAGCAGCCTGCTATAGCAGGGGACATCACCTTCTAGCCCATCGCATTGACATGACAGGGTGAAGCCCCACCGCCCACCCACAGAAACATCTCGGTCGTGGGGTGGTCGACAGCCCCCAAACTTTAGCAGCAGAGACAAGGGGCAAGAGGGAAAGTTATACACCTGCTGCCTTCTCTCTCTAGAGCTCCTGATTCTATCCTAAAGCTTTTGCCTTCCATCCTACTGTGCCACCGACGCCTCCTGCCAGGACCATGGCGGAGCCAACAAGGTCATCTGTTGATGGGGAGGCCTCGAAGGCCTTCCACGCTGGCAATCCTCCACCGACAGAGGGACCTCTCGTCATCGTGGTCTCTCATCCGCTAGTTCCCCCTTTGGAGGTGGATCATCACCGTACCGCTGTTCATATTGTTTATCTTCATTTAACTAGAGTATGTGAGCAATGTTCATACTAGTATTTGTGTTCATGCTATTTAATTTAACTAGTATTTAGAATTTGCCTACTATCTCAATAGGTGAACGTGGGCATGACGGCATCCCGAGCCTTGTTGGCCCTAGAGCCTAGTTCTTTATTCATGGTCGTGCTCGAAAAGCGGCCTCGCGAGGCATCCCCTGATGGAGGCAGCCGCCCGTGATTCTGTGCCATGTTGCGTCAGTCAGTTTGGTAAAAGTCATTTGCCTTCTCAATTAGATTGCTCTCCCCCTTATCCTATATGGGCTTGAGCTTGGCTTGCATTGTGTAGCGCTTCCTCCATGGCGGTGCCATCCCTGGTCTTGGGGCATTCCCCCGGTGGTGTCGGACAGTCGTCCTGTCGCCGCTTACCACCACCGATCCCCTCTATCCCCACACAGTCCTCTGGTTCTAAAGTGGACAAATCATCAGAAGAGCGTGAATCCTCAAACGACGTAGACTACCATCAATTATTGAAGGATTACCATGAGGTCCAAGCTGTTTTGTCAGCAACCAGGCTGAACGCCGAGATGCTGCGCGTTGAGCTGGACGCCTCGCATGATGCACTTCAAGCTTCCATAACTGAGTTCTCCAAGGTGCGAGTTGACTAGGAGATCCTCATGGAGTAGGGCCATAACATGATGAACCTTCTTGTAGAACTGAGGACGTGGATCGAGACCCTACAACTGTTCGTGCAAGCCGCCTATAACGTGGGCTTCCCCATGGATAATCTATTCACCGAGGAGCCATTCCGAGCCCTGCCAGCCCTCCTTCAAGCCATGGTGACTGAAGCCATTAGTTAGGGGGCTGCCACGGTGCTGGTTGCTGCCCAGCTTTAGATTGGCACTGCGGTGAACGTCCGGGTGGCAGAGCGGTGTTTTTCGCTGGAATCGAAGGATGATGACATCGTCGATCTGGCTGAGAGTTTCGAGTCGACCGCCAACGCCGTCTTAGCGAAGGTGGATGTGGATGAGATCCTGCATGCCCTCCTCAACCCTTGATCTGTGGGACGTACAAGTAGTACTAGTAGTCATGACTAGGTTTGATCTATGGGATGCCCTTGTAAATATGTGAACTCTTATTTGCATGTATGTCTGTGTGAACTTTTGCTGCACATTATATTAGGTGGGTTAAACTTTGTTGAGCATGTGAAATGTCCTAATGTCTAGAGGGGGGTTAATAGCCTATAAAAATTTCTACAACAACATTAAGCAAAGCAGTTAGACAATAATGAGGCAAAGCGAATGTTGCACTAGCCTACTAAAAATGCAAGCCACCTATCACAATTCTAGTTGCTATAGTCTCTAAGCACACAAAGCCTATGTTACTTTACTAAGTTAGTGAGCTCTCAAAGACTAACTAAAGAGCCTCATTAACCACACTAGACCGACACAAGATAGCTCTCAAAACTAATTACACTAAAGAACATAGCAACAATAAGAATGTAAATACAAGAGAGGGGATATGATGTTTATACCGCCGTGTCGAGGAATGAACCAATCATAAGATGATGACAATCAATCACAAATGAATACCAATAAAATCCTGGCGGCAAGATGACACAATGATTTTTCACTGAGGTTCACTTGCTTGATGACAAGCTAGTCCCTATTATGGCAATTCACTCACTCGGAGGTTCACACGCTAATAGGCAACACACGCCTAACCCACAATCGGGTGTCACACAACCAACACAAGATGAGGATCACACAAGCCATGAGCAATCCACTAGAGTACCTTTTGGCTCTCCACCGGGGAAAGGTCAAGAACCCCTCACAATCACCACGATCAGAGCTGGAGACAAGCACCTATCTCTGCTCAATGATCCTCGCTACACCAAGCCATCTAGGTGGCGGCAACCATCAAGAGTAACAGGCAAAATCCATGGTGAAACACAATCACCAAGTGCCTCTAGATGCAAACACTCAAGCAATGCACTTGGATTCACTCCCAATCTCACATAGATGATGAATCAATGATGGAGATAAGTGGGAATGCTTTGGCTAAGCTCACAAGGTTGCTATGTCAATACAAATGGCCAAAGAGTGAGCTAGAGCCGGCCAAACACCTTATATAGGTGTCCCCTCAAAATAGAGCCGTTGGCTCTCTACGGCCTACTTTCATGATGCTACCAGACATGCCGGTCGGTTTGACCCAACGCAGATGCCCTAGCATCTAGTTGCGCATCCGCTACCACGCGTCCCCTGTGTTCAACCATAGCCACGTGATCTCAACGTTCGGTAGCTCTTCTACGCGCGTTAAGTGACAATCGGACGCACGGCCAAGGAGACCGAACACGCCTATCAGTGTTAGTTCCCACACATGCACGGCAAGGCCACGCCAAGACCAAATGCGCCACTCCCCGTAGCTTCCCAGCATCAGGTCACTTCTAGTAAGCATCCAGAGCTATTTTACCATGACCTGACGTGCCCGATCGCGCATGACCGGACGCACGACCGAGTTAGGTCCTCACTGCCTCAGCTGCCAGCCCCACATCAGTGTATATCACCTTTGACAAGACGCAGGCCCTGTGCATCCGGTCATAATTACTGTGCAGAGTCCAGTCGTGAACTAGACAGAGCTCGAGCATGCCACCTTCTCTAAAATTGACCGGACACTCCACCACTGAGTCCGGTCATTTCGACAGCAGCGTCCAGTCACTGAAAATTAGTGAATCCACTTCACCAACTTCTCCACTCTTGTTCAAATGTGCTAACCACCAAGTGTATCACCTTGTGCATGTGTGTTAGCATGTTTCCACAAACATTTTCAAGGGTGTTAGCACTCACTAGAATCTAAATGCATATGCAATAAGTTAGAACATCTAGTGGCACTTTGATAACCGTATTTCGATATGAGTTTCACTCCACTTAATAGTATAGATATCTATCCTAAATATGATCACACTCGCTAAGTGTCTCGATCACCAAAACACAAATCTCCTATGGATATCACCTTTGCCTTAAGCTTTTTGTTTTTCTCTTTCTTCTTTTCCAAGCCGAGCACTTGATCACCATGGCCACACCATCATCATGATCTTCATTTGCTCCACCAATTGGAATGTACTTCCCTATTCTCATGGTCACTAGAGAAAGTAGGTTAGCACTTAGGGTTTCATCAATTCACCAAAACCAAACTAGAGCTTTCAATCTCCCCTTTTTTGGTAATTGATGACAACCCTTTCACAAAGATATGAATTGAAATTCAATTGAATCCATGTTGCTTGCGCAAGCGTATTTACCATATGTAAAAGGATATGGACAAGTTTCATGAACCTTAATTGGTAGCATTAGCTCCCCCTACATATGTGCTAAGAGTTTGGATTGAAAGCTTGCACATATGCAAAGATTTGAGTTGTGGGAGAGTAATGTCTACAAAATGATGCTAAGGTATAAGAGATGGACCTTTGAAGCGTGATACCAATCGGAGTGCACTAAATATACCATCCTTAGCACCATTGTTAGTTAGATACCACTTGCAAAGACAAGAACTAGATACCTCATGAGATCAATATTAGAATCAAGGTTCTAGTACCACTTGTGAAAGCAAAGCAAGGCATATCTAACTATCACCTATGCTTGCTAGTTTTTCATTTCATCATACAAACCTACAAGTACAATACACCACACAAGCATGTATATTTAATTTAAAATATTCAAATGCAAGCAAGCATATGTGAATGCACATTCAAATACATCAAAAAAAATTATGAGCTTGCTCCCCCTACTTGTGTGCTCAAATTTTAATTGATCCCCTTACTTTCATATTTCTCTCCCTTTGTCATCTTTTCTATATCTTTGTTTCTCTCCCCCTATCTTTGTGAATTACTTCTCCCCCTTTGTGATCAATGAACCAAATTTGGTTCAATCTAGAGCACTTGCCAAAGATATTTAACTCGGTTTGATCGAAGGACAAGCTTCTTCACACCTCGTTTCAAGGGTTATCTTGACTATGTTGAGTTAAACACTTATAGCTCATTTTCTAGATCAAACACTAGGTTCACAAGGCCACAAACATGTCATATGCTACCACTAGATCAAGTCAAGCATAGAAGCAATAGTGGTACTATACAAGCATCAAATTCTTTTGATTTTCACGAATGTGCCTATTTAACATGAGGAAT
This sequence comes from Miscanthus lutarioriparius, assembly GCA_904845875.1. Classification (NCBI taxonomy): domain Eukaryota; kingdom Viridiplantae; phylum Streptophyta; class Magnoliopsida; order Poales; family Poaceae; genus Miscanthus; species Miscanthus lutarioriparius. Next base: position 46,129,749 of record CAJGYO010000001.1, read on the forward strand.
GACTAGATGCACTAAACAAGTCCTTAGCAAAGAATGTATGCATGCCAATATACTTTTACCTTGGTTGCTCGAAGGAGAGGCATGTCATATAAGTGGGGGTGCATCAACATATATTTGAGAAATCCAATATGTTCAACTCATTCCTAAGCTTGCAAAACCTTTTCTCATCCAATGGCTTGGTGAATATATCGGCAAGTTGATCTTCGGTGCCCACACTCGCAATGTAAATGTCCTCCCTTTTTATTGATGATCTCTTATGAAATGGTGGCGGACATAAATGTGCTTTTTTCTTGCATGTTGAACCAGATTGTTGGTTAGCTTGATTGCACTCTCATTGTCACATAGCAATAGCACTTTGTTGAACTTGATTCCAAAGTCATTCAATGTGGCCATCATCCAAAGAATTTGTGCACAACAACTACCGGCAGATATGTATTCGGCTTCAGCGGTTGATAATGCAACACTATTTTGCTTCTTTGAGGACTATGAAACAAGTGATTTTCCCAATAATTGACAAGTGCTCAAGGTGCTTTTTATTTCAACCTTGCATCCTGCATAGTCGAAGTCAGAATATCCAACAAGTTTAAACTTTGCTCCTTTGGGATACCACAAACCAATATTTTGTGCATGCTTGAAGTACCTCAATATTCTCTTTGTAGCCTTCAAGTGACTTTCTCTTGGTGAGGCTTGAAATCTTGCACACATGTAGACACTAAACATGACATCCAGCCTTGATATAGTCACATAGAGTAGGCTTCTAATCATAGACCGATACAACTTTTGATCCACCATGTTGCCACTTGCATCACTATCCAAAGTGTCATTTGTTCCCACTGGTGTACTAATGGCTTTGCTTTCATTCACGCCAAACTTCTTGAGCATGTCTTTGATGTACTTGCCTTGACTTATAAATGTACCATTCTTCAATTGCTTGATTTGAAGACCAAGGAAGTTACTCAACTCTCTAATCATGGACATCTCAAACTCATTAGCCATCATCTTCCCAAACTCTTTACAAAAGTCTTGATTGGTTGACCCAAATATGATGTCATCAACATAGATTTGCAACACAAACAAGTCCTTCCCAATCTTGTTGGTGAAAAGAGTGGTATCAACCTTGCCCATCATGAACCCTTTAGAGAGTAGGAAATCCCTCAACCTCTCGTACCATGCTCTAGGTGCTTGCTTTAAGCCATATAATGCCTTCTTCAATTTATATACATGGTTGGGTTTCTTGTCATCTTCAAAACCGGGAGGTTGCTCAACATAAACTTCTTCATTGATGTAGCTATTTGGAAATGCACTCTTGACATCCATTTGATAGAGCTTGATGTCGTGGGCACAAGCCTAAGCTAGTAAGATTCTAATTGCTTCCAATCTAGCAGCCAGGGCATATGTTTCTATAAAGTCAAGACCCTCAACTTAAGTCTAACCTTGTGCTATCAATCTTTCTTTGTTCCTTACTACTATCACATCTTGATCTTGCTTGTTTCTATAGACCCATTTGGTTCCAATCACATTGTGGTTCTTTGGTCTCTCAACTAATTCCCATACTTAATTTCTTGTGAAGTTGTTCAATTATTCATGCATAGCATTCACCCAATCAACATCCATCAATGCTTCTTCTATCTTCTTTGGTTCTATGGATGTCACAAATGAGAAATGCTCACAAAATAAAGCCAATCTTGATCTTGTTTGTACACCTATATAAATATCTCTAATTATAGTGTTCAATGGATGATCTCTTGCAATATTGGTTGGTTGGTGTATTGGAACATTTCTTGCACTAGCTTGCTCATTTGGTTGAGATGATGTACTAGCCACTTATTGATCTTGCACATTGCCATGAGAGCCACTTGTGCTTGCTTGATTAGTGTCAACTTGCACATTTGAGTTAGAGAGCACTTGCACTTGATCATCTTCTTCATCATTTACTTACCCAGGCCTTAATTCACCAACATCCATGTTCTTCATGGCATCTGAAAGTTGAATGGCTCTAATATCTTCCAAGTTCTCATTCTCATCTTGGGAACCCTTGGTTTCATCAAATTCCACATCATGAACTTCCTTAAAAGTACCACTTGCCAAATTCCAAACTCTATATGCTTTGCTTGTGGTTGAGTATCCAAGTAAGAATCCTTCATCACATTTCTTGTCAAACTTGCTCAATCTAGTGCCTTTCTTCAAGATATAGCATTTGCAACCAAAGACCCAAAAATATGCAATATTGGGCTTTCTACCATTCAAGAGCTCATATGGTGTCTTCTCTTTTAATGGGTGACAATACAAGCGGTTGCTACAATAACAAGCCATGTTGATAGCTTTGGCCCAAAAGGATTGACTCACATTGTACTCACTCAACATTGATCTTGCCATGTCAATCAAGGTTCTATTCTTCCTCTTAATAAGGCCATTTGATTGTGGAGTGTACTTGGCCGAGAATTGATGTCTAGTTCCAAAATCAACACACAACTCATCAATTCTTGTGTTCTTGAACTCACTACCATTGTCACTTCTAACTCTCTTGATGGTTGTTTCAAACTCATTGTGTATGCCTTTGACAAATGATTTGAATGTTTCAAACACATCACTCTTGTACACTAGAAAGAATGCCCAAGTGTATCTAGTGTAATCATCCACTATCTATGGGGGTATAACCCTCGATACCCATAGGGCTGCACATGGGTCAAGCTGCTAGGGGAGGCCTAGCCCATGAGACACGCAGGGGCCACACCGCCAGTCGAGGCCCAGCGTGCAAGACGACGTCGCATGAAGTACGATGTAAGTCAATGTGCCTCGCAAGACTGCATGAAGATGCTCGAAGATCTAGGAAATCTGCTTGGAGATGCTAGATTACTGTGACATCTGGAACTTTCTATCTTGTAAACCAATCAGGATAGAAACAACCAATCTGTAACCCTACCCCCAGGCTATATAAGGTGGGTAGGGACCTCCTTGTTTTCATCGGAACACACACAATACAATCCACAAAGACACAAGACGTAGGGTATTATATCAAGCTGATGGTCCAAACCTGTCTAATCGCTGTCTCTCACATTCTGTCACCATCCGATTCCCTCATGTGCACCTGCATCGATTTATCTACTATCGTGGATATACCCCTCGGTAGACTGTCGACTAGATTTTCTCGATAGTGGCACGCCAGGTAGGGGGTGTGCATGCTAAATTCATGGCCAACTAGATGGTCACCTTTTTGAGCTTCAAGGCCCTTCCGAAGCCAGGCTAGATCTTCATGATCGGATCCATGACATGGGTCATTGGCCCTAACGGCAACTTGAGGATCATGGAGGCGGCGCAGGATCACCCTGCACCGACTACGCCAACACCTGTAATGACATCTCTAATCCTAGTGCCCCGCCGCTGGGTTAGGAGATCTATCAACAGTGATGATCTAATCACATCCATCGATCGGGTCACTAACCGCCTAGCGGAATGTCAGCTCCTCATGGATTCGGTCCTAGACCAATCTAGAGTGGGTGATGATTTTCCTTCACTCCAAGATCACCAAGTCGCTACGACCAAGCGACCAGCTCAGCCACACCATTTGAGGAGACCAAATTCCGATATGGTGCTCATGGCTACTCTAGAGGGCGCATGGCACAGCGCCGACCACTTCCCGCTACCGGCCTATGCTTGGCCAACTACAAGGCCCTGATGGAGAACCTGCCGAGGCCCTATTCTTTTTGGCTAGAGGGTGCGAGGTCTGTGTACCAGAACGTCATCCACCAAATCTTCGTCGACTATGTTGAGCGCGACCATGCCACCGATCTCTACATGATCAACCCGACTGACTTCAGTCTGCTTGCGCTCGTGGTCAACATGGTGGCTATTTGCCAGCTTTTGGGTGATTCTGATCTTCCAACTGAGTCTCTCCACAACATTCTGGATGAGACCCCCAACGATTATTCCAAGGGCTCAACCCAGACCATGCTGAGCTGCCCTACTTTCCCTCCAGGGTTCAGGGGCATGATTTTCCACATCAGCCATGACAACATCACCAAGGATGGCGAAACTACTGAAGAGCGCGAAGCTCGTCTGGTGAAGAACACCGATCGCCAATGTCACCGGGATGTAGAAGTAGCCCAAGCGGCCGATGAGGATGGTCACGGCCTATCTCACCATCAACGTAATCTAGAAGAAGCGTTCAACACGGTGGGCAACCAGCCAGTCTACCAGACCCTGAGCACCAATCTCACCATCGCTTTTAACAAGCTTGACAAACTCCCTCACACTCCAGAGGCCAGGAAGGTCTGAGCACATATCATAGCTGCGCAAGTCTAAGTCAATGAGTTCCAAAACGACACCCCATCTTACTCCACCGTGTCAACTCATAGCCGCCGCTCTCACTGTGATGGAGGAGGCTAGCAACACGGTGCCGATGGCCCCTGACATGTGGCCATAGGTCCCTACCTTATAGGGGATCTAGAGGCAACTATGAAGCTCATTCACGCCACGACGACCGCCCGCCACGCCACCAGGGAGGTTGGGGTGGCAACCGTAATCAGGAGGTCAATCAACCCCTCTCCCGTGACCTTTGTGACCACATCAATGCCGGTGTAGATGTCTGTGGCCACATCAAAAATAGCAGGTCTGCACGCTATGAAGTAGAGACGGAACGTCGCTGGCAATTCGATGCCGAACATGAGGGATTTGCTGCCCGTCAATTACCACTCCCTGCTGGCGCATCAGGACTTTGCCCCTTCACCAAACGGCTCCAAGCCATCTAGTGGCCTATTGGTTTCAAGGTTGTTGGTGTTAACACCTATGATAGAAAGGTCAACCCCGCTCAGTGGCTAACTCTATATGAGATTGCTATGAAAGCTGTGGGCGGAGATGAAGACGTCATGGCAAACTATCTTCCTGTCATGCTTAATCAGTCTACAAACAACTAGCTTCTCAGTCTACGGGAGAACTCCATCCAATCTTGGGATGACCTCAAGAAAGTCTTCACTAACAATTACATGGCCGCATGCGAGCAGCCTGGAACCAAGTACGACCTAGAGAAGCTTCATCAGTCCTCTAAGGAGTCCCTGCGTGACTTCATCAGGTGCTTTTCGAAGACCAGAAACTCCGTTCCGAACATCACCGATGCCGAGGCCATCGCTGCCTTCACCAAAGGGCTCCGACACGAGAAGCTCCATGGAAAGCTATACCGCAAGAGGCCCACAACCATCGGCGAATTGATAGAAATAGCAAACAGGTACGCCGACGCCAAAGAAGCTAAATAGGCTACCCGCTCCGCCCACCACCAGCGCTGCAATGATGACCGATGTGAAGACAGGTGCTACGATGACTGTGACCGCCGCCGGGACGATCATGACTACCGCCAAGATGATCATGATCTTCGGTGTGATGACCACCCAGAGAGCTCGAGGGGCAGACAAGGCCGCCGTCGTTGGCCTGATAACTTGATCAACACCACCAATACTTGAGCCAAGCGTACCTACGACACTAACTTTGACAAGCTGCTGGACGGCCCATGCCCTATCCACAAGGATGCCAAGCACACTATGCGAGAGTGTAGAGGCCTAAAGGCAGCGCTCGATGGTGAATCCTCGAAGAAGCCATGGCGTGATGATGATGACACCAAAGACAGTTAGGGTGGAGAACGATGCAAGAACAAGGGCCCAACCTACCAGGACCCCACCAAGACCATCGCCACCATCTTTGGTGGGAGAGCTGTTTCCGAAGACAAGCAGGAGCAGAAGCATGTAGCCCGACACATCATGTCGGTCGCTACATATGACGGCCCTGTCGCTGATCCCAAGTACTTCGACTGGTTGGAGCACCCGATCACCTTCTCCAAAGCTGATCAGTGAGACGAACATCCCATATCTAGGGCATTTCCCACTCGTCCTAGATCCCATAATCAAGGACGTGCGCTTCCAGAGGTCCTCATCGATGGAGGGAGCACCCTCAACATCCTCTTCGCTGGATCTATGGAGGAGCTAGGGCTCAAGAAGGAAGACATCACCCCCATGGACTCGTTGTTCTGGAGATTCATTCTCGGGAAGGCGTCCCTACCCCTGGGATAGATTACACTTCCGGTTTAGTTCGGCACCACCAAGCATTTTTGCATCGATTACGTCAACTTCCTCGTCGCCAATTTCAACACGGCGTACCATGCCATCCTTGGCCGACCAGCTCTTGCCAAGTTCATGGCCGTGCTGCACTATATGTACCTGGTGCTAAAAATGCCGATAGAGCAGGGGGTCCTCTCCCTGCGCGCCAACCTCGATGTCACCTACAACTATGAGAAGGAAAGCTTCACGCTCGCTAAGGCAACTAACATCTCCATCCACACGCAGGACTGCATCATGACTTTATAGCTGATCTCATCGGAGGACCTGGAGATCCCAACCATGGAGGCTGCCCGAGCATCAACCAAGTCTAAGGAGGTGAAGGAAGTGGCCCTCGTCCCCGGCGACCAGTCCAAGATTTCTCGGATCAAGGCTGGCCTCGAACTAGATCGGGAAGAATGTCAAGGCTTATGTCAAAGACATGCTCGTTAGCTTCCTAAGGGAGCATGTCGACGTGTTCGCATGGAAACTTACGGAAATGCCTGGCGTGCCTCGGGAGCTGATCGAGCACTCCTTAAATGTCTCGGCGACCGCCAAGCCAAAGTTTCAACGATTCGCGTAGGAGAAAAAGGAGGCCATTAGGGTAGAGATAACCTAGCTCTTAGCCATCAGTTTTATTAAAGAGGTGTATCATCCGAAGTGGTTGGCCAACCCGGTTCTTGTAAGAAAAAAGAATAAAGCATGGAGAATGTGAGTTGATTACACCGATCTCAACAAACACTGCCCTAAAGACCCCTTCGGCCTACATCGCATTGATGAGGTCATAGACTCCATGGCTAGCTACGAGCTCCTATGCTTTTTAGATTGCTACTCTGGTTACCACTAGATCGCGTTAGAAGAAGAAGACCAGATCAAGACATCGTTCATTACGCCCTTCGGTGCCTATTGCTACACGACGATGTCCTTTGGGATCAAGAACACGGGTGCGACCTATCAAAGAGCCATCCAGCGCTGCCTCAAGGACCAGATCGGGAAGAATGTCAAGGCTTATGTCGATGATGTGGTGGTCAAGTCTAGGACTGCTGACTCCCTCATCACCGACCTCACCGAAGTTTTCAAAGCCCTAAAAGTATACCAATGGAAGTTGAATCCCCCTAAGTGTATTTTTGGTGTTCCATCCGATATCCTGCTAGGCAACATCATCAGTCGCCACAGCATCGAAGCCAACCCAGAGAAGATAGCGGTGGTGATCAACATGAAGCCACCAACCTACGTCAAGGACGTCCAGAAGCTAACGGGTGCATGGCTGCTTTAAGTCATTTCGTATCTCATCCAGGCAAAAAGGGACTCCCCTTCTTCAAGCTACTCAAGGCTCAAGATAAATTTGTCTGGTCGAAGGACGCTGATAAGGCATTCGCCAAGCTCAAGCGGTTCCTCACCACACCTCTAATCATGACCGCCCCCGAAAAGGATGAAACCTTGCTAATCTACATTGCAGCAACCAACTGGGTAGTCAGCACTACCATTGTTGTTGAACGAGAAGAGGCCGGACATGCAGACATAAGGAAGAGTAACAACATAAGGAAAGAGTAACAACATGTACTCCATCCATACTCCTAACATAAGGAAGATACATCAAATGCAACATGAGATACATCAAATGGAATTTTATTTATTCCTCTACTCGTCGTCGGTATCACTGTCCTCATCCTCATCCTCATCGTTGGTATCAACATCGTCGTCCTCCTCCTCTATAGCCATGAGGCCCTTTTGCTCATCAGCGGTGATGCGGTTGGCCACCTGCTCAACATCGGCACAAACTAGGTTGTGCTAGTGCTTCTTGGTGTTATGGGCCGTGCTGATTCCCTATGTCGCGACGCTAGTGTCAAAGCCATCTATCCGGCTCTAGTAGAAGGCGAGGATGTACTCCGTGTTGTCCATGCAATTCTAGTTCAGGTAGGCTGGCAGTTCTTCTAGGACATCGGCGAGTTGGTGAAAAATGAAGATGTAACTACTCACCTTTTCCTCCCGAGGCAGGTGGAGGGTGCCCAGACCTGGGTTCTATAGCACATGCCTGATCTTCAAGAAAGCCTTACACATGGTGCCAATGGCCCAATTGTCTCTATCTCCAAAGGGATCCACCGGATCTTCATCTTGATTCACCACGGGCATAGCGTCATCCTCCTTCACCACAGGCACGGCGTCATCCCCCTCTCGTGTGCGCTTCACAGAAGGCCCACCCTTCACCATGGCGGTGGCTAAGAGTGAAGTAGGTTTGGACAAGGCAACCGTACGTTCCTGGTGATTTTAGATCTATAGTGGGAATGGGAGGGCTCAGGGAAGGAAGAAAAATAAGTGGAGTTGTGGAAGAGATCACGGCGGTTAATATATCACTACTACAGAGGAGCCATTGGTGTTTTTTTGGAACAAAGAGGAGCCATTGGTGTTGAAATGTTACTACACACACAAGAAAGTCCGACCTCTGTAGATTTGAATGCGTCTGACACACTGCACAGACCTTAGCTTACATTACAAACAAGTTAAAGTTGCTGCAAAATAATGACAACATCCATCCAAGAGGAAATTCACATGTCCATAGACAATCAAACAATATTGATCCATTTAAACATGTCATGACAGAGAGATACATCAAATGCAACTTTATTTACTACTTTGCTAATGACTCCAACTTCGAGAACAGAGGAACATAGGGAAGATAGTAAGGTCTGTCGATGATTTCTGTCAGGATGTCACGTCTACCATACGAAATGTAATGTGTGGGGATGCCATGAACTTTTCTGATGTGCATGTTATATGCAATGACGGCTCTTTCCACCCCAACCCCAACAAAGAAAACTAAATTCCATTCTAGGTGAACTATAACCGTTGTGTAGCATGACTCAAAATCAAAGTAACACATTTATTTCTTAGTCTTTCTAAACAACTTGTGCAGGCTGATAGTATGCTTCAATGTCCATTTATTATTAATATCATAGTCTTCAAGGATCCACATTGAAAGCTTGGACATATTGCGACCACCAACAGTACATTGACACAAGTGACCCTGAGCTTGATGGATGGAGCGTGAAAAACCATGCTGCCCGTTCAGAATTTTCCTCCATGCCATTCCCTCCATATCCACAGCAAGTATAGGACGGCAACCCTCGCAGAACCCAATATAGTGCAGACAATCGTTAAGAAACATAGTTTCTAATTTTAAAAATATCCTCTCAGCCTCCTCTCCCTATTTAGATTCCTTAAAGATCCATGCTGTAGTTTTAGACGAGTAGATGTCCACACCCATGCACTGACCATCCTCCTCCATATATTCAAATACATGAAAGTGCGAGAAGGCTGTAGGATCGAACCCCAATCGAGCCTCATCAACAGAATGGATTCTAGGCGGCAATACCTTCAACTTCTGGGTTGCCGGATTGCAGATGACATAGCGGTATCCATCAGCCCCAAGGTAACAGCATAGGATGAGGCCATTGTAGCAATCTGAGACAACTACATTATTCATGGTGAAGGGCAAGAAGGACAAAGAGGGGTAAACATCGGTGATGTGGGTGAAGTTTTGTTGGCCTTAGATTCCATCTTAGAAGAAGCCAGCCACAGTCTGGGGCACCAACTTATGGTTGTCCGAGATGAGGCATTTCTAGGAGCGATAGACACATTTGCAGCAGAACAAGGAGCGAGTGAGGAGACGATGGAGGATCTCGTCAAAGACATTGTCCATGAGGCTGGCCAGTGCGTTCCTCTTGTTAGGGGCCTCCTCCATTCCATCAGTGTGCGTGCAGTAGGATGAGAGCTTGCTCAGTAATGAGATCACTGAGGAGAAAAATAATCCAACAAAGATCCATCAGTGAAGTCCACAACTCATACCAATGTGCAACTTTAACAACCATTAACAATTTTCATGGTACGACCTCATCTAAATTTAGAGTAGCACCACATAGATATATATAACTCAAACTAGAGTAGTAGTTAATGGAGCTATAACCATTACAATTCTAGCTAAATCAAGTCTAACCATCACACTTACAATCAGTACACGAGCGCAGAGCTTCTTCCATAGGAGACGGACAAAGATTAAGAGGACTACAATTATAACAGTTTTGAAGGACAAAGAGGGTGGAGCAGCTGTTGGGTTTTGAAGATAGAAGTCATCATCATGAGCTAGACATAGCGGTATCCATCAGCTCCAAGGCACCAGCATATGATGAGGCCATTGCAGCAATCTAAGATTGCTACATTGTTCGTGGTGAAGGGCAAGAAGGACAAGAAGGGGTAAACACCGGTGATGTTGGTGAAGTTTCGTTGGCCGTAGATTCCATCGTAGAAGAAGCCGGCCATAGTCTGGGGCATCAACTTATGGTTGTACGAGATGAGGCATTTTCAGGAGTGACAGACACATTTGCAGCAGAACAAGAAGCGGACGAGGAGGCGGTGGAGGATCTCAACAAAGACATCGTCCATGAGGCTGGCCAGTGTGTTCCTCTTGTTGGGGGCCTTCTCCATTTCATTAGTGTGCATGCAGTAGGATGAGAGCTTGCTCAGTAATGAGATCACTAAGGAGGAATATAATCCAACAAAGATCCATTAGTCAAGTCACAACTCATACCAATGTGCAACTTTAACAACCATTAACAATTTTCATGGTATGACCTCATCTAAATTTAGAGTAGCACCACATAGATATATATAACTCAAACTAGAGTAGCAGTTAATGGAGCTATAACCATTATAATTCTAGCTAAATCAAGTCTAACCATCACACTTACAATCAGTACACGAGCTCAGAGCTTCTTCCTGTTTACACCAAAATTTGGGAAGAAAAACGTGGGAACTCGAAGCTTCTAGAATTATGTCATCAAGGAATCGATTGGATGAGAATCGGTATCAGCTGATTTAGATGTAATGTTAGAATCAACAATTTTATGGATGACGTCAACAGACGGCGTCAATGGGCTATACTTGAGTGGCACCAAGGAGACGTGTCGGACTCTACGAATAAGAAAAATTGGGGTCCAAGTTATTATTAAGTTAGGAAGTTTTCTTTTATTCCAAAAATTGTAATGAGTCCTATTTGAGTAGGATTCATGTTTAGGTTCTAGGTATAAGTATTAGACCCTGGTTATTATAAAAAGGGATGAACATTCAATCAGTATAATCTTTCCGACTTTCGCCATCGCATTAGGAGTAGGAGTACCGTAGATCTTGGCGAGTTTTTTTAGCAAACAGGACTGCATCGACTGATCGACCTCCAGCTTGCTTGTGAGTACCGTCACGACTTGTATTGTGCTTGTAAAACTGCATCAGTTGATTGATCTTTTATGAGCCATAATATAAGTTAGTTATCGATCTGTATCGTAGTTTGTAAGGCTGTATTAGCTGATTGATCCCTTACGAATCATAATATAGATCAAAGTTATCGATTTTATGTTAAATAACTTGTTGTTTAATACAATATCACCAGTTATCGAATCTGATAAGATTAGTAGGATTTTCTTGCTGTTTTCGGTTGATTCACCAGTTATTGATCTTATTATAATTAATGTTTTCTTAATTATAACAAAATCACCTGATTGAAATAGAGATAGATCGGCATTATATCATCTTAATTAGTCGTCTTCTAGTCTGGTCATGCTTTAAACCTTATGATTGATGGCTTAATTCTGCTAGATCGGTTGTTCTATTTCTATTCCAATCAAACATAGTATGCATTCAAAGACATGTTTTAGTCTTGAATAAACTAATTAGTTAATGAGATCTAATCTAATGACACTACCATAGCTGCATCGATCTGGTCGAACCTCACTGGTACGACTTTAGATTAGAAATTATCGATTAGTGGTCTTGTTCATAATCAAGATATGTACTCTATTTATTTGCTATGACTGCATCGGCTATTTTAGCCGATTTGCCTATACTCTCATGCATATAGCATGTTTTTATGAATCTGTCAACATATAGATGGTTTTATAGATTCTTTGACTTTAGTTTGTTATCATTATCATAGCTGCATCGATCCGATCGAACCTCACTGTTGATGATAATAGATTAGATTCAAACTATTTGTAGATTCATTTATATTAGACAGTCGATTTGTTCGCATGTTATATTATTTTCATGGATATGTCGGATATCGACTATTCAGTCGATAGCCTCATTGAATCGGCTATTTAGCCGTACATTTGGAACTATTTGGTGTAACACCGACATGTTCCACCTTAAATTACTGATAAGATTTTCTCTTCTTGTCAATTGCAGGTCAAATTCATTGGCACGTCATTGGGTTTTCAGAATCGACTGGTTCTGTGTTGAAGCCAAGTAGATCTCTGGTCTCGTTCCACTCAGGTCTTCTGACTTGCTATGTGTTGATCACATCGTCACATTTTTGTGTCAACACTTCCATAGGAGACAGACAAAGATTAAGAGGAGTACAATTACAATAGTTTTGAAGGACAAAGAGGGTGGAGCAGTTGTTGGGTTTTGAAGATACAAGTCATCATCATGAGCTAAGGCTAGATTTGAGTTAGTTCTTGACTTGAAGGCAGCTATTCCTTCTTCATAGGAGTTGTACTTTTTATAACAAGCACTATGAAACCTATGAACTTGTCTATGGCAGTCAGGCCAGTTGTAGTAAGTTCTTGGCTCATGGCCATTGAACGCAACATAGCAGGGACAACTCATCTCAAATCTGCACAACCCGAACAGGCTGCCTCAGTTTTCACAAGTAGAATGTTAGTGAACAAGTGGTAGTGATCATCATTGGCATCAGTAGCAACATGTGCAGCTTAGACATTAGTGGCCTCAGTCATGTGAATGATGGACACAAAGCATTGATTTGCTTTCGATGCCTTCATCTTGTTTGGAACCATATGGATATATTGGTTGTCAATAAGGAAAAGACACAGAAAGCAAACATATGAGCTGCATCCTAATACATCCAACAGCCTTGTAGACATCATTGGCATAGAAATGTGGCCTCAAATATGTTATAAGTTCAAAATACCATAAGGACTCACTGGTGGCACTAGAGCATATGAAACAAAAATGTAGAATCAAGCAAGCACTGGATAGAAAAAATAGTTCAAGACAGAAGCGAAGGGCCTGTTTGTTTACCTAGACAGATCTGCAAGTGACACGCGCCAGTAGAAAACCAACCAGTGCCACCTCCTAGTTCTTTTCATCATCATTGGCCTAACCAGAACTAAAATGCTACAATGTTTCTTGTATACCTCATGTTCAAGCAAGGACCAAAATAGTGAAGCGAACAGGAAAAGGCGAGAAAGGAGACCTATGGCTCGGATCTATCACCTCTGCTGCAGCACATGACGGGCATGGATGCCAATGCCACGGTCCACCGGGAGACCCACCGCCTAGCCTCCAAAAGGACACCTGAGCCACCACAGCACACTAGGGATCCTTTGTTACTGCCGCCGCCACAAGTCCAATGGGCATAGATTTGTTTCCACTTGTCGGGGATATATCCAATATATAAGTCAACCTATCCACATAGAGAACATATACTATTCCAAAGACATGTCAACACAACCAGGTGTCTAGCACAATGGTGAAGACGGTCTATTCCTTGCTCTGGGTCATGGTTCGACTCCCAGGTCTTATGATTTTTTAGTTTGAATTTATTAAACCCTGGTGGCAACAAGTGACACGCAAGCTATCGGGTCCCACATGTCAGATGGAGATGGAGAAAGGTCCTATAGGTACACGTGACACATAAGCCGTTAGGTCCCGCAGGTTAGATAGAGAAAGGGTCCACAAGTGACATGCAAGCCGTCGGGTCCCACAGGTCAGATGGAGAAAGGGTCCACAAGTGACACGCAAGTCATCGGGTCCCATAGGTCGAATGGAGATGGAGAAGGGTCCTATAGGTATACGTGACACGTAAGCCATCGGGTCCCACAGGTCGGATGGAGATGGAGAAAGGTGTCGTCGAGTCCCACAAGTCAGAGACGTAACACGCAAGCCGTCGGGTCCCATAGGTCGGATGGAGATGGAGATGGAGAAAGGTGCCATCGGGTCCCACAAGTTGGATGGAGAAGGGTCCACAAGCACAAGTGACACACAAGCCGCTGGGTCCCATAGATCGGATGGAGATGGAGAAAGGCCCCACAAGTACACGTGACATGTAAGCCGTCGGATCCCATAGGTCGGATGGAAAAGGGTCCCACAGGTACACATCGAATGGAGAAAGGATCGAGCGGAGACTTCTATGACGAATTGCAAGCGTCACGGATGAGTAACTGCAAGTCCCATAGGTACACGTCGGATGGAGAAAGTGCCGTATGGAGATCTATGACGAAGCGCCGTCGTTATAGATCGAATATTGTTTGTCACAGATCAATAATTAGTTCAATGACGAAGCCCTATTCGTCATAGTTCTGAATAAGATCATCACAGATGAGTAGGAATAGTCACGCGAGTGATCTGTAATGAAACCCTGTGCTGTTCTATGATGTTTTTTGTGGCAATACCCGATTTCATCATAGATAAAGGGGGTTCGAGGATCGTCACCGATGATCTATGATGAAACCAAAATTTTCTTCATAAAAAGCAATTTTTATGACAGTTTTGGATTTGTCATTAAGATTTTCATCATAGAAATGGATATTTCTAGTAGTGGTCCTACCACTCTCCCGAGCATAAGAGTTGTATCCGGTTTTACTAAGAACGATGGTACATGATGATTAATACTGATTGATAGCAAACACGTATAGATGTAGTAGGGTAGCGAGAGCCCGCCAGTTTTTCATTAAATAGGCATGAGATAACAGTTCTAATTAGTTTACTACCCCATATGTGATACGAACACAACCTGTGTTTGTACGAGTTAAAATTGCATGCATTCAGCCATGGTATAAAGTCTGATTCTAAAGCGTATTAAAGCAATGATGCAAAATATATGTTCTGTCCTGACGCATGGGTATATTTGCTAATATATGCATATAACATGGTGCAAAGGGATAACAAATGACAGAAAATCAAAATAGGGTAAGTGAGGCAAGACAGTGATGTGCCCACAATATGATGTGATCGAGAAAGAGAAATCCTTGGGGTTTTAGGAAGTTCAAAATTAAGGGAAATTAGAGTGAGTAGACCTGAAAACCTGCTATGATCATGCTAATCAGATCAAGGCAAATATATGCATGGTTTATTCGACACTGACCTCATTGGTATGAGTATGGGAGAAGGAGAAGAAACATGCATGGCATCTTAGTATCTTATAGAGCTAATAACGATCTTACAGCAATACAAGGATAGTATTATACTCCCTCTATCCTGAAATATAAGGAATTGAGAGTTCAAAAGTACCAAAATATAAGGTATTTTAGGTGAACAAACGATCCAAAAGGCAATATTTACATACATATCTACCATTAATGTCTATCACCAACCTAAATATAGTAATTAGGGAGGTTATATGTGTCATTTATCTTAGCACATAATATGTCCTAAAGTTACATGGATACCTTATATATATATTAGGACGGAGGGAGTAGTTTACTAAACGAGTGGCACCCTAAAGATACCGAGACTTGTAAACTAAACGTAACTCAACTTATAGGTTAATTAGGTTGTTTTGATACGATGTGTTCATTTGAATTCGAGTTTTTAACTAAACACATGGTGGTTGTACTTTTGGATAGGGGAAATTTTGCTCAAGGACATCATCCTTATATGTAATATGCTGATACACACTGCTAACGCCATGTTTGTTTCAGCTTCCTGAGAGCTTTTGGACCTCAGCTTTGGACCTTCCAAAAGCCAAAAAGCTCCACCAAGCTTTCTGAAACGCAATAGTTAGAGCAAAGTGTTCACATATGGTGTGGAGTTTGATCTCAAAATAAACTGAAACGCAATAGTATAAATCACTAAACCTCGCATAACCATAGAATTAGAGCAGCTAGACAAATTAAAACCTTTAAACCGCAAATCATCGAGAGGTAAGCGCACAAGAAGTTAAATGTTTCATTGCAAAACAAGGATATATTTGTGTTGATGTCGATTCAGGTCTCACCCCAGCAAGGGCTAGCACGCCCGAGGCCACGCGCTGCCTAGCACACAACGGGGGCTTGGGAGGGTTCCAAACAGCAAATACAGCCAGCAAGCTGGCCGTGCGACATAGACACCCATTCTTTAGTCAAAAAGGTTGTGAACATCTCCCGAGAAGACCCGTTGGGGAGGGGGTACAACGAGGTTGTTCTAGGGCCGGCAAGACACCTAGAACGTGAGCACACCCTATCGAGAGATGCACTAAAAATAGGGATTGGAAAAAGCTAAAGGTAGAAGAAGAGAGTAGTAGATTGGTTTTTTGTCGATTGTGTGTGGTTAACCTTAATCGGCTATGACCCTCTAATATATAGAGGGGTGATCTTATTCTAGTAGAGGAACCTTCCAAAGTTACAATCTATAGGTTTCCTACGAGATTTGAGAAGTTTGGATCAAATTTTGGATGAATTGGACTTGGACTGTGAAACTTGGACTCGCTGGTTTGGTTTGTTTTCAACCGGTGAATAGTAAAACCAGCCTGAACGGTTCCTCGCCGATTTTGACCGGATCTCGCTAAATTTTATCAAGTTGTCTAATTTGATCTTTTTGCTTGCAGTTTTCCTAAAGGTAAGATGCCTGAGTTCTCAGGTGATACCTTATCCATTCATGCCTTGATTTTTCCTCCGTCTAGCTAAATCTCAGTCTTACATGCTCATGAGCCAAAGGTGAAGATTGTTGCCTGAACACATAATATATTTCAGGCACTTAAAATATATCTAGTTTCTTTTGCTTGTGTTTGATTTTTTTTTAGTCAGAGGAAAAAAGAAACCGCTGTACTTTTGAAAAAAAAAAACCGATGATTGCAATCGAGAGAGAAAGCACTGATAATCCTTTTTTATATAAGTAGTACAGATAATGCCAAGATGGCTTATTGAAGTCTGGACCCCGAATTAAACAAGATCACAAGAGCATGTCTGCATGCTAGGAGGTTCTATACACTACAGTAATTTCATTATTATTGCTTAATTACACGTTGCTCCAAGCACGCAATTGCTGTCGCCGATAACTACGTCCAGCTGGTTCTCAGTCGGCCGACGCGAAGGATACGAGCTCGCGGGTGTTGGTCCACGACTGCTCGTACACGAAGGCCCCGTACGCGGCCAGCTTCCCGTCGGCGTCCGTGGCGTCGAGGACGAGCCGGTAGTTCATCCCGGACACCACCTGCTGCTCCCCGCTCGTCACCTCGCCGAACCTCAGCCCGTCGTTGGCCAGCCTGACGTGCTCCGTCACCGCCCAGCCGCCCAGCTCCTGGATGTGCGGGTCGCTCACGTTCCTGATCGGGAACCACCCGCCGGCGAGCGGCCGTGCAGGGGCCCCCGCACGCGCCGCGGTGGCAGCGGCGGCAGCGACGAGCAGGAGCAGCGTCGGGAGAAGAGCTCTCGCGGACATGGTTTGGGATGAGGTGCTGCCGTGCGGGGAGGAGGAGGACATATCGGGGCGAACGAAGCGGGACGCTGGGATTTATTGGCGTGGTCATCAGGCGTGGGAGCTGAAATCGACAAGGGCTGTCGGCTGGCGTGGCGTGATCAGCAGGGCCATCTGGGGGAGGGGAGAACCCTGGGTTGGTTTCGGCCGGCACCTCGTGACTTCTTGCATGGCTGTATGCCTGAATCTGTGGTCTGTGCCATATTTATGTTCTGCGTATGTCTATCCGGCGTAGGGGATTGACTTTTGTCGCGTTTCTGGGTTCGAATTTTCAGGGAAAAAGGTGAGGTTTTGTGTCACTGCCGTTGATCGCCCGCGATGCACATAAGGACATTTGTTAGATTACGTAGAATCATCTAGCTCAAGATACACAACATGAGATGGATTGATAAACATACCTTCTCCGGATAAGCTTGTTATATAATATATTCGTTCTAAACTGTAAATCGTAGCTTTTACTATAGTAAAAAAAAAATCAAAACGATCTACATTTTGGAATGGAGGAGCGAGTATTATTCTCCTCTTCTAAAGCTTCTGTAGAGTGCGTATGTCTCTATCCGGCGATTCGTAGAGGATTGACTTCTGTGTCGCGTTTGTTGGTTTGAAGTTCAGGAAAAATGTTGACGTTCAGTCACACTGTCTTTGACCACCCACGATGCATGAGGCTATTAACTTATGAGAAATAAGGTGGTGATGGATAACATGTTATTTTGACGAACCAAACAAAAAAGTGAGGATTATGGACCAAACAAAAAAGTGAGAGCAAGTCTAAGAGACTCTTTACATTTTTTAATTTATAGAAATAGAAATTTTAGTGAAAAATACGGGAGGGGTGTGAGCGGTCCATGCGAACGACGTTCGGCGTGGGCCCCCACGTGGGCGCGGGCAACACAGGGCGGTTGAGCGACATCTGAACGGTGTAGGCCCACGCGTGATGCGTAAAATGGAGGGTGAAAACCGACTGCAGCCACGGGCTTTCGTATGTCCGGGCGCTAGCCGTGCCGACTAGTCAGACACCATGGCTACGAGAGATATCAATGTATGTGTCAGTGTCACGTAGAGATGGGTGCTATCGATGTGCATTTCAAGCACATTTCTCTACTATCTACGTATTTGTCAGAAAATGCAAGCTAGTAGGCTTTTTTTTCGGTAGGCTGGAATCCAAATCTGACATCAACGTCATATGCTGAGTCAATCTTTTGAGCTAAAAAAAAAGTGGTTGGGCTGGTCTAAACATTACCATTAGTCCAACACAGCATCCGGGCGCGTGCGGTTGGGCCGGCGCACGTGTGGTGCACAACAACTTTGGACCCCGTTCGCTGGTCTGAAACTTGGCTAAAACTGGCTGGTTGTGTGTGAGAGAAACACTATAGCGGCTGGTTGATGAACAGTGTTTTGTGAGGAGGAGCAACCGCTGGTCTGAAAAAACCAGACCAGCGAACGCGCCCTTGCTGTCAACCGTGAAACATAGTCATTCGAGATTAGTTTTGCTTATACTACTTACTTAACACACCTAACCCAGACATGCAACATAGTTTGGAATCAATGGATCCATCAAGTTCGTCTGCATCATCCGAGCCAAGCCCCGTTGTGCTGGCAATGAGCTAGTGAAGGTGTGAACTCTGGACCTGGAACACAAGCTGTGGAACGAAGATAAGGTTTTGACCTGCCCTTGGGAAGAGCTCTGGAAGAAGGCCTGCCTTATGAATGATGGGTTGAGGGACAATCAGCCCCTAGAGCCCCAGTACCCTGTTCTGATGCCGGATGGTGCCCTCTGCCTCCTGCTGCCTAAAAGACACCGCGGAAAGTTGGGTATCTGTGTCCAGAGGCCTGATTACATTTGCAGCCTTTTTTTTTGGGAAAAACATTTGCAGCTTTGATACGTTCAACAGGAGTTGTCTGTGGTTTGGACTAGTTCGCAGCTACAATGCACTTAATCCTCCTGTTATCTTGCCTTACAATTTCTTCAAGAATTGCTACCCGGCTCCAAAGAGGAAGCAACCAACACACAAGAGGAAGCTGCCAAGCATCGACAAGCAGATGCTGATGTCCAGCCCTGCACAGTAAGAGGGAGAGGACTAGTGCCTAATAGAACGAAAATGTGACGACATTACTCATTTTTTAGTTGTGGCTTTACTCATTTGGAATGATAGAATCTGTATTACAAATGGGTTATAGTGTCTGGGTTATGAATTATAATGATCTAAGTTGTTTTTATCCTTGGGTTACATGATTTGTGGTCTTTTGAGCACCTATAATCTCCCGTTGGTAGGTTTGAGGTGGATTATAGGATTACAACAATAAGTTAGTTGCATTATTATAATCAAACTAAACCGTGTTTAGATAACCTAAAAAATATTTTATCTAATTACTACCCTTGGATCTAACCGGACCCTAATATCATTGCTAACCTCTAGTATAGGGCCTGTTTGGCACAACTCACAATGTGACCTGTTTTTTTTTTTTTGCCAAACACTATTTTTCAAAACAATTTCATGGGTGAAGTTGTTTTTCTTCTCCTCTCACAAAGGGATGAGTTAGGATGAAGCTGAAAAATGTAGCTTGTCCCACCTTCATCTGCCACTTTGTGGGCCCTACCATGTGTAAAGACTAGCTTTGCCCCGGGTCGCACGTCCTGTTGCTCGTTGTAGCCGTCACAGGCCGCCGCCGCCCTGCACGTGGCCAACACCCGCCTAGCCACCTCTGGCGAGGTTGTTGCGGCCGGACTCGAGCCCGCACAGGATGGGCGCTGCTCGTAGGCCTACCAGCAACCGCTGACGAAGCCTCCCTGGCCGGCATTGGCCGTCGTCCAGGTGCTGTGTGTGTGCTCCTAGGACAACCGCGGCCGCTTGAGTAGGCATGCGTAAGCGCAACCACCGAGATGCACTTCTGGTGGGGCGCGGGCGCGGCCATTGAGCGCCGGGGATGTGGGCATCGCCGTGGGGAGGTGCGGAGCTGGAGCGCGAGACCGGGCCACAACCGCTGCGAGCGCGGAGCCTGGGCGTGGTGCCGGGCACGCCGTCGCCAGGGGACACAACCTGCTGGGTGGCGCGACCATTGTTGATGGTAGTTATCATCTATCAAGAACCGTTAACGTAACTAAAATAAATGCATGGAAATGATCACTAACATAAACTTAGGGGTTTAAACTGACAATCTCCACGAGTTTTGGTAAATCTGTATTTTCAGCAGGGTTTATCCAGAAAACCGTCAAAGTGGATCAAATCGTCAAATTAAATCGCAATTATCCACGATGGAAATAGCACTAGAAGGTTCCAGAAATCACTAGAAGCCATCCCCCCGAAGCAGACTTTGGGAGGATGACAAGTGGGGCCAGCCGGCCCCCTGTCCCCACATGTCAGCCCCAGCTTCGAACGTCGATTCTCCATCGCCTCCTAGATTGCATTTACGTCGTTCTTTCAAGTCGGTTTGATCCAAGGGTCCAGAATTGATGCTCCATCCTATATATATCAGCTCCTGGCCCCCTCCCTAAGGCATCTATCTTCAATTCAATTATCAGATCAGAAATTAGAGTATCGAGAGAAAAGAGAATAAACCTCCAATTCTTCAAGTTCTAGTATAGGCTAGCTAGTAAGGTTCAAGTAGAGTTGGGCTTTCACTCAGGATTCTGGATTCTCCGTCTAGAGGTTGGTAAAGCCATTGTATCCCACTATATTTTATGACTTTATGCTACTTTAATACTATGTTTCTATTTATTATGTTCCTAGTTTGATTTGGTAGTATACTTTGATATAGTCATGATTGATAATGAATTTATGCATATGTTCGCAAAGCGCTTAGCTCAATACTCGAGTGAGTTAAGTGGTCAACATTATGTAAGCGTAGTGCTTAAATATTGTTTACCTACGGATGCACTCTACACTCCGGGCCATATAGTAGATCACGAGTGTGACAGTTTCATTGAGTCCTTTGTAGTTCACTCCCCGTTTGTAGAACAAGTAGAACCCAGTTGCGAAGGAAATCAAGCTCTGTTCTTGATCTTCCTTAGTAATATTCCTTATGCATAGATACAAAGTTAGTTATGCTATAGATGAAAGTGTATATACTAGAGTGTACAAAAGACTTAGTAAATAAGAAATGACTTAGGAATCTTTTCTCTTAATTAATCTTCTGCCTAGCCATACTATATTTATGAGTATCTATTTCTATCTCTAAAATATTATTAATGTCTTACACTTATCATTTATTTATTATTTGGCTTACCCCTGTTAAAGCATGAGAGTTGAGTTAATGATCTTATCATAAGTATATATATTTGTCAATAACTCTAGCCACCCCATCGCTCCTCCCTGTGGAAAATATAAATAACGATACCTGGTATACTCCCGGGTGAAATTCTACAATGGTATATTATCTGTGCGCTTGCGAATACTTAATATATATAAATTTACAAGTGTTCTCAATAATTACCAACAACGCATTTCTGACATCATTGCTAGGAATGACAACTTAGTAAAAGAGTAATGCTAAGAAATGTCAACAAGCATTTCTAATGCCGTTGCCGGGGAGGGGCACAATGCTAAGAGAATTGATCAAATAAATACTTATTGATAAAATCATAACTAAGCACCTTTACTTTAGCAGGCTTACCCTTGTTTATCTTTGTTCATATCTTATACAGGGCATTGCAGGATTGGTTGTGATTCACCAACAATCTCCATCAATCAGAATCAAAATTAATCAAGAGGAAGCTTAACACCAGTTTCTGAAGCTATGGCTCGCAAGACACTACAAGAATTCTCTGCTCCAAGCACTGAGAACATTCGCACTGGACCAACACTCAAAACCAACAACCTTGAGTTTGAGCTCAAGCCAAGTCTCATCAACATGGTGCAAGCTACCCCATTCAGCGGAAAAGCGCATGAAGATGCTAGTGCTCATCTCTAGAATTTCCTAAAGATTAGTAGCACAATCGTTATAAAGGACGTTGCTCAAGATATCATACTACTACTCCTCTTTCTATTCTCACTAGTGGGAAAGGCGAAGTAGTGGTTCTACACCAATAAAGAAAACATCAACACATAGGTAAATTGTTCGAAGGCCTTCCTAGCAAAGTTTTTCCCTATAGGCAAGACCAATGCCTTGAGAGGAAAAATTTTCAACTTCCAATAGCAGAAAGGCGAAACCATTCCGGAAGCATGGGAACATTTTCAAGAATACATTTCAGATTGTCCTCATCAAGGGATGGAAGATTGGTTGCTCATGTAAGGTTTCTACCATGGATTAATTCAAAAAGCTCGTGAACAACTTAATGCGACTGCTGGGGGAGCATTCATGTCACCCTTGAAAAAGCTAAAACTCTTATGCAAAAGATAGCCCGTAATCAAGGCTGGTCTCAATACAATATTCAAGCATACAATAAGGGCGAAGAACTACCAGAAAAGGTGTGTGCACTTTCAACCAAGATGGACGTACTATTGAATTGGCTTGAACAGCGAGCCAATTACAAGAAGGATCGTCAAACTATTCAAGATGTTTATAATGCCCAAAACACATGTGGAGAATATTTGGGGGTTAATTTCTCTGAATATCAAGAGGATGCAAACATTGTCATCAACAATCCACAACAACAGAGACAAGGATGGGGGCAACGACAACAACGGTCAAATTACCAAGATAAGTATCCAGGTAATTACTATAATTCTTCTAATCCTAAACAACCATCCTTGAGAGATCTAATCTTAGAACAGGCTAAGATTAATGAGAATATTTCTTAAAAGCTTGCTTCTAATGATAAGGTCCTAGAAAACATAAATACTAAAATGGATAGTTTTCTTCCGCTATAAAAGACCAACTTAGCTATAATAAAAAGATAGAATTACAGTTAGCCTAGTTAGCCGCTGCTCTGCCTTTTGCCACTAACCTTGAAAAGGTCAACACCATAACCACAAGAGGTGGCAAGTCTACTCGTGATCCGCCATATCCGACAAGGACGAGTAAGGCACCAGCAGCAATATAAGAGGAAGAAAAAGAAGAATCTAAACCACAAGCACACAGGAGATGATGCAAGACTACCATGATACCACCCTCCTACCGTTTCCATGTAGAAATCGAAGGGCTAAAATGGATGAGCAGTTTGGTAAGTTTGTAGAGGTAATTCAAAAATTATATATCAATATTCCTCTGCTAGATGCCATACAGGTACCTACGTATGCGAAGTATCTCATAGGCATTCTGAATAATAAGAGACCATTGTCTACCACTGAAGTAATCAAGTTAACGAAGGAGTGTAGTGCGGCCATCCTCAATACATCACCGGTGAAGAAGTAGGATCCGGGATGTCCCACTATTAATTGTTCGATCAGAAACCAGAATTTTGAGCATGCACTATGCGACCTTGGCGCCAGCGTCAGTGTCATGCCCAAGAATGTTTTCGACAAGCTCAACTACTTAACACTCACGCCAAAATTGATGTGCCTGCAACTAACCGACCAATGAGTTTGCTACCCTATAGGAATCGCTAAAAATATTCCGTTATAAATAAGAAACTTCTTTGTTCCAGTAGATTTTATAGTGCTTGACATGTAGGAAGACATGAAGACACCTCTCATTCTTGGGAGACCTTTCCTAAGCACTACAAATACACACATTGATGTTGGAGCTAGAGAAATCAAATTCCATATTAATGAGAAGGAAGAGCGATTCGCCTGTAAGCCAAGACCGAAACAATGCTCTAAATTAGAGTGGCAAGAGAATCTAGTGCAACCATCAGGGTCTCCATCTCCGGAGCCGACTGATGCACCCAAAGAATGAATAAAAACTAGAGAAGTCCGGTTCGGCGGACTTAAAATTATGAACCCTCGTCGAGAGGTAAAATCGGTAGTTCTCCATATTTACTTTTTACTTTTACCTTAGCATATTTATTTTTCTACATTTGCATTGCATTTGGAAAAATAAAGTAAAAATCTTTTCACCATGGCATTATAAAATTTGAACCCCATGTAAATAATCTTTATGGAGTGTAAAACGCTGCAAGGATATTTACCATGGAGGCGTAAAATTTTAAAAATACCATCCATTCATCTTTTTATGTTTCATAGTATCATAAAATATTTTTGCATTGCATATATATACATGTGTATATGGTAGAAATATAGGCAACCGGGAACCACAGGAGATGCTTGGGACCCACTCAACTACCACCCATCACTTCCATCACCATCTCCACTCTCCACCGGCTATTTCTGAGTGCATCTCCACTGAAAGAGCAGATATTTTACTTAAGCACGAAGCAAGGCACCATCTGGTGGAGACCCAACCCAAGAGGGCCCAAGGGGGGCTGGCCGACCCCACCACTTGGTTGGTTAGTCTGCTGCTGCGCCACCTATAAATGGCCACCCTTCTTGGTTGCTCTTGGCCTCAAACACATTCACAATCTAGCCTCCCAAGTTTGAAATTCCAAACTCCAAGTTCCTTAGAAGAAGTATTGTTGGAATTAGGAAGAGTGAGAAAGGCTCTTAGCAGCAGGCTCCGAGTGAGCACTAGCAAGAAGGGAACTTCCACAACTACCAGCCACAGTACTATGAAGAAGTCTCAAATGGCCACCAGAGAGGATGTATGTCTTTCTCTGCCCATGGCTATCATGATCAGCAGATGGGCTACCTTGACCAGCAGATGGATCATTCCCACCTCGACACTAGGCTGACCACCATTGAAGAAACACAACAGGACATTCACAACACCTTGCACCAGCACTCTCAGTGGCAGGCGAACATGGGAGACGCCATCACCAACATCCAGCAGAACTAGCAGCATGATAATGAGAACTGGAACTACTTGTTGCAGAAGCTCAACTTTGACCAACCATTCTGAATGACTGCAGCAACACCCAGCTTGGGGGAGGAGGACCCCCCATTTATCTAAGGTAAGTCTACTTTTTTTGTAGTACTTCTTTCCTTTTCTTTATTTTTGAGTTTGTTTTTACTATACATATTTAAAAAAATGCATAGTTAAAAATAAAATAAAAATTTATCTTTTATATATATTAGTAAGGTGTGATCTAAAAAATGAAAACCAAATAAAAAGAGTGTGTAAAAAGTTTGCTTTAAAGTTTTTGTTTTAAGATCTGAATAAATAAAAAAGAACTAGAAGATGATCTCTCACAATGGAAATGATGAATAGTTGCTCTGTTGTAATTCCTTTTAAGTACCTACTTTTCAGCCATGAACTCTCCTGAGTTTTGGATAAGATTGTTTTGATATAAGAATTTGCTCTGAACTTGAAACTCATGGGTAGCATATGCTTGATCTAAGTCTAGGTAATTGACGGATATGATATGAGAAGGTCTGAGCTGCTATTTATCTTGTTCCAAGTGATACTACAATTCTAAAGATTTCTTTTGAAAAACATAAAAATACAACATGATGAGTTCTTGTATGACAAAGCTTGAATTCCTACCAGAGCTAAACATGATATTTAGGCTAAGAAGACTTCCACTCGCATATACTACTTGTTTTACATTGAGTTTTGTCAAGCTTTGTTGACCCTTATGAGAGGTTTGTCATGTTCTTAAAATCAAGATCACGTACACACCACCCACATATGCACTACTCCTGCACTGGAGTAGGCACAAAAACATGCATTCCATCTAGATCCATCCAAAAATATTTTACTCCTACACTGGGAGTAAACGCCAAAAACATGTTTAATAGGATATCCACCAAATAAATGCTCCAAAGATTTTGTTGCTATCTCTCAAAAGTTTGTTGTAGAGAAGAGACATGGGCTATGCAAAGAGTTATTTATATATAAAAAAATAAAAAGATAAAGAGGATTGAAAAAAATAGATAAGTGTCCGAGATATTGAAAACAATGGGTAGTTAGATGCCGGCCAAAAAAATGAGATGAATAAGATAGCCCATGTTTTCTTGCAATGGTGTTATTTCCAAGTTCAAAAGAGAGATAAGTTTTCAAGGAGCATAGTAGAATTAGGCTAGCCACCATATATATCCACCATATATTCCACATGCATGCACATCTTGATTTGATTTTATAACTCAACTCTCTTTGGATCCGAGGTTTGACTTTACAATACATACATTTCAAGTATGCTCTTTCATGTTATTTCCACTCCTATGAGCTCTACATAAGCTTTAGTTATAGGAATAGAGGCATAACATCACTATTGCCTTAGTGAGGATCCATAAATACTATATATTTTGAGAGACTTAAGAGTGTCATACAATGGAAACTATGAGTTTTATTTTGAAAATTTGCAAAAACTCCGGAGTAATAGTTGAACAAAGAAATTGAGACACAGTGCTTGACTTGATTATTCTATCTTTCAATTGCTCAAGACCCAAGTGAAGGCCAAAAAGGCCCATGGTTGAAGGTAATATGGGTAAATTTAAAAGTCAGATCAGTTTGTTCTAATTTAGAAGAGAATTCTTGTTTAAACGTATGTTACTTTTGAGGAGTTACATTAATGTTTTAAAAAAATTTAAAACTCCTGATCCATTGCTAAGTTTTGGTATTACTCAGGGACGAGCAAAGGTTAAGCTT
Organism: Miscanthus lutarioriparius; assembly: GCA_904845875.1. NCBI lineage: Eukaryota > Viridiplantae > Streptophyta > Magnoliopsida > Poales > Poaceae > Miscanthus > Miscanthus lutarioriparius. The sequence continues at coordinate 46,156,814 of CAJGYO010000001.1, forward strand.
ATGGGAGTTTGTTGATGGTAGTTATCATCTATCAAGAACCATCAACATAACTTGAATAAATGCATGAAAATTATCACCAACATAAACTTAGGGGTTTAAACTGATAATTTTCATGAGTTTTGATGAATCCGTGTTTTCAGCAGGGTTTATTAAGAAAATCATCAAGGTGGATCAAATCATCAAATTAAATCGTAATTATCCGTGACGGAAAGAGCACTAGGTTACATAGATCACCAGAAGCCATCCCCCGAAGCAGACTGCAGGAGGATGATAGGTGAGGAGGCCGGACGGCCCCCTGTCCCCACAAGTCAGCCGAGCTTCGAACGTCGGTTCTCCACCGCCTCCTAGATTGCATCTACGTCGTTCTTTCAAGTCGGTTTGATCCAAGGGTGCAGAATTGATGCTCCGACCTATATATATCAGCCCCTACCCTCTCCCTGAGACATCTGTGTTCAATTAAATTATTAGATCAAAAATTAGGGTATCGAGAGAGAAGAGAATAGAGCTCCAATTCTTCAAGTTCTAGTATAGGCTAGCTAGCAAGGTTCAAATAGAGTTGGGCTTTCGCTCAGGATTCCGGATTCTCCGTCTGGAGGTTGGTAAAGCCATTGTATCCCTCTATATTTTATGACTTTATGCTACTTCAATACTATGTTTCTATTTATTATGTTCCTAGTTTGATTTGGTAGTATACTTTGATATAGTCATGATTGATAATGAATTTATACATATGTTCGCAAAAGCTTAGCTCAATACTCGAGTGAGTTAAGTGGTCAACATTATGTAAGTGTGGTGCTTAAATATTGTTTACCTGCGGATACACTCTACACTCCGGGCCATGTGGTAGATCGCGAGTGTGACACTCTTGTTGAGCCCTTTGTAGTCCACTCCCTATTTGTAGAACAAGTAGAACCTGGTTACGAAGAAAATCAAGCTCTATTTTTTATCTTCCTTAAAAAACAACTTCACTAGTGAAGCTGAGCTGTGCCAAATGAAACAGGTCTTGATTTCAACCCTTGGATGTTTTCTCTCTCTCTCTCTTCTTATTTTTAAGCTGTCTGACTTCGTTATTTCCTTTAGCATCCAAAAACATATAAAGATAGACCAAGTTTTATGGAAGCTTACTTATACTTATACATATGTAGACTAGCAAACGTGCCATTGTGTCATAAGGGAACGTACTCCTTGCTAAGCTGTCACCTCAATCACACGGGGGTTTAGAAATTTATATAACGGTCGTGCCGTCTATTCTAATATGTATTAAAATCGAACACTGTATTGTTGCTGCACGCAGAGACACACACAATTCCCATTCGCATGAGCAAAGCTGTGAGTATAGGTCGAAAAGGATCATGAGAGACACGAGAGAACTTTAGGAAGTAAAAAAAAGACATATTGAAAAATCCCTTCGCTCTTTAATATTATTAAGTATAGATATATAGATTAGTAATTAGGTAGATATAGATATAGATAGATATATAGATGTATGTATAGCCATATTTAACATAGCTCTAGCTCTAGAAAGTTTGTGGATTTTAGGATTTTTAGGATTTTCTAAAAATTAAGAGTAGTAGTGACTTTGTTTTGGATTAGACGAGGCTGGGGGCACCCCTGTGGACACCTAGAGATTATTTTATCTGATTACTACAATTTAAGTCTAATTCATGCATGCCTTAGTAGTTAGTATCATTGCTAGCACCTTGTATACTAAATCTTGAATACAACCCTGAATGTTTTCTCCTTCTTTTTCTTATTTTTAAGCTGTCTGAATTCGTTATTCCCTTTAGCATCTAAAAAGTAAAAACAGATAAAGATAGACCAAGACACCAAGTTTTATTGAAGCTTACTTATTATTATCCCACGATATGACAAGAGCAATACATCATTTCGTTTACATTACACCGCGGTACTTGCATGCAGAACTCTAATCTGAAATCCAAAAAGGCTAGAACAACCGTTGTTCCAGCGACGCCTTAGATCAGTTCGCCGGATTAAACGACAGTAGCTGACGCGTCTTGTCGAGCTTCTCGTACACCACCGCCCCGTACGTCGCGCTCTTCCCGGCGCCGCCGCCCTTGGTCGCTTGAATCACCAGCCTGTAGTTCGTCCCGGCGACGATCTGCACCTCGCCGCTCACCACCTTGCTGAAGACCAGCCCGTCGCTGGCCTGCTTGACGTGCTCCGAAACCGCCCAGCGGCCGATCTCTTGGATGTGGGGGTCGTTCACGTTCTTGATCGGCTTCCACCCGCCGACGATCTGCGGCTCCTCGCGCGCTGATGCAGCGGGAGCGACAGAGCACAGGCCGACCACTGCGGCGGCGACGACGATGAGCATGGAAATGAGGGTCCTCATCACGGTCAAATCAAAAGATCTCTCGGTTCTTGGGAGAGCTTGCAGATTTGTTGGTTCCACAATGACTTGGGTGATGGCAGGGTGGGAGGGGCCAAGTGGGCATTTAAATAGATAATATGAACACTTGAGGATGTTTTTAGTAATTTTTAAGTGTAGATGATAGAATATATTTTAAAAAATAAATAAAATTCTACTAGTTATCTTTTCATTTAATTCTTGCTAAACTTATCTTTTGTATACTAGTAATATTTATTAATTGCTATTATTATCATCCTTTTATTATCGTTCCATTAGATGTGTTGCTGCATATAGTTGTCTTTAAGTACTCAATTGACATATAATATTATATCATCCTTTTTTCTATTGAAGTACTACGAAGAATTGATTTTTTTTCCTCTCACCCTTAGCTAAGCACACATTTATCACCCCGATCCTTATAGTTTTGATTTGTGAAGTTTGAGTCGTGATCATGTTTAATAATCAGCCAAGTTTTTGGAACAACAATTGTCTGTAGATTACTTGGTAAATAATTAGTTATTTTTGTAGAGCGTCATGACATTAAGAGGAACAAGGATCTAGCTTTTTTATGGACTACCCAATAAAAGCACAAAAGAATTATTTTCTCACTCAAAATCAGCAAGCAACTAATATGCTTATCAAGACCTTGGCAATGACTATCTTTGTACAGCGGTGCTAGCACACGGACGCCCACACCTACACTTCGTTTCGTGTGCCCCACATGGGGGCCCACACCACCTTCAGCCTCCAGCCTCCGGCCTCCAGCCTCCAGACCGTTGCGTTGTGTTGGAGACAGGATACGCTAGTTGCATGGCTGTGCTTGAAGTCCGTTTTTTTTCTTGTTCATGTCAGTTCTGACGTCTTGGAGCATCTATTAGCGGATTATTCTCATTTGCGCCTTTTCCCGATTTGATGAGGCTGCAGTGAATTCGTCCCCATTGTGTTTTATTCGTAGCAAGTACTAGTTGAGTGATAAAGGAAAATCCCTCTCTGATTGAACTAGTCCTTTTTTGGTGTGACGAAATACTAGATCAATTTCAACTTTGGACGAGAACTGTTAAGTCTAGCAGCTTCAAATGACCAAACTGACAACTTTTCTTCTTACCTGCAGCATTTTTGGAGCTAGATGGAGAAGGAAAAATGGGTCTTGGAGAAGCTCAAAGGTATACAACCTGTTCGCTTAGTCGTATTTGGTTTATTAGTCATGGTTTATCAGCCAACGAATAGTATTTTTCTCTCACACCAAACCAGCCAACAGTACTTTCAGCCCTGGCTTATAAGCCAAATCAGCCCGAACGAACATGACGATAGTTTTCTGTCTTTGGTGGTATTAGCAAGGCCGTGCACTACTGCACTGTCCTGTTCGTAGGAAGCACTAACTGTACCCAAATGATTTGCCAGGCTAACTATGTCTAGTTTGTAGGAAGCACTCCGGAGATACCCCAAAAGGAACCTTCTCAGCCATTTCAAACTGTATGTCCTGCCAGGCCATTGTTTGCCATATCACTTGCTTCGAATCAGCGTCTAATTTGTTGTGGCTAGAAGAACAAAATCAATCGGTAATGTTTGGTTACTTTTATTTCTTATTGCTTCTGGTTCATTCGAAAATTTTTGTGAAAGCACTATATTCCTAGAACAATATGCCTATTGTTTTTGCCTGTATAAAACTGAAATAAGGTAAGCTGCTCAATTAGCTTACGTTATCAGCTTTTCTTTTCTACTGCCTGATACATACGCTCGACTCTGTAATACACACCATAGAGGTTACCTACAGGTTTTGGCGTTTGAGTGGAAACTAAAATAAGTATGTGAGGTGCTGATCTACAAGTAGTATAACACATTTGGTTGTCAGCAGTTAGTATTTGTTCACTTGTCCAATTAGAATTTTAGATCGGCTTTATGTGAGGTGCTGATCTACAAGTAGGGATGAAAACGGATCGGATACGAACGGATATTACTCATATTATATTTGTTTTCATATTTCTGTTCGGATTCGGATTCGGACACGGATAGCGTTCGGATACATATACGAATACGGATTGACTCGGTTACGGATACGAATAATGAGTATCGAATACGATATGAATCGGATTCGGAGAAGGTCGGATACAAATATCTATTCGGATATTGAGTAAAAAAACATATATATATATATATATATATATATATATATATATATATATATATATATATATATATATATATATATATATATATATATATATATATATATATATATATATATATATATATATATATCATACGTGCGCAAACCATTACACCACTCTATGAGTCCATAATCCATCTAGATTATATATATATATATATATATATATATATATATATATATATATATATATATATATATATATATATATATATATATATATCATACGTCATAAACCATTACACCACTCTATGAGTCCATAATCCATCTAGATTAAGCCGAAAGACTAAAGAGTAAAGCAACAAATAAGATAAAGATACAGATACATCAAACATCATACAAGCACCAATCTTCGCGGCATGAGTAGAAATAGCCAAGCTCATGGCTTCATGGGTCTCATGGAGTCATGGTCATGGATTCAAGATCTACAATCCTTATATAGGCCATTTTTTCATTTGAGAAAGTTTGAACAAAATATAGTTCAAATTTCACAAGTGTGTGACATAGTTTTAGAAAGTCTATATGAGATTTAAGAATTTGTGACTAGTGTTTGATAAAACTTTCTCAAATGGGAAAATGAGCTATGTAACAATTGTAGATCTTGCTGAGATGATCAAACTTGGTATTCAGAGTTTTTTCATCTGAGGTCATTTAGTGTCTCATTTGAGCAAGTTTGACCAAGTCAAATTTGGTCAAATGAAAAACCAACACTTTGACTCTAGTATTATGAACTCTAAATGACTTCAAATTGAAAAATTTTGAATACCAAGTTTGTTCAACTCATCAAGATATACAATTCTTGTTTTGGTCAACTTTCCATTTGAGATAGTTTGGATGGTTCAAATTTGTGATTTTTAAATTTCAATGCTTACAAACTAGTTTTCGGAACCCTAGATTGTCTCAAATTGAAAAGTTTTGAATACCAAGTTTGTTCAGCTCATCAAGATCTACAATCCTTATATATGCTATTTTTTCATTTGAGAAAGTTTGAACAAAATGTAGTTCAAATTTCACAAGTGTGTGACATAGTTTCAGAAAGTCTATATGAGATTTAAGAATTTGTGACTAGTGTTTGATAAAACTTTCTCAAATGGGAAAATGAGCTATGTAACAATTGTATATCTTGCTGAGATGATCAAACTTGGTATTCAGAGTTTTTTTATCTGAGGTCATTTAGTGTCTCATTTGAGCAAGTTTGACCAAGTCAAATTTGGTCAAATGAAAAAATAACACTTTGACTCTAGTATTATGAACTCTAAATGACTTCAAATTGAAAAGTTTTGAATACCAAGTTTGTTCAAATCATCAAGATCTACAATTGTTGTTTTGGTCAACTTTTCATTTGAGATAGTTTGGACGGTTCAAATTTATGATTTTTAAATTTCGTTGTTTACAAACTAGTTTTCGGAACCCTAGATTGTCTCAAATTGAAAAGTTTTGAATACCAAGTTTGTTCATCTCATCAAGATATACAATCCTTATATAGGACATTTTTTTATTTGAGAAAGTTTGAATAAAATATAGTTCAAATTTCACAAGTGTGTGATATAGTTTGAGAAAGTCTATATGAGATTTAAGAATTTGTGACTAGTGTTTGATAAAACTTTCTCAAATGGGAAAATGAGCTATGTAACAATTGTAGATCTTGCTGAGATGATCAAACTTGGTATTCAGAGTGTTTTCATCTGAGGTCATTTAGTGTCTAATTTGAGCAAGTTTGACCAAGTCAAATTTGGTCAAATGAAAAAACAACACTTTGACTCTAGTATTATGAACTCTAAATGACTTCAAATTGAAAAGTTTTGAATACCAAGTTTGTTCAACTCATCAAGATCTACAATTGTTGTTTTGGTCAACTTTCCATTTGAGATAGTTTGGATAGTTCAAATTTGTGATTTTTAAATTTTGATGCTTATAAACTAGTTTTTCATTTGTGAAAGTTTGGACGATTTAAATTTTGAAGCACTAAATGATTTCAAACGAAAAAGTTGTAAACAACAAAGTTTCATAACTTTTTGAGATCTACAATTTTTATTTTGATCATTTCTCCATCCAAGGTCGTTTGAATAATATCCGGATAATATCCGTTTTTAAATATCCGGATATATCCGATACTTATCCGGATTATCCGATATCCACCGGATATCGTTGATATTACATCCGTATTTGATATCCGCCTAAGATATCCGTTTTAGTATCCGTATCCGAAAAAAATTACGGATATCCGAGTAACTATCCAGATAAGTGTTCATATTTGTTCGGTCGAACGGACGGTCGAATAAATATCCGTACCGTTTTCATCCATATCTACAAGTAGTCTAACTTGTTTTTGTTTTAATTTCAGGAAAATCCAAGGAACTTGATTATGCCGTCTACATGTGCTGGTTGAAGAGACGGAGGAATCCTGCTGGTGTTTCATATAGGAATAGTTAATAAAATATCATAATCTATTTGGTATTATATATTGAAATGCGATGGCATATTTAATTATGTATTTGACTATTGATTTAAGTGGACTTGTATACTGGTTATGATATTACAATGCATATGTTGCTGGATAATAATATTGTAATAAACTTATTAATAATGGGTGCTATAATAATTGGTTGAAAAAATAAATTGAAAAATGGGCTAAAACCAGAAAGCAAATAGTTTAAAAATTGAATGTAAATGGGTTGAAAATAGATTGCAAATGGGCTAAAAACAGACTGAAAATGGGCTAAAAACAGGCTGAAAATAGTCCATCTTTGATATTGGGCTGTTAATAAATGGCCTGCGATGATGATGTCATCACCCACGTCATTATTCATGTAAGCATCCATGATGATGTGGCTATTCATCCATGATGATTATTTTTCGTCACAGGAAATAGGTTTAGGCTGGGCTAACCAGACCTCGGGCTCTACCGTGACGGTTTAAGACCGTCACCGATTCCCTTAACCCGTGATAGTTTTCGGTAAACCATCACGGAGGTTAATCCAATATTTGAAACCATCACAGATGCTGCATACTGACGGTTTTTAGTGATCCGTGACAGAAAATTTTCATCATGGATTAACAGGTTTCTTGCAGTGCCAGCATCGAGAAGAAGGGGAGGGGTCGAGGCCCACCTGCGCCACTGGTTCGGATGCCTAGCCAGCGTCTGGAGGAGGAGAAGACCCCGAGGCAAGGCAGCAGAATGCGAGTAGGGGATGCAACACCTGATCTACTTTTAAAACATTTAGATGCAACACTTGCAACATACGTCTGAAGACAGATAAAACATTTGAAACATGTATCTAAAACACTAGCTAAAACACCTAAAAACCATTGTAAATTATACGCAACATCTAGATAAAACACTTACAACATATGTGTGAAATATATGCAATATCAAGATAAATACACTTACAACATACGTTTGAAAAAACAGATTAAACATTGAGAACAAAAGCTTGCAACATACGTGTACAACCATTGCAACATATGCAACATCCCAATTTACTTTTTTATTATACATATGAAACAATTGCAACATACCTATAAAACATTTAAAATATTTGAAAGATAGGCTCGCAACATACGTTTTTCACCTTTCTTCTTCTGTACGACGCAATGCAGAGCGGGAGAATGGCCATTTCGGCCAGCCGGCACCCGGGGATGGTGGCGCGACCTAGCAGCTGCACCTGCGCTTGGGTCCGGCCAGCAATGGCCCCCTCTCCTAGCCGGAGGACGACGGGGCACAACATGGCACGGCGGGGGATGGAGGCGCCACGGGGGATGGCAGCGGTAGGGCGACCCAGAATGGGACGCGCGACGAGAGGTGGAGTGGGACAAGCGGACAACCACACGTGGAGAGTTATTTTGTTTTTTTTGGGAGAGAGCGTGTCCAGACATAGGGACGTTCTCATCCTATCATAAAGATAGGCCTAATTTATTGAAGCTTACATATTATTATATTATCGCACGATCTGACGAGAGCAGTACATCATTTTGTTTGTTACATTACACCGCGGTACTTGCAGAACTCTCATCTGAAATCCTAGAAGGCTAGAACAACCGTCGTTCCAGCGACGCCTTACATCAGTTCGCCGGATTAAACGATAGAAGCTGCCGCGTCTTGTCAAACCTCTCGTACACCACCGCCCCGTACGTCGCGCTCTTCCCGGCGCCGCCCCTGGTCGCCTGAATGACCAGCTTGTAGTTCGTCCCGGCGACGAGCTGCTCCTCGCCGCTCACCACCTTGCTGAAGACCAGCCCGTCGCTGGCCTGCTTGACGTGCTCCGAAACCGCCCAGCGGCCGAGCTCTTGGATGTGCGGGTCGTCCACGTTCTTGATCGGCTTCCACCCGCCGAAGATCTTCGGCACCGGCGGCTCCTCGCGCGCTGAAGCAGCGGGAGCGACGGAGCACAGGCAGACCACTGCGGCGGCGGCGACGATGAGCATGGAAATGAGGGCCCTCATCATGGTCAAATCAAAAGATCTCTCGGTTCTTGGTAGAGCTTGCAGATTTGTTGGTTCCACAATGACTTGGGTGATAGCAGGGTGGGAGGGGCCAAGTGGGCATTTAAATAGATAATATGAACACTTGAGGATGTTTTTAGTAATTTTTTAAGTGTAAATGATATAATATATAAAAATAAATAAAATTCTACTAGTTATCTTTTCATTTAATTCTTGCTAAACTTATCTTTTGTATATTAGTAATATTTATTAATTGCTATTATTATCATCCTTTTATTATCGTTCCATTAGATGTGTTGCTGCATACAGTAGTCTTTAAGTGCTCAATTGACACATATATTATCATCCTTTTTTTCTATTGAAGTACTACGAAGAATTGATTTTTTTTTGCCTCCTCTCACCATTAGCTAAGCACGCATTTATCACCCCCAATCATTATTATTGTCTTAATTTGTGAAGTTTGAGTCGTGATCATGTTTAATAATCAGCCAAGTTTTTGGATCAACAATTTTTTTTGTAGAGTGTCATGACATTAAGGGGAACAACGGATAGCTTTTTTATGGACTACTCAATAAAGTACAAAAGATTTTTTTTTCTCGCTCTAAATCAGCGAGCAACTAATATGCTTATCAAGACCTTGGCAATGGCTACCTTTGTATATTCGCAGAAGAATGTTGGTGAATTGTATTCTTAGATTCATACACGTAACTATTTTATGGTCGTTAGTGAATTGCATCGCTTAGTTCATAGCTCATGATTGAGATCCTAGATCCGCCACTGGCAACTAGAGCAAGCACATGGGTACACCATCAAAAACCAAGACAACAGCATGCTTGCCCCCATCCCCTCCACGATGCCGAGGACCTCCCTCTCATCCAAGGCGGCAGGGTGTCGGAGAGCTCCACCATGGTGACTCAACGCGGGACTCCCCCTTCATTCTCATGGCCAACACAACTACCGCCCCCGCCGGGAAGGCCCGGATGGCGGCGATGGTGTAGGACTTTGGAGATGGGTGTGGCGCGAGTGGGCTGCAGTGGCTCAGCGTGGGAAGGTGAAGCAATTTTTTACCGCCAAGTGGTGTTTGGATGTCGGATGTGAGCAAGAAAGTTACGCCGCGACTCGCCAGAGGAACTTTAGTGGATCTAAGTCCAATGATGACACGGTGGGTAGTAGTGTTCCTAGTGGGTCGCCATGCTCTGCCTGAAGGACCTCTTGTTGTGAAGGTCAACTGCCATGAAATGCAGGAGCTGCCTCGCGATATTCATCACTTTCACCTAGTACTTGTCGAGCGCTTGCCTAAGTAAGTCGCTGGTTTTTAGAATTCTACATAAAGTGTTTTGACACCACACCATCCACCGACATCGATTTATCTCAACCTTGATGGAAGAGATCGATGATTCCAAGTTCTTTTGCCCAACTCAAAAATAGTTTTCCACCGAACGACTCGTGGGAGGCGAGAAAGGACCCGACTCAATCCCTGAAAGGACCTTGATCTCGCCTAAAGGATTGAATAGGCGTTTCTGAAAATTAACAACAAATAAAACTTATAGCGGATTAGTAGAGTGTGTGTGGCAGAACCGCCTAATCTAATGCCCTCCCAAAAGTACTTGTCCTCCATTAGACACTAAGTACCAAAGAGAGTGCACTAAATCATGTCGTTCTGTCGTGTGGCAGAACCGTCCGAAATAACACATCTTCGGAGGCGCTCATCTTCCACCAGACACTAAGCACCACAAAAGCAAGCTACATCAGACGGATTTCGTCGAGCACACCCCAAGAAAGAACTCGAATAATCCACGTTTTTCCTTCAAGATCCAATAATGAGAACGAGTTTACAATACTTAGTCCATTTCATACAACCAGAGTTCTTAGAAATACCTTATTACAGTACCAAGTTTAGAGTGCGGAATTTAAACAGCAGAATTACAATAAACATCTAACGGTAGAATACACGGATTCGTCTGTGCCCACTGTAGCACCCGGTTTTAAAGACAAAACCAGATACACACTATATGTAAGCCTAGGAAGTCAAATCTCACATATAGCCACAAATCAGGGTAATATAAAGAGACAATACTTATTACATAACGTATTAGTAAAAAGAAAATAACCTCAGAGTAAAGACAGCGGAAAGTTGACTCCGATCTTCTAGCGAAGACTCCAAATCCACAGGGACGACTGACTGGTTGACCACAAGCCTAACTCCTCCAAACCAGCAATCTGGTACCCATCCGGGATTTTTATCCAAAGTATAGAAAAAATAAAACAAGCGTAAGTACATGTCGTACTTAACAATTATATCATGGGGTTCATGAGGCTCAAAAGGCTGACACTGGTTTACTGCGATTAGCTTTAATAGGTCATCTTTTTAAGCAATTAAGTGGCAAAGAATTTATCATTCCCATAAACACATGATCAAGTAATCATGAATAATGTATAGCATAAACAATTGATCATTAGTATATTTATCCATTAGTGATCATCTCTATTCCATAAGGGTCTAAGGCCGCTCGTGTCCGTGAGCATGGATGTTATAACAGTTTTATACTCTGCAGAGTTTGTACACGTTCACTGTGAGTCGTGATTTACCCTTTCGCCCAGGGTGATCAGCCCCTTGACCCACTACCAAGGAAGGTCAGCAGGGTTCACTATGAAGCCTTTGAAAGGTTCATCCAACAAGTTAGGGCCGCTAAGGTTTACCCATCAATAAGCATGAACCCCCCTCCAAGTAGTGACTAGCAAGTGCACCTACTTGGCAGACCGAGATCATACCCGTTGGAGCCTCTCTTGCGCCGTAAAGGTAACCACTAACAAGCTAGAAAAGGTCCTCATACTGAGCTAAAGCCAGAGCCATATGACCCTCACAGCTGTACTGTAAGTCCCGGATGATCACTTACAGATGAGTCCTTAGGGAGAGGAATCTAGAGCATTTAGAAAGTAGCTAAACACTCCAGCCTCCTGATTCCATGTTACTAAAAAGTCATATTTTAATGTTTATTGCATATACCATTAGTCAAGTTACAAGATCATGGTTTTGATTAAGCACTAGCAAAAACTATCCAATGCAATATCCCAAAGGTATCAAGGTGCAAGATATCAAATATATAGGATATCCTTAATGGTAACAAGGGAGACACATGCAATATGAATTTAGTGATTAAATGTGAATAGGTAACAAGGATGGTCCCATGCTATACTTGCCTTAACTTGCTTTTCCCCCAAAGCAATACGCTCAAAGGCCTTTAGTATTCCACTTTCAATCTTCTGCTTCCAATTCTCAGCTTCTAGTCTTCAGAGAACTGCTTCTTAATCACCACGCAAACCTCACCGATTGACTAAACCATATATCACCACACAAACATCCATACATGTACATGCATAGCATACAATTGCATCTATATCAGAACAGTACACCAATCATAGAAAATTAAGTAAAAGAGATTGAAACACGATTCTACGCATCGCTACGTACACACAGTCGCGAGAAGCACGCTAATCGGAGCTACGGTTGAAAAGTTACAACTACCGAGAGATTTGTTGTATACATGGAAAAGAAAGCTATAGGCTTCATTTATTGAATTCATATACAAAAGATATTATATAAATAATATGGATTGAATTAAGTCAATCTTAGATTTATATTATAAAACAAAAGTAAAACAAATCATATTTTATGTATAAAACCTAGTTGCATAATATTTAATCAAGATATGATTTAAACTATGATTTTTATGAAATAGTAATGTAGTAAACATCATTACTAATACGTAGATCTCGACGTTATGAAACAAACGCAACTTGAACGGGCTATATCGGAGTTGAAATGAATAAGTTATGATTTAAACAAGTTTTACTTTGGTTATTTAATAGATTAAATCTACTCATGAATTTCAAGTGTTGAAAACATGTCTAACGGTTGTATAAACATGTAGAAAACGTAAATACGATCCTAACGCAATTTGAACGGGTCAAATCGGACTTAAAACGCAAAAGTTACGCATGAAATAAGGTGCAATGGCATTTCTGTAAATATTTGAACTCATTTTTGAATTAAAACAATTAAAATTCTGAATTTAAATGTATTTTGGGCTGGGCATACTATTTCTGGAAATGATAGGGTCCTAAACGAATAAAATCAGGGCTGAAAAACAATTATTTTGAATTATACGGGACTGCGGGTTGATTCTAATAAAACAGGAGGGCTTAACTGTAAAACGGCGTGGCTGACTGCGGTTTGACCGCATGTTGCTGACTGGGTAGATACGTGGCGGTTGCTGGTTGGCGCGGTGCACCATGTGGCATGGGCCAGCGCTGACACGACGCCGTGGACTGGGTGCATGGGTCCACGGTGGACCGGTCACTTAACCCCGAAGGGGTATCTAATCTGGTCCGCTCGTTCTAGATCCGACGGCGCAGGCAGGATGGAAACAGCGGGTCACCGGGGAAGACGGAGGAGCTCACCGTGAGTCATCTGGAGGGGAGCACGACGTCCGACAAGACCTCGAGGGGGCGGGTCGACGGCGGCGACAATGGCTGGAGAGAGAGCACGGCGCGGGTCCGGGCGAATCCGACCAAAACGTGACCAAAAACAAAATATGGAGGTACCTACGGGCGCGGTGAATCACTGTGAGGCCTTGGGTGGCTTCGGTGTTGAGAATTGGGGCGCCGGAGCGAAGGGTTACGGCGGCAGCCGGTGAGCGTGAACGCGGACAGAGGAAAGGGGAGAAGGGGAGGTGCGGCTTGGAGCTTTATAGGAGGGCGGGGCTGCGGCATAGAAGGTAAGGAGCGGGCGGATTGATTACCTGCCATACGGGCGCGGGTGCGGTGACTGACCATGCACGGCTATGCCATTACCGGGAGCAAGAAAGGAAAGAGGCGCTCAGGAAGGGAAGGAAAGAGGCGGTGCTGACGGGTGGGACCTGCGGGCAGTGAGAGCAAAGCGCGTGCGAGCGGCTGGCGGCGTCTGACCGAGCGGGCCGGGGCACGAGCGAGTGCGGGTGCGTGCTGACGAGCGGGGCCAGGTCGTAGTGGGAGAGCGGCGCGTGCGGGCGTCGGAAGGCGAGAAGGCTATGAGGCTGGCGCTGAAGGCTAAGCAGCCGCAAGTGAAGAAGCAATTTGGGCCGAAAGCGAAGTCGTCTGAAAGAGCCAAGTGGATGGGGAGCCATTGGTCGCCAGGAGGAGGAAGGAAGAAAGGGAGGAGGTCTTTGGGCAGCTAGCGGTGGGCAGGTCGGGAAGAGGAGGGAGGAATAGGGCCGGCCAATTCACGGAGTTAAATTTGGAAAATGAAGAATAGAAGTTTTTCAAATTCAAATTCTTTTCTAATTCTAGTTTTCAAATCTAAGACAAATTCCAATCGAATCCAAGTATGTTTTCAATATACTTTTCATCTCAAATATAAATGAGCAATTTTGGTAAGTTTCCTAAAATAAATTTTACCATTTTTTTAAATCCTCTTATTTTCAATTTTTCTTTTCTTTTATTTCAAAGCCATTTTTAATTTCATTTCAAAAGAATTTTAACCATTTTGACTTTTCAATTAAAACCATTCATCCAATAAAATCAAATGCAATGGCATGCATGCTCAAACATGTTGCTACCTTATGATGTATTTTAAATTAATGAAAAATTATTTCCCTATATTTCATGTGCACAAAAATTCCAATTTAAATCATTTTGGCTTTGTTTTAAAAGAGGCAATTTTTAGGGTGTTACAATTCTACCCCCCTTAAGATGAATCTCGTCCCGAGATTCGAGAAAACTAGGGACAAGGAAGGGAGACAGAACTAGGAATGGAACTCAAATGAAACATTCCAACATTTCAACTTGCATTGTAAACCAGCTTAACAAGTTACATCTGTCTCATCTGCAAAGCTTAAGAACAAAAAGATTTGGATGCACGGACTACCCCTTTGAGTCAAGGGATACAACTGTCTTGAATACAGAAATCTTAAACTCAAGGGCATAACTAACTTCATATGACACCCCCATCTTGACTTCTAACGTAGTTGTGTTACACCTCAAAGAGATGAGGAAAATCCATCTTCAATTGATTTTCATTTTCCCAAGTTGCATCTTCCTCTGATTGATTGTTCCATTGAACTTTACACACATTAAGCACTTCTCCCTTAAGAGTCCCTTGGGCTCTTTCTAAGATTCTAACTAGATAATCACCATCTGTCGGATGGAGCTCCTCCAAGGGTGTTTGTTCCTCTACACCATCATCTGGAAACTCATAGTCCACTTTACTATCCTCAGTATTCACACCTTCTATTAGGTCATTTCCATTGTCATATTCCTCAGGTGCAGGTTGAAAACCCTCATACTCAATTCTTTCTCCTGACGGTGTGGTTAGAAGCACCGAATGCTGGGCATACTTGATGACTCCTTTACATGCAGACATCCATCCCATTCCAAGAATAACATCAACGTCCACTAACTCTAATACAATAAGGTTTGCTTCGAATTTTATCCCTTTTATGTCAAGACTAACTCTTGGGCATATGCGGTTTGCCTTCATTTCTCCTCCTGGGGACTTAACAATCACTGGTTTCCTCATTGGTAGCATAGTTATCTTATGTTCTTTTACGTATGCACTGGAGATAAACGAATGTGACGCACTAGGGTCAAACATCACCATAGCATTGGCTGAACCTACTGCAATCCATCCATAAACGACCTCCTTAGCTCCATGAATGGTAGTCATATTCACATTATTCAATCTTCCAAGGATGTAATTTCGTTTTAACTTATTTCCATGCACCTGCTTCCCATGGACATTCTGTTCTAGCTCTTGAGAGCTGACCTGTTACACTTTATCATCGGGTTGCTGATACTGATTCTGATCTGTACTCACAAGTAGATTCATAGGATGTGACTGATATTCTAGTTGCGTAGCAAACCGAGGTTGAGTGTTCCTTAGCTGGCATTGAAGATCACGTTTTCTCTTTTTCTCTTCCATCAGCTGATTCTGCGTCATCAAAGCTTGCTCTTTAGTTGGGGGACTTGTCGGCGATGGGTTAGAAGTGGGAACATTCCTTCCAACATCTTGTGAAGCACTTCTCCTGGTAGAGGCCATCTGTTTCCAACATATATGCATTAGGATTCAGTCATTCATAGCATTCTTTATTGTAGTTTTAAGAGATGACAAGAAAGGATTGATAATATAAAAGACTAGAGAAAACCCCAACCATCGGAATATCCAATTCTTCCACATGATACACTAGAATGCAAGAAAACTTCATCTTGTAAACCCTTCAACTTGGCTACCCCCCTTAAGATGAGTTAAAGTAGGGGACACCAAAGTATAGCTTGCATCGTCTTGTGATTAAAGTCTACTGTTGTCCAAAATTTTCTCATGATTTCTTTTTATCGTCCAAAATCAGAGATATGAACCGATAGAGACAGGCTGCTCCAAAGACAGGATAGGTAAAACAGAAAAAAACGATAACCCAACTATTTATTTCATTAATCCTTATACCTTAGGCCTATGAACTAAATGAAATTATGGGAACACCCAACAAGATCATTGCAATCATTACAAAGATGCAAAACAAGCATAAACATAATGACAATTCAACAAAGCACCTAAATATGCACAACTCACTCATTGACTCAACTTGCGATACTATCGTTTATTACATAAGGGGCACAACTCCTATTTCTTAACTAAGGATCTTGGGTAGTCTAGCATAACTTCTTCATTCATCAATTTCACCAAGTACTTCTTCCAGGTTAGTTATCACTGACACTTCCTGGTGGCAGTCCGGTAGTGATCTGACTCTGGCTACTTCCTTAGTGTAATTGTTGATTCTTCTGTGGGCAAGATTTAACATAATGTTCTTCCTGCTGGCAATGATGACACCTTCTCTTAGCTAGGTCTTTTGTGATGTCATACTCTACGGAATTGTTATTTGGTGTTTTGTCAGCTTTCTGACTCTGAAGATTCACCTTGGTTTAACTGAGCTATTTTCTAGATTGCTTGGTCTTTCGAGGTTGAAACTCCTTATAGGTGATAGTCCACTCATCTATGCATACCTCATGTGAACTAGTTTTAGCTTGAGAAGCTTCTAACTCTTTACAGTTTAGATTCATCTGACTAGGGATTAGAGCTAGATGTGACGAATCCAAATGTTGATTGCTTCTCAATACTTGCTCTGTCGAGACCTCTTTTCTCTTCTTATCCATATTAGCTTCACAACTCGGGTTCACCTTAACTTCCCTCTTATTAGACTTGTCTTGAAAACAGGGAAAACCAAAATGTTTACAGCACTGACATGGATCCTGACTTCCAAGAGTCTTGCTATGAACACCCTCATTATTTAACACTCTGAGTTCTCTCTTACATCCTTGAGTACCACCACGCTTCCACTGCGCAAACTAGAATGTAGGACACTTCATCTTCTTCCAAGCTTCTACGACTTGTCTCTTCACTGGTCCCTTTGGTATGTTGATTTGACCTTGTGGCAAGCACTGTTGAAAACTCTTAGGTTGAGCCATACCTTCTGCTGCTTGTTGTTGCATAGCTACAAACTTCTCCTTGTTGAATGCAGTCAAGGACAACATAGCTTGGTCCTCCTGTCCTTTGATACCGGTGGTCTCCTCATTACGATCCATCTATATAGACAAAGATAGAGGATTGAGAATAGAGACAAAGTTTTCATAACAGATAGAGGCTGAAGTGAGCATAGATTTTAGCAAATAACAAGGTTGGAGAGAAAACAAGAACTAAGCAAGATAAAAACATGATAAAACGTCCATTTCTATCTAGGCTTGCGTCCCACAGTTAGCATTGCTCTGATACCACATTGTAGCACCTGGTTTTAAAGACAAAACCAGATACACACTATATGTGAGCCCAGGAAGTCAAATCTCATATATAGCCACAAATCAGGGTAATATCAAGAGACAATACTTATTACATAACGTATTAGTAAAAAGAAAATAACCTCAGAGTAAAGACAGCGGAAAGTTGACTCCGATCTTCTAGCGAAGACTCCGAATCCACAAGGACGACTGACTGGTTGACCACAAGCCTAACTCCTCCAAACCAGCAATCTGGTACCCATCTGGAATTTTTATCCAAAGTATAGAAAAAATAAAACAAGCGTAAGTACATGTCGTACTTAACAATTTTATCATGGGGTTCATGAGGCTCAAAAGGCTGACACTGGTTTACTGCGATTAGCTTTAATAGGTCATCTTTTTAAGCAATTAAGTGGCAAAGAATTTATCATTCCCATAAACACATGATCAAGTAATCATGAATAATGTATAGCATAAACAATTGATCATTAGTATATTTATCCATTAGTGATCATCTCTATTCCATAAGGGTCCAAGGCCGCTTGTGTCCGTGAGCATGGCTGTTATAACAGTTTTATACTCTGCAGAGTTTGTACACGTTCACTGTGAGTCATGATTTACCCTTTCGCCCAGGGTGATCAGCCCCTTGACCCACTACCAAGGAAGGTCGGTAGGGTTCACTATGAAGCCTTTGAAAGGTTCGTCCAACAAGTTAGGGCCGCTAAGGTTTACCCATCAATAAGCATGAACCCCCCTCCAAGTAGTGACTAGCAAGTGCACCTACTTGGCAGACCGAGATCATACCCGTTGGAGCCCCTCTTGCGCCGTAAAGGTAACCACTAACAAGCTAGAAAAGGTCCTCATACTGAGCTAAAGCCAGAGCCATATGACCCTCACAGCTGTACTGTAAGTCCCGGATGATCACTTACAGATGAGTCCTTAGGGAGAGGAATCTAGAGCATTTAGAAAGTAGCTAAACACTCCAGCCTCCTGATTCCATGTTACTAAAAAGTCATATTTTAATGTTTATTGCATATACCATTAGTCAAGTTACAAGATCATGGTTTTGATTAAGCACTAGCAAAAACTATCCAATGCAATATCCCAAAGGTATCAAGGTGCAAGATATCAAATATATAGGATATCCTTAATGGTAACAAGGGAGACACATGCAATATGAATTTAGTGATTAAATGTGAATAGGTAACAAGGATGGTCCCATGCTATACTTGCCTTAACTTGCTTTTCCCCCAAAGCAATACGCTCAAAGGCCTTTAGTATTCCACTTTCAATCTTCTGCTTCCAATTCTCAGCTTCTAGTCTTCAGAGAACTGCTTCTTAATCACCACGCAAACCTCACCGATTGACTAAACCATATATCACCACACAAACATCCATACATGTACATGCATAGCATACAATTGCATCTATATCAGAACAGTACACCAATCATAGAAAATTAAGTAAAAGAGATTGAAACACGATTCTACGCATCGCTACGTACACACAGTCGCGAGAAGCACGCTAATCGGAGCTACGGTTGAAAAGTTACAACTACCGAGAGATTTGTTGTATACGTGGAAAAGAAAGCTATAGGCTTCATTTATTGAATTCATATACAAAAGATATTATATAAGTAATATGGATTGAATTAAGTCAATCTTAGATTTATATTATAAAACAAAAGTAAAACAAATCATATTTTATGTATAAAACCTAGTTGCATAATATTTAATCAAGATATGATTTAAACTATGATTTTTATGAAATAGTAATGTAGTAAACATCATTACTAATACTTAGATCTCGACGTTATGAAACAAACGCAACTTGAACGGACTATATCGTAGTTGAAATGAATAAGTTATGATTTAAACAAGTTTTACTTTGGTTAATTAATATATTAAATCTACTCATGAATTTCAAGTGTTGAAAACATGTCTAACAGTTGTATAAACATGTAGAAAACGTAAATACGATCCTAACACAATTTGAACGGGTCAAATCGGACTTAAAACGCAAAAGTTACGCATGAAATAAGGTGCAATGGCATTTCTGTAAATATTTGAACACATTTTTGAATTAAAACAATTAAAATTCTGAATTTAAATGTATTTTGGGCTGGGCATACTATTTCTGGAAATGATAGGGTCCTAAACGAATAAAATCAGGGCTGAAAAACAATTATTTTGAATTACACGGGACTGCGGGTTGATTCTAATAAAACAGGAGGGCTTAACTGTAAAACGGCGTGGCTGACTGCGGTTTGACCGCATGTTGCTGACTGGGCAGACACGTGGCGGTTGCTGGTTGGCGTGGTGCACCATGTGGCGTGGCCCAGCGCTGACGCGACGCCGTGGACTGGGTGCATGGGTCCACGGTGGACCGGTCACTTAACCCCGAAGGGGTATCTAATCTGGTCCGCTTGTTCTAGATCTGACGGCGCAGGTAGGATGGAAACAGCGGGTCACCGGGGAAGACACGCAGGACGGCGACGCCTTGGCCGGCGGCGTGCCAAGCTCGGCGGTGGATGTCGGAGGGGGCGTTCTGGACCTCACCGGGTCAAACCGAGCACACCGGAACGATCTACGAGCGCGTGCGAACACGTTGGGGGCGCTACCGAGGCGAGGAGATCGTGCTTGAGCGGCGTACCATGGTGGCGCCATGAACGGTGGTTCGGAGCTCATGGACGCGACATTCTAGGGCATCTTTTGACCATCTAGGGGCACGGGAAGACGGAGGAGCTCACCGTGAGTCATCTGGAGGGGAGCGCGGCGTCCGGGAAGACCTCGAGGGGGCGGGTCGACGGCGGCGACAATGGCTGGAGAGAGAGCACGGCGCGGGTGAGGGCGAATCCAACCAAAACGTGACTAAAAACAAAATATGCAGGTACCTACGGGCGCGGTGAATCACTGTGAGGCCTCGGGTGGCTTCGGTGTCGAGAATTGGGGCGCCGGAGCGAAGGGTTACGGCTGCGGCCGGTGAGCATGAACGCGGACATAGGAAAGGGGAGAAGGGGAGGTGCGGCTTGGAGCTTTATAGGAGGGCGGGGCTGCGGCATAGAAGGTAAGGAGCGGGCGGATTGATTACCTGCCATACGGGCGCGGGTGCGACGACTGACCATGCATGGCTACGCCATTACTGGGAGCAAGAAAGGAAAGAGGCGCTCAGGAAGGGAAGGAAAGAGGCGGTGCTGACGGGTGGGACCTGCGGGCAGTGAGAGCAAAGCGCGTGCAAGCGGCTGGCGGCGTCTGACTGAGCGGGCCGGGGCACGAGCGAGTGCGGGTGCGTGCTGACGAGCGGGGCTAGGTCGTAGTGGGAGAGCGGCGCGTGTGGGCGTCGGAAGGCCGAGTGCTTGCGGAGCGGCGCTGAAGGCTGAGCAGGCCGGTGCGGAGCAGCAGCTAGGCCACTGAGCGAGTCGTGCGGAGCAGGCCAAGCGGATGGGGAGCCAGCTGGGTCGCGCGCGGGAGGAAGGAAGAAAGGGGAGGAGGCTGCTGGGCCGCTAGCAGCGGGCCGGGGTCGGGAAGAGGAGGGAGGAATAGGGCCGGCCAATTCCTGGAGTTGGGCTGGAAAATGAAGAATAGAAGTTTTTCAAATTCAAATTCTTTTCTAATTCTAGTTTTCAAATCTAAGACAAATTCCAATCGAATCCAAGTATGTTTTCAATATACTTTTCATCTCAAATATAAATGAGCAATTTTGGTAAGTTTCCTAAAATAAATTTTACCATTTTTTTTAAATCCTCTTATTTTCAATTTTTCTTTTCTTTTATTTCAAAGCCATTTTTAATTTCATTTCAAAAGAATTTTAACCATTTTGACTTTTCAATTAAAACCATTCATCCAATAAAATCAAATGCAATGGCATGCATGCTCAAACATGTTGCTACCTTATGATGTATTTTAAATTAATGAAAAATTATTTCCCTATATTTCATGTGCACAAAAATTCCAATTTAAATCATTTTGGCTTTGTTTTAAAAGAGGCAATTTTTAGGGTGTTACACCCACCAGAAGAATCCTCCGCACAACTACTCTTTAAACTGCACCTGCAACAGGGGTAAATAAACCCTGAGTATACGATGTACTCACAAGACTTACCCAACTAGTGGGAATAATTTTCCGACTCCAAAGGATATGATAAGCTTTATGGGTTGCTAGGTTTACTTTTCACAAAAAGCATTACTAGTAGTGGATCCTTATGTTTGTTTCTTATTAGCAGTCATGATTAGTTCATTATCTAGCCATTTTATGTAAGCACCTATTCTACTTTCAAACAAGAGTTGAGCAAACAGATCAATTTCACCATCTTTTATCTTATAGTTCTTACTACGGTGCTAGACTATAGACAAGCCGTACCGGATTACCCGGCGATTCGCGAATCAATGTGCCCAGCTGGGTACCCCAAAACATACGCCTCGCTTGTACCCTAGGCACAAGGAGGACCAATCCACCACTCTCCTGTCAAGTGGTCTAGGTCCCCGTCCAAACTTGGATTCCAAGCCCCCACACATGAGTCCCGGACTCAGTGTGGTGCTTAGACCTCCACCATCCCCGCCTCCAATTAGTCGGTACGAAAAGAGCCAAAACCCATGATAAGAGAGCAACGAGCCTTCCCTGCTCTCATAAACAAGTATGTGCTCAGAATAATAAGTCTATGACTTGCCTAGAACCCAATGCAACAGCCGGTCCTTAACCGACACGGACAGGGAAAACAGTGTAACCAAGCTATGCCCCGTTAGCCGCAGGACACAACCTCTTACACCCACCAATACCCGTACCATATCCCTACCCGGTCTCTATTTTTTTCCTTTCACCATTTTATCATGAGAGTGATAATAATAATCACCTATTGTGAGTAACGGCAGGTTACTCACGCTACCGAAAAACCTAAGCATATAGCAGCTACTCGACCTAAGCTAGTAGGACTCATAGGCAGATATATCTATGCATGTAGTTTCAATATAACTCCTATAACATAAATACACATCATATATATATTTCAAGTGATTTTTCAAAATAAGGGTTATGCACCGGGGCTTGCCTTGGGCAGGCGCGGTGTCAGCTCAGTTAGCCCGTGGCAGCTTTGGGACCTCCTCCTCGTACTCTTCAATCACCTCTTCGTACTCCTGCTCTCCCTCGGTCATGAACTCCACCAACTCGCTTTCTACATGCATGCAATGATGATGCAACGCTCAATATTAAGGCAACAACAATTCTTAAAATAAGAATACATCTACTAAGCCACTAAGCTAGCTCTAATGACTAATATACCAAGCTAATCATCATTCCCATCAAACCAGCAGGGTTTCACCTACATGTGCTACTTAGCAACAAAAATATATCCTTACTCTTATTAACGATTTCCTATATACTACAAGGAGTACTTAGCTATCATATTTCTCAACCTATTATAAGGCTACAAAAATTACAGTGAGTAAATAATAATACAATGAATCTACTGTAAAAATTTCATGGTTAAAGCTATTACCAATTTGCCATCTATAAAGTTTGTACTTCAACTTTATTTAAGTATCACATACATGTTCTATAGCATTTTTGCTTAATAAAAATTGGTTTTAAACCCTAAGTGATATAACATGACTATTGAATTAACTTTCATTTCGCATTTCTGTTGATCATTTTGAGTTACAGAAATTGATCTACACCCTTTATTACATGCATTAATACATAAACATGATGCTCATAACATGTTTAAGTAAATGATTGACAGTGTAACACCAAGGGTGTTACACGTCAAACCCACCCAAAGGGAGAGCTCAAAAGTCCACATTTTTTTGTCAGGATCATGAATGAGAGGATAAAGCTTACAACATTCTTAGCCATTTCTTACATCACTTTATTACAACATCCGAGTATTTAAACGATTTGAATGCAACAGCAGGATTAAAACAGTTTACATGTAAATGAGTTTATACATTCCAGGTTCACAAGTTTTATCTTGCAGCGGAAAATAAACATATGATCAGAGTTACAGCGAAAACAAAGATTAATTTAGTTACATGGTGAAGCATTAACATAGTGGCCATATATATACGAGATATGCTAGCAGATTTTACATCTTTTCTTATAAAACCTTTATTGAGAGTTATAAATAAACACTATGATCGCAACGTGACAAGAATCCTCTCTAAGCCCACCAGGAGGGTTCCAACACAAGTGTTAGCTCAATCGTTCCTGTCACCTGCAATAGGGTAGAACAAACCCTGAGTACTCAATTGTACTCCACAAGACTTACCCGACAGGGAAAAGTAAAAGACTCCAAGGATATGCAAGGTTGTCTGACTCGTGGGTTATTGCATCTGCGGAAGCATTACTAAACGTGCATCCTTATATTCAAACTTTTATTAGCAGTCATTATTAGTTCATTAACTAATTGTTCTATGTAAGTACCTATGCTACTTTCAAGCATGTGGTAGCAATCAAAATTATTTTATCACCTTACATGTTCTAGTTCTTACTACGGTGCTAGACCATAGCCAAGTCGGTACCGTTCTAGAAACAGCAATTCGTGAATCAATGTATCCTAGCTGGGTATCCTGAAATACATGCCTTGCTTGTACCCCAGGCACAAATGAGACCAACCCATTTCACTCCTGTCACGGGGTCTAGGTCCACGTCCAGACTTGGACTCCAAGCCCCCAACACCTGAGACCCGGTCATAGTATGGTGCTTAGACCTCCACCTAATACCCACCCCTAAAAGTCGGTTTAGAAAGAGCCGAAACCTATGACAAGAGAGTAACGAGTCTTCCCGCTCCCATAAGCAAGTATGTGCTAAGGATAAAAAGTCTATGACCTGACTACCATCCACAGCAATGGTCGGTCCTCAATCAACACAGGCAGGACAAATGCAACCGGAGCCTCGCTCAGTTGCCTAACCAAGTCCAACCCAATGTACAATCTCGCCCGGTCTCTAATTATCATCCATGTATATTCCATGTGATAGTAATATGATAATAACAACAAAAATACCTATCCTATCTCTCGCGAGTGACAGGTGATCACTTGACTTCTACCGGGGTCCTATAGCATAGCAATCTATGTGATCCTATCATACTAGTAAGACTCATAGGACAAGGATATAAATATGCAAGTGGGTTTCATTCAACTCCTCAAAACTTAATGCACAAACATAAAATAAAGTGTAGAATAATAGGGGTTATGCACCGGGGCTTGCCTATGTAAGATTTAACCAAAGATTAGTATTCCATTGTGGTGACACGATCACCAAGGCACCATCCTTTCTGCTACTCTAGATGACTCGAGAATTCGTTGTTGTTCCTATTATATACGTGGATGCAACGCAGATGCGTAATTAATCAATGGCAACCGATACTCTTAAAAATACGATTACGCCTCACAAGCTAACAAGCTAGCTCTAACGGCTAACGCCTCAGGCTATGTATCCACGTGGTCAAGTAAGGCATCATTTCCCGAAAAAATATTTTAGTTCTATAATCCCAAGGTGTTTTGGCATTTTATTGATTAAATATATATATATTTGAACTAGGGGTCATTTAGCTACCTTAGCAAACTAATTATTATGGAGCTACAAAAATTACAGTGAGCAGCTAATAATGTTAGAAATTTTCTATGAAAGTTTCAAAGCCACCAATTTATCACAATAATTCCTACCAGTTTACGTCTTAACCATATTAAGCATCTCGAATTAATTAAATAGCTCTTGAAAATACTATGACACTATGTGAACAAGATATACTGGCAGATAGAGCATGATTCTAGGAACCTAATAAAATTAGTTTCACAATCTTTGGTCAACTACACAAATTTATATAGAATTTTCAAGTTTGCCTTAGAAACTAAATTGAAAACTGCTTTAGGAAAAGGAAAAGGCCGGCGGCAACTAATTCGGCCCAAAAGCCTAGCATGGGGTGCGACTGCGCACGCGTCGTGATGGCCCAGCACGGCCTAAGGCCAGGAGGCCCGCGTGTGGTGGCGCCTTTGCAGAAAGGCCCCCAAGCTTTTAGATATTACTACAACTACTATATGCACTATTCCTACCAACATTGGTTTTACAAACCAGTCCCCGAACTCTCCTGTCTTCACAACAGGGTGGTCCCCGATGCCACCGCGCGCGACGATGCGGGGACCGTCAGCAAACCGCGGTTACGCCGGCCACCAGCAAGGGTCTCTGGTGACCTATGATGGCCGAGCATCTAAGTTATGATGGCGTGCTCCTAGAGACGACGGTTAGAGACCTGGAGAGGCACTGCAACATAGCCGACCACGCCGTTGGCTGGGTCAGCGCATTTCACATTGGCGGCAAAGCCGTTTCGACGAACCTAAGGACTCACGAGATGATAGAGGTTGTGGGAAAGCAGAAAGGTCTTACCACGAAGCCAGCTGCGCTAGTGGTTGAGATGGGGAAAGACCGAGGAAGCCTGGCCATGTGCGCCAGCACCGCAGGGCGGTGCTCCGAGGCAGACACCGATGCGACACCGCACCTCCGGTGGAAACCCAGGCCAACCTAACACGAGCACTAGCTAGAGGGGATCAAGACGAATCTAGAAACACAAAAAATTGAGTTTTTACCTTCAGGTCATGACTTACCGTCAAACCCCTAGTCGTGGCGGCGCTCATGGCCGACGGAGAGGAAAAACCGAAATTGGCCACAGACAGACCACGGGTGGGCCTGATGAGAATGGAGCATCTAGCTAACTTCCCATGCTACTCACTGGCATGAGGAATTGGGCTGAGAAGCGATGAGCTAGTGATTATGAAGGAAGAGGGAAGGGTGCATTGCCACTACCACATTGCGGAGAGTGGCGATGGCTTAAGTGGCCTAGCCAAGACCCGACAGGAGCACAACAGCGCAGGGACATGACCGCACGAGCGAGGGGTAGGAGGCACGTCGGTTTGTGCTCGGATGGAGCCATAAAGGTGTGCCCACGTGTGGCCATGCGTAAGTAGCAACACGGCATCGCGACACGGCAGGCCACGCAACGGCGTCGAGATCAGGGCGTGGTAGGTGGGTATAGTGGTGGAGGGCGAGCACTATAGCTATCAAGGTGAATTGGAGGGCGGGGAAAAATGCCACGATGATTGAGCGACGGTAGCCGCAGCCTCGCCTTGGCCCTGCGCGCGGCACAACGGCTCGGCGCAGCATGGACAGCAAGAGGGCAAGGCGAGGTGAGAGGCACGTCGCGGCAGCTTCCCAGCATGTAGCACTGGCCTACAAGGAAAGGCCATGACCAGCCCTGGGTTGAGCCCGGCGCCAGCGGCACACACGCGTGAGGCGACCATGTCCACGGGGCCAAACGGTCGAATCAGTGACATGCACGCTTATTAAAGTGGGCCAAAAACTACTTACTAACTCGAAGAAGGCTCAACCAACTCCATGAACCCAAAGTCGATACTAACACCTAGCTTGCGAAGCAAACCTCACGTATAGAGAGCGACCAGAGAGGGACATAGGGAGGTGCCAACATGAGCTCGTTGCGCTGAACACCAGTTCACGATCGAAGCCCGAAACAAAACCGACAACGCGTTCTAGTGAAGTTAGGACAATTTTTGCGATGCCACGCCAACACCAACTTATTCGTGAACTACACTATACTAAAGTACTCACTTAGAGGCAAGGCAACCAACAATACAAAAACATGAAGCTAGTGTTTAAGCATTTTAATTAGAACTTAAACGCCAAAATGGCATTGTCTACTCCCTTTTAGACTTAGAAAGGGCTAAGAGTCTGGTTTGAACTCATCAACCATGAACACTTTTGCCATAATTTTTTTAAAAGGCCTAAACCTTGTTAACTGCAACCCAGAAATACTCCATGCAAAAGTCTGTACTTTATACTAAGCCATAGGAATAAAATATTTAAACACTATTTAATTAGTTTGCTCAATATAGTTTGCCAAAAATGGCACTTAAATCACAAGTTCAACTTCCTCCCGATTCAACGGAAAGATCAAATTTTAATTTCATATTTGATTTTTGAGCTATCAAAAATACTATTGGACAACATTTATTCACCAAAACAAAAGTTGCATTTTTATCTAGTAAACTTGTACTTTAATTTTCATTTAAGTGCTAAATACAAGCTATATTTTGTTTTTGCATATAAAAATTGTTTTTTTCACACCAACCGATTAAACCCCATACTTCGCTCTCCCTGCTTGGATTTCTATTAACATTTTACACACTAAGTAAATTAACCTACGATATTGATTGAATTTCCTTCCGACCACAAAAATGAGTCACATAAGTTTTGTTTATCATTTCATGTGTGTGTTAAATTTTTAACACCTGAAAACCTACTCTGCAAAGTTCTCTTAGACTTAATCTTGGTGTTAAGCGAGCTCATAACACCAGGGGTGTTACAGTGTGCGGCACTGGTGCTGCAGCACAGCAGCACTGTCTATTTCAAAATGCAGCACTGCCACGCCCTTGCAGACAGCTCAACACAAGCTACGCCTAGAACTCAAACTTGGAGATATGCGTAGAGATATCCAGTGGCAAGTCCACTAAGTACCTGCACTCACAGACATGCACAACCAAGTAGATCGAGTGAAACATAGATAATGCAATTCAAAACATAAAGGAACAAGACACAAGATTTATCTCGTGGTTCAGTTCGCCACCAAAGCTTGCCTATGTCCACATCGTTGAGGAAGCCACTAAGGCTTGGGCTTTATAACCCGTATCCCCGTTCTAAGTCAAGAGAGTGAACTCTTGAGATGAGGGGTTTCCACTAGATCAATGGGGTGATTAACAAACTTTCCCGTGGCTCACCACAAGCATGGGAGCTCGTCGGGCGCCGCCTAGCCGTCTAGGACGCTTAATCTCCAATAGTAACAAATGCGCAACAAAGATTGATGAAGCACGACAAATGCTCAAGGTTTGGATTGCTCTATTTTGCTCTCTAACTCTTAACCACACACTAAGCACTCACTCTCACAAAAAGAGAGGTTAGAGAGAGATCTTAAATGGCTTGGAATGAGTTGGGAGTGATCTGAAAATCAGCAACCTCACCAGGAGGTGTGGGATGGGTATTTATACCCACCCCACACAAACTAGCCATTGTAGATCAAAAACTTGCCATTATCACCTGTACAGGTGCGGCACTACTGCGCTGACCCGCGGCACTACCGCGATGCAGCACCGCTGCGAAAATTCACGGCACTGACGCAGCTCTGAAAAAACATCACAGGTCACCTCATGAAAAACGCCATAACTTTTTACTCTAAACTCCATTTTCGGTTATCTTGAACTTTCTGGAAAGCTTGTTTCGAGGACTATCCAACCCAGCCAAGAACAAGCTCCAAAATCAACAAGTGCAAGTATTGTGCTAATATGTTTCTCTCATGTTAGCACTTGGGTTAGGTTAGTTTGAGCACTTGAGACTTGTCTATGATTCGTATAGGATCCCCTTGATAGTACGGCATACCTATACTCAAGATCAAGAGAATATGAACATTTCAACCACTTGAGTCTTTAATGTCTTTATATGCCATTTCTTTTCAATATCACTTCGTAAGGGATTGCAATCATCTGTCTCATCTCTTCGAGCAAACATACCTTGAGCATGTGACTTGAACCATTTCAACACATATGAGTTCAATCCATGGCTTCAAGTCACTTTCACTAATGATTTGATCCTTAACACAATATGACTCCACATAGCTTGATTCAATGCAAGTACTCTCTTCTTCACCTTAGCCATGGTGAAAGGTCCTAATGGCTAGAGGGGGGGTGAATAGCCTATTAAAAATTTCTACAACAACACTTAGCAAACCGGTTAGACAAATATGAGGCGAAACGAGTGTTGCACTAGCCTACTAAAAATGCAAACCACCTACCATAATTCTAGTTTATATAGTCTCTATCCACACAATGGCTATGTCACTACACTAAGTTAGAGTGCTCTCAAAGACTAACTAAAGAGCTTAACAACTAGTTTGCGGTAATGTAAAGAGAGAGTGAGCAAGATGGTTATACCGTCTAGTTGAGGAATGAACCAATCAATCACAAGAATAAATACCAATGAACACCAATCACCTCGAAATCAAATGATTACATAATGATTTTTTACCGAGGTTCACTTGCTTGCTGGCAAGCTAGTCCTCGTTGTGGCGATTCACTCACTTAGAGGTTCACGTGCTAATTGGCATCACACGCCAAACCCTCGATAGGGTGCTGCACAACCAACACAAGATGAGGATCACACAAGCCATGAGTAATTTACTAGAGTACCTTTTGGCTCTCCACCGGGGAAAGGTCAAGAACCCCTCACAATCACCACGATCAAAGCCGGAGACAATCACCAACCTCTGCTCGACGATCATCGCTGCTCCAAGCCATCTAGGTGGCGGCAACCACCAAAAGTAACAAGCAAATCCCGCAGCGAAACACGAACACCAAGTGCCTCTAGATGCAAACACTCAAGCAATGCACTTGGATTCACTCCCAATCTCACAAAGATGATGAATCAAAGATGGAGATGAGTGGGAGGGCTTTGGGTAAGCTCACAAGGTTGCTATGTCAATGCAAATGGCCAAGAGTGTGAGCTAGAGCTGGCAAATGGCCAAGAGTTGGCTCTCTGTACACTAAAAAGTCGGGGCGAACCGACGCACTGGTCGGTTTGAACGGACGTAGGACCCCAGCGTCCGGTCACGTGATGTACGCCACGTGTCCCCTGCTTCAAATGCTGATCACCCGATCTCAACGGTCATCAGTACGTTTAATTTGTGACCGGATGCTCTACAGTGTAGGACCGGACATAGGACCCCAGCGTCCGGTCACTTCTAGTAAGGTTCCACTCGCGATCGGATGCGCCCGGTCACGCCCAACTAGACGCAGGACCCCAGTGTCCGGTCACTTCCAGTACGCATCTAGAGATGAAAATTCATGACCGGACGCGTTCGGTCGGTCATGATCGTACGCAGCATTAGTGTTCGGTCCTTTCTTCTCTTTTCTACGCTGCCACGTCAGCGGGACCGGATGCACCCACTCCGTGTCCAGTCATGAAGTGACCTAGCGTCCAGTCAAAGACCGATGCCAGCGTCTTCACTGCTTCCATTGACCGGACACGTCGGTCCAATTGAGGCCAGCATCCGGTCCACTCTGTGAAACCCTGTCTTTTCTGTATAGGGCACCAGTGGCACTGTCGGATTGTCCGCACTCTATGGGCGGACACTTCGCTGTGAAGTTTTGAACCATTGCTCCCAAATGCTAAACACAATGTGTATCACCTTTGTGCATGTGTGTTAGCATATTTTCACAAACATTTTCAAGGGTGTTAGCACTCCACTAGATCCTAAATGCATATGCAATGAGTTAGAGCATCTAGTGGCACTTTGATAACCGTATTTCTATATGAGTTTCACCCCTCTTAATAGTATGGCTATCTAACCTAAATGTGATCACACTCGCTAAGTATCTTGATCATCGAAACAAAATGGCTCCTACCACTGATACCTTTGCCTTGAGCCTTTTGTTTTTCTCTTTCTTCTTTTCAAGTCCAAGCACTTGATCATCACCATGGCATCACCATCATCATGCCATGATCTTCATTTTCTCCACTACTTGGAATGTGCCACCTATCTCATAATCACTTTGATAAACTAGGTTAGCACTTAGGGTTTCATCAATTCACCAAAACCAAACTAGAGCTTTCACATGGTACCTCGGTCCTCAAGCCATCGCTTGCCCTTTACCTCCGCTTAGTACCTCGAAGCCCTTTTCTTTCTATTTTCACCTTATCAAGCCATACTTAAGTCACATCATATTAAGCATCCATTGAAAAACCATTTCTTCATTATTGTGATCCTTGCTTGAATATCTTCTAGATATGAATGTTGAGATCAATCAAGCTTTAGTTTGACTCACATAGAGACATATATGGATCAACATCAATATGGTCAAGCCAATTCACGATTCCTTATATCCTCTTCATTTTGGTTTGACACTCCTAACACTCACTTCAATCTCTATCTTTATACTTCTAGCTTGATCATATTATTGCAAAGTGATTTTCCAAATCTTTATCCATACAAGCAAACCAATGTAGAGAACATCTCATATCCATTATACATTATCTCCTTTGTCATTTCACCTTTACTTGACATTTCCTCACTTATGCACTCTTGATTCATTCTTTAATCTTTGATTAAAGCTAGTCCACTATCCAACTCTTCTTGTTCATAAAAAGCAAGCCATTATTGAGACCAATCGAACATCATCAACTCATGTCTCTTTTGCCATTTGCTAAATATGTTTGCTTTCTCATGATGCTATGAAATCCCACAACATAGAAGCCATTTCATTGATTCCATTTGCATTGTTGTCTTTTGCTTGAACTAGATTGTTTCCATGATCTTCCAATACAACAATACACAACTTTGGCCTTCAATTCAACATTATGTGGAATATCATCAAGTTTGCCTTCTTGTTGAACCTATATACACTTCTCATTTCACAATCCACGATTGTATGCAATAAACTCAATTTCCTATTCAACACTTAGCAAACTTATTAATCCTTTAATGGTTTTGTCATTTAATTCACCAAAACCCACTAAAGGGCTAGATGCACTTACAATAATAGCTAATATTGGCTCTGGGTAGCATTTGGTTGAGAGACAAGGAGGAATGCGATGGTCCTGCCTCTGATTTTAGGGATGAGACAAATCTATTTTGTGTTTGGTTGAGCAACTAGACTGACCTGTTTTCTTTTGGCATAGGGACACTAAAAAGTAGGATGAGACAACGACGTGCGGGATCTAACTGTCAGATGAAACAATCCCACACACTCCATCCCACATGGGATGACTCTATCCTTCAACTTTTTTGGGTGGAGGGGGCAGAGTCATCCAACATCTAGGAGATATTCACAAGAACTAGGTCCATCCCGTCCCATCATCCTACAATATCTATCTTACACAAGCTCAACAGGAGATAGGGACTGTCTCCAGCTTCTATTATTTCATAGTTCCTCTAATGGAGGAAACATGTTTAGATAAAAAATGGAGGAAACATGAGTAGACAGACCAAAAGGTGGGTGGATTAGTAGGCCATGCTGTCATAGTTCCAGTGTTCCTGTCCTAGAGATCTGGCTACATGATGAGGATTACACTCTTCGCCCAGTCCAATTTCGACAATCTGCTATAATGACGGTCATATAGGAGCTGACTAGAGACCAAGAAGTTGAGAAGGGGCTAGAAAGGAGCCAATCATTCAGACAGACGGATGGAATGTTGTGCTGGCGTCGCTGCCACTGGAGCTAGCAAAGGGTGGGAATGGGATGTCGTATTCCCTGCTCCACTCTCTGGAGATCAGATAGATGCCATTCTTGGCCTCCTGCACTCTTGGAGATCAGATAGATGTCATTCCCTCACTACCAGAAATAGTGACTCTGTTGTGTGCCACAGGCACTCAGCAAAGCCCACAAAACACTTAGTAAAGGCTTTGTTGAGTGTAACACTCGGCAAATAGCACACGACATCTACAGTGTCGGCAAATGTTTCTTTGCTAAGTGTTTTATATCAGGCACTTGACAAATACTTTGCCGAGAGCTGAAACCAACTCTCAGCAAGAAAAAAGTAACGCGACAGCACGGAGACAGTCATGGCACGTTTGCCGAGTGTCCCGGACCTAACACTCGGCAAACCTGCCTTCTTTGCCGAGTGTCAAATCACGGGCACTCGGCAAACCTACCTTCTTTGCCGAGTGTCAAATACTGGTCACTCGGCAAAGACTGGCCCAGAACGTACAAATGTTGGCTTCTTTGCCGAGTGTCACAGCGCAAACACTCAACAAAGATGCCATTTTAGTCCTAGAATGCACAGATTTTGGCCACGTGTCCTCTTTGCTGAGTGTTTTTACCTTAGCACTTGGCAAAAAGGTCTCTTTGCCGAGTGTAACACTCGGCAAAGCGACCATATATTCCCTATTTTTATTGTTCGGTCACGTATAATGTACCCCACTCAAATAAACATTACAGGCATCACACATAGTTCACAATAAGCATCATAGGCAGTTCATATAGATATATGGACAACACATAAATACAAATAAACTTCAGAATCACTAGTAGGTTCATTCACAACCAGAAATAGTCATAAGTAGTCACAGATAATCCACAAATGCAAATGCAAATAAAATCACAAGTAGTCACTTAGGCCACGAGTTCCACTGCGACCACGTTGGGTCATGAGGCTCATTCGATGCCGCCGATTGATTATGCACAAAGGAGAAGAGATTGCATGTGTGAGACAAGATTGAACAACATGTATGGTCTCTCTGCTGCCTAACTAGTATAACCCTTTCAACTATCAACAATATCTTCTCAGCTGCATTGTGCTCTAGTATGATTGCTTAAGTACTAGTTGGTAACAAACATATAGCATTAGTCACTAAGTTTCTAGTGTCTGGGCATCTTTGTAAGATTGATTCTGCATAAACTAGAAACGGTGATTATAAGGTTGTAAAGCGACTCATAGTGTCTGAAATAGTATTTGGAGTAGGTTGAGGAGGATGGACTAGCATCGGTGGTGGAGGTTGACCGATTGCAGCGTAAACACCCCTCATATATTCAAACATCTGCAGCTCTATCATCTGCCACTCTGCCTCCATCTTCTGCCGCTCTACCTCCATCCTCTGTCGCTCTGCCTTCGCCCTCTGTCACTCTGCCTCCATCTTCACCTCTAGCTCCTCCTGACGCCTCGTTTCTTGTTCCAGCTGAGCCTACAATATTTCATCCCAAAGTTACAATGCAATGCAAAAGTATGTAAAAATCAATGAATGATGAATAAAATAGAAATAACCTAGAGTGCATTCATCTAGAACCGTGTAGAGTCCGGCCGTGGGCGTATCACCGGGCTGGAACTCATGCTCCATGCTAGAATCTAGGAGAGAGTGGGAGTAATGGCCTTGTCGATTGTGCCATCGCCAATCCAGAATCGGCCATGCTTCTTGCCTCCTCCCGCCCTCATAACCACTTCTCCATCAAGGTCATGGGCACTCGGATCGTACTCTGGGCCATGGACCACCCTTGCCATCGATGTGTATCCATCAAGGCGGCTGTGGACGGACTCATTGTTGTACGCTGAGGGTGGGTCCTCTAGGTTGTAGGCGATGTTGGACGTCGCCATGCCCTTGTGGGCCAAAGCATATGCCATGAACTGGGAGCAAGGCTCGCCACCATATGCTGTCGACTGCAAAAAAAAGCAATATGATTAGAAATTATGCAGAGGTGAGCATTAGAATAAAGAAATGAATTTGTGTACCCATCTAGCCATGTATTCTGAGAGGTTAAGGTTGCCTTGATGGTGTGGTGCACCCAGCATCAGCAAACGTCGCTCTCGGCAAGCGTTGTGATTCTCCTCCCACGTGGGGTCACACCACCTATCCACCATCTAGGACCAGCACTATAGATCATAGGCGCATCACCACGGAGGCACCTATGTCATCAAGTATATGACATAGAAGAAGATGAAATTAAGCATAATTAATCTCAGAAAAAATAAGTATTAATGTTCTATATTTACCTTTAGGTATTGTTCCGAGGTCAGACTCATGGTTCTTGCCACACTTTTAGGGAGCCTCACTCTAAGAATTTCCATGTGGTATTGGATCACGGCCTGGATGCACACCTCATAGTGTATGTCCTTGACGAGTTTCTTGGTGGCTTTGTCAGCTACAACATCTGCCTTGGCCTCGTATCCCTCCTCGCATCTAAAGAAATCATGCATATATAGACGCGATGTATCCAGTCATTATTTCAAGAATGTTTACCCATGACCACCTTTGTTTGTCGACCACCTTTGTTTCTGTGCACGAAGGAGTTTATGTGCCTCATACATGCTCCTCATACATGCTCTTTGGCAGGATGTGACCATCCGGGAGTAGGCTACCAACAACTATCAGCATAACATCGAAGGCTTCTCGACTCAAGCTAAATTGGGACTTTACGGCCATTAGGCATGCAATGGCATCCAGTTGAGAAACCTTGGCATGCCCGTGAAGGGGTTGCTGTGCCACAGACAACATATCATAATATGTCTTTGTGGTTGGCTCTGGCTCCTCCTCCCTACGTCCTTCATCGAAGTGTGCTTCATGATAGTCATTTAACATGTCTCCTACCCTAGCATTAGCATCATAATCCTCGATGCGTTGTCTCACGACCTCGTCTCTCACACGATCGGATTCACCATGG
Organism: Miscanthus lutarioriparius; assembly: GCA_904845875.1. NCBI lineage: Eukaryota > Viridiplantae > Streptophyta > Magnoliopsida > Poales > Poaceae > Miscanthus > Miscanthus lutarioriparius. The sequence goes on from CAJGYO010000001.1 coordinate 46,192,796, forward strand.
TAGATCCACCGGCTATAGTCCACCATAAATCCATTCTTGCAAAGATGTTTACCCATGACCACCTTTGTTTGTCGACGCATGTTTGCACAAATGCTATAGGGACACCAAGTGGCACGCGCTCCTTTAACCCTTGCAAATGCTAGTTCCAAGAAAGCATTGGTCTTCTCAATCCATTCATCGGTCAATGAACCTAGACTAGAGCGGCCCGTGTACATCCACTCACGGTCATCCATCCTCTAACATATCAGTAAGTAATATAAAAATTAATTGCATCTACAGGTTCCTATACTATCTAATAGGTGAAGATAGGTCATAATCCCACCTGAGGATGTGTAGATGGGGTTAGTTTCCATGTTCTACTCCTATCTGAGATAGAATTTTGGTAGCACCTCCCCGCTGTTCTCCAAATACATGTCCTGGTAGGGAGATTGTGTATCTAGAGAACAACAGGGAGATGCTGTTGAAACTCTATCTTGGATCTAAGTAGAGCATGGAAACTAACTCCATCTATACATCCTCGGGCTATCCAAAAAATATGGACAATTCGAAACAGATATGGTTATAGATATGCAAAGATCTACATATTTCCAACCGTATCTCTTTCAAATGGGAGATGCCTAGCTAGGTTATGTGATATACGAACATGATATGGAAAGAGGGGTGTAGGATGCCTCACCTTGCTGTCCTGCAAAGTGACGAGTCGAGGATGGTGGGGAATGATCCTTGCAATAGCCTCTCCTGCAACAAACAAACATAATAGTGTTAATTGTAAATTTCGGCAGCACCTCCCCTGCATGGTGAGGTAACCAAAACCTACAACAAACCAATGGCACGATGGCCGACAACCACATACACAGTCCAACAAATAATGCTGAAACAACTTGTTGCAGAGCTAACAGAGTTTACATGAAAGTGCGAGCATCCCAGAGCCTTGGAACTAATCATGACTCAAACCTAAAAAATAAGGTGCATTTTCATCGTTACCATAGCCATTGGACTAAAGAAAAGCTCACAGCACAATTTTCAAATAGGTCTCAACAAGAAGTCACATATTTCCTTGGCCAAATAAGTATTACACCCTCAATCTGATGACACAATGCCATGTGTGACCATATGAACTACTACATGATCTAACTATCAACCAAAGCAGAGCAAGCAGGCCCCATTAACATGACATTACTTTTCTCTAGTTGGACATCAGGTTCACCATCAAACTCACCAAATCTGCTTATTTCTAAATTTTATTTGTATGAACTCTAATCTAAATTTTATTTAAGCAAGACAACAATTACCAATTTAATGATGCCGTAATGTTTAAACCCAAAACATCATATAAAATTTTTGAAGATGAGTATCACATGCGTATTGGTAGGACCAGAAGTAGCTAGAATTACACACTACAGGTGTTGCACTAAAATAAATCCTCACATGTAGAGTGTTGTGGAGCAATGAAATAAAATTAGTTGTTTGTCGAAGCACTGAGCATCTAGTAGTTCCTAGTGAACGAGCATGCTGCTACCACTAGTTCAAAAAGGTAGGGCATGGCAAGGCGATTGGGCTTGTTTCTGCCGAGCCCCCAAATTGTTGGGGGGAGCAAAACCAAGCTGCCCACCCTTCGCACGCACAGCAAGCGAACCCGTCGATCCCAGGAAGAAAGATTCAAGCTTGATTTGCGTCAGAGCAAAGGGGAGAGGGAAGATCCCGTGGGACATGACCCGGTCCTAGAACAACACCAACCCCATTCCACACGCAAAGGCTAGGGCTTGCTTCCTTACCAGGAACCAACGAAAGCGGAGGGGAGTCCGGTGCGAATCTCCTCCCTACAGTGGCCTAGGAGAGCATAGGGGCGGGTGAGCGAGGTGGCACGCTTCACTTCGGCCCGGTGGCTCATTGGCTCTCGCTCATTGGCCGAGAGGACCGGCGGAGGAAGCAGGCCCGAGAGCGGTGGCGACGGGCTTTCGAGGCGGCGGCGGCAGTGTGTGCTGTGTGTGTCGTGTGCGTGTGTGTGAGGTGTGGGGCAGGCGGCGGGCACGGAGCAGGCGGCGCTGGTGCACGAGCGGGGCCAGCTATGGGCACAGGGTAGGCGACTAGGCATGGGTGGCTGTGTGTGTGCGTGCGGCTGGCCCGGTTGGGGATGATATGTGGGGGATTTGCCGAGTGCCCCTGATCTGACACTCGAAAAACCCCCATCTTTGTCGAGTGCCAGATCAGGGGCACTCGGCAAACCCATTTTTTCATTTTCACACTATGCGTGTGTGCGGTCGGTGGGTGGGGGTTTGCCTAGTGTCCTAGACCTGACACTCGGCAAACCCTGGTTTACCGAGTGCCAGATTAGGGGCACTCGGCAAACCCAGTTTTTTTATTTTCCTTCTTTTCCATACCGTGTTTTCTAAATTTGTTCAGATGAACTTTGAAAATACCTTGTCAAATTCACTCAACAATATATATTTGATTTTTCTATGAATATTATTCCATTATTTCATGCAGTTATAACTCAAATTCAATTTATATCAATTAAAATTATATTATTACACTTAATAAATTAAAATTATCAAACGGGTCCAAAAAATTACCAAAATTTTATATAAAACAATCTATGTTCTCTATAGTCTATACAAAAAGTATTGACGCCAAACCCCAATTTAACCATCACTTTGACTCCAAATCTTACCGAATCCTTCTCACCGCTACGATTCTTCTCCTGAGATGCTTCGGTTTGTAAACATTGTATATGACAGATTGTGCAAAACCTTCTCAATTTTTTACCACATCCTCCACATATGATATCATGAGATCTTGATAAATCTCATGATTTTCAAACTTTGTTTGCTTTTTTAGAATTTAAAAACCATTCGGCCACACGTTTGTGGTCGTGTTTCCTAAACAAGATGTTCAAAATTTCTTTTCATTTCCTAGGTAAGGCCTCACACTGGACTCAATAATATGAATATCATTTTTCTACTCATTTTATTCTATTATTCGAATCACTTGCAGTTCAAATTTGACTTATACCAAAAAATTCCTTAAAATTCAATAAATTAATTAAATATAGCAAACAGATCCAGAAATATACCAAATCTTAACATGGAGTACCACATGTTGTATGTGGACAGTAGAAAAAGTTTCAAGGTTAGAAGAGAAAAAACTTATTATTTCATGCAATTATAGCTCAAATTCAATGTATATCAATTAAAATTCTATAATTGCACTTAATAAATTAAAATTGTCAAACAGATCCAAAAAATTACCAAAATTACACATGAATTAATCTATGTTCTCTATTGCCTATACAAAAAGTTTTGAAGTCAAACCCTAATTCGATCGTCACTTTGACTCCAAATCTTACCGAATCCTTCTCAACACTACGATTCTTCTTCTAAGATACTTCGATTTGTAAACATCATACATGATAGATTGTGCAAAACCTTCTCAATTTTTTACCATAGCCTCCACATATGATATCACCACCATGACCACCACCACCATCATGAGCACCACAACACTGTGACCACCACCACCAACACCACACCACCACCACCACCATGACCACCACACCACCATGACCACCACACCACCACCACCACTAGGTTTCACTAGGTTTCTCTAAGTTTCAGCATAGAAAGTAAAACTTCGTACTTATACTCACCGGGGTAGAATCAGGACGTTGTGGAGGTGGATCTGGAGCAATCAGCGTCTGTGGGATCGCCCAACCTTGTTGCTGGCCAATTTGCTGCATGAACTTGATCATCTCAGCCATCTGCTGCTGATCTTGCTCCCGCTGGGCCTCCAAAGCCTGTAGCCTCTGCCGCTCGACCTCCCGCTCGGCCTGCAGTTCCTACACCTGGGTCTGCAGTATTTGACCCCAATGTTTCAATAATGCATAGGTAAGGTATGTAAAAGTCAAAGAACGACGAATGAAACAGGAATGCTTACTTGGAGTGCCGACACCGTGGTCGGCCGTTGGCGTATGGGCACGCTTGAGCTCGTGCTCGCTGCTCGGAGCTGGTGGAGAGGAGGAGTAGAGGCCGTGTCGAGGACGCCGTCGCCAATCCAGAACCACCCATGCTTCTTGCCTTGCCCCAACCTCATCATGAGCTGAGGATCAAGGCACTCCTCGGTTCTCGGATCATAGCCCGGCCCATGGACTGACCTTGCCACCTCCGTGTACGAAGAGAGGTGGGTGTGGACGCTAGAGTTGGTGTACGCCTCAAGCGAGGCATCTAGGTCGTACTCGATGTCGGTCATCGCCTTGCCCGTGTGAGCTACAGCATATGCCTTGAGTTGACCAACTGGCTGGCCACCGTGTGCATCCGACTACAAGAAAGAACAACATGTGGTTAGAAATGATGCAGAATTGAGCGTGGCTAGATTAGAGCAATGGCGGAGACTTACATATGCCTTTGCATATTTGCTGAGGCTGCGGCTGCCCTGATGGTGAGGTACACCTGGCATCTGGAAATGCCTATCACGGGCCTCATCGTGCTTCTTCTGCCAGTCCCCGTCCAACCAGGTGTCCACAATATATTCCCAGCAATCAGGGTGGGTGGCGTACCAGCTTGGAATCGCCTACAGGACATCAAGTAGACGACATATCAGAAGATCAAATTAGGCATACTTAATCTCAAAAGAAATGAATATTCATGTTTTGTATTTACCTGTATGTACTGCTCCCTTGTCAGCGTCATCCGTCTTGCCTCCTCTTTGTTGACACGCCTGAGTAGGAACTTGGCGTTGTAGTCTATGTGGGCCTGGAGGTGGGGCTCGTAGTGCAAGTCCGCGACACGCCTTTTATAGGAAGTGTAAGCCACCTAATATGCACTTTCCTCCTGTCCCTCCTGGATTCTGAAGAAGTCCTGCATAAAGACAAGAGGTATCCATTATTTTATTTCAAGAATGTCTAATGAATGCGAGGAATTAAGGAATGTAGTGCAAGAAAGACTTACCCACAACTCCCTAATCACCCGATCTGCCTTGTTTCTGCAGCGGATGCCATTATGATCTGGAGCATCCTGCACGAGGGCATAGTGGTCGAACATCCAGGCCGGCTCCCAATCCTGATCTCCTTTCCTAACCAGGCCAGGGAAGTGTTCCTTGCACAGAAGTCCCAGGATGCCATTCACATTGCGTGCCGGGGCCGCCTGGTCCACAAGCACCCAGTTCCTGCACAAGTGGTCCACAATAGTATTAGTTGTTATTATGATTTTTCAACATATCAAATGAAGAACATATGAAGTTACTTACCTATCGCCCTCGGGTGCAATCAGTGGGCACCTCTCAACAGGTATCGGTCGCTTTGGGAGCTTTGTGGGACCTCGCTGGTAGGGCTTCGACGTACCAGAGGAAGTGGAACCCCCTACCATTGCCGCCTCTGAGTCCTCTGTCGCTGGAACCACCTCCTCATCCTTTGTCCGTGGAGCCCCGTCCCCATCCACCGTGTGCTGAAGGTCATCGTCGTGCACAGAGTCGTGTGAGGAGCTGCGCCCGTGGTCAGTCAATGGCTCCTGCCTGGGCTTGCCTCTCGGCCTCCTCGGCCTCTCTGTAGCCTCTGCCTCCTCAGCCACCGCCATGTCCCTCCGGTTGGCGTAAACCGACGGGCAGCTCCTCCTAGTGGGCCCCATCACCTGCAATTAAAAAGAGTAAATCAGTAAGTACAGATAAACGAGACATACTTAGTGAGAGATGCAAAATAAAGAAAATGTAATTACAAAATAACATAGTATTACATGTATTTCTAATATTCTTCATGATCGGGATTATCTAGACGATAGGTATCGTCATCACTATCAAGATTGTCCAAATCCTCAATAGCCTCATCCTCATCGTTGTCATTGCCTAGTCGTAGTCCATCAAGCATTTCCAAGTCCTTCGGATCATGCACCTCATTTGCAGCGTCCTCATCAACAACCATTCCTCGTCTGCTTCCATTTCGATCTCTCCGGTTAAGTCTATCTCAAGCATCCCTGGTAGCCCCTCTTCTTGTTGATAGAACTCTCCATCATGCGTGTTTGGGTTCAAGTTGTAATCATCAGGGTTTGGGCAAGGTAATCTACCGTGTGGTGATACCTTGTGCACAATATACCAACCCTGAAGACGTGGGTCGGTTTTGCAAGCATATGGACAATAATAAACTTGTGTGGCTTGTTGAGCCACAATATAGACATCTTTGCCTGGATAGAAAGAATCCTGTCGAGTTTTGACTATCCCAAGTTGATGGGACTTTCTCGATACTGCAGGATCAAACCATTGGCATTTGAATATGATAGGATTAAGTGCTTTGGAACCACGGTAGTCGAGCTCGTATATTTCTTCAACTGTCCCATAATACTCCTCCTGATCAGTGTCAGGCGTAAATACTACGGTATTCGTGGTCCTTGGATTGGGACGACTCTACTCGTACCTTGTTGTGTGGAAGCGATATCCATTCATGTCATAAGCGTTAAATGACAAGAACTTATAGTCAAAGCCATTGGCCACCTGTCGTAATTCAGCACTTATAGACACATCCCTTTGGCACTGCAAGTTCAAGCAGGAGAGAAATGAAATCAGACAACTTGGAACGTCAAACTTAGTAAGAGCTAAGTTGGCTGGTACCTTTTTTTGGAACCATATAATGAAATCAGGCGAACCATGTTGAAGCAGGGTCTCTCGTTCATGGTCAGAAGGTGGCCTTGAATGATGCCAGGATTCATCAAAAAATTCCCTGCACCGACAAGGAACAATGTTGTTGGATGTACAAAAGTTACGAAGTATGTAACAAGTTCATTGAGAACTTACCCCAGATACGACGTTTCCACTTCGTCAAGGTTGGTCAACACGTAGAACATGATCTTGCGCCACTCTTCATAGCTCAAGGTCTTTGTGGTCGCTCCACTTGCTCTCCCGCGTGGCCCTTTGAAAAGGCTAAGGGTCGATTCATTTTCGTCCTCGTTGTACCGAGCGGGTGGATTAAGCACGCTAGGAAGGTTCTCATTATAGTATGTTGTTGTGAAGTTTGACACCTCATGAATGAATGCCTTAGCAATGGAAGCCTCAATCCTGCCTTTGTTTCCACATTTCTTACGAATAGTCTTTAGACATCTCTCGATTGGATAGCACCAATGGTTCTGCACGCCCCCCCCCAATTCGTGCCTCAGACGGGAGGTGCAAAATCAAATGCTGCATCGACAAGAAAAAGCTAGGTGGAAAGATCTTCTCCAACTTACAGAGCAACAGAGGTGCCGCTTTTTCCAACTCCTCAACCACTTTCACAGATACCTCCTTGGCACAAAGCTGGCGAAAGAAAAAGCTCAACTCTGCCAGCACCTTCTAGACATTCTCAGGGACGTAGCCTTGAACCATCGATGAAAGAAGCCACTCAATCCATATGTGGTAGTCATGACTCTTCATCCCTAAGACTCGGCCAGTCTCTGGGTTCGCTCCCCTCCTCAGATTTGCTGCATGCCCATCCGGGAACTTTAACATCTGCATCCATTGTATCACTTCTGTCCTGTGCTTCTTGTCTAAGACATAATCAGCCTTAGGCCTTTTCCATGGCTTGCCGTCTCTTGGAGGCAGCATCTCTAGCTTTGGTCTATCGCATAGCGTTGATAGGTCCACTCTGGCCTTAGGGTTGTCCTTTGTCTTGTCAGGAATGTCCATGAGTGTTGCCCAAAGTGCTTCGGCGACATTCTTCTCAGTGTGCATTACATCTATATTATGTGGAAGGAGAAGGTCATCAAAATAGGGAAGCCTCTCCAAGCCCGACTTATGAGTCCACATATGTTCGACACCATATCCCACAAAGCAATCTTTCTTTCAACTATCTTTCTGTGGATTGACTACGAGAGCATCTATCTGAGCATGAACCTGGGCACCAGTCATCTTCTGAGGTTCAGGGTCGGTCACCTTGACACCTTTCGTGAAGTTCTTGGTGTCTTGTCTGAATGCATGGTTAAGAGGGAGGAACTGTCGATGCTTGTCGAACGACAAAAACTTACCACCCTTCTTCAACCAAATGAACTCTAGAGTTGTCTTGCATACAGGGCATGGGAACTTCCTGTGGACACACCAGGCGCTGAATATCCCATACGCCAGGAAGTCATGCATGGAGTACTGGTACCAAACATACATTTTGAAGTTTTTCTTTGTAGCTCAGTCGTAAGTCCATACCCCTTCATTCCAAGCACTAATCAATTCATCATAAACAGGCTCCATGTACACACCCATTTTGTTTCCCGGGTGTCCAGGAATTATCAACATCAAGAATATGTTTTGTTGTTGAAGGAGGACTCCGGGGGGGAGATTGAGGGGGATAGCGAACATGGGCCAACAAGTTTATGGGGCCGACATCATTCCATAAGGATTGAACCCATCCGTTGCCAGCGCAACACGTACATTACGAGCCTCAAGATCTTTGTCATGATGCTTGCGATTAAAGCTTTTCCATGCTTCACCATCAGCTGGATGTACCATCTTGTCAGGATTGTATCGAATGTCATTCTTGTGCCATGTCATCTGTTTCGCGGACTCCTTGGTCATGAATAGCCGTTGGAGCCTTGGTATGATCAGAAGGTGCCGTAGGACTTTCATGGGGATCTCAAGCTGCTCCTTCTGGCCATCACCTTTGTCTACCTCCACATACTTAGAGGATTTACACTTTGGATAGTACTTTGCATCCTTGTGATCTTTCCTAAATAGGACGCATCCCTTCGGACAACAATGTATCTGCTCATACGGCATCTTAAGTGCACGAAGGAGTCTCTATGACTAGTAGAAGCTGCTCGACAGAATATGACCCTCCAGAAGCAGCCCACCAATAATTGCCAACATACCATCGAAGCAGGCTCGACTCATGTTGTACTGGGACTTCAACCCCATTAGGCGTCCAATGGCATCTAGTTAAGAAACCGTTGCCTTCTCGTGTAGGAGCTTCTGTGCCGAAGACAACATTTGGTAGAACGCCTTTCCGGTTGGCTCTGGCTCCTCCTCCTCCTCCTTCTCCTCCTCCTCCATAGGTCTTTCAGCGAACATTGCTTCGTGAAAGTCACCTAACCATCCTGCTACCCCGCCATCAGCATCAAACGCCTCCAAGCGTGGTCTCACCACCTCCTCTCTAGTACGATGGGCTTCACCATGGAACACCCACCGAGTATAGTTTGGCGTAAATCCATACTTGCAAAGATGTTTCCCCATGATCTTCCTTATTTTTCTTTTCCTGTTTTCGCATTCGCTACAGGGACAGAATGTGTCTCTCGCTCCATTAGCTGCCTTGCCAAATGCTTGGTTCAAGAAACCCTCGGTCTTGTCCATCCATTCAGGGGTGATTTTAGCCTGACTTGGGCGGCCCGTGTACATCCACTCACGGTTATCCATCCTCTAGCATATACATGAGCGAGTAATATAACCACCAATTGCATCTGAACGGCGTGCCTACTGTCTAATGGGTGAGGATAGGTCCTAATCCCACCCGCGGATGCGTAGATGAGGTTCGTTTACATGCTCTACTCCGATCTGAGATAGAATTTTGACAGCACCTCCCCGTTGTTCTCCCAATACACGTCCTGGAAGGGAGAGTGTGTATCCGGAGAACAATAGGGAGGTGGTGCCAAAACTCTATCTCGGATCGAAGTAGAATATGGAAACTACCCCATCTATGCATCCGCGGGCTGTCCAAAAAAAGTGGACAATCTGAAACAGATACGGTCTTAGATATGCGAAGATCCGCATACCTCCAACCGTATCTGTTTCGAACGGGAGACGCCTAACTGGATTACACCGATCTACGACAATGATAAGGAAGAGAGGTTATTTATACCTAGGGTGGCGGTGGTGTTAGGCTAGCGGGGCAGTGGCGAGGCGACGCTGTGCAGGCAGGACCACAGCACCGACGAAGACGATCAGGTCGCCTACATACTCCGTATCCCCTCCGACGGGTCCTGCTCTGCAAAAGAAGAATTATAATACTATAAGTTAAAAAATTCGGCAGAACCTTCCCTATATGGGGAGGTTTCCAAAACTTGCAAGGAAAAAGCCGGCACAATGGCCGACAGCATATATACGGCACGAAGACCCACACATCCACGTACGGCACGAAGGCCCACACATCCACATATGGCACGAAGGCCGTCAATGACATACAAGGCATGAAGGCCGACAACCGGGGGGGCTTTATACCTTGGGTGGCGGTGGAGTCGGGCGACGCGGTGCTAGGGTCACCTTCGTCTCCAGCGAGGGGCGGGGACGACGGCGGGGATGAACGGCGAGGGGCGTGGCCGGCGGCAGAGGCTCCTCCTCCTCCCTTCTCCTTCTCCTTCTCCTTCTCCTTCTCCTCCCTTCTCCTTCCTTCTCCCTTCTCCTCTCCTCCACCTCCCTTCTCTCCTCTACTGGATCCCCTGCTCCTCCTCTCCTCCACTTCGGCGGGTCAGGGGCGGGGAGCAGCCGGGTAGGGCACCACCTGGCCATGGGCAGGGCTGAAGGCTTGCACGGCTCAAGCAGCAGAGCAATGGCGGAGCTGGCCGGGGGGCCTCGGCTGGGCGGAGGCGGAGCGGGTCAAGGGCCTGCCCGCCGGGCGGAGGCGGGCCAGGCGGCGGTGAGTAGTCATGGGGGTCTGGGGGCAGGCTTGTGTGCAGAGAGAGAGAGAGAGAGAGGGGGCGGCGGGCCGACCGACCCGCTAGGGTTATGGAAGTGACTCTTTCTTGCGAGTGCCGAGATACGGGCACTCGACAAAGAAATTCAGGGTTCTTTTAATCCAAAATAATAAAAAAAATTCTGAATAGTCTTTGCCGAGTGCTGCAAGCCTGGCACTCGACAAAGTTTTTTTATTTTTTTATTTTTGTTTTCAAATTTTTTCTGTGGCATTTATATAGTACCTTGAAGCACATGTTCCAATTTGGAACTTTTCTATGACTTTTTGGTATATTTTTTTAATTTTTTATGTTTACTTGAATTTTTCTCGAAAAGGTAAATTTGAACTGCAGGTGCATGAAATATTAGAATTTAGCGATTCAAAAAATGGTATTCATGTTTTTTAGTGTATTTTGAGGCCATGTGCAGGGACATTCGTGAAATTTCGAACATCTGTTTCACGAAACATGACCACCAACTTGTTAAAAAAGTGTTTTTAATTATATAAAATGCAAACAAAGCCCGAAAATCACGAAACTTGTCGAGGTGTCGTGTCATCGCATGTAGAGGCTGTGATAAAAAATTTAGAAGTTTGTGGCAAGTTGCTGGGTTTTAGGCATCGTACATCACAACTTGCTCAGAAACTTCTAAATTTTTTATCACAGCCTCTACATGCGATGACACGACACCTCGACAAGTTTCATGATTTTCGGACTTCGTTTGCATTTTATATAATTAAAAAACATTTTTTAACAAGTTAGTGGTCATGTTTCGTGAAATGATGTTCAAATTTCATTTAATGTCCCTCAAGACACGGCCTCAAAATACACTCAAAAACAAGAATACCATTTTTTGAATCGCTAAATTCTAATATTTCATGCACCTGCAGTACAAATTTACTTTTTCAAGAAAAAATCAAGTAAACATAAAAAATTAAAAAAAATATACCAAAAAGTCATAGAAAAGTTCCAAATTGGAACATGTGCTTCAAGGTACTGTATAAATGCCACAGAAAAAACTTGAAAACAAAAATAAAAAAAAATACTTTGCCGAGTGTCGGAATTGGCACTCAACGAGGCTTGCAGCACTCGGCAAAGACAACACGTTTGCCGAGTGCTAACGGCCAGCACTCAGCAAAGGATGACGGAGGGGCCACCGGCGTCGACAGAGGTATTTTGCCGAGGGTTATTCTTTGCCGAGTGTCCGACACTCGGCAAATAGGACGTTCAACACTCGGCAAAGACAGCCTTTATGGAGGGCCGGCTTTGCCGAGTGCGGCACTCGGCAAACTACCTCTTTGCCGAGTGCCCGTGTTTTGACACTCGACGAAGCGTCGAGCACTCGGCAAAGAGCGCGTCTCCCATAGTGAACATTCTAAAATTCTTAACACCTAAATTAGAAGAAAAACATGACTATATGAGTACAGAGTACTAGTAGAAGTATGGAATACTATACAGTATACAAATAATTAATTTGGATTAAGAAACGATTAAACGAACAAAAAATACCTAGGGTCTAATGAACTGAAACCGATCGTCGTCTCTGGAGGCCTGGACGCCTGGTCGCCGCTACCATGCGCCGTGTCCATCTGTGGCTGTCTTCGTGTCTGTGCCTCTGCGGCCGTACGGAGGCACAGCTCCGTGCGTCATGCTCGGGCTCGGTGCTCACGCAACTCTTTGTCTGATCGTCTCGCTCGGCTGCTCGCGCGGTCATTAATCTGCTAATGGACTATAGGGACCGAGGGTTTGCATACCTGGGCTTGGGCCCCTCAATCACCTGGGCCCTCGGCCATCGCACCCCGTGCACCTCCCTAGGGCCGGCACTGTAGACGGGCAAGAAGGAGAAGGAGGGGTAGATGAAGGGTATGACTTTCCCGGTGACGTTGGTGAAGTGGTGAGCCATGAGTGGGAAATGCCCACCGTTGAGGCTCTTGTAGAAGAATCCAACCAGGGTGTGGGGTAGCTTCTTGCGGTGGCTGCGATCGGAGATGAGGTCGCGCCACGACCGGGATACGCACTTGAAGCGGCATAGAGAGAGGACAGGGAGGCGGCTGAGGATCTCTACCAGGAGCTCATCGGTGAGGCTGACCAACGGGTACCTCTTCTTAGGTGGCTCTTCCATCTCGTGGAGCTACGAGCGCCTGCGGGGATGCTGTCGGCGTGCAGTAGGATGAGAGATTGGTAATCAGATGAATAAAGAGGGAAATAATCCAATACAGATTGATCAGTGAAGTGCGAAGGCTTTCCCAGCCTTTGGATCCAGCGGAGCGTGGCCGGCAATGGCGGCGGCTATGGCTAGCACCAAAGCGGCGGCGCGGTCGGAAGAGGCATGAAGCGGAGAGTGTGTATGGGCGTGATTGGTTGCAGAGCAAGCCTTGAACTAGGATGGTCAGGCTGTGCAGGATCGAAGATGTCGGGTTGACCTCGTGTAGGTGGTCGTGTTTGGTTGTCTTTGCTGTTGGTTCAGTATGAGACGGAGTTGTGTTTAGTTGCATGTATGCATTAGTTTTTAGGGTGTCTGACGCATGGTCCCTGCATCCTAGGTGAATCAAGTCATTCTGCACCATGAGGGAAGGAGAAATCTAGAAGACGAAGTCGTGCGGGATGGAGGAGGCCAGATGAATGAAAGGATATAGACGAAAGGTGCAAGCAGGGCAATCAAACATGCCACATGAACGAGGTCAGACAACGGTGCGAGGATGGCTCGGTTTGACCTACCAATCACGCCCTACGTGTATGCCTTGTTGGTGAGGTTTCTCTCCTCCAGAGAGCCTCAATGAAGATAAAAACTGGACTTGGGCCTTCTTGGGTTACACGGGCTTTGCTTATGGTTCCCATGCTGCCCAGTTCCGTGCTAATTCAACAATTTCTTTTGGGGGAAAAGCCCATTTGACCTTACCAACTTTCGCTGAATTGGATCAGAAAACCAAAACCATTTTTTTCAGGATTTCTAAATATCTTACAGCAGTTTTTTTTGTTTCTGTTATCTTCCACTTTTGTATGGTGCTGATTGTTGTTAAGATTCGTGCTTTCTGTTCTGTGGTCCCATCTAAGGTGTGTGGATTTCATTTGCTATTCCTTTTGAATTATCCGGCTGCTTTTTTGCATTAAAAAAATTATCCCGCTGCTTCGTGTCATTTCTGTGGTCTGGGAGTCTAGGGCGTGTTTGTTTGCCTGTATCAAATGGGCCATCGTGCCCTGGGAGTGCAACCTAAGAGCATCTCCAAGAGCATCCTAAATGCCTTCCTAATCTTTGTTTTTTAGCAAGATTGAAAAAAATCTCTCTCCAACAATTCCTAATATATCCTCCCAAATTTTTAGGACTTGGGAAAAATCACCCCAACCGGCGTAAAGTTACGCGCTGCTCCCGTCGCGTGTATCCGTCCCCGCATGATTTCTCTCTTGCCGCCGTCATTTTGGCGTGGCTTCTTGCTTCGCGCCATCTCATGTTGTTGTGCAGAGAAGGTTTCCGTCGCCAGCGAGCACATTGATGGAGGATATCGCAGTTGCTGGCAGCACCAAGGTGAACGACGCCATCAGGGCAATGCGGGCGGCGTCGCTGGCCACGGTGCCCGTCGTGGACACCGCCGCCATTGGTAGCAGTACAGAGACCCTTCAATATGTGATTACTGCAAGCACCACCGTTCCGTACATGCCGGCGACGCCATGTATCTCTTGCTAATCCCTGGTGTCACCTGTTGCACTGCTGCAGGGTAGCGGGCAAAGGGCGATCGAGAAGTTCTCGGCGACGGACCTGCGGGACTGCCTGGTGGCACAGCTGAGGCGTGGCTGGGGATCAGCGTGACGGAGTTCAAGAGGAAGGTGGCCGAGTACCGGGCTAGCAACAAGCATGTGGTCCCCGGTGCCGACGCCACAGACACCGGCACCCCGATCGTCGAGTACGACGAGACCCCAGCGGCTGCCGTCGCCACTGACGAAGAGAAGAGCGAGCATCTCATGTCACTGTCGCCGATCACAGGGGTTCGCCGCCCCCGATGCCGGGCTTCCTCGCCAACACCAGCATGGAGACCCGCTTCGTGCCCACCTCTGAGCCGATAGCGGCCATGAACCAGCGTGGAGATGATGTGGGCTTCAAATTTGATTTTTTAGATGTCATTTATTAAAAACTCTTGGAGATGACTATCTTTTCCCCTTCCAATATCTTTTTGGGAGTTGCCAAACTACAAGTTTTTAGGAGAAAAAATTAGGGAACTCTCAGAGATGCTCTAAGGTGTTTGATTGCCTGGACAGGGTTGGGAGCCAGCCTCGCACGCTACGTAAAGCAGCCCCGGGCCTGGCTCTGGGGGAACGCAGGCACGATGGAGCCAGAGGCAAGAGATTCCATCTCCTCCTCCCATGGTCGTCTTCTTTAGGCCGCCGTGCCATCGGTGTGGGCGTGAGGAAGCCACAGGCGCGGGCACCGCCGCTGCCGAGCTAGCCACGCGCGTGAGGAAGCCACGAGCTCCGCCGCTGTCTGCAAGTCGCGGGCGCGGGCGCCGCCGCCACTCTACCTACAGGCCGTGGGCGTGGGCACCGCCGCCGCTGGCGAGCAGGCCGTGGGAGTGGGCCACGCTGCCCTACAGGCCGCGGGCGCGGTCGCCGCCACCGCGTAGGCCGCGGCGGCTAGCAAGCCACGGGCGCGGACCATGGGCGGGCATGCGGTGTTCTACTTCCCAGATCCACCTCCACAAGCTCACCGCCACCGCGGGGCCCGCGCACCCATTGGCCATCGCCAAGTCGTCCTCCACCATCAACGCGGCCGCCACGGAGCTACTCGAACTGTCGCTGGACTTCTCCGACCTCCAGCTTCAACTCCGACATCTCCGAGGAGCTCGAGCAGCTCGCTGCTGCTGCGAGGGCGGTGGGCACTAGCCATGCTGTGCGGGAGTTAGTGGACGTGGAGTGCGCCTATGGCATGTCCCCGCCCAAGCTCCTCGTCGTGCTTGAAGAAGAAGAGGCACGCGACAGCAGCAAGGAGCGAGGAAGAGGTGATTGAGATGTTCACACCAGCGAGGTGCTCGATGAAATGGCAATGAGATGAGGGAGAAGAAGTAGTGGTGGTAAGGATACCTAAGTCTTGATATAGGATAACCATACACATTGAGCTAGGCAAACAAACGCTATCTCAGCCTCAGCCAGCCCCTACTGTGTCCAGGCAAACAAACAACACCAGTTGCACCACTTGGCACTAGCTCCACATGACGAGGCTGGGCTAGGACGCACGGGCCACCTAGTGCAGGCAAACAAACATGCCCCTAAACGGTAGCCGCGGCCTTGCTGGCGCTGTCGGTGGCGGCATTGTGGGCTATGGCGGCCGCGTCCTGTATGTCTGCGCACCTGCACGGTCGTCCCTGTTCCGCTCACCACTGTTGTTGCCCTCTACCTCCCGCGCGGCAGTTGTTCGTCCTCCGCCCACGACCGCCGCTGTCGCCGTTGGGTGCCGTGGTTACCCTCGCCCCCCGCCCGCATCCGCTGCTGTCACCATCAGGTGCCGTTGTTGCCCTCGCCCGCCGCCCTTTGTACGCCACATATACAGGTGAGTCTTCTTGTCTCCCTCCGTCCTTCTCTATCGCATCTGTTTTCCCCAAATCTCTCCTTCCGAGCCCCCACCGTGAACCTTGATTCCAACTCCTATAAGCCTTCTCCTCCTATCACCACCAGGGATATTCGAAGAGCCCATCCCCTCTGACGCCGTTGCAGGCCTCGATGAAGTTCGGCAGACGCTGCTGCTGCTCTTTGGATTTATTCCGAAGTGTAGTCGTTTCTGTTGGGCTTTGTTGTATTTTATGTGAAATTGGGGTTTGTTGTTTGTGATTCGGTTCATTGTTGTATGTGTTGATTTTTAGATGCTGATTAGTGTTGACGGGCATTGTGATTGTCTGGATAGTGAATCTCCTAGTCGGTTGGTGCAATGGGTTTAGATTTTTAGGTTTATTAGTGTGTTTCTGCTAGTAGCAGTCTGTGGTTCAGTTTTAGTATTTCTTTTTTTCTTCAGTTTCAGTCACTGAGCACTAGTTTTTTTGTAATGTAGTAATGTGATTCATCCCTTCAATGTTCAGTGTTTCAGGTTTCAGTTATTTAGTTTTTCAATTTTCTACCTAGAATATTTAATTTATTGTTGGAAACGACTAACAGCTTGTTCGTTTGGTCGTATTTGGCTTATCAGCCAACGAATAGTATTTTTCTCTCACACCAAATCAGCCAACAGTACTTTCAGCCATGGCTTATAAGCCAAACCAGTCCAAACAAACAGGGCTTAATGCACGCCGTGCATGCATTAAGCAGGCCGCACGCACACTCCATATTAAGAAATCCAATAGTATACACTTTCCAGTTTTCGTCCTGGTCGTGGGGAAGCACGCTTCCTGGATAAGGCCCACCAGAGGCCAGGCCCACGCCCCGCCTAGAAGCTTCTTTCCCCTCACCCTGTTTTGCTTTTCCCTTTCAACACGCAAAACAGAGGCGTCCAGGACGCCGCCGCCACCATCGAGCGGCCGGTAGATTCATCCAAACAAGGCAGGCCAATACATCCAAACAGCAGATATGTATAAATATGCAAAACTTGATATTATCAGCTGTAAATAATCAGCTTCTTCTTAGACACTAGAATTACACAATAGAACCAACCAGATCTGTTATTAGAAGCAATTTAGTTCTGATATCAGATAGTACTGTTGTTCCTATTGCATAAGCAGATCTAATCCTAACTGATAAGCAATTCACTACTTTTGCATAAGCAATTTAGTTGTTTTGGATAAACAATCCAGTTCTCTTGCATCACAACTAGTAATGCAGTTCCTACTGCATTAGCAGATCTGATTCTAAGTTGGACATGTAAATGACTAATGTTCTTACTGCACATCTTACTACCAGATGGTGTTCATACTAGTTAACATGGATATATGATGTATGCACCACTACTATAGATGTACATCTTACTGCATTAAACCTTCTTGTGTTAGCTGCTGCACATGGTTACTCCTATGCATTAAATTTTCTTGTGTTAGCTGTTGCACATGGTTACTCCTATGCATTAAACTTTCTTGTGTTAGCTGTTGCACATGGTTGATGCACATGTTTATTTTGATGCTTGATGGCCTCACACCTGCAATTAAATAGAAGTACATGATAAGCACATAGATGGTAGCGAGAACTAAGGAAAAAATATTTAAATCAACTGAGTTGATGATGAGCAACCCTCAAATTTTAACTTTCTACAAAAAGGGGGAAACACAAGAACAAAGATTCATTAAGTTGAAAACTGATTTTGGAATAAAATGCATTTTGTACCATGGACAGTCTTAAGTTTTCAAACTCTCATGTGTTCATTTTACAGGTTGAAACATTTATGTACAGTGTTAGTCAGTCTTCAGTCCCACTGTAACTGTGGAAAACTGATAGCCACAGCATAGCTATCATGAAATTTCATGTAACTGATAGCACGTATAGAACAAAACTAACAGCATGTACTGAGTAAAACTGCATAAGGTGCTGGCCTTTTTTGCCTAATTTTGTACAGTATTATTGCCTAATGGGTTTGACTAAGTTGTCTAATTTCATGTAACTTACTATTTTGCATGCAGTTCTCAAATATGGATCTTAACAAGCTACCACCAGATTTGGATGAAGATTTTTTGGATGCATTTGGTTTGGATTATGTGACTGGCAACCCTACCTTCTGCACTCAAGTGCCTGCAATTCCTGAAATTCCTCAGCCTAATGATGAGCATGTGAACCAATAGATTTTGCCTAGTTTTTCTGAAGTTGGTCATGCTGGTTTAGCAGAGGCGGCTCCTGCAGTTTTAGAAGAGGTTCTTCCTACCATTTTTGAGATCAGATTGTCATTTGAACAGGCAAGGATTGAGGACAGGAATGAAGGTTCTACTACTAATCCTGTAGTTGTTGATAATGAATTGAATGGTGCTGGAAATGAAGTAGCAGAAGAGGAGGAAAGAGGTGTGGTCTACTCCTCAAATGTCACACAATGGGCTATCTTTTGCATCCTTGGACGAAGCAAAAGAGTACTACAACTCTTATGCAAAGAGAACTGGCTTCTTGATTAGAACAAACACGTCACGCCGGTCCGCAATCACAAGAGAAATGCAGAAGGTCTAGTTCATGTGCAATAAGGAAGACTTTGGCAAGAAAAGAAGAGTTGCTACTCAGCTTGTTGATGCTATCACTTGCTACTCTGACAATGATGAAGCCAAAGAGGAGGATAGCGCACAAGAGGAAGAGGATGATCAAGGGGAGAAGAAGAAGAAGCTTGACGGATGTAAGAAAAGGAAGAGGGAGAAAATGATATATACAAACTGCAAGGCGAGGATGGTGGTCAAAATGATTGGCTCTAAGTGGCAAGTCATCTATTTTCTGGCCGGGCACAACCACGATCTTGTGGTGAAGCCCTCGCTCAAGAAGTTCCTAAGGTCCCACAGAGGGATACCAAAGCCGAAAAAGGATTTCATCATTTTGCTACACGGATGCAACTTAAGCACGGGTAGAATCATGCAGTTGATGAGCGAGTTCTATGGCTCTGCACAGCTGGTGCCATATGAGGGCAAACAAGTTTTGAACTTTCGCTCCACCATCCACAAGACGAAAAAATTCAAAGATATGCAGGAAACTTTGGATTAATTCATAGCTTTGAAAGAAGAAGACCCTAATTTCTTCTACAAGATCAAGCTCGATGACAACCATAGGGTTGAGAACCTATTTTGGGTTGATTCAACTACAAGACAAGCTTACAAAAAGGCATATAGCGACTGCGTCTCATTTGATGCAACCTATATGACCAACATATATGAGATGCCTTGTACACCATTCATAGGAATCAACAGACACTGCCAAACTTTTTAGCTAGGATGTGCCTTTATAAGGAATGAGAAGGCAGCTACCTATGAATGGTTGTTTGTAACATTTCTAAAGGCAATGGACAGAAAGGCACCCCTCAACATAATCACCGATCAGGACGCTGCGATGAGAGCCACCATTTGCACCGTTTTTCCAAACACGACCCACAAGAATTGTAGGTGGCATATCATGGACAAGTTTTTGGGCACAATTGGACCAATCCTTGCTAAAAATAAAGAACTAAATGAGGAGTTTGTGGATTGCTTGAACCACACCGTAAGTCCTGAAGATTTTGAGTCAAAGTGGGTCGCTATGGTCCAGAAACATGATTTGGAGGGCAATGAGCATTTTCAGCACCTATACCACATAAGGCAGAGCTTCATTCCAGCCTACTACATGCACAGCTTCTTCCCATTCCTCCAGTCGACTCAAAGGAGAGAGGGGTTCAATGCTTTTCTCAAGAAGTATGTGAACCCAAACTTGTACGTGCTTCAGTTTATGAGACAGTACCAGCAAATACAAAGAGAAGTGTCTAGTAGCACAGGATGGGCAAGACTTCAGGGCTGATGAGAATGAGCGAAGACGAAAGTCAAGGCATCCGCTTGAGAAGCATGCTTCCACTGTATACACAAAGAATATGTTCTACAAGTTCTCCAAAGAGTTTGAGAAAACTGTAGAATATGATGTGAAGCCTGTAGGGCAGTTCCAATATTGGGTGGAGCCCAATAACAACTTTGTTTATGGGTATGGAAAAAGGAACTACCTTGTTACAGCAATAGAAGAGGAGGAAAGCTACTGCTGTGAGTGCAGCAAGTTTGACAGGGATGGCATCATTTGCTGCCACATTATGAGGGTTATGGTCAGGATGGGGTGAAATTGATACCAGAAAGTTACATCCTTAAAAGGTGGATGCAGCAAGCAATTACTAGTGATACATATCAGGTCAAAAATGTGTAGGCACTAGTGGAACTTGTAGCCCGTGGGATGCCATTGACCTGCCAAAAACTCTAAGATTCACCAACGCATCCACCGCATTTGCAGCACTAGTAGTTGAGGGTTGTACAAGTGATAACAACTATGCTATTTTGGAGAAGCACATCAAGCAGATGCGATCTGAATTAGACGAAATCAAGAAAAGGAAGATGACGAATAGGCAGAACACTGGTGCTATAGAAGGTGCACAAGACCCTAGTGCTATAGAACACTGGTCCAGGTGCCTCTACTCCAACTGGACCTTGAAAGGTTCTAATGGCTAGAGGGGGGTGAATAGCCTATTAAAAATTTCTACAACAACACTTAGCAAACCAGTTAGACAAATATGAGGCAAAGTGAGTGTTGCGCTAGCCTACTAAAAATGCAAGCTACCTACCACAATTCTAGTTTCTATAGTCTCTATCCATATAATGGCTATGTCACTACACTAAGTTAGTGTGCTCTCAAAGGCTAACTAAAGAGCCACACTAACCAAACTAACAAGCTCTCACGACTAGCTACACTAAAGAGCTTGACAACTAGTTTGTGGTAATGTAAAGAGAGAGAGCAAGATGGTTATACCGCCGAGTCAAGGAATGAACCAATCAATCACAAGAATAAATACCAATGAAGACCAATCACCTCAGAATCAAATGATGACATAATGATTTTTTACTGAGGTTCACTTGCTTGCCGACAAGCTAGTCCTTGTTGTGGCGATTCACGCGCTAATTGGCATCACACGCTAAACCCTCAATAGGGTGCCGCACAACCAACACAAGATGAGGATCACACAAAACACGAGCAATCTACTAGAGTACCTTTTGGCTCTCCGCCAGGGAAAGGTCAAGAACCCCTCACAATCACCACGATCAGAGCCGGAGACAATCACCATCCTCCGCTTGACGATCCTCGCTGCTCCAAGCCATCTAGGTGGCAGCAACCACCAAGAGTAATAAGCGAATCCCGCAGCGAAACACGAACATCAAGTGCCTCTAGATGCAAACACTCAAGCAATGCATTTGGATTCACTCCCAATCTTACAAAGATGATGAATCAATGATGGAGATGAGTGAGAGGGCTTTGGCTAAGCTCACAAGGTTGCTATGTCAATGCAAATGGCCAAGAGAGTAAGCTTGAGCTGACCATGGGGCTTAAATAAAGAGCCCCCACGAATAGAGCCGTTGGCTCCTCTATCTAGTGAAACACGGGCTGACCAAACATGCTGGTCAGGTTGACCAGATGAAGGACCCCAGCGTCCGGTCGCCCGATGCTCACCATGTGTCATCAGCCTCAAATGTTGAGCGCCCAATCTTAACTGCTAGTCTGCTTCGCGCCACGTGTTAAGTTGCAACCGGATGCACTGCTCAAAGTGACCGGACGCTCCATCACTGGAGTCCGGTCGTTTCTAGTAAGGAACTAGAGTCGGGTTTTTTTTACCGGACGCGTTCGGTCCACCATGACTGGATGCGCTGGTGCGTCCGCTCCTCCTCCTCTTCTCTGTGTGCTGCCACATCAGTAGGACTAGATGCTAAATAGTGTTCAGCCAGAGTCCGGTCACTTGCATCCAGTCTCAGGCCGAGAGTAGCCCGAGCACACTACTAATTTTATAAATGACCGGACGCTGCTCCCCCGAGTCTGGTCACTATTTTCAGTGACTATCATCTCCTTCACTTCACCAACTTCTCCACCCTTGCTCAAATGTGCCAACCACCAAGTGTATCACCTTGTGCACATGTGTTAGCATATTTTCACAAATATTTTCAAGGATGTTAGCACTCTACTAGATCCTAAATGCATATGCAATGAATTAGAGCATCTAGTGGCACTTTGATAACCGCATTTTGATATGAGTTTCACCCCTCTTAATAGTATGGCTATCAATCCTAAATGTGATCACACTCGCTAAGTGTCTCGATCACTAAACCAAAAAGCTCCTATCAATTTCACCTTTACCTTGATCTTTTTGTTTTTCTCTTTCTTCTTTTCCAAGTCCAAGCACTTGATCATCACCATGGCATCACCATCATCATGATCTTCACCATTGCTTCACCACTTGGAATAATGCTACCTATCTCATGATCACTTAGATGAACTAGGTTAGCACTTAGGGTTTCATCAATTCACCAAAACCAAACTAGAGCTTTCAGACCTTCACTGTGAACTACGGGTTTAAAAACTAAACCCTGTGTTCTGCTTTACTTCATCCTAGTACACCTGTACTTAGTTACTTAGTTGCTGATATTGCATTTCACCCTGTAGGTGTAGTGGCTGGTCCAAGCTCATTAAATGTAGGGAACCCCCCAAAGTCAAAAGCCAAAGGGCGCAGAAGGAGAAGGCGCACAAAAAGGGGATGAATGGTCAAGCGAAGAGGAAGAATAGGTGCAGCATTTGTAGATCATATGATAACAATGCACAGAGATGTCCAGACAAGCCTGGAAGAGAAGTTCAAAATCAAGAAACTATTTAAATTAAGAAATAGTGTTATTGAAATGTACTTGAATGTGTTTGTGTGAAAATTTATGTTGGTAGACCCGTTTGTACATCTTATATGTTAAGACTCAAATGTTAATGTGCATTGCCTTTCCTATTTACTAAGTTTAGAGTTTAGCCCATTGCTTGATTGTTTTTTTAAACAAAAAAAACAAATTACAAAATTTGATTCATCCTATACTTCATCCTTTTTTCCTGTGTAGTTTCTTCCGCACCTACTTTTGACTTGTGTACTAGTATGCCGATTCATCCTTTTTCCTAGAGTTCAGCTTAGCTTTTCATGAATCCTGTGATGCCCTTGCCTTTTCATGAATCCTGTGTTCTTAGCATCCCCATTTTAGCATCTTCGCATTTTTTAGGCAATTTAAGCGTTATTCGTTAGGCAACAATGTCTTCTTAAATAGGCAATTTAGCCTATTCTTACTAGTCAAAAAGGCCATCCCTTTTGTTGCTTATATGGTTGCTTAACTCTACTTAAATTGCCTATTTAGAGTTAAGCAATCATATAAGCAACAAAAGGGATGGCCTTTTTGACTAGTAAGAATAGGCTAAATTGCCTATTTAGGAAGACATTGTTGCCAAACGAATGACACTTAAATTGCCTAAAAATGTGAAGATGCTAAAATGGGGATGCTAAAAACACGGGATTCATGAAAAGGCAAGGGCATCATGGGATTCATGAAAAGCTAAGCTGAACTCTAGGAAAAAGGATGAATCAGCATACTACTACACAAGTCAAAAGTAGGCGCGGAAGAAACTACACAGAAAAAAGGATGAAGTATATGATGAATTAAAATTTTGTAATTTATTTATTTTTTGTTAAAAAAACAATCAAGCAATGGGCTAAACTCTGAACTTAGTAATAGGAAAGGCAATGCACATTAACATTTGAGTCTTAACATATAAGATGTACAATGGGTCTGCCAACACAAATTTCCACACAAACACATTCAAGTACATTTAACAAAAATTAGTAGCCGTAAGAACATCATTAGAGAAGAAACCATGTACAAACCTGATCTGAAATGCCATCGAAAACCTTCGAGGAGACAAATCTTCTTATATCATCCATGTGGAACAATGAAGGCTGTGGAGTAGAATAGCTTGATCCTTTCAACTAGACAACATATAAGATGTATAATGGGTCTGCCAACACAAATTTTCACGCAAACACATTCAAGTACATTTAACAAAAATTAGTAGTCGTAAGAACATCATTAGAGAAGAAACCATGTACAAACCTGATCTGAAATGCCACTGGAAACCTTCGAGGAGACAAATCTTCCTATATAATCCATGTGGAACGATGAAGGCTGAAAGGGATTTGTACATTATCAACCAGAAGCGAGTCTACATATAGAATCTACAAAGATGAAAAATCAACAAGGGCATCAAAACATAAGAAAAAAATGAAGAAGTAGAAACATATATGGCTGAGATCGATAGTGCTTGCTGCAGCGGCGCTGTGGCTACTGCTGCTGCAGCAGCACTCACCAAACACTGCAGCATAGAACAAGACGCAAAGCAATTTACCACAAGGACAAGAAGACAGCCCTTAAAAGATCTTCTTTTGCCCATTTTGGCTACCGCGTCTTTAAGCTGGTCAACAACAAACTGACACCAATTCAACTTCTTGACACAAGAAAGATCCACAATGGCTAGATAGCACCTTGGGCTAATAGCTAAGCTAGTTGGAGGACACAGGAATGTTGAAATTGCTATCATCAGCTAGGACCTTAGGAAATCATCATTGCTTGTCTTATTCTCCTTCAACCTTTCCAATATAGTAGGTTTTGTCCCTTCATCAATACCATACTCACCATTAATGAAATTGATCGCACCAACATCAAGCTCATACTTAACTTCATCACCATTGTTTGGAACACCAAAAGCACGACACACTGAATCAGCATTGATTAAAATCCTTCCCCTGTCAGGAAACACTAGCTCTGATGAATCAGCATCATAGCACTCAACCATCAACCAGTCTGCAAAACCTGCAGGAAGGGTCTTAGAAGCAATCTTCAGGAGACCACCAAAACCTATCGCTTGTATTCTTTTCTTCTAAGATTGAGTCAAATCATTGTAGAGCTTCACGAGCCTCGATGGGAAAGCCCGTTGTCTTCGAGGATGGGAATAGGAGATGGATTGCAAAAGGTTAGAAAATAGCGACAACTAAAAATTGAGTGCACAAAATAGGTGAATACAAAAATAGAGCTAACGCATTAGGTGCACATACCTTAGGAACCGTTGAAGACGATGAAGCAGTAGGTTGGCTTTGTTATCCTCTACCCATTGCCTAACACAAGCAGCACCTAAGAGACCATGTTGGATGAAGGGTTCAGCTCATTTGGCATAAATATAGGTAAAATAAAAAGGGAGAATTATCTATTTGGCACTAAAACAAATCAGTGTTTTGTATTTGGCACTCAAAAATTTGAATTTTCCTATTAGGCATCAAGTTAAAATTTCCTTTCTTAAATGGCACTGCCGTCCATTTTCATTGGTTATCTGTTAGTTGACTGGTTCGACCGTGTTAGTTTTTTCTCTCTATGTCCAATGTACCCCTCTGTTAGATACAGAAGACTGAAATTTGGCCGAGCCCCCACAATCCCAGATCCTACGACCTTCTTCCCTGGCTCTGTTGTGCCGCTGTGCGAGGCTGCCCTAGGACGTCTTCTCTTCACCCAACGCAGGAAGAATCGATGAAAACACCGTTGGGAAGAAACCACCTGTTTCTAGCCACGCCGCGCTTGCCCACCGGCCGCGTCTGCCTATGCCCACCCCACTCGGCCGCGCCTCGGCTGCGCCGGCCGTGCCCGCCCTGCGCCGCCGCTAGTCTCATCTGCGTCGCCACCCTCGCGCGCCGCTGCGCTGCAGCTCTGCTCGTGAGCTGGCCCGCGCCACCCCGGGAGCTCGCTTGCGCTGGAGGTCTGCTCGCGCGTCTCTGCGCTGGCACGCGCTGCCAGGGGAGCTCGCTCGTGCCGCTGCCCTCGAGCCGCCGCCGCACAGACCGTGCCGCGTCACCGTGCAGACCGTGACGCTCCGCCGTCGTGCTGGCGCCGCCGTGCATAAGACCTCTCGCGTGCTGTAGTGCGCTCGCCGACAGCCACCGCTACGCTTGCTTGCTCCGCTGGCCGCGTGCTCGTGTGCTGCAGTGAGCTCGCTCGCGCGCCGCGTGCGCTAGCCCGCCTGGGGCCGGGCGTGCTCGCCGTAGGCGCCGCCGCTGCGCGTGCTCGCTCTACTAGCCGCACGCGCTCGTCGTGTGGGGACTCCGTGGGGGAAGAAAGGAAGATGTCATGTGGGCCCACATGTCAGATAATAAGTAGAAGGGCAGTTTACGCAATACAAGAATACAGTAACCTACTGATGGGCTCTATATAACGTCTATAAAGAGTTTAAAAAGACAGATTTCAAACATCAATGGAATTATATTGGCCTAAATAGTAATGGTTTATTTCCAATTCATAAAAATTATAATGTCACCAATTCAAATAACCTTTTATGATTTCTTTATTTGACAACCTGTTTATTTATTCTTTCCCTATTTGGCATCATGGGTTTCTACTGTAAACAAGGGCATTCATGTCATTTTGCCAGTCACTCGACACCGTTACTATCCTAAATGGATGGCAGTGCTATTTAAGAAAGAAAATTTTAACTTGATGCCAAATAGGAAAGTTCAAATTTTCGAGTGCTAAATACAAAACACTGATTTGTTTCAGTGCCAAATAGATAATTCTCCCAAATAAAAAAGATAGACATGAAGTGAAGTTTAATACATGTTTGGATTCACTAATTACAAAAAAGTAGTTCAATACATTCACTGTAATTTCATTCAATAATTTAAAAAAAGTAGTTCAATAATTTCAGAAAAGCAGTTCAATACATAAAGAGCAGTTCAATACATGAAGTTTAATACTTTCACTGTAATATAAGACACACATCAGCACCCTCGCGTCACTCCGTTCGAAACCTCCCGGCTCCTGTAGAAACGCTGCACTATGGAGCAGCAAGATTCTAATTTACATATAGGATGAGAGCACAAGTGAAAGCTGGAGCATAAATGAATACATGCATGATAGGTACTCCTAAACACTAGTAATAGCGTGATGATCACTAAATGAATAGCACAGCAGATTGTAGGGAGCCAGGAGGCTGGGAACAGAGTGAGCCTTCCTACTGCATGCCTATTCCATAAAGCATATATTGAAAGATTTAGGAAACATTGTGCTGATCTAATATGTAGCACATTCGCAAGAACTGAAAGTGCATACATAAAGCATGATTGGTAAAGTAAATTAGATAAGATATAGCCATTGTCCTCTTGGTATAGAACTATTTTGTAGTTCTTGCGAAATAAAAAGAAACCAGAGAGCGTGGCCAGGCAACAAACCATAGACTAAAATCTAATGTAATTTCTTGCAGTGAGTAAAGTCCTCGTAATATTCATGTAATTACTGATAAATCGGCACTACTGGTTTTGATTGCCACTGATGCTAAATAGACAGGACTGAACAATCACAGATAAACTATTATAGTACATGCGACAATCTGACACCAATCGGTTAAAAGGATAACACTGTTAAGAAACAGGATGGCATTGGTTATTGGAGATGAAATAAAAAAGAAAGGAAACAACAAGCACCTGAGATATTTTGCGGTTTCACCGACAAGAGCTGCTTATACACAAATTAGATGCAGAAAAATGGACTGGGTGCCTCACTCGTGCCTCGACCAAGCAGAAGCTATAATTAAACAAATTCAAGGCATTCAGTTCTAATTAAACAAGAAGAATCTCAAAACCTAAATAGAATAGACCTAATGATGCACATTGAGCAGAAATAGCCAACATTAAGGCTTAATTAACAATGTCATAGCGCAGAATATTTTTGGAACTATGTGAGATAGCAAATGGGCATTTCCAAGATCATGAAATGCATAGATTAAAACAAGAAGAAAAATAGCAAATACAACTTGGGTTATGAACAAGGGAGCCACACAGTCCATGTATATTATGACAAGGAAGTAAGTTGCTAAAGAACAATATATGAATTCTTAGCCTTATGGTGTGCATGTGGATAAGAAATGCCTCTAGGCTGAATGCTGAATTCTGAATGCCTCAGGCCACTTGCGATCAGAGCAAACAAAGCATTGGTTTGGGCAAAAGGAGATGGACTTCTAGGATCATGCACATGCAGCCTTTCAGGTTTATCAGTAATTACATGGACTAGATTTATCATATAATGCACCCTAAAAGAGTCGAAAGAGCAACAACTTGATTCTGTGAAATCATCAACATATGGAGTAATGGTCAGGGAAGGGCAACATTAGCAAGCAACAGGTGCTAGCACTGCGACCACTGAAGACAAAAAACAAGTTCCATCTTTATGAGCAGTACGTATTCGAAGCTTAGTCTGTGCCAAAGCCAATAAGGATGTGCACTGCACCTGCATGTCCACCAGACCTAGCCACAGCTATCTCGTAGAGACGTGGACACTACACCTAGAATTTAGTGTATGCGACAAAAATGATATTATCTATAGATATTCAGGTTTCAGGTCTGAGGTTACATATTTCAGGGTACATGTTTCATCACCAAGTGTAATGGCTGATGCTTATGAAATTTTTCCTTCAGGAGAGCCTATTCTTCTGACTAAAATTAAACACTAGTGAGCATGTAAAGACAACATTCTACAAGCAGAAATTATAATATGTACTTTCATTCAGAGTGCCAAGGCTCCAAAAAAATCCTGGATACGCTACTAATGAATAACCAGAATGCTTGAACGGAGCAGTCCGATCTATCTATCTACCTCTCTGTGAAGGGAAGGAAGCAAGCAACAACGGTGAGAGTGCTTACAACAGGAGACGTCGAGGGAGGCAAAAGTCGGAGCAGGAGGCGGCGTCGGGGAGGGGGTGGGGGGCAAGCAAGCAGCGAGGCTTCTCGGCGACGGTGAGACGATGGCGATGGTGAGCAGCACATCGCGATAGGGGGCTGCACGGCGATGGTGAAACGACCGCGACGCGGCCGTCGCCAAGAAGCCTGCAAGTGAAACAAAATCAACCAAATCCGTCAGTATATGCCTCATCCGAATCGGTCCTCTCGCCATGCAAACCGAGAATGGCGCTGCCTAGGCCACCTTCAGTGCATGGCACACCCAGCAAACCATGGAATCGGAAGATATTGGAGTTAGACGGGGAACAAATCCAAATCGAATCCGTGAGGTGGAAGCGTCGGGACGGAATCCAACTTACCGGTGAGCGCGGTGACCTATGCTCCGCCTAGATCCGGGTCCGGCGGAAAACTGTTGTCACCGGCGGAGTCATTGGGTCACCGTGGGGGATTCTTCTCAACGAAGACGGAGCCGAAGCGAGCGCAGATGAAGCGAGCTCTATCTGAGGCGTCGCTGTCGGGAGGAGAGAGGAAGCGCGAGTCCCAAGATTTGAACAGTTACTCCTCCCCTCTCTATGACTAGTGTGCCAGGCACCGCGGTTTAGTTGGAAACGCCAGATGTACGCCGAGCCTTGGATGATCCATCGACGGCAAGAGGAGCGTGCGTGCGCGAAACAAAGTCATCACCTTTATTGTTTGCATGTTTTTTTGGCTAGTAGCGGTCTGTGTTTCAGTTTTAGTATTTCTTTTTTTCTTCAGTTTCAGTCAGTCGCTGACACTGTCTTCGGCTTCCTGTTTTCTCTATGTTTTAGTGAACGCTGATTGCAGCAGTGAAGCAATTCAGTCTCCGGTCATCCTGGGCTTCAACATTTTGGGCAGGAGAGCTTCTGCATGTCTGTAACAGCAGCAAGCTAACAATTGCTTTTGCACTTGGTGCTTGACAGGTTGGAGCGAGACGTCATTTGCAACAGTGAAGTAATCATTTCCTTTTTAAATGTGTACTTAATGATTTCAGCTTATTTATTGTGTCTTGTGTCGCTTGCTTGTGTTGGCTAATGACTATGAGTAGTATATGAGAATACCAGCTCCAGACATCGGCTCTGTTTTCAGATCGGCAAAGTGCACTTCAGTAGCCAAGAGCTGAGCACTTTTCACATTGGGTGTCCCTTTCATGCTACATGAAATGGCATTGTTTAATAATTACAATTCTATTTACTTGCTAGATATCAACAGCTTGTTTATTTATCTTGAGCTCTTGTTTACTGGTAATGTGATTCATCCCTTCAATGTTCAGTGCTTCATATTTCAGTTATTTATTTTTTCAATTTTCAGCCTAGAATATTTAATTTATTGTTTGCATGTTTTTTGGCTAGTAGCAGTCTGTGGTTCAGTTTTAGTATTTTCTTTTTTTCTTCAGTTTCAGTCACTTAGCACTAGTTTTTTTTTGTAATGTAGTAATGTGATTCACGTAGCCCCATCTCGCGCCTCCGTCAGCTTGTAGTGAGCGTGAGCTGCTGCTAGCATCCATTCTGCAAGGTGTGGTGGGGCAGCGGCGGCTTTTGCACCTCGTGTAGCGGTGTAGGCCCAGCTCTCTAGGGCTGTTTGGCCGTTGGCGAGCAGGAAGACACGTTGTCGCTGCAACCCCTTGCCATCGTCGGCACTCTGCAGAGGCCAGCGTGCGTGCGTCCTTCTCTGTAGAGCACGCATGGGCGCAATAGGAGTACTTGTTAAGGCCTGCTCGTCATCTACTCATCTTCTTCAGCAGTTGTTATGTTTTTCGAGTGTTAGTGTTTCATCTTTTATGATTTTCAGTATAAATTCTGCTTCGTTGCTATTGAATTGCCTATATTTAGTTTCAGTGTGTTTTCTATCCGTCTTTGGTTTTCTTTCAGGTGTTCAGATATACCGTCTCAGCAGCAGTGCATCAAGCCGATTTTTCTTGATTAGCAGCTGGAACAAGTATTCAGGTGAGCATGTTTCAAGTTTCAGAGTCTGATATTCAGTCTTCAGTTGTGTTTCCTTTGAATTTTTTATCTCCACTATTTTGCTCAGTCGCAGTAATTTTCTTGCTGTCCAACCCTTCTTCCTACTGCAGTTGAAAGTTGCAGGCTTCACTGGCCGTGTCGACACACCAGCAACAATTCACAATTGAAAATGTGGATTAAATTTTCTTACATGGAAAAAGTCACCGTCCAGTAGTTGCAGCAACTAGTTAGCAAATTTGACTTGAAATCTCTGTAACAATTCACGATTAGAGAATTTGTTGTCCCTTGGCCTGGGCATGCTGAAGGGAGCATTATTACTGACTGAAATGAATCCACATAAGGTGATTGGCAAGTAGATTGAGACTGGAGTTCAGGAACAATGGCATCATAGAATCTTATATATTTTCTATCTTTATGACCAAGGTTTAGTTAAGCTTATCCTTGCTGTTCTACTATCGTTTCCGATGTCCACATGATTTCTTTTCTATCTGGATGTTGTACTCGTGAGCTATCTTGAGTACATTGCTTACAAGTTTTCATATCTTTCAGCGTGGCAACAGAGATTTAGACTATGGTACAGGACACCAAGACTAGGCTTGAGAAGGAAAGGTGAGCAAATAACCAATCCATATCTCCAGCCGTCCAGTGACTACACTAGAGAAATACATTAGCTCCTGCAGCGATATCTGATGTGCTCCTTTTTAGTTGTAGCTATAAACTAAGAACTGAAATAGATTCTTGGTAATGAATACTGTGAACACCCTGAATGGAATGTACCTATACTGTTGTGTTGTTTGCTTTTTTTTGTTAATTATCATCAGAGGAAATCTACAGACAAGCTGACCTAAGGTGCTTAATCTGCTAGCAGTTTTGCAGCTAGTAAATGCAAACCATATAGTGTTGTGCTGTACCTATACTGTCACACACTCACACTTTCCTATAATTCGTGATTTAGAAAGGGATAATATTTTAATGTTAATGTGAAATCACCCATAGAGCACTGTGTTGTGCCTATATTGCCTCACTTTCCTCCTCACTGAGATAGTTGTCATCAGTTATCTTCATTTTTTAATCGACCTATCTGTGTACTATTTTCTGCAGACCTGTTCTCGAAGTTGGAAGATGATAAAGAGAAACTGTAATGTTGTTGTTTTATTAGTAATTTGTACCAAAATTAGATGCAGATGTATGGAAAAAAAAAAGAAGAAATTTTAGATGAAGGTGCTTTGGGGTGGACTGGTTTTGATGGGTTACCTACGTTGCATCTTGCTCTTTTGCTTCTGATCTGGGTGTCTGTCTGCCTGTCTCTGATGCCGATGACGCTGGATCAAGGAGCCTGGCCATGTCCATGACCGGCAGCTCGTATTCGTCTTGATACGGCACAGTACAGTTGTTATAGATGTGCCGTTTTATAGATCCATCACTTCTGCTTTCCTTTCAAGCACTTACTATGTCGCTATTTTGCTCCTATACGACGTAATACGATCCTGTCTGCCTAGGATGTTTAACAAATATAAAAAAGGCAAACTTTCATGATTAGCTTGTACACTTCTTATTCTTAGAAATACGTGTAGTCCTCGCCAAATAGAAATTCCTAGCATCTGACTGCTTAATAAGCATCACAGTGCCAATGGCATTGGAAAAGCCATATAAATGTTCACATTTAAAATCCAAACTGTTCGATATTTACAATCTTCTCAATTGTGCTTTGTGTGATAGCCTCATTTAGCTTCCCTCGCTGGTAGCAGCATCTCAATGTCAATCACCCTGCTCGCTTGAGCTACTTTTCAGCCATGAAACAGTATTTTCCTTACAACATTTCAGCATAAGCTAAATTTCAGCATAAGCGAACAGGGTAAATAGCTTTTCATCAACTATATATCAAACAGATGCCAGAACTGAGATGCTAGTGTCTTCAACACTCAACAGTAACCAATATCATCATAAATAATTTGTTACACACTGCAAATCTGCATGCAGAAGTCAGGTATCGACCTATTTCAAGGCTTTCTCCGTCACGGTGGATCTGTCAAGGTCCAATACAATCCTTGTGGCCTCAATAACAATCTGCCCATCCATGTAGTGCTGCCTGCACACAGGCATATACACATCTGCTCCTCCAATTAGTTCAGTCTTGGTTTCCTGTGTCTTCCTCAATGTGAAGAACGCCCGGCGACCACATAGCTCACAGCGTGCTGTTAGCTTGGTGACTGAGTCAGCCAGGGGAACAATATCCAGAACTGAACCGAACTTCTTCCTGCCAATATCACATTCACAAAATCAAATGCTGGCACAATGAGCCATGGCCCTGTTCGCTTGTCTTATAATCTATACTTTTCAGCTTGTTTTTTCAGCCGGAACAATGTTTTTCTCTCGTAAACAAATCAGCCGGAATAGTATTTCGGCTTGTTTTTTCAACGAAGCGAACGGGTGTAATCTAAAAGAATAAATGTAATGCTGGCACGATACTCATTCTCAAAAATTATTTTGCATTATATAGCTTAGAGTCAGGTCAAATCAAAAGCTTCAAAACCCAGTGATTACCTTTTGTAGTCACCATCTAGCCCAGCAACAACTACAATTTTTCCATCACGATCTGCAGCTTTGCAGCTGAAATCATAAAGATCACCAAAAAACTGGGCCTCATCAATACCTATAACATCTACCTGCAAAAACCAATTTCAGTGATTTACAAAATGTCTAGAAGAGGACCTATTTCAGTAGCCATGTCATGTGTGCAGTAAGGTCAGCAGAAAATATCTCAACCAGACTTTTGGCTGGGTATCATGGCATTGGTGAGACATCTTTCAGGGGATATCCCACACTGATGGAACAGTGGGGTCATGAGGTTGTTGATAATGTAATAAGTGCAGACAAACAAATCTTAAAGCAGAAAATGCATTTTTCGAGGATTATGCGAGAACAAAGAATCTGTGAACCGAAGGGCGGGCCTGGTGCAAGCGGTAGAGTCTTACCGCCTGTGACTGGAAGGTCCCGGGTTCGAGTCACGGTCTCCTCGCACTACATAGGCGTGGGTAAGGCTTGCCACTGACACCCTTCCCCAGACCCCGCACAGAGCGGGAGCTCTCTGCACTGAGTACGCCCTTTAAAGAATCCGTGAACCATTGTTAGCATGATACATGGATCCTGCTTAAGACACTAAACATAACAACTACAGATTTTTTTTATCCAGTCAGCTTTTTCCTTTTTTTATTATATCTGTCTTTTTCAATATTAATCATTTCAATATAAAAAAGGCTACAATATACAAATAGACATAACACCATCTAGGGGACCCTCACAACTAAACTAAGAAAGCTTATGGGGTTCCCTAATGGATTATCCAGATTACACATATAACTTAATAACATTAACAAACAAAGAAAACACCTTAATGTTATAGGTCATAAACTTCCCAGGAACATATTGAAAACTACAAATTACTGTAACAAGAGTGCAAGTTTACATGCTAATGAATCACTGCCTCATCATAACTGTATAGGCAACGACCATTTAAAGCCATTAGCTTGTCTACAAAGGCGCAAGCTTACATCTGAACTAGGTGCAAAGTCTCATAATCTCATGGCATCTTATGCATATGGCTAAAGAGAAAGTTGATCAATGTCTGTCCGAATTTGTGTGGGCACAAGCTTGCAAAATACGCAAAGGCTTAGCTCTTATGGATAGTTTTCAAGCTTCAACAAAGTGGAGGCCACAGAACAATGATCAGCAAAAATCAGATGAAAGCAATGCTTTCCTTTCCTTTTTTTCCCCGTTTAGGATGATAGATGAGGGTTGAGCAGAGAGAGTAAAAGAACACAAGAAAGTGAGAAGGGGAAAAAAGTATGTGTGCCTGCGGTGAAGTAAGCCAGAGAAGTGGATTAAGGTTGGAGTAACCGCTGCTGCAGTCTTGCTTTACTTCACAATCTCAACCTATACAACTATTCAATTAACTACTGCTTTTGGGGGCCCTAATCTTTGGGGAGGCCTGTTTACCTGTGCTGTACATGTTGTACAGGTCTGTAATGTGGTCATGCTTAAGTAAATGATCAGAAGGTTTCAGTTTTAAAGAAACACTACTGAGGCACTACAGCTAGTAGTATGTTCTACTGGGATCAAATCATATTAGACAACCAATAGCAATCGAACAAGGACTGGCAATTGGTTGCTCAACGCCAGTAAACCAGTAAGGAAATAATATCACATTTATTAAACATAATTAAATTTATAAAGCTGCAAGCTTAGGTGTTAATCTTGGTGGGTCGCTAAAACTTATCGGGAATCAGGATTGACCCATAATAAGATATTCAAGCTATAGTAGAATAATCACCATATGGTCCTTCATAACTTGCCCTTGTTTTTAATCTGTGAATTACTCCAAATAAATGTGTTCTATACTTCCCCAGCACCACCAGCTGAGTTCACTGTCATGATTCTCAAGATTTCTCAAGATTTCTTTGTTCAAGAAAATAATATTGATGGGCACTAACAATATAATGCCTGATGCACCAATGTGAACTATTCAAAATATATGCATGGTAGTAGAGTTCATGGATAGGATACCAACATGCAAATTAAGAGAACATGTGTTTGAACAAACCTTATTGTAGGCCTCAATTCCTAATTTGTCATGAAAACTTGACAGTTCTGACAAGGCCCAGCATGCCATCTTTGTACCGTCATGAGTCACAACAGAATCCAATCCATAGCGGTTGTCCTTGTCAGACTTTATTAGTGCCACACTCCTATAATGGCACCGTGAAAAGGTCAGAATGAAAATTTTTAATCCAAGACATAGAACCAGTCAAGGCAACCAAATTTCAGTTTTCCCATGTGTATGTGATGTACACCTAAGAATAGAATTACATGTATATGAATTCAACACGACAGCAGTGACCTCACAATATGGTATCGTATCTAACTGTTCTAGAACAGAGAATGGTCAAATGAACTGTCTAAATTTCATTTTGTAGATTTGCAGAGAAAGCACCTGAAAATTGGAGACTAAAAAACAACATAGCTTACCCAAGAAGCTCATCTGTTATGGCAGTACTTTGACTAGCTGAGTCTATGGAATTTTCTGTATAACAAACAGTAAGATTATCTACCATGTCATCACTGGACAGTGAAGACCAGGACAAAAGACAAATACACTGCTTCCCGAGCAAGATATTGACAAATGTAAGCTCATAAATTGCAGCGATGGCCAGCATTAACTACATTATATATGACACCAAAAAGACCATTTTTTCCTCGTAGCCAAACCTTTTTTGAGCCAAAAAAAAACCCGGAAGAGAGGTCACTAGCAGGCGGACCCGCTCTGTCAGCAAAACAAGTAATCACAAGGGAAAGGCACAGCGTCGCCGGCGTTTTTCGTACCTTCCGTTGCCGGCCTCAGCCTGGACCCGGCGGAGGAGCGCAGTGGTCTTGCCGGCGAACATGGGGCCGACGATGACATGGATCTCGCCGGAATGAGCCGCCCGGACCTCTGTAGCCGCACCGCCGCCGGATCGCGACTGGACCGCCGCAGAGACCGACCTCGCCGCGCCAAGCATGTTCCTGGCAGCACGGCCCCGGCGAAAAGGTAGAGAGAGGAGCGGCGGCCGCGATGGGAAAGCGCAGCCGCGGAGGGCGGTGGGGGCGGTGGCGGCAGCGGCAGCGGCGAGCAGCGACCACATGACGCAGATGGAGCGCATGCTGGCGGGATTTGTAGGGCGGACGGGATGGCGGCGGGGTCGAATAATTTTTTGAAATTTTTTGGAGGAGGAAAAATTGGGTAGGTGAGGTCGGACCTGTTCTTCCAATCAACGTGGGGTAGGAGAGCGCTCGCACATGATAGCTTCGATTCGGGGTTTGAAATTTTGGGAGGGAAGTGGAGTGGAGGGAACGGGGATTTGGATTGGGGCAGTGGTTTTTGCTAGGGTTTTTGCCTTTTCGGAGGGAACACAGAAGTGGCGGCACCGCTCGGCCGGAGGTGGACGAAGGGGCCCCGTGGTCTGGCTGCCTATTTTTTAGTGGGCTTCATTTTATTTTCCCCGCTTTCCCATTCCACCGGAACATTTCTTGCCCCTTCGGCTATTTTAAATTCTCTTTTTCTTTCGCAGCAATTTTTCTCTTTCCCCTAGGACGCGTTTTGTTTGAGCAGCCAGATTCTAGTGCAAGCGCGAACAATTTAACTCCGGTAGCAAATAATGTATAGAGTACGAGAGAAAAATAAACATTCGATAATTTAATGATGCTAGAAAAAGTATGTACCATTGTGAAGTGCGAGTATGCTGTTTCACATATTACTTGCAATTTGTAAGTATTTTATAATTACAAAACACTGGGACAGGACTAAACAAAATTATGAAAGCTATCTGTCGTTGTTTCGGACCGGGGTCCTCAACCATCCAGTGAATTTGAACTGCGTGCCCCCAATCCCGGATGGTGATGTAAAGAGACACCAGGTTAATATTGGTTCAGGCAATTGGAGCCCTACGTTCAGTCTGAGAGATCGATCTTGTATTCCTTGCACCGAAGTGCTTGTGGTAGAGGGTTACAAGCTGGGTGAGAGAGGGAGCTAGTCCCAGGTCTCGGCGTGGAACGGTGCGAGCTGCTTGAGACGTTGCTCTCGGGCAGCTTGGCAGAGCGTGTGTTACAAAGTGTTGCTTGCGCGTGTGTGAGAGCGTGGTTCTTTTGTATGTTTTTCTGCCCCATGCAGGTCTATCTCTGGCTGCTTCCTTTTATAACCGTCAGGAGTACACGAGTGAGCTACACGTGGAGCCTACTGTAGTTCAGTCCTGTAGCAACATGGTGTTGGGAATGACGATCAGTACTTGACTTGGCGTGCCGTGCTGGCCAGGCTTGAGGTTGTTGAGGTCGTGGGGGTCCTGTTGATGTCTAGTCAGTATGGCCTCCACGGTAGGAGATATGTCGTGCCTTGTGGATTCTTGACTTGGTGGAGTGCCGAGGCCTAGCGGGTGCTGTAGCTGATCGTGCCGAGGCCTCGGAGGTGACCCGTGTATGATGCGGGGGTCTCGGTGGTTAGCGTCGTACCCGGTTCAGGTGGAAAAAGTATGGAGCGGGTGTCCACATGGCACGGTAATCCCTACACCGTCAGTAGGGGATGGTAAAAAGGAGATTTGATCGCCGTCCCATCGCCCCTGTTGCTGTACCCTGCCGGTCGTGGCTGACATAGTAGGTGTGACCAGGCGCACTTACACGGATGGGACTACTCGCCAGAGGGGCGGTTGAGGCGGAGGCAACAAGGATGCAGGACGAGCCCGGCCCCGGCCGAGGCGGAGACGACGAGGATGCGGGACGAGCCCGGTCTTGGCTGAGGCGGAGAAGGAATAGTATGTCCGAGGCCCTACCGGGGGGTCTCGGTCGAGGCGGAGGACGAGCAGTTGGTCTTTCCTGCTGTTTCCGAGACTACAGGGAGACGGACTTGACACTCTACGCCGCTTTGTCCTTGGCGCAGGGGTTAGGTAGCACAGGGCAGTATAGGTATCAGCAGGGGGCACAGTGATGAGTACAGTGACAGGTAACCCCTGCTGCGCCCGGTCCCCTGTCCCGTCGGTCGTTCTGCTTGTACTGTGCCAACGTGCGGTTGACGTTGCGGGAGTAGTTGGGCGCATTAACTGGACGTGATGTTTTGTTAGAGGAGCCAGTCGGGATGGAGGTGACGAGGTTGTTGCCGAGCCTAGCCTCGGGCGAATCAGAGAATTGGTATCCCGTCCGAGCCTAGCCTTGCGGGGTGGGGTCTCAGCCAGAGGGCCTCGGAGAGAGGGCCTCGGCGGGGCGGAGGGCTTTGGCCTTTCGTCTGAGGCCTTGACACAAGCCTCGGGTGAATCGGAGAATCTGGCGAGACCTCGTGGTTGTCCTTTGGCTTTGATTTTTGCAAGGTTTAAGCAATATTTTCGGTTCTTGTTTAGGGTACCCCTTCTTGTGGTATTCGACAATAGCCCCCGAGCCTTGGGGGGAGTGCGGGCACTCTCCCTGAGGTTTTTGACGAGACTTGGCTCGCAGCAGTATGGCAGAACCTCCTAAATTATAGGGCCCACATGCACCTGTCACTGTTCAACGACCTTTGACATCTATGCATATGTTCCTGGTAATTGAAGAAGACTGTCGGGTGTCCTCGGAGAACCCCGAATCATCCACGATTTCCGAGCAGGATCACATTACAGAGTCATTGCAGTATTACAACAGTTTATTCAAATAAATACATCAGAGTAAAAGTAGCGGAAGACTTACAATAACATAGTTTACAAACCATTTGTTTCAAACCATACAACTAAGTTCGATATTAATACAAACCAAAGTAGTGGAGCGACATTATAATATAATACAAAACACACAATGAGACTGCCCTGCCCAAGGGCCACACAATTACTTCTCATCGCCATCACAAGGTACAACTGTCATGCAGCACGATCCACAACAGATCTGCTCGTGAGACTCACCTGCAACAAGGGTCAACGAACCCTGAGTACAAAAGTACTCAACAAGACTTATCCGAAATAAGAACTGATAACTCAAGAATGCAGGCTCAGGGATTCAAGGTATGGTTTTAGCAATAATCAAAGTTATTTTGCGTAAAAGCTCTTTAACAAAATTCTTTATTTCAACACTTTCAACTTCATAAACTCATATACAAAGATGACACGATCCGAAATGAGATCATGAACCTTCATATCCAACACCTTCATCAACCATTCTCAAGTTCCAGTTATTAATACTACGATGATGAACAGTGAGTTGAGTCTCCATAATCGAGGAGCAACGACGATTCGAACCGATTGTAAACCCAGCTGGGAATTCCAGACCACACGACATATGCAGGTCCCCGACCTACATATACCAACCTACCCTCAGATCCTCTAAAACAAGAACGGGTCCGCGCCACCCGAGAATACTGATACTCCACCAATCCAAATTTATAGCCACGTGGGTACACGCTATTCCGCCATCTCTCCACTCCCGGTCTTGTGAGTAGCCATTCTCGTAATAGAATCGCCAAATTAGGGCTTACGGAGTATGTGGTTAGTACTACAAATTCTCACCTCATGCAATTCAACAACGGACGTGCCTTAATCGACACATAAAGCGGAAAGAACCCGCTCACAAAACCTCCATGTCTTGTGGCTCACACACACCGAGTCCGCCTTGGGTCTAGATTTATTACTCCACATTCCCATATCACATGCTAACATAATTAACCAATGTTCCATTTAAAACTTGCGGTGGCGGGTAATCACCCGACTTTCATCGTTCTCGCATAGCTAAGCAAAACTAGGCATATCTGAGTTTAAAAGCGGTAATATGGTAAATATGGAATAACAAGGATGGTAATGCACCAATTAGGCTCTTACTTAACTCCTAATCACTTAATGCAGTAACGGAAAGCAAAAGCAAAAATCAATTTGTAAAACACAAGGTAGGGTTGTATGCATCCGGGGCTTGCCTTCGTTGACGGAAAAGTCCGGCTCCTGCGACGTTTCACAAGTATTCGGTCCGACCTCAACAGACGGATTAACCTCCTCAACCACTTGATTAACTACCACGTGCTCACCTTCGTTTACTACACGTAATAACAATGCCATGTTTAACATGATGTGGAATACGAAACATGATGCTCGATGATGGATGCAAAATTAATAATTTGAATACAACTTTCCTTCGCGGTACAGTTGCAAGTCAAACTAGTCAAACCTTTTTCGCAACACCCAATCAATTGCCAAGGATCATTATTAACTAATGATCCAAGGTCATCACTCAATCAAAATTTCAAACAAAACCTAAATCATTAAATGTTACTATTTGCTTTTATGAATTAATTATTTAATTCAAAATTATGAAATAAATCAACTTATTCCAATTGAGCTCAAAATTTTTGTCAATGTTCATTACATGATAACTAAGTGGCAAAACCAATTTCATAATTTTTGGATATATAAATAAGCCTAGAAAAATCATGGAAATCCATTTATTAATAAATTGAGCAATTTTTATCACATTCAAAAATTACTGAAAAACATTATTTTATATTTTTATTAAATACTATACATCACAGAGAAGTCACACAAAAATTTTCATAATTTTTGGAGCTCTAAATAAATCTACACAAAAATAACAAAAACAGACACTATTCATTCAAATCGAAAATAGAAAAAATCCATTTGAACGCCGAGTCACGACAACCCGACCCCACTGTCATCCCTAACCTCCGGCGTTGACCACGGCAATGACGGGCTCGACCAGCGATTTCTCGCCGACGGTGAGATCACCGGCGACGACCAACGTACCAAAATGATCACCAAGTCTAGGCGCATCGATTGACGTCCCTATCAGCACTGATTACGGCCCTATACTAGCTCGTCGTCGATCATGGCGGATGCGGTGGCACGACAGCGCTACGCCGGCGGTGTGCGACCGGTAGAGCTCAAACAAGGGGTTCAGGAAGCACAAGAGGCTCACCCCGAACGCGTTTAAGCAAGGAGCGAGGTCGGAGAAGCAATGGAGAGGCGTGACAACGATCACGGTGATCACGGCGGAGCAAAACGTCGTCGGCGATGGTGTACCGGCGACTGCAGTGATCAAAATGAGCAACCAGCTATGGATTAAGTACTACAGCATCGAGACGAAACAGAATCAGCCAAAACCAGGGATGAAGATGCATCGTGGAGCTCTGGCCACGGCGAATCGCTCTCGGCGGAGGAGTTGCCGGCCGCGAAGAAGAAAGATGTGGACAGCGAGTTTCGGTGGAGATAAACTGAATTGGTGGGTCGGTTGGACGCGTAAGGTTAAGGCGGAGCTGGGACAGGCTTTGCCGAGACGGCAACAGCGCTAAGTCGACGGTGAGAGCTCGACGGAGCCACGGTGGTGGCGACGGGAAAAGCAGAGGAGGAAGAAAGACGACGACGACGACGTCTCGGTTCTTATAACGCGACTTAGAAGCTCAAGGAAGCCACGACGGAGCCGTTTCTGTGCCAGCACGACGCCAAGGACGGCCACGACGCGCCTGGAACGCCGAAGAAGGTCGTCGGCGGTGTAGTCTCGACGATGGACACTGTTCACAGTAATTACAAGTTTGCCATTCGCCAAAATTCACAAATTACTCTCAAATTTTCATAACAACTCAAAAATCTCTAAAAACAAAAGTTGTTCAAAATCAAAAGTTCTACAACTTTGCTTCTATAACCATCTCCTAATTCGGTCTAGATTTTGAAATGAACTTTTGAATTTGAATAGGGAAATTTAAAGAATTACGCCTTTTTGAATTACTTAAAATTTTTCTAAACAACTTGAAAAACTCCAAAAAAAACTTTGTATAACTTGCCAATCTCTACACTTTTGCTTTTGGGATCAACCCCAAATTATGCTTAGATTTTGAAATGGATTTTCAGGGTAGGATTTAAATGCTGAAAAGCGGGGTTTTCTCGAAAAAATTCAAAAATCCAAACAAACTTTGAATTTAAGTCAAACAATACAATTCAACACATACCACATGAATATAAACTTGTTTTAGTGTATGC
Source organism: Miscanthus lutarioriparius (assembly GCA_904845875.1). Lineage (NCBI taxonomy): Eukaryota > Viridiplantae > Streptophyta > Magnoliopsida > Poales > Poaceae > Miscanthus > Miscanthus lutarioriparius. The sequence goes on from CAJGYO010000001.1 coordinate 46,235,112, forward strand.
ATCTCAAAGTTTTCACCAAATGCCAAATGCTTTGCAATGCATATGATGACATGTCAGGTTTTAGTATTTTAAACACCCGAGGTGTTACAATCCTTCTCCCATCGGGATTGTGTTTTGTACTTGGTGGTTCTGGTGGGTGCGCGCGAGCGCACCCGCCGGGTGTAGCCCCCGAGGCCCTGGAGGACTGGGTTTACTCTTCTAGGGGCTTTTTTCTCCGTTGAGCAAGGAGTTTTATCGTGTTTGTCGGGCCCACGAATGCGAGTTCGGGTCGCTGGGACTTGGCCTAGTTGTAGGAAGAAACCCTGAGCCTCCGCATGGAGCGAGAGGGCGATCAGTGGTTTCCCTGTGTTTTTTTGACGGCCCTCACGCATCTTTTTCGCTCGGAAGGAGGGGTTTGTTTGCCGAGCCCCCTCGAGTGCGAGCCTAGGTCGCTGAGTCTTGGCAAGGTTGCAGGGAGAGCCCCCGAGCCTCCACACAGAGCGAGAGGGCGGTCAGGAGTTCCCCTGACTTTTTATGTGACCCTCGTGCATCCTTCTCGCTCGGAAGGAGGGGTGGAATATGCCAGGCTACCCTTGGTGGGCACGAGCGGTGACACTTCCGATGAGCTGCTATCGGGTAAATCCGAGTGGAGGCCCGTGCCCCATTCGATAGGGGTCGGCTAGTGGTCCAGAGACGCACTCCAAAAGTACCAGAGGGCTTCTCTAGTGGGTCCCAAGGCCGTTCGATTGGCCCCTGGGGCTCGGCGTCTCCCTACGGTGGGATCCCATTCGAAGAACTCCCCGTTGGTCTCGGACACAACTTAGGGCATCCCGAGCGATCGCTTGCTCGGGCCTCGGCCATGTACGGGCTCGCCCATAGCTGTCCCTGACTCTGTTGTCCTAGGGGCGGTGTCAAAACCCTCGGGGGTCTAGCCTTCGAACCCCTGGACCGTAACAGGCTCGGCGCCCTTTTCGTCGCGTTTTTCTGAATCTTCGAGTGCGAGCTTGGGTGGCCTTCTTTTGTTTTGGGTGCAGGGAGAGCCCTCGAGCCTCCGCGTGGAGCGAGAGGGCGGTCAGGAGTTCCCCTGACTTTTTATGCGACCCTCGCGCATCCTTTTCATTTGGAAGGAGGGGTTTCTTTGTCGAGCCCCCTCGAGTGCGAGCCTAGGTCGCTGGGTCTTGGCAAGGTTGCAGGGAGAGCCCTCGAGCCTCCACATAGAGCGAGAGGGTGGTCAGGAGTTTCGCTGGCTTTTTATGCAACCCTCGCGCATCCTTTTCGTTCAGAAGGAGGGGTTTGTTTGCCGAGCCCCCTCGAGTGCGAGCCTATGTCGCTGGGTCTTGGCAAGGTTGCAGGAAGAGCCCCCGAGCCTCCGCACAGAGCGAGAGGGTGGTCAGGAGTTCCCCTGACTTTTTATGCGACCCTCGCTCATCCTTTTCGCTCGGAAGGAGGGGTGGAATATGCCAGGTTACCCTTGGTGGGCGCGAGCGGTGACACTTTCGGTGAGCTGCTATCGGGTAAATCCGAGTGGAGGCCCGTGCCCCATTCGATAGGGGTCGGCTAGTGGTCCAGAGACACACTCCAAAAGTACCAGAGGGATTCTCTAGTGGGTCCCTGGGCCGTTCGATTGGCCCCTGGGGCTCGGCGCCTCCCTACGGTGGAATCCCATTCGGAGAACTCCCCGCTGGTCTCGGACACAACTTAGGGCATCCCGAGCGATCGCTTGCTCGGGCCTCGGCCATGTACGGGCTTGCCCATAGCTGTCCCTAACTCTATTGTCCTGGGGCGGCTGTCGAAACCCTCGGGGGCCCAGCCTTCGAACCCCTGGACCATAACGGGCTCGGTGCCCAGTTCCTTAGTCTGGAAGGAATCGGCTGGGGGAATATTCCCCTCCCATCGGCTGACAATGGTAGGCACGCCCTTTGAGGCGGTTTCTCGGGGACTGCTGTTGCTGAGGTTGGATGCAACGCGGTGTCAGCGGATTGGGCATAACCGTCCGTGCGATTAATGGGGAAAAGGTGGGTGCGTGGGCGGTGGAATTGGATCTGGATTAACTATGCCCGGACTCGAGGGAAACTTCCCTGATTTCGTCGCCTGACCGTTTCGTCCTTTCCCTACATAAATACGAAACGAGTCTTGCCTCTCCCCTCCTTACCTTTCCCGTACTTGCCTTTTCTGCCTTCGAGCCATTGCCAAGAACAGAGAGCGCCGGGGAGAAGAAGGGAGAAGAGCGAGCGAGAGAGAGAGAGAGACTTACCGCCATAGCCCTCATTCTCCATCACGCAATGGCTGGCAAACCTCCTGTCATCCTCCTGGTGGATCCTTGGGAGCCGTCCGACGTGCCTGTGGAGGTGTTGCAATCGCTCGTCGACGACGGCCTTCTCCGTCCGATCACCGACCCCGATAGGCCGGAGTGGATTGCTCCGTTGGGCGAGCCGGAGCCAAGGCCGCACGAAGGGTATGTCGTGAGCTTCATATCTTTCCACAAGTGTGGTCTCGGCGTGTCGGCGGACCAATTCATGTGGGCGCTCCCGCATTATTATGGGGTGGAGCTACACAACTTCAACCCCAACTCCATCGCGCAGGCGGCTATTTTTGTCGCCGTCTGCGAGGGGTATCTAGGGATTGCCCCCCATTGGGAGCTGTGGCTCCATCTCTTCCGAGCGGGGCATACCACCAAGCCGGTGGGTATGGCGGGCACGAGGAAGATGATGAGGGCTGATGGCTGCACTCTCCAGGTGCGCCAAGACCGGCAGCACCTTTACATCCCAGCCCAGCTCGCGTCGACGAATCGCCGCTGGCACACCAGCTGGTTCTATCTCCACAACGACGACAACGGACTTCCCCCCTACACTGAGCGGATCGTGGAGGACTGTCCAGAGAAGTGGAGGTATGGTGTGCCGAGGGAGGAGCAGCCCAAGCTGTAGCCGCTCCTAGAGGGGCTGGAGAGGCTGCGGAGCCGCTGCCTTACGGCGGCTGTGGTCGTGGTGGCCTTCCACTGCCAGAGGGTGCTGCCGCTGATGGCTCAGCGGCGGCACCTGTTCGATATGAGACCGGGTGAGCCGATCAAGGGCATCCGAATGTCTGCCGCCGCCCTCTCCGATGAGGTGGTTCTACGTCAGGTGAGGGAGACGGTGGATGGGAAGCTGAAGAGCGGTGGTCTGACCCACATCGTCATGCGCCCGTCGTAGGGGTATGTCTCCTTGGTAAGTCACGCGCCGCTGCAGCCCCTGAGGTCTCTTTGTTCCTCACCATTTTCCCGTTTCCTTACTTGCGTTCGCCGTTCCTATATGGGATGAGGGATGTGCGAGACTCCCCGCCACCCATTCCCGAGGACACGAGGCGGCGGGCGGCGAACCGAGCACATGCCGAGGCGCAGAAGAAGAAGAAGGACGCCAAGGAGGCAAGGCGCAACAAGAAGATACTCGAGCGTGAAGCACTGGAGAAACGTCGCCGGTGTCAGAAGCAGGACAGTCTCCCAGTGGAGTTGTCTCCATCGCCGTCGCTATCGGAGGATTCTTTGGACGATGATGACAGGATCGAGAGGGGGCGAGGTCCCCTAGACCATCTCCCCGATGTCGGGGAGACAGTGCCCGGGGCGTCGGCGAGCAGCCCGACGTTTCCAAGGGGAGGAGGAGATGGCGCCATGGGGTCGGCGATCGCTCACCCCGCGTCCGAGGCTGATACGCCCGAGTTACGGGCACTGGGGAAGCATGCCGTCTGCCCGTTGGGCTCGACAGTAGTGGTGGAGCAGGCGGTAGTGGGGGCGACGCAACTGCCCCCGCAGAGGGTCGAGGGGGTGCCGGAGTCCGACGAGGGTCGGCTGGCACCAGTGGATATCGGGGCCCTGCCTCTGCCGCCACCGCCGCTGTTGCATAGGAGAGTCATGGTGCCGAAGTGGCTGCAACCCCGCTCGAGGTGAGTATTTTTCCAGCGACGTTCGTATCGTCTCTTGCTCGCTTCATGGTCATATGCTGACCAAGTGGGTGTTTTGCCTTCAGTCGGAAACATTGGGTGGAGGTGCCAGCCTTGGCACCGCTCAAGGCACTCAAAGTGAGCGCCAGTCCCACTGCTCAACAGGCGGTAGAGGCGCAAGCCGCTGTGCAGCGTGGTGCGGCGTCAGCCGGGGCTGACTTGGAGATGCCGGTCATTCAGGAAGAGGCTCCTGGGGCGGCCACAGAGCAGACAGAGGAGGAAGGGCCTACACCACGCGTTGTCGAGGCCCATGAGTCTGATGGGGCCGGGGCGCCCCTAGTTGCCGAGGCCGGGAGCAAAGCCGAGGCCCCTGGGACTTTCGAGGCCGAGATGGTTGAGGCGAGCGCAGCGGGCCCGGCGGACCGGGATTCGGAGATGGTGGTGGGGCAACCTTTGGTGCCGCCCCTGGCCCAAGGCCTGCCGCCGTCGCAGGAGAGCACCCGAGAGGTGGAGGTTCAGGCGACCTCTCCTGCCGATACTTCCCAGGGGAAGGAGGCGGTGGATGTCGAGGCGGCCAGCACCGCTGAGCAGCCAGTTCCAGCTTCTGGTGAGGGAAACTCGGCCCTCGCATGGGTACGACCCGAGCCCCGCGGGTGGAATCACCCGCGTGTATCGTGGCTGAGCCGGGACGACCTAGAGGGGGAGCCTCTATTTGCGCTCGAGGATGCGGTCGAGGGGGGGCGCTGGAGCTTCTTTGAGCAATATCGCCGGCTGGTGGTGCAGTCGCTGCGAACGGCGCTGTCCGTCATGGACGACGATCTACCCGACATCGCCTAGGTACGTGTCTTCTTTTCTCGTGTGGTGTCGTCTTGTTCTGAGTCTTTTCGCAATGCATGACCCCTGTTCTACCTATCCAGGAGCTCGAGGCCCGGTCTCTCGAGAAGTCTTTGTTCCTCCATCAGGAGAGGGACATTTGGGACCAGCTCGGGCAGTAGAAGGACCTGCTCGCTAATGCCAATAGGCTTCTGTCGGTGCAGAGCGCGAAGGTGGAGGACCTCCGCCTTCGCTGTGTAGATGTGAAGGCCGAGGCGGCCACGGCTCGGGAGAAGGTTGCCCCTTTGGCAGCGCGAGTCAAGGAGCTGGAGGGGGAGCTGACCTGGGCGGCCGGCGAGCGGGACGTCCTCTTATCCCGGGCTGACGAGGCCCTCAAGGCGGCCGAGGCCTCCTGGGTCGATGCCTTGGCCTGGAAGGGGAAGTACGAGGGTGAGTTCTGTTCCTTTTATTTTGCTTGTTTTTTCTTGCGTTCGGCCCCTAACTCCTCAGAGTGGTACAGAGCTGGAGAAGGAGGCTTCCAAGGCGGATGAGGCCTCATGGGTCGAGGTCCAGCGCTGGAAAGAGAAAACTAAGGGTGAGTCCCATAGGCCTTTGCCCTGTTTGACTTATTCTTCTTTCGCGCTTAACCGCATCCTGCTCGTTTTGGCGCAGGGGTGGAGAAGGAGGTTTTCCGGGTGGTAGAGGCCACTGTCGTAGTGCAGGCGACGCTTGAGGCTGAGATCGGGGAGCACGACGCGCTGCAGGCCACCGCCCATACCGTCTGTGAGGCCCTGGCTATTGAGGGGGCTCAGTCGGGTAGCTCCCTCAGGAGCCGCCTGGCTGCGTTGAGTGGCCAAGTGCGGGAGCGACTTTGGGCGGCGTTGCATACGGGCGTCAAGCGTGCCCTGGCCGTCGTCTCTTCGCACTACGCTATTAACCTCGAGGCCGTCAACGACGGTTACATCTTGCCTGATGATGACGAGGAGGCTGATGAGGAGGTCACCAAGCTGATGGAGGCGGCTGAGGTCCCTGGTACGGCGCTAGCCAGCCTGTTTGAAGAAGAGGTGGTTCCCCCCGCGCCAGTCATCAATGCAGGAGATCCTGAGCCTTGACCTGGGCCGAAGGGGCCATGTAAATGAATTGAGTTATTGTCGTGTCATGACATTTTGTGGCCGTCGAGGCCTTTGACGTACTCGTACGCTTTTTTAATTAGTTTATATTGTTTTTCCAAGCCTCTGCCCTCTACCCTATTTCTAGACAAGTCCTTTGCAAACAACTTTCCTCGGAACCCAAGATGCCCCTCTGGCGAAAGGTGGTGAGGGAGTTGCCGTAGCCCAGAGGCGTAGGTAGTCTCGCGGCTCGGCCGGCCTTTTGCACTCGAGGCGCGCTTTCGGTCCTTGTCTACAATCGACCTGTCAGAGTACGCGAGAGAGTTTGGCATGGAAATTTATTCGAAAAAACGATTAAAAATAGTGCTTGGGACTTAGGGGGTTCCCCCCGCTTCTAGCCCCCGAGGGAGGCTTGGTTCTATAGAGGCAGAGCCGAGCTTCGCTCATAGCGTTATCGCAACGTCGATCCCCCGTCGATGGGGGGGTTTCTCGAAAAATTAGAACAACTAAAGAACACTTCTTTAATATATTTCAAGAAAAGATGTATACAATGCTTGGAAGTTTATGGGTAGAAACGACGTAGCTGTTCTATGTTCCAAGCGTTGGTGAAGATTTCACCCTTCTCGTTGGCCAGCTTGTAGGTCCCAGGCTTTAGCACTTGGGCAACGATGTACGGCCCTTCCCATGGTGGGGTCAACTTGTGGCGGCCCTTATTGCTCTGCCTCAGTCTCAGCACCAGGTCGCCCACCTTCAGGTCTCGGCTTTGGATGCGCCGGGCTTGATAGCGTCGTAGGGCTTGCTGGTATTTGGCTGAATGTAGCAGCGCAACGTCTCGGGCTTCCTCCAGTTGGTCGAGGGCGTCCTCACGGGTAGTATAGTTGCTTTGCTCGTTGTAAGCCTGCAGCCTTGGGAGCCGTACTCCAAGTCAATGGGGAGGATGGCCTCGGCTGCATAGACCAGGAAGAACGGCGTGAACCCCGTGGCTCGGCTTGGAGTATTCCTCAGGCTCTAGATGACCGACGGGAGTTCGACCAGCCATTTCTTGCTGAATTTCTTCAACCGGTTGTATATCCTTGGCTTGAGGCCTTGTAGAATCATGCTGTTGGCGCGTTCTACTTGGTCGTTCGTCCTAGGGTGTCCTACGGCCGACCAGAGCACACGGATGTGGTGGTCGTCGCAGAACGTCGGAAATTTATGTCCAGTGAATTGTGTACCATTGTCGGTGATGATGGTGTTTGGAACCCTGAACCTGTGGATGATATCAGTGAAGAACAATACCGCTTGCTCAGATTTGATTTGAGTGATCGGACGAGCCTCGATCCACTTGGACCCTGGGGGCTTTCTGCAGAGGCCCAACCATGTCTAGTCCCCACACGGCGAATGGCCATGTGATGGGGATGGTTTGGAGGGCTTGAGCCGGGAGGTGCGTCTGCCGTGCATAATACTAACATCCCTCGTAGGAGCGTACCAGCTTGGTGGCGTCGGCAACCGCCGTTGGCCAGTAGAACCCTTGGCGGAAGGCGTTTCCGACGAGCGTCCGAGGCGCAGCATGGTGCCCGTAGGCTCCCACGTGCAAGTCCCAAAGCAGGGCTTGGCCTTCCTCGGTGGTGATGCATCGTTAGAGGACGCCAGATGGGCTTCGTCTGTACAACTCGCCGTTGCTGACGACATAAGTTTGAGAGAATTCCTTATTTGACACTGGGAAAATGAGTCGTTCCTTTCTTGGCCCTGAAATTTTCTTTGTTCCTTATTTGACACTCACTTCAACTTTCATCCCTAATTTGACACTACCGTCAAATCCGTTAGCTAACAGTGTTAACTGGCTGTTAAAAAGACGTTTTTGCCCCTAGAAAAAAAGCGGCGAAGCAAATTTGAGAGGAAAAAAAACCTGCGCCTTTTTTTGCAGCAGGGCGCATGCATCAGAGGCGGCCGCAGTTTTTTTCCCTCTCAAATTTGCTTCGCCGCTTTTTTTCTAGGGGCAAAAACGTCTTTTTAACAGCCAGTTAACACTGTTAGCTAACGGATTTGACGGTAGTGTCAAATTAGGGATGAAAGTTGAAGTGAGTGTCAAATAGGGAACGAAGAAAATTTCAGGGCCAAGAAAGGAACGACTCATTTTCCCAGTGTCAAATAAGGAATTCTCTCCATAAGTTTTGGCTCGTCGCGCCAGCAATTGGGCCTCGGTCCTGTCCGCAGGAAGCACTGTGGCAGAACCTCCTAAGAAAATCGGGCCCACGTGCACCTATCGATGTCTCAACAGACCTCAGATAGCATACACAAGTTCCTAATAACTTAACAGGTCTGTCGGGTGTCCTTGGGAAACCCGAATCATCCACGTTTCAAATATGATTCCAATCACAGTCATTGCAGATTACAACATTTTTCAATATACATACCAGAGGTAATAAAGCGGAAGACTTAAGTTTAATATTACAAACCAGTTGTTTCAAACTTACATAACCATAAGTGTCATACAACCATAGTAGCGAGATAATATTACATTAACATTATTTATTTCACACAAACTAGTGCCTTGTCCAAAGGCCATTCATCATTCATCATCGTCATCGACTTCATACACTGACATGCAGCAGGGACCAAAACAAGCCTACGCATGCGTCTCCCCTGCAACAAGGGTTAACAAACCCTGAGTACAAAAGTACTCAACAAGACTGACCCGACCAAAAAGGGCGAAGGTCTTAGGGATGCTGGTGTTGGGTCAAGGTAAGGATGTAGAAAGATTCAAAAATTCTTTGCCAAAAGCTTGCTATTCTTGATCCTAGTTTCAAGTTTTACCACTAAGTATTTTAGTTCAATATCTCCAACTAAGTGCTCATATCCCATGTTCCAATCCTTCTCATTCCATTCTTTTTCTCATGTTTTAGTAATTCACCAGTCCTACATTGCTTCTGTAATGAATCGAGTCTCCATGTCCGCGGAGCACCGGCAATTCGAATTGATTCAAGTCCCAGCTGGGGATTCCTTATCACACGACATATGTAGAACTTAATCTTGCATATATCAACCTCGCTACCGGATCCTCCCGTACTAAGCCGTCTCCACGCCACCCGAGAGCACAGCACACCTCAAATCCGACCACATTCAAGCCACGAGGGTACACGCTACTCCCGCCATCTCACCACTCCTAGTGCGTGGGCATTCGTCTTAGTATCGGATTAGCCAAAGTAGGCTTACCGGAGTATGTGACTAGTACTACAAAGTGTCTCGTTCAGAAGATCCACAATGAGTGGCCTTTAAGCGACATAGTCGGCAACATTACCCAACATTCAAGATAAGCCACCCAACTAGTCTCTAGTTCATTCTACCTTCCTTCTTTCTTTCTTTGGCCAGTATGCCATCATTGATTATATCGAAACTTTTACTTTGAAAAGCCTACCATAAAGCATACTAAGCAATTCTACGCCTTTGTAAATGAAATCATCTTCAAGGATGGTAAACAATTAACAAGGTAGGCAATGCATCAAGTAGGTAACATTTGAATAAACAACTTAATGCGATAAGTAACATAAGTGATAAACTTTTCAAAGTAAACAAGGTAATGGTGTAATGCATATACCGGGGCTTGCCTTCGTTGGCGATCTCAGGTTCCGGATCAGTACCACAATTACCAAATCCCGCGACAACCAGGTATTCTTCCAGCACTTGTTCAACTAGAATCGTTTCACTCTCGGGTTCTACACGAAATGATAGCATATGCTTTAACATGATGATAATGTAAACATGATGCTTTCAAGGTACATGAAATATAACAACACCCCGCAAATGATTTTATTTCACGGTACCGTTGCAAGCCAACAAAACCAACTTGCAATCCTACCATCAAAAACCATACATGGGACTTGACCAAATGGATCTTGAAACCCTACTGGTCACACAACCTGACCCAAACAAAAAAATTAAACCCTAACCCTAACAATTAGGGTTGCTTTTATTAAATTTTTAATTAATTTAAAATAAGCCCAAAAATAAACTTGTTCTAAATGACCTCAAAATTTTATGTAAGCTTCCTCATATCAAATTAGTGTACCAAAATAAATTTCATAATTTCTGGAGCTATACAGTGGTCTACAAAAATTATGAAAATTGCATTTATTAATTAAGGGACTGAATTTTTGAACATTAAAAATTTATTCAAATTTCAAGTTTCAAAATTTTAAACCATACTAGAGCATGTTCAGAAGCTACACACAAAATTTCAGAATTTTTGGAGCTATGATTATTTTCCTACAAATTTCCAAAGATTCGGCACTATTCAAAATTTCAGAAATTACAAAATTGCACTGTTCTTCTTCCTCTCTCGTACTGACAGCCAGGCCCCGCTTGTCAGTGACCTAAAGAGGACGCACGGCTTCGCTGTCTGCTCCGATCGGCAAAACACGCCGGCGGTGAAGCTCTGGCGAAACAGACCGCACCTTCATAACCTACTCTTTCCCCCGAACCGATCTCAGCTATCAGAAAGGAATAAGGTGCACCGGAGACACCTCTACGCCGGGCATGGCGGCTCGGACTCGACGGCGGTCGACGTAGCTATGGCTACGGTGCAGTAGAGTCAAAAGAAGAGCGAGCATCACGCTCAGGAGCTCACCATGATCATGATGGTGTACTTGGTGCAGGCGGAGACGTACTGAATCGCCCTGGCCACGGTGAGGTGGGTCGCGGCGGAGCCTCGGCCGGCTCCGAAGAAGACGATGTCGCGCGGTGTCGCTGACCGGCTAGAAACGAGACGAGCAGGTCGGGAATGAGCGGTAGGGCGAGGCGGAGCTGTCGGTGTAGCTGGGCACGACTGACGTGGCTCGACGATGACTATGGCGAGCGGCGGAGCTACGCGGTGGCGGAGCAGAGTAGAAGGGAAAAACGGGGACGACGACGACGACTGTTGCTATTTATAGCCGGGAAGGGGTTGCCCGGCGTCGACAGCGCACGCTCGAGCCTGCCACGACACTGGCTGCGTGTCAACGCACGAGAAAGCGGTGCAAAACGCTCGGCGGCGGCAGCTGCGTGGCGCCGGCGGTAAGCGGCGATGTCAATCTTGATTTTTGAGTTATTTACAGAACTGCCACTGAGTCTATTTTTTCAAATTACTCTCAAATTTTCTAAAGAAGTTGAAAATCTCCAAAAATGAAAGTTGTTCAATTTTTCAAACTCTACAACTTTGCTTCAAGGAACATTTTCAAATTCTGCCTCCATTTTGAAATTTGAATTTGGGGTGCATTTGAGTATTTGAATCATTTCAAAATTACTCCAAATTTTATATGTAAACTTTAAAAACTTTGAATACCAAAGTTGATCCTTATAAAATAATCTCCAACTTTGCTTTTTGCCTCAACCCCAAATTCCACATGGATTTTGAATTAGTCAAAAGGGGCAAAAAGGACTTTTATAATTTGAATTTGAATTCAAATTTGATTTGTCTTTCTTTTGCTTTAACTTTGATTTTTGACCAGTAACATGGCCCATTAGGGTTGTTTGAGTCAAATGACACATGGTCTCACATGATCAGATGAAATCTGACCCTTGTGGTCATGATCTTTGTTTAACGTTTTGAATCACATTGCATCACATAAAATAACAACTTATGAAACAAATCTTATTTAGTGAATGCATTCCAAATTTTTTTCTTTATGAATGCTTTGCAATGCATATGATGACATGCCAAGTTTTAGTTCTTGGTCCAAACACCAGAGGTGTTACAACCCTTCCCCCTTAAAGAAATCTCGTCCCGAGATTTAAAACTTAAGACTAAGTAATGGAAAAGGAAATGTGTCAAGCTAACACATCATAACTTTATTCAAAAGACTAGTGAGGGGGTTTTCCATTCTTTTGACAAAATAAACAAGTTACAGTATAGATGAGGTATTGCAACTAGAGAGAAGCAATGAAGTCAGGAAAGTTTTCTTCTAAGTAATCCTTAGACTCCCAAGTAGCTTCTTCTTTAGTGTGCTGGTTCCATTGTACTTTGTAGAACTTGATTGTACGCCTTCGAGTGACTCGATCCTTCTGTTCTAAGACTCTAATGGGATACTCGGCATAAGTCAAATCAGGTGCTAGTTCTACATCACCAAAGTCAATCACTTGGTCAGGTACTTGAAGACACTTCTTCTACTGGGATACATGGAAGATATCATGCACAGCTGACATGTGATCTGGTAGCTTAACACGATAGGCGACTGGTCCACATCTTTGTTGGATTTGAAATAGACCGACATAACGGGGCGCCAACTTTCTCCGAATCCCAAAACGATGAACTCCTTTCATTGGCGATACCTTGAGGTAGACATGATCTCCCACTATGAATTCTAGAGGTCGCCTCCTCTTATTAGCATAGCTTTTCTATCAGGATTGAGCTACCTTCATATTAGCTTGTATGAGTTTAACCTTCTCTTCTGCTTCCTTGACCACATCTAGTCCAAAGAACCAACGTTCTCCAACATCTGACCAATGTAAAGGTGTCTGGCATCTACGACCATACAATGCTTCAAATGGTGCCATTTTAATGCTCTCTTGATAGCTATTGTTATATGAGAATTCAGCTAAGGGAAGGCATTCATCCCATATAGCACCATAAGAGAGAACACATGCTCTTAACATATCTTCAAGAATTTGATTTACCCTTTCCGTCTGTCCATCAGTTTGCGGATGATAAGCAGAACTACGGATAAGTTTAGTTCCCAAAGACTCATGTAGACTTTTCCAAAACTTGGATATAAATAATGACCCTCTGTCAGAGACAATGGTCTTGGGTGCCCCATGCAGACTGAAGATTCTATTCAGATAAAGCTTTGCATACTGCTCCGCTCGATATTTATCTCTGACTGGTAAGAAATGAGCTATCTTGGTTAGGCGATCAACAATAACCCATATTGAATTGTAGCCTGCAGATGTCCTAGGCAACCCTACTATGAAGTCCATACAGATATCTTCCCACTTCCAAGATGGAACTAGCAAGGAATGTAATGGACCCGCCGTCTTCATGTGAATCGCTTTGACTCTCTGACAAGTATCACATTTGGCCACATATTGAGCTATTTCTATTTTCATTTTGGTCCACCAATATCTCGTTCTCAGATTATGATACATTTTGTTGCTACCTGGATGAATGGAGTATCTTGTAGAATGAGCTTCATCAAGAATCTGCTTTCACAGCTCCGGATGTTTGGGTACTACCAATCTATCTTTGAACCATACGACATCTGATTCATCAATCTTGAAACATGTTGATCTTCCAGATCTGACTTTATCCTTGATATGGGCTATGCCCTTACTTTTCGTTGAGCGACAATGATCGATCTTTAATAGTGGACTCAACTGCAATATTGAATAGGGAACCTTGTTCTATGATTTGTAAATTCAGATGCTCCATCTCTTGACACAATGTTCATTGCATAGGTTTCACAGTCAGACAATGGCAATGACTCTTGCGACTCAGGGCATCGGCAACTACATTCGCCTTGCCCGGATGATAATGCACTTCTAAGTCATAATCTTTGATAAGTTCTAACCATCTTCTTTGCCTCATATTCAACTCTGACTGAGTAAATATATATTTCAAACTTTTGTGATCCGTATAGATATGACATATATTGCCCAATAAATAATGTCGCCAAATCTTGAGTGCATGAACAACAGCGGCTAATTCAAGATCACGGGTGGGATAATGTTCTTCAGGCTTCTTGAGTTGTCTGGAAGCATATGCTATGACTCTGCCTTGTTGCATAAGAACACAACCAATACCAATTCCAGATGCATCACAATAGATATCAAATGGTCGCTCGATATCAGGTTGTGCTATCTTTGTGCGAGTTGTAAAGAACTTCTTCAATGTCTCGAAAGGCCTCTTCACATCCTGTTGACCATACAAACTTAGTTTGATTTTTCATTGATCCGATGAATTGGCTTCGCAACTGGAGAAGTCAAGGATGAACCGACGGTAATACCACCGCCAACCCTGTGAAACTACGACCTTGATGTATGCGGTTGTAGGTGCTTTCCAATTAAGGACTTCTTCTACCTTGCTCGGATCAATGACTATACCTTCAAAGCAGAGATAACACATGACCCGAAATTGTACTTCCTCTAACCAAAATGCACATTTGCTGAATTTGGCATATAGTTGGTGATCTCTTAATCTTTGTAGAACAATACGGAGATGTTCCGCATGTTCCACTTTGCTCTTAGAATAGATCAGAATGTCATCAATGAACACTACTACAAACTTATCCAACTCAGGCATGAAAACTGAGTTCATCAGGTACATGAAGTGAGCCGGGGCATTGGTCAACCCAAAAGACATGACTAGATACTCATACATACCATATCGAGTAGTGAATGCTGTCTTTGGCACATCTTCTCGTCTGATCTTAATCTGGTGGTAGCCTGATCTCAAGTCTATCTTCGAGAATACCTTAGCTCCCGCAAGTTGATCAAAAAGCAAATCAATTCCGGGTAAGGGGTATTTGTTCTTGATGGTGACTTCATTTAATGGCTGATAGTCAACACATAACCTTAAGGTTTGATCCTTCTTCTTCACGAAAATAGCAGGGCATCCCTAAGGTGATGAACTGGGTTGAATGAAACCCTTGTCTAACAACTCTTGTAGTTGCATTTTTAATTCTGCTAGTTCTTTGGGTGGCATCCTATATATGTTCTTACGGATCTTTGGTCTTTGTTCTGGTTCGAGATCAATTCTGAATTCTACGTCTCGATGCGGTGGCAAACCAGTGCAGATCATCGAGAGAAAGACATCCGTAAACTCACATACCTTTGAAATTTTCTCGGCTCCTTCAACAATAGTTGCCTGATTGTTTCCAATTGTACTTTTAGGAAAGGGAAGTTGGATGAGAAGTTGGGTTTTCTTTGCCGGTGCATTTACCCTTATGGTTCTACACAAGACATCTATGATAGCCCGTCTTTGGGTTAACAGATTCATACCAAGGATCACATCTATATCTTGATCCTTTAATATCAACATATTGGTAGGGAACTCATAACCTCCCAAATCAATAGGTACATCTTTGAACTACCTCCCTTGTGCTGATTCGTCCCCCAGGCATTTGTATATGATAGGGCTCTTTTGTTTCCCCAATAGCTATCCCATGCTTCACAACAAATGTACGATTGATGAATGTATGGGATGCACCGAATCAAATAAGGTAATTGTAGGATGCTTAGCAATGGGAAAACATACCCATCATTATTGGTTCTCCTTCCGGAATAGCTTCCACTTGAGTATAGAAGACCCTTCCAGTTTTCTTCTCATTTTGTCCCTTTTGATTGTTACGAGCATTGCCCTTGTACCGATTCTCGAAATTTGGAGTAATGAGGGCTTTGGGTGCATAAGGATTGTTCTTCCTAGGATATGGACATTCTCGGGGAAAAGTGTCGGGTTTACCACAATTATAGCATGGATAATTGTGATTCGGGAGTAGCATTGCGGTTTGCATTATTTGTATTGTTTTTTTTGCTGCGGCGCTTTGATGAGTATAAAGGCGTATTAGTTGCGGGACGAATAAAGATTTGTTTGCTGCTTTGGCTTTGTTGTGGGCGGAATGGTGCACGGCCATGATTCTGAGGATGGTAGATCACCTTTTGATGCTTTCCACTTGACGATCAGGAAGCAAATGACCTCTTTTTCTTTGCCTCCTTGTGTCGGCGGTAATTCTCCTCTCGATGCGATAGCAATGTTGTGATCTCATGATAAGTTGTGTTGCCACAAGTTGCCATCATGGTCTAAAGTTTGGTGTTCAGACCTCTCATGAAATGATTCTTCTTTTTCTGTCAAGTATTCACATACTCTATAGCATCTTTGCGACAATGTGATTGAAACGCGCCCGACATAGTGCATCACGGGTGCTCCCCTTGCTTAAGAGACAAGAACTCTTCTAACTTCATGGTCATCACACCGTCTCGGAATATAGTGTGCCTGAAGGCATCCTTGAACTCCCTCCAGTTGATTTGGTGACCAATGGGCTGATTGCTACCAAATTTACCCACGTGCACCAAAGCAGCTCCTCGAGTTCTTTGTGCCACAAACCTTGGTTTTGAACCTCGATATGTTGAATCAGCTCGAACTTTTGCTCTATTGTCCTAAGCCAATCGTCGACTTCTAAAGGTTAAATGCGCTTTAGAGAACACAGTGGACGTGTGTCATAAAATCCACATAGGTTGACTCGTCATTTCCATTACGACGACCATGATTAGGGTATGGTGCTCTTTGGTTCCACGCCAATTCCCTTAATGACCTAGCATTCTCTACCGCTATGCGTTTGAGTGTGGCTATGGCATCTGCCATAGTCGAAGGCATTGGTGGAGGATTTGGGCACTCATCATTGTCATGTGAGCCACTAGCACCAGTTCGGGTGATAGGACGAGGCATTTGTTAGAGAACACGTTTACTTACATTATTCTTTATTAAAAGCATTTAAAAGGTTTCATGCTACAAAGGGTTACTTATTTAAATTACATGTCTTGTATCCCACAAGACAACCCTGGTTTACTAAGAAAGCAGTAAAGGAACTATTACTACTCCGAGCTCTTAGTCATCGGCATCCGTGCCCATATCGGATGAAACCTCACTTTCATCCGAGAAGTACACTAACTCCTTAGGATCCTCCTCCTCTTCTTCATTCTCGACTTCTCCTGGAGCTACAATCATTTCTTCATCTGTAACTTCACCATCCCCATGAGGTGGATGAAGTTGAGCGTATAGTAGGTGGACATTCTCATGAAGAATGGCATTGTCCATCTCTAGGTCTTCTACGTAGAACTCCAACTCATGGACGCGTTCATTGGCCGCATCCTCTCGTGTCCGGGCTTCATTCCTCAACTCGGTATTCTTGGTGACGTCCCTTTCCCTTTCTGCCAGCTTCTCTTGATCTTTGGCATGAGCTCGACGAAGAGTGTTGAGCTCCTTGGTAGTGTTCTTCATGTTGGCGGGATTGCTTGAAGATCCTTCATCTCCTAGGATCTTAGAACTTCCTTCACCAAGCTCACGGTTACGCGGTGCCAACTGGTGACGAGGGACTCCGTGAGGTCCAGTGGACTTGCGTGCAGTTATCTTGGTCTTTGCCATAGCCTGTAGAATTTAGGATAGGACTATAAGGATAGCTTGAGGATAATGGAGGTTAGCAAGAATGGGATTGACATTACTTACCCAACCACTTTTAAGGGGAATCATTATGCAAGGTGTTCAAGCAAGATGCATGAATCGATCTTACGAATCCGAGTACAAAAGATTTATACAATCAAAAGTACTAGATTTTTAATACATAGGACAAACCTAATCATATTATCCGCCACAAACTTTCAAATAAGATAGGATTGAGGCTAGATTAGAGGAAAGAAGAAAGAAATTTGAACTTTTAAAATATCAAGTTTACTTTCCTTGATCCAAATCAATTTGAAGGTTTTTCCAAAGTAACCTACAATGATCTTAGATAGGACCTGCTCTGATACCAGCTGTGGCAGAACCTCCTAAGAAAATCGGGCCCACGTGCACCTATCGATGTCTCAACAGACCTCAGATAGCGTACACAAGTTCCCAATAATTTAACAGGTCTGTCGGGTGTCCTCGGGAAATCCGAATCATCCACGTTTCAAACAGGATTCCAATCACAGTCATTGCAGATTACAACATTTTTCAATATACATACCAGAGGTAATAAAGCGGAAGACTTAAGTTTAATATTACAAACCAGTTGTTTCAAACTTACATAACCATAAGTGTCATACAACCATAGTAGCGAGATAATATTACATTAACATTATTTATTTCACACAAACTAGTGCCTTGTCCAAAGGCCATTCATCATTCCTCATCGTCATCGACTTCATACACTGACATGCAGCAGGGACCAAAACAAGCCTACGCATGCGTCTCCCCTGCAACAAGGGTTAACAAACCCTGAGTACAAAAGTACTCAACAAGACTGACCCGACCAAAAAGGGCGAAGGTCTTAGGGATCTTTGGTGTTGGGTCAAGGTAAGGATGTAGAAAGATTCAAAAATTCTTTGCCAAAAGCTTACTATTCTTGATCCTAGTTTCAAGTTTTACCACTAAGTATTTTAGTTCAATATCTCCAACTAAGTGTTCATATCCCATGTTCCAATCCTTCTCATTCAATTCTTTTCTCATGTTTTAGTAATTCACCAGGTCCTACATTGCTTCACAAATGAATCGAGTCTCCATGTCCATGAGCACCGGCAATTGAATTGATTCAAGTCCCAATTTGGGATTCCTTATCACACGACATATGTAGAACTTAATCTTGCATATATCAACCTCGCTACGGATCCTCCCGTACTAAGCCGTCTCCACGCCACCCGAGAGCACAAAGACACCTCAAATCCGCCACATTCAAGCCATGAGGGTACACGCTTCTCCGCCATCTCACCACTCCCGGTCGTGGGCATAAATCTTAGTATCGGATTAGCCAAGTAGGCTTACCGGAGTATGTGACTAGTACTACAAAGTGTCTCGTTCAGAAGATCCACAATGAGTGGCCTTTAAGCGACATAGTCGGCAACATTACCCAACATTCAAGATAAGCCACCCAACTAGTCTCTAGTTCATTCTACCTTCCTTCTTTCTTTCTTTGGCTAGTATGCCATCTTTGATTATATCGAAACTTTTACTTTGAAAAGCCTACCATAAAGCATACTAAGCAATTCTACGCCTTTGTAAATGAAATCATCTTCAAAGATGGTAAACAATTAACAAGGTAGGCAATGCATCAAGTAGGTAACATTTCAATAAACAACTTAATGCGATAAGTAACATAAGTGATAAACTTTTCAAAGTAAACAAGGTAATGGTGTAATGCATAAACCGGGGCTTGCCTTCATTGGCGATCTCAGGTTCCGGATCAGTACCACAATTACCAAATCTCGCGACAACCGGGTATTCTTCCAGCACTTGTTCAACTAGAATCGTTTCACTCTCAGGTTCTACACGAAATGATAGCATATGCTTTAACATGATGAAAATGTAAACATGATGCTTTCACGGTACATGAAATGTAACAACACCCCGCAAATGATTTTATTTCACGGTACCGTTGCAAGCCAACAAAACCAACTTGCAATCCTACCATCAAAAACCATACATGGGACTTGACCAAATGGATCTTGAAACCCTACTGGTCACACAACCTGACCCAAACAAAAAAATTAAACCCTAACCCTAACAATTAGGGTTGCTTTTATTAAATTTTTAATTAATTTAAAATAAGCCCAAAAATAAACTTGTTCCAAATGACCTCAAAATTTTATCTAAGCTTCCTCATATCAAATTAGTGTACCAAAATAAATTTCATAATTTTTGGAGCTATACAGTGGTCTACAAAAATCATGGAAATTGCATTTATTAATTAAGGGACTGAATTTTTGAACATTAAAAATTTATTCAAATTTCAAGTTTCAAATTTTTAAACCATACTAGAGCATGTTCAAAAGCTACACACAAAATTTCAGAATTTTTGGAGCTATGATTATTTTCCTACAAATTTCCAAAGATTCAGCACTATTCAAAATTTCACAAATTACAAAATTGCACTGTTCTTCTTCCTCTCTCGTACTGACAGCCTGGCCCCGCTTATCAGTGACCTAAAGAGGACGCACGGCGGCGCTGTCTGCTCCGATCGGCAAAACGCGCCGGCGGTGAAGCTCTGGCGAAACAGACCGCACCTTCATAACCTACTCTTTCCCCCGAACCGATCTCAGCTATCAGAAAGGAATAAGGTGCACCGGAGACACCTCTACGCCGGGCATGGCGGCTCGGACTCGACGACGGTCGACGTAGCTATGGCTACGGTGCAGTAGAGTCAAAAGAAGAGCGAGCATGACGCTCAGGAGCTCACCGTGATCACGATGGTGTACTTGGTGCAGGCGGAGACGTACTGAATCGCCCTGGCCACGGTGAGGTGGGTCGCGGCGGAGCCTCGGCCGGTTCCGAAGAAGACGATGTCGCGTGGTGTCGCTGACCGGCTAGAAACGAGACGAGCAGGTCGGGAATGAGCGGCAGGGCGAGGCGGAGCTGTCGGCGTAGCTGGGCATGACTGACGTGGCTCGACGATGGCTACGGCGAGCAGCGGAGCTACGCGGTGGCGGAGCAGAGCAGAAGGGAAAAACGGGGACGACGGCGGCGACTGTTGCTATTTATAGCCAGGAAGGGGTTGCCCGGCGTCGACAGCGCACGCTCGAGCCCGCCACGGCAATGGCTGTGTGTCAACGCACGAGAAAGCGGCGCAAAACGCTCGGCGGAGGCAGCTGCGTGGCGCCGGCGGTAAGCGGCGATGTCAATCTTTATTTTTGAGTTATTTACAGAACTGTCACTGAGTCTATTTTTTCAAATTACTCTCAAATTTTCTAAAGAAGTTGAAAATCTCCAAAAATGAAAGTTGTTCAATTTTTCAAACTCCACAACTTTGCTTCAAGGAACATTTTCAAATTCTGCCTCCATTTTGAAATTTGAATTTGGGGTGCATTTGAGTATTTGAATCATTTCAAAATTACTCCAAATTTTATATGTAAACTTTAAAAACTTTGAATACCAAAGTTGATCCTTATAAAATAATCTCCAACTTTGCTTTTTGCCTCAACCCCAAATTCCACATGGATTTTGAATTAGTCAAAAGGGGCAAAAAGGACTTTTATAATTTGAATTTGAATTCAAATTTGATTTGTCTTTCTTTTGCTTTAACTTTGATTTTTGACCAGTAACATGGCCCATTAGGGTTGTTTGAGTCAAATGACACATGGTCTCACATGATCACATGAAATCTGACCCTTGTGGTCATGATCTTTGTTTAACGTTTTGAATCACATTGCATCACATAAAATAACAACTTATGAAACAAATCTTATTTAGTGAATGCATTCCAAATTTTCTTCTTTATGAATGCTTTGCAATGCATATGATGACATGCCAAGTTTTAGTTCTAGGTCCAAACACCAGAGGTGTTACAAGCACTCCTTGAGTGAGGTAATCAAGGAGGGGGACTCGCCAGTCCGCCCCTCGGTCGGCCTTGGGAGGCCCTGCATCGACTTCCATGGCCTCAGGCTCGTGCGTTGTGGTCTCAGTAACAGAGGGGGCCTCGGGCCCTATGGTGGGCTCGACCAGTGGGCCCTCCTGTGCCGCCGAGCGTAGTCCACCAAGGGCTTGTGCAGGTCTCTGGCAAATATGTTCGGGGGGACCAGAGCCCGTGCCGATGCCATCTTTGCTAGTTCGTCCGCGGCCTCGTTGAACTTCCGCGAAATGTGGTTGAGTTCGAGACCATCGAACTTACCTTCAAGGTGACGTACCAGTTTGTAGTACGCCTCCATTTTGGGGTCATGACAATTCGAGTCCTTCATGACTTGGTCGATGACGAGCTGTGAATCGCCCCGCACGTCGAGACGCCGCACTCCAAGCTCGATGGCGATCTGCAGGCCATTGATGAGAGCTTCGTACTCGGCTGCATTGTTGGAGGCGGCGAAGTGGAGCCGGATTATGTAATGCACATGCACTCTGAGGGGAGAGATGAAGAGCAGACCCGCGCCTACCCCGGTCTTCATCAGAGACCCATCAAAGTACATGGTCCAACATTCCGCTTGGATTTGAGCAGGTGGCAGCTGGGTGTCGGTCCATTCAGCCACAAAATCGACTAAGACCTAGGATTTAATTGCTTTCTGAGGCGCAAAAGACAGGGCCTCCCCCATGAGTTCAATAGCCCACTTGGCTATTCTACCCGAGGCCTCCCGGTTTTGGATTATCTCCCCAGAGGGAAAGATGACACCACGGTCACCGGGTGAGATTCGAAGTAGTGATGCAGCTTGCGCCGAGCCAAGACTATGGTGTAGATCAGCTTTTGGATGTGGGGGTAGCGTGTCTTAGTTCGGAAAGTACCTCGCTGATGAAGTAAACAGGTCGTTGGACGGGTAGAGCGTGCCCCTCTTCCTGCCTCTCGACTACTACGGCCGCACTGACTACTTGGGTCATTGCGGCGACGTAGAGTAAGAGGGCCTCACCCTTGGCTAGCGGTACCAGGACAGGAGGGTTGGTGAGCAGGGCTTTGAGCTTAGCGAGGGCTTCTTCGGCCTCGGGGGTCCAAGAAAAGCGTTCGGACTTTCTCAAGAGACGGTACAGAGGTAAACCTTTCTCGCCAAGGCGCGAGATGAAGCAGCTCAGGGCCGTAAGACATCCCATAACTCTCTGTACTCCCTTGAGGTCTCGGATTGGCCCCATGTTGGTCATGGCCGAGACTTTCTCCGGGTTGGCCTCAATTCTGCGCTCTGAAACTATGAACCCCAAGAGCATGCCTCGGGGGACCCCGAAGACACACTTCTCAGGATTAAGCTTGATGCCCTTTTCTCTGAGGCATTTGAAAGCGATCTCTAGGTTGCCGATGAGATCACTAGCCTTTCTGGACTTGACCATGATGTCGTCCATGTAAGCCTCGATAGTTTGCCCGATGTGCTCGCCGAAGACCTGGGTCATGCACCGCTGGTATGTGGCCCCTGCGTTTCTGAGATCGAATGGCATGGTCACATAGCAGTACATGCCGAACGGGGTGATTTGGTGCCCTAGAATACCATGGTAGGTCCCCTTGAACCCAACCACTTCGAAGGTGAGGATCTCTTTGCGGTAGTTGGAGGGAGTGCCGAAGCCGACCGGCAAGTCAATGCGTCCGAGGGGTCATGCGTGCTTCCCTGGCATGACGCCGTGAAAGGGCGCGACACCACCTTGGAGCCGTGATTGGTCAAGCTCTAGGAGCTCCATGGTGTTGGCGTAGAGGATGTTGAGGCCGCTACCTTCGTCCATCAGCACTCTGGTGAGTCGGGTGTTGCCGATGATCGGGTATTGCCCGGGGTTTGGGACATAGTTAGGGTGGTCTTCCTGATCGAAGGTGATCGCTTCCCGAGACTAGTCGAGGTACTGAGGAGTGGCCACCTCGACCGAGAAGACCTCCTGGTGCTCTCTCTTTCGCTGATGCGACGTGAGGCACGCTGAAGGCCCACCGAAGATCATGAAGGCATTGTGCACTTTGGGGAACTCGTCGTCCTTGTCGTTATCTCCGTTGCCGGTGCCCTTCTTCCTGGCATCATCGTTGGGGAGCCCGAGCTTGGCGTAGTAGCGTCGGAGCATGGTGCATTCTTCAAGGGCATGCTTCACCGGGCCCTGGTGGTAAGGACAGGGCTTCTTAAGCATATCATCGAATACTCCGGGGCCCCTGCCGGGGCCTCGAAGATTCTTGCGATCCGCGGCTACGACGAAATCGGCCTCGAGGGCCTCTTGCTTCCCCAGGCGTCCCTTTTTCTTTTTCTTGGGGAAATGGGAGGCCAAGGCCCTGGGGGCCTCATCCCTCCGCTTCCCCTTTGTGTCACCTTCGGGGAAGATGGCCCTGATGGCCTCTTCACTCGAGGCGAAGTTGGTGGCGATGTCGAGGAGCGTGGCCGCTGAGGTTGGTACATTCCGGCCTAACTCTCAGACCAGGTCTCGGCAAGAGGTGCTGGAGAGGAAAGCCTGGACCACTTCCAAGTCGCCGACGCTGGGCAACTCAGTACACTGCTTGGAGAATCGCCGAATGAAGTCTCGGAGAGACTCGTTCGGCTTTTGGTGACAACTCTTGAGGTCCTAGGAGTTCTCGGGGTGCACGTATGTGCCCTGGAAATTCCCGATGAAGATCTTTACCAAGTCGCGCCAGTTGTGGATCTACAAGGGAGGGAGGTGCTCGAGCCAGGCTCGCACTGAGTCTAACAGGAATAAAGGGAGGTTGCGAATGATGAGCAGGTCATCGTTCGCGCCGCCTAACTGACAAGCCAGGTGGTAATTGGCCAGCCACAACTCGGGGTTGGTCTCGCCGCTGTACTTTGCGAGGTTGGCTGGTTGCCGAAACCGGGCGGGGAACGGGGTGCCGCGGATGGCCTTGCTAAAGACTCGAGGGCCAGGTGGCCTAGGAGAAGGACTGCGGTGCTCGCCACTATCGTAGCGGCTGCCTCGGTGAGGGTGGTAGCCTCGGGCGGGCCCATCATCGTCATGGCGTCATCGCCTGCTGACCACATCGTTGTCATCTTGTGCCTCGCGTCGGTCGCAGAGGCGGTCATGCACTGAGGGGGTCCTGAGGCGGTCGTGCACTGAGGGCTATTTCGAGGTGTCCTCACGCCGTCGAGACGCAGAGCTTTCGGCCTGCTGTACCGCGGCGGTCTCGAGAAGGTCTCGGAGCTCGCCATGAACCCATCGACCCTCCGTGGTAGAGGGCTCGGGCATCGCCCGAACTAGCATTGCCGCTGTCGCGATGTTCTAGCTAGCGCGATTGAAGATTAGGGGTTGCTCACTCCCCTCGTCGTTGTTGATGCGGCGGTGTACGTCGTGGGCCCTTCGCCGGGCCCTTCCGCCACCACCGCGGCCTCGCTACTCCTGCTCGAGAGTGTCTCGGAGCTGCTGCAGCAGGAGTCGGTCTTGGTCGACCTTTGCCTGGAGCTCACGGAGCTGCTCCAAGTCCAGGCGTTCACATTTCGAGCCACCCAAAGTTCGACGAGCGGGGGTGTGGCGTCGCTTGCCCCTTGGCGGAGCGGGGAACGGTTGCCTGCCCCTTCATTCTCATTACTTGCCCCTGGCATTCCAAGCCCGATGTGGAAGCACTCTCGAGTGGGATCGTAAGTGCTTTCGTCATCGGAGTCGCAGTAGCCAAAGGAGTAGTCGCTTGCGGCCAAAAAGCGGCATAGCCTCTGGGTCACGAAGCCCAGAGAAGTCTGCTCTGGCCCATGCCTCGTCCTCCTCTGAGGAGTCGGTGTGGGTGAAAAGTCAAGGGCGAAATGTTGGTGGCGCCCTGAGGGTTCCGTGTCAGCGGAAGCGTAGGCAGAAGCATAGGCGGCGGCGGCATTTCTCAACCCAAAAGGGTATGGAGACGAGGCCATCACCGGGCCCTGCTCCACCGGAGTTGTCTCCTTAGGTAGTGGCGATGCGGAACTTGACGACGAGGCGTCGCTGCACGTCACCGACATCTTTCCCCTGCCCAAGCTTAGGCCAGATAGGTCCCTAGCCAGGGACCACGTACCAATAGCCGGGCACGGGATACCGACAGAGCGCGGCGCATCGCCCTAAGGTCGTGCGGTGTCGGGGTGGTCGAGCTCGCGTCGGGACCGGCGAGCGCGATGAGAGCGGCGGCCCGGACGCCGCCTGCGCCCGGGCTGCTGG
The DNA here is from genome assembly GCA_904845875.1 of Miscanthus lutarioriparius. Classification (NCBI taxonomy): domain Eukaryota; kingdom Viridiplantae; phylum Streptophyta; class Magnoliopsida; order Poales; family Poaceae; genus Miscanthus; species Miscanthus lutarioriparius. The sequence goes on from CAJGYO010000001.1 coordinate 46,260,117, forward strand.
TGCGCGACGCCATCGTCGGCCAAAGGGGCTCTGGGTAGGAGGAGTACTAGGTCGTACTCACATCCTAGAGATATGAACTCTAGGCTCCCAAACCAGATCACCGTGCCGAGACGTAGTGGGCGTATGGGGTCAGCCATCCGGAACTTGTTGGGACGACCAAGCTAACATGCAGAGTGCCCCTACCTAGCGCGCCAACTGTCGTTGTTTTGGACCGGGGGGGTCCTCAACCATTCAGTGAATTTGAACTGTGTGCCCCCAATCCCGGATGGTGATGCAAAGAGACACAAGGTTTATACTGGTTCAGGCAATTGGCGCCCTATGTCCAGTCTGAGAGATCGATCTTGTATTCCTTGCACCGAAGTGCTTGTGGTAGGGGGTTACAAGCTGGGTGAGAGAGGGAGCTAGTCCTAGGTCTCGGTGTGGAACGGTGTGGGCTGCTTGAGACGTTGCTCTCGGGCAGCTTGGGAGAGCGTGTGTTACAGAGTGTTGCTTGCGCGTGTGTGAGAGCGTGGTTCTTTCGTATGTTTTTCTGCCCCCATGCAGGTCTATCCCTGGCTGCTTCCTTTTATAACCGCAAGGAGGGAGCCAGGAGTACACGAGTGAGCTACACGTGGAGCCTACTGTAGTTCAGTCCTGTAGCAGCATGGTGTTGGGAATGGTGATCGGTACTTGACTTGGTGCGCCGTGCTGGCCAGGCTTGAGGTTGTTGAGGTCGTGGGGGTCCTGTTGATGTCTAGTCAGTATGGCCTCCATGGTAGGAGACATGTCGTGCCTTGTGGATTCTTGACTTGGTGGAGTGCGGAGGCCTAGCGGGTGCTGTAGCTGATCGTGCCGAGGCCTGCTTTGCCGAGGCCTCGGAGGTGACCCGTGTATGATGCGGGGGTCTCGGTGGTTAGCGTTGTACCCGATTCAGGTGGAAAAAGTATGGAGCGGGTGTCCACAGGGCACGGTAATCCCTGCACCATCAGTAGGGGATGGTAGAAAGGAGATTTGACCACCATCCCATTGCCCCTGTTGCTGGACCTTGCTAGTCGTGGCTGACATAGTAGGTGTGACCAGGCGCACTTATGCGGATGGGACGGCTCGCCAGAGGGGCGGTTGAGGCGGAGGCAACGAGGATGCGGGATGAGCCCGGCCCCGGCCGAGGCAGAGACGATGAGGATGCGGGATGAGCCCGGTCTCGACCGAGGCGGAGAAGGAATAGTACGTCTGAGATCCTGCCGGGGGGTCTCGATCAAGGCGGAGGACGAGCAGTTGGTCGTTCCTGCTGTTTCCAAGACTACAGGGAGTCGGACTTGACCCTCCATGCCGCTTTATCCTTGGCGCAGGGGTTAGGTAGCACAAGGCAGTACGGGTATCAGCAGGGGGCATAGTGATGAGCATAGTAGCAGGTAACCCCTGCTGCGCTCAGTCCCCTGTCTGATCGGTCGTTCTGCCTATACTGTGACAATGTGCGGCTGACGTTGCGGGAGTAGTTGGGCGCATTCAGGATGGGCGCCAGAGGGACGTTTTGTCAGAGGAGCCAGTCAGGATGGAGGTGACGAGGTTGTTGCCGAGCCCAGCCTCGGGCAAATCAGAGAATTGGTATCCCGTCCGAGGCCTTGCGGGGCGGGGTCTCGGCGAGAGGGCCTCGGTGGGGCGGAGGGCTTTGGCCTTTCGTCTGAGGCCTTGACGCAAGCCTCGGGCGAATCGGAGAATCTGCCGAGACCTCGTGGTTGTCCTTTGGCTTTGATTTTTGCAAGGTTTAAGCAATATTTTTGGTTCTTGTTTAGGGTACCCCTTTTTGTGGTATCCGACACTATCCTTTTGTTAAAAATTGGATCTTATTAAGTTTGTAAAACAATAAAAATATTTTTAATAAAAAAACCCAAAATATTTGAGAAAAGGAACAATCCTATTTTCTTTTCAGTAAGCGCCGATGTGCTCGTTATCTTGGTGCTTGTGCTCACTTTATCAAACTCTCTTGTTGTAAAGGACGTGTATGTTTACCTATATAACTAGAAGATACTCTGCACGTTGTTGCAGAGATTGCAAAGATTTTGCAATGAATTTAAGTGAGATGGCATGGCTATTAGTCAGAGATGATTTAGATAGCTAGTGGGAGATAATGTAGACGACTTGCATGTTGAGATAGAACTCATAGCGGGGATTAGCATTATAAGAGATATAGATAAGTGGGTGTAGTTATACATAGGCGTTGATATTTGTAATATTTTTTATGAAGTTTTGAATTAAAAGTTTCCATACTGTCCATATAGTTTGGGGCGGCTTCTCAACCAATTCTAGGGGAGGGAAGCCACCCAACCGTGCCAAACGCCATGATTCTCGAGCGACTTATTTGCTCATGATTCACTCTCTTGCCTCATTTCAATGTCAACACAAAATCGGATAGCAACGAGCTGTGGATAAAATCCCTCGATTCTCTCATTCCTTAGCTCAACGCCGCTTCCACTTGGCCTCCACCCGCTCGAGCCCCACCTTCGCCTCTCCTCGCTCGTACACCGGGGCTAGAGCAGGATGAGTCCTATGGATCTACCACCTTCTCCTCTGGCGGCAGTGGGGAAGGGTGACGTTTGCAAGATGGAGAGGCATCCTCCTTCGAGTGCCTGCGAAACGAGGTCGTGCCTCCTCCTCCGGTGGCAACGAGGGTGGGTGGTGCCTACATCTCTCTCCCCCTTTTGATAATCAACGACAACCTAACAATTCATACAAGTGTAAATTGCTAAGCTAGCTTGGATCTTGTGCTACTTATCCATAGCATGAAGAAATTGTTATATGTTGGATAAATACCACAAAATTCGACTTGGTAGCAATAGCCCTCCTCTACATATGTGATTAAGTGGTTTGGCTTCAAGTTTGCATGTATGCATTGATATGAAATGTTGGATAACTACTACTACATATGTGATAGGGTTTCGACTTGTGGCAGAACCGCCTGGAATAGCACACCTTCGGAGGCGCTCGTCTTCCACCAGACACTAAGCACCCCGGCAGCAAGCTACATCGGGCGTATTCCATCGAGCACACCCCAAGGGAGAACTCAAATAATCCACATTTTTCCTCCAGGATTCAATAATGAGAACGAGTTTACAATACTTAGTCCATTTCATATAACCATAGTTCTTAGAAATACATTATTATAGTACCAAGTTTAGAGTGCGGAATTTAAACAGCAGAATTAAAATAAACGTCTATTGATAAAATACAAGGATCCGCTTGTGCCCACCAGAAGAATCCTTCACACAACAGCTACTCCTTAAGATGCACCTGCAACAGGGGTAAATAAACCCTGAGTACACAATGTACTCGCAAGACTTATCCGACTAGTGGGAATAATTTCCCGACTCCAAAGGATATGATAGGCTTTTTGGTTTGATGGGTTTCCTTTTTGTGGAAAACAATACTAGTAGTGAATCCTTATGTATATTTCTTATTAGCAGTCATGATTAGTTTATTATCTAACCATTCTAGGTAAGCACATGTTCTACTTTCAAGCAAGAGTTGAGCAAACAGATCCATTTCACCATCTTTCATCTTCTAGTTCTTACTACGGTGCTTGATTGTAAACAAGTCGTATCGGATTATCCGACGATTCACGAATCAATGTGCCCAGCTGGGTACCCCAAAACACACGCCCCACTTGTACCCTAGGCACAAGCAGGATCAACCCATCACTCTCCTATCAAGGGGTCCAGGTCTCCGTCCAAACTTAGACTCCAAGCCCCCACACCTGAGTCCCGGACTCAGTGTGGTGCTTAGACCTCCACCATCCCCGCCTCTAATCAGTCGACGCAAAAAGAGCTGGAACCCACGACAAGAGAGCAATGAGCATTCCCTACTCCCATAAACAAGTATGTGCTCAGGATAATAAGTCTGTGACCTGACTAGAATCCAATGCAACGGTCGGTCCTTAACCGACATAGACAGGGAAAACAATGTAACCAAGCTATGCCCCGTTGGCCACGGGACACAACCTCTTACACCTATCAATACCCATACCATATCCCTGCTCGGTCTCTATTTTTCCTTTCACCATTTTATCATAAGAGTGATAATAATAATCACCTATTGTGAGTAACGGCAGGATACTCACGCTACCAAAAATCCTAAGCATAGCAGCTACTCGACATATGCTAGTAGGACTCATAGGTAGGTATATCCATGCATGTAGTTTCCATAAAATGCCTATAACGTAAATGCACATCACACACACACACACACACACACACATATATATATATATATCCAATGATCGTTCAAAATAAGGGTTATGCACTGGGGCTTGCCTTGGGCAGGCGTGGTGTCAGCAAAGTCAGCAGCTGGTGGCTCTAGGGCTCCCTCCTAGATGAGGATCTCCTCCTCGTACTCCTCGATTATCTCTTCATACTCCGGCTCGTCCGCGGTCACAAACTCTACCAACTCATTATCTACATGCATGAAATGATGATGCAACACTTAGTAATACGACAACAACAACTCTTAAAATAAGAAACCATCTATCAAACTACTAAGCTAGCTCTAATGACTAAGATCCTAAGTTACCTATTATTCCCACTAAACAGGTATGAAACATTTCACTTATTATCTTAGCAACTAAAGACATCCTTATTCTTATTACCGATTTAATATATATACTAAAACAAGGAGTACTTAGCTACCCCATTTCTCAACCTATTCTACGGCTACAAAAATTACAGTGAGCACATAATAATCTAATGAACCTACTATAAAAATTTCAAATCTAGCATTTCTACCATTTCATCACAAAAATTCATTCTCTAATTAATCATAATAATAACAAGCATTCTAAAATAAATAAAGTAATCCTAAAAATACCATAGAACTATATGAACTAAATATACTAACAGATAGGTCACAAATTTAGGAATCTAATAAAATTTATTACACAATTTTTGGACACCTACATGATTTTATATAATTTACTAAAGATCATCTCAAAACTAAATTGGAAAAGCATTAACTAATTCCCTAGAAAAAGGAAAACCAATTTCTCTACGCGGCCCGCAACGCGTGGCCCATGCGGCACAGCGCACGCGTGAGTGCGGCCTATGGCCAACAAACCGGCCCAGCAACTACGGCCCACGCGGGGAGGCCACGCGCGCGCTGGCAACCTTGCAAAAAGGACCTTGTGCTAATGGTAAATTAACCAGCGGTCCTCACCACTATTCCCCCTTCTCTCTGCCCTTTCACCTAGCACCCTGGATTTCTTCCAATTCCTATCATGAAACCCCTAGCGGCGGCGCGCGCGATGACACGACTTCCACCGGCATAACACGGCTATGCCGACCAATCGGGACTCGCACCGATCGATCCAAGGGGCTGACCTCCACCTCAGGCCAAAACGACGACGATGAGTGGTTGTTAGGGGTTGCGGGGTCTACTGGGAGGAACTGCACCGGTGAGCGGCTTTCCGTGACAGCGACGTAGCCGTTCTAGCGAACTAAGGAGGCTACGGTGCTAACGAGCTAGCATACGAGCATCAGAGGCTTACAGCAAAGACGGTCGAGGCGATTGTTGAAGCGGAGGGTGATGGTGGGAAGCTAACCACGTACGCCGGCAGAAGGCGGTGGCGCACCGTGATGACAAGGTCGTGTCAGTGATGAAGGCGAGAAGTAACGACTAGGCTAAGGTGCGTGGGGCGAAGAAAAGAGCTAGGCAAAGGTAGTGGTATGGCGAATTGGACAGTGGGTGAATGGCGAGCGAGCTGCCCGTGCCCACGGCCAAGTGCGGCCTTAACGGCTCGCTTGGGCAGAAATGCCAAATTGGTGCCTAGCTGGCCGTCATCAAGGCTGCGGGTGGCACAGGCGGTAAGAGGACAAGAGAGCACAGGTGCAGACGTGTGGAATTAATGAGCGGCATCTCTCGCGTCCAGGCGCTGTCGTGGCATACCAGCGGCAGTAGGGGAAAAAGCAGGGGCACGCGGGCGGACGGGACAGCGGCGGGGGTTCGGTTAGTGATTCGACTGGTGCGTGCCTTGGCAGGGTGTAGTTGTCGTGGCCGAGGGACCCTCATCCAAGCATAGGGGATGAGCATGTGCGTCGGCTATAGGCCATGGCCCACGCGCTGCAGCGCCATTAATGGCGTGGCGACGGCGTGCATGGCCATGTGCGGAAGGCATCCACCTAGCCAAGGAGAGGCAGTGCAGCACATCGCAGCATAGGCGTGCAGGCATGAGGTGACGCGACGCAATGGCAGCTACAGCGACACGGCGTGGTAGGGTGGCCAGACAGAAGCGAATTGGCCAGGGTGTCGGGCCCGCGACGGCAACGGCACCGTGTGGCGAGGCCAACCGGCCCTCACCAACCCACCGAGCACGGCGTCGCACATGTGTGCATGTGTGCATGCGTGCACGCCTGCGTGCGTGCGTCGGATGCGCCGTCACTGTGATGTCATGCCCCCAAGGCACGGTGACCGCACCCACACTGGAAAACCGGTCGAGTACGTGTGGTGCATGGTTTTTAAAGCGTCAACCACGACCCATCTAACTTGGTTATGACCCAACCAACCTGGGCAAGCTAAAGATGGTACCTAGGGCTACTAAATGGAGCAATATACATGAACCAAGGTAGACTAGAGAAGAAAATATGAGCATGCCAAGTTGGTGCTGTCATCCGGCGCCCAAACAACATTTTTGAACTTTTTGTAGCAATTAATTGATGACCAAAGCACATACTAACTAAACCAACCCCTATACCATTGACAAGTACTTACTTGGATGCAACCCACCAAGCAAAAATATAGCACAAGCCTTCAGCTAAATTTTTCAGAATTAATTCACTAATATAGCATTGTCACACCATTTTCAAATTTGAAAATTTGCTAAGTCTTGTGCTGAATTTTAATCCAAGTTCCATCTCTAAGCTATTGGAAATACTATCTAACAATAATATTTTTCGACAACAAGTATTTCACTGCCATCTACAAAGTTTGTACCTTCAACTTTATTTAAGTGTCACATAGGTGTTTTATATCATTTTTGCTTAATAAAAATTGGTTTTAAACCCTAAGTGGTACAACATGACTATGGAATTAACTTTTGTTTCGCACTTCCGTTGATCGTTTTGAGTTACGGAAGTTGATCTACACTCTTTATTACATGCATTAACACATAAATACGATGCTCATGACATGTTTTAGTAATTGATTTATGGTGTAACACCGAGGGTGTTACAAATCTACCCCCCATAAACAAAATCTCGTCCCAAGATTTCATGTGCCTAGTGTGGGAAAAGAGATACGAAATACATTTCAATGTAAACAACTACCTCGGTGAACCAGAAAGAAGGCGGGGACAATGCTTCAAGATATAACTTTCTTGCTCCCACATCGCTTCGTCCTCTGAGTGATTTTGTCACTGAACTTTATAGAACTTCACCACATAGTTTCTAGTCACTCTTTCTTTTTCGTCCAAGATCTTGACAGGTTGCTCAATATATGACAAGTCAGGCTGGAGGGAAAGTCCTTCAATTTCCATTACTTCCTCGAGAACTCTCAAACATTTCTTCAACTAAGAAACATGGAAGACATTATGTACTGCTGATAAAATATCTGGGAGCTGGATATGGTAGGCAACAAAACCACACTGGGCCAAAATCTTGTAAGGTCCAACATAGCGAGGGGCTAGCTTCCCATGGACACCAAATCAATGTACACCTCTCATGGGAGATACCTTGAGATACATGTGATCACCAACTTCAAATTGCAAGGGCCTTCTTCACTTGTCCGCATAAGTTTTCTGACGACTTTGAGCTGCCTTCAAATGGCTCTGAATAATACTGACTTGTTCTCGAGCTTCTTTGATAAAACCAGGCCCAAAATATCCACGGTCACCTACTTTAACCCAGTTAAGTGGTGTCCTACATTTCCTTCCATACAGAGCTTCAAAGGGTGCCATACGAATGCTTTCCTGATAGCTATTATTGTAATAAAACTTAGCTAAGTTCAAGCATTCATCCCACCTTTCAGGAAAAGAAATGGCACAAGCTCTCAACATATCCTCAAGTACCTGATTTACCCTTTCTGTCTGATCATCAGTTTGTGGATGATAAGCTGAACTTCTGAGGAGACTAGTACCAAGACATTCCTAGAGTTGCTCCCAAAAATGAGAGACAAAGACTGACCCTCTATCAGAGACGATGGTAAGAGGAACTCCATGCAGGGCCACAATCCGATCAAAATACAACTTGGCATACTTCTTGGCTAAATATCTGGTATCCACCAGGAGAAAATGAGTGGACTTGGTAAGGCGATCCACAATGACCCAAATAGAGTTATAGCCCTTGGATGTGCGGGGTAAACCCACAATGAAATCCATGGAAATATCTTCCAATTTCCAAACAGGGATAGGCAAGGGCTGCAAAAATCCTAGTGTACGCATATGGTCTGCCTTAACTCTACCACAAGTATCGCACTCCATGACATACTTGGTGATATTCTGCTTCATATTGGACCACCAATACAAGTGGCATAAATTATGGTACATCTTATTACTTCCTAGATGGATAGACAACTTGGAATGATGAGCTTCATCCAAAATCTTTCTTCTAAGCTCCTCACTTGACAGAACAACCAATCTATTCTTGAACCTCACTACACCTTGATCATCAATACCAAAATGAGAACCACGCCCTTCGACAATTAACTTCTTGATATGTGGGATTTCTGAAACATTATGCCTTTGCTCTATAATAATTTGCTCAAATAAATCTGAGACTAGAGCAATATAAGCTAGCACCTCAGCATGGTTGAGAGACAAAGGTGCTTCTTCAACTTGATACGACTTCCGACTCAAAGCATCAGCTACCACATTAGCTTTTCCAGGATGATAATAAACTTCTAAATTGTAATACTTGATTAGATCCAACCATCTCCGTTGTCTCATGTTCAGCTCAGACTGAGTGAAAATATATTTGAGACTCTTGTGATCCGTAAAAATATGTACTTTATTTCCCAACAAATAATGCCTCCAAATTTTTAGAGCGTGCACCACAGCAGCCAGCTCTAAATCATGGGTGGAATAATTCACCTCGTGCTTTTTTAGCTGGCGTGAAGCATAAGCTATCACACGCCCATCCTGCATAAGCACGCATCCCAGTCCAATCCTCGAGGCATCACAATACACATCAAATGACCTGTCAATATCTGGTTGAGTAAGAACAGGAGCAAAGGTAAGAAATTTCTTTAGGGCTTGGAAAGCTTCTTCATAAGACAAACTCCATACAAACTTGACATCTTTCTGGAGCAGCTTTGTCATTGGCTGAGCTATTTTGGAGAAGTCCGGAATGAAGCACCGATAATAACCAGCAAGACCAAGAAACTAACGGATCTGATGCACTGACTTGGGAGATTTCTAATTTAACACATCATGTACCTTGCTTGGGTCTACTGAGATACCTTCAGGTGTCAGAACATATCCCAAAAACTACACTCAATTTAACCAAAACTCACACTTGCTGAATTTGGCATACAACTTGTGTTCCCTTAATTGAGTCAGTACTATCCGAAGATGTTGTGCATGCTCTTCTTTGTTCTTAGAGTATATCAAGATATCATCAATGAACACCACTACAAACTTATCCAACTCTGGTATAAAGACAAAATTCATGAGATACATGAAGAATGCAGGAGCATTGGTGAGACCAAAAGACATGACTAGGTATTCATACATCCCATACCTAGTAGAGAAAGCTGTCTTTGGTATATCTTGTGGCCGGATCTTAATTTGATGATACCCAGAACGAAGATCAATCTTGGAAAACACCTTGGCACCAGCTAGTTGATCGAACAAAGTATTAATACGAGGTAAATGATACTTGTTCTTAATGGTTATCGCATTAAGAGGGCGGTAATTCGCATACATCCATAAGGTACCGTCTTTCTTCTTCACAAAAATAGCTGGACAACCCCATGGTGAAGAACTAGGATAGATAGATCCCTTTTCCAACAACTCTTCTAATTGCGTCTTCATTTCAGCCAATTCCTTCAGGGCCATGCGGTACGAGTGCCGGAAGATAGGAGCAGTGCCAGGTTCTAACTCAATGGAGAACTCCACATCTCTATCAGGTGGCAACCCAGGTAGATGTTCAGGAAAGACATCCGGGAACTCACAGACCATAGGAATAGAGGCAAGATCAGGAGAAGCTTCAACATAAGCAGCAACTGGTAAGGCTAGATCTAAGGGCATAAGAAGAGACATCCTATCCTGGGAAGAAGGAACCATAACTCAACAACTCTCTGCTTAAGATCTAAGACTGCCCCATATACTCGCAACCAGTTCATGCCCAGAATTGCATCAATGCCTTGCCCAGGCAGCACCATGAACTAGAGGCGGTAAGTGTGAGTGGCTAGCACTAATCCGACTATGTCCGTTCGAGTATTAACGCACAACTGCGCACCCAGAGTACTGATTCTATAGGCAATAGGTATAGCCATAAGAGATATATTATGCCTTTGTCCAAACCCGATGCTCATGAATGAATGTGATGCACCAGAATCAAACAACACATATGCTAGATGGGAATCAATGGTAAACATAACAGCCATCATCGATTCATTCTGTTGGATTTCCTCAGCCTTAGTGAAGTGAACTTGCCCGGAGCGGCCCATGGGCACCTTCTTCTTAATAATCATCCGCTTGATCAGACGGGAGTTAGCTGAGGGCTGAGCAAACTGTGTAGGCTGGTTCTGTGGACACTCCCAAGCATAGTGGCCTTCCTTGCCACACTTGAAACAAGCACTAGGCTTGTTCCCCTACCCCTGACAAGATGGAACCTGCTGTCCCTAGAGCTGTTGTTGTTGCACCTATTGAGTAGATGCACGGTGCTGAATGGGAGGTGCCTGGTAGATCTGTTGAGGCTGGCGGAATGACTACCCACCTGAAGACTGATAAGGCACTTGCCTAATAACCTATACCTTCTGAGCCTAGGGGTGACTGGAAGACCCAGTAATCACCCGCTTGCGCTTCCACTCAGCTTGAGAGTCACGCTGAAGTCCTTCCATGGCAATAGCAGCATTCATCATAGCACCAAAGGTCTGATAGTTTCCTGTGTACAGCTCCTTTTGCAGACTACAAGAGAGGCCGCGATAGAAACGGTCCCTCTTCTTCTCATCAGTATCAACGTGGGTCCTAGCATACTGTGACAGATGGTTGAACTTGTTTACATAGTCCATCACAGACATGCTCCCTTGCCTCAGGTCTAGAAACTCCATCAACTTCCTGTTCAGAACACTAGCAGGAATGTAATACTATCTGAAAGCAGCAGTAAACTCCTGCCAAGTCACATGGTGATCCACCGGCTGCATGGCATTGAACATGTCCCACCATGCACTGGCCGAACTCAACAGCTGCTGCACTGCAAAACGCACCTTCTGCTCCTTAGTTATAGTGAGTAGCAGAAACTTCTGCTCTAGAATACGAAGCTAATGCTCCACATATAGAGGCTCAGCAGTCGACGTGAATGTGGGTGGGTGCGTCTTCAAGAAATCCTAGTAAGAACAGGGTCCCTCGGGACCACGAGCACCACCCCCATTCCCGCCATTGCCTCTGTGTTCTCCATGGGCGAAGCCACCGATAGCCTATGCTAACAGCTCCATGGCACGGGCTGACTCACGACGAGCAGCCAATATCTCCGCCATCATCTCCGCATGAGTCATCAGAGGCGGTGGTGGCGGAGGAGGAGGAGCTAAAAGCGGGGCCTCGTGACTCTCCCCATTGTTGTTGCCAATGCCCTCACCACGACCGTTATCACCCGGGTCCGCCCCAGCGCTGGTACTCCCGCGACCAGACCTTAGGTTCATCTGTAAACAGATAGGAACCAACCATTAGGGACAACCCTCTAGATCAGGAACAAGAGATTTAGAGAAATGATAAGCTTTATTAAAGCATTCTTTTAGGTTATCCTATCAACTCACTAATCTAAATTATACGTGTAGGGGGAAGTTTAATTTAAGTAGGATTCTCTTTTCATGATGCATGCATCGGCCAACCCGTTCACTCAAGCCGAAATATAGCGACATTCACAAAAAATTTCGACACCTCGCACACTCACTTTCCGTATGCTAAATGATTTTTATGCAGCGCAAGTTAGTGTACCTGTAGAAACTTGATTAGATAAAACCAGTGCCGCTATCCTAGATAGACCATATTGTAAGGGCAAATACTTATTTATATAATTTTATCGCATCCTACTTTTGGCAAAACTTTTGTTGGTCAAATTTTAGGTTTTGAAAAGAGTTATGAAAGTCGTAAGTAATTATTGGCTCTGATACCACCTGTGGTAGAACCGCCTAGAATAGCACACCTTCGAAGGCGCTCGTCTTCCACCAGACACTAAGCACCCCGACAACAAGCTACATCGGGAGGATTCCATCGAGCACACAACAAGGGAGAACTCGAATAATCCATGTTTTTCCTTCAGGATCCAATAATGAGAACAAGTTTACAATACTTAGTCCATTTCATACAACCAGAGTTCTTAGAAATGCATTATTACAGTACCAAGTTTAGAGTGTGGAATTTAAACATCGGAATTAAAATAAACGTCTATCAATAAAATACAAGGATCCGCATGTGCCCACTAGAAGAATCCTTCACACAACAGCTACTCCTCAAGCTGCACCTACAACAGGGGTAAATAAACCCTGAGTATACAATGTACTCGCAAGACTTATCTGACTAGGGGGAATAATTTCCCGACTACAAAGGATATGATAGGTTTTTTGGTTTGCTGGGTTTTTTCTTTTTGCGGAAAGTAATACTTGTAGTGAATTCTTATGTATATTTCTTATTAGCAGTCATGATTAGTTCATTATCTAACCATTCTAGGTAAGTACCCATTCTACTTTCAAGGAAGAGTTGAGCAAACAGATCTATTTCACCATCTTTCATCTTCCAGTTCTTACTACGGTGCTAGATTATAGACAAGTGGTACTGGATTGCCCGACAACTCATGAATCAATGTGCCAAGCTAGGTACCCCAAAACATATGCCCCACTTGTACCCCAGGCATAAGCAGGACCAACCCATCACTCTCCTGTCAAGGGGTCTAGGTCCCCATCCAAACTTGGACTCTAAGCCCCCACACTTGAGTCCCGGACTCAGTGTGGTGCTTAGACCTCCACCATCTCCGCCTCCAATTAGTCAGTCTAGAAAGAGCCAGAACCCATAACAAGAGAGCAATGAGCCGTCCTTGCTCCCATAAACAAGTATGTGCTCAGGATAATAAGTTTGTGACCTAACTAGAATCCAATGCAATGACCGGTCCTTAACCGACACGAACAGGGAAAACAGTGTAACTAAGCTATGCCTTGTTAGCCGCGGGACACAACCTCTTACACCCACCAATACCCATACCATATCTCTGCCTGGTCTCCATTTTTCCTTTCACCATTTTATCATAAGAGTGATAATAATAATCACCTATTGTGAGTAACGGCACGTTACTCACGCTACCGAAAATCCTAAACATAGCAGCTACTCGACCTATGCTAGTAGAACTCATAGGTAGGTATATCTATGCTTGTAGTTTCCATAAAATGCATATAACGTAAATGCACATCACATATATATATATATATCCAATGATCATTCAAAATAAGGGTTATGCACTGGGGCTTACCTTGGGTAGGCGTGGTGTCAGCAAAGTCAGCAGCTGGTGGCTCTAGGGCTCCCTCCTAGGTGAGGATCTCCTCCTCGATTATCTCCTCGTACTCCGGCTCGCCCGCGGTCACAAACTCTACCAACTCATTATCTACATGCATGAAATAATGATGCAACACTTTGTAATACGGCAACAGTAACTCTTAAAATAAGAAAACATCTATCAAGCTACTAAGCTAGCTCTAATGACTAAGACCCTAAGTTACCTATTATTCCCACTAAACAGGTATGAAACATTTCATGTATTATCTTAGCAACTAAAGGCATCCTTATTCCTATTACCGATTTAATATATATACTAAAACAAGGAGTACTTAGCTACCCCATTTCTTAACCTATTCTACGGCTACAAAAATTACAGTGAGCACATAATAATCTAATGAACCTACTGTAAAAATTTCAAATCTAGCATTTCTACTATTTCATCACAAAAATTCACTCTCTAATTAATCATAATAATAACAAACATTCTAAAATATATAAAGTAACCCTAAAAATACCACAGAACTATATGAACTAAATATACTAACAGATATGTCACAAATTTAGGAATCTAACAAAATTTATTACACAATTTTTTGACACCTACATGATTTTATATAATTTACTAAAGATCAGCTCAAAACTAAATTGGAAAAGCATTTACTAATTCCCTGAAAAAAGAAAAACCAATTTCTCCCCGCGGCCCGCAACACGCGGCCCACGCGGCGCAGCGCACGCGTGAGCGCGACCTATGGCCAATAGACCAGCCCAGCAACTGCGGCTCACGCGGGGAAGCCGCGCGCGCTGGCAACCTTGCAAAAAGGACCTTGCGCTAATGGCGAATTAACATGCGGTCCTCACCACTATTCCCCCTTCTCTCTGCTCTTTCACCTAGCACCTTGGATTTCTTCCAATTCCTATTGTGAAGTCCTTGGCGGTGCGCGCGCGATGACACGACTTCCGCAGCATAACGTGGCTACGCCGGCCACTCGGGACTCGCGCCGATCGATCCAAGGGGCCGACCTCCACCTCAGGCCAAAATGACGAGGACGAGTGGCTATTAGGGGTTGCGGGGTTTACTGGGAGGGATTGCACTGGTGAGCGGTTTTCCGCGACGGCGACGCAACCGTTCCAGTGAACTAAGGAGGCTACGGTGCTAACGAGCTGGCATACGAGCATCAGAGGCTTACAGCGAAGATGGCTGAGGCGATTGTTGAAGCGGAGGGTGACGGTGGGAAGCTGACCATGTACATCGGCGGAAGGCGGTGGTGCACCACGGTGATAAGGTCGCGTCATCAACGAAGGTGAGCCAGTAACGACTGGGCCGAGGTGCGTGGGGTGAAGGAAAGAGCTAGGCGATGGTAGTGGTACGATGAATTGGACAGTGGGTGAATGGCGAGCGAGCTGCTCGCGCCCACGGCCAAGCACGGCCTTAATGGCTCGCCGAGGCGGAAATGCCAAATTAGCGCCCCCCGGCCATCATCAAGGCTGCGGGTGGCACAGGCGGTGAGAGGACAAGAGAGCATAGGTGCAGACATGTGGAATTAATGAGAGGCATCTCTCGCATCCAGGCGCTGTCGTGGCACAGCAGCGGCAGCAGGGAAAAAAGTAGGGGCATGCGGATGGACGGGACAGCGGTAGGGGCTCGGTCAGTGATTCGACTAGTGCGTGCCTTGGCGGGGTGCGGTTGCCGTGGCTGAGGGACCCTCGTCCAAGCGTAGGGGATGAGCACGTGCGTCGGCTACAGGCCATGGCCCGTGCGCTGCAGCGCCATTAATGGCATGGCGACGGCGTGCATGGCCACGTGCGGAAGGCATCCACCCGCCCAGGGAGAGGTAGCGCAGCGCAGGCGTGCAGGCATGACGCGATGCGACGCAACGGCAGCTGTAGCGACACGGTGTGGTAGGGCGGTCAGACGGCAGCGGATCGGCCAGGGCATCGGGCCCACGACGGCAACGGCACCGTGCGGCCAGGCCAACTGGCCCTCAGCGACCCGCCGAGCGCCGCGTCACGCGTGTGTGCATGCGTGCGTGCGTGCGTCGGATGCACCGACGCTGCGACGCCGTGCCCCTGAGGCACGGTGACCACGCCCACACTGGAAAACCGGTCGAGTACGTGTGGTGCATGATTTTTAAAGCGTCAACCAGGACCCATCTAACTTGGTTATGACCCAACCAACCTGGCTGAGCTGAAGATGGTACCCAGGGCTACTAAATGGAGGAATATACATGGACCAAGGTAGACTAGAGAAGAAAATATGAGCATGCCAAGTTGGTGATGTCATCCAGCGTCCAAACAACATTTTTGAATTTTTGTAGCAATTAATTGATGACCAAAGCACATACTAACTAAACCAACCCCTATACCATTGACAAGTACTTAGTTGGACACAACCCACCAAGCAAAAATATAGCACAAGC
The DNA here is from genome assembly GCA_904845875.1 of Miscanthus lutarioriparius. Taxonomy (NCBI): domain Eukaryota; kingdom Viridiplantae; phylum Streptophyta; class Magnoliopsida; order Poales; family Poaceae; genus Miscanthus; species Miscanthus lutarioriparius. The sequence continues at coordinate 46,276,197 of CAJGYO010000001.1, forward strand.
CTTTAACTAAATTTTTTAGAATTAATTCACTAATATAGCATTGTCACACCGTTTTCAACTTTGAAAATTTGCTAATTCTTGGACTGAATTTTAATCCAAGTTCCATCTCTAAGCTACTGGAAATACTATGTAACAATAATATTTTTCGACAACAAGTATTTCACTGCCATCTACAAAGTTTGTACCTTCAACTTTATTTAAGTGTCCTATAGGTGTTTTATATCATTTTTGCTTAATAAAAATTGGTTTTAAACCCTAAGTGGTACAACATGACTATGGAATTAACTTTCGTTTCGCACTTCCGTTGATCATTTTGAGTTACGGCAGTTGATCTACACTCTTTATTACATGCATTAACACATAAACATGATGCTCATGACATGTTTTACACTAGTAAAAAAATGGTTTCTATTCCCGGCTGCCAACTCCCTTTATTCCCGGTTACGTAGCCAGGAATAGGAGTTCGGGAATAAAGGGTTAGTAGCTGGGAATAGAAGTGGACCTTTAGTCCCAGTTGGTGATACCAACCGGGACTAAAAAGGTAGCCACGCTAGCGCTTGGGCTAGCCCCTTTATTCCTGGTTGGTATTACCAACCGGGACTAAAGGGTCTTTTTTGTCTTTTTCTGCTTATTTCAATTGATGATTCTTTTTTGTTTTAATTTGGTTTTCGAATACGTATTATTCGCTGTAAAGTAATATACGTATACGCGCGCGTACTGTAAAGTTTTCGCTCGATCAATGCACGCAAGCAACACAAGTAAAAGTAAACTAAAACATAATATTATATTTCATCGTCATATGTAAAGTTTGCATTAATTGTACATTTCATCATCACATGTTCTTTGGATCAATATGAAATTTAGCTTTCATCATCACATATTTGGGTCATAGTAAAACTCACCGCCGGGAGTTAAGACCTGATCATTCAAAAATCCACCTATTGTCTCTTGGATTGCTTTGAGATGGTGTGTGTCCAGGGATAAAGAAAAAGTATATTAGTGTATATATATATATATGTATCAAGAATAATGATAAATAAATTGTATTTATCATGAATATATATATATATAAATATATGTATGAAGAATATATATATATATATGTGTACACTTACCCTTTTTTGCTCTAGACTAGTTCTTTTTGAGCACACTCTCATGAACTCGCAAACATAAGAAGGCGTCGGGATGCCCTCCGGTGAGGAAGAAGGCGCGGTGGCGTGGCGGCGGCGTGGTGTGGCGCGCGCGCGGCGGCGGGGGCAGCCAGGGGCTCCTCCTTGAGGGGCGCGGCGTCGGGGCTACTCCGGCAAGGTGGGCGGGCGTCGGGGTGCCCTCCTGTGAGGAAGGCGGCGTCGGGGGCGGCTGGGGGCTCCTCGGTGAGGGGCGCGGCGTCGGGGCTACTCCTGCGAGGTGGGCGAGCCTCGGGGTGCCCTTCGGTGAGGAAGCAGGCGGCGTCAGGGGTGGCCGGGGAGGCAAATCGGCGGTGGCGGAGCTCTAGGGACGCGCTGAAGACGAAGACGATCGATGAGGAGAAAGAGAGAAGGGAGGCGGCGGTATATAGGAGAGGGACCTTTAGTCCCGGCTCTAGCCCGGGACTAAAGCACCTTTAGTCCCGGCTCCTGCCACCAGCCGGGACTAAAGGGGGACCTTTAGCCCCAGCTGTTGGAAGGAGCCGGGACTAAAGGATTTATTGGCGGGCCGCCAAATGCAGCCCACCTTTAGTCCCCGCTGGTGGCAGGAGCCGGGACTAAAGGTGGGCTACATTTTCATTTCCCGCCAACTTTTAAGCAGATCAGTTTATTTTATATATGTTTTGTATTTAAATGTTTAAGTCTTATTATTTGCGCAGTAAATTCAATACTAGGCATAAATTTTTTTAGAAAAAGTAATCAACTTTATTTTCATTTACTGCACAAAAAAAATATGTGACCTAAACTATTGTGTTTTTTATTATAAATGTTGAACATAATGCAACTAATACTCACTATTTTCGTTAATGCAAAAATGTGGACTTTAATTGAAATTATTAAATTTATTGGCTTTCGACAGGAAATTAGTTTTCACGTAATTGTAACGTAAATCTTTAGGTTCTTCATTAATCATTGTATAATTAATCGGTGAGTTCGGGCGGAAATTCAATTAAAGTTAAAAAAGTACCAAACCACCTCAGAAAAATCTCAAACTTGGTGGTGGCTACACACAGGGCATCTATAGTCTTGAGAAAAAGTTTGAGACCAATCTAGCACTGGAAAGCAAATGGACTTCAGAGTCCCAGAGAACCTAGGTGTATAGATAGGGTTCGACGAAAGGTTCTATATATCTCTGTGAAGCACGTCGACTCCGCCTATGTCGAAATGGCTTGAATTTTTTTGGCAGTTATTTACACCCAAAAATATGACCCCACACAAGATCTTAGATTTTTTTGATAATTATTTTTATTATTATATTTTTCTTTGTGTCGCGTGAGACGAAATACGGTGAATTACATATTGAAAACAATATAATTTTGCATCAACCTCCAGAAATATTTGTCTCCTAGGGCACAAGAGACCATTTGGCAAAGTTTGGCACCATTCCGGATCTTTTCGGGGGTGGACTTAGTTCAATGTATAATTAATCGGTGAAGTCGTGTGGAAATTCAATTAAAGTGAAAAAATTACCAAACCAATTCAGAAAAATCTCGAACTTGGTGGTGGCTTCACACTGGGCATTTAAAACCCTGATAAAAATTATGAGATCAATCAGGCACTAGAAAACACATGGACCAGAAAATTCAAAGTATAGTTAACAAAAGAATATAATCAATTAAAGGGTCTTTTCTCTTATTAAATAAATATTTGGGTGCTTTCTTGTCGAGAAAATGACTTAGTTCAGATGGCTAGCTAGTGCGCTGCGGTTTGGACCTTGGCTATGAGGTCGTGGGTTCAATGTCTGGCTGCTCCATTTTTTTGTCCAGCGCGACTATATTATTTTATCAAGAAAGATTTTATCCCGGTTATAGCCCAGAGCCAGAACTAAAGGTCATCCTTTAGTCCCGGCTGGAGCCTCAAGCCGGGAGTAAAGAACCTTTAGTCCCGGCTCTGGGCTATAACCGGGACTAATTATTGCCTGCCGTCGCCACATATTTGGAGCAAAAACTTTATATCCTTGTTTAAGGATACAACCGAGACTAATAGTCCCTTTAATCTTGAACACAAAAATATCAGAACTAAAGACAAAAATAAAGACGGGATGAAAGATCTGTTTTCTGTTAGTAATTGGTTTACGGGTGTTACACGACTGGCCTGGCCTCTTGTATATCCACATGACTCGGGTTCTGAGAAGGGGCTTGACCCGGTGAGGAGGTGATCGGATGAGCTTGATTCCTTCTGAACGAGGGTCAAAGTTCCTTACAACACAATGTCCTTGGTGGGATCGTCATGCACCGCGATATCGAGGACGTGACAAGTACGTGGGACAGCACGACATGCCTGCCCTACAGCGACCCTGTGGGGAATAGGGGATGGGACAGACATCATCAGTCACTGCGGCGGACGTATTCTACCAACTCAGGCGTGGGCAGACAAGTGTGACTGCGGCTTCCCACAATTTCCTCCATGACATAGGACATGATAACGTTAGTGGCAGTACAAGACAGGATGACAACTGCCGAAGGGTCCTTCAAGACTAGACGACATGTGAGAACCCACTGCTTTATGTAACCATGCCCCTTCGACTATACGAGAAAGGGCAAGGGTTCCCCTTCCTTCTTCTTCGATCTTTTTTACCTCCTTCTGGTCCCTCCAAAACACCTACAACCTCTCCATAGCTCCCGGAGCTCTCTCTCACCCTCTGGTTTGTAACCAACGCTGCAAACATTTGAGTCCTTGGCGCTAAGTAACATGGTTGGACACACCCGACTAGACATAGGGCATTGACGCCTGAACTAATATAAATTTTGAATCCCCATGCTAAGCCATCCGATTGCAAATTTAATATCGATTGATTTATAAATATGATTGACACAATTCTTGTTGGATTAGTTCAAGAATTGTATTCATTTTGTTCCATTCAAATTTGGGATTAGTCAGAGTTATGGTTTTGAACCAACATCTCTTTCACTAGTAAAACAGCATTGTGTCTAGATATGAAAAACAAGGTGTATTTAGGTTTTATATGTTTAGAGGAAAGTAATAAAATTTGTTTTTAGCTTCCGCAATCATTCTTCACCTCTTATTGCTATCCTCGAGTGAATTGATCCAATAGTTATGAATGTTTCCTAATGTTTCCTCAAAATATAGTACTCTCTTCGTTCCAAATTATAAGTCGTTTTAACTTTTAAAGGTACACACTTTTTGCTACGTATTTAAATATATATTATGTCTAGATACATAGTAAAAACTATTATCTAGAAAACCAGAAGAGTTAAAAATATGAGAGAATCTGATTCTCTATCCTTGAGCGATTCCAATAGTTATAAATGTTTCCTCAAAATTTAGTAGAAAAGACGAGAGAATGTATCGTATGCTGGCAAACCGTTGAAGTTGTGAGGCGCGTTTCAACTTTCAAGTTATGATATGAAGCAAGCTTCAAACGAGTACCCATCAAATCTTTACACGTTACATAGGTGCCAAAGTGGCAGAAAAGGGAACACAAACAATTGCATCCGTGGTGCATGAATGGGAGCCGTGGATTCAAAGTGCATTGTCTACTGCTGATTAATGGGCTAATGGCAGGGACAGGGACGCATTATCGTTGGTGGAAATGGAATGTTCTGACAACATAGTTCTCATGAGGCGCCAAATTTTCTGCTGGCCATCCCGTACGAGATAGGGACGCAGCCACGAAGCACGCAGAACGCCTGGAGGGCAACGAAGAGGAAGAGCAAGACCACGGCGACACAGGCGAGCAGCTCCCTGGAGCCAAGGAGACGCGCCTTCACGAACGTCCTGACCCTCACCTTCCAGCAGCCGCCGTAATGCCTGTTGAGGTCGTCGATGACCTTGTCCAGCGCGGGCACCCTCGTCAACCTCACGGACCTCGTCATGCCGTTCCACAGCTCGGCCACCTCCCGGTCGCTCTTGAGGTAGTTCAGCACGACGCCGCACTCCCTCAGCATCCGCGCGTCCTCCTCGGTGTCGATGATCCCGTTCATCAGCTCCACGTAGCGCGCGAGGACGAGCGGCCCGAGCCCCGCCGCCGCCTCGTACGCCACCAGGTTCCGCAGCACCACCTCACTGTTGACGTCGACGCCGATCACCGGGAGGTGCAGCGTCGCGGTGGCCGGGCAGAAGTCGACCATGGAGAGGTCGCCGACAGTCGGGCAGAACCTGACGCCGGTGTACGCTAGCTCGGCGACGGATGGCACCGCGATCTCTTCGAGCAGAGGCGATCTGTCCTTGTCCTGAGCACCTGGTGTGCCGCCGCTTGTCTCGGCCGCGTGCTGCGTCAGCTGCTCGATGGGTTCTCCGAGCACCGAGAGGCAAGGAAGGCTGGCTATAAACTTGAGGAGAACCCTCAGCAGGAAATCTACTATCACTGACACGATCTTTGAGCCACGACTGACGAGCAAGTCCATGACTGAATTCAGTGTACTCTTTCTGTGATCATGGCACGACTCGTCTCCTCCTTCTTCTGTGCCATGTGATTCTTCAGTACATCTAGGCACCATGTTTGAGTAGAGGAAATCAAGCAAGTGGACATGCCGATTGGCGTCGGTGCATGGACGGCCAATCCCTCTGAACGTGGAGACCTCCTGAAAGAACCCAACCAGCATGGAGCTCAGCACGGATTGCGCCGGCGGTTGCGCCGCCGCCGTTGAGCACCAGGACTCGATCACCTTCAGGAGCAGGAAGAGAGGGACCTGGTTCTCCAGCATGACTACGTCGCGGAGCAGCATGCTATGCGAGGATGTCCTGCGAGAGGGGTCTACCAAATGTGACATCCTGGAGGGGATCCTCTGCAGCGCTCTCTGCTGGTTACCGTTGTTCTTGCTGAAAGTCTGCAGGAACTCGAGGAGGAAGGACACGTCGATGGCCATCATCCACCCTAGTGCCTCGTTGCTCAGATTCAGATGCCTACAAACAAGAAAGATCAGAAGTTCTCCAAGTATGAACGAAATTAAGATAACGATGTGTGTAGTGTGTCTCACCTCACCTGTGATAGTGAGCACGAACTAGATGCTCTAGTTTCGTGAAGACATCAACAAGCCGTTGGAAGTCCATGCCCGGGAGGTGGCTCTGGGCTCGCTTTGCCGCCGAGAGCTTGTACCTCTCCATGTCACAGAGTTCTTCGCGGCAATGGTGGTATGGGCCAAGGGCCACCAGCTGAGGGATGTAAGCTTCAGGTTTCGTGCTCAGCAGAGGCTTGGGGACATCAAACACGCAGATGGGCTGATCCTCATAGACCTCGATCTCCTCATCGAAGATCCGGCGAATTCGGATGATCCACCGTGCTTCATCAAAGGGGAGCGTTGGACATGATGTCGCCATAGCTCAAGGAAAGAGAGCCAGATTTGGATGCTGAACTGAAATGGGTTAAAACAAAAGTGGGGTAAAAGAAAACTCAAGGCTGTTTATTGCATTGATGACAGAAACCGCCAATTTATGAGGAACATGAATCTAATTTATTAGTACAGTTAAAACTGAAATGTAACCGAAGTTATGAAATTATTTTAGCTCCCATGTCTTTCTGCAACAGAAATTTAGCTGTACTTAGGGAAAACAAGTTTTTGTTTGAAGACCAATTAACAAAATTTTAGCTGTACTCTTAGGGAAAACGAGTTTTTATTTTAAGGCCAATTATTTGTGGATGGGTGCGAAGATCCGTGAAAGAAGATTAAATGGTTATATTGTGGAATGCCTAAGTTTGAATATGATGTACAGTTTAGCATAACCAAACATACTTTGGCTAGCAATCAAAGGTAAACGTGAAGTTTTGAAGAACAATACTTACAACATCTCCAATAGTTCAAAAAAAAATTATAAATCAATGAATTTTTTTAAGTGGCTAAAAAAAGTTGGGTCACACTGTTTCTAAAATAAAATATCACTCCTAAAAAAATAAAAAACAATTTTGCATCAGAAAATCCGAATTATTTCCAAAATACTCGACCACTTTTATACTTTCTTTCTCTCTTGTACATATGTATCGGTAACCTTGTACTTACTTCTTAATCTTCCCCACTTCCTTCCACCTCGGGATTAGCTCATTATACTTTCTGTATATTTCTGCGTGATCGGATTTTCCAAGTGCAGAAAGGTTAGGAGTTGAGATAAGAAATTATTGGAGAGCATTATTTTCCAATATTGCCCCAAAATCAAGATTGAGCATCTCCAAGAGTTTCCAAAACCCACTCCCAATCTTGATTTTTTGGTGAGATTAAAAAAAACTGCTATGCAATAATTCCCTATCTCAACTCCTAACCTTTCCGCACTTGGAAAAATCGACTCAATCGTGTGGAAATATATATCAATCGGCCAATCTAGAGGTTTGGAAGGACGTGGAAAAGAATAAGTAATTGGTTAGAGTTCTTAATGCAAATGTGCAAGAGTGAGAAAGTATAAAAGTGGTTACGGTAATTTGGAAATAGTCCGAGATTCTGATGCAAAATTGCCTTCCATATTTTAGAAGTGAGATTTTGGAAATTGTTCAAGGAACCCAACAAATGTGCTCCCAATATTTTTTAGCCACTTGGAAAACTCATTGATTTATCAATTGCTTTATTGGAAACTAACGGAGATGCTCTTAGAAGTGGGTTTTGGAAACTAATGGAGATGCTCTTACCTAGCATATTATGGCTGACAATCAAAGGTAAACATGAAAATGATTAGTTTTGAAGGACAAGACCTTGTAAAGGCTCGAACCTCGACAAAATTTAACACAATAGTAGGTAGTATATATATATATATATATCTTATGAAAGTGAAACATGTAGCTCACGTAGGAATTTTTTTCCCATAGAATAAACTTGTGATTATTCTTATTTTTAAAGAAAAACTCTAAGACAACACTTACTAGAAAGCAAGTAGACTAGCTCGCATATCACCGTATCACATTCTCGCAATAACTTAGACTCAATTTTTATAGCACTTTCTTCCGCAATGTTAAACAGACCCAAGGATTCCTTCGAAATGGCAAGCGGAAGGAGATAGGTGAATAAGAGTTAATCAAAATTCTTGTCGTCGGGAAAGAACTTAGCCTATGCTCCAGTTTCAGCACAAACCACATCTCTTCTAATCACCTAGATCACACATACCAACATATGACAAATGACACTGGAATGATGAGGTCTAGCTTAGAACATAGCGAAATCAACACACAAAAGAGTGGAACTGATACACACAAAGAAGAGCAGTGTTGACGGTCATTATACACCACTTTTACCGCCAACAAAGTGTACTTTTAAGATGAATTATAAACATAACCTATACTTCTAATGTGGAATAAAAGGACAAATGCATATATTTTGGGAACTACTAACCTGCAAAGCCCACTAGTGGAAATGGAGCCAAAATGGGCTCCTTAGTGGGTCGCCTGAAGTCAATATGGGTCGATCAACCTAGGCTTGGCCCCCTCTGACCTCCCAACTCAACCCATGACGAAGAAACACACTCTCAAGCTCATCCCATCATTGGTTGCATGTCATTTCATGATCAAACTTCCGGATGAAGCTACACATGAATCCTTGGGTCCACCATTCCTACTTTGGTGATCAAATGCACACCAAACTTCATACCCATGCTCCTAAGTACCTCAAGGACCACTACACAGAAGGGGGAAGCCCCACTCCTTAGTGCCGGTCGCTCGAAGTAAGGGGGGCAGGGGGCGTCGCCCGACCCCAGCAACTCCACCGAACCACCTCATCTTTTCACACACCCAAGCTAACACAAAATGGATCAATCTCATGTGTTGGTGGAATGGCAGTTTGATCCAAGGGCATGTGGGATGCTTTCACATGGATTGAAGGGCCCACCTTGTCACTCTCTCAAGGCTATAAATAGGAGGTGCCCCTCTCACTTGAAACACACACCACAAGGAGCAAGCCTCACCACTCTCTCAAGATATAGTCATAGTATTAGTATTGTAGTTGTAGTATAGTTGGCAGTTAGAGTGAGTTGAGTTTAGCTCCAGGTTCCCGAGTACTCTTTAGAAGATGGTAAAGCTCTTGTATCTCCACTATCTTTTAAGACTTTGGCCTTAATTGATATATGTTCTCTACTTAGTTGTTCACTTAGTCCTATACTATATTTCGGTTGTAGTACATTGATTACTTTATTAAATGAAGGCTTACTGCCAAATTTTTTCATAGTTGTAGATGTTATTGCAAAGATATGAGATTTTCGGCCTATTCGCTGGTTGGTGCTGGTGCTGGTTTGAGCTGGCTGGTGCTGGTTTTTTGTGAGAGGAAAACACTGTTGGCTAGTTGGTTTGGGCTGGCTGAAACCAACAAGCGAACAGGTTGTTTGCCCCGTTATCAATTTGCTCAACTTTTTCACCCAAAGCTGAACCTTTACTTCTTGTCCACTACAAATTCCGAAGTGAAAAATAATTTAGTTTAAGATGTGCTGAAACATTAGGAAAATTAATCTAATTTAAGGTGTGCAAAAACATAAGGAAATATCTTCAATTCATCAGTTTATTAGGGTTGCTACAGTAGCATGCATGTAAACCTATAAAGTTTGGTAGATTGAGAAGGAAAGAAACCTACTCGATCAAAGCACAATATCATGAATTTTGGTTATTCCGAATTATGTTCTGGTTTCTTCAATGGTTCAATGTGTGTTGCAACTCTTATGATATCTATGATACATAAATATGAGTTGTTATCAAATAGTGATCGAATGAGAGGAAAAACAAAAAATATAACATTAGAAAGCATGTCTGTACTGAAAAAACTGGAAACTACTGTATCTTTGATCTTCTTTATATTAGTTGTGGGCAAGAAGTTGAGTACCTTATCATTCTCCACTAGTCGATATTTTTGTGCAGCTGCTGTGACTTTGACATTTGTAATGATATAAACTTTACCTTCTTCGATTAGTGGTTTGAATTTTTCTATATATGCCTTATTGATAACTCAATGTATTTTGGCATCCTGCATTTTATTATCATTATCATATAAATCAGAAGTAATCCAAAACCACTATAAACACGATGAAAAAATATTATACCTGATGATCAATAAGGATCATATCAAGACTGACTTGTTCGCCGCTATCGAGCAAGATTACATCCCATATTCTAGCGACTCGTGCTTTGATTTTCCATAATTGCTTTCCTAGTGAAAACCCTAGTTTGGTTTTGAAAAATTGATGAAACCTATTTGGACTAACCCTATGCTCTAAGTGTGGATGTGAGATAGGTTGGTCCAACCTAAGTGATGGAGCTAAGTGGCACTCATGGATAGAGATGGCCACATGAAATGAAGATCATGGTGATGGTGTGGACACATGTGATGATCAAGCTCCGGACTTTGGAAAAAAGAAGAAAGAGAAAAACAAAATGGGCTCAAGGCAAAGGTGATATCTATAGGGCAATTTTGTTTTGGTGATCAAGACACTATAGAGAGTGTGATCACATTTAGGATAGATGGTTATACTATTAAGAGGGGAGCTCTTATCGGACAACTCGATCATCTAGTGCCACTAGGTGTTGGCAAACTTGCGTATGCATTTTAGGCCTTGTGCACAATCGGTGAGAAGTGATTAACCTTTGAAAAATGATTGTGAAAATGCTAACACACTTGCATGTGATGGTGAAACACTTGTGGTGTTGGCACATTTATAAAGGTGGTGAAAAGGCGCAGAAAAGGAGACGAAACTGAGCTTAAAGTGGTGCCCTAGGGGCACCATCACCCCTTGTCCGGTGGCACCGCCACCCCTAGGGCCGTGCCCACCTGGCAGTATCCCGAGAAGCTGCGTGGGCATGGTCACCGCCGTGGCCGGTGTTCACTACCTCAGCGAGGGCGGTGCACCACCTGGTCACTGCCACTGGTAGGGCGGTGCACCGCCATTTTTATCCAGAGAGCGAGGGAACCGAGGGTGGTCACTGGACAGGGCACTGCACCCTGTATCCGGTGCCACCGCCCGATTTTTTCAGAGAGGGGGTCTTGGGTGGCTTGGTCACCACCCTCCCTAGGGCGGTGCCACCGCCACATGTCCGGTGCCCGCTTGGCCAGTCAAACTAGCCGTTGAGTCGACCGTTGGGGGGCACCGCCACCCCATGTTCGGTGCCACCACCGCTGTGTTCGGTGGCCTCGCAGAAACTAGCTCCAAGGGGTAACGGCTCTATTTTATGGTGGGGCTTATAAATAGCCCCCTTGGCCGGCCATGGCCACTCTCTTGGAACTCCAAAGTGCTGAGAATTCATATTGTGAGCAAGCTAACATACTCCACTCACTTCTACACTTGATTTCATCATCTTGAGTGAGATTGGAGAGTCTCTAGTGCATTGCTTAGTGATCTAGCATCTTGTGGCACTAAGTGGGCGATTTGGGCTGGTGGAGTTCTTGTCACTCTTGGTGTTTGCTGACACCTAGACGGCCCGGTGATTGGTGGATCGTCGAGCGGAGGAAGGTGATTGTCTCCAGCTCCGATCGTTGTGATTGTGAGGGGTTCTTGTGCCTTCCCTAGCAGAGCGCCAAAGGCAACTCTATTGGATTGCGTGTGGCTTGTGGATCCTCATCTTGTGTTGGTTGTGTGGCATCCGGTTGCGGATTAGGCGTGTGATGCCTATTAGTGCGTGAACCTCTAGGTGAATGAATCGCTACAATGGGGACTAGCTGGCCGGCAAGTAAGTGAACCTCGGAGGAAAAATCATTGTGTCATCATTTGTCTCCTTGGTATTTTATGGTATTCATTGATTGATCACTTGCCACGGCGGTATATCTCCTCTACCAGTCTCTTGCATTACTTTGTGTAGAGCTTGTAGTAGTTGTAGTTAGTTGTGTCTCTTAGCCTCTTAGTTGTAATTAGTTCCTAGTTAGCTCAACTAGTGTAGAGAGTAGCGACGACATAGCCCTTGAGTGCCTAGTGATCTTAATTGACTAGTATTATTGGTAGGTGCACAACATTTGCTTTGCCTCATTATTATCTAACAATTTGGTTTAGTGTTGTTGTATATTTTTTAATAGGTTATTCACCCCCTCTAGGCATTAGGATCTTTCACCTGGCCTAATCTCACTTAACGTTTTGCTAACCATTACAACTTTGTAAACTGTAAAACATAATAATAATGGGCATTACTTTACCTTTTTTCATGTAGAACGCAGGAGATGGATTAGATCGTAAATGGATTCAGCATGATGGTCATACCTTTGGTTGGCGAATGATAAAACAATAGACCTTGTAAACTGGAAAACATAATACTGATGGTATTACCTTTTTCATGTAGATTGTAAGAGACAGATTAAATCGTAAATGGATTCAGCAAGACGGACATACCTTTGGTTGGTGAATGATGAAAACAGTAGAACTTTGGTTGGTGATGATGAGGAAACAACGGGGGGATGAACAGTGAGTAAAATGGATTCATGCGGTAAATAAGTGGATTCTTATTTGCGGGTGGTTGACAAAATACATAAATGCAAATCGGTACAGCCGTACCTTCAGTTGTCGGATGATGAAAAGACGATTGGTGCAAATATGTGATGGATGGGTCCTGTTAGTACGTGGCTCACAAAATATATAGGCAGTCCGGCAGATGTTGTATGCTTTTTGTTGGCGTTGATGGATTGGATCCAATATCGTTTCTCTAGATTTTTTTTGTTAATATATTAACTGCATGGACGTACCAGTACTCGGTTGGATGACTCCGATATCTTTTATCCAGAAGAATTTTGGTTATAATAATACATTAATAATTAACCATGGATATATACCACTCTGTAACACCCTAGGTGTTAAGCATGCATTTAACCTTGACATTGCATGAGCACAAGCATCATTGATCCTTTATGAGCATGAGCATCTCAAATAGTATCTCTATGTTGGCTTATATTGCATGTGTTGTTACTTAAATGTCTTACATATGCTAGGATTACATGTAACCAATGTATAAAATGATTTTGGAATCCTAGGAGTACCTTAAACATGTTTAGAATATCATATGGAACAACTTTGGTATTCATGACTAAGGCTAGTTTGGTCTTTAAGTCATAGTTATAGTATAAGTCATCATTTCGAGTGGCATGTTTGACCTAGGTTGAACTATGGCATAGAGTATTTGCACGGTAGTGCACCCTTAAGCAAAGTTGTAGTACTTCATTAGAGCAACAACTTTTATTTTTGGGTCATGAGCTAATTCAGTGCCTGACTTGGTCATTTTGGGTCACAAGAATCAATATTTTACTGTTTTTGTAACTTAGAAATTTGTCTAAGTCAAATTTGGTTTTTCAGTTCGAGGTGCCTGACTTGGTGATGTTGTAACTTGCTAACCATTGCGAATTAGTCCTAGATCACTTAAGAAATGTTGGAGCTGGTATGTAGATCTACAACTTCTATTAAGCGAGTTTTTGCTAATTAGCCGTGGATTAGGCGCTTGAGCATCCTCTTTTCCCGCTGTCAGTCGCCCTGTCGAACACTGATGACGCCGTCGCCTCGCCGTGGGTGGTCGACCGCGTCAAACCGCGGACGCCGCGTGGCGTCCGTACACCGCCGACGGCCCGGCCAGTCGGGCCACGATGGGCAAAAAGGCGCCCCGCGCCTACTCGTTCACGCCCGCGCCTTCACTTGCTCTCTATGCCTCCCCCTTCACTCGCTATCACAGCACCCGCAGCAGCGCTCTCGCCGCCGACGCCATTGTCGGCCGCTCGGCACCTCACCGCGCTCGCACCGCTCTCTCGCCGCAGTCGTAGCTCTGCCATGTTCCCACGACCTCACCGAACCCTGCGTGTAGCTAGCCGAGCACGGTAAGGCCCCTGTGCAGTGCTGTGGCCATCACCGTCATTCACGCCACCATGCCACGCCGCACGTGGCCGGGCTGCCTCCGACCACCATTCACCGTGCTTATGTGTGCGCTAGGTTCATAGTTGGGTGTAGAAGCTCGGCAAAACCCTTACTTGTGCCATCTCGGCCAACTCCGATGGCGCACCGTCGTCCCCATCTGTCGCCGCCATTAGCGCCGTCGTCGCCCTTAGCTTCTGTAATCGGCCCAGCTTGCTACCCCATTGCGTGCGGGAGGTCGTGGGGAATCTTGTGGTGCCGGTGCCGTCATCGGAGAGCTCGCCATCGGTGAACTCCGGCCGGTCAGCGCTGGTGCTCTATTTTGTGCCAATGACATGCGGGCCCGACGGACTCTTGGGCCCCAGCTGTAGATCTAATTGCAATGCATTTATTTCTGAAATGTATGCAAACTTTGAAAAATCATAAGTTAAGTTGTAGATGTCCAATTTTGGTGAACCAAATTTTGTTGGGTTCCTCATGAAGTGTAGTATTTTATAAAAATATTAAATATGCCTTTCTGGTATTTTTAAAGGTGAATAAAATATAGCTAGAAAAGTGCTTTTTGAATGTTTGTAATCTTGTAAAATGGATAACTTGAGCTAGGAAAGTGATAAAATTATGATTCCAATTTTGCTGGTCTTGTGTTGATATGCTCTAGCTAGGAAAAATAATAAACTTGTAGTAAACTTGATTGAAGTAGGGTCTTTCTATTTATCTATTAATAAATGGTATTTTCTAAGGAAAAATATAGATATAAAAATAAGTAACTTATGTCCATGCAAAATTTTGTACAGTAGTATGGCACTAGGATGAAGCTAAGAAAAATATATAATCTGTTATTTGACACTTTTCTATAGGGTTAACTATTTTCACTAAAATGGACCTTGCTAGCTTATCATTTTTGTAGAGGATGTTACACATGTTCAAATGGTATGAAATTTTTACTGTAGTCTATTGGGAGCACTTGGAAGCCACTGTAATTTTCTAAGAATTTATTGTGCACAATTGGTATATGTTTGTTATTTTATCTAATTATCTAATTAAATTAATAAAGGCATTTAAATAAATAGATTGGGCTTGACCATTATGTTTTCTTGAGTCTATTTGATATTCCTGAACTGTTAGTATACTTGGTGATGTCCAATTTTGAGTGCTTATATGCAATGAAAATAATATTGCTCTATAATTCAATTTAGAGTTGCTTTTTGGACAGATTCTGTTGTTGGGTATGTTGCATAGTTAAAATGAAGTTTACTGTAGAAATGGTTAATAACAAAGTTGTAGAGAACTTCTTGATCTATCTTGCGTCAAAATTTCAGGGCAATAGGCCAAATGGTTTAGGAGTTATAGCTGTTTAAAGTTGGTCTCCTGAAATGCTTGTTCTCTAGAATTTCTGGACAGAACTGGAAAGATTGCCTGTTTTGGTTCAGATAGAGTTTGAATTAGCTTTTGGTGATTAAAGAAGAATTGTAGGCAATTTTTTAAGCTTTCTAGAAAGTCCAATATCATGGCATTTGGATAAGTATAACTACAGGTGTGATGTAAACTTGTAACTGTTATGTGTAGCTTAGGAATTGTCTTGTGTAGAATATTGGAAGTCAATAGAGAAGAGATATGCACCTACTCAGTAAACAAGGAGTTAGCATTGTTATCATTGTATAACTTAACACCATTATCGCAGCATGTACATTCCCCTATCACATCATCCCTGATCCTTCTTATGTATTCATGGGACTTACTTATGCATATGAATGCAATAGGTGCAACCGAGGAGATCACGTTGGTGGAACTCGACGTCGATCCACAGGAGGAGAACCAAGAGGTGCAGCACTAGGAGATTCCTAGAGAAGGAGAGCTTGAAGCCAATAATCTTCCCGAGTGCCCAGATCACCAACCTGCAACGTTTGTGAAAGGCAAGCCTTGGAGCATTATAAGTCTCCCTACTTTATTAATGTCACCTAAAGTTATTCATATTGATTCATTATGTGATAGGAGTTGTTTGGAAACACTTGCTGCATATTACCTTTCCTTATCCAGAAATATCTACCATGAATCCTATTTAAGTCTAGGAACGCTTATTATGCTTAGCTATGCTTAGACCGATAGAAGTCGGGTGATTTTCTGTCACCTACGAGCTATAGGTGATAACTTGATCACGGTTGGCTATATTGTGCTATTGTGGAACATAACCTGATGATGTTGAATAATTGGAGACCGGGCGGAGTCTTAGGTTATGGTAATCATAGTGATTCCGTCTGTGTCGTTTAAGAACCGGTCGTTGGAGGTCATCTTGTCATGCTGAACGCATGCCTCTCACATAGTTGGTCGGATAAGTCATTCCGACCGCGAAGCTGAATAGCTCAACTTAGGCCGGGGACACGAGCAGTTAAAGTGCACACCCTAAAGATAGTAAGGATGTGCAGAGAGCCAATGGCGTAAGCCCAAGGGCGGGTTAGAGTCCTGAGCCTCCTGGTAGATTGGTTGTATCTTTGAGGGTGCGACGCTGGTCTTACCCGCGATTGAACTTGAGTTGTACCAAAGGTGACCCGATGCAACCCCGACGAGGGAAGTATGGGTGTGTGTTAGGAATAATTCCTCAGCTGGGTAGGAATCGATTCGAATCACCATCTCTCCTGGATAGTGAGAACTTGATAGGAGTACGCTTCATCGTAGTAATTGATGAAAGTGTTGGTTATGAGATTATGAAAGAACTCAACTGGATATGGTTATTATTGTGATGACTTAATGGTACCAACATGTTTGGCATATGATAGTTGCTAATGTAGTATGAGATATGATTAATAACTGGTGATTCACAAGTTAAAGAGATATTGGATAACTTATGCTTTTTATGCAAATAATGTGACAGAACCGTCCAATTTATACAAGATCAAGTATGGTTGTCCCCGCTAACACGTTGACATGCGCATACTTTCACTTATACAAACCCGGTAGTCCGCCGAGTGTCACGAAGGACCTCGGTAAATCAACATTACAACCAAGATCGCGTGATTAAGCAAATACACATCACATACACGCAGAGTTGCAGCGGAAATAATATTACAATTGGGTTCACAAATAATAGTACAAGTTTGGGTTTTAAAACCGATTAGAGAAAACAACATAGCTTTCAAATGATTACATTAATATAAGTTCCAAATACATTGCTAGCATAAGTGACATCCTCTGATAAAAGCATATAGGTGAGAAGTAAATATAGAGTCACCGAGTCCACCGGCGGTTAGCCACCATCTTCTGTAGGCCAAGAACTTCACCTGCAACATAGTGGGATAAACCCTGAGTACTCGAATGTACTCAGCTAGATTTACCCGTCATAAACCAAAATAAAGCGACACCAAGGATTATGCAAGGTTTTCTTTAGTGGGCTAGCTGACTCATTTGCGAAAAGCATAAGCTATCATGAAGAAACCATTTTAAGTACTTTGCATCATCTTTATTATGACCTATCCATCTAGGTAAGCACCTATACTATAGCAATCACTTGATTAACCAATAACATCCAATTACCAACTTAGATTTAGCATATCCCATACCATCCAGATAACCATTAGTGTTCCATCATAATTACTACGATGCTGTAGCTCGAGTCAAGTGCTCACTATCTAGGAGTGATGGCGATTCGAATTGATTCCTAACCAGTTGGTGATTTATTCCTCACACAAACCATGCTTCCCCTGCCAGGGTAGCTTAGATCACCAAGGACACTATTCAGGTATCCGCAGGACAATCTAGAGCCGTAGTACCCAGGGACCGTCCGACTGCCAGGAATCAGGGCGCACCTGCCCTTGGGCTCACTCTTCGCATCCCTGTCATACCCCCATCAGCACCAATACGCGCACCCGTGTAGATCCCGGCCCGAATAGTGCCACTAGCTTCGCGGTTGAAAGGTACTTTATTCGGCCAGCTAAATGTGAGGCATGCGTTCAACATGACAAGAGGGACGAGCAACGATCGGTCCTTAATCGACACAGACGGAAAACTAACAGCACCCAAGAACCCTATCTGGTTGCCTCCAACTTTTTCCGTCCGGTCTCCAATTATCCATCACACATGGTTAATTCCAGGATATCATTCTTTCCATAGCTAAATTCTTCCAGTAACCACCTATAAATGTCGGTGACCGGAAATCACCGATCGCTACCGGTCTAAGCAAGGCTAAGCTGTTATTCGATCCCGACCTAACAGGGTAAAAAGTTAATAAGGTAGGCAAGGATAATAATAAATGCATCAACGGTTTCAATCAACTCCTACAACTTAATGCAACAATATATAAACTCATATATAGAAATAATTGCTTTTATAAAGTAGGAGACTTAGAATGCTCCAGGGCTTGCCTGGGATCCCACACTGAGTCAGTGTTAGTTAGACGACACTCGCTAAGTGAGCATCTCCTGTTCTAGCACTTGTCCAATCCTTCCACCTTCGGGATAGGTCCATCATACACCGTCTTCGGGTTCGGCTCCAACATCACGTCCTTCACGTGGTTCATCTAGCGCACCTAGATGAGATGCAAGATGCAAGTGCATGAATATGAAGAATGGTAATACAAGATGCATCACATAAGCATTCAAGACAAACACAAGATTATGCAAGACATAGACACCAATAGCTATTTAACTAACATCACACAACTAACTATAGAGAGCAAGCACATCAAGCATGACACAAGTTTAACAAGGTCACAAGTATCATAACTTGACCATCAACAAGGGTATAAGCCACACTTAGCAACACATGGAGTAAACAACCACAACTAACCTATGTCTATTTCTGGACTGGAAACAACAGCTTCATGCTTGGATCATAACTAGAGTTATACAAATCCAATAGCCATGCAACAATACATTCTGGAAAGCTTATGAAATTCTCTACATTTCATATATAACCATCACAGCATGATTCACAAGTTAAGTGGGTCGAAATTATATATTTACAGAAACTGGTCTAAACAAGATAGAGAGCAATCCATTCTGTAACCCAACTTTAAACAGCTGTAACTCTTAAACTACTTGGCCAAATGACACCAAATTTTAACAGAAGCTAGATACATGAATTATCTACAACTTTTGTATAAACAAGTTTTACAACAAAGCACATTATCATAAAGAACTTTGCTAAGTTCCTAGATCTGTCCATAAACCACATTGGCAAGAAAATAATTATTAACTTATGTTGCAAACACATAATTGGGCAAAACCAACCTTACCAACATTTCACACATGACTAAAGAACACCAGAAAGCATGGTGCTCACCTCTAAATAAATTTTCTTAAAGTATTTCTTAATTTATTTAGACATCAAAGTGTATTTATGAACATATACCAAAAATGCACAATAAATTCTACAAAAATTACAGTAGCTCACATATCCTCTCAATAGTCTACTGTACAAATTTTATACTATTTGCATAAGTATAGCTGACTCTACGAAAATGACAATTCGCTATTGCAAGAAATCATGTGAGAGCGAGATAAACCAATAACTCACTCATACTTCATCCAATACTAATGAAATTTTTACCACACATCAACTATCACATGAGTAGCATTCCACAAAAATTTCACTTCATTTGGAGCCTTATATCTGCAGTTATGGAAAAATAACAAATTCAACTAGCATTACAACCTTACTGCACAAATCTATTTTTGAAGCTAAAACTTTAAACTAAAACATGCCATATTATAGATCTGCTGCATACATAATTTCATAAGGATTCCAAAAAGTCCTCATTTACTATTTTACAATTTTTCTACTAATTACTACACATTTTCAAAGTTTCAGCCATAAAAGAAAAATAGATCTTGCACCGAGGATCCTATACTTCTTACTAATACAGATCCTAGCGAACCAGTCCTTATGAGCACTATTCACATGAGTCACAACTTCACAGCAAGATCCTTCCCTTTTCCCTTATTTGAGCGCGACGTCCTTCATCTTCATCCTTACGATGGCAGAGCAGGGAGCGATCGGGCTCAGCCAGCGAGAGCCTGCAGCGGTGGAGAGGGGCTGGCCTGGCTTGTCCGCGGCCGTGCCTGGCCAACGGAACGGCCAACTGCAGCCCGTGGCCCTCCTGGCCATGGGTGCGGGCGGCATGCCGCGGCGGTGACCTGCAGCGATAGTAAGGCAGCGGCAACGGTGGTGAAGTGAGCTGCAGGGGTGGAGGCGGCGGCGCACACTGGAGAGGTCGAAGGTGTTGCCGACCTAAGCAGAGGAACACTAGAGGCAAGGGAACAACGGCGGCGATGGAGCTCCAGCAGCAGCGGCGTTCATGGCAGCGGTAGGTGCCGGCTTGGAGAGAGCAGGAGAAGGAAGGGGAAAGGAGTGGGAGAGAGTGGAGAGGGCAGGGGAGCTCAGGTCTCTGTACTTATGCACAGCAAAGAGGTGAGCTGGCGGCCATGCAAGCAGCGAGGGCGAGCGAGCGCAACACGCGGACTGCAGCGCCTGAGTACGGTCGGCCATGCAGCTGCTTCTGCTAACTGAAGGAAAAATATAATACTACCTCAAACATACCACTGAAACCCAAACTTTGTATCTCCGTAACTCCTAAACCACGAGGATTTAGCAAAAACTCTATTAATAAAAGTTGTAGATCTACATACCATCTCAAACTTTTATTAAAGTACCATGGTCCGATTCGATATGGTTAGCAAACTACAAGGCATCAAATATGGTCACAAGAAACTGGAAAACTGATCTTCAGTTTTACAGACTTAGGCAAAATTTTGAGCTCCCAAAACAGACATGGATTCCAAATTGATGGCTCAGTTTGACTTTCTTACAAGCTGATCTAGCTCTTGGTACAAAAACAAAGTTTGTTCTACTCCACTCAAACTTCAACTTTTATTTAGGTTCCACTGCCATGCAAATACTTTAAGCCATAGGTCAAACCAAGTCAAAGTAGCATCACGGTAAAGCTTAAATTAGAGTTTTAGACCGATTGAGGCATTTTCTTGACTTCTGCTCAACACGAACCCTTCATGACTTTTGTTGTAGAGTTCAATTAGAGTCACTTGGATAAGGTAGCAAGGTTTGGTTGATGACCTATGATTCCATTCACTTAATAAAGCAATCCAAGAAAGATTTTTAACTTATCATTTCAGGTGACTTCTTGATTCCAAACTTCATGAAACTTTTCCAATCATTTATGTGGGTGGAAATTGATGTGAGACACATGAAATAAGCACCTTCAACATTACTTAGGTAAATATCCAAAAAAGGGCCAATATGCAAGCAAAGGTGTGTTGCTCGAGTTTAAGTTGGAGCTCACTCTTGTAGATTTGATCTTGACACCTTCATCACCACTTAACATGCCATGTTTGAGTTCAAACCCATTGCTTAACTGGTGACAAACACCTGGGGTGTTACAAATAATGTCTATCAGCTCTACTTATAAAGCCTTGCATACTCCTTGGTGTCTTAGTATTTTAGTTGGATGGGTAAGTCTAGCTGAGTACCTTCTCGTACTCAGGGTTTTATTCCCATTGTTGCAGATAATGTTATGTATCACGGCTACTGCAAGAACTGCTTTGCTCCTGTAGTGGATGAGGAATAGGACCATGGGCATGGGCATTCTGTATATCTTCTCACCCTTGTGCTTTTGGTTGGAGATGACTATGAAACTATCTATGTATTAAACTACGTATGATGTTGATGTTAAACTACTTTACTTCCGCTACCTTTAAACTTGGTTTGTAATAACTATGTGAACTCCGATGTATGTGAGATATTTGTGAACTGTGATGTAACATGTGACTGGTTATATTGAATCATGTATGATCTTGGCTTGTATGTTGGTTGAATCAAGATCCTTCGTGATACTTGACAGACTACCGGATTTATATGGGCTCAAGTATGATGGTTTGACTGCCTTGGTGGTTGCTATTGTACTTGTGCTCTTATAAATTGGACGGTTCTATGACAGCTGGCATCGGAGCAAGGTTCAACATTAAACTTGTCATATGTGTATTTAAAACAAAGGTTTTATGTTATAAAAATCTAAAGTGTGCCAGTGGTCATCTCCTTTATGCCCAGTTAAGGACTTTTAGGTGGCTATTTAAGTACTAACATGGGGTTTTTTACTTTCATCATCCATACGGCGTGCTATTGTATGGATGCCACTCACTTGAGTGATAATGTATGGATCAAATGCCTCTATGCTAAGGTAAGAAGGTAAGTTGATAAGTGGCATGACCGCAAGATGTGAGCGTGCGGTCGGGGAGAACTAGATTGATACGGCTGTATATGCATCCTTGCATGTGTGTATGGTACATATTTAATTGTGGGTATTAAATTGTCATCGAGTACCTTTGATATGGAAGTATATGTATGGGTATACATATATGGAAGTATTTAGTTGCAACCTAGAGCCTAGATTTACATTTTTGTACTTATAATTGTTGGGTTGGGTTGAAATGAAAATGTTTGCAGGTACACTAACAACGAAACGTGTAGCTCGTTTAGTTACGATTATATCGAGAGAACGTATGTATGCCACCGCGTATATCATTAGGATTTATTTTTCTAAGTTTGTGAGGACGTACGGAATGAGCATACATCACGATACATCATTGATTCTTGTTATTGCATTGTTTCCCCCCCTTAAATGATCTTATTGTTAAGTAACTCATTTCTATAATCACGTTGTCTCACTTACTTGTAACCTTTTGCTACAGATGGTAGCCCCAGGAGCCTCTATTGCTAGCAACACCTTTTTGGCATTGTTTGGGACTCCCACCTTACTGTGGAGGGTGCTGAACTCTATCGGGTATGCTAAACTGCCTCGTTACTTTTGGAGCGAAGTGGTAACTGAGGGACAGAGGTGGTATGACGTGCGGGTCACTGTCGTAGCCCGTGTGGACAATCCTCAATGGCAAGGATGGAGTGTCGAGTCAGATGGACAGACCCCTTGGGAAGGTGCCCAAGTGGCCGCTTTTGAGTTTCTCAGCGAAATCTATCACGAATTTGGTGATGAACTTGTCAATGGGCCTGTTGGATCTTTTCCACGAGTGGATGCATCACAGACCGCTTGGACCTAGTCAAGCGGTAATGCTTTGGTAAGAGACAGGGGTGAAAGAGCAGGAAGTAGTAATGCTGTAATGAGTGCCATGTATACAGTCATGAAGATGTTTTACTCATGCCAAGATAGCTACATCAGCTGTATGCAAGAGCTCCAAAGAGCACAGGCTGCACAGCGCAGGTTGCGAGGATGTGTGCGCAGGCACCGAAGGGCAGTTAGAGCAGCCCAGAATAAAATCGGTAATTTTATGACAGCCTTATACGCTCATCGGGGGCAGTTTGTTTGTGCGTTGCAGAAAGAGATGCAGCTAGGGCTGAATTACAGGGCGTCTATGCTAAGAGGGATGATGTCATTCACCTTGCTAAAACTAGGGAGGCAGCTAGGATCAGGACTGTGTTCCAGGCTGCTAGGCAGGCAATAGAGTTCGATCGTAGGGAGCAGGAACTCATATGCCAGATTGAGGAGCTTCAGATTGATGTTCATCGTCTCAACAACATAGTGAACCCGATTATTCCTCTAGCTCCAGTGGTGGAAGAAGGTCCTAATGTGTTGATTGTTGAGGATGATGGCATGGAGATGGATGCTGAGGAGGAGCCCAAAGATGAGGAGATCGAGCCTTTTGAGGATGACCACGGTGATGGTGTGTTCGACATCGACAGCGATCATCCCGAGGAGTAGCTTGGCTATAGTAGCTAGCTAGATGTAGTAGCTCTTTATCTTCAATCCTCATGTAATGAACTCGTGTTGTAGGTCTCGATTTCATGATGTACCCCTTTCGATGTTATTGGAACTATGCATGTACTACATGTGGTGATGGTACTTTTCAATGAATTTCCAGTTGTTTTGGCATGAAAAATTTGGCATATATGGAACGTGTTGCGAGTACGATAAGTGATCCATTTGGTGATGTTATGTTGTGGAAAAGAATTATTGTGCCTCTGTGTTATTGTATAAATTTACGATTCTCTCCAGTAATTACAGTATGGCATGATTATACAATTCTTCTGCAATCTCTTGACATCATCCAATAATCACTTGTTGTGGCAACTTTGCAGATGACTCACACTCGTGGAGGGGCTGGTACTAGTCAAAATGGTGATGATGATCTCCCACCACCACCGCATCCTACACCAGCAGAGATGATGGCCCAACTCATGGAGACCCAACATTCCATGGGAGAAGTGTTGCGCGATCTCACGCAGAATGCTGGCTGTGGATGAGAAAGGGACCAGCACCAAGGACCTAAACCTAACCAGTTCAACACTTTTAAGGACTTTCTTTACACCAAGCCTCCTATTTTTAAGAAAGCAGAAGAGCCATTGCAGGCAGATGAATGGCTGAATACAATTGAACAGAAGTTCCGTCTACTAAGGCTCACTGAGCACCTAAAGACAAAGTATGCATCGCACCAGTTGCATGGACCTGTAGGCATATGGTGGAGTCATCATCGATCCACTTTTCCTGAGGATGCTCAAATCACTTGGAACCAATTTAAGGCTGCATTTAGGGGACATTATATTCCCCCAGGTCTGATGAGTATGAAGCATACAGAATTCATGAGACTGACACAGGGTACCAAGAGTCTAACTGAGTATCTGCATGCCTTTAACAATTTGTCAAGGTATGCCACAGAGTTTGTGGATACTGATGCAAAGAAGATTACTAGTTTCAAGAGGGGGCTTAGTCTGAAGCTGATGAAGACACTAGCTAACAGCAAATGTGCTACTTTCAATGAGTTCGTTAGTGATGCTTTAACTCAAGAGAATCATAATAATATCTATGTTGCATCTAAGAGTCACAAGAGAGCTTATGAAGCATGTGTATCTCAGCTAAAAGCTCCTACTGCTGTGAGGCCTTAGTTTCGCCCTCCCGCTCCAAAGTACAGACCACCACAGAAGAAGGCACAGACCAGTCAGAACCAGAAAGTGTATCGCAAGGCCTACTCTATTGCCCTACCAAAGGGTAGCACTAGACAAGGAAGCTCCAACATTCCACCTAGCAGTATGCCATGCTGGAACTGCAACAAGACTGGCCATTGGTCAAGAAATTTCCCTTATCTCAAGAAGAACAACAACCAAAAGCAGGGCAATTCAAATGGACGCTAGGGACACATGCACTATACCACCATGGAAGAGATTCCCTCTAGTGAGGTTGTCACAATTGGTATGTTTCTTGTGAATCATCATCCTATAGTCATTTTATTTGATTCTGGAGCTTCGCATTCATTCATGAGTCCAACATTTGCATCCAAGTATGATCAGAAAATATTTGTAGTAGACAAAGGTGGTTATTGTATAAGTGCTGCCGGGAGTAACATTTCCACCAATCAGATATTTAAAGATGCACGTATCCAAATAAGTGAACGAGAGTATACTACAAATTTAGTGATATTACCGGGATTGGGTATAGATATGATCTTGGGTATGAATTGGATGAAGAACCATGGTGTCCTTATCGATACTTCGACTAGAACCATTATGTTGAGGGACCCTAAGAATAATGATGCTTTTCTAGTACCCCTTCCTAGGGAGTTTGATCTCCATAAAATGGCCAATGCTATCCAGCCTGTGGCCCTTGCTGATATTCCTGTAGTATGTGAATTTCCGGATGTCTTTCCTGATGAATTGTCGGGGTTACCACCAGACAGAGAGATAGAGTTTAAGATAGAATTGTTACCGGGTACCGCACCCATTTCCCAAAGACTGTATAGAATGCCGCCTAATGAGTTAACAAAATTGAAGATCCAGTTGTAAGAACTCTTAGAAAAGGGTCTCATTCGCCCAAGTTCGTCACCATGGGGTTGTCCAGCCATATTTGTGAAAAAGAAGGACAAGTCTTTGTAGATGTGTATGGACTATCGACCACTCAATGCTGTTACTATCAAGAACAAATATCCTTTGCCTCGCATTGATATCTTATGTGATCAATTGGCAAAAGCAAAAGTGTTCTCTAAGATAGATTTGAGGTCAGGTTATCACCAAATCAAGATTAGGCCAGAAGATGTACCTAAGACGGCTTTTTCCACTAGGTATGGTCTTTTATGAGTATTTAGTCATGTCCTTTGGATTGACCAATGCTCCTACCCATTTCATGTATTTGATGAACTCAGTGTTCATGCTCAAACTTGACAAGTTCATGGTTGTGTTCATCGATGATATCTTGATTTATTCTGAGACGGCAGAAGAGCATGAGGAGCACTTGAGAGTGGTGTTATTGAGACTAAGAGAGCATAAGTTGTATGCAAAGTTTAGTAAATGTGTGTTTTGGTTGAAGAAGGTACCTTTCCTAGGTCATGTTTTATCTGAAGATGGAATTTCTATAAACTCATCCAAAGTGCAAGAAGTGATGGATTAGAAAGCTCCCACCTCAGTTCATGAGGTGCGAAGTTTTCTTGGTTTAGCTAGATACTATCGTCGGTTTACCCTAGATTTCTCCAAGATATCCAAGCCCATGACGAGGTTATTTCAGAAGGATGAAAAGTTTGTATGGACACCAGAGTGTGAAGCAGCTTTTCATACTTTGAGGACTTTGCTAACTACTGCTCCTATTTTGAGCATAGCCTGACATTGAGAAACCGTTTGATGTATTTTGTGATGCCTTAGGTACCAGTTTAGGGTGTGTTTTAATGCAGGAAGGCTGAGTCATTGCTTATGCCTCACGCCAATTGAGAAAGCATGAAGTCAACTATCCAACGCATGATTTAGAGCTTGCAGCAGTTATCCATGCTCTAAAAATTTGGAGACATTACCTGCTTGATAATGTTTGCCACATCTACACTGATCACAAAAGCCTTAAGTACATTTTTACTCAACCTGAGTTGAACATGAGGCAGCGCAGATGGTTAGAATTGATCAAGGATTACAACTTAGAAGTACATTATCATCGGGGAAAGGCCAATGTGGTTGCCGATGCCTTAAGTCAGAAGCATCATGGTAATTCTTTGTTGGAAGATGGTTTCAACTTATTGCATCCGGTAGTCCTACACAATATCACTGTTAGTTGCTCTCTAGAGTCAAAAATCATTGAGCTCCAAAAGACTGATGTTGGTATATTCCATATATCAAAAGAAAGATGAAAGAAGAAGAAAGTAAGTATTTTTGATTGGATGAGAATGGTGTTCTATGGTTTAAAGATCAACTTGTAGCGCCGAAAGATAGGGAGTTGTGAAACCAAATTCTAGAGGAAGCTCATTCTTCCAAGCTATCCATTCACCCGTGTAGCAGCAAGATGTATCAAGACTTGAAAACTAGATTTTGGTGGACAAAAATGAAGAAAGAAATTGCGGCATACGTTGCTAGATGTGATAACTGTTGTCGAGTTAAGGCCATTCATATGAAACCAGCAGGGTTACTTCAGCCACTGTTTATTCCAAGTTGGAAATGGGAGGACATTAGTATGGATTTTATTGTCGAACTTCCAAACACCCAAAAGGGTCATGATTCTA
Source organism: Miscanthus lutarioriparius (assembly GCA_904845875.1). Taxonomy (NCBI): domain Eukaryota; kingdom Viridiplantae; phylum Streptophyta; class Magnoliopsida; order Poales; family Poaceae; genus Miscanthus; species Miscanthus lutarioriparius. Next base: position 46,303,597 of record CAJGYO010000001.1, read on the forward strand.
TATGGATAATTATTGACCGTCTTACCAAGTCTGTATATTTTATTCCTGTCAATGTCAAGTATCGACCTCATCAATATGCAAAGTTATACATGGAACAAATTATGAGATTGCATGGAGTACCTAAGAGTATTGTATCAGATTGAGGGCCCCAATTTGTTAATCATTTTTGGGAACACCTACACAAGTACTTAGGTACCACCTAGATTCGCAGCTCTGCTTATCACCCCAGACAACAGGTCAAACTGAGTGTGTGAATCAAATCTTGGAAGATATATTGAGAGCCTGTGTGATTTCTTCCAAGGGTTCACGGGAGGATTGGTTACCTTTGGTTGAAATTCTCCTACAATAATAGCTTTCAAGAGAGCATTAAGATGGCTCCGTTTGAAGCTTTATATGGTCGTAAGTGTTGGACCTCTCTGAATTGGATTGAGCCTGGTGAAAGAAGATATTATGGAATTGACTTTGTCAAAGAAGCTGAAGAACGAGTTCAAATCTTTCAACAACATATAGAAGCTGCTCAATCAATACAAAAGAGTTACGCAGATAAAAGGAGGAGTCCTATTGTGTTCCAAATTGGAGATTATGTGTATCTAAAGGTATCCCCAATGAGGAAAGTACAAAGGTTTGGAGTGAAGCAAAAACTTGCTCCTAGGTATATCGGTCCATATCAGATCATTACACAAAAAGGACTAGTAGCCTACAAACTCCAGTTACCTTCAGAAATGAGAGCTATATTTAATGTTTTCCATGTCTCTCAACTCAAGAAATGTCTTCGTGTGCCCGAAGAAGCTATTGAACCCGCTAGTGTCAAGATTCAGTCGGATTTGACCTATGAAGAAAGACCTATTCGAGTGCTTGAAGAAATGGAAAGAGTGACCCATAGCAAAGTCATTAAGTTCTACAAGGTGATTTGGAATAATCATAGTGAGCAAGATGCTACGTGGGAGCATGAGGACTATCTTCGTGAGGTTTATCTGAGTTTCTACGGGGAATGGTAGGCCTTACAATCTCGGGATGAGATTTCTCTTAGGGGGGAAGGGATGTAACACTCTAGGTGTTAAGCATGCATTTAACCTTGACATTGCATGAGCACAAGCATCATTGATCCTTTATGAGCATGAGCATCTCAAATAGTATCTCTATGTTGGCTTCTATTGCATGTGTTGTTACTTAAATGTCTTACATATGCTAGGGTTACATGTAACCAATGTATAAAATAATTGTGGAACCCTAGGAGTACCTTAAACATGTTTAGAATATCATATGGAACAACTTTGGTATTCATGACTAAGGCTAGTTTGGTCTCTAAGTCATAGTTATAGTGTAAGTCATCATTTCAAGTGGCATGTTTGACCTAGGTTGAACTATGTCATAGAGTATTTGCATGGCAGTGCACCCTTAAGCAAAGTTGTAGTACTTGATTAGAGCAACAACTTTTATTTTTGGGTCATGAGCTAATTCAGTGCCTAACTTGGTCATTTTGGGCTCACAAGAATCAACATTTCATTGTTTTTGTAACTTAGAAATTTGTCTAAGTCAAATTTGGTTTTTCAGTTCGAGGTGCCTGACTTGGTGATGTTGTAACTTGCTAACCGTTGCGAATTAGACCTAGATCACATAAGCAATGTTGGAGCTGGTATGTAGATCTACAACTTCTATTAAGTGAGTTTTCGCTAATTAGCCGTGGATTAGGCGCTTGAGCATCGTCTTTTCCGCTATCAGTCGCCTTGTCGAACGCTGATGATGCCATCGCCTCACCGTGGGTGGCCGACCGCGTCAGGCCACGGACGCCGTGTGGCGGCCATACACCACCGACGACCCAGCTGGTCGGGCCACGATGGGCACAAAGGCGCCCCGCGCCCGCTCGTTCACGCCTGCGCCTTCACTTGCTCTCTGTGCCTCCCCCTTCACTCGCTATCACATCGCCCGCGGTAGCGCTCTCATCGCCGACGCCACTGTCGGCCACTCGGCACCTCACCGCGCTCGCACCGCTCTCTCGCTGCAGTCGAAGCTCCGTCGTGTTCCCACCACCTCACCGAACCCTTTGTGTAGCTAGCCGAGCACAGTAAGGCACTTGTGCAGTGCCGCGGCCATCGTCATCGTTCTCGCTATCGTGCCATGCCGCACGTGGCCGGGGCGCCTCCAACCACCATTCACCTTGCTTGTGTGTGCGCTAGGTTCGTAGTCGGATGTAGAAGCTCGACAAAACCCTAACTTGTGCCATCTTGGCCAACTCCGGTGGCGCACCGTCGTCCCCGTTCGCCGTGCCGTCATTATCGCCGTTGTCGCCCTTAGCTTCTGTAATCGGCCCAGCTTGCTACCCCATTGCGTGCGGGAGGTCGTGGGGAATCTTGTGGTGCCGGTGCCGTCGTCGGAGAGCTCACCGTCGGCGAACTCTGGCCGGTCAGCACCGGTGCTCTGTTTTGTGCCAATGACATGTGGGCCCGGCTGACTCTTGGGCCCCAGCTGTCAGCGGCTGTAGATCTAATTCTAATGCATTTATTTTTGAAATGTATGCAAACTTTAAAAAATCATAAGTTAAGTTGTAGATGTCCAATTTTGGTGAACCAAATTTTGTTGGGTTCCTCATGAAGTGTAGTATTTTATAAAAATATGAAGTGTGCTTTTTCTAGTATTTTTAAAGGTGAATAAAATATAGCTAGATAAGTGCTTTTTAATATTTGTAATCTTGTAAAATGGATAACTTGAGCTAGAAAAGTGAGAAAATTTGTGATTCCAATTTTGCTGGTCTTATGTTGACAAGCTCTAGCTAGGAAAAATAATAAACTTACGGTAAACTTGATTGAAGTAGGGTCTTTCTATTTATCTATTAATAAATGGTATTTTCTAAGGAAAATTATAGGGATAAAAATAAGTAACTTATGGCCATGCAAAATTTTGTACAGTAATATGGCACTAGGATAAAGCTAAGAAAAATATATAATCTGTTGTTTGATATTTTTCTATAGGGTTAACTATTTTCATTAAAATAGACCTTGCTAGCTTGTCATTTTTGTAGAGGATGTTATACATGTTCAAATAGTATGAAATTTTTACTGTAGTCTATTGGGAGCATTTGTAAGCCACTATAATTTTCTAAGAATTTATTGTGCACAATTGGTATATGTTTGTTATTTCACCTAATTATATAATTAAGTGCTTTTTAATATTTGTAATCTTGTAAAATGGATAACTTGAGCTAGAAAAGTGAGAAAATTTGTGATTCCAATTTTGCTGGTCTTATGTTGACAAGCTCTAGCTAGGAAAAATAATAAACTTACGGTAAACTTGATTGAAGTAGGGTCTTTCTATTTATCTATTAATAAATGGTATTTTCTAAGGAAAATTATAGGGATAAAAATAAGTAACTTATGGCCATGCAAAATTTTGTACAGTAATATGGCACTAGGATAAAGCTAAGAAAAATATATAATCTGTTGTTTGATATTTTTCTATAGGGTTAACTATTTTCATTAAAATAGACCTTGCTAGCTTGTCATTTTTGTAGAGGATGTTATACATGTTCAAATAGTATGAAATTTTTACTGTAGTCTATTGGGAGCATTTGTAAGCCACTATAATTTTCTAAGAATTTATTGTGCACAATTGGTATATGTTTGTTATTTCACCTAATTATATAATTAAATTAATAAAGACATTTAAATAAATAGATTGGGCTTGACCATTATGTTTTCTCGAGTGCATTTGATATTCCTGAACTGTTGATATACTTGGTGATGTCAAATTTTGAGTGCTTATATGCAATAAAAATATTATTACTCTATAATTCAATTTAGAGTTGTTTTTGGACAGATGTTGTTAGGTATGCTGCATAGTTAAAATGAAGTTACCGTAGAAATGGTTAATAACAAAGTTGTAGAGAACTTCTTGATCTATCTTGTTTTAAATTTAAGGGCAATAGGTCAAATAGTTTAGGAGTTATAGCTGTTTAAATTTGGTCTCCCGAAATGCTTGTTCTCTAGAAGTTCTGGACAGAACTGAAAAAGATTGCTTGTTTTTGTTAGGATAGAGTTTGAATTAGCTTTTGGTGATTAAATAAGAGTTATAGTAAAATTTTTAGTCTTTCTAGAAAGTCCAAGATCATGACATTTGGATAAGTAGAACGACAGTTATGATGTAAACTTGTAACTGTTATGTGTAGCTTAGAAATTGTCTTGTGTAGAATATTGGAAGTGAATAGAGAAGGGATATGCACCTACTCAGTAAACAAGGAGTTAGCATTGTTATCATTGTGTAACTTAACATCATTATCGCAGCATGTACATTCCCCTATCACATCATCTCTTATCCTTCTTATGCATTCATGGGACTTATGCATATGCATGCAATAGGTGCAACCGAGGAGATCACGCTGGTGGAACTCGACGTCGATCCACAGGAGGAGAACCAAGAGGTGCAGCACCAGGCGATTCTCAGAGAAGGAGAGCCTGAAGCCGATAATCTTCCCGAGTGCCCAGATCACCAGCCTGCAATGTTCGTGAAAGGCAAGCCTCGGAGCATTATAAGTCTCCCTACTTTATTAATGTCACCTAAAGTTATTCGTATTGATGCATTACGTGATAGAAGTTGTTTGAAAACACTTGTTGTATATTACATTTCCTTGTCCAGAAATATCTACCATGAATCCTATTTAAGTCTAGGAACTTATTATGCTTAGCTATGCTTAGACAGGTAGAAGTCGGGTGATTTTCTGTCACCTGCGAGCTATAGGTGATAACTTGATCACGATTGGCTATATTGTGCTATCGTGGAACATAACCTAATGATGTTGAATAATTGGAGATCTGGTGGAGTCTTAGGTTGTGGTAATCATAGTGATTTCGTCTGTGTTGTTTAAGAACCAGTCGTTGGAGGCCATCTTGTCATGTTGAACGCATGCCTCTCACATAGTTGGTCGGATAAGTCGTTCCGACCGTGAAGCCAAGTAACTCAACTCAGGCCGGAGACACGAGCAGTTAAAGTACGCACCCTAGAGGCAGTAAGGATATGCGGAGAGCCAATGGCGTAAACCTAAGGGCGGGTTAGAGTCCCGAGCCTCTTGACAGATTGGTTGTATCTTTGAGGGTGCGGCGCTGGTCTTACCCGTGATTGAACTTGAGTTGTACCAAAGGTGACCCGATGCAACCCCAACGGAGAAAGTATGGGTGTGTGTTAGGAATAATTCCCCAGCTGGATAGGAATCGATTCGAATCGTCATCTCTCCCGGATAGTGAGAATTTGACAGGAGTACGCTTCATCGTAATAATTGATGGAAGTGTTGGTTATGAGATTATGAAAAAACTCAACTGGATATGGTTATTATTGTGATGACTTAATGGTACCAACATGTTTGGCATAGGATAGTTGCTAATGTAGTATGAGATTAGCTATGTCCCTTGTAATATTTTTTCTTGAGAACACAGGAGATTCGTGTTTCTTTGTTTTTCTATACCTAATAAGAGTAATAATAATAATAACAACAACGACAACAATAACAATAATAACGACGACGAAGACGACAACAGCAACAATAATAAAGAGGCAAAATTTCTGCCATATTTTTGTCTAGCCTCCGCATTAGTCCACGTTTTTACCGTGGTCTCTGTTACCGTCTGCCGCTCCCGTTTGGAATTCAAGTCTCGTCGTCTTTGGTCGACCGTCTGGCCGTCCGAGACCGGTAGTTCCATTTTTTTCCCTATATTTGGTCGATCTAAAGTGCCTCCGCTTTTTTTTCCTTGCTTTTTCTATTGTCCATCAGGCCGAGAATCCTATATATATCAATATAGATGGAGGCCGCTAGCAATCATTCATTGCTATAAAGCTACAACAACAATTGGATCACCGCTAATTTAGAGAATCTAACCGTCCATAGTTTCGCTCTTCCTTTGCCTCCACTACTCCCTGAAGCTAAACAATCACGTCGCTCGATTTATCACACGTCCAACCCGGTGCATTCAACGCTAGCCAATCCAAAGGTCAGCCGCAAACTAATTACTTCGCCCGTTAGCAATTTAGTATATAATATACTTCTGCTGACCTGCTCCGTCACCAGCCCTGTATTTTCACAACGGGTCTGTCGTTGCCGCCGCTTGAAGTACCTGCCGCTCCGCATGGCATCCGCATCCGTGGCCACACCGTCGCCGCTGCAGCAGCAGTGTGTGGTCGGGCGACAGTAGCACGGGTAGACGATGGCCAGTCACCAGGCCATACGATTAATCCTGGCCAGTGCAGTGTATGTATGTTATATTATTCATTCTGATATTGCAACTAATTATTTTCTTTTGATCCGATTGCCAAAACCTTAATTATCTACGTTCAAATACCTGCTCTCTTAGTTTTTCTCCCATACAGAAAAATGTAGGAGCATCAAGAGCTCCTTACTCTGATCACCAAGAGAAATTTACCGGGTTTTACCTAAACAATTGGCTCTTCGAATTTGTATGCTCTCTAATTAAGTAGTCTCGTAGTATTTTCTCAATGTGGGTTTGTGTAATCTCATCTTGACGATTGGCTCCCACTGAAACCTTTGGCGAGCATCAGCATTCAAACAATATTGTCAAATAGCTATAGCGTGAATCTATAGTATGGTATACATATTCTAGATCTTTTCTTTTAGTTTTATTTATATAAATAAATAAAATACCTTCTACAAATCCCGGAACGACGCACGGGGTTTTTGCCTAGTTAAACACGCGAGTAGCACACGTCCAGCTACGATATGGATTAAAATTACACAACTAATTGAAATACATGATACGATCATGACGTAGACCCAGTTGTAACACACGGGCATATTTGCTAGTATAAAAAAAAGGGGTGAGAACCCTTACAAACACACACCAACGTAGCTCAGTTTACTAAAAAAAAAAGTTGCACAGATTGCCATGGACAAACGACAAACATGACCCGACCAAACATGTCGTTTGTGCCTCCACCAGTCACTCAGTCACTAATAAGTAGTATCATTGCCACTCGTGAAGTCTTGATCAACTACTGACAAAAATAAAGCCGAATGGACAACTTCCTTTACCCTAGACAAAGGAGTCTCAAGCGCAAGGACTACACAACACGAGCACAAGGACAAATCTGTCGCCATGCACGGCAAGAGTCCACTAGACCATCGCAATCCGATCCTCGATATACCTATGTGCTTCAGCTTTAGCACATGTCATAGTCTGGATCCACGTGGGAGGTGGGATCCAGGTGATCTCAAGGGGATTCGAGTTGACAAGGCTAGCTAGTGTGAATATAAATTAAATATTTCTACAACCTTCAGTATAACAGCAGTGGTATGCATGATATATTCTACCTTGTTTCTGAAATATAAAGGATTTTTATATATTTCAGAACTGAAGTAGTATGTGTGTAGTATATATACCATGTCTACTTACATATAAGATAAGTTGATTTTAGGAACAACTAGTTAGGAATATAATAGTACTTTATTTGTTGCACGAAGGTCATGAAAGAAACATATATTATTTTGAGTAAAAACTACGATAATGTTTTCTATGTGGTCTTACATATAACTGGATTTATTCCGAAATACTACTGGTATAGTTGGTGTTTGAGTTGGTCACATCAATCTTATCCTACTTGCAAGCCACCAGCAGGGATTGAGAGCCACAAAGGCTACAGCATGTTGACCCCACTAGATCCATAACACTATCCACACAAGATTTCCCTCCACCAGATGGAGAGGCACATCAATTCTGAGGTTGGGTCATGATTCATGATGCCCTTTGGGCAACAAATAAAGGGATAGCGACTGCGTTTGTTATCATCATCACGAATTCATTAGCTTGTCACGTCAGGCATCAGCAGATATATCGTGGCCCCTAATTTTTTTTCAGCATGCATGTTTAGGTGTTTTTGTGATTGGCAAAGGGAAAGCCGGCCCCAAGGTTCATATCAAGATCAGATGAGTTCCATGACTACAGCCTGCACTGTCATACAAGGCACTAATTGTAATAGGTTGCCTTTTCCAAGTGGTTCTTGCTGCTGATGTACAATGGCTTGTTTGGTTCATAGCCTGGAGCAAACTTTCAGTCTGTTCGTTTGTTGGTTTCAGTCAGGTCTTATCAGACAGCCAACGATATTTTTCTCTCACAACAAATCAGCACCAGCCGGGTTTATCAACCTAGAAACCAACCAGCGAACATGCCGTTTGCCTGGCCTCTCACCTTCCTAGATGCTGCCTGCAGTGCCAGTGCGTTTGGATGGAAACCTGGATATGTGCCTGAACCAGGCAAGCGTGGCCTCCGCCAGGCTGATTAAAACGAGCGCCTGGCTGCTGGAACATGGTTGCGTGGTGGGGTGATCAGTGCTAGTTGGAATACGTGTAGGTTTTATTTTTTCAGTCTTTTTTTCCCTTGCTGTTGCACGGTTAAATTAAAGGAAGGCATAAAACGAAGCTGAATCAATCTTGCCAAATACTCTCCTTTCAATAGATGAGTTCAGCAGGTTAATTATGATGGTGTGGCCCAAACGTCTTTTCATTTTCTTATATCCATTTCTTAGTTAAATATGTGTATGCACGGTTAGTAAATAAACTACTGAAATTATTTATATTTTTATGTATATCATTAATATAAAAATGTGTTGATTTATATTATAGTGATTTATATTACTCAAATAGTATTAGTTACAATAGATAGGAATATATTACAAACCAAACAGACTATCACATAACTTGCCTCGCCAGGCAATTTTCAGGCAACTCTCAGGCAATACTTTTTACTAGGCAAGTCATTCCGGTCTCCATCCAAATCCAAACTGGCCCAAGGTGCTATTGTGAAAGCAAAGGTTAACTAAAGTGCCATACCGAACATATTCTTATTGTATCCAAAATAAAGTTTAATTTTTTGGAATGATTATTGCAATCGAAAAAAATCAAGGATGACAAATTTACAAATAGTAATAGAGAATGAAACTGAAATTGTGCCTTTAATTCATTAAATACCGAAAGTCGTACAAATAGACGATCTGGGATGGCATGACTACTTCTACTATAACTTTGTAAACAATAACCAATATTGGTTCATAACTTTTGGAAACAAATGGTACAGCACCAATATGCATGTATCATTATATGTTATTAGAACTAATTAACATGTCACATTATTCTATTCCTTATAGTCGGACAACACACTTGTATAAAACTTACAAGTGTGGCTTTTCTTTCTGTCCTCACCCTGCATGGTGCTAATGCTCTTTCCATTCCTCACTCCTAATTAAAGTATAAAATGAACACGAACTGTCTTTGTCCTGTGACTCCTAATTAAGACCATTGAGAGTTCTCCTCCCTTCTTTCTATCTACAACATTGTCCTGTGACTCCTAATTAAGACCAGTGAGAGTTCTCCTCCCTTCTTTCTATCTACAACAAAAGAACTGTTGTTTCATATATGTTGTCCTGTGTAAAAACTGTCCTGTGTAAAAACGTTGCCAACCATTGGACCTTAAGAATGTTGCCAACCATGGACCTTAAGAAGATACTGAACCAGTCACTTATTATTAAGGGTCCAGGATGTTTTATCTCCCTTTTCCTTCCCATTACATGATTGTGGATATGTTGTTTCCACCCGGCACCGCTGATGCGAATGGACTTTCTGGGAGGAGTTCGATCTGATTGCTGGAATTAGGAATGTGTTATCCACATAAATGTTACACAGATGACATACCAAGACTAACGCTAGTGTGCAATGCAATGTTTAATTGTGTTTACTAGTAAGTAATAACGTGGTACCTCTCTTTGTCATTGTAGTTGTTGCTTGACTGTGTTTGGGGAGCTTGGCTCGTGGAGACCATTTCCAAGGAATCTGGCGTCATGAGGGGATGGTCCATTAGCTGGTCGACATCGTCTTTGGAATCTGATTAGCAAGCAAAAAAAGAAAATTGGAAAAAGAAAAGCAGACTTAACCTTATGGTTAAAGATGGAACTGTAAGGTGAAAAATGATGGCATTGCGGACCTGATGCCGCGAGGCAATTGAGGGGATTCACACCATCGTCCCCAATGCTGCAATCGAAATAGGCATATTGCTGCGGCAACGAGTTGAGCCTGACTGCACCCGCGAAGCGCTTCCTCTCGAGCTCGATCATGCTCTCCCGCTTCTCTGCCAGTTGCTTTCTCACCATCCAGCTTGAAGGCTCGTATTCATCTAGAGCGAACAGATAAGTAGTCGATGATGTCAGTGGTTGCGGATAGTTGTAAAATATAGAGGTGATAAGGTTATTTGGCCATTACCGGGATAAAAGTCCAGATGATCTTCAATCTCGACAAAGCGGGTAGGGTAGTACTGCATCGGCTTCATCTTGCCCACGCACGTCCTGGGATAGCTGGGACTTTTATTAGGTTGCACACACAAAAGCATGCTATCGAAAAATAAAAGCAAACTAGAAACCAATTCGAGCATGCAAATTATATTGATTACCGTTCGATGCACTTGGATTTCTCTCTGTAGGGTTTAACAAGGACCCTTGATCCACAGATGAAATGTGGGTTGCGCCTCATGAGAATGGTGCTCACCGTCTCCGGGTTCTGGAAGCTCACGAAACCAAACATACGCCTCTCCTGGCATGGGATCCTCACGTCACGCACCGGACCATACTGCCTGCAGAGTGTAGAATGCCGCAGGTCAACACATTATTGCCATGGTTTCGAGTAATGTATGACAAACTTCAAAATTTAACTTCGCATATATGCATCTTTAACATCAAAGTTGAAACCAAATCAAAGTATATATATATATACCCAAAGTAAGTGGCGACGTCTTCCTCGATGAAGGTGCTCTCGGCGGGGAAGGTGAGGTATATCTGGTGCGAGCTGGCTGGGACGGAGCCCATGTCACCTCCTCCTCCACCTCCTATTTCGCCCCTGAACTCCGTGTACCTGGCGGCGTCCTCCGCCAGAACCACCGAGTGCTGCCCGTGCGGCCTGCGCGTGTGCATTATATTTATTTACTTGTCCATCCAATGGTTATTACAGTACATTGCTCTAATAAATAAACTGAATGTTAATTCGTTGCATATATGTACCTTTCGATGATACTGATCTTGCTGAGTCGGGAAAGCAGCCTGGTGAGGCTGAAGCCGGCCTTTCCATGGCGCTGGCTCTCGGTGAGGTAGCCCTCGGCCTGGAGGCCCTTGCCGTACCTCTCGCCGTAGAGGGTGGGCAGCGACGCGATGGACAGCGGCTCGCCGTGCCGCGAGTTGAGCAGCTCGAGGATCTCCAGCTCCAGCTTCTCCAGCGCGCCGGCTGTGGTGCCGCCACCGCCGCTGCTGTGGTGGCCGTCGTCGGCTAACCCATCAGTGGCGGAGTAGACCTGGTGGTGGTGGTGCGAGTAGTGGCAGTTCTGGCCGTTCTTGCACATGCCCTTGATGAAGTAGTGGCAGGGTCGCCGCGTCGACAGGCCGTTCGCGCGCCTGGCCGCGGCCCTCGGCGGCAGTCCCCCGCCGGCGCCGGCGCCGCCATTGTGGAACGCGTCCTCGGCAGCGGCGTAGTAGTACCCTCCGGCTGCGGCGGCGTAGTTGTGCTGGTGGTCGTCGACGAGGCCGTTGTGGTTCTGCTGCTGCTGCGGCATCAACGCGTAGTGGCCCTCGGCAGCCGCGGCCGCGGCGTCCACGAGCGAGAAGTCCTCCGCCTGCTGCGCCTTGGGCACCGGCGCCGCGTGCTCCGGCCAGTAGTGGAAGCCGAAGGCGGCGGCTGTGGCCGTCGGGGCGAAGTGGTGGCGCGTGCCGGCGGCAGCCGCGCCGGCCGGGTTGTACCCGGCGGCGGCGGCGGCCCTGTGCGCGGCGGCGGCGCCCATCTGGTGGTGGTGGTGGTGGTGAGCGGAGCAGCGCGCGTAGATGGCGGCGAGCGTGGCCTTGGCGTCGCTGATCTTGGCGTGCACCGCGGCGTCGTTGCCGTAGGCGAGCTGCACCATCTCGTCGTCGTCGGGCTCCCGGAGGAGGATGCAGCCGAGGATCTTGCCGGCGTTCTGCGGCTCCATCTGCTTCACCCTCAGGAACGCCAGCTTGTGCAGCTCCGAAATGTCCATCGCCAATAATCTTAGTAGCTTCGCATCGATGGATGGATGGATGATTGGATCGATCGAGCACTCTCAACAACAATATATATAATCTGTTCTCTTCTCCTCCGAGGAAGGAAACAGGAGGAAAACGAGGGAGGCCACAGCTCCTTATAAACGTGAACTGGGACTGGGAGAGGAGCGGAGCGGAGCGGAGCGGCGACCGAGGAGGCCGGAGACGAACGGTTCGCAGGGGACGGACGGATGCTTTGCTGAGTCCTCGCTCCCGCTCCCTGCCGATCGAGGAGTGTGTGTGTAACTAACAAGAGATCAGATCACTACTAGCGGCGGCGACAGCGACGCGGAGCGCGTCGTTTGGATCTTCGATGACTGCTGGCCACTTCCACGACTCCTTCCGCACCACGCATGCACCGAGAGATTAGCGGAGGCGGTTGCTCTCCTTAATTTCATTCTCTTCTTTTTTTCTATAATTGTTATGTTAATTAATCCAGCCATGTATGCATCCAGGGGAGAGGGGAGGGGCGGTTGTTCAAAGGAAATGGAAATATCCCGGATTATGTGTATGCCGTGATGCATGCGCGATAGAGCCTATGCTTTTGCCCAAGCCCAACCAGGAGGTGGCGGCACGTGATCTTTGAGTTTTTTTTTAACTTGCCGCATGCGCATGATGATTCAACTTCTTTTCGGCGAGGGCCACGCGCCACGCACCCCTGCTACAGAAAAGTTTGCAGCAACGGGATATATTTTTTTTGGTGGCTGGTGATGAAGCCGTCTCTACAGTGGGCGTGCTCGAAATCCACGAGATCAGCCGCCTCTACAAATGGTAAGCGCAGCTGGTGATACCAGCCGCCCCTACAAATGGGTTGATTTGTAGGGGCGACTCACTCACCAGCCGTCCCACTGTTGCGATTTTTGGGGCGGCTCAATCACCAGCCGCCCCTATAAATGCTCCACGCATAAAAAACTGCAGCCCCCTTTTTACTCCTTGGGTCACTCACTCTTACCCGAGAAAAAAAAAGGCTTAGAAGGCCTTGGGCACCTCCTAAAAATTGCTCTACTAAGAGGGAGGTTTTGTCTCAAATCTTTTGGTGGAGAGGTTGTTGAATGTTAGGAAATGCTATTCCAAACTTATTTTAAGTTTTAATAGTTGGTTAGTGAGTAATTAGAGTTTTGCTTTTCTCTCTCTTTTATGGTGCTTGAGCTACTTATGAAGCAAATTAGACCCAAATTTTGAATGTACTAGAATAAATTAGGTAGGGGAATAAGATCATACCCTTATTTGGTCGATGTTTCTTGATTTTAGCGAACAATTAATTAGTTTTATGGATGTTTCATGTGCATCTAGATCTAGATCTAGATCTAGGGTTTGCTTTTTTTAATTTCATTTTTGTAAATTTATGTTTAATGAAATTGGACTAGGGTTTGCATGAAAGATATTGGGTAAAATATTAAGTGTTGCTAATTGTTGTCTTTGAAATTGTTTATTGAAAACAACAAATATGTATTTTTAATTATTTATGGATAAATAGGTCATTAATTAATTATCCTCTACCATGGTGTGTTTGATATGCTTCATGTAATTATATTTAATTTAGATTCATATATATCTGAAGTATATATAATTATTCTCAAGTAATTATTAATTTGATTCATTTTTATATATATCTGAATAAGTAGTCCTTTAATATATTTTCTTTGGTTGTTGTTGTAAAAGATGGAGTAAAGGAACTCTTGATGTATGGTCCGTTAAGGTTCAAGGCATGTTTCCATGAATAAGGATACAATTATTTGTCCCTATAAAGATTGTAAGAACCGTATGACATGGACAGATGCGACTATCATCAGATCACATTTGATTATACGAGGATTTGTTAAGACTACACAATGTGGATTCATCATGATAAAACGGTTGTTATTAACGACGAGGATGAGGAGGAATACGACGACAAAACCCTAGAATCCCTTTCCCAATATTCAGCAAAACTTGATGTACGAATGGATTCCGAGTTTGACAATCAACAAGGTGGTGATGCTGGTGGTTGGGATGGTAATGACAAAAGTGGTGCCAATAATGATGGCGCAGCACATGTCGGGGATCAAGATGATTTTGATAATTTGGAGGACATGATTCGGGCCCTTGGACCAGAGATTTTACTAAAGAGCCCGAAAGGTCTAGAAAATTTAGAAAGAGTGAAAAAAACATTGAAGGAGACTATGTATGGTGTTGAAAAGGGTTGTCCGACACAGTGAACATTGCTACATTTTGTGCTTGAGCTACTCATCCTGAAGGATAAGTACGGCTGGTCAGACTGTAGTTTCGATGATCTATTACGTCTCCTATCATGGTTGCTACCACAACCAAACTTAGTTTCCACCAACACATACCAAGCGAAGGTTATAATTCCACTGACAATGGGGGTTCAAAAAATCCATGCATGCCCCAACCATTGTATCCTTTTTTGTGGCGACACGTTCTAGATAAATGTCCCAGGTGTGGGGCCAGTCAGTACAAGAACAATGATATTTACGACGTGGATGAAGCCTCCATGGGGAATAAGAGGAAGAAGGGTGGAAAAAAGGTGGTACAAGATTCTCAACCCCCAGAGGATACTCCATTAGGCAACGATGCAAAGCAGAGAAGAATTCCTGTCTTGGTAATGTGGTACCTGCCAGTGGTCGACCGCTTGAGGCGTATGTTCCTAAACCCTAAAGAATCCACACTCATGACATGGTAGGATGATGAGCGCAAGGTGGTTGATGATGGGATTACACTCCCGGCCGATGGTACTCAATGGCAACGCTTCGATGACAAGCACAAAGATTTCAAAGCTGACCCAAGGAATGTACGGTTTGCCTTGAGCACCGATGGAATGAATCCCTTCAATGAGAGGGCCAATGACCACAGCACATGGCTAGTGATCTTGACCATGTACTACATTCCAACGTGGCTATGTTAGAAGAGAAATTACTTTCTCCTCACTATTCTCATTTCGGGTCTGAAACAAGCAAGCATTGATATAGATGTGTTTCTCGAGCCTTTGATGTAAGAAATGGGGAGGCTATGGAGGTATGGGGAGCTGATGTACGATGCATTTCAAAAGGAGGACTTCATATGTAAAGCCATGATCTTTGTTACTACCAATGATTACCCCGCGCTGTTTGCTTTGTCTGGACAGATCAAAGGGAAGACGGGATGCTTAGTCTGCTTGGATGGTACTACATAGGTGTACCTAGATGCATCCAAGAAGATAGTTTACCTAACGTACCGATGTTTCTTAAAGATAAATCATAAATACCGCAGCAAGATATACTTCAGATATTATGACAACAAGCCGGAGAATGAACCCCCTCAGAGAGACAAAAAAAATAGGCAACACGTGTTTGAAATGGTGAAAAACATACATGTCATCCTTCAAAAGAAGAATCCGGATGGGACGAAGAAAGATAGAAGCACACCTCTTGTCGTCGGCATACCTTTCAAGAAACAGTCGATCTTCTTTCAGTATCTGCCTTATTGGCCGGACTTAGAGGTCCCCCATGCCATTGATGCTATGCACGTGTAGAAAAATATCTTTGAGAGTACCATTGCTACCTTGATGGACATAGGCAAGACAAAGGATGGTCTAAAATCACGGCAAGACATAGGATGATCTAAAACTAGATGAGAGATATGTCAATTTGTGAACAATATTTGCTAACACTTTGTCAAATGAAGAAATGATCAAAATAAAAGTTATAGATCTTGATAAATTGAATAATTTTTATATTCATGACTTTTTCAGTTGAGATCATTTAGTGTTTCAAAATCTGGTTTGAAGTTGTCATTATTTGAAATTCAAAATTTGAATTGTTCAAAATTTATCACATGAAAAGATGACCAAAATAAAAGTTGTACATCTTGATGATTTATACAACTTTGATGTTTGTTGCCTCAAATGTATCATCTATTTTGACACTAGTGGATAACTGAATGTTACTATGGTTAATATCTTGGGTACATTTAAGGTCATTATCTAAAATAGAAATGCCTAGTGCAAATTTTTCTTATCTCAACTAAATGTATGTGTTTGTGCAGTATTGGTAATATTTCTGAATGGTTGCTAAACTATCAGGTCTAAGAATGTGTATCTTGCAATCATGAAATTAAAATTTTGAGTCAGTCATTGTGGGGGATATGACCCCCGGTATCCATAAGACAAGACATGGGCCGCACCATCAGAGGTGGCCCAGCCCATAGGATCAAGTCATGCACGGCACTGGTCGACGTGCACCGCAAGATATTGTATAGTACCAAATATGATACTTTCCTTGTAACCCTACCCCTCTAGAGTATATAAGGAGAGGCAAGGGTCCCCTAGTCGGCATCTACATACATCCCATATTCAATACAATACAACAAAGACACAGGATGTAGGGTATTACGTCGATCAGACGGCCCAAACCTGTCTAAATCGCTGTCTCTGCGCCTTGTGTGTCACCATCCGGTTCCTGATTACGCGCACCTCCACCGATCAATCTACCTTCGTGGGATAGCCCTCGGAGGATTGTCGAGCATCTTTTGTCAACAGTTGGCGCCCACCGTGGTGCTCATGCGCTCTGATCCCTAGCGAACAAGATGGCATAACTCAAGATCAACATCCTTCGTGGCAACTCGGATGATCGTGTCGACATCCTTCGACAACCACGGCGCACATCTTCGTACGTGGATTGACACCACCAAGCTCTGACTACGTCCGTCCTACTTGAACATGAGGTCAACCTCATCTGACTACAGCCAGCTGCCAAGCGAACCTCTAAGCTAGCCATTTGGACTATTTACTCTGACCACCTGCCGCATCGCAATGATGACCGCCGCCACGACGACTGGCCGGAAAGCTCGAGGGCCGAGCAACTTTGTCAATGCCGACTAGATAACATCATACGCCACCGACCAGATGTTCTGTCTAAAGCTAAGTCACGCTTTAATATTTTTCTAAATATTCTCCAATCTTCGTATATCGCCATAATGTTTCTCCGAGCTGTTTTCTCCATGTTTGCTCTCCAAACGATTTTCTGAACCCCCGAATAGTCATGTTGATGCTCGGATGTCCCTAGAGACGGCCCTGTCTCTGGCTCCTCTCTACACGTGCACGAGCATCTACCCTCTGTGTTATGGGTGGTCGGTAGCGGCTCCTTAGCGACGCTTTGTTCTTCCTACATGCACACGGGCTCCGCGCTCCGCGTTATGGTTAACAGGCTAGCTAGGGCTGGAGACTCAGCTACACACTAACTGGTCGGGTGGTTTGTATTAAATATAAATACATCTTCATGCCAACTGATCACCGAGCTGCATACGCTATTTCATCACCATTGCTGATTTTTCTCCGGAGTTCATATATTTTACATCATGTACTACCCGTTCTACATATTTGTATCGTAGGATCATCGTCCAGGTGATCGGACCACCTGGTTCTCGGACTTCTCCACCGATCAACTAGTCAAACCGCTAGGTTCATGGACTTCGTCGCCGACCAGTTGATCGGACTGTTTGCTGGTCACTTCTACTCAATGTTCACTTTGCCGCCGACTAGTTGACCGGACTGTTCGTCACTCGTGCTTCATCATTAGCTACGCTGGGGACTCCTCGGTGCTCGAACATCGCTAGCTACGCCGAAGGACTCCTCGGTGCTTGGACATCGCCAGCTACGCCGGGGACTCCTCGGTGCTCGGACATCGCCAGCTACGCTGGGGACTCCTCAGTGCTCGGACATCGCCAGCTATGCCGGGGACTCCTCGTTGCTTGGACATCGCCAGCTAAGCTGAGGACTCCCTTGGTGGTCGAATCTTGCTACGTCTCATCGGTGTGCTATCAAGCTGCTCCATGCTGTTCGGATCAGGGAGCTGATCTTGGGCAGCACGTCTGGGGTCTTGATACGCGCATGTCAGATGACGTCGGCAAGCTTTTAGACTTCTTTTCTTTGACCCTGCTACAAGATTCATTCTTCATCTTCAGCAGGCTCGGGGACTAAGTGGCTACACTTCACCTGGCGGTGAATGTAGTGCTTATTTCTTGATTTACCCTCCTTACTGACGGAGTCTAAGTGGCTACACTTCTCCTAAGGGGAAGAATTTTCAAATTTTATCTTGAGGCCCTTACATCCTTCTAGCAAACCTCAGCTTCGAGTAAGTTTGGGCTTGCTCACAGTTGAACTGCTCGGACGCCGTTCCCACTGCTCGGACAATAGCTCAGATGACAGTTCAACTGCTCAGACACGTGTTCAACTGCTTGGACGCCTGTTCAACTGCTCGGACGCCTTTTCAACAGCTTGGCTCCCAATCAAACTGATTGGACACATGTTCCTGATGATCAGCAGCAAGTTGGACAGCTCGGACAAGCTGAAGACGGTGTTGCTCAAAGGATACAAGACGCTCAGGGACTAGCTGTGGGGGATATGACCCCCGGTATCCATAAGACAAGACATGAGCCACACCATCAGAGGTGGCCCAGCCCACAAGATCAAGGCGTGCATAGCACTGGTCGATGTACAGCACAAGATATTGTATAGTATCAAATAGGATATTTTCCTTTTAACCCTACCCCTCCAGAGTATATAAGGAGAGGAAGGGGTCCCCTAGTCGACATCTACATACATCCCATATTCAATACAATACAACAAAGACATAGGACATAGGGTATTACGTTGATTAGACGGCCCGAACCTGTCTAAATCGCTGTCTCTACGCCTTATGTCACCATTCGGTTCCTGATTACGCGCACCTCCACCGATCAATCTACCTTCATGGGATACCCCTCCGAGGACTGCCGAGCATCTTTTGTCGACAGTCATGTTACTGCTATGTTGATGCAAAGTTCAAATTATTTTGAGTCAGTCATGAAATTAAAATTTGGAGTCAGACATTTAAGTTGGCTCAACTCATTAGCCACCTATCTGTGTATTAAATATTAATTAGCTTGTGTGTGCAGCAATGCTTTCTTGTGCTAAATTTTCAGTTAAGTGTGACCTAATCCCTATGTGTTATATCCATGGTACTATGCATTACTATGTGTTATATCCTTAGTTAACTTGCTGTTTTTTTCTCTCCTTTGCTCTCATATCCTTTGCAACAGCCACCACTGTTTCTGTGATTATATATGGCAGTAGCTAATGCGTTTTTGGCCTACTCTCCTCCCCTCTCCTCTTCTCACTTCCCTCTACTCCTTCTCCTCTCCTCTTCTACTAATACTTCTACAACTCCTCTCCTCTCCTCTCTTATCCTACTACTACTACTACTTCTACTACTCCTCTCCTCACCTCTCCTATCCTACTACTTCTACTACTCCTCTCCTCTACTTGTACTACTCCTACGCTCCTCTCCTCTCCTATATGTTTGGCAAGCAGCCGGTGCTATATTTTTTGGGCAGGTAGCGGCTGCTCTATTTTATTTGGCAAGCACTAGTTGCTTTTCTCTACTCTATGTTTGGCAGCAGTTGCTCTATTTTTTTTGGCAAGCACCAGTTGCTTTTTTTTGGCCAACTCTCCTCTCCTCTCCTCTCCTCTCCTCTGTTTTTGCCTATGATGAAATTGTCTAACTCCATATATTATCTAGAATATGAGCTGATGATCAAGAACTTGTGAGGAACTTGACATCATTACCAGCCGCCCCTACATTACCTTATCACACTTCACTATTATGATGTCTTTATGCTCCAAGTTCATGATCAAATGATGATTGACATGTTTCTGAGGCCTCTACTTTTACTCTTTTTGTGATCTATTGCTGTCAAGTATTTTCTAAAATTTGAATTTGGCTCATCTCGAATGGAGTGTCATTGCATACTAGTCTCCTCTAGGAGTTTTTGGCCTTGTAGTGTCATTGGGTTTTCTTTTCTTTCCTCCTCTACTATTAGTGACTGTCATGTTAGTATATGATCTCACCTAATTCTTGAATCTTGACGTGCCCAATTCACCATTCTACTACTCCTCTGCTACTTGTACTACTCCTCTCCTCTCCTTCTACTATTGCTGCTGCTATCCAACTATCCTTTCCTATCGTACTACTACTACTACTACTACTACTACTACTACTACTACTACTACTACTACTACTACTACTACTACTACTACTACTACTACTACTACTACTCCTGTTCCCTACTACTCTTCCCTATACTTCTACTACTACTAACTAGTACTACTTCTACTACTACTAACTATTACTACTACTACTATTACTATTGTTGTCCTACTACTAATACTACTGCTGCCACAACTACTCCTGATTGATGGTTATTTTCTTCAATTCCACTCATAGGAAATGGGTTCTTGCTATGTTGTTTTCAATAGGAAGAAACCTAGGATTTACATGTCTTGGCATGAGGCTAGTGAACATGTGCTTGGGTTCAAAAATGCTATAGACAAGAAGTACAACAACTATGACCAGGCACTTAGAGATTTCAATGCCTATGTTGGAGCAACAACTACCTCCTCTAAACTGGTCCCAGTTGATTGTGGTGAAACAATCCTCCCTCAGGGTGGTAAGAGTGGTTTTTGGAAGAATGTGGTGATTAACGCATAGGAGTTGACATGCCTTGCTAGAGGCCGCTACCAACAAATGGCCGAGTAGGAGTACTCGGGCCATGTCTATCTGTGTGTGAACCCATAGGGTCGCACGCTTAAGGGGCTGGAAGCCTAATTCGGATTGGATCCGAGTTAGACAAGGCTTAGGGTTACTAATGGGCCTCCAACTCGGGAACTCATTAGGGATGCCTATAAATAAGTGGGGTGGGCAACAGGGCTAGGGATTCCCCATGCCTTTTTGGCAGCTGCCGCCGCCGCCCATCCTACACCTGCGCCTGTTGCTGCTCGCGGACCTAGCAGTCCGGAGGCACGACGCTTCCTCCCTGTACGTGTGGATACCTCGGAGGTGCTACATCTGGAGCACAAGAACAAACCGCATGAAGGGGAAGGACGTACGGACGACCTCGCAACTGCACGGCACTGCTACGATGCGTACGACTACATCGAGTCACTTCCGCTGCACCTATGCGTCTAGTGGTAATCCCATGATCTATAACTAGCAGTAGATCCTGGTTTATGAGGTTGAATTTTTTGTTTTTCGGCTTGCGTAGCATCCTCATAACCCTTCAGTGGTATCAGAGCCATTACTGCGTTGTTATAGGTTCGGATGAGTGCGTATGGAGATATGCGCGGTTGTAGATGAGTCTCTGATCATGGTTTGTGATTTTACCGTGTTAGTCTTGTAACGATCTACTCGTACCGGTCGGAATTCTGCCATCCGAGTTAAGTGATACATGTAAATCCAGTTATGGCAAGATGGAGATCAATCGGATTGATCGAATCGAACCTAGGTCAAGTGCCGAGCGCATGCGATGCGCAACGGTGATAGATTGGATCTATTGCCGGGTGCGGGGGTGCAAGAAAATTGTTGTTCGGTAAAACAGCCATAACTTTTGCATACGACCTCGGATTGAGACGAATTTTATATGAAAATTGTAGAGAAAAATTTTTACATCTAATTCTCACGCCTTTGGCGGTTTCGCTGAAATTAGATTTGCGAAAAACGGCCGGGAAGATGGTGTTTTGGGCATTTTAAGATTAGACGTCGGAATCGGTTAACTCTGTTTTGCAGGAACTTACGACTGGTATAGCCCTTATGTGTATGTGATGCATGTATGTAATTAATTCATGGCTTGCATGTTGTGAGCATGACAATATGGCTGGAGCCACAAAGATATTGTCAATTTGATGTAATGGCCTGCGTGCCAAACTGTGATGATCCTATCCGCGACTATGTAATTTTCTTCACTGCCTTGCATTAGTGATAACTAGTCTCGGTGGACTCATCACTAAAGGATGGCATAGATGGATCATGGAGATGGAGATCATCATGAGGAACAGTTCGATGGAGATGGAGATCCCCAAAGGAACAATGGGCTATACCATGTCATATCTGTGTTAATGTTGTTCTTACTATGTTCTACTTTCACGTGCGATAATGTTTTTGTCTACATGCGATGCTGAAGTAGAACGATCCCTCGGCAATGTTTAAGTTAAAATGCTTCCCCAAACCTTGCACTGTCAAGTGTCTTGTACAATCGGTGGTGGGTCTATGAAATTAGGGTGCCACTAATTTTCCTTGACTAGACAGGTTCGTATCGGATACTTACAGCAGAAGGGTTGGTTACTTGAACAAGGTCATCCTAACGGTTAGGGACCTTGGAGCATGAGTAGTTGAGCACCAAAGCATAGAGATGCTACCCAACAACAAGAGTCATATGTGATATGATTAGCAAAGAGTTGCTTACCAATCTACCATGTCTTCTAGCGGTGATGCTAAAGCTCACTAGTAGACTTGTTAGTTGTGGGTCTTGAATCACTAAGTTTCAAGAGAGGGATATTGATTTTAGTGGGAGTAGATTCTATTAAAGGTTTAATATTGTTTACTCTGTCTTGGATACATTGTCTTAGTATTTTGCATTACTTTGTTGTAGATAAATGGCGCCTAGCAATCAACCATTTACTTTGCGTTCAATTCTTGAGAAAGATAAGTTGAATGGAACAAACTATGCGGATTGGATCCACAACCTGAGAATTGTTCTTAGGGCTGAGAAAAAGGAAGAAATTCTAGACACCCCATTACCACAAGAGCCTGTTGATAATGCACCTGCTGTAGAGAAAAACGCTTACAAGAGAGCATGTGATGGTAATCTTGAAGTGAGTTGCCTTATGCTTGCTTGTATGGAACCAGATCTACAGCTACAGTTTGACAATAACCATGCAGCGCACGATATGATCGTGGCGCTCAATGATATGTTCCAGACTCAAGCCAGGACTGAAAGGTTCAGTGTCTCAAAGGCTTTTGCTAAAACCAAGCTAGCAGAGGGCGTAGCAGTTGGGCCACATGTGATCAAAATGGTTGGTTACACTCAGAGGTTGGAGAAGCTAGGCTTCCCAATTGGCCATGAATTAGCTACTGATTTTATTCTCGCGTCTCTTCCGCCTAGCTATGGAAATTTCGTCGCGAACTACCATATGCATGGGGCGGAGAAGGGCTTGAATGAATTATGTGGCATGCTTAAAACAACAGAGGCTGATATCAAGAAAGGTGCTGGCAGTAGCCATGTGATGGCGGTCCAAAACAAGCCTAAGTTTAAGAAGAAGGGCAATTCTTGGAAGAAGAAAAGGGGCAAGGCTAAAGATGAGATCTCTAAGCCAAACCCACCTGCGCCCAAGGCTGGACCAGCTGCTGATGCTGAGTGCTTTCATTGTCATGGGAAAGGTCACTGGAAGAGAAACTGCAAGCTGTACCTAGAATCCATAAAGGATCGCGGCAGTAAAGGTACTCCCACAGCTTGTACACTTGTTGTTTATATTACGGACACTTTCCTTGCTAATTATTATATTAATTCTTGGGTATTTGATACCGGATCGGTTGCTCATATTTGCAATACGATGCAGGGAATGATAAGAAGTAGAAGCGTGGAAAATTGAGAAGTTGATTTCCGCGTGGGCAATAATGCAAGAGTTGCTGCGTTGAACATCGGGACGATGCAACTCCACCTCCCGTCAGGATTTGTTATGGAGTTGAATAATTGTTATTTTGTTCCTAGTTTAAGTCGAAACATTGTGTCACCTTCATGTTTGATGAAGGATGGTTATTCATTTGCGAGTAAAGACAATGGTTGTGTGATCTCTAAAAATGGCATGTTTGTGGCTTCTTCATCCATTGTGAATGGGTTATTTATTTTAAATCTTGAAGATGCTCCTGTCTATAATATAAGTGCTAAAAGGCTTCGGCTTAATGAGTTAAGTCCCACCTATATGTGGCATTGTCGTTTAGGTCATATAAGTGAGAATCGCATGAAGAGGCTCCATTCTGATGGACTTTTAACTTCGTTTGATTTTGAATCATACGAGACATGTGAGGCTTGCCTGCTGGGCAAGATAACCAAGATGCCTTTCATAGGTTTTCCTGAGAGGGCGGTAGACTTGCTGGAACTCATACATACTGATGTGTGCAGACCAATGAGTACGACAGCAAGAGGTGGATTCCAATACTTCATAACCTTCACTGATGACTTTAGTAGATATGGCTATGTCTACTTGATGAGACATAAGTCTGAGACATTTGAAAAGTTCAAGGAGTTTTAGAGTGAAGTAGAGAATCAACGTGGCAAGAAAATTAAGGCTTTGCTATCTGATCGTGGAGGCGAATATTTGAGCCACGAGTTTAGCAATCATCTAAAGAGTTGCGGAATTGTTCCATAGCTTACGCCGCCTGGAACGCCTCAGAGAAATGGCGTGTCCGAGCGACGTAATTGGACTTTGTTGGACATGGTTCAGTCTATGATGAGCCAGTCAGACCTACCATTATCATTTTGGGGATACGCTCTAGAAACAACCACTTTCACATTGAATAGGGTACTGTCTAAGTCAGTAGTTAAGACACCACATGAGATGTGGACTGGTAAGAGTCCCAGTTTGTCTTTTCTGAAAATTTGGGGTTGTGAAGTTTATGTCAAACGACTTATGACAGATAAACTAACACCCAAGTCAGACAAATGCTTTTTTGTGGGATATCCGAAGGAAACTTTAGGGTATTACTTTTACAACCGATCAGAGGGCAAAGTGTTTGTTGCTCGGAACGGTGTTTTCATAGAGAAAGAGTTTCTCAAAATAGAGAAAAGTGGACATAAGGTGTATCTTGAAGAAGTTCAAGATGAGCCAGTTAGGAAGGACTCTACGAGTGATGCTAATGTAGCCGAACAAGTTGAGATACCCGTGGCAATAGAAACACCGCCACAACCACGAAGGTCAGCAAGAATTCATGAGTTGCGTGGGGATTTGTTATTGTTAGACGATGACGAACCTGCGACTTATGCAGAAGCAATGATGGACCCAGATTCCGAGAAATGGCAAAGTGCCATGAGATCCGAGATAGATTCCGTGGGAAACAATCAAGTTTGGACCTTGGTTGACCCGCCTGATGGGGTTAGACCCATAGAGTGAAAATGGATCTATAAAAAGAAAAAGGATATGGATGGAAACGTTCATGTCTATAAAGCTTGACTTGTTGCAAAGGGTTTTCGGCAAGTTCAAGGAACTGACTACGACGAGACTTTCTCGCCGGTAGCGATGCTTAAATCTATCCGGATCATTCTAGCAATAACTGCTTATTTCGACTATGAGATATGGCAGATGGATGTTAAAATAGCCTTTCTAAATGGAAATTTGGATGAGGACGTGTATATGATATAGCCCGAAGGTTTTGTTAATCCAAACAATGCTGGAAAAATTTGCAAGCTTCAAAAATCCATTTATGGATTAAAGCAAGCATCTCGGAGTTGGAACATTCGTTTTGATGAAGTGGTCAAAGGGTTTGGCTTCCATTAGAATGAAGAAGAACCTTGTGTTTACAAGAAGGAAAGTGGGAGCGCTGTTGTATTTCTGATCTTATATGTGGATGACATATTATTGATTGGGAATGACATTCCTATGCTGCAATCCGTAAAGACTTCACTGAATAATAATTTTTCTATGAAAGATTTAGGAGAAGCAGCATACATTTTGGGCATCAAGATCTATAGAGATAGATCGAAGAGGCTTATAGGATTAAGCCAAGATACGTACATTGACAAGGTGTTGAAACGGTTCAACATGGAACAGTCCAAGAAAGGGTTCTTGCCTATGTCACATGGTATGCGCTTTAGCGATAAATAGTGTCCTTCAACAGCTGATGAGCGGAAGCGCATGAGTAAGGTTCCATATGCCTCGGCAGTTGGTTCCATCATGTACGCCATGATATGTACTCGCCCAGATGTCTCATATGCTCTAAGTGTTGCGAGCAGGTACCAAGCTGATCTAGGAGAGAGTCACTGGACACTTGTTAAAAACATTCTTAAGTACTTGAGAAGGACTAAAGATGTGTTCCTAATCTATGGAGGTGAGGAGGAGCTCGTTGTAAATGGTTATACCGATGCTAGCTTCCAAACTGACATGGATGATTCACACTCTCAATCAGGTTTTGTGTTCACAATAAATGGTGGTGCTGTTAGTTGGAAAAGTTCCAAGTAGGAGACGGTGACCGATTCTACAGCAGAGGCCGAGTACATTGCAGCCTCTGGAGCTGCGAAGGAAGGTGTTTGGATGAGGAGGTTCCTCATTGAACTTGGTGTGTTTCCGAATGCGTCCAGCCCATTGAATCTACATTGTGACAACAATGGGGCAATTGCGCAGGCTAAGGAGCCAAGGAATCACCAAAAGAACAAACATGTACTGCGGAAATTTCATCTCATTCGAGAGTTCATTAGACGAGATGAGATCAAGATGTGCAAGATACACATAGATTTGAATGTTGCAGATCCTTTGACAAAGGCTCTTCCACAGCCTAAGCATGAGGCACACATGAGAGCTATGGGTATTAGATATCTTTGAGATTAACTCTAGTGCAAGTGGGAGATTGTTGGGAGTATGCCCTAGAGATAATCATAGAGATGATTATATTGCCTTGTATCCATGATATATTATGAGTTCATTGAATTTCCATTAAAGACAACCTGTATCGATTAGCAATTATGTGAATTGTTTGTGAAACTCTTTTACTTGTATGGTTATTCTAATGTTGTCCCTGGTCAGAGTTCGTGTGAGGACACACATTGAATAATGAATCAGCACATTATTAGTTGATGACTATGTTTCACAAGTCATAGACATGAAGATGTCAAACTAATAATGTGGGCACATGTATGACATGGGGCTAGACTGACCCAACGTGAGATGTTGTTATTATCTCTATTCACATCATGTACGTTATGTCCTTAGACCTGAGATTGTTGTATGTATTCAAGATGTGAAACGACCTACTCAGGGACTATTAAACGCTACTCCGTAACAGGGTAGTTATAAAGGTGGTTTTTGGGTTTGTCGGGAAACATGCTATGAGACATAGACAATCAAGATGGGATTTGCCCCTCTCTATATGAGAGATATCACTGGATCACTCTAATGATTAGATCAAGAAATGCATGGCCGTGCTTGGGTTAAGTGTTAACCTATGAGTTGGACCAAATATCATGAGGCAAGGGAATAACAAGTATGTGGTTTTATGGTGGTTCGTCTGATATGATCTTTACGTACGCATAGGAGTTGACATGCCTTGCTAGAGGCCGCTATCAACAAATGGCCGAGTAGGAGTACTCGGGCCATGTCTATGTGTGTGTGAACCCATAGGGTCGCACGCTTAAGGGGCTGGAAGCTTAATTCAGATTGGATCCGAGTTAGACAAGGCCTAACTCGGGAACTCATTAGGGACGCCTATAAATAAGTGGGGTGGGCAACACGGCTAGGGATTCCCCATGCCTTTTTGTTAGCCACCGCCGCCGCCCATCCTACGCCCATGCCTGCTGCTCCTCGCGGACCTAGCAGTCTGGAGGCACGACGCTTCCTCCCTGTACGTGTGGATACCTCGGAGGTGCTACATCTGGAGCACAAGGACGAACCGCACGAAGGGGAAGGACGTACAGACGACCTCGCAACTGCACGGCACTACTACGATGCGTACGACTACATTGAGTCGCTTCCACTGCACCTTCACGTCTAGTGGTAATCCTGTTATCTATAACTTGCAGTAGATCCTGGTTTATGAGGTCGAATTTTTTGTTTTCCGGCTAGCGTAGCATCCTCGTAACCCTTCAGGCATCAAGATTGACTGGGCCTCGGTCAGACATCCATGTACTAATGGTCAGGTCGAGCGTGCCAATGGCATGGTCCTCCAAGGACTCAAACCACACATCTTCGACTGACTTAATAAGTACACCGTAGAGGTCCCAGCGATCCTCTAGAGCCTGAGAATGACCCCAAACCGATCCACAGGGTTCACACCCTTCTTCCTGGCCTACGGAGCTAAAGCAGTGTTGCTCTCCGACCTCAACCATGGTGCCCCAAGAGTGAAGGCCTTCGACTGCGACTGAGCCACGAAGGCTTAGCAGGACGCGGTCAACCTGCTCGAGTAGGCTCGCGAGATGACCATCATCCGCTCCGCTCGCTACCAGCAAACTCTCCGTAGGTACCATGAAAGAAAAATCAAAGCGAGGATCCTCGAGGTTGGAGACCTCATGCTTTGAAGGACCCAATCAACCAAAGAGAAATACAAACTCTCTCCGCCATGGGAAGGACCCTATATGGTGACCGAAGTGATCTGACCGGGCACCTACCGACTGAAGGATGACAACGGCAATGTTCTCACCAACAATTGGAACATCGAACAGTTACGTCGTTTCTTCCCCTAAAAGTTTGGTCTTACCGCTTTCTATCATTCAAACATTTGCTCCTACAAGCACCCCGGCCCGAACACTCTCGACCTGGGTCGCTCGGGGGCTCCACGAGGGTGCGATACCACCTCGCTTTTTACTATCATATAGTAAATACTTTTTGCCCGAACAAAAGGGCAGTCTGTTCCTTTAATTACCCTATGTAACTTTGCTTTAAACTCCCGACCGATCACACCCCGCCATGACCTATGGTTACGAGCAACTGAGCCTCGCAGGCCACGCACGGGTTCTTAAGGTTGCAGCCTACGGGTCAAACGGGCAGGTGCGAAAAAGAAAGGATAAAAAAATAGAGCTATGCTTGGATAAAAACAAAGAACGGATGGGACATGCTTCCCCTTATAAATGATTCCATCACAAAATGAAACTGATGTATTCATTAATGCAAAACAATTGTTCACATGGGGCTCCCCCATGAACTTATCCCTTACATTTGCTGATTACTTCTACTCTAAATACTACTGTGGCCGCCCGGTGGCATCGGTTGACAGCGTGACCGATGAAGATAAGGGCTGCTCGCCCTCCGATGGGGCGACGTTTGGTTCGGTCGGAGGCGGGATGACTCTCGCTTCTGACCTAGCCACCACTCCATCTGCAGGCTGGGTGACGTCTTCTTGACGCAAACTTTCAGCCACGCTCACACGGCAAGCATCCATCACCCACTGCGTGGAGACTTGCTAGGCCACCATCTGTGCTCATGGCATCAAGCTCTCCCCGAGCGCGTGGATGGCGTCTGCGCTCCAGCCGTCGGCGTACCCGATGCAGATGGCGGCGAAGACTAGATCCGGGTGGTGTGTCTCCACTGAGGTCAGCATCCCCGACGTCCCATAGAACATCTCGTCGGAGATGAGCACCCAAACCTTGTTCGGGACCTCCGCCAGCTGGATGGCGGGCATGCTGGTGCTCGGCGCCGACCTGAACACCTCCGAGACAACGATCTAGGCGAATTTGTGGATCTGGTCAAGCTCCTGCTTGAGAGCACATCGCTCTTTAAGGGACTTGGCTAGCGCCTCCACACTCCGACCGATCGTCGCCTTGGCTGTCTCCAGGTCCCGCTCCAGAGAACCGATTCTTCCGCCCAGTTCTAGAAAAAGCACGACAACTTCAGAAGCAAGGGAAAGGAAAAACCAAGACATCAACCAAAGGCGTAACAGGTAAGTACCGAGGCCGGTGTTCTCGAGGATGGAGAGTCCTTCCCCCTACTGGGTCACCTTCTCGAGCAGCCGAGAGTTCGACTCCTCCGCCCCAAGAACTTGCCCCTGGAGCGCGAGCACTTCCCGATCGACCTTTGACCGGGCCTTCCGCTCCATCTACAGGGTCTCCAAGGACTTCTGGAGCACCACCTTAGTCTTTGTCAGGTGGACCTTCACCACGCCAGTCCCTGCTCAGCAACAGTTGCTTGTTCCGCCGCCGCCGCGAGTCCCCGCTCGGCAGCGGTCGCTCGTTCCACCGTGAGCAGCTCCGCCGCCCGCGCTCCCGTCACCTCGGCCACCCGGTCTTTAGACTCACGGTGGGTGGACTCCAGTTGGTGCTCGAGCTCATCGATCTGCCATGACATCACGGCTTCCCGCTCCATCCGATCGTGCTCCTCCCAAAGGAAACATGACTTGCGGAGCGACTTCGCCTCTAACTCCTGTAAAGCAAGAAGCAAGCATGCTGACACAACCAGTGGAAGACCAAGGAGTTGATGACAAAGACTAAAATCACAGAGGGCTTACCTCGGTGACGTGTGGCAGGTCGACTGAGACCGCCTGATGGGCGAGCTCTACCCGCTCCAAGGCCTCCCTGAGCTTCACCTTGGTTTGGGCGAGGTCAGACTCCATCGACAGTCCGCTCTCCTCCAGGAAGTGCTAGAGCGCTGCCTCCTCCCCATCGCATAGGACAAACTAGGCCTTCCTTGGGTCACTGGGGCAGGGCCACACCAGGTCACAGGTCCCCCCAACCCGCTGGAAGGCCCAGCCGACGACCGGACCATCGCCAACTCCTGCGACAGCGGGATGGCCAGTGGCTCCACCCTGGTGCCTGCCTCACCGGAGTAGGGGATCTCCACCTCCTCAACCATATGGCCCGCCAGTGGATGCTCTGCCTCCGGCCTGGCCGCGTCGCCTCCCGACACCTCCAGCTCCGACTAGGAGGTCGCACCACCGCCAGCCTACTTTCCCCGTCGCTCATCGTGACTCATTGCAGGCTGGGTCTCCACTCCTCCCACATGAGAGGTGGGGCGATGCTCAATCCCGTCAGTATCTGGTCGCTGTAACCAAAGTACAGGTCAGTCACGCTCGAAAAACTCAAACTATGAGATCAAAAGAAACATGAGTACATACCTAGACGAAAGGGGTAGGGCCCTAAAGCCCTGACCCATTGGCAACAAGCCCGCTGGACGAGGACCGCTTATGGGTCATGACCCGCGCCCCCTCACATCGACCGAGGGGGGAGTCGACCTGGCCGGTTCTCGATCGGCCCGCGAGCCGCCACGACCGCTGACTTGTGACGCGCCCACCAGAGTAGCTGGCGGGGCGTCCCCCTGTTGTGGGTCGTGCGCCGGCGCCGACCCCAAAGATGCAGGGGTGTGAGCCCGCTCCTCCAACCGATCGGCCTGCCCCGCCACGCTTGGAACAGGGGGGCGACGCCAACGATGCCTCCGAAAGCCGCGACGACCACGTTCGCTTCACCTCTCGCTCATTAGCGGTGTCCGAGCTCACGGCGTGCTTCCTTGATGCTAGAACGTTGCCGCGCCTCTCCGTATCTTGCCCGCCGCTGGCAGACATGGCCGTAGGCTCGCGACGCTCCACCGAGGTCACGACGATGTCCTGGCCTCCTTCATCCTCAGAAGAGCTCACATTGCCACCCATCTACGTGGGTTCCTCTAACACGAGCTCCGCCTCCACGTCGCTCCTATTTTCCTTGGCCCATACCCGCCGGGCAACCTCCTTCTCCTTCTGGTGCCAACGCCAAGCCTTCTCGGCTCTCTTCTTCATCTTGGCGTCCGCCGCCTCCTTCTGGGCAACTTGCCGAGCTGCGCCCTCCGGCCCCCTCGGAAGATGCGGCCAGGATTTGTAACCGATGAGTCCCTACAAAATGGGTGACTCAAAGTCAAAAATGGGAGAGTAAAAGAGAAAAAGACACAGAATAAGGAGAAGGGAGCATACCAGAGTGGACAGCTTCGCAGTGTGGAGGGGTCCGGGCTTTCCATCGAGGGACTCTTGGGCCCTCAGTTGCAGCACCTAGTCGAGCTAAGTCTAGACCTCGTCCTTCGCCAACTCCTCCAACAATGCGCGGTAGGGGTCTATTGGGCCCAAGTAGGTCCACATCGGGCACCTCCTCTCTGCCAACGGGGCGACTCGATGGTGGAAGAAGGTGTGGAACACCCGCACCCCATTGAGGTCATGCTGCACCAACTTCTAGAGCTCCACCTCAATGACCTTCAGCTTGTTCTGCCAACTGGAGGGCCCCCACGACCAGCTATCCCACCTCTCCGGCCTTCTTCCATTGAACGGCGGGAACGGTGGCTCCGCTAGGTTCCTTATATAGAATCACTCCCCATGCCACCCCCGATTGGAGTCACAGGGGGAGTACGTGGGGTAGGAGCCCGGTGGTCTTGGCTTCTTCTGTAGCACGAAGCCCCCAACCGGCGCGGTCCTGGGTGGCTTCCCCTCTGATAGGGCTCGCCTGGTGAAGATCCGCCGGAAGAAGTCCACGTGCGGCTCCATCCTAAGGAAGGCCTTGCAGACGGTGATGAAGCCGGCGATGTGCAGCACCCCAGTTAGACTGAAGTGTTGTAGCTCTAGGCCCCACTCATTGAGGAGCCCACGTAGGAACTAGTGCGGGGGATATCCTAGCCCACGCTCATGGAAGGTGAGGAAGGAGACAACCTCATCGGCCCAAGGTCGTGGAAAAGCCTCCCCTGTAGGAGCCCTCTAGTGCGCCACCTCCTTCGGCGGGAGCAGCCCCTTCTCGGCGAAGGCGACCAGCACCGCCTCATCTATGTTGGATGGCCTCCAGCTCGACATTGCGCTCCGGATTCACGAATGGATCTGTAAGTTCTCCTCTCCCTCGCTTTACCCTCTCTCACTTAGGAACCACCGCGGCACATGAACACGCTTGGTGAGAAGGAGGAGAGACAGCAGTTGGAGAATAGGTGAAGGAACGGGACAAAAACCCTCCCCCTTCCCCTATTTAAGGAGAAGACACAACAGTTGGAGAAATGTGAAGGATTGGGACGAAAAACCCTCTCCCTTCCCCTATTCAATATGGATGGGATGCGGTGGGACGTGTCCTGACTGATGGGACTCGCCCAACCCAACGAAACAACGCCTTGTTAGACAGGACGTGGCCTAGGCATGACCCACCACTACCGCACGCCGAGCGTAGGAAACAAGGCACAGCCGCATGCAAGCGGCCCTCCGCCTTCCTAGGCAGGACTTGGAAGGGCCCAACGACAGGATCTCCATCAAGGAGAGACCAACGGGCTTCCTGAGTCGATCGGACGGCTCAGGCGAATGCCGAGAGACAGGTAAGCGGTAGTGGGATGCCCTATGTGGGCTACGCCGACTCCGTCATAAATGATGGACCCGAATCCCGTTCGAACATATCCGATGAGAGCTCCTCAAAACCCGTCACTCGAGTCATCAAGGTAACCTTACCAAACCATCTTTCTTTCTTTTCATCTTTCTTTATTTTCTGACACGCGCATTCACACATTCATTCATATAATCATTCATTCATCCTTTCTCAAACACGCATTCATACCATCATTCATTCATCCCATACATCCAAAGCATTGCATATGCAAATTAATGCAACACAACGCTTCGTGTTGCGTCACGAGGCGGTAGTTGCCTCATTCAATATGAGCAACGACCGACCGAGGTTCGAAGGCTGGCCCGTGAAGGGCTCGAGGCCGCCTCACATCAAACAGAGTCAGGGAGAAAACACAGATGAGCCCTAGGGCCCTCGTCCGGTATGCTCAGAAGCACACAGGGTCATCTCGAGCCATGCCCAGAGAATCTCCATTGAGGGGAGGCCAGCGGGCCACCTGAGTCGGTCTCTAAAATGACCTAGGCATCTGCCGGGAGGTGGGTTAAGGAGCAGTGGAATGCCACATGAGGGCTATGCCGACCCCATCATGAACGACGGACTCGGATCCCACTCGAACACGCCTGTTAGTGAGCTCACCGAGCTCGTCACTCCAGCCATCGAGGCAAGCGACATTAGCTTAGCCCCTCCGGTTGCGGAAACTATGGACGGGGTAACGCATGGAACTAGACTAACCCCTGCCAAACCCAACGGGGCTCAGGGGCTTAGGTCGCCTAACACCGACTCAGGAAAACAACTGACTGTGCAAGACGCGGGTGAGACAAACATGGGCAAACACCCCAAACGGCAGAAACACAGGAGTCTGCGGCCCCAGAAAAAAGTACCAAGATATTCAGCCTCCAACCGACTCGCCAGTCGAACGTAGGCTCGGGGGCTACACCCACCGAGTGCGCTCGCGTGCACCGCTGGCAAGTCAAAAAAAACCCTAGACGATTCTGCCCAAATCGTCCAGGGGCTCGGGGGCTACACCCACCGGGTGCGCTCACGCGCACCCGTTGACAAAATAAAGAAATCTCCTAGACGATTCTACCTGAATCGTTCGGGGGCACGGGGGCTCCTGTCGGGTTCATAAACCCGGGGTCCCTAATGGGCCTGCTTCCCAGCAAAAAACTCGGCCAATCAGATGACGTTGCGGATGACGTGCAACTCCTGGGCCGGCCCAGATACCAAACAATAGGCCGGAAGAGTGATCCAGTCTCCGACCAAAAGGCCTCCAACTCCGACCCGCCTCTTCGACCGGAAGGCCTAGCCAAGGAGGGGGCGACGCTCGCTTCCGACTCTGACCCGTGTCTCTGACCGGGAACACACCAAACCTCTGCCTGCGGCTCTTCTCCGACCGGCGCGGTCGGAGCCGACTAGAAACAACTGAACGGGGATGCCCACTCGGTGAGGACCCGAGAAATCAAGAGGAGCAGATAACGTAAGGCGCACAAGTCAACCGCAATACCGAGGACCGTACTCTGCACACCTGCAGGACAGTACTATCAAGCCATGTCAGAATGGTACTTTGCAACCTTCTAGACATGTCAGGACACAAACAGTGTTGTGGGCGCCGACATTTCTCCTACAGTATGGTAGACGCCGACATTTGCCATACCAGAAGAACACGATGGAACCAACCACATGCATCAGGGCGTCAACAGTATTGTAGGCGCCGACAAACCGTCTCGTATCCGACGATGTGGGCAACAAGACTAGGTAGCACACACTCCCTCTCTCTCACTTATAAGGCTGTCCCTTTCATCTATAAAAGGGGATACGCCCTCTCCCAAAAGAAGGATGGATCACAGACAATAGACGGATCATTCCGACTCACTCTCTGCTAGCTTTAGATATTCTAAAGCTACACAGAGCATACGTTCCAATACCTAGCGCACATAGGAGCTCCCGTCACTCTTGGCCCTTCGGTCCAGAGTCCGACCGGACCTCTAACACCCCCACCTTACTCCTACTCGTTTGTAACCCCACAGCAAACTTCGAGCACCTGGGCTCAGGAATAAAGTCACCGACCAGACTCAAACTGGACGTAGGGCACGTTGCCTGAACCAGTATAAACCCTGTGTCATTGAGTGCTAGGCCACATCCGATCACAACGTACAGCAAAACGATAAATATTTATTAGTTGGTCACTTTTCGCACCGACACCAAGTGCCTAGTGTTTGCCGATTGGTAGAGGGCGTAGAGCAAAGGAAAAATTCAAGACATGGCTACTCTAGGAACTCTGCCAAATAGAATATAACATATAGGACATGGTTTGATATAAAGGGCTAATATTTAGTTTTTATTTTAGATTAGCTTTAGTGCATCCAAATTCCAAACAGAAGTGCTAATAGATGGACTAACTTAACTTTTTAGTCAAGTCTTTAACTATTTGTTAGACGTCCACGGTTAATTTAAGCTATTTTTTAGTCCTAACTATTAACTAGGGAGCCGGTTAAAGCGCGACCAGTCGCACCCAAAGGGAAGCGCACGACCCAAGGTATCCGGCCCCCCCCCCGCATGACAATGCATGCGCAAACAGTGTTGTGAGACTTACTCCCTTCCACTCCCTCCCCCGCTCTCTTTTTATTGACGTTGCGGGCACGCTGACGGAAGAAAAAAAAAGCGAAACATTTTATTTAAATTGCTATAACTTTTGAATGATGTATCTGTTTTTAATTCCATTTGCACCAGTATGTTCTACGTGATGAGGCGAACAAAACTAGACCCCCACTTGCCTATGTAATAAAACTAGACCCCCACTTGCCTATGTTTCGAAGAATTTTATTTTAGTAGCAATTTATGTGAAAAAATTTAATAGGAAATTTATAAAAGAAAGTTGCTACCGTGTAATACTAAACTTACTACTTTAAAAATAAACTAAAGTTTTTAATTTGGTATGCACATTGGTTGTTACTATGGTAATATAATAAATTTGTTATATAGTATTTACATAAAGGTATGAACCCCCTAAAGAGAGTATCAGACCAAGACAAGACAAGCTGCAAGCTAGATGGGCAAATTATTAAAATAAGCATTGCATAAACTGCTAATTAGGGAGCAAGTTATTATAAAACACATTAAAAAAGTCAGGTTACATGACTTGCTGCCAACCGGGGGCATTTATTAAAAAATGAGGGTAACGATACAAAACAAGACAAGCTATAACCTAGGAGCAAATTGTTAAAACAAGCATTACATAAGCTGCTAACTAGAGGGACAAGTTATTATAAAACCCACTATATAAGCCAGGAAACATGACTGGCTGAAAACTGGAGGAATATTTATTAAAAAGACAAAAGTAGCGACCCAAAATAAGATAAGCTGCACCTGAGGGTCTAATTATTAGATAAAGCATTGCATAAGGCGCCAACTTAGAGAGTAAATTATAATACAATTAATATGTAGGATCTAGGAATGCATTCGAACCTAAAAGGGTGACTGAGAACTGAAACTAAAAAACATTAAAAAACATGACTGAAAACTGAAACTAAAAAAACTAAAAAAAAAACTTGACTGAAAACTGAAACCGTGGATAAATTCTTTTGTGGCGAGTTATGTGTGTAATTGCTACACTTTTGTAACAACTTATACATTGTAGGTGAGACAACTAATATGCATGATTTAGAAAGTCGAAACGACTGAAATCTAAAACTAACAAAAAATAAAAAAAAAACTTGAATGAAAAATGAAACTAAAAAAAGCTGAAAAAACGTGACTGAAAACTAAAACTAAAAAGAAATTTAAAAACATGACTAAAAACTGAACTAAAAATACTGAAAAGAAACTTGACTGAAAACTGAAACAAGGGGTAAATTCTTTTGTGTCAATTTATGTGTGCAATAGCTATCTTTTTGTAACATCTTATACACTATAGGTGAGACAACTAATATGCAAGATTTAGAAAGACATTCGAACCTAAAAAGGATAACTGGAACCCGAAACTAAAAAAATAAAAAAAATGACTGAAATATGAAACTAAAAAAATACTGAAAACTGAAAATAAAAAACATTTAAAACCTCGTCAAACTGAAACTAAATGAAACAATGAAAAAAAAACAGAAATGAAACAATAACTGCTCCTTGCTGTACGCATCAGCAGGCAAACAGACACGAAGCGGGCTGGATCGAAAATATTGAAGCAGGTTTATAATACGCAACAGTTTGAATCGGGCCACTGATGCTAATCATGAAAGAAAATCGAGATGAGCATGCCTACCAATCATCTTGTACCTGCGCGCGCACGTCACACTTGCGCGGTCCGGGCTCTTGTCGGCCTCCTTGCGCGGTCGCCGTGGCCGCCGCCTCGTCTGCAGGCTGCCGCCGCACAGGCCCTGTGCTCCGTCGTTCGCGTCGACAGTGGCAGGTTTGCCGCCGAAGTTGTTGATGCGGGCTTCTTCCCCGTGGCGCAGCGGCTGCTCCGGCAGTCCGAGCAGGTGCCCCAGAGGATCCTGCTGAGGTGCCTCAGCTGCGTCCTATCCTTCCACGCCACTAGCCATGTGGAGTTTGCGAGGCGCGGTGGCGCATGTACCTGTTTCCGGGTTGCTCTGGTGGCACGAAACGGCGCCTGGTGGAAATTCTGAGCGGCCATGGGGTAACTTGGCGTCATGGACTAAAGCAGCTCAGGCAGCTGGGATGCTTGGTGGATCAAGTGTTGGCCGATCTTCTCTTGTCGCCATGGGTGCGCCGCTGGCACTGGTTGGATTGCTAAGGGATGGTGATTCCTCAGCAAAGCTTGTTGCTGCCAATGTGCTTGGTATAGTCTCATCAAGTGGATTAAACATCCTATTGATTCATCAATCTGGCGCTATACCTTTATTTTTTAAAAAGAGGCAAGCCTGAGCTTTTAAGAAAGCAGTGGTTCGATACAGACTCGGAATTTCAGTTTCGAATAAGCACAAAAGACAGTAAAAAGCCTAAAACATCCACTAAATCTCATATATGTCGGTGGACACCATCGCCATAGGCTTGAAACTCCTCATCCAGCGCAGGACCTCGTCCTTAATTTGTGTGATGCGCTGGCGATCCTCTTCCTTGAGCAAGAGACTCCACTTCTGCATGAAGGATAGCGCAATATACATGATGTCAGAAGGACTCTTTGGAAACTTGTGCTCAATGGACATCTTGTTCCTGTTATTCCACAGAGCCCAGGCAAAACCTGCAAATACAAACAGTATTAATCTGATTGGCAGAGGCCCCTTGCCCAGCAGCCAAGTTTCAGAGAGATCTTTCACAGAATGCGGATGAGTGTTCCAGCAGAAGATCTCCTTCATGAAGCCCCACACCATTTTAGCAAAACAACAACTGAAGAAAATGTGATCAACTGACTCTCTGCCATCCCCCAGTCAGCAGTCAATATCCCCTCTCCAACCCCTTTTTACCAAGCTAGCAGCACACTGAAGTTTGTTGTTAAAAATTTGCCAGAGAAAAAATTTAATTTTCAGAGGAACTTTACATTTCCAAATATGCCCAGCAACCCTGCTAGGCATTCCCCCACTAATCATGAACCTATAAAGGGATTTGGTAGTAAAATGACCTTTCTTTTCTAACCCCCATCTAATGATATCAGTACTATCTTGCTCGGCGCTATACCTTTATATGCTGAGCTGCTAAAGGAAAACCACCCACTTGTGAAAGATATCGTGGAAGATGTATTCTGCACCTTGGCTAGAATCAGGAACATTGCTGGAGTGGTTTTGGAGAATCTGGTTGGAATCCTCAGGGGTGAAGATGACCTTGTATTAAGTGCTGCTGTTGATATTTTGCTGGCTGTTCCTGAATATTAGGACATCCATCCTTTCCTCAAAACTGCTGGAGCAATAACTGTTCTTGTGGACCTCATGAGGAACGGAAATCATGATATTATTGAGAAAGTCACAGGAGCTATTGCACAGTTAAGCTATGAGGAGTATATCAGAGAAGTTCTGATGGAAGTTGATGCTATTCCCATTCTTTTAGACTTGGTTCATGGCCATTTAGGGGACTTGATGGAGTCCGCAGCAGCAGAAGCTTTGATTAATTTTTCTGATGATGCATCATTCAGTCTGTTTGCTTGTTGGTTTCAGCCAGGGCTTAATTAGCCAACAGTGTTTTTCTCTCACAACAAACCAGCACCAGCCAGGCTTATCAGCCCAGAAACCGACCAACGAACATGCCGATTGTGTCGGGAGTATGCACCGGTACTACAAAGGATACCGACGACACTTTTGGCATTTCAAGATCAGTTTTCTCATTTCCACGTTTCTCAAGGTTGTTAGTTGATCTCCACCAATAGGCCTTGGTCCCTTGTCTCTGCTCCCTGATCGGGGGAGTCAAACCCTAATACGGTTGGTGGGCCCCTGTCGCACAGCACATATAAAAGGTAAAATGAGGATCAGGGCACGTGCTACGAGGTTCAACGGAGCCGCCGCCATCCCACCCACAGTAAACCTAAACCGATCAAAGTAGTGCTACCAGCGACAGAAAGCCCATCCACCACACCGCCGTTTCCTCTGCAGGGTCACCACGGTCTTCACCAGCGTCACTGGACTTCATCTCCACCGCGCTGGAGGCCTACTACACCGCGGCACCGGCGTCCGCAAGGCCACAGTCAAGGTGTGCAGAGGAACTCAAAGCAGAGGTCTACCCGGTTCTACGGTTACACAGAGAGGTAATCTACGATTATAACAATGGTACCAGAGCCAGGTTGCCAGTGTGTAACCCTAACCCTAACCGAGTAAAAGCAAAGAGGAAAAGAGATCAGGGGTGGCGTACGTCACTAGAACCCGGTCACCACCGCCACCGCGCGGGGAAAAGATGCCGCACCGCCGTTCTCACCGGCCCACGGCAAGAACAGAACAGATTCTGTTCGGATCTAAGGAAAGAAGAACAGAAAGGTTCCCCAAGCCTAACCCTAACTCGCATGAAGAAGGGGAAGGGAAGCGATTCGGATGAACTCCTAAAAGAAAAGAAATCAAAAGAAAAGTGCAAATCACGAAACCCTAACCCTAGTACCCCAATCGGTTGAATCCGTAGAAAGAAGCAGATTCAAAAGAAAAGAAGGGGAAGAGGGGAAGGGGACAATCTCAAAGATCTCGAATCAAACCAAAAGAAAACACGAATCGGGTTCAACGGAACCCTAACCCTAGATCCCCTTTTTAGGTGAACAAGCGAAAAGAAAAGAAAGAAGATACAAAAGAAAATCCGAAGGGGAAGAAGAAAAGGAACCCTAGATTCCCATTCGGATTGAACCCTAGAACAAACCCTAATTCCCCACAGTCGGTTCGGAAAAGAGAAGATCAATCCAAATCGAAAAGAAGAAGGAGAAGGGGAATGAGAAAGGGAAAGGGGAAGGAACAAACCTTGCCGTGTGTCGGGATGGCCCTTCGCCGGCGCGGGAGAAGAAGGGTCGATCCGAGGGGTAGCTGCTCGCCGGGCTCGGCCAAGGGGGCACCGCGGCCAGGCCGCTCGACGGCGGCGTGCTCACCCGTTGGGGAGCACGCGCGCCGGCGAGGGGGTCGGCGACGGCGCCATGGTCGCTCCACCACCTTGCTCGCTCTCGCTCGGTTTCATTGCTGCGGCTGAGAGAGGAGTGGAAAGCGGCGAAGAGAGAAAGAAGAGAGAGAAAGGGCAGGGGGCGAATGGCGCTAGGGTTGCGGGGAGCCGAGCAGCGTTGGGGTTTTGACCGGCCGAAACGCCCGCTCGGCCGTCCGATTGGATTCAACGGCGCCAGATGCACGGGCCGCATCACGGCCCAGGCGGGCGAGCGTGTCGCGGCACTTTGCCGGCCCAGGCCCACGTTGTGGCCTGGTAAGGCAGCGCGCGCGC
Source organism: Miscanthus lutarioriparius (assembly GCA_904845875.1). Taxonomy (NCBI): domain Eukaryota; kingdom Viridiplantae; phylum Streptophyta; class Magnoliopsida; order Poales; family Poaceae; genus Miscanthus; species Miscanthus lutarioriparius. Next base: position 46,344,334 of record CAJGYO010000001.1, read on the forward strand.
GAGAGAGAGAAGGGCCGGCCTGAGGCCAGAGCTGGGGCGGACCACTGTGCCAGTTTTGGCCCAAGAATAGTTTTTTCCTTTTTTATTTTCCAGTAATTGCTTATTTCTGGAAAATGAAAAATAGCTCAAAGAAAATAGAGGAAAAGTAATTTTTCCATGTGGGTAAAAATTCAAGAAATTGAGAATATTTTTTCCACTGCTAAAGAAATTATTTATTCTTTAATTAATTTGTACCAACATGGTATTTAATTGGGGAAAAAGAAAGTTTTTCCACTGCTAAAGAAAATGTTTATTCTCCAGTTATTTGAACCAATGTGGTATTTAAATGGAGAAAAAGAGTTTTGACATGATTATGATGTTATTTTCTGACCAACGTTGTTAATAACAATATCATAATTTTAATGATTTATGCATTAATTTTACTTCTGCCCAATGGTGATGTAGAATTAGTGTATAAGAACAGATGTAAATTTTAATGATTTATGCATTAATTCTACTTCTCCCCAATGGTGATGTAGAATTAGTGTATGAGAACAGTTGTAAAAGTTAATGATTTTATGCATTAATTCTATTTCTGCCCAACGGTGATGTAGAATTAATGTGTAAGAACAGTTGTGAATTTTAATGATTTTATGCATTAATTCTATTTCTGCCCAACGGTGACGTAGAATTAGTGTATACGAACAGTTGTATGTTTTGATTTTGACCAACGTTGGAATCAAGACATGCAAATGGTGTTAATTTTATATTAAGAAAAGGTTTGACCTGGTTTTCATCTTGGCTGAGGTGGACTGGGTAGTCACCTCACCGTGTTCCACTGAGTGTGTGGTATCGGTGAGGGAGATAAAAGAGAATGATGCCGATTAAGCAACTAAAGAAAGAGATTTTGAATCCCAAAATATGTCCTTTGACTTTGAGCATAGGAAGTGGGTCACTGCCAATATGAAATGTTTGGCTATGATAAAGGACACGATTAAGCCAGCAATTGTGGGCTCAATCCTAGAGTGTGACACGGTCATCGAGTACCTTGATAGAATAAAGAGTCAGTTCACTAGCTCTTCAAAGACATATGCTACCTAGCTGATAAAGCAGCTGGTCACAGAGTGTTAATCTGGAAATTGTGGCATAAGAGAGCTCACGATGCGTCGTCGAAATTATGGCACTGTCGTTTAGGCCATATTTCGAGGGGAAGAATAGAAAGACAAGTTAAGAATGGTATTCTTCCTCCATTAGAGCTCTCAGATTTAGAACAATGCAGAGAATGCATAAAAGGAAAGTATATAAAAAAAATAAAGAAAGATGACAAACGAAGCGTAGGAATTTTATAGATTATTCACACAGACATCTGTGGTCATTTTCCTGTAAAGAGTGTGGATGGTTATGATTCGTTCATAACATTCACAAATGATTACTCCCATTATGGCTACATTTATCGAATCAAAGAAAGAACATAAGCATTAGATAAATTTAAGATATTAAAGATTAAGATAGTCAGGTCTGACCGTGGGGGAGTACTACGGTCGGCATACCCTAAAAGAATGGCATAGTAGCTCAGTATTCTACACCGGGCGAACCTCGGCAGAATAGAGTAGCTAAAAGAATCAATCGTACCCTAATGGATATGGTGGGCAGTATGATAAGTTACTCCACCTTACAATTGAGCCTGTGAATGGAAGCGTTAAAAACCGACATTCATATTCTCAATAGAGTACAAAGTAAGTCGGTGCCCAAAACACCGTATGAGTTATGGATAAGAAGAGTACTGTAACATCCTAAAATTTGCATTCTTTTAAAATTAGTAAATATGATTTATTTATGCAAATATGTGTGCATTAAAAGATAGGGAAATAATAAATTTTGTGGAATTAAAATCTAAAAATAAGGTTAGAAACTTTTTGATGCATACATGCTGCTGCATATCATTTTGTGAATGTTTGGAAATTATTAAAGATTTCAAAAAGAATTGAAATTTGAATTTAAAAATGGATTTGGAAAATTGTAGAAAAAGAAAATAAAGAATCATTTTCCTATCTCTCCCTTCTTGAATTTCGGACCGCAGGCTTTCCTTCTGCTGGCCCAGCTCCCCACCGTGCCGGCCCAGCTTGCCTCCCTCCTTGCACGCCTCGCTCGCCCAAAGGTATTGCCACCAAAGACCATGCTGCCCAACCAGATACTGGCCAAGAATCGCTGGCGCCGAGCCTTCCTAGCGCCCGCAGCCGCTGACCGCCCGGCCCCACATGTCGGCGCCATCCCCTTCTCCAGCTGGCTCAGAACCGTCCGTGCGGTCTACCGAGCCCACCGCCCACGACGGGCGTCGTGGGAGCGTCCCCCCCCCCGCTCCTCTGCCTTGATAAATAGGAGCCGAGCCCACCCCGCGCGCCCCTGCTGCTCCCCCGCGCCGTTTTCTCTCGCGTTCACGCCTCGGAAGCCCCATAACCGCCGCACGGAGGAGCTCCGCCGGCCGCCGTCCTCACCTCCGCACGGACCGCCGTCCCCGAGCCTTCCCCGTCCTCGTTTTTCCCCGCGGTGAGAACCCCCTGGCTTCCCTCTACCTTCTGGTACCGTTAATTTCGTTTTTCATGGCTTCTAGCGCCCTGGCCGCATGCGCCCGCAAGCTTTGGCCGCCGGCCATGGCGTCCGCCGCCTTGGCTCACTCCTCCGGTCGTCGTGATGGCCTGGGCGAGTTCCCCTCCTCCCCAGCTTTCTCCCGGTGCCTCCGAATTTTTGAACCGTGGCCCGTAGGCCTCTGGCCGCGCGCTCCGGTGACCTCCATGCCACCGGCAATGGAGTTTGGCTGGCCGGCCACTGTTCCGGCCGGCCATCCTCCTTCTCTCTCCCCCGGATTCGTTTCTGGCCGTTCCTTTCTAATCCGACGGCTCTGATTGGCCGATACCCCTTCGCGGGTTATTTTTCTAAAGAGCCCCTCGGTTTTCATCTAATTGAACCCGCAGTCCAATGCGTAGTTCCCTGAATACGCATTCTAATTTTGAAAACGTAAAGTTCACTGCTTTAGTCTAAAATACGTTTTCAGTATTTACAGAAATGCCATTTGAACTATTTTGCTTACAAAATTGTCGTTTTAGCTCCGAATTGATCCATTCAAATCGCGTTAGCTTCGTAATTCCATAATCTACATGTTAGAACCACTGTTAGTCAAGTTTGGAACTTTTTAATTTCATGGTTAGATTTAATTAAATATATTGCTATAGGAAAACCCGTTTAAATCATAACTTTCGCATTTTAGCTCCATTTTTCGTGAACTTCGCGTTGACGTGATCGTAGCGAGACGTAGATTATTTTCACAAACATTTTACCTTGTTTTCTATACTATTGGTGTACTGTTCTAATAATAGGAATGTTTGCTTGCATGAATGCTTTTGGAATGTTGTATGTTGCCGTGTTGGTCGCTTTCAGACGGTGAGGAGAATGTTGGAGATCAAGAATTCTTCGACGACCAGCAGGACCAGCAAGAGTTTGTGAACCAAGGCAAGTATAGCATGGGCCTACCTTGATGTCCTATTCACTTTAATCATTCACTCATGTGCATGTGTCTAACTTTGATGACCATAAGGACATTCTAGTCATTTGATGACTTGTTCCCTTGACTCCTATGGGTTAATTGCATATGGGTAGATTGCTAGTGCTCTAACTGAACATGATCTATTTGATGGTGAATGGTTCTATGGAACTAAAGGTAAAACATGCTTTATAACAACTGATCCATAGGGCGATGGTGCAAATGACTTTTGATCATATTGCTCTCGGCCCTCCATAAGGACTTATCTGTCGGCAAAAGCTGGGACTGACAGTGCAACCGTGGGAGTCATATGGCTCTGACTTTAGCTCAGTAATAGGACCTTTTCTAGCTAGTTAGAGGTTACCTTATTGGCGCAAATGGGGCTTGCCACGTTGGGTATAGGACTGCCTCTGTTCCTATGTGTATAGCCACGATGGATATGTGCCATAGGAAAGGGGGGTTCCTACATCTGCCTGCCAAGGAAACCTAGCGGCCCTAACTTGTTAGAGAAACCTATGAAATGGCTTCATAGTGTACCCTGCCTGCTCACCTTGGTAGTGATATGGGAGTAATTAACCCGGGCAAATGGGAATCACGACTCATGGTGAATGTGCACCAACTCGCAGAGGGTAACAAGCTGTTATAATACTTGGCCGTGCTCACACAGTCACTGAAAGCGCCCGTAAAACTCACAGAATAATTGGTTACTCATTGTTGTTCATTTATGATGGTCTATGATGATATGATCCAAATGATGCCGATATCGATTAAGTGGGTTTAAATGGGAGCTTAAGCATAACTTAATAATACTTGATAATAAAATCTTGACTTACTAAAAGTGCTAGCTGCAGTATACAAGTGTTAACCTTTTGAGCCTCATGAACCCCATGTTATCTTGTTGAGTGAGCTGGGGACGTACTTTACGCTTGTTTATTTTCTTTATTTGGATAAAAATCCGGATGGGTAACAAATGACAACGTGTATGAGGAGTTTCACGAGGATTATTAGGCTTGTGGTCAACTAGTTGACCTTCCACGTGATGGTGTTCCACGAGAGAGTTATCTTTCATTTTCATTTGTGATGTATAAGACTAAGTTATGTTATTATCGTGATGTAAGATACACTTTGTGATGATACTCTTTTATAATTTGTGTCGACTTGTGTGTGTGATTGATCCCTGGGCACACATGAGTTAGTGCATTCAATTTTATCCTTAAAATTGGGTGTGACAAATTGGTATCAAAAGCCGTGTTGATTTGTGGGGACATAAGCCTAGTTAGAAAATGGTCGTTTTAGCATCTTTGCTCCTCGGTTTCTTGCTTCTTGTCTTATTCTTGTTATTTTATTAAAACATTTATGCTTTTCATACCTTAATCTATTATTTAAAATTGTTGATTCTAATTCTATCTCACTTTAAATCTATAGATGTCTCATAACCCGAAGATCGCTTTCGCCTCAAAGACTTGACTATCGTGCCTTGTTCACCCCACGTGCTCCACAAAGGAGAAGGAGATTGTGATCATCTCCGACGACGAGGAGATGGCTACCCCGACGCCTGCACCTACTCCTACTCCAGTTGTCGCACCGGTCTATCCTGTTGTAGCTACACCTGAGGAGTCGATGGCTACTTCCCCTACACCTGCACCATCTCCAGCTGTCCCCCGTGGTGGATGAGGAGATTGGCTGGAAGTGCAAGTACTACTTCAAGCCAGCTCTAGAGACGGCCTACTACCACACCCTCCTCACTCACGTGCTGGACGACTACTACCCCGACTTACATGCCTCCATCAGCTACTGCTTGTGCCAAGTACCAAAGCATCCATTGGAGGCTACCTTACGGAAGGTAGAGCTGGTGGTCACCGCTTGGAGCGAGCGTCAAGAATGGACATGAGGTGGAGACTATCCATCGTGCCCCTGTCAGGAGGGCCCATGCCTTGGATGGCATGGAGGATGCAGCACAGGACGCCTACATCCACTACCATGGTCGTCGCTTTGAGGCCGTGAGGGAGGATCGCTTCAGGTTCCTTCCTCGCAATGATCATGAGGGTGTTTGGCAGGTCTTGGCTCCACCAGAGAGTGACCCAACTCTGGAAGCAACGGTGCAGCATGTCCACGCTATGCAGGGAGTGGATGAGGAAGTCAAAGGAGAACTGCGTGCATCTCAGAGGGCTCAGAGACGCCTCTAGAAGCAAGTGGATGAACTTCGAGCACAACTTGGGCAGCCTTCAATCTACAAGAAGAAGCGCCGGTCCTTCACCATGATTGACACCGCTCCATAGGTGTTAGGTGCCCTGATCTAGATTACCACGTCGTTAGTTCATGTTTCATATTTAGTCTTGTTTGGTCTTGTGAACTTGGATGATTAGATGTTTAATTTGTGAACTTGGTTGATTTGGTATTTGTTTGATTGCTGGAAGTTTGTGGGCATGTCCACAACTTCCTTAGATTGGAACTTTAAGTTTAGAATGAAATCTTAATGCAGATGTCTCGCTTTACCTTATCTCTGCTGTGCTGATTTCTGGAGCAGCCTGTGTTCTTTATCTGGTATCTCGAAATCTGGGCTGTCAAAAATTCTGAAATTTTTGTGGAGACAACTAGACTTTTGTATCTTTCAAATTTCTCTGGAATCACGTCAATATCTGTTCAGGTTTGTGAGATCTAGCTGTCACAAGTTGTGGTTTCTGCGCAGACTGGAACCCAGAACAGATTCGGTTTAGCTCTACTTTTGACCATGTGTGTGTCAGAATCTGTAAAAATGATCTAAATAAAAGTTGTAGCTGATCTCCTAAGCTTTCTAACAAATCTTGGTGCACCTCTGTTGGATCTCTGAAACTCGAGTTATAACAGTTTTACTGAACTGCTGAATTTGAATCTTGTCCAAAAAAATTCTCAGCAGTGTTTCTTATCTTTTGTAAGCTTTCTATAATTGGAAAATCTCTAAATTTTGCACATTTGTTGGAAAATAGATGGCCGCAAGAGGAGGAAGAGGCAGAGGCCGTGGTTGTGGACGTGATGCTCTCATAAATCCACCACCGCCACCTGTGACCATGGAACAAATATTGGGAATGCAAGCGCAGCTGATGCAAGCTATGATGCAGCGCTTGGACAATGAACCTACAAGAGGTCCACCGCCTGTTCAGGTCAGAGATAAGCGTGGAGAGTTTATGAAAGGTCGTCCACCGGTGTTCACCCATGCCTCAGACCCTATGGAGGCAGATGATTGGTTGCGTGCTATGGAGAAACAACTGAACATAGCACAATGCAACGATCTTGAGAAGGTGTTGTACACTTCTGGGCAACTCCAAGGAGCTGCTCAGGATTGGTGGGAATCATTCCAGTTTGGACGTCCCAACAATGCTCCTGCTATCACCTGGTAGGAATTCAAGGACAATTTCCGGTCATACCATATTCCCGATGGACTAGTGGAACTGAAGCAAGAAGAATTCAGGTCCCTCAAGCAAGGATCCATGACTGTGGCGGAGTATCAGGACAAATTCGCATAACTATCACGCTATGCTCCAAATGATGTAGCAGATGACAAGGATAAGCAACGTCGTTTCCTCAAGGGACTCTATGATGGACTGCAGCTCCAGCTGATGTCTAATACTTACCCTAACTTCCAGTCTTTGGTGAATCGCGCTATCGTGATTGACGATAAGCGCAAGGAGATGGAAGCTAAGAAGAGGAGGCTACAAGGGCAAGCTTCTGGAAGCAACACTCGCCCACGTGCTTATCCCTAGCAAGGTTTCCAGCAGAGGAATCAAGGACCAACTCACCAGGGAAACCATGGTCAGTATCCTCAGCGGAACCAGTTCCAGCAACGCCCTCAACACCCGCAACAGTTTGGAAATCAGTGTCCCCCGCAACAGACCAGCAATCCTGCAACACGCCAGGGAGTGCCCAACAATGCTCATGTGAAGAGTGGTGCACCCAACAATCCCAACGCCTGCTATCGCTGTGGAGAAGTAGGTCATTATGCTCATCAGTGTCCTAAGAAGCAGAACCAACAAGCACCTCAGAACCAGACCGGCAATCAGAAGTTCAACGCCCGATCACCTCACACTGCAAAGGTGAACTATGTGTCATCTGATGCAGCTCAAGAGACGCTTGAGGTCATGTTGGGTACATTCAGCGTCAACTCTATCTCTGCTACCGTACTTTTTGATTCTGGTGCTTCGCATTCTTTTATCTCCCAAGTTTTTGTTAGAATGCATAGCATACCTTTGTGTGCCATGAAAAACCCCATACTAGTAAATTCCCCGGGAGGCAGTATGCCCGCTTCTTATTGGAGCCCCTCAACTAGCATTTCCTTAAGGGGGGTAGACTTCAAAGTGAAGCCTATTGTGTTGAGAACATCGGGAATTGATCTTATTCTGGGAATGGATTGGATGAAACAACACCGGACAGTGATTCAGTGTCAGGAGAAATCTGTGGTTGTGACATCACTCAATGGAGATAGAATCTATGTAGAAGTGGTAGTGCGAGCTCAGCCTACAGCCACAGTGAACCAGCTAGATGGTGAAGTCAATGAACAAAATCGTGTCGTGGAGGAGTTTCCGGATGTCTTCCCCGATGACTTGCCAGGTATGCCACCTGACCGAGACATTGAATTCATTATTGAATTATTACCTGGAACTGCACCAATAGCTAAACGTCCATATAGAATGGGAGTTAATGAATTAGAAGAGCTTAAGAAACAACTAAAAGAGTTGCAAGAAAAAGGTTTCATACGCCCCAGTTCTTCCCCATGGGGGGCACCTGTGATCTTTGTGGATAAGAAGGATGGTAGTCAACGGATGTGTGTGGATTACCGCTCACTTAATGAGGTTACAATCAAGAATAAATACCCTTTGCCTAGGATTGATGATTTGTTTGATCAGTTGAGAGGAGCCCATGTGTTCTCCAAGATTGATCTCCACTCTGGTTATCATCAGCTTAAGATCCGAAACTCGGACATACCCAAGACAGCATTCACTACACGGTATGGATTATATGAGTACACCGTTATGTCTTTTGGATTGACCAATGCACCTGCATACTTCATGTATCTGATGAATAAGGTGTTCATGGAGTTTCTGGATAAATTTGTGGTGGTATTCATAGATGACATACTAATATTCTCCAAGACTGAAGAAGAACATGCGGAACATATAAGGTTGGTCTTGCAAAATCTTAGAGAGCATAAGTTGTACGCTAAGCGAAGCAAGTGTGAGTTTTGGTTGAAGGAAGTGTCTTTTCTGGGTCATGTTGTTTCCAATGGTGGAATAGCAGTGGATCCAGGCAAAGTGCAAGATGTACTGAATTGGAAACCACCAACAACTGTAAGTGAGATTCGAAGCTTTTTGGGATTAGCTGGATATTACCGAAGGTTCATTGAAGGTTTTTCCAAGCTATCCAAGCCTATGACAGCTCTGTTGGAAAAGAATGCTAAGTATGTATGGTCGGATAAATGCCAGGCAAACTTTGATGAGCTAAAGAAGAGATTGACTATAGCTCCAGTATTAATTTTGCTAGATTTAAGCAAGAACTTCTCTATATATTGTGATGCATCTCGTTTGGGCCTTGGATGTGTGCTTATGCAAGAAGGAAGAGTGGTGGCATATGCATCTAGACAACTAAGGAAGCATGAGTTGAATTATCCTACTCATGACTTGGAATTGGCAGCTGTGGTTTATGCTTTGAAGATCTGGAGACATTATCTAATTGGACATAAGAGTGATATCTATACTGATTATAAGAGTTTGAAGTATATCTTTACCCAATCAGATCTGAATCTGAGACAACATCGTTGGTTGGAATTGATCAAAGACTATGATTTGGAAGTGCATTATCACCCGGGAAAGGCAAACGTCGTAGCGGATGCACTTAGCAGAAAGAGCTATGCCAATGGACTTCAGTTAACATCTATGTCAGCAGAGTTGTGTGCTGAAATGGAGTATCTCAACTTGAGCCTTGTCACTAATGCAATGGAATTGGTGATAGAGCCTACATTGGAGCAAGAGATACGCAAAGGTCAATTGGAGGATGAAAAACTTAAGGAGATAGCAGAGAATGTAGTGCTTGGAAAGGCACCCGGATTCAGAATGGATGAGAATGGTACTCTTTGGTTTGGAAAAAGGATATGTGTACCTGAAGTGAAAGCTATCCGTGATGCAATTCTGCAAGAGGCCCATGAGTCTGCTTATTCTATACATCCCAGAAGTACCAAGATGTACTTGGATCTCAAGGAGAAGTATTGGTGGTATGGTTTGAAGAGAGATGTGGCAAAATATGTGGCTTTGTGTGACACTTGTCAAAGAGTGAAAGCTGAGCATCAAAGACCTGCAGGGTTACTACAACCAATGAAGATTCTGAATGGAAATGGGAAGAAGTTGGTATGGATTTTATTGTAGGATTGCCCGCACTCAAAGAGGCTATGATTCAATATGGGTAATAGTGGATCGACTCACAAAGGTTGCCCACTTTTTACCAGTCAAGACTACCTATACTGGTGCAAGACTAGCAGAGTTGTACATGGAAAGAATAGTGTGCTTACATGGTGTTCCCAAGAAAATTGTGTCGGATAGAGGCACTCAGTTTACATCGCAATTCTGGCATAAAGTACATAGATCTTTGGGGACAAAGTTGAATTTCAGTTCTGCTTACCACCCGCAAACTGATGGACAGACTGAAAGGATCAACCAGATTTTGAAAGATATGTTGAGAGCTTGTGCACTTCAGTATGGTGATAGTTGGGATAAGAGTCTGCCATACGCAGAGTTCTCGTATAACAACAGTTATCAGAAGAGTCTCAAGATGGCACCTTTTGAGGCGTTGTATGGGCGTAAGTGTAGAACGCCTTTGTTCTGGAATCAGACTGGAGAAACTCAAGTGTTTGGACCCGATGTCCTTAGAGACGCGGAAGAACAAGTGAGAATGATTAGAGACAATTTGAGAGTGGCTCAGTCCCGACAGAAGAGTTATGCTGATACTCGCAGAAGAGAGCTGACTTTCGAGATTGGTGATTATGTGTATTTGAAGGTGTCACCAATGAGAAGTGTGAGAAGATTCAATATGAAGGAAAGTTAGCACCGGTATATTGGACCTTTTAAGATCCTAGAGAGACGTGGAGAAGTAGCTTATCGCTTGGGCGCACGAGAGTTTGTCGGTGTGCACGACGTGTTCCATGTTTCCCAATTGAAGAAGTGTTTGAGGGTACTAGAAGAGCAAATTCTTTTGGAAGAACTTGCTGTCAAGGAAGATCTTACTTATGAAGAGTATCCGATAAAGATCTTGAAGCCGCCGAAAGGGTTACGAGAAGCGAATCATAAAGATGTGCAAGGCAAATGAAATCGGTATCTGAGAGGATGAGGCTACTTGGGAAAGAGAAGAGAATCGAGAAAGACTTATCCCCAACCTGTTTGAGTAAGCAATCACCCAAATCTAGGGGACGAGATTCATCTCAAGGGGGGGGTAGAATTGTAACATCCTAAAATTTACATTCTTTTAAAATTAGTAAATATGATTTATTTATGCAAATATGTGTGCATTAAAAGATAGGGAAATAATAAATTTTGTGGAATTAAAATTTAAAAATAAGGTTAGAAAACTTTTTGATGCATACATGTCTGCTTTGCATATCATTTTGTGAATGTTTGGAAATTATTAAAGATTTCAAAAAGAATTGAAATTTGAATTTAAAATGGATTTGGAAAATTGTAGAAAAAGAAAAAAAGAATCATTTTCTCTCTCTCCTTCTTGAATTTCGCCCATGAAGCTTTCCCTTGGCTGGCCCAGCCCCCCCAGCGCCGCCCTACTCACCTCCTCCTTGCATGCCTCGCTCGGCCATTGGCCTTGACCGCCAAAGACCACTGCCTGCCTAGCCCTAGCACACTTGCCAAGAATCCGCCGCCGAGCCTTCCTAGCGCCCATGACGTTGACCGCCTTGCCCCACATGTCGGCGCCATCCCTTCCTCAAGACGGCTCGGGAACCGTCCGCACCGGTGTCACGAGCAATCGCCACCACGACAGGCGTCGTGGGAGCGTCCCCCCGCCTCTGCCTTGATAAATAGGAGCCGAGCCCCCCCTCCAGACGCCCTGCTTTGCTGCCCCCGCGCCGTTTTCTCTTGCGTTCACGCCTCGGAAGCCCCACGTGTTTATAAAAGGCTTACCACCCAACGTGTTTAGAGAACATGGTGTTCAAAGAACATGTAGCTAGCTTGGGTTTAAGGGAAAGCCTAAAATTCCTGGACAAAAGAAGGCCCAAAGATAAGTATCTATTTCAAAACAGAGTAGTGTATTGTAGTTGTTAAGTCTATCGGCAATGGACCGTGACGATAAGACATGCTCTATGCGCTAATCTATAATGGAATGAACAAAAGTAAATGAAATTGAAAGATGGTAGTGAGATCAAGGGGGAGAATGTTAGTTGATCTTAGCCTATTGGTCCCTTGTCTCTGCTCCCTGATCGGGGGAGCCCAACCCTAATACGGTTGGTGGGCCCCTGTCGCACAGCACATATAAAAGGTAAGGTGGGGATCAGGGCACGTGCTACGAGGTTCAAAGGAGCCGCCGCCATCCCACCCACAGTAAACCTAAACCGATCAAAGTAGTGCTGCCAATGACGGAAGCCCATCCACCACACCGCCGCTTCTCTGCAGGTCACCACGGTCTTCACCAGCGCCACTGGACTTCATCTCCACCGCTGGAGGCCTAATACACCACGGACACCGGCGTCCGTGAGGCCACAGATCAAGGTGTGCAGAGGAACTCAAAGCAGAGGTCTACCCGGTTCTCACTGTTTACAGAGAGGTAATCTACGATTCTAACAAAGGTCACTTGATTCAATCTGTGAGAAGGATAGAGCAGCGTTTGAAGCCAGAAAAGAATTTCGTGAATCATGGTATGTATGCCTTGTAAATCTTTTGAGTAACGATGATACACACATGCTTTAACATGATAATTATCTTTTATGATGCTTGATGCCTGTTCGACTTTGATGGAACCTGGCCTTGAAGGCATTTGATTTTAGTGTATAGTTGCACGAGTAAACTCCAAGCTCACGATTGGAATTCATCAATGTCTATGAACTTGCAAATATTCAGGAATTATAAGCCGGCTTATCAGCCATGGTACAATATTTTTCTCTCTCAACAAATCAGTCGTACAAATCAACACAAGCTGCTTATAGACCAGCCGAACAGAGCCTATATTTGTAATCATAATCCATGAGTAATATCAGAAAATAAATATCTTTCGTCTAGTAGTTTTAGCAAGATAATTTTCTCTAGGCATAGACTTTCATCAAGTATTTACTGTTGGGGGTTAGGTTGCCTAGTAGCTGTATTTTGTTCAATGAAAGCTGAATCAATTCAAGATTAAGGTTAGGTTGTCTAGTAGCTGTATTTTGTTCAATGAAAGCTGAACCAGTTCAAGATTAAGGTTAGGACTGTATTTTGTTCGATGAAAGCCAATTCAAGACTAAATAATCTGGGAAAGGGACAACCTGAACTAAAATCAAAATAATGTATTTTGTGTATATTAGAGGCGTTAGTTATTAGCTGATTGGGTTAATTAGAAGGTTTGAGGGACAGCCACGCTCAATTAGAGGCAAATCTGTTCAACCTTACCATAGTTAGTTGGTTGGGTTAGTTTGGAAGGTTGAAGGAATAGTGCGAAAGAAGAGAGGAATTATAGGGAGAGGTTAGCTAGGGAGGCTATTTATATGTAATATGTATGGGGACTATAGGCAAGCAGAAATTAGAAGGAAAAGCCTTCTCTCTTGTTGGGCCGTGGGCAAGGCCCTGGCTGGCCCCTCTCTCCTCTCAACCCTAGCCGCCGCCCGTAACATCCGAGAAATTATAGGACTGGTTAGCTAGGAGGCTATTTATCTGTAACCCGTGTGGGGATTAGAGGGCAGAATTTAGAAGGACAAGCCCTCGCTCTTGCTCGGCGCAAGGCTAAACAAATTTGCCTCTAATTGAGCGTGGTCGTCCTCAAACGTTCCAAATTAACCCAATCAGCTGGCTAACGCCTCTAACATAGAGGCATTAGCTAGCTGATTGGGACAATTTGGAAGGGCTGATTGGGTTAATTTGGAAGGTTCGAGGGACAGCCACGCTCAATTAGAGGCAAATTTGTTCAGCCTTGACTTAGTTGATTGGGTTAGTTTGGAAGGCTTGAGTAATAATAGGAAAGAAGAGAGGAATTATCGAGAGTGGTTAGCTAGGGAGGCTATTTATCTGTAACCCATATGGGGATTAGAGGAAAGCAGGAATTAGAAGGAAAAGCCTTCTCTCTTGCTCGGCTGTGGGCAAGGCCCCCGGTCAGCTCCTTTACTCCCACTCAACCCTAGCAGCCGTCATAACATCTGGTATCAGAGATGCCAGGTTCTGATGAGGGCGACAAGCTGTCGAAGATGCCACCACCACCACCGGATCCCATCGCCAAGGTGCTGGCCGACCTCGCCTAGCAGATGGTGTCTATCTTCGCACACCTGGAGGCCCTAGAATCCCGACCACCAACAATCACCATCTCCACTACCATGCCACCGGGGTCCCCCTACGGCCTGCCATAGTATGGGACGACGATCGTCTCCATGCCAGATTCTGTTGTAGATCTGTCCCAACTTCCATCGCCTCCTGCATGTCGATGACACTACTTTTGCTGCTATCGTTCCTTCATGCGACATGGGCGGCACACCATCTTCAAGTGGCGGCGCCATGTCATCCCTGCAGACCAGCTCTCTGCAGCAGCAGCTGCCTTGCAGCACATCAAGAAGATTAAGGAGATTATGCAGGAGCAGCTGTGTAAGAAGAGTGCCCGCTAGGTGTCGGTGGTGGAGCAGCTGGAGGCTGCAGCACCCGGCCTCCTAGCGCATCGACGGTGCAGGAGATTTCCAATTTGCAGTTGATTCAGTCCCGCACCCCTTCATAGCTCCTCAAAGTTCTGGTTCGCCGCACAGAGGACCTCGATCACGTCCGTTGCGTCGAGGATCTTGGGCATGTTGTTCCCCCGTGGGCAGCAAACTTAGAGTCCGCGGCGGCGGTTGGGGAGGTGCACCCCTCCTCTCTTCTTTGTTCAGTGCGGACTACACCATGGGATCCGGTGGCTGTACACGTGCAACTTCGACGTGCGTATGATGTCCACTTTATGTTCACTAGGCAGCAAAAATAAAGAGTCCCAATCTATTTTAGGTTGAGAATAATAAAATAGGGTGACATATAAAAGGCTTGTTTTTAGGTGTTAGATCTGTATCGAGTTGAGTCATCATTATAAGCTGGTTAGGTTGTAGCTCGAGGACGAGCTTCTTGTCCAAAAGGGGTGTAGTGTTAGAGGCATTAGTTAGCTGATTGGGTTAATTTGGAAGGATTGAGGGACAACCACGCTCAATTAGAGGCAAATCTATTCAACCTTGCCTTAGTTTGCTGATTGGGTTAGTTTGAAATGTTGGAGGAATAATAGGAAAGAAGAGAGAAATTGGAGTGGTTAGCTAGGGAGGCTATTATCTGTAACCCGTATGGGAATTAGAGGCAAGCAGGAATTAGAAGGAAATGCCTTCTCTTTGCTCGGCCATGGGCAAGGCCCCGGCTGGCCCCCTCTCTCCCTCTCAACCGTAGCCACCGCCATAACAGTATATTGTAGCAGACTGTTTACAACAGCCAATTTTCTCTATGGTCACAAAATAAAATAGGAGCTAGTGTTTTTTTGAAGGTCAACGGGGGTAGGCGTTCCCCACCTAATTTCATATATTGGCCCAAAATGGCCCGTTATATAGTTTACAAGGTATTTTGTACATGACAACAAACGCCCCAGCATAAGGGCGAATGGTGGCACAACCACTAGTACACCAAAAGGGAGAGAAGACTACAACACGGCATAAGAACTCTTCGACGATGACTCCAGGGAGGTGAATGACGCGTAGGCGTAATCATCGTCTGCCGAGAAAAGCTTAGCAGGGCTTTCGCCCGAGTCTTGTGCCGAGGAGAGCCACAACGGCCTAGCTGACCAAGGAGAGGAGGCAGCAAGAGGTTCTTCAGCGATGCCTTCAACAAGAAAAATGCGCCCGATGGTGATCCTCATCGCTGGCCCAGCCAAGAGTTGAGCAGAGCTTTCGCCCAGAAACCTCACTATCGAGCTATGGAGATGGCCCTCTGCCCTCCCTGACAAGAGGCACATGGGGGAGGGCAGCCGCGAACACGCAGCCCCACCGCCGTCACGCCCGTGGCCAAACCGCGTGCACAGCGCACATACGTGAAGACGCCCAAGGCCACGCAGCCCCGCCTCCAGCAAGCCCGCGGCCAAACCGCATGCCTAGGGCCCTACACACGCACATGAAGAAGAGACGCCATACCACATAGCAGCTCTAGAAGTACTGTGGGGGCCGCCACGTGGGAGCACTGCAACAGTGAGGTCACGCCGGGGGTCTTGCATGAGCACGTATCCGCGCCGGGTCGCGGAGCGCCGTGCAAGGGCCCCCGTCGACCAGGGGTGGCGAGCCGCCCTGCCGGTGCTCCACCACTCGAGAGCACCGCGATGCCATCGTACAATCGAGCACCGACACCAAGCCACGGCATCGGACCGCTGCGCACCCACACTGCGTGCTTTTCGCTAGCCTCAGAACCGGGCGGCCGACCGCCGTCGCACCTAGCAGGCCGGGGCGGCAGATCCGGAGCCGGGGGCTGGATCCACATGCCGCCACCGGGAGGACGCCAGAGCGAAGGGGGGGGCGTGAGCGACCAAACCATGTGGAGCTGGGCTGGTCGTCAGCGCACCGGCAGATCCGTGGCCATGGGGCCTAGATCCACCTCGCCCGCCCGCTGGAAGGACGTCAGAGACGAAGGGTACGAGAAGGGGAGGTAGAGGACTCGTGGGGAGGAGGGAGACGTGGACGGAGGTCCCATTTTTAGGGCCGCGCTGGCTGTGCGCGAAGGGCGGCGGTGATTGTCGAGGAGGGGGCTGGCGGTGAGCCCCCCCCGCCCCGAGCGACTCGAAACCGTTCACAAGCAACGGAAAATTCATAGGAGCTAGTGTAGCCATTTTTGGCTCTATCATTTGTTTCTCTCACAACTTTAGCTAGAGCCGGATCAGCTAGAAGCCCTCCCAAATGGGCCTTGGTCATAGTCACAGGATATGTTCTTAGCTTGTATGTTGCTTTTTATATTTGCTTATCTTTCATAGTAAGACGACGTTTACAGTGGGTTCAGGCTGTATCCATCGGTGGATACAGAAGACTGATTTTTTTTTTTACCTCAGTTACATTTAATTTCTAAAATCAGAAACTTCATGATTATGTAAACTTTTGAATTTCTATGGTGGTTTTTAGAAACTATGACCAAAAATAAGAAAAAGTTTTATTTCCAGTTCTAGAAAAGTTTGTTGTTTTAAGATATTGATGTTAATAGATCCAGTTTTAAGTTCTTAAGCAGTTTAATTATCTTTCATTTGAAATCATTTATACTATTTTTGGATCAAATGGCTCTATCTCTCTCACAACTAAAAAGACTAATCGTGGATACTGTTTTGGTGCAACAAAATTTCGTCTCTCACAATTAAAAAAACTAAAAGTGGACACCGTTTTGGTACAACGAAATTTCGCATCACCTTCGTCCCGCCGGCCCGTGCGATCCCACGTCCATGAAGAAAAGCTGCCGGTCCCGTGCGATCCGACGTCCGAAGGAAAGCATGCGAGGGAAAGCACGCCTGTGCGATCACACGAATCATGCTCCCACGTCTGACCCTTAACCCGGTAACAGTCCAATCCCACGCTCACCCCTCTCCACTCGCTCGCCCATGCCGCCGTCACGCCCTCCCCGCACCGCCGCCATTCCACGGATCGATGCCGACATCACCCGCGCAAAAGCCCCCGGAAGAGCAGGGGCTTCTCCCGCGCCAACGCCACCGGCCAGCAACACGCCGTGTCTTGTCCTCCCTTGTCGTTGTCCCAGCCGTGCAGCGGGAGATCGAGATCCAGCCCTGCAATTTTTGTCGAGTCCGCGGCTCCGCGCACCCCGGCCCTCCTATGGCATCGTCTCCTCGAGACCTCGCAGGCAACAACGACTACACGGAAACCCTAGCCGCCGCTGCACTCCGGTCGTCGTCGTGCATAGGCCCAAGGGGAGCAGCGGCAAGTCCACGTCCTCCCTCTGGTTGCCACGGGGCGTCCTGCCTCCGAAGAAGCACCGGCCGCCGCAGGTCCCAAAGCGCCCCCCACGGGCCCGTCGAGCCGGCCCGCCAACAACTCAGGCCGCCCCGCATGGCCACTGCTCTTGTCTCTTTATGAGGTAATTACCAATATGTGTTTGTAATTACTTCTGCACTACCTACTTAAAATGCTCAATCTTTGTTAATTCACATCAATGTGTTTTTAGCTGAAGTAAATTTATTTATTAATTTGATGAATTTGGGTTTAAATTTACACTGCATGATAATGGAGTTTATGCAAAGTTAACATATTCTCTTAAGCATGGTTCAGAGCAAAATGATGACCATGAGACAGGATATTCAATTGATTGGCCATGAAATTTGACATGACTGGAAAATTGAAAAATCTAGCTGGTCCATAGATCTGAGCAAACGATACGAATAGTTACTTTCGTACAACATATATAGATGATCTCTTTGTATTCATCTTCATGCCCTGGGCACTGAGATATGGAAGGTATGACTGGCAGCTTGCTTATTCTCCCTATAAATACATGCGTCAGTTTATTTCCAACTATGTCAACAAGGGTGTCATTCAACTTCTAATTTTCCATGGGTGTCATTCAGCTTCTAATTTTCCATGAAATTAGCTTTTAGCGCTATGCCGCTATGGTCATTTTAATTCATGCTTCATATATATCTTATACGTCTTATGTATCTTTAGCATGTTTTTTATGCATGGTTATGAGCAAAAAGTGCTGAGATGAAGTTTGCCTGATTTCACATTGGACATGGGGTGCTCAATTATGATAGTGCCAATGCCAGCTTTGTCTTAGATAGAAGCATTCATTTAAATTTGTTTTCTAATTACTGTTCAAGATTTGACCTACTAATGAAAATTGTTCCGTATATATATGACAGGAACAGGGAATGGTTAGTTTCGTACACATAGCAAAGAATGTGAAAGTAACGGAATTAAGTTTGTACCAAGATGCCATACTTGATGCATGCTGTCAGAACATTCCTGCAGATGATGAGTTATGGTCAGTTTCTCCCTAATTTAAATCTTTTTTTCCCCTTCTATAGTCAATTGTGATCAAGTCTGTTCTTCCTAGCTTACGTGTTCCAAATAGGTAAACCTATTCTGCTGTGAATTTATCGTTTTTAAATTTTGCACCAAAAATTAGAGGAAGATGGCTCAGGGAAAAATGATTGCCTTATGTTTAAATGATGCACAGCTTGACCAATATTGTTGAGTCCATAGCACGGCCACACTACTGGCGTTAGCCCGGTGCAAGACCAATATTTTTCTAGAATTAACTTTGGATTTAATGTGGTCTGTAGCGTTAGCACGGACAATATACTTCACTGCTAATAGGATTTTAATTGGGATTCAGGATCCGTTTGAGGCAAATTTACGACAGTGATCATAGAATTATGTGCTTGGTACTACAGAACAGAATTATCTTAGGCATTTTGGGCGATTTAGTTTAGTTGTTGGTTTATTGGACACTTCACCAGTGAAGTTGCGGTTCTGTTTGGTTTCAGTATAAAAAAATGGAAGCTTTATGTTATGGTTTTAGTATAAATAAATGGAAGCTTTATATTATTGAAGAATAAATATTGTTGAATTCTGTTGGTTTATTTCTCTGCTCTGTCATACATTTCGGATTTTGGACTTCTATAGTTTTTATTATAATAAACTTATGTTCTGATTGGGAAATGAATGATTTACCATGGCCATTGCTTTGCATTTTTATCATAGTTGACAGTGGGATGCGGTCTGTGGTAGCAAGGCTGCTGGGCACTGGGAATGGAAGCAAGGCACTTAGCTTTGGTGGTGGCAATGGTGCAAGCTGGGCTGTTGCCGGAAGCAGCCGTATTGGAGGAGGCCTTGTGATGGCAAGGGTACATATATTGTATTCAATGTTGTTGATATAGTATTCATCAGTGACCTCAATTTCAGGAGAAGGTATTCAGTCATTTTACTGGATGCAAGCTACGCATAGTTTTTGTCGAGGTTCAGTCTTCCTTTTGGCATTATCTAGGTTTAATCCTTTTTCATTTTTCATTTTAAGATGTTGGTTTTTTCCTTGTATCTTTTTTTTTGCAAGCTATAGTGTTAAAGACAATTTCAGTTTATTTTTTGCTAATGTTAATTCTCTATCTTTGATGTTGGTAAAACATGATAGGAAACTATCACTTTGATCACCAGTATCACTTGTCGAGGTTTAGTTATCTCAGAAAGTGCAATTTTGATTGTCACTAGCGAAGCAAAATCTAAAGCACCACCGAGGTTACCAGTCAGTCAGGCTACAACATGTAAATTCCTGGTGTATGCCAAACTTTTTATTGTATGTAAAAAACTAGAAGGTTGTATATGTATCCACTATATTCTGATATCATTGTTGTCATGTAAGTAATCTTTATTTAGTATCATGTCATCATAATCATGTTTTTTTATTTTAATAATATAATATGTGATCGATGATTTTTCAAAATCACCAAAACATATAAACCATTTTAGTTGTTTAATTTGTGTTGTCCTGAATATCATCGTAGCGTTAGCACGAGTAATATATTAGTGAGGAAAGAATACCGGAGTTAGGACTTGGAGGAGTAGCGAGGACAGAGGAGGCGAGCGTGACTACACGCGGGGGACATGCATGTCCCCTAGTGCAAGTCTTGATAAGCAAAAATTTGGGCTCTTTGGGCCTTGTTAGGCCTTCATATGGTGAGGAAAAAGGGTAGGAAAATGTGTTTTGGGTTAATTACTAAAATGTGTTTTTGGATTGATTCTGTATAGGGTCTTGACTTTGTCTATGTTTTCATTTTTTTAATATTATTATAGGATGTGCGTTATAATGGAAATAAAATAACACAATAATAATTTAACTTTGGGCGCATGTTATATCATTGTAAAAACGATTCTTAAGCTTGATGATGTTCGACATTTCATTTATAAATAATTGCCACTCTTTATGAAGCATGAACAATCAGGACTAGGATATTGGTTGATCTTATGATGAGAATTTCTACATTTATGTTTTATTTCCTCTAATTCTAATTGGGTGGGGTATAAAGGAATTTATAGGCCAATTATCCGGTCTGACCCGAGTCATGCGCCACCCACTCCTTCCCTCCCACGCGATGTGGCCCGACCCACCCTCTCCCTCTCTGAAAGCCCTAGTTTGGTTTTGGATAATTGATGAAACTTAGGACTAACCTTTGATCTAAGTGTGTGAATTAGACAAGGTGTTCCAATCCAAGTGATGGAGCAAGATGAAGTTCACGGAGATGGAGGTGGACATGAGATAATGGTGATCAAGCTCCAATATTGGAAAAGAAGAAAGAGAAAAACAAAAACCAAGAAAATCAAGGCAAAGGTATCAAATAGATTTTTGTTTTGGCACACAAGATACCATGAAGGATATGAGTATGTTTAGGATAGATAGTCGTACTATAAAGAGGGAAAAATCTTTGTCTAAGCGGTTATCGAGTGCCACTAGATAACATGATTCTTGCATATGCATTAGAGACCTAGTGTGCTAACAATTGACCTTTAAAAAATGCTAACACACGTGCACACAAGTTCTACACTTTATGGTTAGCAACTTGGAAACAAGGGCGAAGCGGTTGAGGTGTTAGAAAAACAAAAAAAGAAGGAGACAACAGTGACCGGACTCTAGCGTCGGGGTGACCGGACTCACCCCAGGCGCGTCCGGTCAACCAGCGCATGGAGGCGCGTCCGGTCGCAGGTGGCGTACGGTGACGTAATAGCGCGGTGGCTTGGCGAGTGTTGCATAGAGGACCGAACTCGGGCGTGCGTTCGGTCACCCTTGACCTAACGCGCCCGGACACGGAAAACCCTCTTAGGGTGCTTACTGGAGTTGATCGGACACTAGCTGGTGGCATGTTCGGCCACTTGGCGCAGAGTCCGATCTCGGCAACACTAGCTAGGGCACGCACGAGAGTGGATGCAGTGGCTGTGCGTCCTATCATGCGTCTGTGCGTCCGGTCAATCTTTAAGTGGTGAGCGCTGACTGTTTCGACCATTAGAATCCGACGAGCAGTGTTCAAAGCAGTGCCACGTGAACGGCATCCGTGGACCGGATGCAGCCGATCGGACGTTGGGGTTCGTCCGGTCAGGCGAGTCCGGTCATCCCCCGACTGCCCAATGGCTCTATCTTTTGGGGCTCTATAAATAGCTCTTGGCCGGCTTGGGGTTCACTCTCTTGGACATTTTCACCTGTGATGCATCCTTGTGAGCCTAAGCAACAGCTCACACTCATCTCCATCATTGATTCATCATCATAGTGAGATTGAGGGTGATTCTAAGTGCATTTGCTTTGGTGATTGCATTTAGTGGCACTTGGGGATCGTTGTGGCTGTGAATTTCTTGTTTCTCTTGGTGGTTGTCGCCACCTAGACAGCTTGGAGCAGTGGAGGAGCATTGGCACGAGTTGGTAATGGTTCGTGGCCATCATCCGGTGATTTGTGAGGGGTCTTGTACCTTTCCCGACGGAGAGCCGAAAGGTAACTCTAGTGGATTGCTCGTATCATTGAGTTACCTCACTTGTGGGTAAGTTCTTGCGGTGCCAAGTGTTGGCTAGGTGTGTGATAGCTATTAGTCGCCGAACCACCAAGGATTGGTCGACACAACGGGGACTAGCGTGCCGGCAAGCACGTGAACCTCGGGAGAAAATTGATATACTCTTATGCTTTGGAATTCTTCCGATGATTGATTGGATATTCATTGTGATTGGTTCATCTCTCTTGCCATGGCGGTATAATCAAATGTGAGTATTCTGAATCCCGATGGACAAACGAGCAATGAAGATATCATATCCCTTTATCAGTTGCACAAGGCAACATTTTTCCCCTTTCAGGTCTGCATTGTGAACGTCTAATTTACTATTTTGTGCATATTCCCTTGTTGGCAGGTGTTCCAAATGAAGGTGTCCAGAGAGCTGACAGTGTTTTGGAGGACATACATACAAAGAAACCACTAAGGTGCATGATCACAGTGAGAAATTAGCAGCAACAGACAAGCAGTACCAGGTGCATGACTTACCACAATGATATTTATAATGAAAAAAAACATCTATGCTGTATTAGTTGACTTAGGTGGAACTAAAAGTACAAATACCCTCCCTTGTATTATTTGTTCCTATTCGTGTCCCTATTTACATCGAAACATGTGAAAGAGGTCATATTGGTATGAGAAATTAGGCCTGACATTTTTCTGGTAGTATCCTGTACGTGCTGAGGCTCAAAAACCTACATATATATTCTATACAGAATAAATAGGCGTGAGAAGAATAATTAGGCACAATATTGCAGCAAGGTTTTGCTCTTACATGCACCAAACTCTATTAAGAATGTTCCCAGAATTTCTTTCTTCTGTAAAGCTTGGTCACTTAAAGGTTTAGTGGCCCTATATATATGAATTGCTTGCCTTGCTTGTATCTGTAAGATAAGATTGTTTCTCATTTTTGGGAGTACATATTATAACTACTTCTTATAGGTCACTGTCTTCGGTGATGCCAACTCCAAGCATTGGGCTTCGCTTTTGCGTAGTGGACATGGTTACTATGACCTTAGTATAGTTAGCTAGACTTGTTTTGTAGTTGACTTGCATACTGCTCTGAATCCACAGTATATTACCTGTCATATTGTTGTATTCTTAGTGTTGCAAACAATTAATATGTTGGTGTTTGGATTTTGGCACATGAATGTGATGAATTACATGTTCTTGATGGATTACTTGTTGCTTCAATGTGTACTGTGTTTTGTGAGTGGTCAAATCAATTTGTAGAAATGATAGATTATGTCCCTGATGCATATCAATTTTATACTGCCAAATTCAGTTTCCTGTCGGACTGAACATTTTTTTCCTGTCGGTTGAATGTCAGGAATGGTCAAGACATTTTCTGTCGGTTGTTATTTCCTGTCGGGAATTCCTGACGGCGGTGCAGTCAGGTTAGCTTTCTGAGTTGACTGGTCAAACCACACCCGTCAGGAACTGCCGTCACGAAATATATCCTGTCGGCTAGCCATCAGGAAACAGTCATCTTTCCTGTCGAGTCGTCCTGTCGGTCGACTCCTGACGTGTATTCACCAACACGTGACTGTAAATCAGTGAGCCTAAAGACAGGTGGTCCACTAAGCAGGGAGACACTATCACACAATGTTGAAAAAGTCCAGGCACAAGGAAGACGTGTGCAGTACTACTACTAATAGCATGGAAATAGCACGCGGACAGCTCAGTATAGTCAAAGCAACATTTTTAAGTAGGTTATCACGCGACAGGTGGTGCTACGACGTGACCAAGTAACCCCGCCCAACACTGCCTCTCACCACCGCCCACGGCACTGGCGATGCGTGGCATCGCCTACCACCGTCCACCTCTGCCCACTGCTCCCGCCCTCCGCTAATTTTGTCGCCCTAACTCTCTGGCGAAGGCAGCGACAGACGGAGTTGGCGTGGGGTTGCGGCTTACAGTTTGCGTTTAAAGTAATGAAGTATTTCCAATTATATAATTATATGTATTGCGCATATAAGGTTAGAAATCCACAGATGTACTCCAAGCTGTAGAATAAGGTAAAAAATTTCCATACATGCTAGAACAATTAACAATTAATGGCGAAGGGAGATAAATATTTTTGTAAGAAAATATAAAGAAAGGAAATGGTTTTATGATATGCATGATCAAAGGATCAAATTGTTGCGTGTCCTGTGTGTTGTCGTTGTTACTATCCAGATGTGCGCATCAATGATATACAGGCGTGTGTGGATTAGCTTTGCTTGGTTTTGTTTAACATGCATGGGCCGCAAGTAGAGACTAAATGGGAAGGGAGTTTTGTAGTTGCGGTCGTGCACACCTGGAGACCTGTGATGGGCTGTGTGGTTCCGTCGTTCTCCGTGCATGGCTAAGCTTTGACGAATGTGACAGCGAATCTTTTGGATTTATACTTCAGATAAGGAATCGCTTGTATCCTTGACGACCCTCGTGTCCGTTAGCTATTAAACTAGGGTTATCCATGGAGTGTTTTGTAACTTGAGACAGCAGGTGTGGTTACATTGTATAGGCTAGCTAGCTATGGGGCGCGGCCATCCAAATTATTTTTTTCACAACTCCTGATTGAAATGTTAATTTCAATGTTTTAGTACATACATTTTGCGTACATTTTTTATATATACTATAAATGTTCGTCAAATGAAACATGAAACAAATTAATACAGAAGTTGCAGAATTTTTTTCCCACGAAGAATTAGACGGGAGTGAGATATATAGCTCCCATTTCAACGCTTTGTTCTATGATATTATAGATATTAATTATAAATTTTGGTACCCGTTGTGACTAAAAGCTGTTAACATGCATTTTAGTTACTGGAAACATAACAACTCTCTTTTTTATCTATTTTGGTGAATCCATGAAATAGTTCTATCGGTTCAGAGAAGTACATGAGTTCATGGTTCTGGTAGTCGTTTTTCTCATGTTGTTTTATCTATAACATGTTTCCACTTTAAGCCACGTTAATTTTATGAAATCATCTTAAGTTACTGTTTAAATTTTAGCATCACCAAATATTTTCCTCTATTACATTTTCTTTAAGTTTGTCAAGGAACAATTAAGTATTATCTCCCAATTTTTCGACCCTTAGATCTTGAATAGAGGACCCACATCAAATCTCCCTCTCTCTATCTTATCTTCTTTCCCTATGTTCTTCCTCCAACGGCACCATCCTAGCCCTGACCCTGGGCAAGCCATCCCCCCCCCCCCGCCTCTCCGCCACAGCCCGATGCTAAAATTTATCTGGTGTGCCTTTTTGCCGTCGTCTTATTCATCTCCGGCCAAGCTTCACCTACCTCTTGCCCGTCTCCGGCGATGCCCCGCTATGCCTCCACCACCGTCAGACGACTAACCCGGCTTTCTCGGGCTATCAGCATGACGCCCCTGCCCTTGCCACACCCGAAACCTCCTTGCCCCACTGCTCGGCCGGAAACACAACCTCCACCACCGTCGGGCAAGCGACCTCCCCTAGCAATCCCTCTAAGCCCGACAAACATATAGGTAAGCCCCTTGAACCCTGAACCCTAACCCCACACCCTAATCTTGCCGGCGTTAGGGAAGAAGGACATCATGGCATACTTAGATTGGTCAGAAAAATTCAAGTGAGAGGAAGCTTTGAATAACTGCAGTGAAGTTTAGCTTTACTCTTTTATTTTCAATTTCAAGTTTAAAAAGTACCTTTTCTCTGTGCCATGAAAGTCAGAGATGTCTTCAACAACCAATTCTTCCCAGCAGCAGGCTACACAATTATTCCTGGTATTATATGTTTCATCCTCAAACATCAAAGTTGACACGGAAACAGTCCCTCTCTGATGATCGATCGGTGGTGTTCACATATCCAGCTTTTGGCCCACTGGCCTATATATGCACGCCCCTTCACACCTTCTTTTGCTCATTGGCTAGCTAGGGACATGTAAAACCTTGTACACCACTACCTAGCAGTAGCCTGATCCAAGTGCAGTGTGTGCACGGTAAGTGATCTCAAGCCGCCAAAGGTAACAATGGCAGAACAGCATAAAGATGGCCTCCCGGACGGTGTCGCGCCGCCACGGAAGAAGACTAACGTCCGGTTCGCTTTTGCCTGCGCCATCTTGGCCTCCATGACCTCCATCCTTCTCGGCTACGGTACATATATATTCTTCATTCATCGAAGTATATGTAATTATGTATATATAGACGTTTGATGTTTCCTCTGGCCGTCAATTAAAAGTCATGTAGTAAAATTGCTGGTGAAGTACGTGCATGATGATGTTTTAGCTAGTGACTGTCTTCATGTTACTTATACGTGCTTTCTAGACATCGGGGTGATGAGCGGCGCGGCGCTGTTCATCAAGGAGGATCTCAAGATCTCAGACGTGGAGGTGGAGGTCCTGCTCGGCATCCTCAACCTCTACTCGCTCATCGGCTCCTTCGCGGCAGGGCGCACCTCCGACTGGATCGGACGCCGGCTCACCATCATCCTCGCGGCCGTCATCTTCTTCGTCGGGGCCCTCATGATGGGCTTGTCGGTGAACTACCCCATGCTCATGGCTGGCAGGTTCGTGGCGGGCATCGGCGTCGGCTACGCGCTCATGATCGCGCCCGTCTACACGGCCGAGGTCTCGCCGGCGTCATCACGGGGGTTCCTCACCTCCTTCCCCGAGGTGTTCATCAACTTAGGCATCCTGCTCGGCTACGTTTCCAACTACGCCTTTTCCCACCTCAGCTTGAAGCTCGGCTGGCGCCTCATGCTCGGCATCGGCGCCGCGCCTTCCGTCGTCCTCGGGCTCATGGTGCTCGGCTTGCCCGAGTCCCCGCGGTGGCTGGTCATGAAGGGCCGTCTCGCCGACGCCAAAGTGGTGCTCGGCAAGACCTCCGACACGCCGGAGGAGGCCGCCCTGCGGCTCGCGGACATCAAGGAGGCGGCCGGCATCCCCGCGGACCTCGACGGGGACGTCGTCGCCGTGGCCAAGAGGACCGGCGGCGAGGAGCGCGTGTGGAAGGAGCTGATCCTGTCCCCGACGCCCGCCGTCCGGCGCGTGCTCCTGTCGGCGCTCGGCATCCACTTCTTCCAGCAGTCGTCGGGCATCGACTCGGTGGTGCTCTACAGCCCGCGCGTGTTCCAGAGCGCCGGCATCACCGACAAGAACAAGCTGCTGGGCGCCACGTGCGCCGTGGGCGTGACCAAGACGGTCTTCATCCTGGTGGCCACGTTCACGCTGGATCGCTTCGGCCGCCGGCCTCTCCTGCTGACGAGCACCGGCGGCATGATCGTCAGCCTCGTCGGCCTCGGGTTCGGGCTCACCGTGATCGGCCACCACCCGGAGGGCACCACCATCCCCTGGGCCATCGGCGTCTGCATCGCCTCCATCCTCGGGGTGGTGGCCTTCTTCTCCATCGGGCTCGGCCCCATCACGTGGGTGTACAGCTCCGAGATCTTCCCGCTTCACCTGCGCGCGCTCGGGTGCGCGCTCGGCGTCGGCGTGAACCGCGTCACCAGCGGGGTTATCTCCATGACCTTCCTGTCGCTGTCCAAGGGCATCACCATCGGAGGCAGCTTCTTCCTCTACGCGGGCATCGCCTCGCTCGCCTGGGTCTTCTTCTTCACCTACCTCCGCGAGACACGCGGCCGCACGCTGGAGCAGATGGGCGACCTCTTCGGCATCCCCAACATGGCCGACGACAGCGACCAGCAGTCGTCGCCCGGCAAGGAGAAGAAGACCTCGAGCAACGTCGAGATGTCATCATCGACTGCCACTAGTAGTGATATCAGAAACGAGTGATGAAGAAATCACGGGGCATGCACTGAGAAGGTAATCTGAAGTACTAAGAACTAAGAAGGCGCGCTTGAGAGAGATTGCGCGGCGGTGGCACGACGCATGAAGGCGATGACCGGCCGGCAGACGCGCGGCGCATCACGCATGTAGTCAAAGACCCTTTTTTTTATGTTGAAAGTATAGGAGTACGTACTTATTGCAAGAGGATAACTTTGTTGTTTGACCTTTTTGGCCTCTTGTCTGTACGGGGAGGTAGGGAATTATTACACTTGCAGGAGTACGTGTGTGTCGACGTGTATCGTGTCAGCAATAACAAGTGATGTATGGACTGCCGAGTCAAAGCACGAGAGTACAATATGCATGCATGGTGGTTGGCTTGTACAGTACTATGAAGCAAGCTAGCTAAGGTCTGGTGCTAAATGAAGGCCTCGTTCACTTTGCAAAAAAAAGTGAACCCGATGAATAGTACCACTTTCGTCTTATTTGGTAAATATTATCCAATCGTAGACCAACTAGGCTCAAAAGATTCATCTCGTGATTTCCAACTAAACTATGTAATTAGTTATTTCTTTTACCTACGTTTAATACTCTATGCAAGCGGCTAAAAATTGATGTGATGGAGAGAGAGTGAAAAAACTTGGAATTTGGATGGCATCTAAACAAGGCGGAAGTGTCTCAAACAACTCAAAGAGGTTAAGAAATTTGGGATCGGAACCACTTGTCAGTTGCCTCCCTCAAGTAAAAGATAGGTAATGTTTTAAGTTTATCTTAAGTCAACCAAACTTTGTTGATTACGGAATACTTTTTACGTTTTGAGCTTGAATGCTTTGGAAATAATACGAGTAGATTGGTCTTCAAATATATAGTTTTAGAATCTGTCTAGGCAACAACTGAATTTTGTCCATGCATTATAACTATATTTACACTGTCATATTACTATATTTACAATGATTTCATCAGTGTAATTTATTTATTGCAGATCTCAGAAAAATATATAACAAACTTTTCAGAAAAAATTACAAATTATGTCTATGGATTGTAGATATAAGAGAAATATATGTCAAATTTTTCACAAATGTGCATACCAAAACGTTGCTCGTCAAGCCTTTCCTCGACGCGGATGCATGCGCCGCCTGCCTCCTAACACGCATGCGCATGGGTTCCACGCCCTTCCTCTCTCAGCAAGCTAAACCGGTCCCCCGCCTGCCTCCTGACGCGCGGCTGCATGCGGTTGCCCTTCCTCCCTCTGCATGTATCAGTGCCCACGCTTGTCACGCCTGCCTCATGATGCGAATTCGCACGGCCAGAAATTCGGGTGCAGAAGCCAGATGAAACAACCGGGCACCAGATAGCAATTCTGTAGTTTTATATATTTATATAATAAAAGGAGCAGTGAAAGTTTAATTAACTGATAACTTCCAAAATTAAAACAACACTATTTCTGGCTCGAGGCAGTATTCCCTCCCATACACTTCCTCCTTGCATGCATCTATATTAGAACTTATTATCATCATTGTCTATTCCAAATCGGACTAATTTGTTCAAAATCAAGACAGAAACTATTGGAGAAATAATTACACACAACGGCCACTACCCACGCCACATTTGAACTTGATACGTTTCCGTGTCTAAACCTCGCTCTGCCCTTTCTTCTCATTATAGTGTTAACACAGCATGATTTACTAATTAAAAGACTTACAACAAGAGTAATAATGATATTTGTGATACTACACTGAAAGCATCTAGGCGACTAGGCCCCTAATTCGGTTTTGTCGATTAATGGTGATACAATCATTGTGACTAACTTGTGCTTTAATAATGATAGTTGTGATACTACACTGAAAGCATCTAGGTGACTAGGCCCCTAATTCGGTACTGCCGATTAATGATGACACGATCATTGTGACTAACGTGTGCTTTACAGTGTCATTACTTTAGTGAGGTCACAATGATGATTGATGATGGCCAATTATGGTTTTCATGCCCCTAATTGATGGTGGTACTCAGTTCGGTTTCCAAAGGACGAGCGCAAAGATTATGGATCAACTAGTTCTAACATGGTGTTTGGTTTACTCACCGGTAACATAAACAGTTTGGGTAATGGATTACAGAGGGAGCAGTGGTGGCATCAGTGATTACTTAATTTGTTTGGTTGGGGCGCGGTAATGTTATTGAGAGCAAGTGGAGCAGATGTGCTGCACCAGTGCTGTCCTATAATGATTTAACACTCAGGGAGGAGTGGAATCAAACATGAATATGCCAATATCTGTTTACGTGGTACCTGATAACGGTCGGACGTTAACTAGACATGAGTATCGTTTTCTATTTCCCTCTGCAATAGGATATTGTTACATTTTTACGAACCAAACACGACATAAGTGTTTATCGTGTTGAGGGACACTTAGAGAAGTGATAGGATCTTTTGCTTTTCCATAATTTGGCCATACTATAAGGGGGGGGTTATGAACGGGTGACCTAGTAGAGTCTAGTGAATGGATGTGATGCACACTTGTAAAACTAGCACTAGGTAGCTCAAATGAAACCCAAGGATCAATGGAATCAAAACCAAACTCAAAGGTCTTTGAATTGGATGAGTTTGGTGGTTTTTAGTACTCATAGGAGCTCTCCAACCAAATGGCACACAGAGCTGCAACAAGGATGGCTTTCAAATAGAAAATTGGCGCCAACACATTGATCTCTAGTGGTGCATCAGTGGTGCACACCGTAGCTTGACCACAGTGAGCCTATCTCTTCTGGTCTTGGCAAGAAGTGCTCTCACTGCAACTCTCCAGTGGGGCACCGTAGCTGCCGACCAGACAGGTGTTACAACAAGGTTTGCAAATGGATTTGGCGCGCACTGGTGCTCTCCGGTACACATCGGTGTTGTGCACCAAAGGCCCAATACAATAAACGTCTAGTTTTCAAACTAGTCGTTGGAGGTTCACTGGAGCCCTCCGGTGTGAAGGTTTGTGCTGCACCAGAGCTCTTTGGTGCACACGTCTTCACTGAGTGGAGAGACAATGACTAGTTTGGGGATTGGCTCTATGAAATACCCATCCATCTCGTGCAAGAGGACTCTCTTGCATCTTGAAGTTCCACCTACACCCATTTGTGTCCAAAAGAGAGAGGTTTGGCATATTTGAGTGATTTGGACTTCAAAATTCAAAATTATGGAGTCCATTAGTGCTTAAAAGTAGCAGATGTGCATCCACTCTTCTCATTAGGCTTGGTTAGGTCAAGTCAGAGTTTGTGCTTGTTACTCTTTTTGATTGGCATCACCTAGACGGCTTGGTGGTGCTTGGAAGCTTGGTGATCTCTCGGATGCGATTGTGGGAGACCCAAGTCATGTTGTGAGCAATTGTCGGCAATTCACCATGCCAAAGTGGTGAAGAATCAGATCGTAGAGAGCACTTGGTCTTTGGACGAATCATGGGGGAGCTATACCGTGCGAGGTGCTCCAACGAGGACTAATGGGGAGTGCTGGCTCTCTAATACCTTGGAAAACATCATCATGTTTCTAACCCTCTGTTTACTTTGAGAGTCTTCATTTGTGCATTACTTACTTGTCTCTACATTCCTAGAATTGCCCTATTAGTTTAGGGTTGGAACTATATTGCAAAACTTGTGCGTAAGATAGAAACACATTTAAGCAGAGGGGTGAAATGGGCTAAGTGCAAGGTTTTAATTTCATGAGAATTTTAGATTATCCCAATTCACCCCCCTCTTGGGCGTCTTGATCCTTTCATTCTTGCTCCATCTTCTAGCACTAGTCTCTATCATTGCTAAGCCTAAACCATGCATCACTACTGCCGGAGGTATCGGCTCTAGAAATTTGGATTAGCTTATCGCACACATGAAATCAGAAGGGTAGCACATGGGACATAGATGTATACTGGTTCAAGTACCGAGATACCCTATATCTAGTTGAGAATAGATCTCTCTACCTCATATACTCGGTGTTTACAGGGGTGCTGATGACTAGTTGCCTATGGTTGTTGTGATCTATGATCAAGTAATAGGACGTGCCGATTGGGTGCTCCCTACCTTGTCTTATATACCTCGGGAGGTAGGGTTATAGATAGAGGCGATTGGTTTACATATGAGTTTCCTAGTTTGTTACAAGGAAATCTAGGTACATAATCAGCTATTCCCTAAATGACATGGCTTCTAAGACACATCTGCCTATTTTCTTGTCTGCCACGTCTGATGATGTGCCCTGGTTCGGTTGAGCCTCATCTTCGCCAGCTTCGGCCAACCCCTAATATAATGGGTTGTTATTTAGACGATGAGGTGCCCTGGGTCCATATCACCGATAGTAGCCCCAAAACACTTTGATGATGAGCCAATTGAATGACTCAATCCTTCAAGTGCCTGCATACCAAATACTTTTAAGATGAGCCCATCAAGAGCTCAACCCTCCAAGTGCCTGCACGCCAATGCAGTCTTTGGTCTTCCAGTTATTGTGCATCATTAAGTCCTATTATAGATAAGGATGTGTGAGCTAGGGAATCCAATGTGCCTCATCTTCCCTGCCATGAATCTTGCGCTTGTGACCCGCATGAGTCACGGATCTTGACTGATCGGTTCACCTCCTCTATCTTCAAGGCTAGGTTATAAAACTTGGGGCAATGCGTGCCTCTTGGGTTTGGACCACTCCTTCCTTGAGCACTTTAGATCTAGTGAACGCCTCTCATTGCTCTAAATGCTTCTAGCGCCATGGAGCCCTTCCCCTGCACCTCCGACTCTGGTGGTGATGTTGGGAGAAGGCTCTTCGGGTAAGTCTCCTTATGAAACTAGATGCACCAGGGGCTCTTAATCTAGGGGCTACTAGAGGAAGCTATGAGAAAATAGGGGAACCATCGCAATTGGTTGCCCAGTGATGCTCATGGTTATGTGGCCATCATAGCATCTGTGGTTGTCCAGTGTGGCCTTGCCTTTTGCATGGGTTCTTCATCTCTGTCTGTGCAGGGGTGATCCTCGTTTCTCTAGAGCGGTGAAGACGACGTGCCTCCTACAGGTTTCCCTGCTTGCCTCTCGACTATGAGAGAGATGCAACAGGAAGATTTGCCAGGTGATGCCTCATCCTCGCTATCTGAGTCTGTGGCTGTCGACAAAAGATGCTCGGCAGTCCACCGAGGGGTATCCCATGATGGTAGATTTGTCGGTGGAGGTGCGCGTAATCAGGAACCGGATGGTGACATAAGGCGCAGAGACAGCGATTTAGACAGGTTCAGGCCGTCTGATCGACGTAATACCCTACGTCTTGTGTCTTTGGTGTATTGTATTGAATATGAGATGTATGGATCGTGTCCACTAGGGGACCCTTGCCTCTCCTTATATACTCTAGAGGGGTAGGGTTACAAGGAAAGTAGCCTATTTGGTACTATACAATATCTTGCGGTGCACGCCGAGCAGTGCTGTGCACGTCTTGATATTGTGGGTTGGGCCACCTCTGATGGTGCGGCCCATGCCTTGTCTTGTGGATATCGGGAGCCATACCGCCATGGCTAGTCCCTGAGCCTGACAGTAGATGATGTAGTCATGTGGTGCCAGGGTCAGAAAGTAGAAGACCAGCCGAGCAGGCAGTCATTCCCCGGGCATAGCCTCGAGATGAGAAAAGCGCACATTCACCGTAAGGTGAAGTGTGCCCACTTAGTCCCCGAGCCTGCTGGAAGATGAAGAATAAATCTTGTAGCAGGGTCAAAAAAGAAGTCTAAAAGCTTTGTCGATGTCATCCGACATGCGTGTATCAAGACCCCAGACGTGCTGCCCAAGATCAGCACCCTGATCCGAACAGCATGGAGCAGCTTGATAGCACACCGATAAGACGTAGCAAGATCCGACCACCAAGGGAGCACCGAGGAGTCCCCTGGCGTCGCTGGCGATGTCCGATCACCGAAGAGCGAGGAGTCCCTGGCGTCACTGGCGATGTCCGAGCACCGAAGAGCGAGGAGTCTCCGGTGTCGCTGGCGATGTCCGAGCACCGAGGAGCGAGGAGTCCCCGGTATCGCTGGCGATGTCCGAGCACCGAGGAGCGAGGAGTCCCCGACGTCGCTTGCGATGTCCGAGCACCGAAGAGCGAGGAGTCCCCGACGTCGATGGCGATGTCCAAGCATCGAGGAGTCCCCGGCGTCGCTGGTGATGTCCGAGCACCGAGGAGCGAGGAGTCCTCGGTGTCGCTGGCAATGTTCGAGCACCGAGGAGTCAAGGAGTCCCTGGCGTCGCTGGCGATGTCCGAGCACTGAGGAGTCCCCGGCGTCGTTGGCGATGTCCGAGCACCGAGAAGCGAGGAGTTCCCAACGTCGCTGGCGATGTCCGAGCACCGAGAAGCGAGGAGGTCCCGACGTCGCTGGCGATGTCTGAGCACCGAGGAGTCCCCGGCGTAGCTGGCGATGTCCGAGCGTCGAGGAGTTCCCGGCATAGCGGGCGATGTCTGAGCACCGAGGAGTCCTCGACATCGCTGGCGATGTCCGAGCACCGAGGAGTAAGGAGTTCCCGGCATCGCTGGCGATGTCCGAGGACCGAAGAGCGAGGAGTCCCCGGCGTCGCTGGTGATGCCCAAGTACCGAGGAGTCCCCGGCGTAGGCGGCAATGTCCGAGCACCGAGGAGGTCCCGGGGCAGCTGGCGATGTTCGAGTAGCGAGGAGTCCTCGGCGTAGCTGGCGACGTCCGTGCGGTGAAGTGTGCCCACTTAGTCCTCGAGCACGAAGAATTCGAGTGCCGAGGAGTAACAGACGTAGCTAGCGATGAAACACGAGCGACGAACAGTCCGATCAACTGATCGGCGACGGAGTCCATGAACCAAGCGGTCTGACCAGTTGATCGGTGGAGAAGTCCGAGCACCAGGTGGTCCGATCACCTGGACGATGATCCTGCAGTACAAACATGTAGAACGGATAGTACATGATGTAAAAATATATGAACTCCGGAGAAAAGAAAAAAATAGCGTATGCAGTTGGAGCGAAGATGTATTTATATTTAATATAAACCGTCCGACCAGTTAGTGTGTAGCTGAGTCTCCAGCCCTAGCTAGCTTGTTAACCATAACGTCGAGCGCGGAGTCCGTGCACGTGTAGGAGAAACGTGCGTGACCAAGGAACTGTAGCCGACCACCCATAACGTAGAGCGCGGAGCCCGTAGCACGTGTAGGGAGGAGCCGGAGACAGGGCCGTCTCTGGAGACGTCCAAGCATCAACATGACTGTTCGGGGGTTTGGAAAATCGTTTGGAGAGCAAATATGGAGAAAACAGCTCGGAGAAACATTATGATGATATACGGAGATTGGAGAATATTTAGAAGAATATTAAAGCGTGACTTAGCTTTAGATAGAACGTTTAGTCGGTGGCATACGGCGTTATCTGGTCGGCGATGCGGACAGCTCACTTAACGGCTCAGTTCGTTTGACAGCTTAACACGACGAGCGAAGTTGGAGTCGGCACTAGTGGAGTCGGAGGGTCTGGACTCGATCGGAGCGGAGTGTCGATCGATCTGCTTGTAGACGTGACTGTCCTCTTGCATGGTTGTAGCCGTCTTCGGGGCGTGAAGATATCGACAGGTAGCAAGCTCGTCAAGTCTGTACGTGATGCATATACATGCAAGTGGTTTGGCTTGCCTAATGCCCTTTTGCATGTAGATCGTACATCCATCTTGCTTGCTGACGTCAAAGTCTTGTAGAAGTATGCGAGCGCCTCCTTCCTTGTTTGCTTGCATGTGGATTGAATCTTGGTACAGCTTGTGGATGGGGGCATCGGCTCGAAGATGTGGCACATCAGCCATCGAGTGCCCATACGTCGTCGGTGATTCCCATCTGTTAGGCAACTGAAGCACGCCGCTGTAGGAAGTCAGGTCACCACGAGCGGCGTCGATCTTGAGATCCCATCTGGCCCGCTATGGATCAAGCGCACATCCTTACCTGGTGCGCCAACTGTCGACGAAAGATGCTCGGCAGTCCACCGAGGGGTATCCCGTGATGGTAGATTTGTCGGTGGAGGTGCGCGAGATCAGGAGCGAGATGGTAATACAAGCACCAAGACACAAGATTTAGACAGGTTCGGGCCGTTTGATCGACGTAATACCCTACGTCCTGTGTCTTTGGTGTATTGTATTGAAAATATGAGATGTATGGATCGTGTCTACTAGGGGACTCCTGCCTCTCCTTATATACTCTGGAGGGGTAGGGTTACAAGAAAAATAGCCTATTTGGTACTATACAATATCTTATGGTGCACGCCTTGATATTGTGGGCTGGGCCACCTCTGATGGTGCGGCCCATGTCTTGTCTTGTGGATACCGGGAGCCATACCCTCACAGTGGCCTGCGCCTATCTTGAGTTTGGGTATTATTTGCTATGTATGCAAATTCTCCCCTAATTTCTCTTCACATGGTTTGGCATTCTTCACCGAGTCAAAGTTGACCGTTTCTCTTGCACAAGTGCATTCAGCTTTGATGTAGATTAGGTTGTTGTCGGGCCTGGGCTTGACCCGTACTCAATCTTAGTTATTGTACACCTCGTTATCTTTGATAGGTCTTTGTTATTGTACACCGGTCAAATGTAACAAGAGTCATGAATAAAGAATTTGCCTTAATGAAATCCTTACTATGTTTGTGTAGTCAAATTGAGCGAGCAATTTCTCTACTTAGACACGTATTTTTTTTTTTTTTTGCATAATCTGAGTATCCCAGACCCGGTGGGTCTTTTTTGAATGGTATAGCCTTGAGGCAATTCGACTGTCCTGCGCATGCACTCTTCGACTAGGATTTTTCGTTTATGAAACACTTCAACTGAAGAGTGGACTGATTTGACATAGGACCGAGGGCATGATGTGATTCAAGTGGGTTCCACTTGTGGCACCACCACTCAAGTAGCGATGTCATGCAGTTGCGCAGCAACGCCTACCACTCTTCGAGTTGCAAACAGGTCGAGCAAGTGACATCCATGTTCTCCTTGACAAGAACAAGGCACAGTAAACCCTGCATGGGGCACGCCATAAACCCTTGTTCTAATTCAGGGCATCGTACTTGTTCGATTTGATTGATAGCTTTTCTGAGTTCCCGAATGGGTAGGCTCTCGAATTATACTAAATAGCTTGATCAAGTCTTCAAGAAATTTACCTGGTCACTCGAGTACCACAGTTTTAGAGCTAGATTTCATAGTTGTCCTGAATTCTTCCATCACTCTATTGGCGGCTAGGCCGGCTTGAGTAGCCCAAATGCGTAGACTGACCGGTGATACCCAATTTGTTAGCACATGGTGCTAGTGTCCACTTATGGCCCACCCTAAGCACTGAGATAATGGCCTGAGAGATAGATCTATCAATATAGCGAGTTAGTTACGTAAATGCCTATATGTGTTAATGAAAAATCCTAACGTGAAGAGTAGAATAAGTAGTTCTAAACATTGGCACGGAAGCAATTTTTATAAACAAGAATACAATACGACTTGTATATAGTACTTAAATAAAATTCAAAGAATGAGTTTTGTTGCATTTAAAATATCGAGTAACAAACTTTAGTGTTTCAGCCGTGTTTGAAAATATATAAAGTTGGCTTGGAAAATGAATTTCTAAGAGCTAACATGATATATAATGTGGGTAGAAAAATTATGCCT
The DNA here is from genome assembly GCA_904845875.1 of Miscanthus lutarioriparius. Lineage (NCBI taxonomy): Eukaryota > Viridiplantae > Streptophyta > Magnoliopsida > Poales > Poaceae > Miscanthus > Miscanthus lutarioriparius. Next base: position 46,381,912 of record CAJGYO010000001.1, read on the forward strand.
TCAACAAGGTAAGAACGTCATGGGTGTGTTAGTATTCTTGTTTCGAGTGTTGATGTGATGTTTGTTAGTTTAAAATTAGTAGGAAAAGGAACGAAAATGAAAAAACCTAGTTCCCAATGCTGTTGATAAAATAATGGTTTGGTTTGAAAAACAATTTTTATAGAGCAAAAATAATATAGAACATGTGTTGAGGTTTAAATAAAAATTGAAGTACGAGTTGGATAGAGGAAAATGCAACTTTGGTTTTGGAGAACGAATATTGTTAACTAGTGTTTTGCTAGCTCAAAAATTGAATTTAGACTGAAATCAGCTTTTTCGCGCCAATGACAAACACCTAAAGTTACATTTAAAAATACTACTTTTGGCTAATTATTTCGTGCAAAATAATTAAATAGTGCTTTAGTATTTTGTTTCCATGGTTTGGTATTAAATATGAGCTATCGCATGACATAATTGTTGGGCAGAGTTAATCGGGTTTAGAACTAAAAAAATGGATGAATGAAAATGAAAATGAAAACAAAAGTGCCACGGCTGATCACGCGCGTTCACGGCCGCTCATCTCACCTACCTCGCCATACGTCTAAGCTTGAGAAGGCTGAGAGAACTCTTTGCCTACTTCTCCGTGCGCTCTCCCTCTTGCTTGCTCTCTGCTCTCCCGCTCGCTCTCGCTCTCTCTCTCTCTCTCTCTCTCTCTCTCTCTCTCTCTCTCTCTCTTTTCGCCATGCACGCGCCATGGCCGAGTGCCATGGAGCTCGAGCTGCCACCGGCCATCCTCACCGTGTGCTCCCCCTCTGCCCCAGATGAGGACTCCTTCGCTTCTCCCTCGCCATCCTACACCCGAGGCGCCCATTCCTAGCTGCTCGGCCCTGTCAGAGCGCCGCCGCCCGCCGCGCGCATGGCTGGGCCACCACCGGCTGTGCCCGGCCGAGCCTCCACCGCCTTACCCTGCCTGAGCCATGCTCACCTTCACCCTCGCCGCTGTCGCATGCAACCTGCACCTCGCTTCCCCGGCCTCCTCCAACGCCGCAGCACCGCTGCCGCCTACCGTGTCTGCCGGCAGCCATCAGCTGCCGTGGCCGGGCCGCCATAGGCTACTGCGAGCCGGGCTAGGGCCTGACGTGGGTGTAGCCAGACACCGCCTTGCCATGTAGCCATGCAGCTCGCCCTCACCGTCGGCTAGCCGCCCTATGGCCAGAATCGACAGCCGATTCCGTTCCCCTCCTCTGCTCTGTATCGAAGGGGAAGAAGGACGAGAGTGAGAATAGAAACTTTTCCAGGGTTCCCAATGCAAATCCATGACTCATATGAATAGTGATGCATAGTGTGTGTTGTACTGCGGGTTGGTTCAATGAAATCCTAGGGGCTTTGGCGCAAAGTGTTTGTCCTATTAGGCTTTTTCTTTTTCTTTTATGATTAATTCGGCTGAAATTTTGGAAAATCATAGTAATTAGTCGAAAATCATAAAAAAGAAAATAAATATGTTTTGGAATCCTTGTGACTAGCTCTATGCAGTAGATATATTATGTCATGTGCTTTAGTATGAAGATTTTCATGTAGGTGTAATCTAGCCTTTATGTTTATTTAATAAAGCATGTTGTATTAGTCCAAATGTAGAGAAATTTTTATGGTAGACTAGTGTGGATGTGTTTGTGCTATGGTAAAAGTTTCATGTTTAGTGGATGCATAATTAATGAGTTATTGATTTATCATGTGTCATATGCTTAATTGCAATTAGATCTTGATTATGTTGTAGTAATTAAATTGCTCGTTCAAAAATTATTATATTCACACAGTAGCTATGTTTAGTTGAGATGTTCCATCCATAAAACTTTCATCTCCTAGATTTATGTTCGAACCGTCACCGTTTTATTTAATCGTTATGCTTAGTTAAGCAATTATCTTTAGTATATATTTCACCTTCTGTTTGCAACATGTTTATGTACTGGCGTACTGCTTTGTGCTATATGGTGACTAAGCAAAGTGTTCCTTTACTTTGTTTAATATGTAGAAGTGTGCTTGGCATGTTATGGTAGCTCTCGCTTGTATGTTTAAATGCAAAGTGGTGATTTTAATAGCTTGTGATGGTTTGATAATAATTAAGTCACAAGAAAGTCGTTTGGGAGAAGATGAGAGTTGAATCTAGAACGTTTTATACCCTGGTTTAACTGCGATGATGTATTGCTTGCACTTTCGTGCTTGTAAGTATCTTTGTGTATGCCTGTTTGACTTAAGCATGCATTGCATTTATGCATATCATAATAGGAACGATGGTGGATTGTGGAACCAACTAGGTAGCTGGAAAGATGGTGCTATGAATCATGTCACAAAGATGGAATACGAACTTTTGTTTATATGTTACCCAGGCAAGCCCCGGTGCATAACCCCTATTATTCTGCACTTTAATTTATACTTGTGCATTAAGTTTAAGGAGTTGAATGAAACCCACTTGCATATATATATTTTTATCCTATGAGTCTTACTAGTATGACATGATCGTGTAGATTGCTATGCTACAGGACTCTGGTAGAAGTCGAGTGATTGCCTGTCACTCGCGAGAGATAGAAAAGATATTATTATTGCTATTATATTATTATCATCTAGAAAATATATATGAATGATAATTGGAGACCGGGCGGAATGGTACTTTGAATCTGGACTTGGTTTGGCATTTGAGTGAGGCTTGGATTGCATTTGTTTGGCCTATGTCGGTTAAGGACCGACCATTGCATTGGATTCTAGTCAGGTTACAGACTTATTATCCTGAGCACATACTTGTTTATAGGAGCAGGGAAGGCTCATTGCTCTCTTATCGTGGGTACCGGCTCTTTCTGGACCGACTGATTGGAGGTGGGGATGGTGGAGGTCTAAGCACCACACTGAGTCTAGGACTCAGCTGTGGCGGCTTGGAGTCCAAGTTTGGATGGGGACCAGGACCCCTTGATAGGAGAGTGGTGGGTTGGCCAGCTTGTGCCTAGGGTACAAGCGGGGCTTGTGTTTCGGGGTACCCAGCTGGGCACATTCATTCATGAGTCACCGGGTAATCCGGTATGACTTGTCTACAGTCTAGCACCGTAGTAAGAACTGGAATATGAAAGATGGTAAAATGGTTCTGATTGATTACCACCAGCTTTAAAGTAGCACATGTGCTTACCTAGAATGGTTAGTTAATGAACTAATGATGACTGCTAATAAAATTGAATATAAGGACGCATGTTTAGTATTGCTCCTGCAGATGCAATAACCCACAAGCCAGATAGCCTTACATATCCTTGGAGTCTTTTCTTTTCTCCTGACGGGTAAGTCTTGCGAAGTACAATTGAGTACTCAGGGTTTGTTCTACCCTGTTGCAGGTGATAGGAACATGAAGCTGACACTTGTGTGTGAAAACCTCCTGGTGGGTTCAGCGAGGATTTTCTTAACGTTGCGGGCATAGAGTTTGTTTGAAACTTCCACCCAAAATCTTTTATAATGGAAAAACTTATAACCTGTTATGATGTGTATAACGGATCATCATGTTAATGTTTAACTCATCATTCAATGATTTTATTTCCACTGAATCTCTGATAACTTGATTATATTCCGCTGTTATAAACAATAAATATTTTACTCTGATGTTGCATAAAAAGTAATGTAAGACATGGCTAAATGTTGTAAGCTTATTTCTCTCATTTGTGATCTTGATGGAAAAATGTGGATTTTTGGGTTCTCCCATGGGGTGTTCTCGACGGAACTGCGTAATTTAGTATTCTCTCTTGAGTACTTAGTGTCTAACGGAAGACAAGTACTCTTGGGGGCATTAGATTAGGCGGTTCTACCATAGGTGGTATCAGAGCATAAATGAGGAAATAAAGCTTCAGAACCTATTTCTAAATCAAAACTTGACAACAAATTCTTTTCAAAAAGTTAGGACGTTGCATGCGAAGTTATATAAGTAGCCCTATTACTATGGTTTTGTATCCAGGATAGATGGCACTCTGCTGACTTAGGTAGGCTTAATCAAGTTCTCTGCAAGTACACTGACCCCGAGCACAGTCCGATAGTATCGACTAGCTACAGTGAGAGAACGATGTGCCAAAAATCTAAGCACGGTTGCCCTATATGTTGGCAATAGTAGAAGGACGTATAGGACATGTATTCATGCATATCCTATTTGTACATTGTAGTGCCCGTATTGCTTGCAGATACACTATCCATAGGTGTCATGCGTGTCGTATTGTGCACGACTGACCCATCCTTGTTCCAGAGTTATTACTGCACTGTGACTTCGTGCTCCGCGTTTGCCTATGGTTCACGCCTACTGTGACCCATGTCTCCTCGTACTCTTTTATGTGCTCTTGTTGGACCCTTGCCCTGCAGTCGTGCTAGTCATTAATGGCCTCGAACATCGCTCCCTCGAACGCGCGAAAAATTTGGTCGATTCATTCGTAGTAATTCCACGCAGGAACCTAGGTGGACCGCGCTAGGATCACTGACCGCTTTGCCATTATAAGCAGAGCCTGGCCTAGCCGTTGGTACCACTACTCGGTGCACTTTAGCTCACCTAGCTTTTTCTTTTGAGAAAGCTTTTCGCTCAGTCCTTCTTTGCAACCACCGCCAGGGATGGCAGGAGTCTGGGTTGGTAGTTACTGCTTGAACACTGAGGGTTTTCCTAAAATGCTGTATACCACCCTGCAAAAGCTCGGAGTCAAAGATCGTCCCGAGTATGAGGGCCATGAGTATGAAAAGCATGGCACTGAGCGGTGTGAAGTTATCGTCTACATTGGGAAGAGTGAAGAGTTCCCCGATATCACTGAAGCCTAGAATGTCACCGCAATCGGGTTTTGCTTCGTCGACACCTACTAGGTTGTGGCCCGCAAAATCTTGTGGTACCTTTGCCAGATCTATGAAGATCTCATTGCTCATACCCCCATGAGGTTCTTTCCACCTTTGGAAAAGAATCGACGAGCATGGAGGGCTCGTATGGAGGCTTTGCAAGGGCAGGATGCACAAGAAGATAGTCCAACCATGGTGCACTTGACCATGTACCTACTTGCTCTAGATGAGCAGTATGACCGGCAAGCCTCGGAGCTAAGGATGTGCCTCCAGCGAGTCGAGGAAGCCAAGATCTTTTCCAGGATGCTCTAGGTGCAGCTTGCCAAAGCGCATGCTAGTGCGGCAGTCGTAGAGAGTCAGGAGACTACCATGTCGAAAGCTCTGAAGGAGGCTAAAGATCAACATGCCCACCAGCTGGGAGAGGCCTACCTTGTCACCAGGGCCAAGCGGAGGATGCTGGCTACTGAACGGCAGGATCCCTTGATCATGGAGGGAATCCCGGTCCACCTGCCAGAAAGAAGGAGAGCTGGTGCGGCAGTACCACCAGCACCCCCACCTTTGGAAGTGTCAGAAGTAGAGCCATTGCTTCCTCTCACTCAACCACTACCAAGAGAGGAGGAAGATCCATAGCCAGGGCGGTAGAAGAATCCACCGAGCCCAGGAATGAAGATGTGTGGTCCAACAAGATAGATTAGTTGCCTTGGGGAGATGTACCCATAGTTAGTAGTATCTTTCGTCGCTGTCCTCTAGTATTATAATTTTTCTGTTGTATTTCGTCTGTAGTTGTTGAGGTAGTCCGATCGTAGGGAAGGTGAACGATGTGTCGAGAATGGGAGAGTGAGCGCCGGTATGTTATACCAGTATAAGGACGTGGAATGCGCATCTTGTTTATTTCGATGTGTTTATTACGTCCATCTACCCTTAAGTTTCATTAGACGTGCTTAGGGTTTTCAAGGACGATGTTAAGCGGGTTACAAGAGAAGTTACCATTCAGATGCCAGCAGACCAGCCATGATTGGATAACATAGGACACTATATCAATAATTGTGGATGTCCTAGCAGAACACTTGAATCTCTTTAAATCAAATCCGTCGTTGGATTTGAATTCCTTGTCCCTTGTTGTGAAAGGAACCCTTGTTGCCTAAATTTTCCCTTGCAATACTCTTCTGATTCTGTGGTCTATGACACCACCGCCTTCATTGCGTGCAAGTTGGTAATAGTTGCCTAGTTAATAGCTTATGGTGCTGCGATGAAACCGAGGGCCCCTGTGGAACAGCTACCACATGGTGACACTGCTTGGCACGTGCTGGTATCGAGGTTGTTGATCGAGCACCTTTACCAAGTTACACCGCCGTACTGCTTTTGATACAAAATATTCTTGGAAATATTCAGGTGTTCAAATAGGAAATCCACAACGGGTTGATGAACTATTGTTCTCTCAAAGTAAACAAGAGGATGTGGTTTTGGAGGAAGCATGTATGTTGCGATCTCAGTTCATACAAAGGTTGGCGCATATTGTGGACAAGGAAGAGAAGGAAAAAGAAGAGCAACAAGGAAAAAGTTAGCCTTGGGTAGTAGGGAGTGTTTGGAAAAGTCTGAGTGGACATCAAGTCCCAAGCCCTGTGTTCAGCTCGACCACGCTACGCACGCTGGTCACTATTGCTGTGTGCCCTGTGGACGCCGTCTGTGTCGAGCCCATTAGCACCCTGAATGCCGCACTAGCCATCCTCGTGCACTTTGCGCTTCTTCTTTTCCCAGCATCCGGTTGGCTCTCGACCCCACGCCCTCATCCCCGTAACGGACCCCCCCTTCCCCCTCCTTTCTTCTTTTTGGGGACACGGCCACCCGCACGCCTTGTCCGCCGAGCGAATCCCCTCCCCTCCCCCTTATCCTCCCACCGCCCGCTCGCGCAGCGAGCGCACCATGGCCGACTTTATCTCCACGACATGAACCGTTAGTGTATCCCATCCACATTGTCTCCACTTTTGGTGCACTGCGCCCACCTCCGTTCGCCACTATAAGATGCCCATGGTCCTTGCTCTTCTTCTTTGTCCCCATCCCCTTGAATTTGAAGCAGAGCTACGAGATCCAGTCATCATCTGAAGAACTAGGTCGTCAGTTAGAGGTGATGGCGTAATCTAGAAAGAAGAAGGGATCAAGATTTCTGTCAAGGAAGTTCAAGTCTACTGATGGTTAGTTGGTCTTAGGGTTCATGATGTTTGACTTCTCAGTCTCTTGTTTTTGGATCTGTTGGACATACGTCATGTTTTGGATAATCATTTTCTTGTTGTTTCTCCATTGTCCTCGTCTATCTCGACTTCTGGATTAAGCTTGGGTTGTACTAGGTTGCTCGTAACCATGTATCCCTAAATCCCTGTATGGTTTAGTATTCGAAGTCGTGTAATCTTTTGTATAATTTCTGATCTACGAAGTGTAATCGCATTTGCCCCCTTTTGTGTTCTTGCTCCGAATCTCGGGACAAGATTCTTTTTAAGGGGGGTTGGTTGTAACACCCCTAGTGTTACGAGCTCGCTAAGAACTGAGATTATGGCCTGAGAGATAGATCTATCAATATAGAGAGTTAGTTACGTAAATACCTATATGTGTTAATGAAAAATCCTAACGCGAAGAGTAGAATAAGTAGTTATAAACATTGGCACGGAAGCAATTTTTATAAACAAGAATACAATACGACTTGTATATAGTACTTAAATAAAATTCAAAGAATGAGTTTTTGTTGCATTTAAAATGTCGAGTAACAAACTTTAGTGCTTCAGCCGTGTTTGAAAATATATAAAGTTGGTTTGGAAAATGAATTTTTGAGAGCTAAAATGATATATAATGTGGGTAGAAAAATTATGCCTTCAGCAAGGTAAGAACATCATGAGTGTGTTAGTATTCTTGTTTCGAGTGTTGATGTGATGTTTGTTAGTTTAAAATTAGTAGAAAAAGGAACGAAAATGGAAAAACCTAGTTCCCACTCATGTTGATAAAATAATGGTTTGGTTTGAAAAACAATTTTTATAGAGCATAAATAATATAGAACATGTGTTGAGGTTTAAATAAAAATTGAAGTACGAGTTGGGTAGAGGAAAATGCAACTTTGGTTTTGGAGAACGAATATTGTTAACTAGTGTTTTGCTAGCTCAAAAATCGAATTTAGAGCTGAAATCAGCTTTTTCACGCCAACGGCAAAAACCTGAAGTTACATTTAAAAATACTACTTTTGGCTAATTGTTTCATGCAAAATAATTAAATAGTGCTTTAGTATTTTGTTTCCATGGTTTGGTATGAAATATGAGCTATCGCATGAAATAATTGTTGGTGAGAGTTATTCGGGTTTAGAACTTAAAAAATAGATGAATGAAAATGAAAATGAAAACAAAAGTGCCGCTGCTGATCGCGCGCGTTCACAGCCGCTCATCTCACCTACCTCGCCCTGTCCAACGCGCATGAGAGAACCGAGCCGCTGCTGCCTACTTCCCCGCACGCTCTCCCTCTCGCTTGCTCTTTGCTCTCCATCACTCTATCTTTTCGCCATGCACGCGCCATGGCAGAGTGATGAGGACATCGCCACGCTGGACACACCGACGTCATGGTCTTCCCCAAGTTGCAATTCGTTCCCAACTCAGCTGCCACGTCGCCCTCGGATTCAGCAGACACGTCGTCACTGTTTCGGTCATAACTTTCTCATACGACATCGAAACGGGCCGTTCTTGGATGCGTTGGAAAGGGGACGACGACGCCGTCGTTTTGGATCTGGTCCCAGCTCCAGAAGGTCCGTGGATCATTCTGTGTGACCACGGCAAGGTGCTGCGTCACCTATTTGGGCCAACTTGGCCATGTATCGTGTCGGGCCTTAAGCCCAAGTTGTGGGCGCCCAACCCCTGGCCGTCCCCAACCCTAGGTCGAGTCTTAGACTATAAACACAGCCGCCGCCGCTGCTACACAATTGGGTTTTGTTTAGAGTTTAGTTTTCCATCGAGAAACTGAATCGTTCATTGTAACTGTGGTGACAAATCCTTTTACAGTGATCCAGGGCCCCCGTTCTTGATCTCCTCCACTGTGTCGATTAGTCCTTTGGAACCGAGTTCTTGAACCCTCTATTGATATTCGCGTCATTCATATTTGCAATTTCAGATTGCGTGTTTTACCTTCTTGCTTGTGCTCTTCGATTCGCTTGCAGGAAAAGCCTTCTTGGCGAGGTCAATCAAGTTGTGCTTGGTTGATAACCAACGGAGCGGTGGTGTAACGGTTGCAGGGTTCGAATCGTGTCTGATTTGAAGCCGGATCGCCAACGTCGAGATCTCCACAAATCGAACTTACCGGCTACCTCTCGGAAGATCGGGCCTGTACTCATCAATTGGTATCAGATATTTCAGGTTTACCGCGAGGTATAATCTCGTTTGCCTTAGATTCATATTTGTTCATTACCTAGAGTCCACAAAAAGCCCAAAAATATTTCAATTTCCGCTGTCCTATCACCCTTTGTGCCTTTGCAATTTCGTTTCAGATTCGTGTTGTTGAGTTTGTGTCCGTGGTCGAGTCTTGTTGCTGGTTTAGGATTGTGTTCGTGGTCGTAGTTCAATCGCCCGTTGCTGTGATTTTTGTTTTCCGCCGCTATCCCATCCACCGTTCCCAAACAACAAGTCGAAGCCACCACATTACTCGACTTGCCCCGCTAGCCGCCTTGTGTAACTTCTCGCCGCCGCGCAAACCCTAGATAGGTTGCCAGCCGCTCTTATTTTGCCTGCATCGCAGCCCTCCTTACATCATCAGGCGAATACCTACTGCTGTGATCGGTGTTAGAGTTTAGGGACGCTTTGCCCTAACTGCCGCCGCCGTGTTGTGCCTCCCGAAAAACATACCTTGAGATACCTTCGGTAAAACAGGCATAACTTTTCGCTCGTTTATCAGAAAAATCTGAAATTTTTTCAGCAGCTTCTTGACACCATTTGGACCCGACCCAAACTCGGCTTCGCCCTGTTTGGTTTCGTCAAAATTGCCAAAAAAATTCAGGAAAATAAAGAAAAAAAATTGTCAAAGTTTTTGCACGCTTTTCAGAGAACGTGTTGAATTTCTGTAGACCACATCCCACCTCAGTTGTAGGTGCCAATTTTTGTGGTTGCATCTTTTGTGATCCTTGTTCAGAGAAAAGTATAAAAAATTAGTGAAAAAAAAAAAAAAATTTGTGCCTTTTGGAAAAATCTGGAAAAAAATTCAGGAAAAAGGAGAAATCCGGGCTATTTGCTTGTTCTGTGAGTTCTTTCGATCGTCCTTTGTTTTCACCTTGTTGCGCTACGTCTCGACATGTCTTAGCCAAAGACTGTGACTTGTACTTTGGATCCAGATTGAACAATCGCTACTCGCACTCGTTAATTGTTAATCCTTGTTGTCATATTGTGTGCCTACCCATAGCTCCACATATTCTTCTCATCAAAGACAGTTCATCTTGCAAGCAATTACCCACGCTCCACAGCAGTTATTGCTTCGCCACTTTGGTTTTGCTCTGTTTGGCGTTGGTAAGAAATGAGCAAAGACGGTGGTAAGTCGCTTGTGATTTTGCATTCCACTTTCACCACCACCACCACTTGTTTCCTTTTAGTTGATAGGGATAATACTTTGGTGTTGTCTTTTTCTATCTTCTAACCATGGTAGGAACTCCGACGGACTTCAATGAGTGCGTGTCAAGGGCGAGCTTGCAGCGTTCATGGTGAACAACGCAATCTTATGGAGTGAGTGACGCATAGCGTGAACAATCTGGTCACCCGCATTGAAGCAGTGAGCAACGCCCCGCCTTATCGTCTTGATGATGAAGATGCGGATGCTTTTGGTGATGAAGATGCGTATCTCGACGGTGGTGCCGTCGCCGCCTCAACTTCAATCGTCGCGGCATGGGAGGTAATAATCATGGTAATAATGATCCTTTTGCTAAAATTAAATTTAGTCTACCTCCTTTTCTTTGGTAATGTTGATCCAGAGGCATATTTAGATTGGGAGCTTGTTGTTCAACAAAAATTTGATTCTCATAATGTTCCCCTTGAGCATAGAGTTAGACTTGCTACTAGTGAGTTTACTAATTTTGCTTTGTTCGGTGGAGTGATCTTTGCAATGCCAATAATCTTTCTGCTGCTTTGTACCTCAAACTTGGAATGTTTTAAAGCAACGTATGAAATCTCGTTTTGTTCCTCCTTATTACCAACGTGATTTACGTTTGAAACTACAAACTTTAAAACAAGGTGATAAAGGAGTAGAAGCATACTATCAAGAATTGCTTATTGGTTTAGCACGTTGTGGTATAAATGAAGATGATCATGATGCTAGTGCTAGATTTTTTGGTGGTTTAAACCATGATATACGAACATACTTGATTACAAAGAATGGCTTAATTTTTCCCAATTGTATCATCTTGCTATTAAGGCGAGCGAGAAGCTGGGGACGCAAAAACAACACCAGACCTTTTAGGTCTCACAATGGGAGGAATTTTCAGCGTGCGTTCGAGCCGGAGACGCCTAAGCTTCTGTTGCACCACAGCCATCTACACCTCCATTTTCTTAAGGGGTAAGTAAATTGTCTAATGTGCAGTTTCCACAGCTGAAGAAAGGTGGAACTCCGGGTGCTTCTACTAGCTCTTCCTCATCCAGTTCTAAAATCATTTGCCACCGATGCAAAGGCATGGGACATGTCATGAAGGAGTGCCCAGTCGTCGGCGCTTTCATTGCTACCGAGGATGGATATGTAAGTGCTAGTGATGTTGAAGATGATTTAGCCCTTGTCGCTAACATTGATGCAGATCCCACCGAGGGCGATCAAGACAAGGAGGCCATCATCATTGACTCCGTGGCTGCTGCCGCGGACTACCCTAGCCTTCTTGTGCAGCGTGTGTTGAGTACACGTGTGGGACATGAAGAAGAGATGAAGATCCAACGCCACAATTTGTTCCACATGTATCTCATTGTGCAGGGTTGTCGTGTTCTCACTATCATTGATGGCGGGAGTTGCAACAACTTGGTGAGTTCAGATTTGGTTGACAAGCTTGGCTTGACCACACGACAACATTCGTATCCATATAAACTTTAGTGGTTCAATAATAGTGGTAAGACTAAGGTAACTAAATCAGCATGCATTAGCTTTTTCACAGGCTCTTATCATGATACTGCTGATTTTGATGTTGCCCCTATGCAAGCTTGTTCCATTTTGTTAGGTCGACCATGGGAATTTGATAATGATGCTTTACACCATGGTAGAACTAATACATACACTATCATACATAAGGACAAGAAAATTACATTGCTGCCTTTGTCTCCTATGGATATTATTAAACATGCTAATGAGATTAAAAATAAACCTCCAACAGACATTGCTAAAAATAATGGGATTAAGTTAAAAGGAGGTGCTTTTCTTGCTACAAACAACGCTGCTATCTGCTGAGTTATGTGATAATCTGATGCACCATGTTATACTATGTTTTGTCAACCTTTTATGTCCGGTGCATTGCCCTCATCACTAACCTTTTGCAGGAGTTCGTGATGATGGGATGGAGTCGAGGACGACTCCAATTCTAGAAGGAGGGATGATGAGGACATCGCCAAGATGGAGTCGAGGGCGACTCCAATTCGAGAAGGGAGGATGATGAGGACATCGCCACGCTGGACACACCGACGCCATGGTCTTCCCCAAGTTGCAATTCGTTCCCCAACTCATTTGCCACGTCGCCCTCGGATTCAGCAGACACGTCGTCATCCTTTGTTTCGGTCATAACTTTCTCATACGACATCGAAACGGGCCGTTCTTGGATGCGTTGGAAAGGGACGACGACGTCATCGTTTTGGATCTGGTCCCAGCTCCAGAAGGTCCGTGGATCATTCTGTGTGACCACGGCAAGGTGCTGCGTCACCTATTTGGGCCAACTTGGCCATGTATCGTGTCGTGCCTTAAGCCCAAGTTGTGGGCGCCCAACCCCTGGCCGTCCCCAACCCTAGGTCGAGTCTTAGACTATAAACACAGCCACCGCCGCTGCTACACAATTGGGTTTTGTTTAGAGTTTAGTTTTCCATCGAGAAACCAGAATCGTTCATTGTAGCTGTGGTGACAAATCCTTTTACAAGTGATCCGGGGCCCCGTTCTTGATCTCCTCCATCGTGTCGATTAGTCCTTTGGAACTGAGTTCTTGAACCCTCTATTGATATTCGCGTCATTCATATTTGCAATTTCAGATTGCGTGTTTTACCTTCTTGCTTGTGCTCTTCGATTCGCTTGCAGGAAAAGCCTTCTTGGCGAGGTCAATCAAGTTGTGCTTGGTTGATAACCAACGGAGCGGTGGTGTAACGGTTGCAGGGTTCGAATCGTGTCTGATTTGAAGCCGGATCACCAACGTCGAGATCTCCACAAATCGAACTTACCGGCTACCTCTCGAAAGATCAGGCCTGTACTCATCACAGAGTGCCATGGAGCTCGAGCTGCCATCGGCCATACCCTCCGAGTGCTCCCCCTCTGCCCCGGATGAGGACTCCTTCGCTTCTCCCTCTCCATCCTACACTTGAGGCGCCCATCCCTAGCTGCTTGGCCCTGCTGGAGCACTGTCGCCTGCCGCGGTCGCCGCGCCCGTGGCTGGACCACCACCGGCTGCGCCCGACCAAGCCTCCACCGCCTTCCCCTGCCTGAGCCATGCTCACCTTCACCCTTGCCACTGCCGCATGCAACCTGCACCTTGCTTCCCCGGCCTCCTCCGATGCCGCAGTGCCGCTGCCGCCTGCTGTGTCCGCCGGCAGCCGCCAGTTGCCGTGGCAGGGCCGCCACGGGCAACAACGGGCCAGGCTAGGGCCTGGCGTGGGTGCAGCCGGACACTGCCTTGTCGTGCGGCCGTGTAGCTCGCCCTCACCGCTGGCTAGCCGCCCTATGGCCAGAATTGGTAGCCGATTCCATTCCCCTCCTCTGCTCTGTATCGAAGGGAGAAGAAGAAGGACGAGGGTGAGAATAGAAACTTTTCTAGGGTTCCCAATGCAAATCCGTGACTCATATGAATAGTGATGCATAGTGTGTGTTGTACTGCGGGTTAGTTTAATGAAATCCCAGGGGCTTTAGTGCAAAGTGTTTGTCCTATTAGGCTTTTTCTTTTTCTTTTATGATTAATTCGGCTAAAACTTTGGAAAATCATAGTAATTAGTAGAAAAATCATAAAAAGGAAAGTAAATATGTTTTGGAATCCTTGTTACTAGCTCTATGTAGTAGATATATTATGTCATGTGCTTTAGTATGAAGTTTTTCGTGTAGGTGTAATCTAGCCTTTATGTTTATTTAATAAAGCATGTTGTATTAGTCCAAATGTAGTGAAATTTTTATAGTAGACTAGTGTGGATGTGTTTGTGCTATGGTCAAAGTTTCATGTTTAGTGGATGCTTAATTACTGAGTTATTGATTTATCATGTGTCATTTGCTTAATTGCAATTAGATCTTGATTATGTTGTAGTAATTAAATTGTTCGTTTGAAAATTATGATATTTGAAAATTATGATATTCACACAGTAGCTATGTTTAGTTGAGATGTTCCATCCATAAAACTTTCATCTCCTAGATTTATGTTTGAACAGTCACCGTTTTATTTAATCGTTATGCTTAGTTAAGCAATTATCTTTAGTATATATTTCACCTTGTGTTTGCAACATGTTTATGTACTGGCGTACTGCTTTGTGCTATATGGTGACTAAGCAAAGTGTTGCTTTACTTTGTTTACTATGTAGAAGTGTGCTTGGCATGTTATGGTAGCTCTCGCTTGTATGTTTAAATGCAAAGTGGCGATTTTAATAGCTTGTGATGGTTTGATAATAATTAAGTCACAAGAAAGTCGTTTGGGAGAAGATGAGAGTTGAATCTAGAACGTTTTGTACCGTAGTTTAACCGCGATGACGTGTTGCTTGCCCTTTTGTGCTTGTAAGTATCTTTGTGTATGCCTGTTTGACTTAAGCATGCATTGCATTTATGCATATCATAATAGGAACGATGGTCGGTCGTGGAACCAACTGGGTAGCTGGAAAGATGGTGCTATGGATCATGTCACAAAGATGGAATACTAACTTTTAGTTATATGTTACCCAGGCAAGCCTCGGTGCATAACCCCTATTATTCGTCACTTTAATTTATGCTTGTGCATTAAGTTAAGGAGTTGAATGAAACCCACTTGCAGATATATATATATATATATATATATATCTTTATCCTATGAGTCTTACTAGTATGATAGGATCGTGTAGATTGCTATGCTACAGGACTCCAGCAGAAGTCGAGTGATTGCCTGTCACTCACGAGAGATAGGAAATATATTATTATTGCTATTATATTATTATCACCTAGAAAATATATATGAATGATAATTGGAGACCGGGCGGAATGGTACTTTGGATCTGGACTTGGTTTGGCATTCGGGCAAGGCTTGGATTGCATTTGTTCTGCCTGTGTCGGTTAAGGACCGACCGTTGCATTAGATTCTAGTTAGGTCACAGACTTATTATCCTAAGCACATACTTGTTTATGGGAGCAGGGAAGGCTCGTTGCTCTTTTGTCGTGGGTTCTGGCTCTTTCTAGACCGACTGATTGGAGGTGGGGATGGTGGAGGTCTAAGCACCACACTGAGTCCGGGACTCAGGTGTGGGGGCTTGGAGTCCAAATTTGGACGGGGACCTGGACCCTTTGACAGGAGAGTGGTTGTAACACCCAAAATTCTTACGACAAATTAGCAATTAATTCTTAGCATTTATTAAATTTTCTAGGAATTTTTAACTTAGGATAAATAATAAATATTGGATAAATAAAATACACTAAAAGGATTAGAAACAATGGTTGTTGCATTCATGCCGAAGCATATGGTTTTGATTGAGTGTAGGGTTAGATGATTTGAAGTTGAATTCAAATTTTATTTGAACTTGGTTTAGAATTGAAAATGGAGAAAATAGATTTGGAAAAGGTTTTGTTTTTTAAAAAAATTACCTTTCTTCTATTCTGGCCCAACCCTAGGTTTTGGCCCAATCTTTTTTCTCCCCCTTCCCGCGCTGGCCCACTGGCGGCCCAGCAGCCCTTTCCTTCTCTTCCTTCCTCCCTCTCTTCTTTCCTTCCGCACCGGCCTGCTACCGCGCGGCCCTTTTCCTCTCCCGTGCACGCACCGCACGCGACCTAGCTTGGCGCCCCGGCCCGCTCGGCATTTCCCGCAGCATGCGCTGCCGTCCGCTCTCTCCCTCTCACTGCACGCTGGCCCCGCCAGCCAACACCGCAAAGCTGTTTTCCCCTCCCACTGCGCACTGGCCCCCGCTTGTCAGCGCCTTCTTTTTCTTTCCTTTCTTCTTCCTGAGCATTTCCTTTCTTCACCGCCCGGTTCTTTCATTTCTCCGGCCGCCGTCAGCACTGCCCGGCATGGAAGGTGACCGCTATCGCCCACTTATGGCAGGCGGCCAATCATGCCCAAATCCGCCTGCTCCCTTTCCTTCTAGCACTCACCGACTAGCCTATAAAGCCCCGTGCCATCTCTTCTCCCTCTCCCATCCCCTGCTCTCGGTTTCCAGCAGCCGCCACCATAGCTCTCCCTCACCCGCGCCTCGAAGCTCGACGCCGACGCCACCCAGAGATTCGCCGTGACCATCCGCAGCCAGCCCCACCACTGTCGACCTCGCCTCTGGAGACCGCCCCGAATGCCGTGAACGCCTCCCATCAACTCGCGGTGAGCTGCCGACCCCTCCCGTGCCTTCCATTCACTGTTGCGTGCGCTAGGATGTCGTATCGTCGATCACCGTCGCTGCCGGCCATGGCGCCACCGTGGGAGCCTTCATCGTCGGTGACTTTCTGTTCTTCGCAGCAGCGCCCTTGGTTCTTAGATGGGCGGCCATGATCACATACTCCTTCAGGGTTAAGTGTCCGGTTCACCGTGGGCCGTGGACTCGGTCCACATAGCTGCGTCAGCACCCGCGTCAGCGCTGGCCCACGCCGCGTGGCACACCACGCCAACCAGTGAGCACCACACGTCCGCCCAGTCAACAGCTGGGTCAACCCGCAGCCAAGCCGCTTGTAGTTTTGCAGAAAGACCCCTCTATTTTTATAGATTCAACCCGTAGTCCATTTTAATTCAAAGTAATTATTTTTCAGTCCTATTTTTATTTAATTGAGCCCCTGTATTTTCTAGATTTAGTGCCCGCAGTCCAAAAACACGTTACAGTACGGTTTTATTCAAATTTAAGTTTGTTTTATTTACAGAAATGCCATTACATCTTAAATCATGCATACCTTTCACGTTTTAAGTCCGATTTGAGTGATTCTTTCGCTCACGTGTTCGTAGCAGTACGTAGAATAGGTTTATAAGCTTTTCAACTTATTTTTTACTGTTTGTTATACTGTTCTAATGGAAGTCTATCTTGTATACATGTAATGATTGGTATGATGTTTGATTGGTGATTGGATCACGATTAGAGGGTGAGCCATTTGAGGTGACTGAGGACCCCCAGCAGGATCAACAGTACTTTCAAGACGACTTTGAGGAAGACAAGTGTACCAAAGGCCCCTTGTTACCTATGAACTATTACCATTCATATTCATGCATGTGTTTAATTTGAAATGCCTTTAAGGACTTTACCTAGAGATTACTTGTACCACATATCCTTAATACCTGGGGTTTTTGGATAGGCATTTTGGATAGATGTTGTAGTGCTTAACATAAACTAATTGTTAAACATGACTAAAGGCTATATACAATGTGATAAAATGGAACTTTTTAGCAATAGATAGGGGGCTAGAGTATGGGGTTGAGTACTCTAGTGCCTCTCCATAAGGACTTAATCTCAAGCGGCAACCTAGGAGGGACCACAACCCCGAGTGTCATATGGCTCGACTTTAACCTCGTTAACTAGATTGTACTAGCTCATCTGTAGCTCCAAAGAAGGGGTAAGATGGTATCTTTCCTTTTACGCTAGGGTGTGTACCATGCTACGATGCCCACGTGTGCCACTCCTTTGTAGCTACGACTTTTGTTAGTGCAACTAGCTAAGGGTTTCAAAGTGAAACTCGCCACACTTCCTAGGAAGAGGTGTAGTGGGTCTCATGAACCCGGCATTGGGAATCATGGCTCGGTGGGTAAAGATGTACAATTTCTGCAGAAATAATTAACCTATTATAATAGCCGTGCTCACGGATCTGACGGTCTGGATCCTTCAAGATTAGTGGTTCTTGTGGATGGTGGATGGTTGGGAATTGAGATGAATATGACTATACTTTAATATCACTTAGGAACTAGGACTGTTCATTAAAGTAGCGACTTAGGATGCTAAAATCTGATCAACTAAAATTGCGAACCGCAGTCAAACAGTGTCAAGCCTTTTTGAGCCTCATAGATCCCTTTGATATACTTGCTAAGCATGGTGAGCTTACACTTGCTTTACATCCAATGAAAATCCCGGATGGGTAACATATAATGGATATAAAGAGTTCTCAAAGGATGTCCAGGACTACTAGGGAGACGTTCACCAGTTGGAGTCCCTGTGGCAGTTGGGCTAGTTATTCTGCTGTGATTTTAATAATATTGCCATTGAGCAAACTTTGTATTTACTTTATGATGAGATATGCGATATAATAAGTACTTTACTTTGATACTATTGAAATTTGTGATATATGTGTGTGTTTGGACATCCTGGGCGCACATATATGAGTGCTTGGTTTTGCTATGCAAAATTGGGTGCGACAAATTGGTATTAGAGCTATAACTGACTGTAGGACGAACAACGTAGTTAGAAATGGACGTTTCTAGGATCACATTATCTTTATTTTACTACCTTTAATTTGCTATAAAATTTTTTCTTATATTCTGCTCTTTATCTGTTGCCAAAATTTATTTTGTTCTAATACTCAACCTTTTCATTCTTATAGATGGCCTGTACCAAGCAGACCCCGCACAAGAGGACCATCGTGATGCCCACTAGGAGGACTAGGTTCACATTGGGCAAGCGTGTCCCGGCACATCTGGTGGAAGCTTTGAGGAACCAGGAAGAGGAACTGCCTATGGAGGTGCCCATGGGGGAACCTCTGGAGGACGTGCTTTAAGATCCAATGGATGAAGAAACAGAAGAGGGGCCCATGTTCGAGGAGCCCATTGAGATAGAGGAGTCTGAGGAGGATCCTATGGAGGAGCATGAACAAGGTGGCCAGGAGGGAGCTGGTGACCCTGATGATGGAGATGACTCTGATGATTTTGATGCTGATGATGGTGGAGATGGTGGTGATGGAGGTGATGTTGGAGGAGATGGTGGAAATGGGGGTAATGATAGTGATGATGATCACAATGCATTGTTGGCTCAGGGTGGACCACGGAGATCCACTATGACTTTGAGGGTGATGCCTACTACCACCCCAAGCTTCTTGCACTTGTACATCGCTACCACCCTGGAGGCACTGTTCAGTACAGGATGGAGCATTGGACCCACCCCGACTACACCAGCTTCTGGGAGACAGAGGTGTACATCCGAGAGGGGACTCGGGTGCGCTACATCCACTGCGCCATCACTGCATGGCTCACACATGCGGCCGTCATCAGGGATGTAGCTCGATAGGCGTTGGTGGTCAACCGCGACCGCCACTTCAACGACATCGCCTGGGAGGACGACCGATATCTTACTTGCCGTCGGAGTGGACAGTCTACTTGCAACATCGCTGCACCACTTGGAGAGGCAAACATGAGGCTGAGACCTACCTTGTTGTGCTTGGCTGAGACCAACACTGACTTGGATCAGGTCCTGGACGAGCTCCATGTCATGGGGAAGGCCTATCTGCAGCTTGCCCGTGAGAACGCTACACTGAAGCAGCAGCAAGGAGGTCCAGATGTGGAAGCGCCAGGAGTACCTGCTCAGTCGCCCCCGAGGAACAGAGGAGAATTTGGAGACTCCAACACCAGCACCAACATCGACCCGTACCCATAGGAGAGTCTTAAAAATATGTAATAAACACGCGTAGATGCGCGAGAGAGTGTTTAGTTTCTTTCTTTTAATGGTTGAACAAGTGTTACTTTCATGGTTGGATGTTTATCATTATGAATAATGTTTGATTTGGATCTTTGATATGATTGTGATGACTTGTGGGCATGTCCACGGTCATTAGGTAAGGTTAAGGTTTAAGGATATTATGAATAAATAGTTGGGTTTCATTTTATCATGCTGTCCATTTTGTATCATTCTGAGCAGTCTGTCTTTATCAGTTCATATCTCATAATCTAGATGTCCAATGGTCATGAAAATTTTATGGAGATAAGTAGACTTCAACATCTTTATTTTGGCTCTGGAATCACCTCAATACCTATTATAAATTGCGAGATACAGCTGTTGTAAGTTGAGGTTTATGTGCTGTCAGAATTCTAGAACAGTACTGCTTGTCGTCTGTATTTGCCTAAGTAAACGTCAGAATCTGAAAAAGTATTCTAAATGAAAGTTGTAGATAATTTCATAAGCTTTCCAGAAAGGTAAAATACGCAATCAGATGATAAACAGAGAGTGAGATATTCTCATTTTACTGCACTGCTGTTGTCCAACTTGCCGGAAAAATCAGAACAAATATCTTCTTGTATACCCTACATATATCTCTTGTCTTGATCTTGTGACACCTACTCTTGTTACACCATTATCTTTTAAGGGTTTTATGCTTGGACATGTGAGACTTATATGATGCATCTACAGATGGTGAACACCAGGAGGAACAACCAGGGAGGCGAGGAACTGCCACCACCACCCCCAGTCACCATGGAGCAGCTGATGATGATGCAGACACAGTTGCTTTAGCAGATGGCCCAAAACATGCAGAACATGGGGCAAGGGAATGGGAATGCACCCCCTCATGTCATAGATAAGAGGGGAGAGTTCCTAAAAGGACACCCACCCGTATTCAAGCACTCTGCCGACCCACTCAAGGCTGACGACTGGCTACGTGCCATTGAGAGGCAACTAGAGATTGCCCAGTGTGATGATAAGGAGAAGGTTTTATATGCTTCTGGATAGTTGCAAGGGGCTGCACTGGATTGGTGGGACTCATTCCGCTTCGTCCATACCAAAGCTAATCCCATCACTTGGGCCGAGTTCCACAGTGCCTTCCGCTCTCACCACGTGCCTGCGGGACTGATGAAGCTAAAGAAGTTCTTGGCTCTCAAGCAGGGGAGCATGACTGTTGTTGAATATCGTGACAAGTTCATACAATTGTCATGGTATGCACTGACTGAGGTAGATGAGGACGGAAAGAGGCAAGAGCTGTTTATGGAGGACTTAAATGATGGTCTTCAGTACCAGTTGTTGTCTCATACTTTTGCTAACTTCTAGCAGCTGGTGGATAAGGCTTTAGTGATTGAGAACAAGCGCCACCAGATGGAGGACAAAAAGAGGAAGTTTCAAGGACAGCAATCCGGGAGCAACTCTCGCTTCCGTGCCAACCCTCAACAAGCTCAACCTCAGCAGCGCTATCAAGGTCAGTCAGGTCTCAACCGCAACCAGCAACGTGCACAGCAGCAGCAGCAGCAGTTCAAGGCACCAGCTCAGCGCCAGCAGCAGCCCAACAATGTACTTGTGGGGAACAATGCCCCCAATGCTCCACAGAGGAATGGCGCACCAAAAGCGCCAAATGCAGTTAATGATAATAAATGCTTCAATTGTGGAGAGCCAGGACATTACTCCAACAGATGCCCCAAGAGGACGGCTAACTCACAGCAGAATTATGTTCGGGGGAAGGTGAACCATGTGACTGCTGAAACAGCTCAGGAGGCACCAGATGTGGTGATCGGTACGTTTCCGGTCAACTCAAACTCAGCTACAGTACCTTTTGATTCTGGTGCTTCGCATTCCTTCATAGCATATACATTCATAAAGAAGCATGGTATTCCAGTAAGTGTTATGAAGAAACACATGTTAGTAAGCTCACTTGGAGGGGTAATGAAAGCAGAATGGATATGCTTAGCTGCTAGTCTCAGCATAAGGGGGGTAGAATTCCAAGCAAACCTTGTAGTCATAAACTCATCTGGTATTGATGTCATCTTGGGTATGGATTGGTTAAGATTGCAGAAGGCTGTTATTAATTGTGGCAATAGTTCCGTGAATCTTACCACTTCATCCAGAGAGGAAGTTGTGTATGTGGCAACTCAGTCCGCTGTAGAAATCTGTTGGGTTAATCAGTTGGAGGGCACAACCTTAGAAGATATAAGGATAGTAAACGAGTACCCAGATGTCTTCCCTGAGGAATTGCCAGGTATGCCACCTGAATGAGACATCGAGTTTATAATTGAACTTTTACCTGGAACTGCACCCATAGCTAAGAGACCCTATAGAATGTGAGTGAATGAATTAGCAGAACTTAAGAAACAATTAAGAGAATTGTTAGATAAGGGTTATGTTCAACCTAGTTCTTCACCCTGGGGTGCACCAGTACTATTTGTAGAGAAGAAAGATGGTACACAGAGGATGTGCATAGATTACAGGTCACTCAATGAGGTCACAATTAAAAACAAGTACCCACTGCCTAGAATTGATGACCTGTTTGACCAGTTGAAAGGGGCTTGTGTGTTTTCCAAGATCGACCTTCGATCTGGATACCATCAGTTGAGGATAAGACGCACTGACATCCCCAAAACTGCTTTCGTGACCCAATATGGACTGTATGAGTTCACAGTCATGTCTTTTGGTCTGACAAATGCACCTGCTTATTTCATGTATCTAATGAACAAAGTGCTCATGGAGTACCTTGACAAGTTTGTTGTTGTGTTCATTGATGACATATTAGTGTACTCTAAGAATGAAGAAGAACATGAAGGACATTTGAGGTTGGTGTTGCAGAAGCTTAGAGAACATCAGCTTTATGCCAAGTTCAGTAAATGTGAGTTCTGGCTAAAAGAAGTATCTTTCCTTGGTCACATAATCTCTAATGGAGGAGTAGCAGTAGATTCCAAGAAGGTTAGAGATGTGTTGAGTTGGAAGCCACCTAAGGATGTTAGTGAGATTCAGAGTTTTCTTGGTATGGCTAGGTATTATAGGAGATTCATCGAGGGATTCTCTAAGTTAGCAAAACCCCTGACTGCTTTGTTAGAGAAGAATGTCAAATTTGTATGGACTAAGCAATGTCAGGACACTTTTGAGGAGTTCAAGAAAAGACTGACTTCTGCTCTAGTGCTTATCTTACCCGATCTCACCAAAAGCTTCTCCATCTATTGTGATGCCTCACGGCAAGGTCTAGGCGGCGTTCTTATGCAAGAAGGCAGAGTTGTTGCCTATGCATCCAGACAGCTGAGGAAACATGAGTTAAATTATCCGACTCATGATCTGGAGTTAGCAGCCGTGGTACATGCTCTCAAGATTTGGAGGCATTACTTGATTGGTCATAAGTGTGAGATTTATACGGACCATAAGAGTTTGAAATATATATTCACACAGTCAGATCTAAATCTGAGGCAGCGCAGATGGCTAGAGTTAATCAAGGATTATGATTTGGATATACACTATCACCCGGGAAAACCTAATGTTGTAGCAGATGCCTTGAGTAGGAGGAGTTATGTGAACATGGCCTATACAACTCAACTACCTGAAGAGTTGTGTGAGGAGTTCAAATACCTGAATTTGGGTATTGTGGCCAACACCATGGAGTTAGAGGTAGAACCTACTCTGGAACAAGAGATTCATAAGGGACAGCTGAATGATGAGAGGATCAAGGATATTGCAGAACGTATAGTGATTGGTAAAGCCCTAGGATTCCACATGGATGATCAAGGGACAGTATGGTTTGGCAAAAGGATTTGTGTGCCAAAAGTGAAATCTATTAGGGAGTCTTTTTGAGGGAAGCTCATGACTCAGCCTATTCCATACACCCAGGGAGTACTAAAATGTATCTTGATCTTAAAGAGAGATACTGGTGGTATGGACTAAAGAGAGATGTAGCTGAACATGTGGCCATATGTGACACGTGCCAAAGAGTAAAAGTAGAACATCGGAGGCCAGTAGGTTTGCTACAGCCTATGAAGATACCCGAGTGGAAATGAGAAGAAGTTGGAATGGACTTTATAGTTGGATTACCCCATACACAGAGAGGATTTGACTCTATCTGGGTAATTGTGGACCGTCTGACAAAAGTGGCACATTTCATTCCAGTCAAGATAACTTATTCGGGTGCAAAGTTGGCAGAGTTATATATGGAAAGGATTGTATGTTTACATAGAGTACCAAAGAAGATCGTTTCAGATAGGGGTACACAGTTCACATCACATTTTTGGCAGAAATTGCATGAGTCCATGGATACGAAGTTGAACTTTAGCTCAGCTTACCATCCGTAGACAGATGGACAGACCGAGAGAACAAATCAGATCTTAGAGGATATGCTAAGAGCTTGTGCTCTGCAGTATGGAACAAGTTGGGATAAGAGTTTGCCTTATGCCGAATTCTCCTATAATAATAGCTACCAAAAGAGTCTTAAGATGGCACCGTTTGAGGCATTGTATGGTAGAAAAACCCTATTGTTTTGGAATCAAACGGGGGAAAGTCAAGTCTTTGGACCAGATGTTTTGCAACTGGTAGAAAAATAAGTACAAACAATAAGGCAAAACTTGAAGGTTTCACAATCTCGATAGAAAAGCTATGCGGACATGAGAAGAAGAGATTTGGTGTTTGAAATTGGTGACTTTGTTTATCTCAAAGTTTCACCTATGAAAGGAGTTAAGAGATTTCATACCAAGGGAAAGTTGTCACCTAGGCATGTGGGACCATTCAAGATCATCAATAGGAGAGGAGAAGTTGCTTACCAGCTAGAATTACCGGAGCAGCTCTCAGGTGTTCATGATGTCTTCCATGTGTCGCAACTTAAGAAATGTTTGAGAGTACCTGAGGAACAACTACCTTTGGAAGAACTGGATATCCGAGGGGATCTATCATACAACGAATATCTAGTGAGAATCTTTGAAATAGCGGAGAGAATCACAAGGAGCAAGATAATAAGAATGTGCAAGGTTCAGTGGAACAGACACTCTGTGGATGAGGCAACTTGGGAAAGAGAGGAAGATCTGAGAACTGACTATCCCAATCTCTTTGAACCATCCGAATCTTGAGGATGAGATTCATCTTAAGGGGGTAGGATTGTAACACCCAAAATTCTTACTACAAATTAGCAATTAATTCTTAGCATTTATTAAATTTTCTAGAAATTTTTAACTTAGGCTAAATAATAAATATTGGATAAATAAAATACACTATAAGGATTAGAAACAATGGTTGTTGCATTCGTGCCGAAGCATATGGTTTTGATTGAGTGTAGGGTTAGATGATTTGAAGTTGAATTCAAATTTTATTTGAACTTGACTTAGAATTGAAAATGGAGAAAATAGATTTGGAAAAGGTTTTGTTTTTTAAAAAAATTACCTTTCTTCTATTCTGGCCCAACCCCAGGTTTTGCCCAGTCCTTTTTCTCCCCCTTCCCGCGCTGGCCCGCTGGCGGCCCAGCAACCCTTCCCTTCTCTTCCTTCCTCCCTTCTCTTCTTTCCTTCCGCACCGGCCTGCTACCGCGCGGCCCTTTTCTTCTCCTGCGCACGCACCGCGCGCGGCCCAGCTTGGTGCCCCGGCCCGCTCGGCATTTCCCGCAGCACGTGCTACCGTCCGCTCTCTCCCTCTCACTACACGCTGGCCCTGCCAGCTAACGCCGCAAGCCATTTTCCCTCCCACTGCGCACTGGCCCCCGCATGTCAGCGCCTTCTTTTTCTTTCCTTTCTTCTTCCTCAGCCTTTCCTTTCTTCACCGCCCAGTTCTTTCCTTTCTCCGGCCACCGTCAGCGCTGCCCGACATGGAAGGCGACCACCATCGCCCACTTATGGTAGGCGGCCAATCACGCCCAAATGCGCCCGCTCCCTTTCCTTCTAGTGCTCACCGACTGGCGTATAAAGCCACGCGCCATCCCTTCTCCCTCTCCCATCCCCTGCTCTCATTTTCCAGCAGACGCCGCTGTAGCTCTCCCTCGCCCGCGCCTCAGAGCTCGACGCCGATGCCACCCGGAGATTCGCTAAGACCATCCGTAGCTAGCCCCGCCACCGTCGACCTCGCCTCTAGAGACTGCCCCGAACGCCGTGAACGCCTCCCATCAACTCGCAGTGAGCTGTCGACCCCTCCCATGCCTTCCATTCATTGTTGCGTGCGCTAGGACGTCGTATCGTCGATCACTGTCGCTGCCCGCCATGGCGCCGCCGTGGGAACCTTCATCGCCGGTGACTTTCTGTTCTTCGCAGCAGCGCCGTTGGTTCTTAGATGGGCGGCCATGATTACATACCCCTTCAGGGTTAAGTGTCCGGTCCACCGTGGGCCGTGGACTCGGTCCACAGAGCTACGTCAGCACCCGCGTCAGCGCTGGCCCACGCCGCGTGGCACACCGCGCCAACCAGTGAGCGCCATGCGTCCACCCAGTCAACAGCTGGGTCAACCCGCAGTCAAGCCGCTTGTAGTTTTGTAGAAAGACCCCTCTGTTTTTGTAGATTCAACCCGCAGTCCATTTTAATTCAAAGTAATTATTTTTCAGTCCTGTTTTTATTCAATTTAGCCCCTGTATTTTCCAGATTTAGTGCCCGCAGTCCAAGAACACGTTACAGTACGGTTTTATTCAAATTTAAGTTTGTTTTATTTATAGAAATGCCATTTCATCTTAAATCATGCATAACTTTCATGTTTTAAGTCCGATTTGAGTGATTCTTTCGCTCACGTGTTCGTAGCAGTACGTAGAATAGGTTTATAAGCTTTTCAACTTATTTTTTACTGTTTGTTATACTGTTCTAATGGAAGTCTATCTTGTATACATGTAATGATTGGTATGATGTTTGATTGGTGATTAGATCACGATTAGAGGGTGAGCCATTTGAGGTGACTGAGGACCCCCAGCAGGATCAACAGTACTTTCAAGACGACTTTGAGGAAGACAAGTGTACCAAAGGCCCCTTGTTACCTATGAACTATTACCATTCATATTCATGCATGTGTTTAATTTGAAATGCCTTTAAGGACTTTACCTAGAGATTACTTGTACCACATATCCTTAATACCTGGGGTTTTTGGATAGGCATTTTGGATAGATGTTGTAGTGCTTAACATAAACTAATTGTTAAACATGACTAAAGGCTATATACAATGTGATAAAATGGAACTTTTTAGCAATAGATAGGGGGCTAGAGTATGGGGTTGAGTACTCTAGTGCCTCTCCATAAGGACTTAATCCTGAAGCGGCAACCTAGGAGGGACCGTACAACCCCGAGTGTCATATGGCTCTGACTTTAACCTGTTAACTAGATTGTACTAGCTCATCTGTAGCTCCAGTAAGGGGTAAGATGGTATCTTTCCTTTTTCTGCTAGGGTGTGTACCATGCTACGATGCCCACGTGTGCCACTCCTTTGTAGCTACGACCTGTTAGTGCAACTAGCTAAGGGTTTCAAAGTGAAACTCTGCCACACTTCCTAGGAAGAGGTGTAGTGGGTCTCGCGAACCCCGGCATTGGGAATCATGGCTCGGTGGGTAAAGATGTACAATTTCTGCAGAAATAATTAACCTATTATAATAGCCGTGCTCACGGATACGAACGGTCTGGATCCTTCAAGATTAGTGGTTACTGTGGATGGTGGATGGTTGGGAATTGAGATGAATATGACTATACTTTAATATCACTTAGGAACTAGGACTGTTCATTAAAGTAGCGACTTAGGATGCTAAAATTTGATCAACT
The DNA here is from genome assembly GCA_904845875.1 of Miscanthus lutarioriparius. Taxonomy (NCBI): domain Eukaryota; kingdom Viridiplantae; phylum Streptophyta; class Magnoliopsida; order Poales; family Poaceae; genus Miscanthus; species Miscanthus lutarioriparius. The sequence goes on from CAJGYO010000001.1 coordinate 46,409,456, forward strand.
AAAATTGCGAACCGCAGTCAAACAGTGTCAAGCCTTTTTGAGCCTCATAGATCCCTTTGATATACTTGCTAAGCATGGTGAGCTTACACTTGCTTTACATCCAATGAAAATCCCGGATGGGTAACAGATAATGGATATGAAGAGTTCCCGGAGGATGTCCAGGACTACTAGGGAGACGTTCACCAGTTGGAGTCCCTGTGGCAGTTGGGCTAGTTATTCCGCTGTGATTGTAATAATATTGCCATTGAGCAAACTTTGTATTTACTTTATGATGAGATATGCGATGTAATAAGTACTTTACTTTGATACTATTGAAATTTGTGATATATGTGTGTGTTTGGACATCCTGGGCGCACATATATGAGTGCTTGGTTTTGCTATGCAAAATTGGGTGCGATAGTGGTGGGTTGGTCTGGCTTGTGCCTGGGGTACAAGCGGGGCATGTGTTTCGAGGTACCCAGCTAGGCACATTGATTCGTGAATCACCAGGTAATCTGGTACAACTTGTCTATAGTCTACCACCTACTTGAAAGTAGCATAGGTGCTTACCTAGAATGGTTAGTTAATGAACTAATGATGACTGCTAATAAAATTGAATATAAGGACACATGTTTAGTAATGCTCCTGCAGATGCAATAACCCACAAGCCAGATAGCCTTGCATATCCTTGGAGTCTTTTCTTTCCTCCTGACGGGTAAGTCTTGCGGAGTGCAATTGAGTACTCAGGGTTTGTTCTACCCTATTGTAGGTGACAGGAACATGAAGCTGACACTTGTGTGTGCAAACCTCCTGGTGGGCTCAGTGAGGATTTCCTTAACGTTGCGGGCATAGAGTTTGTTTGAAACTTCCTTCCAAAATGTTTTACAATGGAAAAACTTATAACCTGTTATGATGTGTATAACGGATCATCATATTAATGTTTAACTCATCATTCAATGATTTTATTTCCGCTGAAACTCTAATAACATGATTATATTCCGCTGTTATAAATAATAAATATTATACTCTGATGTTGCATAAAAATGATGTAAGAAATGGCTAAATGTTGTAAGCTTATTTCTCTCATTTGTGATCCTGATGGAAAAATGTTGATTTTTAGGTTCTCCCATGGGGTGTGCTCGATGGAACTACGTAATTTAGTGTTCTCTCTTGAGTACTTAATGTCTAATGGAAGACAAGTACTCCTGGGGGTCATTAGATTAGGCGGTTCTACCACAAGACTCTTCATCTTCCCCAAGCCATCGTGGTTTTAGTCTTCAATCTTTAACTTCCATCCCTTTGACTTAGCAGTTGTTGCGGCCATCAATCCACTTTTTCCTCATTTCCCATCTCCACCAACACAATGGTGAAGGTGTCAAAGGGAAGCAAGAAGAAGAGCATCGCGAGCGTTGTCGTCGACGATCATGTCGGCCTCTAGACCATGGTGATTGACCCAAGGCGTCACTCTAGGATCCATCAATCATGATAGAAGAGATGACCCAGGTTCTAATCTATCATAGATTCATGATTTGAGGCCTTGTGGAATGCAGCCGTTGGCTCTTTTGACTTGCTCATTTGTTTGCGGATGAGCCATGGAAGCCCAGCTCAATTTTATGTGCTTATCATCACAAAACTCTAGGGACTTGGGTCCCATGAACTAAGTGCTATTATCCATAATGATCATGTTCATGGTGCCATATCGATTCATGGTCTCATTGATGAACTCGATAGCCTTGGCCACCGTGATCGTGGTAACAAGCTTGGGCTCAAATCACTTTGTGAACTTGTCGATAGCCATGAAGAGTTGATTATAGCCCCTAGGTGTGGGCTATAGCGTCCCAAAGGGCCACATCATTGGTATCATCTACAGCTCCTATGACCACACATGTTTCTGCTTTGCATAAAACTAGCATCATTTGTAGGTTCTGGCGATGTCTTGGGCATTGACAATAGTTGTCAGGTAGTAGAAACCTTCTCAAAAGGCTTTTCCCACCAATGTGTTGGGAGCGACGTGGTGGCTGCAACCCCTGCATGGATTTCCTACAATAGCTTCTTTCGTTCTTCACTTGATATTAATCTTTGAAGCACCCCCGAGCTACTTCATCTATGTAGTTCATCATCAACAATTTCGTACCACTTCACTTGTCGAACACGCGATCGGCCTTCGTCTTATCCTATGGTAGGATATTGTGCTTCACATAGCCAACGAAGGGTTGTGCACAGCCTTGGGTTGTTACCACCACTTGTTGTTCAGGTGGGGTGGCCCATTCAGGTGGTTCCTCTTGATCTACCCCTATATATTCGAATAGAGGGCTTAGTGATTAGTTCAAGGAACGCTCCATTAGGTACCGGATCTCGGGTAGAGCCTAGCCTTGCAAGACTGTCTGCTTCATCATTATCTCTTTGAGGGATATGGTGCAACTCCATACCATCAAATCTTGCTACAGCATGCCTCCATCTTTGGGTCCCTACATGCTGAGTCCTTTATCACCAAGTTGACAACTAGCTAGAAACTCTATTGATAACGAGTCTTCGTATGCCTAGAGCGATGGCTGACCACAGACCGTGCACATATATAGGATGTGAAGGCCCTACTAGTGTAATACCCTAGAGTCCAAACGGCTCAGATCCACTCTGCCCACTGAGTGAACCACACATACCACCATCTCACTTATGCTTTCGTCCTCGCTTCACGTAAAAAGATTAACCCGAGGATGGTGGGATGGACTCTAGAAGCCTTATATGTTAGTCTAATCCATGTTTAATAACCAAGGTGGGACTAAACCCCCATAATATCTCATTAACATGCACATGGGCCACTTTGGGCCAAATTCCAAACTGGGATGGATGTCACATACAGCCCCCCCCTCAAAGGGCCCAATGTCCTTGTCGCCCAACACACCTATAACATAGCAAATGATGACCAGGAATGTTCCCTCTTAGCACACGCGACCGTGCGTCTAGTGCCAGCACATGTGCCATGCCGTGCACCCCGCAGGGCCTACACGAGCAATGAGCCCCATGTCCGCGCGCCTGACCTACACACGCCCATGGCCACAACGGTCGGATCTGATACCATTGTAACGCCCTAGGGTCCAAATGACTTAGATCCACTCTAAACACTGAGTGAACCACACCTACCACCATCCCACTTATACTTTCATCATCGCTTCGCATAAAAGGATTAACCCGGGGATGGTGAGATGGACTCTAGAAGCCTTATATATTGGTCTAACCCACCTTTAATAACCAAGGTGAGACTAAACCCCCCACAATATCTCATTAACATGCACATGGGCCACTATGAGCTAAATTCCAAACTGGGCCGGATGTTACAACTAGTAATTGGAAAATGTCTGCAAACACAAACATCACTGAATGATCCGCTAAGTGACATAGACTCAATAGATCATATGGTGATCCTAAACAAACTTGTTTTCTAAAGGTCATAAATCACCAAATGATTAGTTAGGTGTCACAAAGTCATCATGGGATCATACAACACAAATCAGTGACTTGACCACTCGACACATAGTTAAGGCAGACCATCACTGGATGATCCACCGGGCATCACACATAGTCACCTCTAGATCATACGATGCTCACCAATATTTGGGCCGCTTTAGCACAGTCCAATTAGGGCCTCACTGGATGATCTTCCATGTGTCTCGAAGTCACCACTGGATTATAAGATGAACACCAGTGGCTTGGCCACTTGACACGCAATCAAGGTTGGGTGTCATCGGATGATTCATGAGGTATCACAAAGTTACATTGGATCATACGGTGACCACTTGGTATTAGGACCAAATCTGAAACTGAATAGTGCATAGTTACACCAGATAATGTGCCTGGTCGGCCTCAATTATCAAGTGCACTCTCTGTGCATATTTCATCTTGTTTTAAGTCCAATCTTCTCCAGATCAACTTCTTTTGAGATCCTTAACTTAAAACAATCCAATGAGGCCACTAAGGCACAGACTTGGTGAGAGTGTACCACTTAAATTAATTGTGCTCTTAGCTCGAACTCCCATCAAGTTGCATGCTTGTCTTAGACACTTCTCAATATATAGTATAGCCAAAGGAAAAAAAAGCCATATACACTCTATGTCAAGTGCTCCTATCACCAAGCCTGCAATTGACCCTATAGAGTCCTTAGTCTTTGCGAATATCGTTTGCTCCATACTTGACAACAATCATCGTGGCTAGGGCTGGATAACAGCTCGGCTCAGCTCATTATGTTAACGAGCTAGAAGGCCGACTTGGCTCGGCTCATTTACGAGCTCGAGCTAGGTAAAAACACAAAAATCATACTCTATTTGCATTTATCTAAAGCAAGAGAGTAGTAATAATACAAAAGCAACACATCCATAAACCTTAAATCAAACAAATAAAGTAATATGTGTTGACATATATATATATATATATATATATATATATATATATATATATATATATATATATATATTTATATCGTAGTACTACACAAGACACCCATAGTCCATATATTCCATACTATAAATAATGCATCCATAGTCCATTATTGATTATCGATACATCCACTGAAAACAAAAAGTGATAGAGTCATAATAATCTCAAGTTTGCAGGGTCTAGGTCTAACCATTAACCAATTATAAAGTGGAGGACATCATGCAATACAAAACTAATATAAGTTTAAGATCAACAACTTGTGGCTCGTTAGGCTCGCGAGCCAGCTCACAAACTGGCTCGTTAACCATACGAGCTAAAATACTGGTTTAGCTCGTTGAAAAATATAAATCAGCCGAGCCGAGAGTCGAGCCACTAACGAACTAAGTCGAGCGAGCTATCAAGCTGTGAGCTTTTCGACCAGCCCTAATCGTGGCCAAGAAAACCAATAAACCATGTGGCTAGCAAGTGGCTAATAATGTGAATATGTCCCTTGCAAAAATCATGTTAGTCACAAGCACTTGTGTTCATCAATCACAAAAACCCAAAGCCAAAATTGGGGGCTAGATGCATTGAGAGTTCTACAATATTGTTATGAAATTTGTCTCAATCCGAGTTGACATAAAAATGTTATTAATTGATATACACAACTTCTATTTATAGGTGCGCTTAAGACAATAGCCTCTAAAAATGCATTTCTAGAAGCAGTCATCTTAAGTGACCGCAATTTCCAAATGTGGTCGCTTAAGATGGCCACTTCTAGAAATAATTCTATTTCGATATCTTTTTACAAAGATGGTCGTTGGCCATGGGGCCCGGCTTAATTCATAGGTAGACACCATCTTTTACCACCTATTCATTAAAAATGGGTGCATTAGCGAAACCCCGTTTTGTTGTAGTGTTCATTTCTTTGACAACACTATGCAAATAAAAAGGTACTGGATCGATCACTTTATAGCACAGGACTGGATATATTAGAGTTGACATGCACAAAAGTATGCCTTAAAGAGCTAGGGTGCATGGTCTATATATCTTAAGGATGGCTTGATGTATTGCAACATAGGACTAGTTATCAGAATATGAAAATATGCTTCCAAGATGGTTCATGGTCTTAGGGATTCCTTGGTCTACCTTAGGATACGTCCAAATAAATGTTCTATCTTCTTATAGCTAACAATTTTATTTTTTTATTAAAAGGGGGTACAGAGAGAGAGAAGATTAGATATCATCCCAAAGATATATGAGTTGTTTAGAATACTTGGGCAACTAAATTAATACATGAATATAATATACACACAAAAACTATTTATTTCATTGTTTAATATATATGCAAAACTTGAGAATCTTAAAGAAGTAGAAAACATTTATGAGTTTCTTATAACATGATGAGTTGTGTAGAACCTCCATATTTCATTAGCTTGCCATGCACACATTTTTATTACATGCAGAAAAAGGAGATCCATGTATACCACCATATTTAATTACTGTTGTATAGATGGACAGCCAAAATATTCATTTCACTAATTCAATATACTAGTTTGGTACAGCCGTCCCTCTATTAAAGAAGTAATACATATCGACAATATTCCTATCTGTCAATACGTTACTATGCTCAACAAAAAGTTAAAAGTAGTAGGAAAAATCAAATTGACTAGCTAGTTTGGAGGTCTCACCCACGTTTTTCCCCGGCTCTGTAATACATATTAAGTCACCATATGGTGGTCCCATTTCCCCTTGCCTAGCTAGTGTGTTCTCCCTGGCCCTCTTCAGTCTCCGGTCTCGCTCACCCTCCCCTACTTCTCCCTCTTCCAAGATATAGAGAGCATCAGATTTTTCCCACGGTATGTGTGCATGCACTAATCTTGCCAAACTAGTGCCACTTCAATCTGAGTTTTGCATTGTTGGCTCTTTTGCTCTAGAAATTCTCAGAATTTTGTTGGAACTGCAGCTGTGTGCGCAACTATGGTTCTTCACTCTATTTTGATACTTTTTGTTGGAATGAGTTGGTTTTTGGGTGGGGTGTGTGAGGAAGGAAGCAGGGATGGTTTGATTTAGTGATTGTTGTGCCTAGATCGGTGGGGGTCGGATTTCTACATCTGCTATGGCCTTTGTAAAATTCCAGCATGTCTCAGGCACTATGTAGGGATGAGATTGCAGGTTAAGTTGCATGACATACGAGATACATGCTAGCAGCTCAAGGAATTCGTTTGGTGTTATCTTTCACAACATTTTGCGTAAATCTGATGTCTTAGTAATAGCCATTAAGTCAGAGGGTCGATAGATCTTGTAGATGATTACGAACTAGTGTTGTTTCTTCTGATCCGCTGGCATTTCCTCCCATGGCCTTTTCGTGTTTTCTTTTTACGAGCAGACTAGCTCTCCTTGCGTGCGTGTGAGTGTCGTCCTGGTGTGATTCTAAGTACTGTCCCTAAAGGGTCTGCAGATATGCCGCCAGGAGGAGGAAGCAGTACCCCTGGAAACGTTGCTGATGAGGATGTACTACGGAGACTTATTCGCTGCCGCATATCCAGTAGGCGTTCCATAGAGAAGACGAACCCAGGCAATTTAGAGTTTGTATGTGCAAACCTTGGGATATATAGGGTTTATATATGTTACAATACACATGGTCTTTTCTTGTATAGTTTATTTGTTTATTGGGATGTTAAACGTCAAATAGCAGAATTAGAAGCCAGACAGCAGGAGGAAGAACAACGACGACAGAACCAGATGTACGGTTATATTCTTTTCTACATTTACTAGTCCTTCTCATGATGAATTAAGTTGAATAACCTATAAAAATGTTTTCAACTACCAGCATTGTGGTCGCATGGTTTATTATTATTACAGTTGCAGCCCCACCAAATGTAGAATAATGTGCTGATGCATATCCCAATAAAAGTTTTGATGGAGTGAGTTTCAAACCCTAGTCGTACATAATTGACCCTTGTTTACACTCTGTTGTTTAGAGTTATCCACGTTCAAGAAACAAAAGAAAACATAATTGGATCTCTTATCTAACAGAAAATCTATTGTTTGTCAACACACGGCAAATCAGTTTAATGTTATTAATTAATTCAATGATGTATAATGTGATTTCAGTCAACCATAGATGGAGTAAATAGATTGTGTCATTATGTTGAATAGCGAGTAATTGATTCATGTCCCTTTTCTGGGTCCTAGTTTCAAAACAAAATGATCTACCTGTTTTATGTTATTCTCTAGAATGCTGTTATAGTCGAGTTTAGAGCATTGACCACTAAGATGCATATTTATCAAAATATTCATGCAGTACTGTAGCACTCGGTTTTAAGAACAAAATCAGATACACACCATATGTGAGCCTAAAAAGTCAAATCTCACATATAGCTACAAATAAGGGTAATATCGAAAGACAATGCTCAATATATAACGTATTTAGTATAAAGGATATAACCTTAGACAGCAAACAGCGGAAAGACAACTCCGAACTTTGGGTGAAGACTCCAATTCCATAGGGACAACTGACTGGTTGATCACAAGCATATTTCCTCCAAACTCTAGCAATCTGGTATCCATCCAGGATTTTTTTCAAAGATTTAAAAAGTAAATCAAGCGTAAGTACATGTCGTACTCAACAAATATAACATGGGGTTCATGAGGCTCAAAAGGCTGACACTGGTTTAACTACGATTAGCTTTTAATTGTCACAATTTCAACAATTGAATAGCAACAAGTTTATCACCAGCCCATGTAAACACATGATCAGATAAACATGAATAATGAATAGAAAAAACAATAATCATTAGTAAGCATCTTTATCATCAGTATCATCAGTGTTCATCATCTATTCCGTAAGGGTCCAAGATCGCTCGTGACCGTGAGCACGACTGATATACCAGTTTTACACTCTACAGAGGTTGTACATTTTCACTGTGAGTCGTGATTTACCCTTTCGCCCGAGGTGATCAGCCTCTTAACCCACTACCTTGGAAGATCAGCAGAGTTCACTATGAAGCCTTTCAAAGGTTCATCTAACAAGTTGGGGCCATTAGATTCACTCGGTAAACAGATATAGGAACCCCTTGTCGAATGGCACAATTTCATCACGGCTATACACATAAGAGTAGAGGCTGTCCTATACCTGATTCGTCAAGCCATTCTTACGCCATAAAGGTAACCTAACAAGCTAGAAAATGTCCTCATACTGAGCTAAAGCCAGAGCCATGTTGCCCTCACAGCTGTACTGTAAGTCCCGGATATTCGCTTACAGATAAGTCCTTAGGGAGAGAAATCTATAGCACCATAAAAACATCCCAATGCTCTAGCCCCCTTGATTCCATGTTGTTAAAAAGTATCTTTTAGTGTTTATTGCATATTCTATTAGTCAAGTTATAAGATCATGGCTTTAGTTGAGCACTAGCATCATACTACCCAATGCAATAACCCATAGGTGACAAGGCATAAGTTCAATACTAGGGAATCCCTATCAAGGTGACACATGCAATATGAATTAAATATATTAAAGTTGATAGGAAACAAGGATGATCCCATGCTATACTTGCCTTAAAACTCTAATCTTCTTCTAGTCCAAATCTTCAAAGATCTGCTTCTTGATTCACCACGTATAGCTCGCCGACTGGACATGTTCATAAAGCACCACACAAACATCCATGCAATCATACACGAAGCAAATAATAGAACTAAATTAGAACAATACACCAAACATATGAAACAACAAGTAAAAAGGTTTTAAAGATGTTCTACACGTTACTACGATCACACAGGCGCGAAAAGCACACTAATCGGAGCAATAACAAAAAAGTTATGAATTAAACAATATTTCCTTAATAAAATAATAGATTAAATCTAACCTCAAATTTCAAAAGTTGAAATATATTTAATAGTAAGATAAACTTGTAGATTACATAATTATGAATCTAACGCAACTTGAACGGATCAAATCGGAGTCAAAATGGAGATTTTATGGCTACAACAAGATTAGTGGCAAAACTGTAAATAAATGAAACTGTATTTTAGATCTAACTGAAAAAATTACGTTTTCAAAAGAAGAAAGCGTATTTTGAATCTAATAGAGAGAATTTACGCTTTCTAGAAAGAGAAAACGTATTTTGAATCTACTAGAAATAAACTACGCTTTCTGAAAAGGAAAACGTGTTCTAGAAAGGTGCTATGGACTGCGGGTTAGACTATTCAAAAGCCGAAGGTCTCTTTAACAAAAGTGCAGGGACGGTGGGTTCAAAATTTAGAAAAGATAGGGGTTCTTTTGAAAGAATCGCAGCAAAGGGGTACCATGCAATCTCGACCGTCGGATTGAATCTGGGCGGCCGGGATTAGAAGAGGGGAGGGGAAGATGTGGCCGGCGCCGGAACAGAAAGAGAAGGCGGCGGTGGACATAGCCAAAGATGGGGGAGCTCGCCGCCGTACATGGGGAAGGGCCTACGGGCCATGGCGGAGCGAATCGAGAGCACAGGGATGGAGAGCAGGGCACGGCGAACTCACCGCGAACAAAATCGAAGGCGGGCGGCGAGGCGAGGCGACGACAACGGAGGCGCTAGGGTTTGGCTCGGTGGCGGCGCTACGAGCTCGAGGCGGCGGCTGCGCTAGGGTTATGCGAGGGGCGGAGGGTGCTCAGGATGGATGCGGCGCGTGAGGGCTTGATATTTATGGGGGCGGGGAGCTTGGAGTACACGGCAAGACGACACGGCGGCTCGGAGGCGGACTCTGTCAGCGACGATGGAGTCCTAGGCGGCTACATCGCGAGGAAGACAAAGGTGCGCTAACGCGTGGGCCCGGCTAGCCAGTGGTAGAGAGAGAGACGGAGAGATGCGGAGTGGGCAACTGGGCCAGCCTGCTGGGCTGCGGAGAGAAGAGCGGAGGCCGAGCGGAGTGGGGAGGGAGCAGACTTGGGCCACGAGAGGGACCAGGTGGCCCACGGGGAAGAGAGGAGCAGGCCAAGCCGGCTGGCTTGCTGGGCCTAAAGAGAGTGAGTGTCTCCTATTTTTTTTCTTTTTCCTTTTTTATTCAAAATCATTTCAACAACATTTGAATTCAATTTTGAATTTTTAGTCAAAACCACTCACCGCCATAAATCAAATGCACCAGCATGTATGCACAACAATGTTGCTAGACCTTATATTTGATTTTAAATTTAACAAAGTTTTATTATTTTTTTTCTAGGTTTAAATGCTCACAAAATATATAATTAAATCAAATTTACCTATTTTAAAATCTTGCAAATTTTAGGGTGTTACAGGTACTCTATGCCGGAATATATTTAAACTGACTTCTACTTAGCATGGCACAGGGTACATGCATTACAGGGAAAAAAATAACACTTCCACAAAACATCGATATTGTCCACTATGAAACAAACTAACATAAGTGATTTTAGGACAGAAAGGCAGCAAGCTACATCTATCTAAACTGGTACTGTTTGGGATAGAAAGGCAACATTTTATACAAACCTTAGCCCAATATATAAGTAATATAATTTAGAAATGAAATGATTTTTAAATAATTGAAAAAGGAAAGGAAATAAAGTTTGATTCAATTAAATGGGAAAGCGATACAAAGTTCATTAATTCAAACTACCAGAGGCACTATGGCTGTAGCAAGACCACACAAAAGATTTCTATTACACTTGGAGATGGAATGATTCTCTCCTTGTATGAGCTCTCTCGTTTTTAATTGCTGCCACACCTTTTGTGGACATGTTATTTTGATGAAAAAATCTTTAATTCTTTATTTCTACACATGTCTGCGTTTGTAACTGGGTCTCGCAAAAAATAGAAATGAAAAGTATGGTAAATTATTGTATTGTGTACATTCTTGACAAATGTTTGTGCCACGTGATGGGACATATGAGATGTCTATTCTTCAAACCTTGGACATTTGTCGAATATTGCTTCATTGGTTGCAACACATTTGATGCGTTCATCCCACAAAGCTATATTGTATTCCATTAGCATTTTGTAACAAATGAATATTTCCAGATGTTCTTCAATTGGTCTCCAAACTAGGTGTTTGTAATATATGTAGTATGTTTATAACAACTCGGAGTTCCATGAGACACACTGCACTAGTAGAGAACAGACCTTTGATCCTCGGCCAAAATGGACTCTAGTCTCGGCATTTTTTGCGCCCGGGAATAGAGATACCTTTAGTCCCGGTTGGTGGCTCCAACCGGGACTAAAGGTCCCTGCCCAATGGCTAATGCACCAGGCAAAGGTGGCAGGGACCTTTAGTCCTGGTTGGAGCCACCAACCGGGACTAAAGGTATACTTTTACTCCCGGTTGGTGGCTCCAACCGGGAGTAAAGGTCTACTCCCGGGCCGTGGCTGCGCCCGGGGTTGGAAAGTTACCTTTAGTCCCGGTTGGAGCCACCAACCAGGACTAAAGGTCCCCCTTTATATCCCGGCCGTCTCCTTCTTCCTCCCCGAGCCCGAGCTCAGCACATTTTGAAGCTCACTGCACTAGTGTTCTTGGTTCCTCCCTCCCTCCATTATTCCTCCATCCATTCTTCGATTCCTCCGTCGATTTCTTCGATTCCTCCGTCGATTCTTCAGTTGTAAAGGTTAACAATCTTATACTCTCATTTTTCACCATTGTCTTATCTCATTTTGTTCACTATATATATATGTGGTTCTTTATTGTGGTTTTTTTCATTTGTAAGCAATTTGAGCTCAAAATCACTTCAAGCTTGCATATTTACATGAAAGAAGGTTAAAGTAGCTAGTTGAACTTGCGGACCGTGTTCATCTCGGCGAGCATGTTCTCTGTCGAGCGGTAACGGACGTCAAGGAGGAGGAGCTTTGATTCTATGAGGGAGAGCGGCAACGGTCGTGGAAGACCGTGTTCCCTTCCTCGTAGAATCGGAGCTCTTCCTTAACCAAGTACGGTGCCGTCCGGTGGAGAAATGCTCGCCGAGATGATCACGTAAGCAAGGTCAACTAGTACGGATGGTTATTTATTAAAACATATTTTTGAGATATAGATAATTTTATAGTTTTTTAATTTTATTTGTTTATAAAATGAGAAATTTATAGTGTATTAAAAAATAAGTATAGAGAGTAGATGGCAACTGCTTCCGGGTCCTCGGCCTCTCATGGGTTTCCAAAGCGACTTAGGCCGTGCCTCCCTCTCATTCCATGCGGCAAGTGTCATGATGAGACGAAGATTGTGATGGAGTACCGAGTGAAGAAGGAGGGTCCCAACAAGGATCGTATCTTCTACAAGTGTCCGGATCGCAATGTGAGTTATTTTATCGTATTTAATGATTATGGTTAGTTTATACCTATTTTCATGATGGTTGTGATTAAAGTTCTAATTTTTTGTTTCAATTTTAGTGGGATGGCAGTGGACGATGTTCAGGCTTCTACTGGGAGGAAGAGTTTGTTGAACTCGTGCAAAAATATCTTGCACAACAGGCAGATACGGCGGCTAATGAGGCAGTGATCCAACCGAAGAAGCCCAAAGATGTTGCAAAATCGGGGGACCTGTCTGTTTTAGTTGAGATTGGTCGCGAAATCCTTGTGCTCCTGAAATGTATTTTAGCTTTAGTTCTTTTAGTGGTAGTTGGGATTGTCTACATTGTAGCGATGCTTTCATAAATTTGTACCTTTTGTGGTGGCACACATGTTGTATAAATCATTAATTATGATCTAGGTTTTAATATGGTATTTATGTCATGTAATGCAGATGAGCCGACATTGGATGTACAATGCTGATCGCCGCTCCCAAGAGTTCATTGACGGCGTGCATTCTTTGTTATGTGCGGCCGAGGCAAACAAACGCGACGGTTTCATGTGCTGCCCATGTGCCATATGTAAGAATATGGTGGAATATCCTTGCTCAAGGACTCTTCATTCACACTTGTTCAAGTCGGGTTTCATGCCAAACTATATTTGTTGGACGAAGCATGGAGAAACCGGCGTTGTAATGGAAGAAGGTGAAGAAGAACAATGGGACGACAATGATATTATTCCCGATGGTGCGTGCTTCAATGATACTACAATGGGAGAAGTTGAAGAAGAGGTAGCCACAGAAGATGAGCCTACTGATGATCTTTGTCAGGTCATTCGTGATGCACAAAGAGAATGTGAAAGTGAAAAGGAGAAGATCAAGTTCGAGCGGATGCTAGAAGATCACAACAAATTGTTGTACCCAACTTGTGATGCAGGGCAGAAAAAGTTGAGAACCACACTAGAATTGCTGCAATGGAAGGCAAAGAATGGTGTATCTGACAAGGGATTTGGAGAGTTACTAAAAATCCAAAAGAAGATGCTTCCGAAGGACAATGAATTGCCCGCCACTACCTACGAAGCAAAACAAGTTGTCTGTCCTATGGGGCTAGAAATTGAGAAGATACATGCATGTCCTAATGACTGCATCCTGTACCGTGGCAAAGAGTATGAGAAATTGGATGCATGCCCGGTATGCCATGCATCGTGGTATAAGATCAGGCGAGATGACCCTGGTGATGTTGAGGGCGAACGTCCACGGAAGAAAATCCCTGCCAAGGTTATGTGGTATGCTCCTATAATACCACGCTTGAAACGTCTGTTCAGAAACAAAGAACATGCAAAATTGTTGTGATGGCACAAAGAAGACCGTAAGGTAGACAATATGTTGAGACACCCTGCAGATGGGTCCCAGTGGAGAGCAATCGATAGAGAATTCCCGGAGTTTGCAAATGAAGCAAGAAACTTAAGGTTTGCTTTAAGTACAGATGGTATCAATCCTTTTGGAGAGCAGAATAGTAGTCATAGCACTTGGCCTGTTACTCTAAGTATCTACAACATTCCTCCTTGGTTATGCATGAAGCGGAAGTTCATTATGATGCCTGTGCTCATCCAAGGCCCGAAGCAACCTGGCAATGACATCGATGTGTTCCTGAGACCACTTATTGACGAACTTCTCATTTTGTGGAATAAAGAAGGTGTACGTGTGTGGGATGAGTACAAACAGGAACACTTTGATCTGCGAGCATTGTTGTTCGTAACAATCAATGATTGGCCTGCTCTAAGTAATCTTTCAGGACAGTCAAACAAGGGATATAATGCATGCACACACTGCTTCGGTGATATTAGAGGTGTATTCTTGAAAAAATGTCGAAAGGTCGTGTACCTTGGCCATCATCGATTTCTTCCTGCAAATCACCCCGTAAGAAAGAAAGGCAAGCATTTTAAAGGGAAGGCAAACCACCTGACCAAGCCTCGCAACCGAACCGGTGAGGATGTACTCGATATGGTCAATGATGTGAAAGTCGTCTTTGGAAAAGGACATGGAAGCCAACCTGTTCCGAACGACGCTAACGGTCACGCACCCATGTGGAAGAAGAAGTCCATATTTTGGGACCTACCCTATTGGCAAGTCCTAGAGGTCCGCAGCTCGATCGATGTGATGCACCTGATGAAGAATCTTTGTGTGAACCTGCTAGGCTTCATGGGTGTGTATGGAAAGCCTAAGGACACATTTGAAGCACGATAGGACCTGCGTTGTTTGAGAGAAAGAGACAACCTACATCTAGAGAAGACAGATGATGGACGCCATTACTTATGTCCTGCCAGCTACACTCTAAGCAAAGAGGAGAAGGAAATCATGTTTGAATGCTTAAACAACATCAAGGTACCATCTGGATTCTCCTCGAATATAAAGGGTATTATAAATGTGCTAGAGAAGAAATTCTGTAACTTAAAGTCCCATGACTGTCACGTTCTCATGACGCAATTACTTCCAGTTGCATTAAGAGGAATTCTACCTCCAAATGTACGTCTAGCCACTGTGAAGCTATGTGCATTCCTCAATGCAATTTCTCAAAAGGTAATTGATCCAACTGATCTAGCTAAACTATAGAATGATGTGGTTCAATGTCTCGTCAGCTTTGAGTTGGTGTTCCCTCCTTCCTTCTTTGATATCATGACATACCTCCTAGTTCACCTAGTCAAGGAGATTTTCATTCTCGGTCCTGTGTTCCTACACAACATGTTCCCCTTAGAGAGATTCATGGGAGTCCTGAAGAAATATGTTCACAACCGTGCTCGCCCAGAAGGAAGCATCGCCAAGGGCTATGGAACAGAAGAGGTCATTGAGTTCTGTGTTGACTTTATTCCCGACCTTGACTCGATTGGTGTTCCTGAATCGAGACATGAGGGGAGACTAAGCGGAAAGGGGACACTAGGGAGGAAAACATATATTGGTATGGATGATGATTATTTCAATAAAGCGCACTACACAGTTCTATAGAACTCCTCTTTGGTAGATCCGTATATTGAGACACACAAGGATCTCTTACGATCCGAGTTTCCAGGGAAGACTAAAGCTTGGATTACGCGTAAGCACATGGAAACTTTTGGCGGTTGGTCATGAAAAAAAATGTCAAGGTGATGAGAGCATCCATGAGCAATCAGATTTATTGGCTATGCAACCATCATGGCATATCATCACATACAAAGGGTACGAGATAAATGGGAACATATTCTACACAGTAGCCCAAGATAAAGGAGTACCAACCAAAACAGTGGTGTCCGCATAGATGCCACAGACCCGAATGGGAATAAGCAGACATATTATGGACGCATAGATGAAATATGGGAACTAGAATATGCACCTACTTTGAAGATCCCATTGTTCAAGTGCCAATGGGTCAAGGTGACCAGAGGCGGGGTAATAGTAGACAACGAGTATGGAATGACAACAGTAGACCTTAGTAATATTGGGTACAAAGACGAACCATTTGTCCTTGCTAAGGATGTGAATCAGGTGTTCTATGTCAATGATATGTCTACCAAACCAAAAAGAGGGAAAACGATAATGACTCAACCAAAGAGCCAAAGCGTCACATAGTTGTTTCAGGGAAAAGAGTCATCGTGGGAATTGAGGACAAGTCGGACATGTCAGAAGATTATGAAAAGGATGACCGAATTCCGTCCTTCAAAGTGAACAAAGACCCTAGCATCTTGGTAAATGATGAGGACACACCATGGTTACGACGCGATCATAACCAAGGGACATACGTAAAGAAGAAGTTCACTGCTGTGCCCACTTGATGATATAGTGATTTAATGTAGTGTGTGTTTGAGATATTATGTAATAATTGTGAATTCAGATGTTTATTATGTCATGTTTCAAATTAAATCAATGTTTGATTTGGTGGGATTTCTCTCTCAAAAAGGTAAATTAGGATATTGAGTGATGAAAAATTAAAATATTAACGTTAAAATGATGTGAAAACAAATTTCCTGTCCAAAACCAATAGTTTTAATAATTTTAATTAAACACTACATTTTTGCATTAACAAAATAATAAATATTAGTTACATTATGTTTTATAATTGTAACAAAAAATAAAAAAAGTTAGGTTATAGATTTTTCCTATGTGCAATAAAGAAAAAGAAAATCCATATTTTTAACAAAATAATTTTATGCCTTTTATTTAATTTACTATGTATTTAACAAGACTATTGCATTTCTATTAAAATTTTTTGCTTAAAATACGCGGGAAATGAAACTGCAGCCCACCTTTACTCCCGGGTTGGAAGCCCACCCGGGAGTAAAGGTGGGTTGCAGTTTCGTGGCCTTCCAAAAAAACCTTTACTCCCGGTGCGTGTTACCAACCGGGAGTAAAGGTATACCTTTACTCCCGGTACGCACCGGGAGTAACCTTTACTCCCGGTTGGTAACACGCACCGGGAGTAAAGGACCTTTACCCCCGGTGGGGGGATGGCACCGGGAGTAAAGGGCCGTGGCATATATATACCACTGCCATCTTCTTCCTTGCGTTCTTCGCTGATTCCTCTCCCCCTGCGCCCACGCCACTCGGCCCGCCACACCGAGGACGCCGCCGCCACCCCGCCCGACATCGGTCATCGCCACCGCCTCGCGGGCGTCCACGGTCCCCACGCCACCCCGCGCCCCGACGACCTCGTGGCGCCACTGCTGCTCGGCCGCCCCCGCCAGACGCACAGCCACACCGGTACCGTACGTACCCTGATCGCGTTGACACAGCGCGACGACGAGGCCGCCAACGCGCGCGCGTGGCTTCCTCTCCTCCATTCCCAAGGTACGCTGCTTGCTCCGTTCCATCTCTAGGCTACACCGTGACCAACAGATCGATGATGAGGAGCACGTTGTGCTTGCTCGATCGGATCCGCCTATTCCATCTCCATGCATGAAACACACTGTGATAGGCAAGTTCACTCATGGTAACCGTACGTACTGTTGTTCACGTTTTCTTTTCCTACGTGCAGCTCCTCTATCGATACAGTAGCTACTGAAACTTTGGTTGTCACTTTGGTTTGCATACGTACGTACGTCAACAAATGTGTGTATCGATCACAAACCCAAACGTGTACTTAACTAATTTTCATGGCATGTCGCACACGACGTTCAGACGGGCATTATTCTCTGTCGCGCTAACTATTATAAGAAAGAAAGCACCAAAGGAATAGAAAAAAAATCCAGTGTATACACGCCATCTATAAGCGCCATGCGTTTCTATGTATACGGCGGAGCACCGCCTCCCTCGTTCGCCCTAGGGTTTAGGGTTTATATGGCGGAGCACCGCCACCCTCGTTCGCCCTAGGGTTTAGGGTTTATACGGCGGAGCACCGCCGCCCTCGTTCGCCCTAGGGTTTAGGGTTTATACGGCGGAGCACCGCCGCCCTCATTCGCCCTAGGGTTTAGGCCGGTTCTGCTGCCCTCGTTCGATCATTTTTGGCGTGTTGTTGTGAACCTCTTCGAGGGTTCCAATCATTGTAAACATTATTTGGAGCTGTTTACTCGACGAGTCAGGATGCAGTGCGATTTTGTTGTCACTTTGGTTTACAGCAACGCCCCCCTTTTCTTTTAGGCGAGGCTCATCGTTTATTGTTCTCAGAAACTTGACGCGCAACGATGCCCCCTTTCTTTCAGGTGAGGCTCACTATTTTCTATTTAATAAAACCTAATGCGTAGCGATGCCCCCCTTTTTTGTTTCAAAGGACCGCCGCCAAAACCTACCGCTTCTGATTCTTCTTATCATACAAACCAACCTTCACCCATCAAAACCTACTCGTTTAGGGTTTAGGGTTTATCTGTATGAGCACCGCCGCCCTAGAATTATGTCCGTGACCGAGGGCAAGATTTAATAATGCATATTGTTCGTAGATTTTACGCATGTAAGCAAAGATTTGACGTACTATATATTGGTTTTGTTTTTTGAAGCTAGATGGCCGACCGAGAAACATGGATGAGGAGGAGTTGATGATGAATTTGATCAACCTTTGGCACTCAAGTTGCGGGCGATGATGGTGCTAAAAATAACGTGCAAGAGGATGCAGATGACGGAGTCAAGATTAGCTCTTGAACAAAATGAGCAACAACATATTGGCCAAGTATATATTTTTTATTATTAGCTATATAATTATCATATGTCTTATGTGTGCTCATGACATTAAAAATAATGTTTATGTTTTGTAGCCCTCTGGATCGACATCAACAACTACAACGAAGAGTAAAAATGTTCGAGGTCCCAAAAAGCCATTGGAGGGCCGCTTCATCATCTCGGAGTTCAAATTCGTGCACCACTGTGGTTACCTTGTACGAGACCAGCTCCTGATCAGTACCCACGAATGGAAGAAGAAGACCAATGCTCCTCATATCAGTTTTGTCTCCGATCGTGACAAGACGTTAATTTAGAAAGATGTCTTGGTACATTTCACGCTCCAAACAGATGGTTATGATGATATAATAGATGGTGATGAATTGAAGGAGTGAGTTAGCGATTGGGCAATGAAGAAGATGGCCACCCAGTTTTAGACTTGGAAGAAACACCTATACACGACGTATGTCAAGAAGAACATAGCACCAGATTTTACTGTCCCAGGCCCGATCTCAAAGCAGAGGACCTATTAGGATGAGTTTGTACAGTACAAGACGTCGGAAGAGGGTGTGAGTCGGGTGATAAAGAACCAACATAATGCCCAACAGAAGACATACCACCATAACTTGGGATCAGGTGGCTACCCGACTGCCATTAAGAAGTGGAACAAAATGGAAGCAGACCTTCTTGCCAAGGGTATCACACCCGAATCACTCGAGTGGGGAGAGCGTGCAAAGAATTGGTTTTTCGCTCATGGGGGAACGCTGGACCAGGAGACAGGGAAGTGCATTTATGGTGCAAGACTGCAAGAAGCAGCAGAAAGATTGTTTTATGCTCAGAGAGCTACTGCTAGTGGTGCGTTCAAGCCCAACAGAGAGAAGGATGAGCTGACATACGCCATCGGGACTATTGAACATGGTGGCCGAACTAGAGGCAAAGGAAGTGTCTCATGGGAGCATGGATTCCCTCAGGACAGACCTTCCTACAGAAGCCGCCAGAGAAAGAAGGAAGAAGAGGCACAACGGCTCCAGAGGTTGGAGGAAGCGGTGCGTGAAGCACAGGAGCAGGGAAAAAACCTTGAAGCAAGAATGCAGGAGGAAATCGGAAGGCAAGTGCAAATAGCAGTGAGTGCAAGCAAGCAGGCATCAGAGCCAGGAATCAACATTAGCCAATCTGTTCAGTTGAAAAGCAGCTGCGCTTCCACGGAGACACCAAATCAAGGGGACACAGGACTGCGCTTCCCTGTGGATGACATCACTGAACCTTGTACATCGTGTGAGCTACACATTCCCAAGGGGAATTCCACAATCAAGGTGGCTATCGGTCTTGTTAATCCTATCGACCGAACCAAGACACCAAGGATTCATGGGAATATAATCCAAGAAGGATATGCTACCATCTCGGTAGATAAAGCTGAAAAAGGTTTTAGTGATTTGCCTCTTGACATTCCTGGAGGTGATGGCAAGAAGACTCTAGGAGAAGCAGAGAAGACATTCATTCTATGGCGCAAGCACTACATCATCATTCCCGGGATGTCGGCTCCACCTCCTCCTGAACTACCTCACCATAGGTGCGGATGAAAACACTACATCATTAATTTATATTGGCTTAAATAATTAACAATCTGCTCATAATAATATGTCATTCCTTTTTTTGTAGCAGATCCTCCCCCAACCTAAATCCAATTGTTCAATCGCCAGATCATCATAGTGCTCTGTATGATGACATTGTGTTGGAAGGCGAGGCTGCATCCACACCATCTCCAAGGAGGTCTCCAACACCGTAGCCGCCACCTCCATAGAGGTCTCCAACGCCGCTGCCACCACCTCCAAGGAGGTCTCCAACGCCTCCCCCGCCCCCACCTACCAAGAAGCCAAGTGCTAACAAGAGGCCAGCCCCGCAAATGAAGAACCAGTCCCCGCCGGCAAAGAAAGCCACCGTGAAACCAAGGGCTATTAACAAAATAATATTTGAAGAGAAGGAAGAAGGAACTGATGCATATAAAAAAGATTTGTCCAGATTCCATGACAAACTTAAAAAGAATCAAGAAGCAAGGAGAAATCCAGAGAAACCGTACTTCTTCGTAGCTCCAGATATTCTAAGAAAAAAGGTGGCTTCTTACCAGCAACAACAGCGGGAATCTCGTAAGCCGTCCAAATCAACATTAACGGACTATGACCGCACTCTCACCAAGTCAATTGATGCGGCACAGAAAAAGAAGCGGGCAGGGAAAGGAGTTGCCCAACTTGGACAACAATCGCACCAATTAGTCCCCCCGCTAGTTGTTGGTAATGAATATGGTTCGAAATTAGGATTAATGCATCAGGCAAACATACCTCCGGATGTCGATTTGGATCACCTTGGTGAATTTATTGATGAGACTGGTCTCGACCTTTACCAGATGTTTGGTGATGGAAACATTGAGAGTGCGGCGGAGGTTGATATTTGGAAGAAAAAATTTGTACTAGGCGAGTCTATACAACCCTCAAGCCTTATCTCGATCCGGGGACGCAAATGTACACCGCTAAACAGTGGTACATGCAAAGCGTCTACCGATGGAGACTTCTCGTTGGTGTCGAGAATTAGAGACGAACATTGGTTCCGTGGCGATAATATTATGTATGTTGACTTTGCGAATTTCATCAACTATGCCACCGACCTCTACGGACAAAGTTATCATTAGTCGCTATTATTACTGTAAGTAATAATTATTTCGATCTATTATTAAACTCATCATATGTGTGTATATGAATATAAATTATCCTAACAAGTACTATATATATACATATTTACAATGACAGAGCTCAGAAAGGTAGGCTGTAATGAAATTGGTTTTGTTGATCCCCATATAGTATTCAAAGACCCAGTTACTCCAAAGACTAATTGGAAGTCTGAGTCAGAGAGTAACCTCATGAACTTCTTAGTGAACCAACGCCACAAGAAGGATATACTCTTTCCCTACAACTTCAAGTGAGTGTTAATAATGTCGATCATCCTTAATGGCTCATATGTTGATTCAAGTTAATTAATGAGTGTTATGCGTTATATCCTATAAACACATGCAACAATCACTGGATATTGATGGACATCGATCTGGGGAAAAAGTCACTTGATAATCTATGACTCGATGAGAAAATCACAACAAGACTACCAAGATATGATAGATATTATCCAAAGGTAATTTCGGTATCTCTAGCAACTATATATACACACAAACATGATGATTAACTATATCTGATGACGTGGCAAATTTTTTATTGGGCAGTGTTTGGAAAACCTTTATTGAGAAGCAACACATGGGAAAATGCAAAGCGCCAC
This sequence comes from Miscanthus lutarioriparius, assembly GCA_904845875.1. Lineage (NCBI taxonomy): Eukaryota > Viridiplantae > Streptophyta > Magnoliopsida > Poales > Poaceae > Miscanthus > Miscanthus lutarioriparius. The sequence continues at coordinate 46,431,539 of CAJGYO010000001.1, forward strand.
TAAATGTAATCCCTTTGAAAGTAAGTCCCCTAAATCGCATCATCTTTATTAATTAAACATATAGCTTTCACCGGATCACCAGATTGGATGACAAATCTTTTTCTCGTAAAGTGGTGTCTGAGGCAGGAACAGGGAAACAACTAGTTACTATGTTTGCAAGTTTATCAAGGTGGTCTCCCAAAGAACTCCTGCCTGTAAGTAATAATTCTTTCGATCTATTATTAAACTCATCATATGTGTGTATATGAATATAAATTATCCTAACAAGTACTATATATATACAGATTTACAATGACAGAGCTCAGAAAGGTAGGCTGCAATAAAATTGGTTTTGTTGATCCCCATATAGTATTCAAAGACCCAGTTACTCCAAAGACTAATTGGAAGTCTGAGTCAGAGAGTAACCTCATGAACTTCTTAGTGAACCAACGCCACAAGAAGGATATACTCTTTCCCTACAACTTCAAGTGAGTGTTAATAATGTCGATCATCCTTAATAGCTCATATGTTGATTCAAGTTAATTAATGAGTGTTATGCGTACACTATATATTCATTTAATTATTATTATTGATTGTGTTACTATGTCTTTATATATATATGTACATATATTAATTTATTTTCCTTTAATTCAAACCTGTAGGCTCGATGGTTGGAGGAAAAGGTCATACGGCAAGACCAAATCAAAGCAATTTAAGAGTCTATAGCCGGATTTTTTAATGAGCAGGTCATCGATTCCAAGGGTGAGTTCTACTTCGACCCAACACTGCCATGGAAGCAAGCTAGAGGATGAGAGGAAACTTGTTATATATCACAACAACTGTAATGCAATCTTTTGTACTATATGCACATAAAATAATATAATGTAAAATACACATATGTATGCATGCATGTAAATATATATATGATGCATGCATGCATGCATATTTCTATGCTTGAATTGTGTGATTTAATACGTTCATTGTGCTTGAACCGAAACATACTATACGCGTGTATAAATGTATAATTAGCAGCGTACAATACGATTTCGAAAACCTATTTTGAAAAGAAAACAAAAAAATGAAAAGAAAAGAAAAAAGAAAAAAAACCTTTAGTCCCGGTTCGTATTACCAACCGGGACTAAAGGTGTCGGCTATCGTGGCATGTCAGGAGGCACCTTTAGTCCCGGTTGGTGTTACCCACCGGGACTAAAGGTCCTCCTTTAGTCCCGGTTCCTGACCCGGGACTAAAGGACCCCCCTTTAGTCCCGGATGCTTGCTCCCGGGTGAGGAACCGGGATTAGAGGGGGTTCCCCACCGGAAGTAAAGCTCTGTTCTCTACCAGTGCTGACTTTGAATGTGTCCCCATTCCCTCATTGTATCATCCCTAGCTGATGAACTGTATATAGTCTCCAGTGTAGCCTCCATAGGTTAAAACATCCTATGGCCAATTGGGGGGGCGGGTGCTGCTTCTCCTTCAAGCCATCATGGCTGAAAGATTTGGACTTAGTTATATATTTGGAATGACCTTTCATGATGACCTTCTAGTAATTGCAATCTTGTGCAGTTAATCCATATATAAAATCTTAGATATCATAGCGATATAGTTGAAAATTACTTAGGACAAATTTGGATGGACTATTATATTTTATTTACACCCGGAGGAAGCACTAATTTGCGGAATTGCAGGATACCTCTTTGCAAGACCACATTTTTTGAGTGGTCATCTGATCATACCATAGAGATATCTTCCTAATTATATTTCTTAATATAATATGATAAAAGCCCCATGTCAGCTAGCCCTTTCTCGGTCCACAAACATTCAATCCGCACAAGTACGAGCACCTAAACTTGTTTACTTTTTTCTTTGAATTTTTCATATGAACATAAAATACCCACATCATAGAACAGAATTTAGATTGAAAGGTCAATGGGTCTCCAACATATGTGCCCCCCACCACCACCACCACCACACACACACACACACACCCCAGTTGCCACCGCTGCACACACCATATATCTAATATAATGCACACAAAGTGTCATGTGAGCCAAGGTAGACTTGTAAGTCAACAAAAGCCATGACTGGTACCTTTTCTAATATTCTAGGAAGGACGCAAAAGGCTAGAGTGGTCATGGGAGAGGGGGTATAGATTTGTGATAGTTGACCATCAGGGATAGCATATGAAGTAGCGCTATGCCACAAACGGGTGCCATACATCTGTCCTAGAAAATTTTTAAATGTACGATGTTTTGATGAAAAGCATGTACATAATGTCACTCTGACATAAGAAGTACGGATATTTTATCTATATTACTGATCAAATATTTTATTTGAACATGGAGTCGACCACCAATAAATTAAAATAGTGGTTTTGAGATTTGGATAGTGATAATGTGCAAGCTAGCTTTAATCTTTTGAAACCAAGATAAGACATTGGTTTGTTTGAACAGTACAATAATGCTCTAATATCAGTTGTATATTTAAAAGGCGTGCTTCCTATTTGTTTAGATAAACAAATTCATATTCGGCGCTTTAGTTGTTTTTATTGTGTCATATGCTTGCTATTATTTGGCTCTTCTCTCTTGTTTCAGTTCATTACTTGACGACTTTTCTTTACTACCTCTCCAGGTCTGCTTTTTTGGGATCAGTTTGTTACAGAGCAGGTGTACCTTATTGGAACATTTTGTCAGGCCGTGTGGAGGATGGAGAAAGCCCAGTCCCATGGAAGGATGTCATTGAGTTTCCTGGCCCGTCAGCGCCGTTGTTACTTGAAGCTGGCACTCAGCAGGGTGAAGAACGACTTCTAGAAGATCCAGCAAAGCCAACTGATGATACAGATTTCTTGGAAGGTACTTTTATCAAGATAAATTCAGATAAACAAAAAGCTACAACAAACAAGAAGAACAGCAAGAAAAAGGGCTGTTGATCCCTGGCTGCCCTGCATAGGTAAGCAACTATAGCAACTAGCTTACCAGCACACACACTCACTCACTATGGCTAGAGGTAGAAGAAGAAATTGAGAACAGCACACACACTCAGCACAAGCACCAGCGTTGGCCGAAGCCCTGCCCTTTGGTTTGTGGCAACTGAACTAAGTATTTCATTGCCCTTTGGATAGAATATATACACCTCTAGTTGTACCTCTACCAGGTACATAGTTGTTGGTCAACTACCTACTCCTGAGTACAAGAGTACACCAACTACCTACTCCTAAGCTACAGGGTACACCAACTATCTACTCCTAAGATACAGAGTATACCAAGTACTCCTAACAGTACAAAGCTTACCTCAGCCCACTATCAAGACATGGATGATGTAATAGCTACCAACTAATGTACTAGAGGTGGCCTATTGCAATACTGCTACAGCTACAGGAACTGGTCGGTAGAGCCGATCAGTCCCCAACTCCCAACAGGGAGTGGTCAGCCGAGCCGACCAGTCTCCAACCAAGGAGAGAATGGGGAGCAGCAGATTATGTCTAACAATTCTTTCCCTAATCCTGCTGCTAGCCCGATGCCTTGACCTCATCCATGACAATCATCTTCGTCAGCTCCATGAACCGCAGGCGTCCAAGTGACTTGGTGAGGATGTCAGCGAGCTGTCTGCCGGTCTCGACAAACTCGATGACGATCTGCCCTCCATCGATGCAGTCCCGGAGGAAGTGGAACTTGATGTCGATGTGCTTGCTCCGGTCGTGGAGGACAGGGTTCTTGGCGAGGGCGATGGCGGGCTGGTTGTCCACCATCAAAGCTGGCAGGTGAGCTTCCTCGCCGGTCAGCTCGTCCAGTAGCCGGCACAGTCAGACAGCCTGGCACGCCGCCGTGGCCGCTGCAACATACTCCGCCTCACATGTCGATAGCGCCATGATCTTTTGCTTCAGCGACTGCCAAGCAATGGGGGCCGCTCCAAAGAAGACAAGCATGCCGGAGGTGCTCCATCGCCCATCAATGTCGCCCGTCATGTCCACATCGTTGAAAACAGTGAGCTCCGGCTCACCTTCCTTTGCCTTTGGGGGTGCCTCAATGAACACCGTGAGCCACAACCCTCCCTTGCTGCCACTCTTGGGGAAGATGATCGCTTGATCGAGCGTCCCCTTGATGTAGCGCAACAACCTTTTTACTACCAACCAGTGATCTTCGCGTGGGTCCTCCATGAAACGGCTAACGTACCCAACCGCGAACGCAATGTCCGGTTGGGTATGAGTGAGGTAGCGCAGCCCGCCGACGATACTCCGGTAGCCCGTCGCGTCCACCTTTGCAGCAGTGCTGTGCTTACTCAGCTTCAGCCGCTCCTCCATTGGAGTCACACACGGCTTGCACTTCGCCATGCCACCGCGCTGCAGCAGCTTCTCCGCGTAGGCACACTGACCCAGGGAGATGCTCTGCATCCTCTGCCTCACCTCGATGCTGAGGTAGTAGGAGAGCGCCCCGAGATCGGTCATCTTGAAACGAGCCGCCATCTCACACTTGAAACCGTTGATGTCCTCTGCTCGTGCTCCGATGATGATTAAGTCATCCACGTACACACCGACGACGAGCTCCTCCTTCCCCCGTCATCGCGTGTAGAGCGTGTGCTCTGTAGCCCAGCGAGTGAACCCAAGCTCGCCCAAGGTGGCGTCGAGCTTGGCGTTCCACGCCCGAGGGGCCTACCGCAGACCATAGAGCGCCTTACGTAACTTGAGCACCATGTGCTCAGCGCCCTTGACGGCAAAGCCCAGAGCTTGCTTGACGAAGACCGTCTCCACGAGCTCGCCATTGAGGAATGCAGACTTGACGTACACGCCAATCCTTCGCTACTGCCATGGCCAACAGCAAGCGAACGGACTCCATTTGCGTCATTGGAGCAAAGACTTCCTCGAAGTCAATGCCCTCACGCTGCACGAAGCCACGGGCGACGAGCCGAGCCTTGTACATGACAATGGCGTCGCGCTCGTCCCGCTTCACCTTGTAGACCCACTTGAAGCCGATCGGCCTGCAGCCCAGCGGTGGATCTACCAGCTCCCATGTGCCATTGTCCTCGATGGCCTTCATCTCTTCCAACATCGCCCGTCACCAATTGGCATCGCGTTCAACCACTACGAACGTCGGTGGCTTCTTGGCACTAACAAGGAGCAGCTCTGGATCATCGAGCAGCCGACTCGCCAGGCCTGTGGCCCCTGCATTGCCGACGATGTTGTCCAACCTGCAGAATCGGACCTCCTCCCCATTGTGGAAGGCATCCATGAACTCGCTGATGTCGCTCGAAAGGGAGGTGGACTCGATCGGTGGTCCCCGGCTTCCCTGTTCTGCCAGAGTGGTCGGCATCAGTGTTGGACAGCTCAGCACCACTGCTGGAGTGGTCGGCATCGCTGCTGGACCGCTCGGCACCATTGCCAGAGTGGTTGGATCCACTGCTGGAGCGGTCGGCGCCACTCCTGGAGAGGTCGGCTCTACTGCTGGAGCGCTCTACACTACTGTTGAAGTGCTCGGCACCCCTCTACAGTGCTCGGCACCCCTCCCGAAGTGCTCGGCACTGCCCCAGGAGTGCTTGGCTCTGTTGCTGGAGTGGTCAGCACCTCCTCTCTAGCGTCTCCACCACCGTGGATGACCATGCGCTCGACAACGAAGGTGCTGGTGAAGCCGCCCGCTTCCCCCGTGCTCGGACTGTCCCTGTCCCAGTCCGCCTTCTCATAGAACTTCACCGTGCCGGTCACATCATCGTCGAGCTCGGAGAAGATTGCCTTGGAGCCCATCATATGGTTGCTGGCACTAGAGTCCATGTACCACCGCTGCTCCTGCTCGCCGCCCACACATCCGAGGTGGACTTGGGCGCGTGGTTCGTCGAGGTTGATAGCCTTCAGAGCCTTCCCAGGTCCTTCCACCGCCATCCCCTCTCCCTTCTCCTTGGCCTCAACATCGTGCAGTGCACAGAACATCGCCATCAGGAGAGTGGCCTCATCATCATCATTAGCCTGTATCAGATGAGCCTCAGTCTTCTTCTCCTGCTTGTGATTTGGGCACTCCTTTGCCCAATGGCCCGTCTTTCCGCAGCGTCGGCAGGCGTTGGGGTCGATCTTCTTCTTCTTCTCTGAAAAAGCCTTATCGCGGCGCTTGCCATCGCCACCGCGGCTGGAGGAGGCATCCCTGGACTTCTTCTCCTTCATTCGGGCAACCCACTCCTCTTCTGTCAGCAGCAGCTTGCCGCTATCCGTCGTTGCTGTGGCCTGCTCCATGCGCTCGTCCACCACCCACAGACGACTTGTCACATCCTCAATGGTGAGGGTGGACAAGTCCAGCATCGTCTCTATAGAGAAAGCAATCTGGATGTACTTCGCCGGCACGGAGTGGAGGTACTCGGAGACCGCCTCTTCTTCATCGATGGTGATGCTGTGGCTCCTCAGCTTGCTGATGAGCGTCTGCAGGCAGAGGGAGAAGTCCTCCACCGATTCACCATCTTTGAACTTGAGGTTGTCGTACTCCTGCTTCAGCAGCTGGGCCGTCGCCTTCTTTGCACGGTCGGAACCAACACGCATCGCCGTAATGGCCTCCCACTCCTCCTTAGCAGAGCTCTTCATCCCCAATGGCTCCCTATACTCTACTGGCATAGCTGCGAGGATGGCTTTCAACGCTGATATGTCGTCTTCTACGTTGTCGGTGCCCTTCTCAATGGCATTCCAAAGTCGTTGGGCTCTGAGCTTGACCTTCAAGGTCACCGGCCATTCGCCATAGTTGGTGCGAGTCAGCGTCGGCCAACTGGTGCCGCTGACCTCTCGCACCGTGCGCACAACGACCTCCTGTCGTGGCTGGGCAGCCACAGCAGCGCCGCTGTTGTCGCCAATCTCCAAACCGTCCGTCATCGCCAGCGGTTAGTCCGGCGACAGCGTTTGTACAGCTCTGATACTACTTGTTGATCCCTGGCTGCCCTGCACAGGTAAGCAACTAGCTTACCAGCATACACACTCACTCACTATGGCTATAGGTAGAAAAAGAGATTGAGAACAGCGCACACACACTTAGCATAAGCACCAGCGTTGGCCGAAGCCCTGTCCTTTGGTTTGTGGCAACTGAACTAAGTATTCCATTGCCCTTTGGATGGAATATATACACCTCTAGCTGTACCTCTACCAGCCACATAGTTGTTAGCCAACTACCTACTCATGAGTACAAGAGTACACCGACTACCTACTCCTAAGGTACAGGGTACACCAACTACATACTCCTACCTAGTCCTAAGGTAAAGAGTATACCAACTACTCCTAGCAGTACAAAGCTTATCTCAGCCCACTACCAAAACATGAGTGATGTAATAGCTACCAACTAATGTACTAGAGGTGGCCTATTGCAATACTGCTACAGCTACAGAAACTGGTCAGAGCCGATCTATCCCCAACTCCCAACAGAGAGTGATCGGCCGAGCCGACCAGTCTCCAACCAAGGAGAGAAAGGGGAGCAGCAGATTATGTCTAACAAGGGCAAGGGCAAGAAGGGTAGAAAGCAGTCACATGCTCCATCACCCACCAAACCTTCTTCCACAAGCGCTGATGCGGCCGGTGGTGAAGCCCTGGTGTCCTCGTCCAGCCATCTTGCCGTTGGCATACCACTGTGGGAGTTCAACACATCCTCCAGCTCTCTGGTGACAGAACTACTTATTACCCCTGCTGTCAACGGTACATGTAATTCTGCTAATGTGAAGGAACTATCTTCTAGCAGAAATGACGACTTCAAGAGTTTTGACAGCACTACTTCACATTCCACTTCTGCTAGTTCATCTGTCAATGACTATTACACCGGTGGTAACGCATGGAATAGCACCATGGGTGATTATGCTGGCAGCTTGTCAGACGCGAGAAGTGAGCGGTCATTGTCTGCATCAGAATGCATAACTTCACGAGGTTTTATTAATAAGATGAGTGGTGAAGGAAGCAAACCAAATGATCATCGTCAAAGCCTCAGTTTAGCAATCGGTCCTAGTGGTATCCAAGAAGGCTCGCCTTGCAGAGATTATGCTAGTAATGGTGGTGTTTTTCAGAAAATAATCTCCAGGAAAGAAGCACAGAAAATAAAAAAGATGCAACATTTGGAAAGTCCGACCATGGCTGCTTCAGGACCTATTATAATGCGTGCAGTTGTGCCAACAGCTCCAGGCCGTGAGGTTATGACAATAGGACATTACATAAAAGATGATTGCGTCTATGGCAGAAAACCAAACCGCAAAATAAAGGGTAAAAACCAGAAGGGGCCCAGTTTGAGTAACGTGTCAAAGACTGGTTACACTGATGGAGAGAATGTTCCTGGTAGCAGCAGAATGCTTCTTATAACAATGCACACAGGAAAACCTGGGAGTAGTAGTCAGATGGCACTGAGTTCAACTTCTCGTCATCATGTCACCCTAGAGGATATCGAGGAAACTAGCTCTCCAGGATGTCTTCCCATGGAAGGAAAGCTGAAAGCTCCTGTTGGCGGTGACACCGAACGCACGGATTCTACAGCACCATCTTCTGATAAAACTTCGTCACTAGGTAATCTGGCTAATTCTTCATGCGTTGATAGGGAAGAACAGGAAAAAAGTATGGCTCCAGTTGCAGTTGATGGTGACACCGAAGGCACAGATTCTACAGCAACATCTTCTGATAAAACTTCGTCACAGCTGGGTCATCTGGCTAATTCTTCATGTGTTGATAGGGAAGAACAGAAAAAAGATATGGCTCCAGTTGGTGGTGACACCAAAGACACAGATTATACAGCACCATCGTCTTCTGATGATGATCATCTGGCTAATTCTTCATGTGTTGATAGGGAAGAACAGAAGAAAGCTATGGCTCCAGTTGGTGGTGACACTGACACCATACACAGATTCCTCCATAGCACCACCATCTTCTGATAAAACTTCGTCGTCACTGGGTCATCTGTCTAGATCTTCTTGTGTTAAAAGGGGAAAACAGAAGAAAGAAGAGAATGAACAAACATTTAGTACTCATGCATCATCTGAGTTGGATAAGATTATTAAGGCCGCTAACGATGCATATAAAATTCAAGCTGCATCTGATGCGTACATGATCTATGGCGTCCATGCTGATATTGAAACCTTTTTACATTCGGCCACCCCAGTCATTGAGCACATATCTTGCACAACAAATAACATCAGCTTGCAAGACCAGTGTTTGTGGAGCGTGTGGAGATGGTACGAAGAACCCGAGTGCTGTGGGATCGAGGTAGAGATGCAGGGAAGCATCAACTCTAGTTGGGCAAACTCATCTACATATTTTGTACCTTCACTATCTGCGGTTCAGTTGTTTGGACAGTCAGGCAATAAGTTTAGCACACCAGAGGAACCTTGCTTACTTTCACAAAATCATGGTGGACTCTTGTTTGAGTACTTCGAATCGGAAATGCCTTTTTTACGGCCTCCACTTTTTACCAAGTATGTTAAGCCTGTATTATTATTTATTTCGGTTTTTCTCATACTTTTTTTTATAAATTATTCTATACATAGACGCTGGTTTCAGGGCACTGTTTCTGAGTCTTTTCCATCCTACTTGAACTTGTTGTCATGCAATATAGGATCAAACAGCTTCTGAATGGTGTGAACCTGTCTGGTAATCCAATATTTGGTGACCCTAAGCAACTTAAAAGTGTTAAGCTATGTGATCTTCATCCTGCTTCATGGTACCTCGACCCTGATATTGGCTAGAGTTTTCCAATTTATAACAAGACCATTTTCTGTCCAAGTTCTAACCAGATGCTCTATTTTTAGGTTCTGTGTTTCCTGGTACCCTATTTGCACTCCCTAGGCAAATTGGTTCCACAAACTTGCCCTACATATATGGCTGACTGGCTTCATCGTATAATTTGTCCAGTTGTCGGACTGCTTGGCTACAGAGACCAGGTAGTAGATCAATTGGCGCTTTTTAGTACTACTCCGTCCATTCCATATTGTAAGTTGTTATGGCTTTTCTATGTACATAGCTTTTGCTATGTAACTGGACAGAATGTATATCTACGTGCGTAGCAAAAACTATGTGCGTAGAAAAGCCAAAATGACTTACAAATTGAAACGGATGGAGAAGTAGATAGAAATATGTGTGTTCCTTACAAATATTAATTTTTGTAGAAGTTGTTTTGATTTTAGACTTATAGTCGGGTTCTATATCAAAAATTCTTACAGGTAGAGAAGTGGTATCAACTGGGAGAACAACCAAGGTCCAAGCCAACACCAAACGGTTCCTGGAGAACCCACCCTGCTGAACTCCTTAATAAGAAGATGAGGGCACTGAGGCACTGAGGCACTGCGCATCAATCATGTCGAAGGCAGTGGTGCCCAGGGCATCTGGAGAAGCCATGAACTATCATCCAGATTACGAGTTCTTCTGGTCACGGCCCCAGAAGTAAGCATGCGCATTCTGCATATATGCGGCGTTTGAATGAACTCTGACGACCCATTCAGTACCTGCAGTATCTCCATAATAATCTCCACTTGCATGATAGACTTAAGTTTCGCATCGGGGCTGACGCGAAGCTGCTTCAAACAAGTTGACGAGTTTTTTTTATGTAAAGATCGAACAAGCTGATGAGTTTGAGTTGTTTCTGGTACTAGTGCAGTACCCAGACGACATGGGTTTAAGTTGGATGTTTTATATATGTTCATATGTCACTGTTACTTCCGGAAACCTCAGGTGCATTCGATATGGCTTTGATATGTGTTCGCTTGTTTGGCACTTCCAGGTTTCAACATGTAGTCAGTTTTAGTTTTGTCTAAAGTCAACGTTGTTGAACTTTAATTAGTTTTAGGAAGAAGCAGCTACAGCCTACACCTATATAACATAAAATTAATTAGTTAAATTAAATGTGCCACAAAATATGTCTTGATATTGTACATGTTAATATACTTTCTACAAACTTAATCAAAGTTAGCATCGAGGGCATATACAACGAGTCGTCATGGTCTATCTTCATCTTCGTTTTCTTTTTTGCAAAAAAAGCACCTCGGCTTGTCTTGGAGACGGCCGCCCCGTCGCCTGGCGAGGCGAAGGCGCCCATGCTCCGAGGACCAAGTGCCACGAGGAGCAGGGTGGTACGGCTCGTCCTCGTCTCGACGGCGCGCACGGATCCCGCGTGGGTGCTCACGTATTCTAGTTTGGGCGCGCACGAGATGATATGCTACACGCAAAAATCCATCCGTGGCTCGGCAGTAGCAGCTTCTCCCCAAATCCAACTTCTGCGCCAGTCGGTGGCTTCTTCAACGGCTGTGTCGAGATGTCTGCGACGGCTAGGAAGAACAAGGACTTGGCATCAGATAGAAAGGACAAGGGCATGTGACCACCGGCGGCTGGGGCGGCGGTGGTGGCCCAAGCCAACGATCGCGGCAGTGGCCCGCTCCCTTGGTCGTCGTAGCAGCTTGGTGTTGGGAGCGGATGCGGCAGGCCGCACCCTTGGTCACAGAAGCGAATCGGTGGTGGTGGCGGCCCGTCCCATTGTTCGTGGCGTGGACGCAACGACAGCATACATCACCCAGACCTAACCCTAGCATGGGACATGCTGGAGGACGTGGCCAAGGATGCAGACGACCTCAAGCTGATGCTGCCGCACAGAGGAGGATCCCTGCACTGGGGCGGTGCCACGTTCTCCCGCACTGGCATGCTCTCTAACCGGGCCGTCTCAGCCTTGGGCGCAGCAGCCAAGATATCCCAACACGTGTGAATGGCATGTCTCTCTCTCCTGAATCCTAATTCAGGCACGTGCAGCCTCGACAATAGCCCTGTTACCTTTTTTTTGGGAAAACAGGATGGTTTGCCCCCTACTTATTGAAAACAAACAGATGTGTTGAAAGTACAAAGGTTCACGAAACAAAAAAGGAAAAAAGAAAATCATAAGAATTAAACAAAAGCTTCTAGCCATAAACAAAGTTGGGGACGGTTCTGTTCATTTTCACGGAGTATAACTCTTGCAAATTCCTATCTGAAAACTGTTATGCACCTTTGTAAAAGACACTGGTTGTTGCTTAAAGATCAAATCTTGCGGACTGTCTAGATTGCCCAAGTCATGCAAATCAGAACTTCCATGAAGAAGGGAACTGCTAGCTGATTCATGAAGCTGACCAATATATCAAAGGGGTCAATCACGCCACCAATCTGAAGATGAAGTGCGTCCCAACCCCTGGTGGCAAACAGACAGGACTAAAAGAGATGAAGAAGGCTTTCTTCAACTCCAAAACTGCAGAGCATGCAGTTATAGTCATCAATCCCTTGTGTTCAGTCTATCCTTAAGGAGCAGCCAGAAAAAAAAAATACTTTCCTTTTCTTCTGGCAAGTTTTTTTCCAAAGCCATCGAAAGACTATAGATGTACCTGTCTTTACCCAATAAGTTGTTTGTAAGACTTGCTAGAGGAAACGATGGGAGAGAGCCCCAAATGTAGGTCCAAACATCTGAATCTGGTGTCTCCTGAAGATCCAGAACAATGGAGCTGAATTCTTGAAACTGAGCAAAAGCCTCAACCGAGAGGGCAGGTGAAAGACAGTGTGAACGTGAGGGGTCAGCCGAGCACTTTGGAACTGATATATTGGGGTCATTAACAAAATAGAAAAGCTCTAGAAAGGCATGCCAAAGAATTTGACCCTGCCATAGATCATGCCACAAAAAACAGGTGGCTCCACTGTACAAGTTAAAAGAAGAAATACTCTTGAACGTCGATAGTAACTTTAGGATGTCTCTCCACCAGAAGGAGCCTCTCCTAGTGTAGGCAATCTGCCATTGGAATACAACTTCTCCCAAAGTAAGTGTACCCAGGGTATGTCAAGCTTGTTGTAAAATTTATGAAGATTTTTTAGCAGAAGACTATCATTTTGGACCAAAAGATTAAGAACTCCAAATCCACCTTCATTCTTATTGGGCAAACACACCATTTGCCACACTGCCTTCGCTGGCTTTTTACTATTGATGTCAAAGCCACACTAGAGGCAATGCTTTTGAAACTTGTCAATTTGCTTAATAATCGTTTTAGGCAACTAGAAGGTGCACATGGTGAAGGTTGGCAGAGTAGTAAAGACTACACTTGTTAACTCCAAACGGCCAGATTGACTCAAGAAGGTAGAGGTGCTCATCAAACATTGCTCACAATGTGAGACTAATGGCCAAAAATCTACCACACAGGGTTTTGTCAAGCTCAGAGGAAGAGCCAAATATGTAAAAGGTAATGAACCTGTTGAGCAGCCAAAGGTGTTGGCAAGCAAATCAAGCTTCTCATCCGACACATTAATGGGGACCATCATAGATTTAGCATAGTTGACTTTCAAACCTATAGACTCAGCAAGGAGTTCAGAAGTGCCTTTAGAAAGAAGAGTTGCCTTGCACATCCTTGCATAAAAATAAGAGTGACATCTGCATATTGAAGAATTGGAAAATCCTGGCAATAACTCAAAGCAATTGGCAAGTTGAGGAGACCCTGACTCTTTGCAGAAATGAGAAGGGATTATAAAAGATCAGCTACCAGCACAAAAACAAGAGGTGACAAGGGGTCACCTTGTCGGACACCATGCCTACGGTGAAAGACCTTGGCAGGTACCCCATTGACAAGAACTAAAGAAGTCCTAGAGCCAAAAAATCAACCTCATCTAGTCAAGCCATTTTGGAGGGAACCCTTTGTGTTGCATTACCTGAAGCATTAGCTCACGTTCCACCTTATCAAAGGTCTTCTCAAAATCAAGTTTTAGAATAATGAGCTATTTTTTTAGTCTAGTGACACATATGAAGATACTCTAGGGACCAAACTAGACAATCTTGAATATACCTTGACTTAATAAATCTATACTTATCAACAAAGCATCATTGTTTGCAGTCTAGTGGCCAACATCTTTGTGATAATTTTGACAGAAGCAGGGAAATAGGCCAAAAGTTTAAAACCTTGATTAGCATGGTCATTCTTGGGAAGAAGGGTGATGTGTGAACCATTAATGGTCCTCAAACAAACGGTTACCTCAAAAAAACCTGACAAAGAGCATAGAAATCTGAACAAATAATTGGCCACACTTTTTAATGAAATCAGTATTGAAGTCATCTAGACCTAGAGCCTTATCTATGGGGAAGGCTCAAACAGTTGCATCTATTTCTTCCTTGGTAAAAGGTGTCACCAAAGAGTAGTCTAGCTCACCTAATGAAGTGAGATAATTTTCAAGAGTAAATCTGATGCCTTAGAAAGAAGGAACATCCAACCTTTCTTTGAAAGCAGCCATACCAACTCAGCCTTGGGTTGATGATCAGAAATAGTAACACCATCATCATCCTCTAGAGTTCTAATGAGATTGCGCTGATACGTACCTGATAATTGCATTGGCATGGAAGAACTTAGTCCTAGCATCACCCAATTATTTAACACACTTGATGGAGCCCCTTTGTTTCCAGTAGATATATAAGCTGTTGGTTGAGCAGGGTCACTGTTGACGGCCTCTACCGCAAGAATAAATCGTCAACTTCACCTGCATTTATCCTTGAAATCAAACATCAAACATAGGTGTAGAGGTTTAAACTAACAAATTCCACGAGTCTTAATGAATATTTGCATGCAGGTTGATATATCTAGAAAAAGATCAAAAGGTCCCATCATTGTACACATCAAGCGTAAGAACCGACGCCAACAAATGTGCAAACACGTAAAACCCCACTCAAGACGGAGTATAGACCCACAAGCCAGAAGGGGAGGCCCACCTGCCATGAGAGGGGGTCGGCCGACCCCCTGTGCAGGTCGGCCGACCTAACTAGGTGGCCCCACGATCTCCGCCGCCTCGTGCACATTTCTAAGATCTACACCCTTGATTCTATGCGGTTTAAGGTCGGTTTATCCAACAGTGGCCAAGGGAGTTGACGCGGATCAATGATGTGGCGCTGGCTTGCTCCCTACTCCATCTCCCCCTATAAAAGGATCCCCTGACCCCCCTCTAGGAGGCCATCCTCAGTGATCCTAATGCTCATTCATCTAGGCAGAGAAGAGAAGAACTCCCACAAACCACTAGAGACTAATAAGCATAGTTAACTTAGATTGAGTAGAGTCGGGCTACTGCTTGGATTTCGGACTCAGTCACCGGAGGCTTGGTATAGCCCTTGTATCCATCACATTTATCTTATTCAATGACTTTGATCTTCATTTATATTATGTTCTTAGTTATCATGATTATAGTATGCTTTGATTATATGCTTGTTATAGTAAGAGTTAGCATTATGTTTATACATAGGATCACAGAAAGCTTGGCTCAGTGTTCGAACGGGTTGAATAGCCAAATAGTATGTAAGCGTGGTGCTTATATATTGTTTTGCCTGTGGATGCACCTTGCATGCCGGAACGTGTGGTAGGCCGCATGAGTGACAGCTACGTTGGTCCTTTGTAGTCCATCTCCCGTGTGTAGGACTAGTAGGACCCATGTCACGAGGGAGAAAGTATATTTTGATATGCTCCTCTTGATAGATGTCCCTTATGCGTAGATATGAAGTTAATCTTTCGCTATTGATAAGTATATAAAGATGATAACATACTATGACTTGTAATTAAGAATTACTTAGGAATCTATCTCACTTGTATTTAACTTAGACTAACTATTGCTATATTATGGGAGTTTCTCTCTGAATGTTAAAGTTATCAATTATTAAACTTACCATATACATCTATCTTTAGGTTTACCCCTGTTTAGAGTAAGTGACTAGTTACTTGGTAGCATCATAAGTATAAGTTATCAATCTCTTTAATATCACCATCTATCCTAGTGATAAAAATATAAATAACGATACCTAGAATACTCCCAGTCAAATGCTACAATGATAATCTGTGCGCTTGCAGAATCCTTAATATTTTATTTGCACTCACGAACACCAGCAGTCACCAACTTAGGCTCAAGAACTATTGGAGCAAGAACTTAGGCTCAAGAAAAGGTAACATTTCTTATTCTCTATGGGTACCTTTTACTATAGACTAGTCTTACAGTGTTTCCACTAGCTGATGGGTATTATTTTAATCACTCTGGACTGCTTTGCAACCACATTGTGTCAACAAGAGCAATCCATAGGACTAAACTATTATCTAGTAGATAGTTGAAACATTGTGAAACCTATCAACAGAGTGGTCCATAGCAAAATCTACCCATAAGCTTATGTACTACCCATAAGCAATAAAAAATATTATTGTTTCCACTCCCTCTCTCTTGTTTGCCAGAACGGTGGAAGAGGAATTTTTTTATTTCTAGTGGAACCTTTCCTATAGACTACTTGTTGACTGAACATTATGAGAAAATAATAGTAGCTATGGACTAGTCATGTGGGTCTCGTGTATATGGACTACTTGGTTCATATACATTATGGTTGCCCTGAGTGGAGCCAAGTCATGTGGATGCGTGCCGCCCACGGGCAGCCCCACGGCCCAGCCACACCCATGGACAAATGGACAAATTGTGCCACCGCGTGCCCCAACCAGACTCTATGAAGGGAGAAGTCGGGGGGAGAGGATGAAATGGATAGGGACTCAGGGAGAGGAAGAGGGAGAGAGTGTGAGAGAGAGAGAAAGGACATTAAAATTTAATGCCAGCCCACCTAAAGAAACTATTGATCCGAGAATGTAGTTTGTTGCAATAATTTTGTACTGACTTGGCACCTATAGAAACTATCTCATGGTATTGGTATTAGGATAACCAATGTCCTAATCAACTAGCTAACACCTAGAAAAAAGTAGTGTTATATTCCACTTGTTTCCTTTGCGGAAGAAACCAAACTGAGTGGCAAGACCATCGAATATATATCAATCTCTAATAATAAAAAGGCAAAATTTCTCTCCACCTATTTTTTATCCGGCCATCCCTTAACTAACTTTGTGAGTGTGGGAAACCGCCTATAGCCATTCTCTTTATATAACTAGGAATCCTAATCTAATTAAATCTCTTCAATTTCGGGTGAATAAAAGTCTTAATCCAAATAGAAAAAATATAATAATATGGACAACTAAGAATCTTAATCCAATTAGATCTCTCCAACTCCGAGTAACCAGAATAGGAATCTTAATCCAAATGCAAAAATATAAGAATAGAAATCTAATAAAGAGGAAAGAAGGTGTCGGTGCAGAAAGTGACCAACAAGTAAATATTTATAGTTTTGCCATACGTTGTGATCCGAGGTGGCCTAGCACTCAATGACACAGGGTTTATACTGGTTTAGGCAATGTGCCCTACGTCCAGTTTGAGTCAGTCGGTGACTTTATTCCTGAGCCCAGGTGCTCGAAGTTTGCAATGGGGTTACAAACGAGAAGGAGAAAGATGGGGATACAAGAGGTCCGGCCGGGCTCCGATCGGAAGGGCCGAGAGCGACAGGAGCTCTGTTATGAGCTAAGTGTCCAAGCGTGTGCTTGTGGTTCGAACCTGGTGGTTCTGTGGTTGTGTGCTGGTGAACTTGGTTGATCTAATGAATCTGGAATCACTTTGATCAACCTGGATCAACTTGGTCTCCTGGGAGAGAGCGCATCCCCTTTTATAGATGAAGGGGATGGTCTTACAACTGAGAGGGAAAGAGTACGTATGCTTCTAAGTCTTGTTGCCCACACCGGCAGGTACAGGATGATGGTAGGCGAACACAATATTGTTGGTTGTCGGATGTACGTGGGAGGCTGCGTTGTTTTGTGCGGGTATGGCAGATGTCGGTACCTGCTATACTATTTATACCCACAGGCATGTGAGGAGTTTCGCCATGTTCACTCGGTACGGTAAATGACGGCGCCCACAACACTGTCGATACCCAGAGGCATGTGGGGGGCCTTACCGTATGCGAGTTAATGGCGGCCACAATACTGTAGAGGAAAATGTCGGTGCCTACAACACTGTTTGTGTCAGGGAGGTTGCAGAATACTATTTCTGCAGGTGTATAGGGCACAGTCCCTAGTATTGTGGTTTGACTTGTGCGCCCTGCCTTGCTTTCTCCGTTCGTTCCCTGGTCCTTTCCGAGTAGGCATCCCCGGTCGGTTGGTCCCAGTCGGCTCTAGTTGCGCCAGTTGGAGAAGAACAGTGAGCAGGGTTTTTGCGTACCCTAGTCAGAGATGTGGGGTCGGAGTCGGAGGTGGTGCTTTGGCCAGGCCTTCCGGTCGGAGAGACCGTCCGGAGGCGGGCTGGAGACCGAAGCGGGCGCTCCGGTCGGAGAGGTGGGCCGGAATCGGAAGGCGGGTGTTGTTCCTCCTCGGCCAGACCTTCTGCTCGGTGATTGGATTGCCCTTCTGGCCTATCGTTCAGATACTTGGGCCGGCCCATGAGTTGCGCATTTGTCTGCTTGGGCCGAGCCTTTGTTGGGAAGCCGATACCCGAGCGCACCCGCGGGTGTAGCCCCCGAGTCCCCGGGCGGTTCGGGTAGAACCGTTTGGGGGGTTTTTCGTGTTGCCAGCTGGGGTGGTTTTTATTTTGTCAGCGGGTGCGCGCGAGCGCACCCGCGGGTGTAGCCCCCGGGTGATTCGGGTAGAATTGTCTGGGGGTGTTTGTCAGCGGGCATGTGTGCGTGCTTTTTAGTTGAGACGGAATTGTCAACCAAGGCATCGTTGTGCAGCCATGGCGTTTAGTTTTTTAGGGATCGGGTAAGACGGAGCTCGCGGATCCTAGCAGCGATGCGCGCCGTGGGATCGGGCGAGGCAGTTAGTCAAGGGATCGGACGAGACGAAGCTCACGGGTCCTGGCATCGGTGCGCGCCGTGGGATCGGATGAGTCGGAGTCATGGATCCTGGCCTCGGTGCATTCTGTGTAGCTGAGGTAGTTAGTTTAGTTAGTTTAGGGATCGGTTGAGATGGAGCTCGCTGATCCTGGCGTCGGTGCACGCCGTGGGATTGGGCGAGTTGGAGTCATGGATCCTGATGGGGCCAGTTAGGGGTCGTAGACCCAAGCATTTTTTTGATGTGCAATCGAAGCGTAGCCGGATGGGGCGAGTTCGGGGTTGCAAACCCGGGTAGTTTGGTGTGCAGTCAAAGCGTAGTCGGATGGGACGAGTTCAGGGTCACAGACCCAGGCGTTTGGTGTCTTGAGCCCCCGAGCCCCGTTGGGCCTTAGTAGGGGTCATTTTGAGTTGTGTGTATTACCCCGTCCTCGGTTCCTCACAACCGGAGGGGCTGAGTTTTGTCGCTTGTCCTGATCGCTCAGGCTCTAGTGACGTGCTCGGTGAGTTCGCTAACGGGTATGATCGAGTGGAATCCGGGTCCGTTGTTTGTGATGGGGTCGGTATAGCCCTCTTGTGACATTCCACTGCTCCTTTACCTGCAACCTAGCAGATGCCTGGGTCATTCCGAAGATCGACCCGGGTGGCCTAATGGCCTCCCCTCGATGGAGATTCTGTGGGCTTAGCAGAGGCTTAGGATCGAACGAGAAGGTTGAGATGACCCTGTCTGCCAGACTAGGCGAGGGCCGCACAGGGCTCATCTGCATTTTTCTCACCTGGCTCTGTTTGACGTGGGGCGGCCTCGAGCCCTTTGTGGGTCGGCCTTCAAACCCCGATCGGTCATTGCTCACATCGAATGAGGCAACTGCCGCTTCGTGACGCAACATGGAGCATTGTGATGCATTTCGCTACATGAGCGATGCTTAGTTCCTGAGCCCCCGGGCAGTTCAGGGCCCGAATCGTCCGAGGGGCATGGGCGTATGGAATGAATGCACGTATGGATGTATGAAATGATTATAAAGAAAATAGCGGGGGTCAGTAGTGTTACCTTGATGACTCGAGTGACGAGGTTTGAAGAGCTCCAGTCGGAAATGTCCGACCGGGACCCGTGCTTGTTGTTCGTGATGGAGTCGGCATGGCTTACATGGGGCATCCCTTTCGTTCCCTACCTGTCTCTCAGTGTGTTTCCTAAGCCGTTTGATCGACTTAAGAAGCCCAACGGTCTCTCCTGGCGGAGATCTCGTTTTGGGTTTTTTCTAAGTCCTGTCTAGGGATGCAGAGAGCCGCCTATGTGCGGTGGCGCTTTGGTTCTTGTGCCCGGCGTGTGGTAGTGGTGGGCCATACCCAGGCCACATCCTGTCTGATCAGGAGCCATTTCATCGGGCAGGGCATGTCTCATCGGTCAGGGCATGTCTCATCTACATTAAATGGGAAAGAGAGAGGGTTTTGCGCTCTGCCGTTTCATCTTTCCCGATCGGCGTGCCCTCCCCTAACCGCTGTACCCTTTTCCTTAAGTAGGAGAAGGGAGAAGGTTTTCGCCCTGTTCTTTCGCCTATTCCTCATCTGTCGCCTCCTTTCCTTTTCCTTCTTGCTGAGAGTGTTCTTAAGAGCCGCGGTGGTTTCTACGACAGAAAAGGGAGAGAGCGAGGGAGAAGAGAAAAACTCACAAATCCTTTTGCGATCCTGGAGCGAAATGTCAGACTAGAGGTCGTCCACTGTGAGGGAGTCGGTGTTGAAGGCCTTCGCCATGAAGGGGTTTCTACCGCCGAAGGAGGTGGCTCACTGGAGGGCTCCCGGGAGGGAGGAGTTCCCGCAACCTCGGCCTGACAAGGTGGTTTCCTTTCTCACCTTCCATGAGCGTGGGTTAGGATACCCCGCGCACTGGTTCTAGCGTGGGCTCCTCAATGAGTGGGGTCTGGAGCTGTAGCACCTTAATCCGATGGGGGTGCTGCACATCGCCGGCTTCGTCACCGTCAGTGAGGCTTTCCTCGGGATGGAGCCACACGTGGACTTCTTCCGGTGGCTGTTCTCTAGGAGAGATTTGATGGTGGGGAATCCGATCGAGGTCGCACCGGTGGGGGGTTTTTCCCTGTAGAGGAAACCGAACGCGGGAGGCTCGTATCCAGCATACATCCCCTGCGACTCCAACCGGGCGTGGCACGGGGAGTGGTTTTATATCAGGAATTCGGCAGAGGCGCTGTTCTCGGCGTTCACCAGTGGGAAGCCGGAGAAGCATGATAGTTGGTCGTGGGGCTGTGCTCGTCGGGAGAAGCATAAGGTGGGGGTCATCGAGGAGGAGCTCCGGAAGCTCATGCGGCGTGGCCTTGATGGGGTGCGGGTGTTCCACACCCTCTACCACCGCTGGGTTGCACTGTTGGTGGAGAGGTCGCAGCCGATGTGGAAGTACAATGGCTCGACGGACCTGGACCGAGCATCGCCGAAGGAGCTACCGGACGATGAGGTCTGGAGTCGCCTTGGCCGGGTGCTGCAGCGGAAGCCCAAAGAGAAGGTCGATGGGAAGCCCGCACCTTTCAACTCCACGATCGTGTCCAGACTGGTATGCTCCCTTCTATTTAGCCCGTGCTTCTTCCTCTGCTGTCCTATTTTTTTTATTTCGAGCCACCCATTCCATAGGGGCTTGGAGTTTACAAGTCTCGGCTGCACCTTCCTAAGGGACCAGAGGGCGTGGCCGGGTAGGCCGCCCAGAAGGAGGAGGCGGATGCCAGGAAGAAGAAGAGAACCAAGGAGGTTCGACGAAAGCAAGAGAAGGAGCAGGAGATCGCCCGGCGCGTGAAGGCCGGGGAATGTAGGAGCGACGTCGAGTCAGAGCTCGCGTCAGAGGATCCCTCGGATGTGGATGACATGGTTTTCTCCAAGGAGGAGGAAAGTCGGGAGGTCGTTGTGACCTCGGCAGAGCGTCGTGACCCTACGGCGATGTCCGTTGGTCATGAGCAGGAGGCGGAGAGGAGCGCGGTGGTTCCTGTGCTGAGGAAGCACGCGGCGAGCGCGGACGCCGTCGGCGAACGGGAGGCGAAGCGGACGCGGTCACCGCGCCTCTCGGTGGCATCACCGGTCTTGTCCCCACCTGCCGCGGATGTAGCCGAGCAAGCCGGGCGGTCCAAGGAGCGGACTGGCACCTGTGCGTCATCGGGACCGGCGCCAGCGCGTGACTCGCAGTCGGAGGATGCCCCACCTGCTGCTTCGGTCGAGGAGTCCCAAGCCGAGGGTCACGGCAACGCGTAGGCCGGGCAGGGGCTGGTTTGGACAACTCTGCCCCCAGCTGAAGTGAGGGGGCATGGGTCACAGCCTGGGAGTGGTCCTTGCCCTACAGGCCCATCGACATCGGGTCTTGCCTTTAGGGTCATGCCGCTTACCTCTCGGTATGTTTTTCTTCGTCTCTCTTTGATCTTTTGCTATTGAGCCTTTTCGGAGTGTGACTTACCTGCACTTTTTTGTCAGTGGCCGGGCGATGACGGGGTTGACCATCACCCCAACTCCAGTGCAGGAGACTTGGAGGCCCACCCTGTAGCGTGTCGTGGTGAGCGACAGGGGGAACAGGGTGGTGGCGGCAAACCCTTCCCTTCTGGGGGTGGTGCCCCCTGGGTCGGTTGCTGGTACGGTGGTAGCGGTAGCGGCGGCATTGGCGGCGATCCCAGTGCTGACGACGGAGGTCGCGTTGGAGGTTACTCTCATGGCCCCTCCTCCACCAGCTGTGGCAGAAGAGGAGAGGGAGACCGAGCTCCCTGCCTTGTCGGGTGGAGGGCTACACGGCTCACCCTCGTGGTTGAAGCCAAAGGCGCCGGAGGGAGATGTGGCCGGGATAGAGTTAGAACGTCCGGCGGCGGCCCGCGCAACCGAGGTGGTGGATATCCCGTCTGACGATGAGGCTGATGACATGGTGGAGCTGCCGGTGTCGTCGTGGGAGCTAGCGGTGGTTCAATCGGAGGTTGGGCCCTCTTGTGGGCTGCCAGAGGGTGACCTGGAGTGGCCCTACCCTGAGGACCCGGTAAAGGTGTGGTTCGTCCTTCGAGATTCCCAAGAGTGTCAGCTCTGGGACATCCTTGGGGGGGAAGGACTCACCACGGTGTTCGAACTCGCCAACCTGTCCACGAAGCTCGAGGACACCCAGGAGCGGGTTAAGTCCGCCCAGAAGTTAGTCGAGGTCGACCTGCAGCTCGCCGCGGAGGTGAGTTTCCCATATTTGTCCTTGACCTCTGAATCTCTTGTTGGTTGCCTCAGCATGCTTGTTTTCCATAGGGTCTAAAGGAGATGTCATCCCCGCAAGTCTCGCTTCCTCCGAATGGAGCATGCCCGAGTGGCTGAGCTTGAGCATCAGCTAGAGTCCGCTCACCGCAAGTCCCAGGACCGAGCGGCCGAGGTGACCGTGGCACAGGCGGAGGGGCAGCGTGCAGCAGAGCGGGCGACCGCCGCCGAGCGAGGCCTTGAGGCGGCGAAGGCTCGCCAGGTGAAGACCGAGGCGGGGTTGCGGACATCCCTGGCAGACACCGAGGCGGCGCTCCAGAAATCCCTGAAGACCCTTGAGTCAGAGCGGAGCGCCTTGGTGTCGGAGCGGAATGCCATGGAGTTGGTGCGGAAGGCCCTAGAGTTAGAGTGGAAGGCCCGATCGAAGGCAGACCGGGAAGTGCTCGCGCTTCGGGGTCGGGTGATGGGGATAGAGGAGGCGAGCGCCCAGCTACGCGAGCAGGTGGCTCGGTAGGCGGAGGAATTCTCCACCCTTGAGAACTTCCGCGTCGGTACGTACCTTTTTTGTTTTTCATCGTGTTGGTTTCTTCCTTTAGCCTATTTCTGAGCTTGTCGCCCTTCTTTCAGAACTGGGCGAAAAGGTGAAGTCACTGGAGCGCAACCTGGAGACGGTCAAGGCGACTTTCAGCCGGAATGCAGAGGAGCTGGCTAAGTCCCGTGAAGAGCGACGTGCTCTCGAGGGGGAACTTAACCAGATCTATAATGTTGCCTAGCTTGTCGTCTCAGAGATCTTCGGGTCGGCACCAAGCACTAGCGCGCCCGCCGTCCAACTGGCGGAGGTTCCAGATGCGGTCTAGGACCTTATCACAAGTGGGCTATTCTACGGAGCGTCGGGGGTGTTGACCTCGGTGGCGACGTACCACCCAAACCTTGACTTCTCCACTATCTACAGCGGGTATGTTGATGGCTTGAGCACGGAGGACATCCAAACGCTCGGGGAGAGCTTGCTGCCGCACTCAAGGTTGGTGGCAGAGCAAGTCTCTGCGCAGTGGGTGATGGACGTCCATCATGAAGACATGGCCAGAAGCGTGCGTCGGGAGGACGTTGCCCAGCCTGTGGATGGCACGGAGCCTGGGTCGAAGGTGGACATCGTCCCGGCTTCGACCGAGCCGAATGTCGTCCCGTCGAGGAGTGAGTAGCCCAAGCCTTTGCCAGTCGCACCGACAGCAGATGCCGCCGAGCCGCCCCAATAGTTTCTGAAGTATAAGAAGTTTAGTATATGTAAAAAAGATTAAGTTCATGGGGGAGCCCCCGTGTAAACGTTTTTGTGTACTTAATGATAGTCTGTTTCATTTTTTGCGGAGTCACTCCGTTCAGGGAAGCTTGTCCCTTTCGTTCCTTAGTTTTCCCTTAGCAAAATTTTGTTTTTTATTCTTTCTTTCTCATACCTACCAATTCGTCCCATAGGCTACAACCTTGGGAGCCCAGGGCGTGGCCCGCGAGGCTCAGCTGCTCGTAACCGTAGGAAAAGGCGGGGTGCGATCGGTCGGAATGTTTTAAAGCAAAGCTACGTAAGGCAAATTAAAGGAATGAACTACCCTTTTGTTTGGGTAAGAAGGAGCTTCACCATGTGATAGTAAACAAAAAAGAGAGGTAGTAGTGCACCCTCGTGGAGCCCCCGAGTGACCCGGGCCGAAAAGTGTTCGGGTTGGGGTGCTCTTATAGGAGCAAATGCTAGGTTAGACTGAAAATTACAGGAAGAAAAATGACATAGCTGTTCCAAGCGTTTGGTGAGAATGTCGTCGTTGTCGTCCTTCAGTCGGTAGGCGTCCGGTCAGATCACTTCAACCTTCAGTCGTCCGGATCCTTGCCCGCTACGCCCCCTTTCTCTGTCGCTGCTTCTTCGCCTTTTTCTTCCTTTGGCCCGCTGGCCTGCCGCAAAAGGTGTTTGAGGAGCTCGCAGTCCTTGTAGAGGTGTTTTATGGGGTAGTCGTGGTTGGTGTACGGGCTCTCCATGAGCTCGTGGAAGCGGCCCGGAGAGTCCTGCTAGGGCTGCTTGCTCGTATGATCAGCCTTGGCGACCAACGCGGAGTTGGTCGGTCGGCGGTGATCTTTCCTGTTCTTTTTCCCCTTCTGCGTGGAGGGGCCCTCGTCCTGATCCTACCACTTGGCCTTGCCTTTGCCTCGGCCTCAGTTGGAGCGCGGTGGGAGCGGCGCTCGCTGGAGGCGTTGGACATAGTTCCGTGGTCCTGGGCCATCAGGGCTGAGACTCCGGTCGCCGCTGCGTCGTCTCGGTTCGGCCTGAGCCCCACGTATGCAGGTGGTCGGTGCGGAGCATTCGTCAAGTCAAGACGAGGCGCAGGTGCGACCTCTTGTGCCGCACTTGATAGTTGTAGCGGTGAGCGGATGGAGCGATTCGTCTGCTGCGTCCCCATTCCCCTGGTGGGGAGAGAGGCCGTGAGTCGGTGTCGCGATACAGAGCTCTCCGCCTGTTGAATGGCGGCGGTCTCCACTAGTGCCCAGAGGTTTCGGTGGATCACCTGTTGCTGAGGGTCGTTCGACTCGGGGAGGCCGCATAGAAGCATTGCCGCGGCGGCGATGTTCTAATTGGCCCGAGCGAACTGTGGGGGATCGTTCCCCTATCCATGGTGTTGCGCTGGACCCGACGGGCGCGACCTCGGGCGCCACTCGCCGGTCTATGCGCACGGGGCGCAGTGTGGTGCGCCGAGCGCGCTGGCGCAGTCGGTGGCTGGTGCAGCCACTGTTGTCGTGGTTCCTCGCCATGCTCCCATGCGAGCTTGGGGGTCTCCGCATGAGGATCCGGAGGGGCGTGAGTCTGCAAGGACTGTGTTACCGCCGGTGGCTGTCCCAGAGCGTCCGCCATAGCGCACTCCCGGGACGCATGGTGGCTAGGCGTCACGTCGCTGATGCTGAAGCCGTCACTCTCAACATCATCATCCATGAGGTCGAGGAAATAGGTGGGAGCATAGCTCGCCATCCCCATGAATTTGGACATGAGAGGGGGCGATGCTGGCATCCTTCGGAGCCCCCGGGCGTACGTGTCCGCAGGAGACGCGAGGCCATAGGGGAACCGGTCGTATGGTGGTCGCGTCGGGGACAATGGGGTCCCTCCGGGTAATCGGCGGAAGATAGAGAATAGTAAGTAAATAACAGCATGTACATTACTCACGGCGGGGTTTGAGCAGAGAGTTTGCTCGGAATGAAGCGCAGATGCCGCGTCGTTGAAGTCGTGCGTCCCGGAGTCGATGGAGGGCGCCCCTCCGACGGGTGCCGTAACGAGTGCCTCCTCGCGAAGGTGTAGTACGCCAAGCCGGTCGGCGACGAAGTCCAAGCTTCCGAGGAGGAAGGCCTGGGATGGCTCGAAGACGGGTGGAACCCACATCCCAACAGGTGGGAGCACGGGAAACTCCAGTGAGCCGAAGTGAATCGAATCACCAGAGCCCGCCATGGCGAAGGTGGCGGAAAAGTGGGCCATCCGATGACCAAAAAGTGTTGAACGTACAGCGTCTTCCCCACAGACGGCGCTAACTGTCGGTGCAGAAAGTGACCAACAAGTAAATATTTGTAGTTTTACCACACGTTGTGATCGGAGGTGGCCTAGCACTCAATGATGAGTACAGGCCCGATCTTCCGAGAGGTAGCCGGTAAGTTCAATTTATGGAGATCTCGACGTTGGCGATCCGGCTTCAAATCAGACGCGATTCGAACCCTGCAACCGTTACACCACTGCTCCGTTGGTTATCAACAAAGCACAACTTGATTGACCTCGCCAAGAAGGCTTTTCCTGCAAGCGAATCGAAGAGCACAAGCAAGAAGGTAAAACACGCAATCTGAAATTGCAAATATGAATGACGCGAATATCAATAGAGGATTCAAGAACTCAGTTCCAAAGGACTAATCAACACAGTGGAGGAGATCAAGAACGGGGGCCCTGGATCACTGTAAAAGGATTTGTCACCATAGTTACAACGAACGATTCAGTTTCTCGATGGAAAACTAAACTCTAAACAAAACCCAATTGTGTAGCAGCGGCGGCGGCTGTGTTTATAGTCTAAGACTCGACCTAGGGTTGGGGACGGCCAGGGGTTGGGCGCCCACAACTTGGGCTTAAGGCCCGACACGATACATGGCCAAGTTGACCCAAATAGGTGACGCAGCACCTTGCCGTGGTCACACAGAATGATCCATGGACCTTCTTGAGATGGGACCAGATCCAAAACGACGGCGTCGTCGTCTCCTTTCCAACGCATCCAAGAACGGCCCGTTTGGATGTGGTATGAGAAAGTTATGACCGAAACAGTGACGACGTGTCTGCTGAATCCGAGGGCGACGTGGCAGCTGAGTTGGGAACGAATTGCAACTTGGGGAAGACCATGGCGTCGGTGTGTCCAGCGTGGCGATGTCCTCATCATCCTCCCCTTCTCGAATTGGAGTCGTCCTTGACTCCATCTTGGCGATGTCCTCATCATCCCCTCCTTCTAGAATTGGAGTCGTCCTCGACTCCATCCCATCATCAGCGAACTCCTGCAAAAGGTTAGTGACAGCAGGCAATGCACCAGACATAAAAGGTTGACAAAACATAGTATAACATGGTGCATCAGGATTATCACATAACTCAGCAGTAGCAGAAGTTGTAGC
Source organism: Miscanthus lutarioriparius (assembly GCA_904845875.1). Taxonomy (NCBI): domain Eukaryota; kingdom Viridiplantae; phylum Streptophyta; class Magnoliopsida; order Poales; family Poaceae; genus Miscanthus; species Miscanthus lutarioriparius. Next base: position 46,459,010 of record CAJGYO010000001.1, read on the forward strand.
AAGAAAAGCACCTCCTTTTAACTTAATCCCATTATTTTTAGCAATGCCTGTTGGAGGTTTATTTTTAATCTCATTAGCATGTTTAATAATATCCGTAGGAGACAAAGGCAGCAATGTAATTTTCTTGTCCTTATGTATGATAGTGTATGTATTAGTTCTACCATGGTGTAAAGCATCATTATCAAATTCCCATGGGCGACCTAACAAAATGGAACAAGCTTGCATAGGGACAACATCAAAATCAGCAGTATCATGATAAGAGCCTGTGAAAAAGCTAATGCGTGCTGATTTAGTTACCTTAGTCTTACCACTATTATTGAACCATTGAAGTTTATATGGATACGAATGTTGTCGTGTGGTCAAGCCAAGCTTGTCAACCAAATCTGAACTCACCAAGTTGTTGCAACTCCCGCTATCAATGATAGTGAGAACACGACAACCCTGCACAATGAGATACATGTGGAACAAATTGTGGCGTTGGATCTTCATCTCTTCTTCATGTCCCACACGTGTACTCAACACACGCTGCACAAGAAGACTAGGGTAGTCCGCGGCAGCAGCCACGGAGTCAATGGTGATGGCCTCCTTGTCTTGATCGCCCTCGGTGGGATCTGCATCAATGTTAGCAGCAAGGGCTAAATCATCTTCAACATCACTAGCACTTACATATCCATCCTCGGTAGCAATGAAAGAGCGACGACTGGGGCAATCCTTCATGACATGTCCCATGCCTTTGCATCGGTGGCAAATGATTTTAGAGCTGGACGAGGAGGAGCTAGTAGAAGCACCCGGAGTGGCACCTTTCTTCAGCTGTGGAAACTGCACATTAGACAATTTACTTACCCCGGAAGAAAATGGAGGTGTAGATGGCTGTGGTGCAACAGGAAGCTTGGGCGTCTCCGGCTCGGAACGCTGCTGAAAATTCCTCCCATTGTTAGACCTGAAAGGCTGGTGTTGTTTGCGTCCCTGTACTTCTCGTTCTGCCTTAATAGCAAGATGATACAATTGGGAAAAATTGCGCCATTCTTTGTAATCAAGTATGTTCTGTATATCATGGTTTAAACCACCAAAAAATCTAGCACTAGCATCATGATCATCTTCATTTATACCACAACGTGCTAAACCAATAAGCAATTCTTGATAGTATGCTTCTACTCCTTTATCACCTTGTTTTAAAGTTTGTAGTTTCAAACGTAAATCACGTTGGTAATAAGGAGGAACAAAACGAGATTTCATACGTTGCTTTAAAACATTCCAAGTTTGAGGCACAAAGCATTATTGGCATTGCAAAGATCACTCCACCAGAACAAAGCAAAATTAGTAAACTCACTAGTAGCAAGTCTAACTCTATGCTCAGCGGGAACATTATGAGAATCAAATTTTTGTTGAACAGCAAGCTCCCAATCTAAATATGCCTCTGGATCAACATTACCAGCAAAAGGAGGTAGACTAAATTTAATTTTAGCAAAAGGATCATTATTACCATGATTATTACCTTCCATACCGCGACGATTGAAGTTGAGGCGGCGACGGGCACCACCGTCAGCATACGCATCTTCATCACCAAAAGCATCCATATCTTCATCATCAGCACGATAAGGTGGAGGGCGTTGCTCAAGCTGTTCAATGCGGATGACCAGATTGTTCACGTTGCGCGTCAGCTCGGTCATAAGATTGACGTTGTTCAGTCATGAACGTTGTAAGCTCGCCCTTGGACATGCACTCATTGAAGTCCGTCGGAGTTCCTGCCATGGTTAGAAGATAGAAAAAGACAACACCAAAGTATTATCCCTATCAACTAAAAGGAAACAAGTGGTGGTGGTGATGGTGGTGAAAGTGGAATGCAAAATCACAAGCGGCTTACCACCGTCTTGCCTGTATTCTTACCAACGCCAAACAGGAGCAAAACCAAAGTGGCGAAGCAATCTATTGTTGAGCGTGGGTAACAGTTGCAAGATGAACCTATGATGATAGAAGAATATATGGAGCTATGGGTAGGCACACAATATGACAGCAATGATTAGCAATTAACGAGTGCAGAGTAACGATTGTTCAATCCGGATCCAAAGTACAAATCACAGGTGCTGGCTAAGACGTGTCGAGACGTAGCGCAACAAGGTGAAAACAAAGGACGATCGAAAGAACTCACAGAACAAGCAAATAGCCCGAAATTCTCCTTTTTTCCTGGATTTTTCCCGGATTTTTCCAAAAGGCACTAGTAGGAAACAAACTTTTTTTATTTTTTCACTATTTTTTATATACTTTTCTCTGAACAAGGATCACAAAAGATGCAACCACAAAATTGGCACCTACAACTGAGGTGGGATGTGGTCTACAGAAATTCAGCACGTTCTCTGAAAAGCGTGCAAAAACTTTGACAATTTTTTTTTATATTTTCCTGAATTTTTTTGGCAATTCTGATGAAACCAAACAGGGCGGAGCTGAGTTTGGGTCGGCTCCAAATGGTGTCAAGAAGCTGCTGTAAAAATTTCAGATTTTTCAGATAAACGAGCGAAAAGTTATGCCTGTTTTACCGAAGGTATCTCAAGGTATGTTTTCCGGGAGGCACAATACGGCGGCGGCAGTTAGGGCAAAGCGTCCCTAAACTCTAACACCAATCACAGGATCGTCACTGTGACTAACAACAGTAGGTATTCGATTGATGATGTAAGGAGGGCTACGATGCAGGCAAAATAAGAGCGGCTGGCAACCTATCTAGGGTTTGCGCGGCGATGAGAAGTTACACAAGGCGGCTAGCGGGGCAAGTCAAGTAATGTGGTGGCTGCGACTTGTTGTTTGGGAACGGTGGATGGGATAGCGGCAGAAAACAAAAATCACAAACAGCAGGCGATTGAACTACGACCACGAACACAATCCTAAACCAAAGCAACAAGACTCGACCACGGACACAAACTCAACAACACGAATCAAACGAAATTGCAAAGGCACAAAGGGCGATAGGACAGCGGAAATTGAAATATTTTTGGGCTTTTTGTGGACTCTAGGTAATGAACAAATATGAATCTAAGGCAAACGAGATTATACCTCGCGGGAAACCTGAAATATCTGATACCAATTGATGAGTACAGGCCCGATCTTTCGAGAGGTAGCCGGTAAGTTCGATTTGTGGAGATCTCGACGTTGGCGATCCGGCTTCAAATCAGACGCGATTCGAACCCTGCAACCGTTACACCACTGCTCCGTTGGTTATCAACCAAGCACAACTTGATTGACCTCGCCAAGAAGGCTTTTCCTACAAGCGAATCGAAGAGCACAAGCAAGAAGGTAAAACACGCAATCTGAAATTGCAAATATGAATGACGCGAATATCAATAGAGGATTCAAGAACTCGGTTCCAAAGGACTAATCGACACAGTGGAGGAGATCAAGAACGAGGGCCCTGGATCACTGTAAAAGGATTTGTCACCACAGTTACAATGATCGATTCAGTTTCTCGATGGAAAACTAAACTCTAAAAAAACCCAATTGTGTAGCGGCGGCGGTAATTTGTGTTTATAGTCTAAGACTCGACCTAGGGTTGGGGACGGCCCGGGGTTGGGCGCCCACAACTTGGGCTTAAGGCCCGACACGATACATGGCCAAGTTGGCCCAAATAGGTGACGCATCACCTTGCCGTGGTCACATAGAATGATCCACGGACCTTCTGGAGCTTGTACCAGATCCAAAATGACGGCGTCGTCGTCCCCTTTCCAACGCATCCAAGAACGGCCCATTTCGATGTGGTATGAGAAAGTTATGACCGAAACAGTGACGACGTGTCTGCTGAATCCGAGGGCGACGTGGCAGCTGAGTTGGGAACGAATTGCAACTTGGGGAAGACCATGGCGTCGGTGTGTCCAGCGTGGCGATGTCCTCATCACTCAATGACACAAGGTTTATACTGGTTCAGGCAACGTGCCCTACGTCCAGTTTGAGCCGATCGGTGACTTTATTCCTGAGCCCAGGTGCTCGAAGTTTGCAGTGGGGTTACAAACGAGAAGGAGAAAGATAGGGGGTACAAGAGGTCCGACCGGGCTTCGGTCGAAAGGGCCGAGAGCAACAGGAGCTCCGTTATGAGCTAAGTGTCCAAGCGTGTGCTTGTGGTTCGAACCTGGCGGTTCTGTGGTTGTGTGCTGGTGAACTTGGTCGATCTAATGAATCTAGAATCACTTTGATCAACCTGGATCAACTTGGTCTCCTAGGAGAGAGCGCATCCCCTTTTATAGATGAAGGGGATGGTCTTACAAGTGAGAGGGAGAGAGTACGTATGCTTCTAAGTCTTGTTGCCCACGCCGGTGGGTACAGGATGATGGTAGGCGCCCACAATACCGTTGGTTGTCGGATGTACATGGGAGGCTGCGTCGTTTTGTGCGGGTATGGCAGATGTCGGTACCTGCTATACTGTTGATGTCCAGAGGCATGTGAGGAGTTTCACCATGTTCACTCGGTACGGTAAATGACGGCGCCTATAATACTGTCGATGCCCAGAGGCATGTGGGGACCTTACCGTTTGGGAGTTAATGACAGCCACAATACTGTAGAGGAAAATGTCGGCGCCTACAACACTGTTTGTGTTAGGGATGTTGCAGAATACTGTTTCTACATGTGTACAGGGTATAGTCCCTGGTATTGTGGTTTGACTTGTGCGCTCTGCCTTGCTTTCTCCATTCGTTCCCTGGTCCTTTCCGAGCGGGCGTCCCCGGTCGGTTGGTCCGAGTCGGCTCTGGTTGCGCTAGTTGGAGAAGAACAGTGAGCAGGGTTTTTGTGTACCTCGGTCGGAGACATGGGGTCAGAGTCGGAAGTGGTGCTTTGGCCAGGCCTTCCGGTCGGAGAGACCGTCCGGAAGCGGCTGGAGACCGAAGCGGGCGCTCCAGTCGGAGAGGTGGACCAGAGTCGGAAGGCGGGTGCCGTTCCTCCTTGGCCAGACCTTCCTGTCGGTGATTGGATTGCCCTTCTGGTCTATCGTTTAGATACTTGGGCCGGCCCACAAGTTGTGCGTTTGTCTGCTTGGGCCGAGCCTTTGTTGGGAAGCCGGCACCCGAGGGACCCCGGGTTTATGAACACGACAGAAGGGTAGAATTTCTTTGTTTCGTTTCTTTTCTATTCTTTTTTCACTTTTTTCGGTTTGTCCAATTTTACTTGCTCCGAGTACGTGTTCCTTTACGTTCATTTGGGCCTTTTCACTTGGCTCCGATATGTTCTATTTTTTTCTTTTCTAGAGTACCTTCTAATTTTTGTCATAACTGTTTTCTACTTAATTAGCTTCGAATATGCTAAAAAAATTCTCGTAGATGTTTTTACACTAGCTCGACGTTTTTTATTTTGTCTTCATTGTTTTCTCCACCTGGTTTTTTCGTGTTCTAATAAATATAATAAGAGTAAAAACAAACAATAAATAAGAGATCGTAGCCATTTTAATCTTTGACTCCTTAAGAAACAAAGATTTTTACCACTAATTAATTTATTTTTTGACTTGAACTCATGACCCGTGCTACAACTCACTACGTATTGGATCCCGTTGCAATACACGGGCATGTTTGCTAGTAGAGAAAAAATACCATCTAGAAGAAGTTCATTGCTCTTACATTTTCTCAGAAAATATTTTATAAAAGGTCCAAAAAAGTGAAAAAAAAGTTTCAGAGAACTTTTTAACATAAACATTCTCTACACTTTGTTTCAGAAACTTTTTAGAGAAAATATAAAAAAATATAAACTTGGAAACAGAAAAAATTGTTGAAAAGAACATGAAGAGAGAAGGGGGCTCAAAGACTAATGTCATAGGGTAGATGAATTTTGCAGTGTCTTTTGCAATGGATCACAAAGGGCTAGACAGCGGAGGGTGGGAGAGGGGATAGTGAAGGAAAGGACGGGCGGTAGGGGTAAGCTACTCAACCTCAAGGGTTGCCAGTCTGCCACTAATCTCACTCAGATCCAGATCTACACTACGGAAGAGGGAGACCTCCCACAATTATTCCATCCGATCACTACCCCACAAAAACGTGACTATTTGGTTAGGCCAAACTATGCTTCCTTTGATCTGCTCATCTGCAATCTATGAAGTTTTCAAAAAAAGATACGTACATATATAAATTAACAGCCGCTACCCACGAATTTAAGTGCTACCTATTACTCAAGCTTAAATAGTTCCCTGGAATAAAGCACTTTGGAGCAACAGGATACCAATAATTTTATTGCATAGGCTAATTCTGGATTACAAATTTGCGTTCAAAAATTCTGAATTACAAATTAATGTGGCCTCAGCAAACATTGTAAAATTTGCCGCTTTACATGGATTCTTGAGCTCAACATACAAGGATAATACCTGAGTTGCCACAACAATGTCATCAATCAATTTACAGTAAAATACATACTGCGTTCAACACAGAACTAGCTTCTCTATCTGTTTTCTACAGTGAATGGAAGCATTCTCATTATTTTGGTTCAACTGAGCGGCTTGTTTGATTCTATTCTATTGTCAACAAGGTTGCTTTTCTGATCAAATTTCATGACAACCAGCTTAGTATGTCTATAAATCACTCTGGCATTCGGAAAGAAGAGAGGCTTGTTCATCCTTAAAAACCTTAACATGACAGAGCATTCCTCCAGCTTCATCTGCAAACGTTATTTTTCTTTGTTTCCTTGGTGCTTCAGGATGAGAAACAGCATTCTTCTTTGCTAGGCTCTGCAATTGAAATTTTAGTACAGACATGACCAAAATATCAGTTCAGAGTCATTTCTTCACTAAAAAAATTAGTATGATCTTCAGAGTGGATAGATACAAACCAATATTTTACAAAAGCGACTGCAGTCTTTGTTCATTATCGACAGCCATTTTCTCGTAGTCCTCTCCACTTCTAATGCATCCTCAGAGGCTGCTCTGATCTGTCCATAGAAACATTGCACCACATTAATCAAAGATAAACATCATTCGAGTTGCTTTGTTTTGCATAAGTAAACATAAACTGGATGTTTTCTGAAATAAATTTAAAATTGAAAGAAAAAACATATAACTGTTCAAATCCTGTGTTATGTACTTTGTTTTTCTGTGAAATAAAGATTTGAATCAGAGCATTTGGAATCCACGCTTAGACCCACATCTACTGGTCAGCTGGTATAACCTCAAACAGTTCCAACAGTATTAGAGGTAATTCATTGCAGTTGTCCTAATTGGTGGATATAGTATTCCTAGTCTCCTAGAGGAAACACTTTCAACAATTAATCTAAGGACAAAATATGCACCTGCACTAACAGGTATGCTTATGGTACAAAAGAGTACAAGTATGTAAACAAGACCAGCAAAAACTTTTTCTGCCAACAATTGACTTGCATGAGAAACAGACAGATTAATCAAATATTTTAGTCTCAAAGTCAACGTGTTTTTTCTATACAAGGATATTAGCATGTACTGATCTTAGCATCTACTCCCTCCATTCTAAATTATAAGATGCTTTGGCTTTTCTATATACATTGCTTTTACTATGCATCTAGACATAGTGTATATCTAAGTGCATAGCAAAAGCTATGAATCTAGAAAAGCCAAAACATCTTATAATTTGGAACAGATGGAGTAGTAATCAATTAAGCACTAACAAAAAAACCATTGCCTGGTATTGTTAAACATTGCCAACTAAAAAGGCAACACAGAAATGAAGACAACCAAACTAGTACATGGCTTCGAGGTTAAAGGAGTAATCAGATTGTTTTCTTATCTATCTTTAATGAAATGAAGTGCAGCTCTCCTGCGTGTTCAAGAAAAAAAAATAGGACATGGCTTTAAGGTTAAAGGAGTATCATATAAATAACAATCTTGAGAAAAATTAACCTCCCTTATCATGTTACTGGAATCACATTATTTTGAGTAGCAGTTTCGAAACCTGGTGTAACTTCAACAAACAGAAGTGCTTATCTATTTATTGTGGGAGCAGCAACTTTACTAGAATTTAGAATGAGAAGTGCATATTCCATTTCATGTCTCACCTTGGCAATGTTAAAGTTAGGAAGTAAAGAATATGCTTCTGTTGACAAACTTTCGTCCACTATACTTTTCATGTGCTTCAAGCTCCTGATAAGCTTTGCAGCTATATTTTCCATATCATGCATCTGCCTTTGTGAAAACTCAACAGCTTTCTCAGTGTCTAGGACCACTGGTGAACTTCTCATGCAAGAACAAGTTGTTTGTTGATGGGGTGGGGATCCTGTTGACTTCAGAACTCCTTTGCTTGTAGGGGAGACAGAAGTCCTGCCCTTAAGTCTCCTGTCTGTGCAGAACATTGATCTGTCTTGCATGTGTGCTGGCTGAGGCAATGATATTGGAGTTTTGCCACGATCTTCAATAATGATTTTGCTCTCTGCAACAAGAAAGAGTATGATTATAATTGATCTTGTAAAAATATTAGAAACAGACAGCATATATTGCTTACTCAATCTTTGGACTACATCACACAAATCAATACCAGTCAGAGCACTGCAAAGCTTCTCCTGGGACGTCGGTGACATAATCTAAAAAGAGGAAAACAAAAGATGTTAGTACAGATATCTTGCTAATGCATATGCAATGGAACATTGTTGAAGGGATGGTTCAGACCTTTCTCTTGGACAGTAATACTTTTGGAGCATGTTCTTCAATTGATTCTTCATCCACAAAAAATTCTGGCTTTTGAATTAGCCCATCAGTTTCCAGAGAGGTAGCAGAAGAATTTTGATCTCCAGCAGATAATTTTTTTGATTCTTCAGCATTAGAGATCTCTGGCATGACACTGCTAAGGTTGAACTTATCACTACACGACTGGTATAACTGATGTTGAGGCACTAATTCTTCTGCTGATCCTTCATCATTATTAATAGATCTACAAATGTCATAGCCTATTGTAGAATTTAACTTATAAGGCCAGTCCACATTATTCGGAGGTGAAATATTATCATCTGAAGCCTTTTTGTCTTCAGGACAGTTGTCAGTGAAGTCAATAAGTGAGCTCTGAATCACAGTAGTATCTGGGGGTCCAACAGAAGATTTATTTTTAGAGGCCGTCCTTTGTGCATTATTATTCAAAACATCATATACTATACTTTCTAGCCTTCCCTCCTGTGCAACAAAATTGGTTGGATGAGCCAAGTCAATAGTCTTGTCAAAGGTGAATGTAGCAGTGGCTGTATCTCCAATTTCCATATCTAGTAACATATGCTTTGGTCTTACACCACAGCAGACTATTGAATCCAATTGGCCCTCAGCCTGCATCCGCACAACCCCCTCAAGTGAAGTGCAGTTCATTTCTGTGCTTCCACATAAATCAGATTGAGTATCTGTGCTAGACTCATCAATAGGAGACAACTCTTCCAAAATCTTTACAGGTTCATTCCCATGAGCAAATAAATTCCAGTCCTCATCGTTATCTATATGATCATGGCAGGACTGACTGAAAGAACAAGCCATAAATCCATTTGCAGTAGAAGACTTATCCATATCTGAATTAGTTATACTTTCAGATGTTTTCTGATGATTGCTCACTTCATCAATGAGACCCAACGAAGAAACAACCTCTGTTGCCTTTGCAGCTGTAATGTCATCAAAATTGTTTTCTTTGAAACTGCAGGTTTGTTCGCAGGAATGATCAGAAACATCGGCTAATTGAGCTGGTTGGATCATGAAACAAGATTGAGGCACACGGTCATCACCCTCCATCAGCTTTTGTTGCAGCTCAAAGGATGAATGCTCAGGATTCTTTATGGAACAAATAGAAGTTCCAAATTCAGAGTAATTTGTATCTTCAGTTTTTATTTCACAAAGTACATCAGGTTTTGCACAGCTCGCTAGAGCTCCAGCTGTATTGTTCACTTCAGCACAACACATTTGCTCACCAACTATTTCTTCAGTACAATCTGAAAGTGCAGTATAGAAAAAAAACATTTAGCCACATAATTGAAAAGGGGTATGTATATTTCAAGGAAAAGTATCTGCAGAAACAAGAAAAAAAAAACTCTACACATTCATCTAACACATCTAGACGATAATAGACAGTGATATAAGAACTGGACTTCATATGAACAGGCTAGTGACTCACCAATAACAATTTTAGACTGCTCCAGTTCTGCAACTCTCCTTCCAAGCTTCTCTAATTCTGGGTCTTGCATTGTTGCTTTGAGCAGGGAGCTCTTTGCAGAACTAAGAATCTCATCTCTCTCTGATGTTTTATCTTCCTCTTTCGCAGCAAATGGAGAAGATCTTAGTGCATCCATCTTTATATTTGCTTTAGCAGGAGATGTTTTTGGCCTCTTCTGTTTCAATGCAATAAGAGGCTTATCAAGATCAATGTCATCTTCTGTTTTAGCCTGATTCTTAATGCCACATCCTTCCAATGTGATTTTTGAAGTCTTCTGATTCTTAGCTTTACACTGAGTTCTGAGATCCTTGAGAGATACATCGTGACAATCTTGTTCGCTATCCATGTCACTGACAGAACCAACACTTAGTTCAGAATCAATGACTTCAGTTTTGATCCTCTTAAAAGTAGAAGGATCCCTGTCAGAACATTCATCATAAATTATGTGAATATTCTTGAACCTTGTAGATCTTCTAGGACAACCAAAATTAAGATTTGTGCGAGCAGAAGCAGGCATTGTGGCTTTGGAAAGCAATGGTACAGATTGAAAAATATTTCCTGTAGAAATGCAGAAAATCAAGTGTTATGATCAGGTGCATGCTCCATAGACGCATGAATATGGATGTTTCAAAAAGCAATAGGAGCAAACGGTCAGGCTCTGCCTAGCACCTAGGCAGTTATATTTTTTCCAAGCAAGAGTAAGCCTTGTTAAACACAGAAGATATGGCATATATATTAAAAGAAAGACTTTGACATTATCACATGTCCTAGAGTTCAATGACCATTATTCATCTTCCTCCATCTCCATTTGTCCCATTTTCCTTCACATATAAGTCCTAACCCACTGTAAGTGAAAAAATGCCTAGACGTAACAACTAAGTCTAGGCGAGGCAATGATGCTCTGCCTAGTGCCTAGCGCCTAGCGCCTAGGTGCCGCCTAGCACTGCTTTTTGCAACAGAGATGAATATCATCTCTCAAACGTAAGCGCATATCCAATGAGAGCATCAAACTTTCCAGTAAAAAGAAAAGAAGGGCAGCAACTTAATGTAATAAGCAAAAACGATGTTGACAAAGAATCACATGGTAGTTTGCCCTTGAATTCTTCAAGATACAGGAAAACAAAGACGTGACACTATCGAAACAGCATAGAAACAATACATAAATGTGCATACGTGATCTTCTACTAATAAGCAATTGTATGTATGTTTTGTATAGGAATGATCCATAAACCACACTAGAAATAAGACACGAGACACTGCTATACATCAAGGACCAGACTTCCACTACCCAGCACAGGGATTAAAAAATGAACAGAGAAATGGACAATCTTGCACGCATACTTCATTTTAAAGAATGCTTTTTTTTTGTTCAAATTTGCTCGTATGAATCAACTCTGCAGGGATTATAAAGGAAGAGGACAGAAGTTGCATCCCTGTACTCGTCAAAAAAAAAACAGTGGCCAGTGCCACCAACCAGTGGCATTCATCTTGAGAAAATGGGTGGCAAGACTGAATCCCTGAAACGAACACTTTTGCCCGAGAGGAGCATTTCTTTGCCTAATCCCCAGTGGCCAGTGCCACCAACCACACCCCCCCAAATCAATAGCAACGGAAACGACGGAAACAGTCCTAGCCACGGCTCATTCGACCACATCAACTAACAGATCTGCAACTTTCGGTAGGGAAATGCCAAGATAAACAAAGATATTTTTTCCAACAAAAAAGATAAACATAGATCTACTACGGCCCGCAGACCAGAGAGGGCCGTCGCCCGCCGCAGCGGCGGGCGGGCGTGAAAAAGCTGGAGGTGCTGACCTTGGATGACGGAGAAACGCGGCTGGCGAGCGGAGGGGGAGACGGGGCCCGGAAGCCGGCTTCTTGGCAACGCCCGAATGGGGAAGGAGCTCTGGCGTCCGTGAGGAGGAGAGAAGGAAGCGGAGGGGGAGGGGGACTAGGAACTTCGGCTTACTGCGAATAGTATAATTGCTGGGATGCGGGGAGGCCGGGAGGGAGCGCGCGAAGTAGCTGGGCAAATTTCGCGCCCTTGTGCGAGCGGGCGGGAAACTGCAGCCGCCAGCCCGCTTTTTGGAGTTTTGAGTTTTGGCGGAGACGCGGGGTGGGGGGCGGGGAGACGGTCAGACGGGGAAGAGATAAGTAGATGGATGCGAACAGCCCAACAGCAACAGGGCGTGGCGGCGGCAGTGTGAAACTGTGAATCGACCGCTCTTGAGCCAACGGTCTTACAAGAAAAAAAAAGAAGCAAGTAACTCATATGATATTTTAGTTAATAAAAAATAAAGAAAAATAAACTAGTTCTTGGTGCATAGCTAAACTCACACACTCTCTTATGATTGACATAGGTTTTTTGCTTGATGTATTGCTCATGCTGGTTGCATTTGGTGTTTCTGCATGTAAAAGGTTTAGAGCACAATTTAGCAATGAGTACCTTCTCCTAGGAATTTTGAGTACCATGTTCCAGAAAATTTCTATTTTTTCTGTAATTTAATTCTTTTTCACTTAGCCAAATATTTTTTTGAAGCATCTAATAATATTTTCTTATGAACCAAATACTTTATTTGGATTCGTCATATCTAAATCTATTTAAGGGGTTATCCCCGTAAAATTCCCTAGATCTCATATATTTTTGTTGTTTTAAAATATGATTTCAGAATTTACCTAGAATTATTTTAAAACTAGGAATAAACCTCAAAACTAAAAAATCATAACCACATGGTGAAAAAAATCATAACCATTGGTGAAAAAATCATAATGGGTGTGCATCCAACGGTTGGAAAAGGGCCACTAGATAAAAGCACCATTGGTTGATCTGTTGGCCTTCACCGAGGAGAGTCATAAGGTGCCTCTTTGTACACTATTCCTTAAATGTTTACGTCAAAATATTCCTTGAATATACCTCACTAGATGATATATGTCGGGCTCCGCTAAGGAGCACCAGGTCGTAAGGTGCCTCTATGTACACTGTCCCTCAAATGGTCACACCAAAATATTCAACCACTAAGGTTATTAGTGGATTATATGGTGCACATAAGTAAGCATATCTAGGTTTGAACTAGCCATTGCACCATGTAACTGGGTGATCCATTGGAGTCACCAAAGCCATTTGCAGGGGCAAAGCACTGTAGTGCCTCCTCCTGCTCTTGCTTTGCAGATCCCATTGCCTGCGAGGCGTCCTGGCGATGTTTCTGGTGGAGGAAGTGCATCACACCGTTATGGATGGACTCCAAGCTTGACTCCTAGCCGGACTAGGGAGAAGCTGCTCCCAATTCTTGGAAAAGGATTTGTGGAGGCGGGTGGACTCCCAACTACCAACTAGGTTGTAAAGGCAGCGTTGTGGGCACCATAATGGATGGCCTCAGTAAGGCATGGTACATATGAAATTGCAAGCAAGAGCAGGAGGTGGCGCTGCACGCAATAGGAGGTGGAGGCATCATGGAGAGAGGGGGTGGAACCATGAAAAAATAAGGGATAGAGGGAGAGATAGTGGGGAGAGACAAGGGAGAGATGAAAAGATGGGTGGATGAGAGAGATCAAAAGATAAGGTCTTTCATAATGTCACAGCAGTGCCCAAAAATCATCGAGTTCCACATATGAATTCTGGCACCACACTTGATAGCTCAGCGGTGGACAGCACCAAACATCACTTGTGCTAACGAAATTTTTAACTACGTAGTCATACGGTGCATCTCTTTTCCAGGGTATGTTGGTAAACCAACAGCTCTAAAATTTGATTTTAAGGTGCACTCCAGAACATCAACTATGGTTAGAAAAACTTCTATGGGTAGAAATGGGCCAAACCACAAATCGCGGTTACAAAACCGAAAATTAGAAACAGTTGGTTAGTTGAGTCTCTCAAATGGCATTTTCTAGAGGGATTTTTTGATCCAACCGTTACAAGAAAAAAAAGCACCTCAAAATCCTTTCTGTAGTGGTGTGTTATTTATACATACTTCCTTCAGTCTAGTTTATAAGATATTTAGCGTACATCAAGAATTAAACTTTATAGAGAAATTTTATTATGGTTGGAGAAATGAGGACCGTTGGTGAGGAGCAGTCGGGTGGCTAGAAAAATTGAGGTACTTAACAGGAAAAGTACCAAGAGGTGCCAGGTGCAAATTTAATTCGTGGGACCAGTACCAAAAAAAACATATTCTTATTATTTTTTAGATTTTTTATGTATTAAGGATAAAATAGTAAATTCATATTAGAAGTTGGTCAGAAAACTGACGACTCTGCTCGCCCATTCGAGTCACCGCAAGCACTGAAGCTGATGGACGAGGTCAAGGACCATGTTAAACAATATAAGTTCATAATTATAAACAATAATACAAAATGTTATAATCATATAAACAATATAATATAAAAATAAATGATCAAAGTGTATTTTTAGAGACCATGATATGTCAAACTGCATTATAAAGTAGACCGGTGGGAGTATTTTGCATCCTCTCCACCCTTTGCATTATGTATCTACTATGTACTCACTTTCCCCGGTTTGCAAGTTTTTATTCCGATTTTGCATTCTCTTCACCATCTGCACACCGTATCTACTAATAGTTTTAATCACTTTTCCCGTTTTGGATTTCCATTATGGTTACCACATTATGCGAAATTGTGTGTGTGGAGAACCCTACAGCTATCAAAAGGACCATAGGCTACAGGAGAACCGCAGCTATTTCATACCTGAGGAAAAGCTTTTATATTGATTTTGCATTCTCTCTGCCCATTGCATTCCGCGTGTACGAAGTGTAGTGACCGTGCTAAATACATACAAGGTCATGTGTAATCGAGAAAAGCTATATCGATTTTATTTACTTTCTACCCTTTGCATTTTGTGTCTAGTCGGTCATTGGAGTCATTTTCCCCAGTTTGCATTTCTTATAAATTCTATAATAATGGTCATGTGTAACTTGTAGGACTGGAACCTAATGTGCAAAATTTTGTCCCTGTAAATGATAGGCCATAGCAAAACCTTAGCGCACATGTCCATGAAACTTGAAATCATATATAATTCAACTCCCTCTAATGGCATCAGTCCTTTTTTAAGTGGTATAAAAGTGGAGGTCGCAAGAAGTGACAACTGCATTACCCATGCTTTTCTTTATTTCCACCAGATAGCAAATATGAAAACAAAAAATCTTGACAGCAAAGAAATCAGAAAGAATTCTACCACTTGAGAGCATGTGCAAGTGAACGTGGACAAGAATAAGAGGGTTGGATCACCCAGTCGACGAACTGCAATCCTTGGTATGTATGCCCTACAAACACTTTATGTAGAAAAAATATGCATGAAAGATTGCTCGCGTTAGAAGGGCAGGCCTGATGCAGTGATCAGAGCCATCTCACTGAGTCATCAGGTAGCGGGTTCAAAATAGTCTCTCCGTAGATTTTACGGGGGGAAGGCTTGCCTCGATTTTTTCCTTTCTCAGCTCCCACTTATGCGGGAGCCTCTGTCCCTGGGTCTGCCCCTTCAAATATTGCTCGCGTTAGAAAACCAAAACGATGGGCAATAGCCCAAGGTATACGACATTAACGCACCTATGAAGGGGAATCAGTCATGTACAAAGGCAAAGAACCATCTCGTGTTGACATCATTTGGTGCAAATCCAATACGAGCACACCCTTGAATACACAGAAACGGACGAACAGTACCACCACTTGGATAAACATCTGCTTTCTAAGATGCAATATAAAAAGGGTTTTTTTTATCCACGCAATTACAATTTTGCAAGTTCGGAGATACGTTATTATAATTCGCTTATTTGGAGAACTGCTATTATAATTTTATGTCTCTCTTGTCCATGTTATTTTTCTACACTTATGTCGTATATGGACCCATCGTCAGACTATGCATACAGATAGTTAAGTCTCCGCCTCCTCTCCGTTGGAACAGGCCTGCAAGCGGAGCGGTGGCCTGCGCTATCGCCCACTGCGATTTTTTTTAATTTTTAACACTTTTTTAAATTATTTTTAATTCTAACACTGTTTTTTTTAAATTAACACTTTTGGACGCGCCTGTTTGCATGGCGCGGCAAATTCACGCTGCCGCGCCATGCATGGCGGCACAACATGGGGCGGTCAACGACCGCGGCGACCGCTGACATGGCGGAGCCGACGCGCCGTGCATCATGGCGCGGCGAGGCTTTACTTATCCGTTGCGGCGCTGGCTCCTCCCTCTGTCCGTCTGCCCGACTCGAGGTGAGGCCGCTCGTGGCACCCGCGCCATTGCCTCCCGGCTCCCCCACGGCCGGCCGCCGACTTTCCCTCCCTTGCCGGCTCCCTCCCTACCTTTCTCGAAGTTCCTCCTTGGCCTTGTCAAGGTAATGAAGCTCCTCATCGGCCTCCACGGTGGATCGAAGAATTTGAATGAGTAGTTAGGGTATGGAGAAAATTATGAGTTCGTTAGAACGTTGGATTGAAAAATTAGGATTAGGATTGCCAATGTTAAGGTTAATTGGTTAATTAGAATTATGATTACCATATATTCTAAGGTCAATTTTTATATAAATTTTGCTTGTTTGAGTTTGCATCTCAACTTTTATATGTGAATAAATATATGGACACACTGTTGATGTACCAAATTTTATTTTTTAGTGACCAAAGTATAGTTTTTATATAGTTTGCATGTTTACATCTAAGATAGAGTTTGCACCAAAGTTTAGGTTATATTTTATTTGTTGTGATGCAAATGGTTCTCATTGACATTAATTTGTGATGTTTTGATTTTTGTTTGTTAAATTACAACCGTTTTGTTAGATGCAAGACATGTATCGGGAGGAGTTTTGACGAAAATAGGGTCGTCCTAGAGAATTATACCCCGACGCGTCTAGCAAAGATGCCCCGTCCCTCCTGACCTCCCTGTCTTTAACTGTGACTGTGGTTTCCCGGCCGACGTGTTTCAATCGAGACCTCTAGACACAGCGGGGCGTTGCTTCTACACATGCAGTCGTTTTAATATAAGTAATTATTTTCACTATCTTTTTTTTCTTTATTTGTGTAAGTAGACTACTAATATTTTATGAGAATCTTGTTGTGTAGGCCCATGAGAGGTGCTTTTTGTTTTAGTGGATCGACGGTGCAGATAAGTTTGACCCTAGGTACCTCCTTTTCGACGATTGGTGTAGAGGTAGACATCCACGTGATCACTTCGAGCGGTGGGTTTTACCTCCCGTAACCCCCCGCCAATGACGACTAAGGAGAAGCACCTAGCCATAGTTAGACGACTTGAGGAACCTCCTCTGTGCGAATGCGGAGATCGAGCTATGATAAACTCTGAGAATACGTTAGAGTTTGTGTGTCTGAACAAGCACGAAGTAAGTAGAAAGTGTATCTGTTTAAATGTTTATCTCTATATGTGTGTGTATACTAATGTATTCTCTTGTAGCATTATGGATTTGCGAAGTGTCATTTCAATGAGTGGCTCTATGGTCCTAAGAATCAATGGCCGGAGCCACCAAAGGTAAAGGAAAAGAAGAAAGAAATGTTAATTTACAAAGCACCTCCAGTCATGTGCCAATGTGGTGTTAAATCCAACTACGGTCTAGTCCCTTTGGAGCTTGGAATAGGCCATTATTATGGCCATATGGTTGACTATGATGAGATTGGTTATTTTTGTGGTAAACATGAAATCGTATTTTGTTTCTTTTGCTAGGACATATATGATATAATTTTTTGTTTGAACAGAGCACTAAGAAATGCAGGTGGGAATGTTATGATGGTCAAGCTAAGTTCTTGGATGAACTGAAGGGGAGGCAAGTAATTGCACGAAAGAGGGGATATGGACCTGACTATGTCAACCTATATGGACCTGACTATGTCAACCTATTCGTTAAACATCATAAAAAGAAGATGCGTGAGTTTGCTAGACAGCGCGGTATTCGTAACCCGATCGATGTTAGGCTTGACAAATGGGGGTTGGAGAGATGAAGGGCCTTAGAGGAGGAGAGGGCAAGGAAGGAGGCAAGGGAGGAGACAAAAGTACAGATGCATGTCTTGAATGACCATGTTGTTGCATCGTGTGCCAGTGAGTGCTTGAAAGCCTTTTTATTTTCGTTGCCTGATTTTAAATATAATATAATCGCGTTGCTAACTGGTTACATTTTATACATGAAGGGATTAGATGCAGCGAGGACCATGCCGCAGAGGTGGCCCATGCAAGGTATGAGGAAAAGAAGTTAGATGAGCACAGAACGTGAGCTAGTCACACCGTCCAATCTCTGATTGTGTTTGCCGATGATGGGGACGAGGATGAGGATGACACTGCCAGGTTGAGCGATTTCATCACTCTAGTGGAGGCGGGCTTGCAGGCTGAGGAGCCTGAGGAAGACACTGGCAGACTTAGTGAGCTTATTGCTCAAGTAGATGCGGGCTTGCAGGCGGAGGAGGACGCGTTCTTCTCTCAGGCCACAGAGGCAGCAGATGAAGCGGAGGTCGCTTACTACAGGCGACAGACGGATCAGGGCAATGCAGGTGAGCCTAGCCACATGAGCTAGACGGATGTGGCACGTAGTCATAACCATGATAAGGTGGCCACTGTGTCCCGTCAAGGTATGGCTCAAAGCTCCTCTCCCAAATACTAACGGTGTTCGAATGGAGATACAAGGGTGACATATATGGCAGATCCTCAAAGTTATACCCGTGAACCCTACAGGCCGTGATCATATGAGAGCAAGGGGCATGCATGATCTGAGTGACGTTGCAACTGCACTCTACTTTGTCAAGATCAACTTGGTAGTTTTGTCCACCATAACGTTCGCCGCCCAAGCTTGTGCTACCCTTGCCCCGTACACTAAAGATATGGCGGCAGGGTCCATACGGCTTGGTGGTGTGCTACTTGGCCAATTCCTTGGTCTCCTTCAAATGTTTTGCTCCAGCCTTTCCAAATTGCCCCTACTCAGCTATATTTCTCTGCGCAAGTTCCCACCTCTTGACAAAATATTCGTTGCACTTATGAAAGGAGAACTCAACAATTCCAGACACAGGCAACATCGAACTCCGGTGAATACATGGTTGAAAGACTCCGAGGAGTTAGTGGTCATGATGCCATACCTAAAACCCCCCTCATCATATACTAACGCCCACTTAGCATTGTGTTCCATCTGTGCCTCTAACTAGGCCTTGCTTGCTTCATTTAGCATCTTGTCTAGTTCCCTCTTTGTCTCCTTGAACTAGTGCTCTGTACGTACATAACATAGAGCCTTTACCTTGTCACATACCTCCTTCCTCTGATGCCGCCAGAAATTAGCGACAAAGTGTCTCATGCACCATCTGTTCACTAGAGGCGGGAACCCATCTATATGCTTAGCTGTTGCATTAAGAAGCCCTAGGTGATGGTACGAGATCAAACATATAGTGCGAGATGGGCCAAGCATTTGTACATGTAGAAGCCACATGAACCATGACCACGATTCATTGTTCTCTCTCTATGCCAAAGCAAAAGCCATGGGTACTATCTGGTCCTCTAGATCAACAGCAGCAGCTATCATCAAGGTGCCCCTGTACTTTCCTATCAGTTAAGTGCCATCAACAAGTATGACTAACCAACAAAACTGGAATGCATGTTCTGTTTATGCGAACGACCAGAACACACGATGCAGGACATGCCTCAACGGGTCCTAAAAATACATCCCTTCGGTGTCCACAAACCATTTCAAGCCAGGGTTGTAATAATGCATTACACATAAGATGCGGGGCACCCTGTTGTACGCTTCCTCCCAACTACCCCAACGAATCGCCAGGGCAATTTGCTTAGCACGCCAAGCCTTTCCGTACTTCACATCATACTTAATGAATCCAGATATGAACTATTGTAATGAAGACACCGAAATGTCATTATTGTCATCAACGAGCCCCAATATATGATAGGCAAGGTAACGTGCAGTAAGCTGCTAATGATTTTCCTTCCCCCTATTTGATAGGCAAGTGTGGGGTTCGACCACTTTACTTATCCTCCACCTGCCATCACTCCGTCTCTTTCGTACATTTAACCTCCACATACAACCATTTTTGCATATCATGTGGTACCTCAACTCCTGGTCCGAATGAGTGACGTTGTACGGCCTATGGTGATACCCAGCATAGTCCTTAAGGAAGAGCTTCATCTTTGACATTGTATTGAATATCATCCCCTTACTAAGGATTTCTTTCTCATGGTCATACAATGATTTCCTACACATCTAGAGGCCGGTGTCACAAACTGCCATATCCATCATGCTGACATCCCTATTGTTCGGAACGCCCCTGAAAGGTATGTTCATCGACATTGAAAGGATCAAGATGCCCAAGAGGGGGGGGGTGAATTGGGATAATTCTAAATTCTTTGCAATAATTAAGCCCTACACTTAGCCCACTTCACCCCTTGTGCCTAGAATGTGTTTCTATTGTTCTATCGCACAAAAGTTTAGCACTCTAAATTCTAATCCTACTCTAGCATGGTAATTCTAGGAATGTAAAGACATAAAATGAATTGCTCAAATGTAAATGCTTAAAGTAAAGAGAGGGAAAGGAACGCGGTGATGTTTTGCCGAGGTATCGAAGAGTCACCACTCCCCACTAGTCCTCGTTGGTGCACCCGCGCAAGGGTGTAGCTCCCCCTTGATCTGCGCAAGGATCAGTGCTCTCTACAGGCTGATTCTTCGACACTCCATCGCGGTGAATCGCCCACAACCGCTCACAACTTGAGTTGGGTCATCCACAAGCTACGCCGGATGATCACCAAGCTCCCAATCACCACCGAGCCATCTAGGTGATGGCGATCACCAAGAGTAACAAGCACAAACTCTCACTTGACAATGAAAAGTCTAATGAGAAGGGTGGATGCACATTTGCTACTCTCCTTGCACTAATGAGGACCTTAATCTTGGATTCTCAAATCTCAATCACCTCACTAGGCTCTTGCTCTGCCTTACACTCTCAAGGTGTTTCTCAACTGAACAAATGGGCAAGAGACCTCCCTTGGATGAGTGGAGTAAGTATTTATACCTCCTCATTCAAAACATAACGTTTGGAGGCTGAGTCATCACTCTGTGGGGTGACCGAATGCTCCGGTCAGTTATCCCCGCCACTGTGTCAGAAAGAGCCGTTAAGTTATGACCAGACTCTGACCTGCGTTCAGTCAAGAAAAACTCTCTCTGGAACCTTACTGATGTTGACCAGATGTTGGCACCCAGAGTCCGGTCACGTCGCTGTTCAGCGTCCGGTTAGTTACCGGATCCTGACCAGCGTCCGGTCAGCACTAACCGGACGTGTCTGATCACTTTTCACTCAGCGTTCAGTCGCAACCAGACTTTAGATGATCAAATGAACTGACTGGACTAACCCTCCGACATTCGGTCACAACCAGACCAGCGTTCGGTCAGTCATTTGACCCTCCATTCACTTCCAACTCGAAATCCTATGTGAATGAAGTTTACTCCAATTGATCTTAGGGCTACTCCTGAGCTACCTAGTGCTAGATTTGACAAGTGTGCACCATACCTAATCCACTAGACTCATCTAGGTCAAGCTACTTGTGCTACTTGTCCATACCCCCCTTAATAGTACGGTCAAAGGAAAAACAAAGTTTTAAACTACTCTAAGTGTATCTTCAACACCAAACGACACTTAGAACTAGTCCATCCTTAACCTCATCGTCCATCCTTTGAAAACCAAAATGATTTCCCGCAAGACACCGGAAAGATATCCTGAAGATACTATAAGATCTGTTAGGATACATATGATCCCATGATTCCTGTAATCTGTTATTACTTTCCGATTATCTCTCAGATCTAACCGACTTGTAACCATGCCTCTAGACTATATAAGGCAGGCAGGGACCCCCTCAAAACTCATGCAATATCATATGATAGCCAATACAATCCAATAGACCATAGGAGTAGGGTATTACGTCATACTGATGACCTGAACCTATCTAACTCGTGTGTCTTTGTTGTCTTCTTGTTCTTGATTACACGCCTCTCTGCCGATCAATCTACCTTCGTGGGATACCCCTCAGAGGACTACCGATGATATTCTATCGATAGTCGCCACTCCCCACTAGTCCTTATTGGAGCACCCATGCAAGGGTGTAGCTCCCCCTTGATCCGCGCAAGGATCAAGTGCTCTCTACGAGCTGATTCTTTGACACTCCATCACGGTGAATCACCCACAACCGCTCACAACTTGAGTTGGGTCATCCACAAGCTCCGCCGGATGATCACCAAGCTCCAAATCACCATCGAGCCGTCTAGGTGATGGCTATCACCAAGAGTAACAAGCATAAACTCTCACTTAACAATGACAAGCCTAATGAGAAGGGTGGATGCACACTTGCTACTCTCCTTGCACTAATGAGGACCTTAATCTTGGATTCTCAAATCTCAATCACCTCACTAGGCTCTTGCTCTCCCTTGCACTATCAAGTTGTTTCTCAGTTGAACAAATGGGTAAGAGACCTCCCTTGGATGAGTGGAGTAAGTATTTATACCCCCTCATTCAAAACATAATAGTTGGAGGCTGAGTCATCACTCTGCGGGGTGACCAGATGCTCCGGTCAGTTATCCCCACAACTGTGTCAGAAAGAGCCGTTAAGTTCTAATCGGACTCTGACCTACGTCCGGTCAGCACTGACCGAACGCGTTCGGTCTAGAAAAACTCTCTCAGGAACCTTCATCGATATTGACCGAAAGGCGGCACCCAGTCTGGTCACTTCACTGCTCATTCGGCGTTCGATTCGATTCGAATCCGACCAATGTCCGATCAGCACTGATCGGACGCTTCCGGTCAAGAAAATCCCTCTCTGGAGTTGACTGGACGTAGGCACCCAGCGTCCGATCACTTTTCACTCAGCATCCGGTCGCAACCAGATGACTTCAGTTGATCAAATGAACTAATCGGACTCACCCTCCGGCGTCCGGTCACAACTGCATCAAGCGTCAGTGGGTATTTGACCCTCCATTCACTTCCAACTCGAAATCCTATGTGAATGAAGTTTACTCTAATTGATCTTAGGGCTACTCCTGAGCTACCTACTGCTAGATTTGACAAGTGTGCACCATACCTAACCCACTAGACTCACCTAGGTCAAGCTACTTATCCATACCCCCCTTAATAGTATGGTCAAAGGAAAAATAAAGTTCTAAACTACTCTAAGTGTATCTTCAACACCAAATGACACTTAGAACTAGTCCATCCTTAACCTTGTCGTCCATCCTTTGAAAACCGAGCAAAGGGGTTAGACATGCTTATATGACCCAAGCCAACATCGTTACTCATTAGATATGAATTAAGCATGAGTACATAAAGTAAAGCTCATTTGAATCGGAGTAAAATGTGGAAGCAAAGCAAATGAGCATAACCAAGTGACATGACATAAATATATATCAATGTAGAGAGCACACATGTCACATAAGTATCACAATCACATGTATGTAATGCAATGCATGAAAGTAAACGTGAATGCATAGAGTATCACACATAAGAAATGAATCACAGGCTCCCCCTAGATCACATACTCCCCCTAGATCTAACATACTCGCTTCCTCTCCCCCTTTGGCGTCAAGCACCAAAACCTAAGGGTCAGACGGTGGAATAGGAGCAGACGAGTCGGGCGCTGAGGTGCGGTGAGAAATCTGAAACTAAGCAGCAGCATCCTCGGACCCTAAACTCTAAGCGGTCTGACCCTATGTCGCTGGAAGTGAAGGTGAAGTAGTATGGGTTTGCTCAGTAACTAGTGTGGTCTGTGACTCTAGAAGTATTACTGTAGGAAGTGGAGCCACATCTGCCTCTATAGCTGTCGCTGTCTGAGGTGGCTCGAATGATGCAACAGATGACGAAATCATCTCTATAGTCCTGGTCACTGGAGCAACTGTGGTAGGGACAAGGACTCGTAACTCTAGAGGTGTAGGCTGCCATGTGAGCTCACTGAAAGTAGCACCGAGACTCCTAGAGACTGGGGTGTCCGTCACTAACACTGAAGAACTCTGAGTCAGAGTGAAGCCCGTAACAATAGGAGTGAAGTGAGGACCCTGAGCTATCACTGGTGAGGCAAACCACTAGGCCACCTGCTCTATAGGTGAAGCAAACTGAGTAGCTGGTGGTCCCTGACTCTGAAGCCCACTAGGCTATACAGCTAGAGTCACTGAAGTGGTGGTAGGCTGGCCGATCTGAGGTGTAGACTATAGAGGAGCAGCACCGATAGCAGAGAATATATGCTGCATGAAGCCAAGTAACTGTTGCTAGATCATGAGCTGCTGTTGCATGGCCTATTGCTGCCTCTGAAACTCATCCTGTTGAGCCTGAACCTGAGCAAGTGCAGCTGCGGTCTCCTATGCTTGGCGTGCCTGGTCCTGCCTCATCCGCTCAAGTATGGCTAGGAGTGCCGGGTCTGTCTACGGTGGCTGTGGTGGAGCGAAGCTGGAGCCACTGGCCCCTCTGTCGTGTGGTCGAGGAGCCATATGTGGAATCGACTGATAATCATCATCAGAGCTATCACTTGGGTCGCTCTCGACTACATCCTCCTGCTGAGCATCAAGCTACTCCTCTGTCGCTGCAATACCCCTGATGATCTCATCTTGCTGGGCTTCTATCTCTAGGATCTCTAGGCGATGACTCGGCTAGTGAGGTGTCCTTGCACTACTGTGACGTAGCATCTGAGTCATGTTATATGGAGGAAACTCAGTAGTAGCACCTATGTACTCTACCATCGTCTCTAGGGACTTCTGTGTAACTGCCTTTCTAATTAGGAACATGATCCAATGAGTATAAGGCAGCTGACGGTGACCTCTAAAGCCCTCTGCTAGTGTGTCCTCCATCTCTGAGAGTATCACATCCTAGATATCAAAGACTAACTAAGATACCAAGTGATACACTAGCCACAACTGAATGCGAGTCAAACCCTCAAGGTAACCTATCCTCGGGAGCAGAGTCCTCCTCATAATAGCATCAAGAAGCCAAGCTGTAGGAGTAAGGTCATGTGGTGTCCTGCTTGACCCCTCGCTGAACGGCTCTGTGAAGTAAGGTCTAACAATATTTGTAGGTGGCACAAGTCCACCATGAGGGCGTCTCGGAGGCTCTGTCTGACCATAGCAAACCTCGTGAAGGCGAATGGGTGATTCTGGAATCCTAAGAATCTCTCTGACCCTCGAGCTCTGGATCCTATAGTCATGGCCTCTGAATGCAAAGTGAATGAACCTGTGCCTTGGGTCAATCCAAAGAGAGGAGTAGAACTCACGGACCCATGATGGAACAAAGCGGCCAATCCATCCAAGAAGATCTGTCAAGCCTGATAGATAGAAAAGGTGAGGATGAATCTGCTCGCCTACAGCTGCAACTAGAGACTCTATAAAGCAGACTCTCTAAGATCTCAAGGCAATTCCACTGTTAAGATAAGCATTATAGAAATCCTCCTGTAGTACTGTATAGAAGTGCTCTGAAGCACGCTCATCCTGCCTCGGTGGAAACCAGTCCTCAAACTACATAAAGCGGAGCTACTGCACCTGTCTGGCTATAGCTGCCCTCAAATCAAGGTGAACCACCGGAGGCGGACCCTGTGGTCTGGGAGGTGGATGAGAGCCCCTCCTCTATGTCTCAGGCCTCGGTGACACCTGAGTACATGTACAACTAGAGTGTCGAAGCTGTGGCTATGCTGCCTGCTCTGTCTCCTCAATCTGCTCTGCCTGCTGAGTACCCTCTGTCTACTCTACTGGATGTCTCTGCTGCTCAATCTCCTTGTAAGGCTGACTCTCCTCCAAAGAGACAAGTTGTCCTCCAAGCATGATAGTCCCAGGTGGACTGCCAAGACTAGCCTCCATCCTCTCGACGATGGCCTCTAAGTGGGTGACAACTGGTGTAACACCATGGTGTTACGATCTTGTTTAGCACCGCGATTTAGACCTAAGAGGTTTTACAGAAACGATTTTATCGAGTTTTAAAATTTCACTTATGTTTAAAAGAATCACTCGTGGCGAGTTATATTGAATTAACTAGCTGAGTAGTTCTTGGATGTTAGTTCAAAACTAAAAGTTATAATTTTCTAAGTCGGAAACGTTAGACGATGACATGTTAGCATTTAAATTCTAGCAAAATTTCTTAAACCCTAACTTTTATATTCTTGTTTTGTTAGTTGCATCATGGTGAGTACTTTGGCGTGGAGTGGTTCGTAGAATGGTCTGATGTAGCGGGGTTATCCTAGAATTGCTCGAAACTCGTTAGAACACACGAAGAACCACGTTCGGTGTTCTGCTCGTGAACTGGCACGCTGCGCGACGAACCCATCTTGGCCTTCTCGTATCTTTTTCCCTAGTCACTTTTTGATCGCGCCGAATGCTTCCCTAGCAAGCTGGTGGTGTGGACTTTGAGTTAGTGAGGTTGGTCGAACCTTAACCGCACTGTTTGGTAGCTTTGGCGTCGCTTTAAAAAGCGTGCACGACACTTGTTTTGGCCGATCAGCCTGTGGCCGCGGTCACCACCTCTACCACATTGTGCCGTCGCATTCAGGCATCCTTCACGCATGTGCCGTGCCTGCCCTTGCTGTTTCCCTGGGGTCGCCTCACGGGCGCGCCGTCACCGATTGGCCGGCCCGTCTGAGCGCGGTCGCTGCCGCGGGGTGGTGTGTGCGCGCTGCTGGCGAAGCTAGGCACGGCCAGGCCAGTGCTGTGATAACAGCCATCGGGTTGACGTGGCTCCCGCCTCACCACCCAATCCAACTACCACCGAGATATTTACCCCACGGTAACTACCGCGCTCCCCTGTCTTGTTGAGCTACCACCTTATGCTGTTGTCGGCGGGCATCGTTCAAATTCACGATGTAGGGGCCGTCTCAGGGCAATTTTTCGTGTCAGTAGTTAGGTCGTGAAGCTAGCCAACCGCCCGACCCACATTTAGCCATAGTCGTTCGTTAGCGATGACCAATTTCGGAGTTCCGTCGTGGTCGGTTTGTTCATCGCTTGAGCAGAGCGTGATTAGGGGTAGCGCCCTCACCGTCGGTAATGGTTCAATTGATGGCATCCGTAGTTGTGATTTGATCCCCTCTATCAGGTGCTCACTTTCCTTCGGCTAGGTTTCTCACCGACGATGAGCTGACACGACCGTGCCACGCTCAGAGCGCCGCCGCCCTTCACCGTGCACGTGGCCATCCTAGCACGGGCTGTTTCAGCTCCTGACGACACTGTAGCCGTGTCTGGGGTAAAGGTCCTGATGCTCCCCCATATTTTTGTTTCCGTCTCCGAGGTCGTAGGTTGCCGGAGCGCGCACGCCATCGCCGTCATCTATGTCTGCACGTGGGCAGACGTGCCCTGCACGCCACCACAGGGCTGCGTGTAGTCACGCTAACCCCCCCGGTGGCCCTGCGCCTCTGGCAGTCACCCCTCTGGCGCCGTCATGCCCTCCCCGGCCGGTTTGGCCGCCGCCGGACCGCCCCCTGCCGGTGCTCTGCTATGGAGTTCTTCGTGGACCGGGGTTTCTAAATAGAAGTGTAGGGGGTTATGGTGGAGAGACAGTGAGAGTAATAAATAGTGTAAACAAGGTTTCGCAATTAGAAAAATGATCAGGGGTTTTATGCAAAAAGCGCCTGTGCCTTGGGCTTGCCCGCGCTAGGCCGGCCTACCGCTGCTGCGTGCGCGCCTGGTGGGCCGCCGGCCTTCGCTGGGCCGCCGCACCCGTTCCTACGCGCTGGGCCGCGTTCGTCCGCGCTGCTGGGCCGGCCGGAAGTCTGTGCGCCTGGGCCGCTCGCGTGGTTATCGCCACTGCCGGGCCGCTTTGCCACTGTCGGCCTTTTTGTTCTAGAAAACATTTAGCTAAATTAGTTTCGGAGGTAAAGTTGTAAAATTAATATAAAATGGTATAGGAACCCAAAAATGGTGAAACCAGTTTTGTTGAGTCTCTAAAATCATGATCTACCTGTTATTATATTTTGTTCACATAGTTTGATAATATTCTTGGAACCTATATAATTAATTTAAGGTACTTAATATTATGAAAAGATAAACTTGTAGGAATTTTAATGATAAATCGGTAATATTGTTGAATCTAAAATTTGTACAGTAGGCTTCTAGCAATATTGGGTACTCACTATAATTTTTGTAGATCCAGAATAATTAGTTGCTAAATAGATAATGATGCCCTATTTCGAATAATGATTGAATCGATAGAATGAAATAAAGAAACAACCTTGGTTTATATAACTAAAATAATTGTTGGGAAATAACGTCTTATCCGACAAAGCTCATATGTAGCCTTAGTATGGTCATCGTTAGAACTAGCCCGTTAACTTGAGAGGCGTAAATCGTATTTTACTAGTCACGATTGCAGTCGATTAATTACATCTTTGCATTGCATCGCATTGCATATCATATAGGTACGAGATGGATCAACAGATCAATTGAAGGATGATTGGGAATCCAAAGATGGTGTAATGGTATTCTCTCCAGGAGATGATGCAATGGGCTTTCTATCCAGTTGATGGTGGATGGTCTGAAGATGCAGATACTAACTTTTAATATATATCTTACCCAGGCAAGCCCCGGTGTATAACCCCTACTCTCTGCAGTTTAAATTATATTTTTGCATTAAGTTCAAGGAGTTGAATGAAACCCACTTGCATATATATCTTTATCCTATGAGTCTTACTAGTATGACAGGATCATGTAGATTGCTATGCTATAGGACTCCGGTAGAAGTCGAGTGATTGCCTGTCTCTCGCGAGAGATAGGAAATATATTACTGTATTATTATCACTTGGAAAAATATAAATGGTGGAAAGGAAAATGGTGACCGGGCAGGGATATGGTTTGGGTTTGGTGGGTGTAAGAGGTTGTGTCGCTGTGGACGCGGGGCATGGCTTGGTTACACTATTTTCCCTGTCTGTGTCGATTAAGGACCGACCGTTGCATAAGACTCTAGGCAAGTCACAGACTTATTATCCCAAGCACATACTTGTGTATGGGCATTTGGAAGACTTGTTGCTCTCTTGTCGTGGGTTCCGACTCTTTTTGGACCGATTGTTAGGGTTTCTTTTTGGTGGAGGAGGTCCTTGCACCGCACTGAGTCTGGGACTCCGGGGCGGGGGCTTGGAGTTCCAGTTTGGATAGGGACCTAGGACCCTAGGATAGGAGAGTGATGGGTTGGTCCTGCTTGTGCCTAGGGTACAAGCGGGGCGTGTGTTTTTGGGGTACCCAGCAGGGGGCATTGATTCACGAATCGCCGTCATTCTGGTACGGCTTGTCTACGGCCTAGCACCGTAGTAAGAACTAAAAGATGATAGATGGAATGGAAAAAAGAACTCTGATTGCTTACCACCTGCTTGAAAGTAGCACATGTGCTTACATAGAATGGTTAGTTAATGAACCAATGCGGTTATTAATAAAAATTGAATATAAGGATGCACGCTTAGTAATGCTTCCTGCAAATGCAATAAACCCACAAGCCAGCTGTAACACCCCAGGTGTTTGTCACCAGTTAAGCAATGGGTTTGAGCTAAAACATGACATGTCGAGTGGTAATGAAGGTGTCAAGATCAAATCTACATGATGGAGCTCCAACTTAAACTTGGGCCACACACATTTGCTTACATATGGACCCTTGTTAAGATTATGCAAGAGTAATGTTAAACATGCTTATTCCATGTACATTACATCCCCATGCATCCATCTAGACCCGTGGAAAAGTTTCATGAAGTTTGGAATCAAAAAGTCACATGAAATGATAAGTCATATCTTTGCATGAATTACTTTATCAAGTAGATGGAAACCTATGACGTCAACCAAACCTTGGTACCTTGCTCAAACAACTCTACTTGCACTCATGAACAAAAGTTATGAAGGGTTCATGTTGAGCGGTGGCGTAAAATGCTCCAATGGATCAAAAGGATAATTTAAGCTTCATCGTGATCCTACTTTGGTCAAAGTAGAACAGTAGGTTCTATACCAGTTTTGAGGTTGAACCTTAAATGAAAGTTGTAGTCCATATCATGTAGAACAAACTTTGTTTTTGGAACAAGAGCCAGATCAACTTGGAACTAAGTCAAACAGAGGCTCGAAAATTGAATCAGCGGCTGTTTTCAGACTAATTTTTCTAAGTCTGGAATTCATCGTCGTCGCCATTGGCATTCCGCGTTCTTCGAAATTCGTTAAGCAACTTGAGTTGGTCCAAAAATAAAAGTGGAAGGTTATATTATGGAGAAGAGCATGCAAAAAGTTGGAACCCGTTTGGCTTCGTGTTGATGGTTAATTCTGAGTTTTTCCTAATCACCGTCGTCACGCTGACAAACCAAAGTTAGGAGCATGTTATCTGCTAAACCATAACCCTAATGACCCTGAACCCTTAAGCAAAGTTGAAGAGCATCAGGTGTAGACCAAACTTCATTTTGGGCCCATGTCCAAATTTGGCCTGCAAATGGCCCAAAATCATGCCCCACGCTGATCGCTTTGCTGCCCTCCACGTGCTCGGTAAAACGCCTCAATGGGCGGCGCGTGTCCAGGGCGTGGCCGCCGTGCACAGAGCGCACCCGCCATTGCAGCGCGCCGCTTGCCACGTGGCTGCCCTGTCGTGTCCCCGGCACCCTTCTGGAGTGAAAGCCGAGCGGCCCTCGCCTCCTCAGTCGCCTCTCTGCTCGCCCTGCTCACCTCCTCCCTCGCCTCTGTGCCGCACGCGCGCGCCAGAGCGCGTTCGCCATGGACAAGCCAAGCAGAGCTCCTCACTGCTGCTGCTGCCTCCACTCTGTCCCTCCTCCGTCCGAACCAAGCTCGGCATCACCTTCTCCTCCTTCCGCCGCCCCTTTCTGTGCCCCTCCCTAGCTGCGCAACCCGCCGGAGCACCGTCGGTCGCACGGTCGCTGTGGTTGGCCCGTGCACGCGCGTGGCCAGGCCGTTCGGGCTCATCTTAGGCTGAGCAAGATAGTCCTTCAGGTCTGCTATGCTCCCTTGGTGCTCCTCCACCCCTCCTTCGCCGCCGGTGAGCACCATGGTGGCCGGAAGCGTGAGCGCCGGCGTGCTGCTCTGTTCCGGCCGGAGGAGGAAGGCGATGGACCTCGCGCGGCAATAAGGGAAAAGGCAGGGGGTTTTGTGAAGAACTAGTGACTCCAGTGAACAGTGCCGAAAAGGATCAATTTGTTCGTGTTTAATTTGTGTTTTCCGCAGGGACCCCGATGCAAGATTTCAATTTTCTTTTTCACTGGTTTTTACAGATTTGATTACTCCACTTTGAAAATTTGTAGTAATTTGTAGAAAAATCGTAAAATAGTAAATGAGGTCTTTTTGGAATCCTTGTGAAATTCTCTGTGCACTAGATCTATAATATTACATGTTTTAGTTTAGTGAGAACTTGACGGGCTTATCTCCAAAGTAGATACACTAAATAACATAATGGTTCAGAAATGATGATATGATGATGACAGCCTTATTATACCTACTATGGTTAATATTGATTGCTCCTAATAAGTGAGTGCTCTAGTACAGGTGCTAGTCTAGTGGATAGGTAAATGATGATAAGCTTGATGCTAAGTTTAAATTGGTCACTATATTCATAAGCTCTTTTATGCAACTGTGTCAAGCTAGCCCACCTCATAAGCCTTGCATGACCCTTGGTGTCATTTGTTTTGGTTTCCGACGGGTAAGTCTGGCTGAGTACATTCGAGTACTCAGGGTTTATCCCACCATGTTGCAGGTGAAGTTCTCGGCCTGTTGAAGATGGTGGCTAACCACCGATGGGCTCGATGATTCTATAGTTACTTCTCATCTATATGCTTTTGTCGGATGATGTCACTTATGCTAGCAATGTATTTGGAACATATATTAATGTAATCTTTTGAAAGCTATGTTGTTTTCACTAATCGGTTTTGAAACCCAAACTTGTACTATTATTTGTGAATTCATTTGTAATATTATTTTCCGCTGCAACCCTGCGTATGTGATGTGTATTTGCTTAATCACGCAATCTTGGTTGTGATGTTGATTTACCGAGGTCTTTTGGGACGCTCGGCGGACTACCGGGTTTATATGAGTGAAGGTATGTGTGTGTCAACGTGTTAGCGGAGACAACCATACTTGATCTTGTATAAATTGGGCAGTTCTGTTACAGCTGGCATCAGAGCAAGATTAAGCATAATACTGTCATGTACATTGTTTTAAAAACAAAGTTTTGGTTTTAAAAAAGCCTATTTTAACTAAAACTTTAGTTACAGGCAAATTTGTCAAAAACTAATTTGCAAAACTATGCTAGCGACATCCTCCTTTATGCCCAGTTAAGGACTATTAGGTGGCTATCTAAGTACTAACATGGGGGTTTTTACTTTCGTTGTCCATACGACGTGCTATTGTATGGATGCCATCCGCTTGGGTGGTAATGTATGGCTCAAAATGTCTCTACGCCCAGGTAAGTGTGAGTTGTGAGAGCATGACCGTCCCACTATCGGTCTAGGGGAGAGTTAGCTTTGGTTACTGGAATATTTACATATTACATACATGTATATATGAAGGTACTTAATTGTGGGTATATTTATTGGGTAGCTATGGATATCGAAGTATATACATCGGGGGATGTATATATGGAGAGTATCTTAGTTTACTGCTTTCATTGTGTGCTTATTTATCTCTTGTGGGGATGGGTTGCAATGAATTTGCCTACAGGTACGCTAACCACGAATGCGTAGATTGAATATAGCTGATGACTAGCTATATATCGAGAGAGTACGTGTTATGCCACTGACATAGAACGTGATTGCCACCTTAGGCTGGCAATTTTGTGAGGACGAATAGGACGAGCATGCATCATGATTGTGCTTGTGCATAAATATGCTTTCCTCACCTTGTTCTAATGCTAAGTAACTTGTGATCAATGTGATGCCACTATTTTCCCTGTGTGAAGCTAGCCAAAATGCCTTGTCCCGTGCTGCTTGAATAGCTATGCTTGAAGTTAGTGTGTGATTAGCTTTGCCTCGTATGTTGGCTTCCAAAGGAAATAGATGACGAGTTAATAGTTAACAAAAAGTTCACCCCTTTGAAAACTAAATTGCTAAATGTAAGTAAAACTGGTTTTGTAGAGATATCCACCTACTTAGTAAAAAGGAAACAAAAGATAATAGTGCCTTACCACCATGTTTTGCCTAATATGTGTAGTGGTGTTGTGTAGGTGACTGCTTGTTATGTATGAGCTTTGTGCTTCGTAATAGCCATTTAAGCTAATTGGATTGAGTGTTTCGAAATGCTCGCTTAAGACCATGATGTAGGCGTGGATGCTCGTTATCTAGGTAGTGCCATAGTTGTCACCCTTTTATCCTCGGTAAGCATATGAGTGTGGAAGAGCGCTATCCTGGAGTAGCGTCCAAGTTTTGGTAATCTCAGGGTTGTCGTCTACAATTAAGTTCTCTCTTAGGAACCTAAGCATGTACACGTGGTTGCTAGCCTTGAACGTTGTGCTACGAAGACTTTATCTATGCCTTTGCTTGACCTTAGGCCCAAGCTTAGTTCCCTTAAATGCTTGCATATTTCATGGTTGTCCCGCTCCTGTGTGGGAGGACCCTACTGCAAAAATCCTTGTTAGATCTTATTGCTCCTTCTCCTACTGATAATCTGGTGCAACGATAATCGCTATCTGCCCTGGCTTTGGAACCTTCTTCTCACAGATCATGTCATTGCTTTATCAACTCAATCCCTAATCGGTGCAATGGCTCTGCCCCTCGAATCTCATTTATTTTGCCTCCAACCCTTTCAAGTCTCTGGATGTTTATCAGTCTTGATCTTATGATGCTACTCGACAAGACCAAATCTCATGTTAATCTTTATCCGGTAATCACTTGGGTGGACACAAGAGGCGTATATGGAAATTAGCAAGAGAGTCTCTGCTTAGTTGCCTTGACGCAATTAGGCTATGTTCTTTTCTTGTTGTGTTTTGATCTTTGATCGCCTCCTTGTTGATTCCTAACCTTGTGACTATCCTTGTTTGCTATCCCTCCTTTGCACAATGCTTGTTCTTACAATCTAATTGGTGCCACTAGAAATTTCACTTTGGTTGTATGTCCAGTAATGGTGCCACGATTAGTGATCTACGGTGCCGCGATGGAACCTAGGGCCTCCTTGTGGGCGGCCGACACATGGTTGTGTCTTTGAGTGTGTATTGGCTGGTATCGAGGTTTCTAGTCATGATCCATTGCCGAACTACACCGATGTGTTATTTTCACGTGAGCTCTTCCTTGGTTATCTCTCTATATCTTATCGAAGATCCATATATCAGACCGAAAGTAGTAGAGCTTCCTGTTGAAGTCACAAAAAGGATAACCTTTGAAGAACTGGTCACCGACATAAACATTAACCGACTACAAGAGGTGATAGACAAGTGATTCCACTTGGTTGTCCCAGTATTGACGTCCGTCACCTAGTGAACAACTTATGTCATCCTTTGTTGGATCAGAAAGGCACACAACAATTAATGTTGGACAAGTTGTTAGTCAGATAAGAATCGAACGTCACATTATGATTATGACCTGGCTATCCAAGTCTTGATTATTATGTGCATGACTGATCGCACAGTCGAGATCAACAATCTCTAGTGTGACCCCTTGTCTGCTGACTTCGATGGCGACCATCTGTTATGCGTCAATCACAACTATTGTTGGCAAGAGTGCAGATTTAGAACTTTTAGTGTTGAGAGACAACTGATTAGTTACTAGTCGGAAGCTTAACCTCCAGCAAGGTGACAACTTTTTGCTAATTACAAAGGTTATGTCTCACAGAGCAATGATAAGCAATGTAATAGCAAGCCGTTTAGCAATGTAGCTACTGCTTTGTTTTCCAAAACCTATGCTATCCAGTCAATTCCATCTTGAACAATCACACAGATAGTACAAGATGTTGTATTGGCTATGTAGGAGCTAGCGAAAGCACATCCCTAGTTTCGATCAGCATCATTGTGCCCTAGGTACCACAAACGGATTTGTTCAAGGTTCTGTTGGACCGAGTGCCAGAGAATATTCATAAATGGTTCCTTGTCCCTGTAGGAATGCCCTACATGTGGAATAATGCTTTGTGCCCTGCGAAAACAGCCCACAAGTCCAATGCTTGTGCATCGTCAAGTTGGTGTCTATATCAACGGCGGAAATTATTACCTAAGAAACATGTCAGGAAGACTATAGCCTACATCTTCAGCTAGAGAAAGGCTGCTGCTGCTATGAGAAAGGTTAGAGAGTGCAAAACACACACCTCAACGTGTGAAGCAAAGAAAAGGGAGAACATGAAATCTATCCAGATTTTGTGGCACTAAACCGGTTATCTTCAAGCCGCGATTAGTGACTCAAACGAAGTTGGATTGACCCCAAACTTGGTGATCTCATTCCTTGCTTAGGACCCTTCAATGTCTTAAGTTGGTTTGAGTATTGGTTGAGTAAAACATTGGATTTGAGAGATATCTTGTCGGCTCGATTTGCTACAGTTTCAGAATAGAGCAGTTTTGTTAGATGAATTGTTTGGATAGTCAAACGGTGTCCGGTTGAGTTGAATTTTGGTGAGTAGTTAGAAGACCCATGGATCTACATGCCCACCAAAATTTGTGCATATTGGAGCAGTAGTTTGTGAGATATGAATACAAAACAAAAGGGTACAAAATCTGCAATTTCGCTGTGACCGCGATCATCCTTTGCATTAGACGGTTGTGTTTGTAATTCATACCAAGAAATTACAACTTGTAGGTGTATTGCTGTTAGACAACCCTCCATACCCTTGAGAAGATTAATTGCACCCCTATGTGCCTTGCTTTGGCCCTCTTAGATCAGCAATGTGTGAGCAGTCAAGGTGTTCTAGAAGTCAAATTGTGCCTTGCAAATCGAATGTAATTGGAAAGGTGTCAAACCATAGATTTTTGGATTATGGTTTTTGAGATATTGATTGACCTAAGAATGGAAGCCTCGACATCAAATATAGTTTAAGAAAGCTGGTTTTCCTACGATGCAAGTAAACCCAACTTGTGTGTAAATTTGCACCACGAAGGCAAATTGTACTTAACACGCTTGGTAGTGAACTAGTCCCTAGTTTTGTGATTACTTGCAACTTATGTTGCCCTCCAAGCCTCGCTAACATCCTTCCGCATCAATGGTTCTCCAATGCTTTGACATGCCTAAGGTGTCTTCCATGTGTTTTACCCAAGGGGTTGCCTCGAGATACAACTCGGATAATCTGTTGCCGTTTGGATACGAGAATTCCCTTAAATAATGTTCGTTTAAAAGCATTTGAGTCAACAGAGTCGACTATCACATTCACCGCTCACTCAACTGACTCAGGTAATACAGTTATTGTTATCGGAGAAAGAGCATTGCACACATGGAACATTATGTAGCTTTCCATCAGTTGACATATGAGTGAGTGCACCGCTACAACCAGTTTGGATATTGGTTAACTAGCTTCTCATGCCCTCAAAGGATGTTTACCCCGTCTATGATCACATCCTTTACGAGAAGTTGTGCTCAAGCCACTTTAGTAGAGAACTGCTTTTCAGACCTTAGGAGCCAATATAGCACTGTTGCAAGGAATATCCGTCAACCGACTGCGATCTAGTGCAAAGTCCATAGGTCTATGCTATATCCACTAGGGAAGTAGATGTTACAAGTATTTAGTCTACGCTTGTATCACTCTTCGTACATCGTGGACGAAGTACGCATGACAGTGCTATCTTGGATTCCTCCCAATGTAACAATGCTTTATGGACGCCAACGAAGGAAATTCTTCAGACAACAGCTTACGACGAAGAGCAAGTATCAGAAAGTGTCGTGACCAAATTAGTCTCTCTGATACTCCAAAGTTAAGTAGCCTAATGCTATCATTCTGGTACGGCTTGTCTACGACCTAGCACCGTAGTAAGAACTAAAAGATGATAGATGGAATGGAAAAAAGAACTCTGATTGCTTACCACCTGCTTGAAAGTAGCACATGTGCTTACATAGAATGGTTAGTTAATGAACCAATGCGGTTATTAATAAAAATTGAATATAAGGATGCACGCTTAGTAATGCTTCCTGCAAATGCAATAAACCCACAAGCCAGCTGTAACACCCCAGGTGTTTGTCACCAGTTAAGCAATGGGTTTGAGCTAAAACATGACATGTCGAGTGGTAATGAAGGTGTCAAGATCAAATCTACATGATGGAGCTCCAACTTAAACTTGGGCCACGCACATTTGCTTACATATGGACCCTTGTTAAGATTATGCAAGAGTAATGTTAAACATGCTTATTCCATGTACATTACATCCCCATGCATCCATCTAGACCCGTGGAAAAGTTTCATGAAGTTTGGAATCAAAAAGTCACATGAAATGATAAGTCATATCTTTGCATGAATTACTTTATCAAGTAGATGGAAACCTATGACGTCAACCAAACCTTGGTACCTTGCTCAAACAACTCTACTTGCACTCATGAACAAAAGTTATGAAGGGTTCATGTTGAGCAGGTGGCCAGAAAATGCTCCAATGGATCAAAAAGGATAATTTAAGCTTCATCGTGATCCTACTTTGGTCAAAGTAGAACAGTAGGTTCTATACCAGTTTTGAGGTTGGACCTTAAATGAAAGTTGTAGTCCATATCATGTAGAACAAACTTTGTTTTTGGAACAAGAGCCAGATCAACTTGGAACTAAGTCAAACAGAGGCTCGAAAATTGAATCAGCGGCTGTTTTCAGACTTAGAATTTTTCTAAGTCTGGAATTCATCGTCGTCGCCATTGGCATTCCGCGTTCTTCGAAATTCGTTAAGCAACTTGAGTTGGTCCAAAAATAAAAGTGGAAGGTTATATTATGGAGAAGAGCATGCAAAAAGTTGGAACCCGTTTGGCTTCGTGTTGATGGTTAATTCTGAGTTTTTCCTAATCACCGTCGTCACGCTGACAAACCAAAGTTAGGAGCACGTTATCTGCTAAACCATAACCCTAATGACCCTGAACCCTTAAGCAAAGTTGGAGAGCATCAGGTGTAGACCAAACTTCATTTTGGGCCCATGTCCAAATTTGGCCTGCAAATGGCCCAAAATCATGCCCCACGCTGATCGCTTTGCTGCCCGCCATGTGCTCGGTAAAACGCCTCAATGGGCGGCGCGTGTCCAGGGCGTGGTCGCCATGCACAGAGCACACCCGCCATTGTAGCATGCCGCTTGCCACGTGGCTGCCCTATCGCATCCCCGGCGCCCTTCTGGAGTGAAAGCCGAGCGGCCCTCGCCTCTCTGCTCGCCCTGCTCACCTCCTCCCTCGCCTCTGTGCCGCACGCGCGTGCCAGAGCGCGTTCGCCATGGACAAGCCGAGCAGAGCTCCTCACTGCTGCTGCTGCCTCCACTCTGTCCCTCCTCCGTCCGAACCAAGCTCGGCATCACCTTCTCCTCCTTCCGCCGCCCCTTTCTGCGCCCCTCCCCAGCTGCGCAACCCGCCGGAGCACCGTCGGCCGCACGGTCGCTGTGGTTGGCCCATGCACGTGTGTGGCAGGCCATTCGGGCTCATCTTAGGCCGAGCAAGATAGTCCTTCAGGTCCGCTATGCTCCCTTGGTGCTCCTCCACCCCTCCTTCGCCGCCGGTGAGCACCACGGTGGCCGGAAGCGTGAGCGCCGGCGTGCTGCTCTGTTCCGGCCGGAGGAGGAAGGCGATGGACCTCGCGTGGCAATAAGGGAAAAGGTAGGGGGTTTTGTGAAGAACTAGTGACTCCAGTGAACAGTGCCGAAAAGGATCAATTTGTTCATGTTTAATTTGTGTTTTCCGCAGGGACCCCGATGCAAGATTTCAATTTCCTTTTTCACTGGTTTTTACAGATTTGAATACTCCACTTTGAAAATTCGTAGTAATTTGTAGAAAATTCGTAAAATAGTAAACAAGGACTTTTTGGAATCCTTGTGAAATTCTCTGTGCACTAGATCTATAATATTACATGTTTTAGTTTAAAGGTTTATCTGTAAAAATGGATTTAGGCAGTTAGGTTCTTAATGCTAGTCATGTCTTGTCTTATTGATAACTGCAGTTATTTTACTCAAATAAATGTGAAATTTTTATGGAGTGTTACTGATGTGATTAGTGATATCTGGTAAAAATTTTAGTATTTTAGGCTTGATAGTTTCAGATCTATAAAAATAACAAATTACCTGTATTGCCTTACCCCTATTCTAATAGGCCTGCAAGATTAAATTAATTGGCTTAGTTAGGTTATGAATCATGACTTTGTGATAATACATGAGTTGTAGTACTTTTATTAAGCTTTTCAAAAAGCTAAATATCATGATTTTTGGTTAAGTAGATCTTGAGTTATACTTGCTTAAATATCAGTGGCTGTTTCTACCCAAACTCTGACAGGGTTACCTTGTTGGTATTGTGGGGCCTTCTTAATAGTAGAATTAGCTTTA
This sequence comes from Miscanthus lutarioriparius, assembly GCA_904845875.1. NCBI lineage: Eukaryota > Viridiplantae > Streptophyta > Magnoliopsida > Poales > Poaceae > Miscanthus > Miscanthus lutarioriparius. The sequence continues at coordinate 46,498,456 of CAJGYO010000001.1, forward strand.
GGTGTTTACAACAAAGTTGTTTAGAATTTGATAAGATTTCTAAAAAGTCTAGAACCACATTTATTGGACATGTATAACTTCAGTTATAGCTGTTTAAAGTGGCATGTCAGTTTCTGTCTATGTTTTGGACAGAGATGCAATTATTGAATTAATTGACCCTCCTAACTGTAGAATCATCTTAATATGAGAATAATAAAGTTGTAGGTAACTTCCTAGGCTTTTCAAAAAGTTATGGTTCATGTTTGTTGGAGGTCTAGAACTCCAGTTGTGCTTCTCTGAATTTCTTATCAGTTTTCTGTACCACTGTTGTTGGGTTGCAATTGCAGTTTTGCTTGTGCAATTATATTTGTGGTGTAAATGATGTTTACTATGGTTGTAGTGAGTACAAAAGTTGTAGAAAATTTCATGATCTTGCTTGTGTTAAAATTGTGAGGTCATAGGCCAGATAGTGTAGGAGTTACATGACTTTTAAGTATTTGGTCAGGTTTTAATTGTATTCTGAGCAGATCTGAAAGATGCTAGTGTTTGATCTGGTTATGATTTGAATGAGCTTTTGGTGATAATAACAAAGTTGTATAAAATTCCATAAGCTTTCCAAAATGTCTTCTTGTAAGTCATTTGGATTTGTGTAACTCCAGTTATAGCTAAATCTTGTAGCTGCTGCTTGCATGTCTAGAAATTGACAGATTCCAATTATAGTTGTTTGCTTGTATATTGCTAAGTGTGGCTCAAACCTTTGATGATGGTTGAGTTAGAGTACCTGAGATCTTGGGAAATTTGTGTCACGCTTGGTGTTGTCCGTCTTCTTTGCTATCCTGGGATGATAAATTGTGCGATATTTAAAGTAGGCAATGCGAAGTGCTTGTGCATATTAATGTAACCTTGTGCTTGTCTTACTTACTGCATGAGATGCATTGTCTATTGCACTTCCATGTATTCATACACTTGCATATTACATCTCATCTAGGTACGCTAGATGCACCACGTGAAGGATGCGATGTTGGAGCCAAACCCGAAGACAGCGTTTGATGAATCTATCCCGAAGATGGAAGGACTAAGCAAGTGCTAGGACCTGAGATGTCACCAAGACAGTGCAAGCTAACTGAACTGACTTGTGTCGGATTCCAGGCAAGCCCCGGAGCATATTAAGCCTCCTAATTTTTGAAATGCAGTTACAGTATTATTGTTACATATATATATTGTTGCATTAAGTTTAGATGTTGGATGTAAACACTTGCTGCATTGGTTATCCAATCCTTGTCCAGATATTGATACCCTAAATCCTATGTAGCTCAGGCTCATGTAGTGCTTAGCCCTGCTTAAACACGGTAGAAGTCAGGTGATTTCCTGTCACCTGCGAGATATAGGAAGATACATATGGCATGGTTGGCTATATTTGCTATCGTGGAAAAGAACCAGTCTTAATTTGAAATGAAGACCGGACGGAGGCTTGCCGGTTTGTAGCGACTCCATCTGTGTCGATTAAGGACTGAATCTTGGAGCCTTTCCTGTTCATGTTGAACGCATGCCTCTCTCTTAGTTGGTCGTGTCTGAAGATCGACCGCGAAGCCGAGTAGCTCACCTCAGGCCGGGAGTCGATAAGTATAAAGTGCACCTCGGAAGGGAGCCGTAGGCTTGAGTCCAAGGGCAGGTGATTTAAAAGTCATGATCATCCTGGCAGAAGGGTAATCCCTGAGAGTGCTGGCGCTGATCGAACCCGCGAATTTGGTTCCTGAGTTGTTCCAAAGGTGACCCACGGCTACCCTTGCTAAGTATGCCAGGGTGAGAGTTAGGAATATAGGAATACCCCCTCAGCTAAGTTGTAATTCGATTCGAGTCGCCGTCTCTCCCGGTTAGTGAGAAATTGACGGGCTTATCTCCAAAGTAGATACACTAAATAACATAATGGTTCAGAAATGATGATATGATGATAACAGCCTTATTATACCTGCTATGGTTAATATTGATTGCTCCTAATAAGTGAGTGCTCTAGTACAAGTGCTAATCTAGTGGACAGGTAAATGATGATAAGCTTGATGCTAAGTTTAAATTGGTCACTATATTCATAAGCTCTTTTATGCAACTGTGTCAAGCTAGCCCACCTCATAAGCCTTGCATGACCCTTGGTGTCATTTGTTTTGGTTTCCGACGGGTAAGTCTGGCTGAGTACATTCGAGTACTTAGGGTTTATCCCACCATGTTGCAGGTGAAGTTCTCGGCCTGTTGAAGATGGTGGCTAACCACCGATGGGCTCGGTGATTCTATAGTTACTTCTCATCTATATGCTTTTGTCGGATGATGTCACTTATGCTAGCAATGTATTTGGAACATATATTAATGTAATCTTTTGAAAGCTATGTTGTTTTCACTAATCGGTTTTGAAACCCAAACTTGTACTATTATTTGTGAATTCATTTGTAATATTATTTTCCGCTGCAACCCTGCGTATGTGATGTGTATTTGCTTAATCACGCGATCTTGGTTGTGATGTTGATTTACCGAGGTCTTTCGGGACACTCGGTGGACTACCGGGTTTATATGAGTGAAGGTATGTGTGTGTCAACGTGTTAGCGGAGAGAGCCATACTTGATCTTGTATAAATTGGGCGGTTCTGTTACACCAGATAGCCTCGCATATCCTTGGAGTCTTTTCTTTCCTCCTATCGGGTAAGTCTTGCTGAGTACAATTGAGCACTCAGGGTTTTATTCCCCCTGTTGTGGGTGACAGGTGGATGCCAAAACTGACTCTTGTGTGTGGATTCCTCCTGGTGGGCTCAGCGAGGATTTCTTTACGCTGCGATCATAGTAGTTATTTATAACTCTCACCAAATGCTTTTATAAATAAAAGTTTCATAATCTGTTGTCGTAGTTTATATATCAATACTTCATCATGTCATGATTAGATATTCATTTCTGCTATAATTCTGATCACATATTTATATTCCGTTGTTTAATTAAATTGTTCATAACTTTGATAATATGATTTCATCCTGCTATTATATTAATAAATATTATACTCTGATGTTGTATTAAAAGTGATGTAAGAAATGGTTTAGAATGATGTAAGCTTTATTCTCTCATTTGTGATCCTGATGGTAAAAATGTGGATTTTCAAGTTCTCCCTTGGGGTGTGCCCGACGGAACCGAGTAATTTAGTGTTCTCCTTTGGGTGCTTAGTGTCTAATGGAAGACAAGCACTCCTGGGAGGCATTAGATTAGGCGGTTCTGCCACAACTGGTCACTTATGTGAAACCCACTGCCAGCTAAACCTCTCTCTGCACGCTCTGCGGTGGCTGCCACTGCTACTGCTCTATCTGTCTCCACATCAGCAAACTTGCGCTTCTTCTTTGTAATCATCTTTTTCGCCTTTCCTTTTTCCTGAGCAGTCAGCCGAGGCAGAGGCCTTGGATCCTCATCTCCAGGACCACCTCTGATATTCTTGCAACGTGCCATTGCTGTAGCTGAAGAGAATTACTGCCACTAACAATGCCAACTTACACTCGCGAGGCTTGGCCTCGATCCGTGCTTGCGGGCTTGGTCCTGAGTTTACTGACAACTGCAAAGACAATCACAAGAGCACCTACTCGCTGCACGATAGAATAGATATGATATATAAATAATCACTATATTCATCTAGAGGTGTGAAACCCTAATAAGCAAGCAGTAGATATGAAATTGAAAGCGATGGCTTGCTACCTGATGAAATCCGACGATCCAGCGACCAAAGAGCAAAGGTGAGAATCATGGGGCACCATCGGGATCGGCAATCTGACGCCTAGGGTTAGGGTTGATCGATGCGAAGTGGTGCGGCAGCCGAGGAGACATGGTGGCAGTGTAATGCAGGCGTGGTGAGGCAGTGGATGGCGGCTAGGGCAATCGGCGGCGTAGGCGAGCTAGGCACCGGCATGGAACACAATGGCAGGTGCCACGGTGGCGCAGGCAGGCGGCGCTGGTGCACCCAGCGAGGCTGTGCGGGCATGGAAACGACGACGCGATGGCTGAGGTGTGGAGAGGGCGTAGCGGCGCAGGCCTGACTAGGGCACGATGATGCAAAGAGGATGTGTACGCTGGTGCGGTAGGTACGGGCACGACGGTGTTGCTGCAGTCCGAGCACGGTTGCGTGACTATGGAGCGAGACAGGCATGATGCGGTGGTGGTGTGGGCGTGGCTGCACGGTGGTGTTATAGCGAGTGATGGCGCGGGCGCCGCTAGGTCAAGGTGGCGCGGGTGCGGGCGATGCTAGGTCAAGGCGGCGTACGGAGATAGATATATATGGTGGCCCCCTGTGTCAGATAAGAAAGGGAAAGAAATCTGGATCCACACGATTTCCACTAACTGGACGCACCGGTGGCAACGACCGGACGTTGCCACCTGAAGTCCGGTTGACAACAGAGAGGTCCAAAACCTCTCAAATCGCGACCGGACGCGTCCGATTACCCTTGATCGGACACATCCAGAGTCCGGTCGATACTGAGTCCGTCTTCTTCGTTTGACCGGACGCTGGGTCACCATCACACCGGATGCTGGATGAGCACTGTTTCATCATCCGGTCACTCCTGTGTTGCATCTGTTCACCGCTTGTGAACTGACGAGACGCTGGGAGCAGAGTCCGGTGCAGCGTCCGGTCGCCATATTTTAGCGAATCTTCATTGTTCCTTCGCGCTGCCTATTCCCAATCAAGTCCTAACTTTAATAAGACCCAAATAAACACCAATTAGGACTGATGTGAGTGACCTCTCTCAAACCCTCAAAATTTTTAAAGTATTTTACCTTAGGCTATAATTTTTTTTAAGAAAATATGCAATAAAAGGGGCTAGGGGCAACATGTGGTCACACAATAGGGTTTTATGATCAATAGAAGCTTCAAATGCTCTCCCTACTTGTGGACAAACATAGTGGGTGCTCAAAAGATAACTGAAAAGAAACGACAAAGCAACACGCATGCATATGCAATGAAATACTTGAAAGCAATTCTAGTTGCTTGTCAAGTTTGATCCAAGGTTAAGCTTCTTCACACGCTTTTCGGCGGTTATCTTAAACATGTTTCAATGCAATGCAAGGGACAACACAAGCTCATTTTTCAGTGAAGTTACTAAAATCAAGCACATTGAGCTCATTCCTCAATCGACAAAATGTAGCCTCATCTAGCGGTTTAGTGAAGATATCCATCAATTCATCCTCGGTCCTTACACCTTCTAGTGAAATATCATTTTAAGCAACATGATCTCTAAGCAAGTGATGGTGGATGTCTATTTGCTTGGTGTGAGAGTGTTGAACCGGATTATTAGCAAGCTTTACCACACTCTCATTGTCACACAAAAGTGGTACCTTTTCTAGAACTACACCATAGTCTAGCAAAGTTTGCTTCATGTAAAGAATTTGTGCACAACAAGCATCCACGGCAATGTATTCCGCTTCGGTGGTGGACAAAGCCACACTATTTTGCTTCTTGGAAGACCAAGACACTAGTCATCTACAAAGCAAATGGCACCCTCCAGATGTACTTTTTCTATTAATTTTGCAACCAGCATAATCCAAATCGGAATAGCCAACTAGTTGAAATCTAGCTCCTTTGTGATACCAAAGACCAATGCTTGGTGTGTGCTTAAGGTACCTAAGAATTCTTTTAACGGCAACCAAATGAGCTTCCTTAGGATTAGGTTGAAATCTAGCACACATACACACACTAAACATGATGTCGGGCCTAGATGCGGTCAAGTATAATAAACTACCAATCATAGAATGGTAGAGAGTTTGATCAACCGATTTACCTCCCTCATCTAGGTCGAGATGTCCATTAGATGGCTTTAGTGTCTTGATTGGCTTATATTCATCCATATTGAACCTCTTGAGAAGATTCTTGGTATACTTTTCTTGAGAGATGAAAATCCCTTCTCTTATTTGCTTGACTTAAAAACCAAGAAAGAATGTAAGCTCTCTAATCATTGACATCTCGAACTCCTTCGACATCAATTCCCCAAACTCTTTGCAATAATCTTCATTTGATGATCCAAATATGATATCATCAACATATACTTGACAAATAAAGATTTCTTCATCAAGCTTCTTGGTGAATAGTGTGGTGTCGACCTTCCCAATGGTGAAGCCCTTCTCAATGTGGAAATCCTGAAGGCGCTCATACCAAGCTCTTGGGGCTTGCTTAAGCCCATATAGCCCCTTGGACAACCTATAGACATGATTAGGATATCTAGGGTCTTCAAACTTGGGAGGTTGATCAACATAGACTAGTTCATTTATGAAACCATTTAAAAATGCACTTTTAACATCCATTTGATATAATTTCATTTCATGATGCGATGTATATGCAAGGAGGATACGAATGGCTTCAAGTCTTGCAACCGGTGCAAAGGTCTCTCCAAAATCCAACCCTTCAACTTGAGAGAACCCCTTTGCAACTAGTCTTGCCTTGTTCCTCACAATAATGCCTTGATCATCTTGCTTGTTGAGGAACACCCACTTTGTTCCAATGACTCTTGCACCTTGTGGTCGCTCTTCAAGAGTCCAAACTTCATTGCAGGTGAAGTTGTTCAACTCTTCATGCATGGCATTTATCCAATCTGAATCTTGAAGAGCTTCTTCTACATTCTTAGGTTCAACGCAATAGACAAAAGAGTGATGTTCAATAAATAAAGCAAGTTTTTGAGAGCGAGTCATTACACCCTTTGAAGGACTCCCTATGATGAGATCTTGTGGATGTGCTTGTAGTAGGGGTGAATTTCTTCTATCAACCACTTGAGGGGGAGGTTGTGGAGCATCAACATCCTGAGCTTGTGCCACCATTTGATCATGAGAGACATGAGTATCTTTATTTTCTACTCTCCCATCTTTATCACCATCTTGTGGCACATTTGATGAAGAAGGTGGATCAATCACTTGTACATCATATTTGGGCTTGATGTCTCCAACCAGAATGTTCTTCATAGCCTCCCTTAATGGTTCATCACCTACATCATCAAGATTCTCATGTGCTCCTTGGGAGCCATTAGATCCATCAAATTCCACATCATATGTTTCTTCAAGCAAGCCAGTGGCATGATTAAATACTCGATATGCTTTGGACTTTGATGAGTAACCAACAAGAAAGCCAATATGACAATGTCTTTGAAACTTCCCTAGGTGTTACTGCTTCTTGTAGATGTAGCATTTGCAACCAAACACCCAGAAGAAAGATACGTCTGACTTCTTCCCATTGAGCAACTCATAAGGTGTCTTCCCAAGAAACTTTTGAAGAAATAGGCAGTTGGATGCATAACATGCGGTGTTGATAGCTTCCGCCCATAGAGCTTCGGGTGTATTGTACTCATCAAGCATTGTTCTTGCAAGTGTGATAAGTGTCCGGTTCTTTCTCTCTACTACACCATTTTGTTGAGGAGTTTAAGTTGTGGAGACCTCATGCTTGATTCCAACTTTGTCACAATATGTTTCAATGTTTGTGTTGTCAAATTCTTTTCCATTGTCACTTCTTATCTTCTTGAGCTTCACTTCAAATTCATTTTGAGCTCTCTTGACAAACTTCTTGAAACATGAAGCCACTTCGATCTTGTCGTGAAGGAAGAACATCCAAGTATATCTAGAGTAGTCATCAACAATCACAAGACAATAGAGATTTTCTCCCAAACTCTTGTAAGTTGTTGGTCCAAATAGATCCATGTGAAGGAGCACTAGCACTCTTGTTGTTGACATGTAAGCTTTTGTTGGATGGGTGTTTGCAACTTGCTTGCTGGCTTGACATGCACTAGAAAGCTTGTCCTTCTCAGATTTCACATCCTTCAAACCTCTCACCAATTCATTCTTCATTAGCTTCTTGAGTGAGCTCATCCCAACATGTGCAAGTCTTCTATGCCATAGCCACCCAAGTGATGTTTTGGTGAATAAGCATGTCTTAAAGTTTGCATCTTCGGAGGTGAAATCCACTAGATATAGGTTGTTGTATCTAAAACCCTTGAATATCACTTGATCATCATATTTCTTAGACACAACCATTTCCATCTCGGTGAACAAGCATTGAAAGCCAAGATCACACAATTGGCCAACGGATAGCAAGTTAAAGCTCAAAGAAGCAACATATAGTACATTTGATATTGAATGATCATTTGATATTGCAACTTTGCCCAATCCTTGAACTTTGCCCTTTGAATTATCACCAAATATTATCCTTTCTTGACCATCTACTTCTTCATCTAGTGAGGTGAACATATGAGGATCACTGGTCATATGTTGAGTGCAATCACTATCAATAACCCAATGACTTCCACCGGTCTTGTAGTTCACCTACACACAAGAGATCAAGTTTGATGTTTAGGGACCCAAACTTGATGGGGCCCTTCACTTTCTCAACTAGTGACTTTGTAACCCAAATTTTCTTAGGCCTATTCTTGAGTGCCCTGCCTTACTTTCTCTGTCCCTTTCCTAGTCCTTACCGAGTGAGCGTCCCCGGTCGGTTGGTCCTAGTCGGCTCTGATTACTCCCGTTGGAGAAGAGCTATAAGCAGGGGTTTAGCCCATCCCTGGTCGGAGACGCGGGTCAGAGTCGGAAGTGGTGTTTGGCCAGGCCTTCCGGTTGGAGAGGCCATCCGGAGGTGGGCTGGAGTCGGAAGCGAGCGTTGTTCCTCCTTAGTGAGGCCTTCCGGTCGGACAGGCCGGCCGGAGTCGGAAGCGGGCGTCATTCCTCCTCGGCCAGGCCTTCCGGTCAGAGATTGGATCGCCCTTCTGGCCTATCGTTTAGGTATTTGGGCCATCCTAGGAGTTGCGCGTCGTTCAGAACATTGTTTGCTAGGCCGAGCCTTTATTGGGAAGCCGGTCCATGAGGGACCCCAGGTTTATGAACCCGACAGGAGCCCCCAGGCGATTTAGGTAGAATCGTCTGGGGGATTTTTGTCTTGACGGCGGGTGCGCACAAGTGCACCCGCGGGTGTAGCCCCCGAGCCCCCGGGCGATTTGGGCAGAATTGTCTGGGAGGGTTTTCGTGTTGCCAGCGGGGGAAGTTTTGTTTTGTCAGCTGGTGCGCATGACCGCACCCGTGGGTGTAGCCCCTGAGCCCCTGGGTGATTTGGGTGGAATCCCCTGGGGGTTTTGTTAGCGGGTGTGCGTGGCGTCGGGCGCAGTAGAGGCAATTTTTAGGGATCGGAGGAGACGGAGCTCAGGGATCCTGGCGTCGGGCATAGGCAAGGCAGTTTAGGGATCAGGCGAGATGGAGCTTACCGATCCTAGCGTCGGGCGCAACCGAGGCAGTTTTAGGGATCAGGCGAGACAGAGCTTGCGAATCCTGGCGTCGGGCACAGCCAAGGCAGTTTAGGGATTGGGCGAGATGGAGCTCGCAGATCCTGGCATCAGGCGCAGCCGAGGTAGTTTAGGGATCGGGCGAGACGGAGCTCATGGATCCTGGCATCGGGCGCAGCCGAGGTAGTTTAGGGATCAGGCGAGACAGAGCTCGCAGATCCTAGCATCGGACGCAATTAAGGCAGTTTTAGGGATCGAGTGAGACGGAGCTCGCGGATCCTAGCGTCAAGCATAGCCGAGGCAGTTAAGGGATCGGGTGAGATGGAGCTCGTGGATCCTGGCGTTGGGTGCAGCCGAGGTAGTTTAGGGATCAGGCAAGACAAAGCTCGTGGATCCTGGCGTCGGGCGTAGTTGAGGCAGTTTAGGGATCAGGCGAGATGGAGCTCGCGGATCCTGGCGTCAGGCGCAGCCGAGGTAGTTTAGGGATCGGGTGCGATGGAGCTCACGGAACCTGGCGTCGAGCGTAGCCGAGGCAGTTTAGGGATCTGGCGAGACGGAGCTCGTGGATCCTGGTGTCGGGCGCAGCCAAGGCAGTTTAGGGATCGAGCGAGACAGAGCTTGCGGATCCTAGCATTGGGCGTAGCCAAGGTAGCTTAGGGATCGGGCGAGACAGATGAGCTCACGGATCCTGGCGTCGGGCGCAACCAAGGCGGTTTAGGTGTCTTGAGCCCCTGAGCCCGTTGGGCTTTGGTAGGGGTCGGTTGAGTTTTGTGCATTACCCCATCCGTGGTTTCTCACAACTAGAGGGGCTAAGCTAACGTCGCTTGCCTTGATGGCTCGAGTGACGCGCTCGGTGAGCTCGCTAATGGGTACGTTCGAGTGAAGTCTAGGTCCATCATTCATGATGGGGTCGGCATAGCCCTCATGTGGCACTCCACTGCTCCTTAACCTGCAACCCGACAGATGCCTGGGTCATTCCAGAGACCGACCCGGGTGGCCCGCTGGCCTCCCCTCGATGGAGTTTCTGTGGGTTTGGTGGGAGGTTAGGATCGAATGAGAAGGTTGAGATGACCCTATCTGCTTCAGGGCAGACTAGGCGAGGGCCGCTCGAGGCTCATCTCTGTTTTCTCCCCTGGCTCTGTTTGACGCGAGGCAGCCTCGAGCCCTTCGTGGGCTGGCATTCGAACCCCAATCGGTCGTTGCTCATGTTGAATGAGGCAACTACCACTTCGTGATGCAACACAGAGCATTGTGATGCATTTAACTGCATATGCGATGCTTTTGGATGTATGGAATGAATGAATGCGTGTATAGCTGAATGAATGATTATATAAAGAAATAGTGGGGGTTGGTAATGTTATCTTGATGACTCAAGTGATGGGGTTTGAGGAGCTCCAATAAAAAATGTCCGATCGGGATCTGTGCTCGTCGTTCGTGATCGGAGTCGGCATGGCCCACATGGGGCGTCCCTCTGCTCCTTACCTGTCTCTTGGCATTTGCCTGAGCCGTCCGATTGACTCAGGAAGCCCGATGGTCTCTCCTGGGAGGAGATCCCGTAGTTGGGCCTTTCCAAGTCCCGCCTAGGAAGGCGGAGGGCCTCCTGCATGTGGTGGCGCTTTGTTTCTCATGCCTGGCGTGTGGTAGTGGTGGGCCATACCTAGGCCACGTCCCATCTGACCAGGCACCGTTCTGTCGAGCAGGGGGCGTCCCATCGGTCAGGGCATGTCCCGTCGTTTCCCATCCACATTGAATGGGGGAAGGGAGAGGTTTTTTCACCCCAATCCTTTGCTCTTCTTTAACTGTTGCATCTCCTCCTTAAATAAGGGAAGGGAGAGGGAAAGGAGAACTCACAGACCCGTTCGTGATTTCGGAGCGCAATGTCGAGGTGGAGGTCATCCAGCATAGATGAGGTGGTGCTGACCGCCTTTGCCAAGAAGGGGCTACTTCTGCCCAAGGAGGTGGTGTTGGCCGCCTTCGCCAGGAAGGGGCTACTTCCATCGAAGGAGGTGGTGCTCGCCGCCTTCACCGAGAAGGGGCTGCTTCCATCAAAGGAGGTGGAGCACTAGAGGGTACTGCACGTCGCCAGCTTCATCACTGTCTATGAGGTTTTCATCGGGATGGAGCCGCACATGGACTCCTTCCGGTGAATCTTCTCTGGGCGAGTCTTGTCGGAGGGGAAGATGCTTAGGACTATGCTGGTGGGGGGTTTCACCCTTGTAGCTGCTTAGGTTGGTCAGTTCATAAAGTTTGATGAGACATCCTCCGGCCACGGCGGCCATACTTTGGTGGGTAGCGTCCCTGCCCAGGAGCTGCCTCGACTGCATTAGAAGGTCCGGGGTTCCATGCTCTTCTGCTAAGCACCTATGGGTACCCGCTACGCTCGCTGATGTTGAGGGAGCGGAACTAGGCGGGGCCCTTGTGGTGGTGGTTATGTTCGGCGGCATGTGTTGTGGCCTCACCTTTGGCATCAGCCGATGCTGCCGAGCGGCCATAGTAGCATTTGGAGTAGAAGTAGTCAGCAAATGTAATTGTTAAGTTCATGGGGGAGCCCCTGTGTGAATAGTTTTTTGTATCAATGAATACATCAGTTAAGCTTTGTGATAGAATCACTATCCGTTCCTTGTTTTTTATCCTTTCTTTTTTGCACCTGCCCGTTCATTTCATAGGCTGCAACTTTAAGAACTTGGGCATGGCCCGTGAGGCTCGGCTGCTCGTAACCATAGGTCGTGGCGGGGTGCGCTCGGTCAGGAGTAAAAACAAAGTCACATAGGGTAATCAAAGGAATGGAATGCCCTTTCGTTCAGGCAAAAAGTTTTTACCATGTGATAGTAAAAAAGAGAGGTAGTATTGTATCCTCATGGAGCCCCCGAGCGACCCAGGCTAAAAGTGTTCAGGCTGGGGTGCTTTTACAGGAGCAAGTGTTGAATAAAAAGTGGTAAGACCAAATTTTGGGGGAAAACGACGTAGCTGTTCAATGTTCCAAGTGTTTGTGAGAATGTTGCCGTTGTCGTCCTTCAGTCGATAAGCGCCCGGTCGGAACACCTCGGTCACCGTATAGGGACCTTCCCATGGTGGAGAGAGTTTGTGTTTCTCCTTCGTTGATTGGGTCCTCCAGAGTATGAGATCACCGACTTCGAGGATCCTCCCCCTAATCTTCCTTTCGTGGTACCTGCGTAGTGTTTGCTAGTAGTCGAGTAGGTTGACTACATCTTGCTGAGCCTCCATGGCCCGATCGTGGTCGAAAGCTTCCACTCTTGGGGCGCCATGGTCGAGGTCGGAGGGCAGCACTGCTTTAGCTTCATAGGCTAGGAAGAAGGGTGTGAACCCTGTGGATCGGTTCGGGGTTGTTCTTACGCTCCAGAGGATCGCTGGGACCTCTGCAACCCATCACTCGGTGTCGGATACCACAAGAAGGGGTACCCTAAGCAAGAACCGAAAATATTGCTTAAGCCTTGCCAAAATCAAAGCCAATGGACAACCATGAGGTCTCGGCAGATTCTCCAACTCGCCCAAGGCTTGCGTCGAGGCCTCAGACCGCCGAGGCCCTCTCGCCGAGGCCCCCTCGCCGAGGCCCTGCCCCGCAATACCGGGATACCAATTCTCCGATTCGCCCGAGGCTAGGCTCGGCAACAACCTCGTCACCTCCGTCCTGACTGACTCCCCTAACAAAACGCCACGTCCAGTCAATACGCCCCACTACTCCCGCAACGTTAGCCGCACGTTGGCACAGTACAGGCAGAATGACCGACGGGACAGGGGACCGGGCGCAGCAAGGGTTACCTACCACTGTACTCATCACTATGCCCCCTGCTGACACTTGTACTGCCCTGTGCTACCTAACTCCTACACCAAGGACAAAGTGGCGTGGAGTGTCACATCCGGGTCTCAGTGGTCTCGGAATCAGCATGAAAGACCAACCGTTCGTCCTCCGCCTCGTCCGAGACCCCCCGGCAGGGCCTCGGACGTACTATTCCTTCTCCGCCTCTGCCGAGGCTGGTGTCGTCCTGCATCCTCGTCGCCTCTGCCTCAACCGTCCCTCTGGTGAGCCATCACATCTGTTTAAGTGCGCCTGGTCACATCTACTATGTCAGCCACGACTGACAGGGTACAGCAACAGGGGTGATGGGACAGCGGTCAAATCTCCTTTTTACCATCCCCTACTGACGGTGCAGGGGTTACCGTGCCCTATGGACACACGCTCCGCACTTCTCCACCTAAACCAGGTACGACGCTGACCACTGAGACCCCCGCATCATACACGGGTCACCTCCGAGGCCTCGGCAAAACAGGTCTCGACACGATCAGCTACAACACCCGCCAGGCCTCGGCGCTCCACCAAGTCAAGAACACACAAGACACGGCATGCCTCCTACAGTGGAAGCCATACTGACTAGACGTCCACAAGGACTCCCACGACCTCAACAACCTCGGGCCTGGCCAGCATGGCGCGCCAGTCAAGTACCAATCGCCATCCCCAACACCATGCTGCTACAGGACTGAACTATAGTAGGCTCCACGTATAGCTCACTCATGTACTCCTGGCTCCCTCCTTGCGGTTATAAAAGGAAGTAGCCAGGGATAGCTCGGGGGGAGGAAAAAAGGAAAAAGAGGAAGAACACCTGGTAGCTCACACACATACACATCCCAGCCGCCTGAGAGCAACGTCTCAAGCAGCCCACTCGACACCTCGCCGAGACCTGGGATTAGCTCCCTCTCTCCCTGTGCTTGTAACCCCCTACTACTAGCACTTCGGTGCAAGGAATACAAGATCGATCTCTCAGACTGGACGTAGGGCATCGATTGCCTGAACCAGTATAAACCTTGTGTCTCTTTGCATCACCATCCGGGATTAGGGGCACGCAGTTCAAATTCACTAGTTGGTAGAGGACCCCCGGTCTGAAACACCGACAGTTGGCGCGCCAGGTAGGGGCCTCTGCGTGTCAGTTTCGTCATCCCAACAAGTTCCGGATGGAAGACCCCGTACGACCGTTACGTCTCGGCACGGTGATCTGGTTCGGGGGCCTAGAGTTCATGTCTCTGGGGCATGAGTATGACATGGTACTCCTCACGCCCCGAGCCCCACCAACCGACGGCAACGTCACGCACCGGTAGCCCAGGCGCAGGCGGCGCCCGAGCGACCGCTCTCGCCGTGCTCGCCAGGCACGACGCGAGCAAGACCACCCCAATGCTACTCGAATCCAAGACGGCATGCCGCTCCCCGCCGACATCCTATGACCAACTGTTGGCACAGGCTCCCTGGTTGGGGACCTGTCTAGCCTAAGCTTGGATGAAGGAAAAACGCCAGTGGCACATGGCGACGCCCAGTCATGGAAGTCAACACTGAGCCTCCGCAGACTGATCAGGACGCGGATTGGCGAATCCCGTTCCTAGATTGGCTTAATCAGGGGGAGCTTCCTGGAGACAGGACCAAAGCACGACGGCTCACGCGTCGAGCCAAGACCTACGTCCTCTACAATGACGAATTGTACAGGCGAAGTCCCTCAGGTGTCCTCCAACGATGTATCACTGCCGAGACAGGCCGAGCCCTACTTTGGGACTTGCACACAGGCGCTTGCGGGCACCATGCGGCGCCTCGGACACTCGTGGGGAACTCTTTCCGCCAAGGGTTCTACTAGCCAACGGCGGTCGCCGACGCTACCCAGCTAGTACGCTCCTGTGAAGGATGCCAGTACTATGCTCGGCAGACACATCTCCCAGCCCTGGCCCTACAAACCATCCCCATCACGTAGCCGTTCGTCGTGTGGGGGCTCGATATGGTCGGGCCTCTACAAAAGGCCCCCGGGGGCTACACCCATCTACTGGTATCAATCAACAAGTTCTCCAAATGGATCGAGGCTCGTCCGATCAATCGAATCAAATCCGAGCAGGTGGTGCTGTTCTTCACTGACATTATCCATAGATTTGGAGTCCCCAACACCATCATCACCGACAACGGGACACAGTTCACCGGCAAAAACTTCCTGACGTTTTGCGACGACCACCACATCCGTGTGGCCTGGTCGGTCGTAGGACACCCAAGGACCAACGACCAAGTAGAGCGTGCCAACGGCATGATCCTACAAGGCCTCAAGCCAAGGATTCACAACCGGTTGAAAAAGTTTGGCAAGAAATGGCTCGCCAAACTCCCATCGGTCATCTGGAGCCTGAGGAACACTCCAAGCCGAGCCACGGGGTTCATGCCTTTCTTCCTGGTCTATCGAGCCGAGGCCATCCTCCCCACTAACTTGGAATATGGTTCCCCGAGGCTACAAGCCTATAACGAACAAAGTAACCGCACCACCCGAGAGGACGCCCTCGATCAACTGGAGGAAGCCCGAGACGTCACGCTACTACACTCGGTCAAATACCAGCAGAGCCAACGGCGTTATCAGTCCCGACGCGTCTGAAGCCGAGACTTGAAGGTAGGCGACATGGTGTTGAGGCTAGCACAGAGCAACAAGGGCCGCCACAAGCTGACCCCGCCATGGGAAGGGCCGTATATCATCGCCCAAGTACTGAAGCCCGGCACCTACAAGCTAGCCAACGAGAAGGGCAAAGTCTTCACCAACGCTTGGAACATAGAACAGCTACATCACTTTTATCCCTAAATTTTCAAGCATTGTATATGTCGTTTCTCGAAATACAATTAAAAAGCATTCTTTAGTTGGTCTAATATTTTGAGAAACCCCCCGAGCCTATCATAGGTCTCGGCAATACAGTAACACGACAAGGAAGGCTCGGCTCTGCCTCAGCAGAACCAAGCCTCCCTCGAGGGCTAGATGGGGGACTCCCCCTAGGTCCCACGCACTATTCTTCAGTCGTTTTTCGCAAAAATTCCTACGCCAAAACTCTAGCATGCTCTGACAAATCGGTTGTAAAAACCCCTCGGACCAAGGTCTGTTTCCTAAGCAAGAGGCCGGTAGAGTCGCGAGACGGCCTACGCCTCCGGGCTATGGCACTCCCTCACTACCTCTCGCCCAAGGGACGGCTTAGGCCCCAAGGGGGTGTTTTGCAAAGCGAAATCTGATCAGGAGCAACAGAGGGCAGAGGCTCGGAAACATGAGAAAAACAACTAAGAAACACAAATACTTCAAAAATAAAGGCCTCGACGGCCACAAGCGTTACGATACAAAAATAACTCCTACTCTATTTTTACATAGCCCCCAGGGCCCAGATCAAGGCTTAGGGCCTTCAGCACCGGCAGATGGTAAGGAAGGAACCACCTCCTCTTCGAAGAGCGTCGCCAGCGCCATGCTAGGGCCTTCCGCCGCCTCCATCAGCTTCATGACCACCGCATCAGCCTCCTCGTCATCATCAGGCAAGACATACCCATCACTAATGGCCGAGAGGTTGACGCCGATGTAGTGAGAAGAGATGACGGCCAGCGCGTGCTTGACACCCGTGTGCAGCGCTCCTTGGAGTCGCTCGCGCATCTGGTTGCTCAGCGTGATCAAACGGCTTCCTAGGGAGCTGCCTGACTGAACCCCTTCAACCTCCAAGGCCTCGCAGGCAGAAAGGGCAGCACGTTTCAGCGCCTCATGCTCCCCGATCTTGTTATCGAGCACCGTCTGCACCGTGCTGGAAGCCTCGGCTGCCCGAGTAACCTTTGCCTCCGACTCTGCACCATGGGGAACAGAGTAAGGTTGAGCGAGGGAAAAACAACCTAAATTAGGAGAGGAAGCCCACAAAACTCACCCTTGGCCTTCAGCTCCCAGTGTCGGGTCTCGACCTGACAGGCCTCGGCTTTATCCTTCCAGCGCAGGGCCTCGGCCCTGGAAGCCTCGGCCTCCTCCTTCAAGCGTCGGGCCTCGACCCGAGAAGCCTCGGCCGCCCTAGAAGCTTCACTCCCCAGCTCTGCGTCACACAAGGGAGTTAGGGAGCGAACATAAGGAAAAGAAAACAAAATGAGGGGACTAAGACTCACCCTCGACCGTCCCCCTCCAAACCACAGCCTCGGTTTGTGAGGCCTCAGCTACAGCAAGGGCCTCATCCAAGGCACCTTTCGTCAGCTGGTGCGCCCTCTGTTCCGCCCCCAGCTGCCCCACGAGAGCCGCGGCCGAGGCCGTAGCATCAGTGGCTCGGCCCCTGAAGGCATCCCGATCGCTGACCGCGCGGGTGAGCTCCTCCTCCAACTCCTTGACCCACGCCGCCAGAGGGGCGAGCTGCGTCTGGGCCGTGGCTGCCTCGACCTTTGCGTCGGCACAACGAAGGCGGAGGTCCCCTACCTCCGCGCTCCGCGCCGACAGGAGCTCGTTGGCGCCGATGAGAAGGCCCTCCTGTCGCTGAAGCTGGTCCCATACGCCCCTCTCCCGCCGGAGAAAGACCGATTTCCCAAGGGACCGGGTCTCGAGCTCCTAGGGAAGCAGAACATGGGTCATTGATTGTAACAAAACCAGAAAAGGACAACGTCGCGCGAGAAAGGAAAACGCAAACCTGGGTGACTCCGGGCAGGTCGTCGGCCACCACGTGTATACTCTTCTTTTAGCATATTGTAGCTAGTGGTGAGCTCATTATGTATCCCCTCATGTTTTTCATATTTTTCTTTAAGCTCCTTTTTAGATGATTTGAGCTCCTTGAGTTTGGATGACATAGTTTTATTTTCTTCTCTAAGCTCAACACTAGCTTTTTCCGCTATGTCATATTTAGCTAAGAGTGAGTCATTCTCAAGTTCTAACTTTTCATTTTTAGCTCTTGTCTTTCTAATGATTTTAGTATATTGGTTTAGCAACTTGACAAGATCATCATATGAAGGTGATTCAAATTCATCATCACTATCACTATCATCATTGCTAGCATGGTCATTACCACTACTATCATCATCATTTTGTACCTTTCGTTCACCCTTGGCCATAAGGCATAGGTGTGTAGAGGATGACGACGGTGGTGTCGGTGAGGATAGTGAAGAGTCAATTACAATAGCGGCCACCTTCTCATTCTCACTCTTATCATCAGATGAGCAACTTGATGAATCAATATCTGTGAGCCAATCACCAACGATGTATGCCTTGCCATTCTTCTTCTTCTTGTGGAAATCCTTCTTCTTGCCATCCTTCTTGTATGGCTTGTTTTTCTTCTTCACATCATCATCTTCATCACTTGAGTCATCTTTCTTGCCCTTGTATTTCTTCTTGTACTTGTCTTTCTTGGGCTTGGGGCATTGATAAGCTAGATGACCAAGTTCTCCACAATTATAGCAATCCATCTCAGAGATGGGCTTCCTTCTATTGCTAGTGAAGAATTTCTTCTTCTTGCCATCAAACTTGACATCATTCTTGTTGAGCTTCTTAAGCATCTTAGCAGTTTTTCTCACCATGAGAGCAAGACTTGCATCATCAATTTCATCATCACTTGAGCTCTCATGATCAACTCTTGCTTTGCCCTTCTTCTCTTGGCTAGCCTTGAATGCCAAGTCTTTCTTCTTGGTGGAAGAAGAGCCATCTTGTGGTGTGATGTGCATATACATCTCATGTGCATTGATCTTTCCCAATATTTGAGTTGGTGTAGCAGTGGAAAGATCACCTTGATGAAGCATGGTCACAATATGCCCATATTTGTCAATGGAGAGGACACTCAAGATCTTTCTTACAACATTGGATGGTTGCATTTGTGTGAGTCCAAGCCCATTGACTTGCTCTACAAGAACATTCAAGCGCGAATACATCTCATTAGCACTTTCTTTAGGAAGCATCTCAAATGAATTAAGCTTTTTCATAACAAGATGATAGCATTTCTCATGCTCACTCTTTGTTCCCTCATGGAGCACACAAATGTCCAACCATAGTGCATGGGCATCCTTGTGGTTCCTCACATGGTTAAAAACATCTTTGCAAAGGCCTCTTAAGATGGTGTTTCTAGCCTTTGCATTCTATTTTTTGTAATTAACTTCATCACATTGAAGGTGTGTGGGATCCTTAGGTTTCGGGAAGCCTTGTGAGGTGGATCTAAGAATTCCAACATCTAAAGCTTCTAAATAAGCCTCCATGCGGATTTTCCAATAAGGAAAATCATCTCCCTCAAAGATAGGAGGAGGTCCATCCCCGTGGGACATCTTTCTCTAGGCGGTTAAGCCTAATTTAGCGAGCATGGCTCTGATACCAATTGAAAGGATCAAGATGCCCAAGAGGGGGGGTGAATTGGGCTAATTCTAAATTCTTTGTAATAATTAAGCCCTACACTTAGCCCACTTCACTCCTTGTGCCTAGAATGTATTTCTATTGTTCTACCGCACAAAAGTTTAGCACCCTAAATTCCAATCCTACTCTAGCATGGCAATTCTAGGAATGTAAAGATATGAAATGAATTGCTCAAATGTAAATGCTTAAAGTAAAGAGAGGGAAAGAACGCAGTGATGTTTTGTCGAGGTATCAGAGAGTCACTATGGGGGGTACGACCCTGGATACCCATGGCAGACCACATGGGCTACGCCCCCAGGGGCGGCCTAGTCCACAAGACGAAGCCTTTGCGGGGCACGACGCTGCTCGGCGCCTCCTGTAAGACACCAGGAAGATATCCTGAAGATACTATAAGATCTGTTAGGATATGTATGATCCCATGATTCCTGTAATCTGTTATTACTTTCCAGTTATCTCTCAAATCTAATCGACTTGTAACCCTACCCCCCAGACTATATAAGGCGGGCAGGGACCCCCTCCAAACTCACGCAATATCATACGATAGCCAATACAATCCAACAGACCACAGGAGTAGGGTATTACGTCATACTGATGACCTAAACCTGTCTAACTCGTGGGTCTCTGTTGCCTTCTTGTTCTTGATTACACACCTCTCTGCCGATCAATCTACCTTCGTGGGATACCCCTCGGAGGACTGTCGATGATATTCTATCGATAGTTGGTGCGCCAGGTAGGGGTGTGCATGTTGTTTCTATATTGAACAAGATGGTACGTTCCACAGGCTCTTTGTCCCTCCCACAGCCCGGCCAGATCTTCACGGTCGGATCGATCTTGTGGATCATCAACGCTGACGGAGTCGGAGAGCTCATCGAGCCGGTGCAAATCGTTTCTACGCCGATCACCCCAACACCTGTGACTGCAGATCTGATCTCAGAACCACCTCCAAGGTTGCCTTCATCGACAACTCGCCGCCCGCTTCCTCGCTACCAGAGGAGGCAGATCAACAACGATGATCTGATCGCATCCATCGATCAAGTTGGTCAGAAGCTCGCCGATTGCCTCTCCATCGCCGAATCAGCTCTGGACACTCTCGTTCAGCGCCGACCACCCTCCGATCCAGATCTATCGGAGGCTACTTGGGAAACTCTAGGGGTTACGGCCCTACCCTTCGGGTTCACCAACATCGCCACCACCTACCGAGATGCCCTAAGGGGCAAATTCGCCGACTAGGTTGGAGATGTCCATCCTCTCGCCTACTAGATCGCCGACCAACTCCCACCGGCTGTCAACATGCT
Source organism: Miscanthus lutarioriparius (assembly GCA_904845875.1). Classification (NCBI taxonomy): domain Eukaryota; kingdom Viridiplantae; phylum Streptophyta; class Magnoliopsida; order Poales; family Poaceae; genus Miscanthus; species Miscanthus lutarioriparius. The sequence continues at coordinate 46,519,122 of CAJGYO010000001.1, forward strand.
ACACATCGGCCGATGCCCCAGAGCATCCCTCCTGACCATCCAGGAGGAGAATCCGGACTCCGAGTCCCAGGGCTCTACAGAGACTCTCGCTGAAACCACCACCGAGCAACTTCCTCAACCTCCTTTCTATGGGGGCACAATCATCAATGTCAGTGTCGACAGCCCCCCCTGCGGGAAGGAGAGAAAGAGGAGGACCGTGCGCCTGCGTCAACAGGAACGTCAACCGTGCAGTGCCGAGCAAACGAGGCTGCCCTTGCGATGGCTGAGGCTCAGCTTGACTCGCAAGGAAGGCCACTCCAACGCAACCTCAACGATGAGTTTGTCTGCGTTGACGGCCACGACGTCTACAAAACCTCAAGTGCCAACTTGGTCGTGGCCGCCAACGAGCTCGCCCGGCTCCCGCAAACACTGAAGGTTGCCAAGGTCGCTGCCATGCTTAAAGCGGCGTACTATCAGGTCAATGAGATCCGCTAGGATCAGAGACCTTCATACTCCACAAGCTCGATTCGCCGATCAGCCACGCCAAGATCCAATCGCCGCCCAAGTCGCTTCACCGACCAACACCGCAATGACAGGCAACCCCTCTAGGGGGGAGCTAGGGGCAACTGCATCGAACATCACCGCCAACATGACCAGGAGGTTGACCAGGACGTCTGAGTGCACCTCAACAATCTTTGAGATGCGCGACGACGTATCGATGAACGCCGCTTCAGTCGCCATGAAGAAGAAGTATGTCGCCGTCAAGAATACGAGTAGGAGTTCGGTAACCCGAACTCAGCTCTCGAGCTGCTCAACACCACCAATGCTGTAGATCACAGTGCCGACAACCCCGAAGGGCCCCCAGCTTTCACGAGGGCACTCCGAACACTCCAGTGGCCCCATGGTTTCAAAATTGTTGGGGTCGAGCCCTACGAGGGAAGGATGAACCCCACATAGTGGCTACAGGCTTACGCCACTACTGTCCGCGCTGCCAGAGGAGACACTATTGTCATGGCGAACTATCTTCCCGTCATGCTAACGCCAACCGCCATGAACTGGTTCACAAGCCTCGCCCCAGATTCCATCGGGTCCTATGAAGAGCTAAAGAAGGTCTTCACCGACAACTACATGGCTACATGTACTCGGTCAGGCACCAAGCATGATCTGAACCGCATCTACCAGAAGCAGTCCGAGCTCCTCCGTAGCTACATCAGATGCTTTTCCGAGATGAGGAATTCTATTCCTAACATCATGAAAGCTGAGGTCATCACCGCCTTTGTCCGAGGACTCCATCACCGCGATCTCCACTCCAAGTTCAACCGCAAGCCGCCCACGGGGATTGGTGAGATGATTACGACCGCCAACCAGTACGCCGGCGTTGAAGAAGCCGAAGTGCGCTTCAACGAGGATGCAGGCATTCATCGCCCAACTCACCGCAACGATGATCGCCCCGACGACCGACGCCACAACGACTGCCGTTACGATGACCGCAGTCACCATCAAGACAGTGGTCATGATCGGCCAGAAGGCCCCAAGTCTGGTCAATATCGCCGCCGCCGACCAGACCATATCATCGCCGCTGTTGATGAGCCTCGAGCCAAGCGCAACTACGACGAGCTATACAAGAAGATCCTCAATGGCCCGTGCCCTCTCCACAAGAACGTCAAGCATAAGATGAAGGATTGCCTCGGCTTGGCTAAGGAATTCTAGGCCAAAAAGCCGGACGACGACAACAACGACGGCACCGCAGTCCGCCGACCACCTGGGGGCAATAACAATGCCTTCCAGGATCATAACAAGGTGGTGGCCACCATCTTCAGGGGCCTCGCCTCCATGGAGAGCAGAAGAAAACGGAAGCTCGCTGCCCACTGGGTGCTCGCCGTCAACGCAGAAGATGCCACCGCCAACCCTAGCTATCGTCCCTGGTCCGAGGTCCCCATCACCTTCAGCAGGGCCAACCAGTGGGCGGACATCCCCTACATAGGGTGTTTCCCCCTTGTCCTTGACACAACCATCTAGAAAGTGCTTTTTAGAAAAGTGCTCATCGACGGTGGGAGCGCTCTAAACCTCCTCTTTGCTAGAGCCCTAAAGGAGCTAGGCCTCGGGATGATAGATCTCACACCCTCTGACTCCTCCTTCTAGGGTGTGGTACCTGGCAGGGCATCCAAACCGCTTGGAGAGATCACCCTACCAGTACAGTTTGGCACGACAAGCAACTACCGCATCGAGCATATGAACTTCTACGTCGCCGACTTCAACACCACCTACCACACCATTCTTTATCGGCCAGCTCTGGCCAAGTTCATGGTTGTACCGCACTACGCTTATCTGGTGCTGAAGATGCCTTCGCCTGCAGGAGTCCTGGCCCTGTGGGCCAACCCCTCCATCGCCTATGCCTACGAGACAAAGAGTCTCGCCCTCGCCGAAGCCACCGACCTCTCCATCCAGATGGCCAGTGTGGTCATCGACGCCAAGATGGTGCCCGCGGATGACTTAGAGATCCCATCGCTGGAGCCTCCTCATGCCTCCGCCAAGTCCAAGGAAACCAAGGAGGTCAGCCTCGACCTCGATGACCCCTCCAAGACCATGAAGATTGGGGCTCACCTCGACCCCAAATAGGAAAGCGCGCTCATCTCCTTCCTACGTACCAACGCCGACGTGTTTGCTTGGAAACCTACAGACATGCCGGGGGTACCATGGGAGAAGATCGAGCACTCCTTGAATGTCTCGCCGACCGCCAAACCGATCAAGCAAAAACTCTGATGATTCACGCCAGACAAGAAGGAGGCTATTAGGGTAGAAATTAAACGGCTTCTAGCTACCGGATTCATAAAAGAAGTGTATCATCCTGAGTGGTTAGCAAACCCTGTTCTCGTTCAAAAAAAGAATAAAGAATGGAGAATGTGTGTTGATTACACTGATCTTAACAAACACTGCCCTAAAGACCCCTTCGGTCTGCCTCGAATAGATGAGGTTGTAGACTCCACCACCGGCTGCAAACTGCTCTCCTTCCTCGACTGTTACTCCGGTATCACTAGATCTCCCTCAAGGAAGAAGACCAGATCAAGACGTCGTTCATCACACCTTTCGATGCGTACTGCTATACCACCATGTCCTTTGGACTCAAGAACGCCAGGGCAACCTACCAAAGGGCTATCTAGATGTGCCTCGATCAACAGATACGCCACAATGTTGAAGCTTACATCGACGATGTGGTCGTCAAGTCCAAGACCGCCGATAATCCCATCACTGACCTCGAAGAAATGTTCGCCAACCTAAAAAAGTACCGATGGAAGCTGAACCCTTCGAAGTGCATCTTTGGAGTTCCATCCGGTATACTCCTAGGCTACATCGTTAGCGCCCATGGCATCGAACCCAACCCCGACAAGGTCTCCGCTATCACCATGATGAAACGGCCAACATGCGTCAAGGATATACAGAAGCTTACAGGTTGTAGGTTGCATGGCTGCTCTCAGTCGCTTTATATCACGCCTCGGCGAAAAGGGACTACCATTCTTCAAACTCCTCAAGGCCTCCGAGCGCTTTTCCTGATCGGAGGAGGCAGATACAGCTTTCGAGCAGCTCAAGTTGTTTTTAACAAAGGCTTCGATCATGATGGTGCCTCGACCAGACGAAACTCTACTGATCTACATCGCCGCCACTTCTTGCGTCGTTAGCACAGCTATCGTCATCGAACGCGAGGAGGCTGAGCACGCGTATAAGGTGCAACGTTCGGTCTACTTCATCAGCGAGGTCCTTAATGAGGCAAAAACTTGTTATCCTCAAGTTCAGAAACTGCTATATGCTATTCTGATCACGTCACGCAAGCTTCGCCATTACTTCGAGTATTACAAGATCACCATGGTCACTGAGTTCCCTCTAGGGGACATTCTCCGCAACAAAGAGGCCAACAGCCACATCATCAAGTGGGCTATCAAGCTCAGCACTTACTCCATCGAATTCAGAAGTAGGCCTACCATCAAGTCTCAGGCGCTCGCTCATTTCGTCGTTGAGCAGATCGAGATCCAAGAGCCCATCGTCGCTACTTGCCCCGAGCACTAGGTGATGTACTTCAACAACGCCCTCAACATCAATGGTGCTAGTGTGGGCATTCTGTTCATTACACTGACCAAGGATAAGCTCCAATACGTTCTCCGGATACATTTTCTAGCCTCCAACAACGCCACCGAATACGAAGCGTGTCTCCATGGACTCCGTATAGCCATTGAGCTCGGCATCAAATGCCTCATGGTATACGGGGACTCCGCGCTGGTCATCAACCAGCTCAACAAAGACTGGTCCTACTCCAGTGAAAAGATGGATGCATACTGCGTCGAAATCAGGAAACTTGAAGTGAAGTTCTACAGTATTGAGTACCACCACATGGTACGTGATCAAAATCAGCTCGCCAACCACCTATCCATGTTAGGCTCCTCTCACGCCGCGATTCCACCAGGGGTCTTCGTTCAAGATCTTTTGGCGCCATCCATTAAGGAAGAGACGAAAGTCCAAGAGATTCCCCCCATCGAGCAGCTGATACTTATAGTACCTTCACCGATCGTTGATTAGAGGGAACAGTTCATCAAGTACCTCACTAGCGTCGAAGTACCCACCGACAAGACTGAAACCAAATGCCTAATCCATTGAAGCAAGCATTACATGCTGGTGGACGGCAACTTGATAAGGAAAAGTGCCAATGAAGGGATACTGTAGAAATGCGTCACCCAAGAAGAGGGAGTGAAACTACTTCTCAAAATTCACTCTGGTTCCTATGGCAACCACGCGGCCTCGAGAAACTTGGTCGGCAAAGCTTTCCAAGCTGGTTTTTACTGGCCCACGGCCATCTCCGATGCAGAAGACCTCGTCCGATGTTGTGAAGGATGCCAATTTTTCGCCAAGCAAATACACGTGCCGGCACAAGAACTGTAGACCATCCCAGCTTCCTGGCCCTTCGCATGCTGGGGACTGGACATTATCAGGCCTTTCAAGCTAGCGCCAGGTGGTTTTCGGTACGTGTACATCGCCATCGATAAGTTCTCCAAGTGGATTGAATACAAATCACTTGTCTCAGCTATTGCAAAGAAGGCAGTCGAGCTTTTCGAAGATATCATCCACAGATTTGGTCTCCCAAACAGCATTATCACCGACCTTGGAACCACATTCACTGGTCATCATTTTTGGGACTTCTGTGAAGACCGATGCATCTCCATCAAATACGTCTCTATTGCCCATCCCAGAGCCAATGGCCAGGTTGAAAGGGTGAACGGCATGATCCTTGATGCCCTCAAAAAGAGGCTATATCAAAAAGAAGAAAAGCATCTGGGAAGATGGCTCAAAGAGCTACCAGCTATGGTCTAGGGACTGCGCACTCAAGCTAGTTGCAACACCGGTGTGTCTCCATATTTCTTGGTCTATGGCTCAGAAGCCATACTACCAGTGGACGTTGCCTTCTAAGCACCTAGGGTGGAAAATTATGATGAAGAGCAAGCCACAGCTGTTCGGACATAGGACATCAACAGGGCCGAGGAGGAACGCTTGATCACCTGCGTCCACATAGCCAAATATCTAGAAGGCTTGGGGAGATACTACAACCACAACATCAAAGGTCATTCATTTGCTGTCGGTGACCTCGTTCTCCACAGAAAACAAAAAACTAAAGGGATGCACAAGCTCTCCTCCCCCTAGGAAGGGCCTTACGTCATCAAAGAGGTTACCCGAGTAGGGTCTTTTCACCTATGTGACTTGGACGGAATCAATATCCCCAATTCAAGGCACATCAAGCACCTTATACATTTCTATCCTTGAAACGCTCTAGATATGTATTCTCCACTCCATGATGAATAAAGTTTTGGTCGCCATAATTTGTCTCCATTATTTCTCCATTACGATTTAATCTCTACTTACGGTTGTCGAGGTCTAAGCTACTCCTTCACGAACTCCAATACGAGATCGCCATAACTGCTCCGCCATGTTTCTCCATATCTCCAACATGTGATCGCCATAACTACTTTGCCACATTTCTCCATATCTCCAACATGTGATCGCCATAACTACTCCACCATGTTTCTCCATATCTCCAACGTGTGATCGCCATAAACACTCCACCGCGTTTCTCCATATCTCCAAAATATTTCGCCAACCACCGAGCAGCACATGTTCTGTTTTGTGCTCTATGGAGAAGACCCAGTCTTTGATCTCTCCCTACATGTGCTACGGGCTTTGCGCTCTGCGTTATGGGTGGTCGGCTGTGGTTCCTTGGTCACGCCTTTTCCTCCTACACATGCACGGGCTCCACACTCGACGTTATGGACTATGGGCAAGCCAAGGCTGAGAGCTCAGTGAAAGAACTAACTGCTCGAACGCCACTTATACTACGTATATCTCCAAGTTAATTCGCCATTCGCCGAATAGCATACGTTCCGCTCTGTTCTCCATGGAGAAGACCCAGTGTCTGATCTCTCCATACACGTGCTACGGGCTCCACGCTCTGCGTTATGGGTGGTCGGCTGCGGTTCCTTGGTCATGCCCGTTCCTCCTACATGTGCACGGGCTCCACGCTCGATGTTATGGACTATGGGCTAGCTAAGGCCAAATAGTTCAGTAACGAACTAACTGCTCGGACGCTACTTATACCACGTATAATTGCATTAGGGTTAACACTACAACGATTTTTTCACCGCGCTACTAGCAAACCGCATAAACATGCACTTGTCACTTTACAACATTTATACATATACATAAATGTTTGTTTGCACCCTTGTGCATTCTAACTACTCTCTCCAGTTAATATAGCATAACTCTCCAAGTAGATCACCGTGCTTCGCCATCGCCATCCATCTTGCCAAAAAGGTCGATGTCATCGGCCAGCTTCTATGCCGTGTCTTCCACCTCATATTCTAGCTGCTGGTGCTCCGTCGTGCCCGTCCCTCCGGTGAACCTGACCCCTATCTCCTGAAGGCCAGTGGCTGGGTAGTGGGGCCAGACCACCGCAAGCGCATGGGTAATGGTGGTAACAATGGCGTCGTGGTTGAAGCTCTTGAAGTTTTCCCATGCCGCCTTGCACCTCTCGATGATGGTGTTTGAACTTGGCGGCCTGCCATCGGGCTGAGGAGCCACCTCTAGGTCGACACAGTCGAGCACCGACTTGATTCTAGCAACAATGGTGTCGAGCTTGTTCTGCTGGGTTTTGGCCTCTTGATCCAGCACATCAAACTGCGCCTTGACCCTTTGACAGTAGTCTACAGGCATTACAAGGTCCCATCAAGCAAGGAAATTACTCCAACAGTAACTCCGACCATGGAGTACTCACCTTTCAGCTCCTCAGCCAGCTTCTCCGCTCGCCCTGATTCCTTCACCTTCTCCTCTCAGAGTTGCTCGACGGTTTGGCGCAGCTGGCCGAGCTCTGCATCTTGCTCTACAAGTACAACGGTTGTCAGCAACAAATATAACTGTTCAACCATGTAAAGGAAAATCGCCGATATGCCATACCTTTTCTCTGCTCGGAGACGTTTTGGAGTTGCTTGGACTTCCGCTCTAGCTGCTCAGACACACTTGTCAGCCGCTCAGAGACGGTGGCCAGCTGCTTGGACTTACCCTACAACTGCTCGGACGTTGTCGCCAGCTGCTCAGATAGGACGCCCTTCTAGTACTCTAGGTCCCGCGTGTTGGACTTAGCAAGGTCTCACTCGTGCTGGGCCCTCTAGATGTTCTTCTCCCTAAGTTTCATTGCCTCTGTGAGTTTTTCATTCTCCTCGGTGAGGGGCTCCATCCTCTTTATCAGCTGGCGCCGCTGCTCGGTAGTCCGAGTTATCCCCTGCAAAAATGCTAGGATTATGAAGAAGAACAATCTCCAACGTCAAAGATGAACATTACAAATGCAGTACTAACCTTGATCTGCTTCATCACTACAGACAGGGCAGACTCTAGCCTCCTGAGCTCCCCGATGGTGTCCACCTCCTCAAGAACCACCACTCCATTGCCCTGCTTGTGGAGGATTCAGACGGCTTGAGGTCGTGATTCATCGCGCTCAATTTCTTCTACCTTGTCCTCTTCCTTCGTAGCTGGAGGTACCACCAGGGGGCTTCATGGCCGGACAGCGTGTCCGACCATGCCCTTGGATGCTTTGGGGAGAGCCATCTCCCCCTCCGGCACCGTAGGTTTCTCCGCTCCGGACTCCGGCGCGACGCCGACAACTCTAGCCTCTGCTCCCAAGGACTAGGCTATTCCCGCCGTTGCCTCAGGCACTGCCGCCGGCCCATCTGCCGCTGAAGCCAACCGTTCGTCATCGCCAAGTCCACCAGTCGGGGCAGTTGACTCCTCCACCGGCTGCCGAGCACCCGGGGACTCCAAGACGGGGGCCGCCGGCATTGCCTTCGCCCCGGGACCAGCCCTTGGCTGCTCGTCAGTTTGGACGGGCGGGGTCAGATCCTCCACACGCCTCGTGCTACATCAGATCAGCTTGTTAGTCATCGAAAGAGACAAGGACACGACAACAAAATAACTCCAAGTCAAGGATACTTATATGTCGGCTTGTTGGTATACTTTTCTAAACCGGTGTTGCCTACCCGAGCCCCTAGCTACGGCCTTGGGGTCGATTCCTGCACTTTGGGGAGGAGGTCTCGTGGTCTCCGCCATCAGCCTCTCCTCCGCCTGCCGCTCCGGGACTCCCCTCACCTGCTGCTCGGGGACTCCCTCCGCCTATCGCTCCGAAACTCCCCTCGCCTGCTGCTCGGAGACTCCCTTCGCCCACTGTTCAGGGACTTCCTCCCCTCTCTTCGATCGTGCCTCCATGCATGTGTTGCGCATAGGTGCTTCAGTGCTAGGTGGAGGAGCCACTGGAGCCTCGTCGTCATCCGACCACTCGGATATCGCTGCACTCCTCGTCCGAGTGGTCCGGTCACCGCCAAGCGAGATGCCACCCAGCTTGAGGGGAGCGGCACCCACCGTCTTTCTCTTCTTTCGGGCTGGCTTGTCTGCCGCTGCCCTCTTCCCTCGAACTTTCTTCGACACCAGGATGGACTCTCTGTCCGACCAGCGTCCACGCCTCCGGACTCCGATAAGATGCTGATGGCTCCCTCCTCAGGCTGCGTTGGTGGCCGGGCATCTACTGCCTGTGGCTAATCGCCCCTCGGCATGCTCGAGAAGTACACCGCTCTTTTCTATGAATGGATCTTTGCATAAGTGAATCAGTCCACTGCACGACAACGACAAAGGATAAAAAGCATCAGGAACACACAATTGAGATATTTACCTAAGGAGGTAGATTCTTGCAGTGAAAGGGTCTCATCTTCCCTGGCAAGTTGAACGAGGCAAGTGGAGCGAATAGCTCTGCAGCCCGCTCTTGCACAATGTCCCTTGACAGCATCTCCGTCCTCTCCCGGGTGCCATCGGTCTCCCCCTTGAACTCAAAGGCTGCGTGGGCCCTCTCCTTGCAGGGCTGGACATGGCGCACTATGAAGCTCACCGCCACCAGTCCACCGTTGGTCTTCATGCCCTTTATTAAGCCAAGGAACTCCCTTACCTGCTCCATATTGGCACTGCTTGGCTTCTTCGACCAGCTCATTTGGCTCTCCGGGATGTGGTCGACGTCGCAGCGAATTACAGGGTGGCTCTGTTTCATGTAGAACCACCTAGCCTTCCACCCCTTTAGCGATGTATTCAGTGGTACAGTGAAGTACTCGCTCACCATCCCATCCCGGAGTTGCAGATATACGCCGCCGACCACCTTGGAACCGCCGCCGCCCTCTTCTTCAACCAGAACAGGTGTCTGAAGAGGTTGAAGTGTGGAAGAATCCCCAGATACGCTTCATAGAAATGGATAAAGATTGAGATGTGCAAGATGGTATTTGGGTGGAGATTGCACAAACTAAGTGCCCAGAACTCCAACAGATCCCTCAAAAAAGGATGAACAGGAAATCCCAACCCACGACAGAAATAATCCTCAAACACCACTACTTCATCAGTATGAGGCATTAGGAAGGGCTCACCACTGGCTGGCCGCCATCCGACGGTGACATGGTCTAGAAGAACACCCGCCTCCACCAATCTGTTGAGCTCCGCCTCCCCCGTGCGCGACGGCACCCACTCTTCATCACGGCTAGCTCCGGCGCTTGCCTTCTTTAGGTTCACAGCTCCCCTCTTAGGCGCCATCTCTCAGATCCGGTTTGAGGCTGGCGGCTGAAGCACGTGCGGCTATGAATCTAGAAGCGCGAGGGTTGAGGAGGAAGATGAAATGGCGAAATGGCAAAGTGGCAAAGGTGGGAGTGCGGGGAACGGCGGTGCAGTTATAAAGCACTTCCCCACCCTTTCGCATTCGAGGGTTTTTGGGAAACCGCTCCCATGATTGGCGCCTCTCCGAATTCTCCCCAATAGCAAGGTGGGCCGTTACCTGGGCTTTCACGCAACCGCGGCCCGTATCGCCCATTTATCTCCGCAATGTGTTACAGCTCGCCAAATATTCACCGACTTCTCCGGCAACCGTTACGGCTCAGTAATTACTACTGTACAGCCATTACTCTGGTATTTTCTCCATTATTTGTTTTCTCCAAGATCTCCTCTTGTGGCTCGGGGACTACATCAGCATTACATCTTGGTTCCTCACTGCATTGGGGATTTTCTTCTGTTGACTGCTGTTTCTGACCCTAGCACCACGTGACCACGTCACCTACTGTCAGGCTCGGACACTAAGTGGGCACACTTCACCTTGTGGTGAATGTGTTTTTTCTCATTTCGGGGCTATGCCCGGGGACTGGCTGCCTGCTCGGCTAGTCTTCTACTATTCTTCTACTTTGGACCCTGGCACCACATGACTACGTCATCTATTGTTAGGCTCGGGGACTAAGTGGGCACACTTCACCTTGCGGTGAATGTGTTTGTTTTATTCTAGAAGACTCCGGGCCTCTTGAAGCTAAAGAAGACTATCTCCCTTTCTCATGGTCGGACTCTAAGTGGGCACACTTGGTCCACTACGAAGAAATTTTTGATTCTGAACTTAAGCTCCTTACACCCTTATGGCAAGCCATACTTGGGTTGCACTGCTCGGTGATGGTTCACACTGCTCGACGATGGTTCACACTGCTCGGCGATGGTTCACGCTGCTCGACGATGGTTCGCTCGACTCGGCAACTACTCACAACTGCTCGGCAACCAATCACGGTGGTCGGACCATGAGTTTGACTGCTCGGCTTTGTTCGTACCTGCTCGGACAAGCTTAAGACGGCGTTGCACAATGGGTACAAGGCTCTCGGGGACTAGCTGTGGGGGGTACGAACTCGGATACCAATGGCAGACCACATGGGCTGCGCCCCCAGGGGCAGCCCAGCCCACAAAATGAAGCCTTGTAGGGCACGAAGCTGCTCGGCATCTCCCGCAAGACACCGGAAAGATATCCTGAAGATACTACAAGATCTGTTAGGATACGTATGATCCCATGATTCCTGTAATCTGTTATTACTATTTGGTTATCTCTCAGATCTAACCGACTTGTAACCATGCCTCCGGACTATATAAGGCAGGCAGGGACCCCCTCCAAACTCATGCAATATCATACGATAGCCAATACAATCCAATAGACCATAGGAGTAGGGTATTACGTCATACTGATGACCTGAACCTATCTAACTCGTGTGTCTTTGTTGCCTTCTTGTTCTTGATTACACGCCTCTCTGCCGATCAATCTACCTTCGTGGAATACCCCTCAGAGGACTGTCGATGATATTCTATCGACAATCGCCACTCCCCACTAGTCCTCGTTGGAGCACCCATGCAAGGGTGTAGCTCTCCCTTGATCTGCGCAAGGATCAAGTGCTCTCTACGAGCTGATTCTTTGACACTCCATCACGGTGAATCACCCACAACCGCTCACAACTTGAGTTGGGTCATCCACAAGCTCCGCCGAATGATCACCAAGCTCCAAATCACCACCGAGCCGTCTAGGTGATGGCTATCACCAAGAGTAACAAGCACAAACTCTCACTTAACAATGACAAGCCTAATGAGAAGGGTGGATGCACACTTGCTACTCTCCTTGCACTAATGAGGACCTTAATCTTGGATTCTCAAATCTCAATCACCTCACTAGGCTCTTGCTCTCCCTTGCACTATCAAGGTGTTTCTCAGTTGAACAAATGGGCAAGAGACCTCCCTTGGATGAGTGGAGTAAGTATTTATACCCCCTTATTTAAAACATAACAGTTGGAGGCTGAGTCATCACTCTACGGGGTGACCGGACGCTCCGGTCAGTTATCCCCACAACTGTGTCAGAAAGAGCCGTTAAGTTCTAATCGGACTCTGACCTATGTCCGGTCAGCACTGACCGGACGCGTTCGGTCAAGAAAAACTCTCTCTGGAACCTTACTGATATTGACCGAACGCTGGCACCCAGAGTCCGGTCACTTCGCTGTTCAGCGTCCGGTCAGTTACCAAATCCCGACCAGTGTCCGATCAGCACTGATCGGACGCTTCTGGTCAAGAAAATCCCTCTTTGGAGTTGACCGGACGTAGGCACCCAGCGTCCGGTCACTTTTCACTCAGCGTCCGGTCGCAACCAGATGACTTCAGTTGATCAAATGAACTAATTGGACTCACCCTCCGGCGTCCGGTCACAACCAGACCAGCGTCTGGTCAGTCATTTGACCCTCCATTCACTTCCAACTCGAAATCCTATGTGAATGAAGTTTACTCTAATTGATCTTAGGGCTACTCCTGAGCTACCTAGTGGTAGATTTGACAAGTGTGTATCATACCTAACCCACTAGACTCACCTAGGTCAAGCTACTTATCCATACCCCCCTTAATAGTACGGCCAAAGGAAAAATAAAGTTCTAAACTACTCTAAGTGTATCTTCAACACCAAATGACACTTAGAACTAGTCCATCCTTAACCTCATCGTCCATCCTTTGAAAACTGAAACGATTTCCATCGACAGGGGCATGACAACCATGATTGTCCAATCAATTGCCTTTACCATGACCTAACTCAAATTGCCTCTACAAAACACACGTTAGTCATAGTAATCTCGTGTCGTCATTAATCACCGAAACCCAACTAGGGGCCTAGATGCTTCCAGACCTTAGTTGCTCAAGCTATGTCGCTGTGTAAGGTGGTGGTGGAACATACTGCTGTGCTTCGCTAATTCTGCCCCATGAATCATACGGGGTATCATCTGCTGGCAAATCTATGACTAGTCTACCCTGAGCCGGCATAGCATGCAAAATCTCAGTTGGTACTGGTAATGGCATACCATGAACAGGTACTGGCATGGCATCAACCGGTGTGGGCATAGCATGTCTACCTCCCTGGTCATCATCTGAATCACTGCTAACTACATCACCGATCCTGTCCTCCTCCTCCTGCTCCTCCTCTTCCTATTTGAACTCGTTCACATCGAAGTCATTGCTTATACAGCCTACTTGACTTGAATGAACTGCTCATGCGTCAACTGATCATCCAAATCCATAGTACCCATAGTTGGTTCCGCATGAACCCCACATTCTTATTGAGTATCATCATCGAAGGACGGCCCCTCCTGGAGATCATGCATCCTGTACCCATTCTCCACAACCACCTCAGCCAAGGCCACATTAGAACCTTAGATTACCCTATTGTAGCGGGACCAGTGAGCATGGTCCCACAAGGGCATCAGCACGTAGTGTGCCCTAGTCTTTCCACTATCAAACTCCCCCTCAGTGTATAATCACCGCCAAACTTTTCATTCAAACGGCCACAAAGATCGCTGAAGCTAAGAGGTTCATCAAACCATTCCAATTCTTCTTCCATATCCTCAAACATACTATCTTCTCTCCTAACCTTACTCTGTAGAAAACTCTAACACAACAATCCATCTACAAAAGCATTTCAAAAACTTCATCAGGTCATCCAAATCGTCGTGCGTACTAACTAACTGACTCCACATATACTAACTACACCTATACCAACTAACTATACTAACTAATCTAATATTAATACCTATACCAACAATTCTAACTAACTACACTAAACACACTAATATTAATATCTATACTTACTATACTAAGTAACTTTACTAACTATACATATCTAGCTCACTGCAAAACTATACATAACTTATATTTACTAACTTCACTAAATATCTTTGGTAACTAATTATATAAATCTCTATCCAGTCAAACTAAATTTGAATCATAACCCTAGCAAAAAAATTGATAGAGATGCAGCAGAGCATTACCTCGACAAAGATTATGGGTCACCACAATCCACCAATGGAAAGGAGATGGCGCCGGCGGCAATGGCCGGCCAGCAGCGGCCTACTTCTGGAGGGCGGCGGCAATGGCCGGCCGGCCGACGGCAATCCCCCCTTCTGGAGGACAACGATGGGCAGCGCGGCAATGTCTTTCACGGCTCGAGACAATGCAGAGAGATGGAGGGGCGGCGACGAGGACGGGCGGCGCGCCGCAGTGGGGAGATGGAGGAGCGGTGGTGGCAGTAAGGGAGGCAACGAGACAGGGGAAGATGGAGATGGAGTGAGGGAGGACGGGCACACGGTGGCGGGCGCGGCAGCCGGGGTCGCAGCGGGCGGGAGCGCCGGGCGGGGCGCGTCGGGCGCGGGCGCGCTGGGCAGGGCATGGCGGCCGTGGGCTCGCTGGGCGGGCGCGGCGGGCGGGAGTCACGGCGGCGCGTTTTCTCGTCTAAGGACGGAGACACTGAGAGAGGGAACAAGGGTCTGCCGCGCCGCGGTGAATTAGCCGCGTCGTGCAAACAGACGTGTCCAAAAGTGTTAGTTTTGAAAAAAAAATAACTTTAATTTTAAAAATAGTTTAAAAAAAGTGTTAAAAAAATGCCCCGCTGCGGCCTCCCTGTTCCGGTCCCGTCCCCTCGCCCGCGCAATGGCCGGAGCCCACCCTTGCCATGGCCGCCCTCTTCGAGACCGAGCTCGCACGCGCTATGGCCGCAGCCGAGCTTGCCCGGCGGCGTCCCCGTCCTAGCGTTGGAGGACGTGCACACGTCGCTGAGGCCAAGGTTGCCGAGCGGCAGCTCCCGCGGGTCGCCGGCACGGACGCGGAGCAGCCGTGGAAGACGGTGCCGTAGACGTGGAGCGAGCGCCGCCGCTCCGCCTCGCGCGCAAGCCTGTGTCAACGCTGCTCCCGCTCGACCTCCGCAACGTCCGCGGCGATCCGGAGCGACTGCTAGATGCGCCGGAAGCTGTCGTCGAGCTCGTACATGGAGCAGGCGAACGCCTCCTCATCTGCCCCGCCGCGCCGTAGAGCTCCTCCACAACGCCATCCACGGCCGAATCATGGAGGTAAACTAGCAAAACGCCCCGTGCCCTATGTTCGTTTCTGTTCCGCGATGAATAGCTGCAGCGTGGCTTCTCTCTGCAGTGAGCTGTGCTTTGCCTTGCGCTCATGGTTTGCTTGCGAGCTAATGGATTGGCCGTCAAGGATGCTCTCCCTTTTCGCAGTTCGTGGTCACCTACTGCCACTGACTGTTGGATTATCCGTTAGACTGACGAAACGTGAAACGCATTTTGCACCGTCGCTTCAATTAATTAACAAGTCCTCGTGACAGCCACTGAAATGACTGGTCTGAATAGTGAATATACATGGGGGTATTGCTTACTTTGCAGATGTGGTTAAAAACGAAAGAACCAAAAAAATGAATTAATTTTGATAGTCCAATGACATATCGAAAAGGAGCAGCAGACTTTTGAGACAAAACAGAGCAAACTGGAAACCTTGTGAAGATCTTGTGCACTGCGCTCTGCTCTGGCTCGTCGCGTGCTGCTGAACTTTAGCGTCAACGACCTCCGGCGACACTGCCCCGTCGTCCGCGAGCACGAGCTAGTGAGCTACTGCTGCTGGTGCTGCGCGGCGCCGGCGTTCCGCGCCACGAGCTCGCCAAGGCGTCGTTGGACAGGTACCTGTACCACAGTACCATTACGAGCGCTGGGCGGCCAACCACACGACGCTGCAGGAAGGTGTTCAAGGACATGACCGAGGCGGCGTGGTTCTTCTAGCAGGGCCACGACGCGGACGCGAGTTCACGGAGGCCGCTGCGGGCGAGCGCCGCCGCTCCGCCTTGGCCCGGTCGACATCGGACTCCGACAGCTTTCCGGACTGCACGGCCGCCACCGTGTGCTGCGCCAGGAAGTTGCTGGCCATGGCGCGGGCGAGGGGACGGGGACACCGCTGGGCAAGCTCGGCTCTGGCCATGGCCACAGCAAGGGTGGGCTCCGGCCATGGCGCGGGCGAGAGGATGGGAACGGGGACGCCGCCGGGGACGACGGCGCAGGCCACCGCTTCGCTCGCGCGCAGTCCGCCACTGGCGGGCCTGTTCTAACGGAGAGGACGCGGGGGCTTAACGTCGTGCACATCTCGTATCTGACAATGGGTCCATACACGGGAGAAGCGTAGAAAATGGCATGGACAGGGAGCCAAGGAATTATAATGACAGTTCTTCGAATAGATGAATTGTAGTGGCGTATCTCCGATCTTGCAAAATTATAATGACGTTAATCCAAAAATCTCATATAAAAATGGCCCAGTTTGCAAACTTCGGCCTTCTGAAATTTAGCTTATGCTGATGCTGATTTGCTGTGAGAGAAAAACATTGTTTTTTCGCTAAAAAGTACCGCTGAAGTAGTGCTGAAAAACAGAGCCTACAACTGGTTAAATATCATCTCAGAGGCAGCACCCATAATTGAAATATTTTTGGAGTTTGTTTTTCCTAGAAGTTTAGGTTGGAGTTTGCCCCAGCTCACTGTATTTCAAACTCAAATAGTCAAATGTAAGAATAACTCTACACATTATCTGTACAGATGTTCAAGCACAGCTGGATCCAACGCTCAAGTATGCAATACACCTTACCAATACTTTTTTATCCTTCTTTGATGACTCTTGTAGAAGAGATTGATGATAAAAAAATGATCCTTGTGCTTCGTTTGTTAAATATGATATACAAGGTACCTCAATTGTCAGCTCTTTTTCAATCGGGTAGAATTTGACTGTTTGGTATCCCAAGAAGTGCCTTCCGTGGGGGAACCTCGGGAGAGCGAAGATGTTGAGAAATGTCTTTGGCATAGAGAGATTGAAGAGAAGCAACTGAAGAAACCTGTCAGCATTTTTCTCTCAATATCTTCAGCTTGATAACCTGGGTCATGACGGGCTGCATTGATCTTCAGGGGCTCTGGTAGAATGCAGTTGCAAACAGCACCTACACATAAAAGGTTGTGAATCTCAGTGACTGCCATTGACAAAAGCTGTTACAGAAGTTAGAAAAAAGGTACCCATTATGAGCTCAAACATAGTTGATCTGAGCACACTGAATCGTGCAGTTTCCTTTGAACAGCCAAGCTGTCTCACTTTGGATAAATCGCTAGGTTTTCTAGGTAATTACACATAAAATCAATTCTAGTGAACGTTGTTGCAGATTTTCCAGATACTTTCACATAAAACCACTTCCAGAGAACGTTTTTGCAGAAAACACATGATCCACTCAAAACGGTCATAACAGATGTAGTCCATACAGCAGCCAAATCAGTTAATGTGCTAGTAGGTGTATTTATTGTATTGAACACTCCAAAAACAGCTTTGCCTAACATTATAACCATCAGATATGCTCCATTAGTAGATGTAAAATATCAGTGCCTTCACACAGGTGTCATAAGGTCAGGTGTGCAAAAAAAAAAGGAACTAAGATAAATATCTGGGGGAATTAGGGTGAGTTGGACCTCGTGACACATGAGGATCACTGGTAAACACTTACTTTGAAATAACGAAATTCTACCTTTGAACCTTTAAACTGATAGATATAGTAATAATTGAGGAAAAAATAGATATAGATATACAAACTTTGCAGCAACTCGTAGATATCAATATAAATGGCTGAGAAAACATGTCTCAAGAATTCCTACCCATTCTAGCAAGACGATTAACCCATTTTGGAATTAAATTTCCTGTCAACCTTTTGCAGATATCCTCACAGAAATGGTTGCAGTTTTTACTTATCAAATGGTAGGTATCCCCATTGTAATTTACTAACTGAATCTCCATGAACTCTCTGATTTGGAGAGGATCCAGGCAAGTAGTTCCCATGCATATTGATTTCCTAAATTTGAAACCAGGACACTGCCGAGGTTCCACCTCAAAAACTCCACTGACCGAATAGTCATGTGCTCCAAATGCATACTCCACACCATGAACTGTAAAAAAACAAGTAGAGAATACCATAAGCCACAACCTACAGTCTTATGTCCAACAGTTAATTAAACAATATGTACAAATCGTATCAAGAAGAAGAATTAACAAAAACAATGGGTTTCGACAATCTTAGTCATGGGTTTAGAGATGTAGAGGGATTGAGGCATTTCATCGAGAAGACAAAACGAAATGGAATCAGCTTTCTGATTTCAGAGGTGCAATACAATCAGACAAAATGAGTCCTCGATGCTAGGGGTATTTAATGTAGCAAACAAATGATTTCTCCTATGTTTTCAATCTCTCATTCCCTCTACATCTCTAATTCCACTGTATGTCTGTCACTCCATTTTAATATCCTAATCTCCTTCAAACCACACAATCTGAACATACATAGCACATCATCTAATCAATGCAGACCAACACTCACAACAAAAGATGAATGCTGAAAGTTCATGGCTTCAAACACGATTTAACCTTTGCTACTTTTGGTTCCTCAAATCTGAAGTCATGATGTATATCTAAACTTGTACACTGTACAAGCCAGAAATAGTTGGCCAAAAGATGGTCATTCTAATCTGAAATAATCAGCATTCATCACAAGTAACTACTAACAAAGCAACTTAGGCTTGTGTGAGGAAAGATTACTTTTCTAGCATGTTATGGGATCACATTTGTTAAATATCGGTTATTCTCCTTTATCAGAATACTTGAATAGTTGAATAACCCATACAATTATCTGTAGTGAAGAACTAGGGTCAGATATAGATATAAATAACTTATAACTCATGAAGAATTACACTGGAGACATGCTATCAGGAAGTCAGTAAATGACGATGGCATTTTCAAGCTATATATATAAAAGTAGCACAAACCACCAAGTCACCAACTAGGAAAATATTCACAGATAGGACATTATAGTATAAACAGCTAGAAGTTTAAAGAAGAAAGGTGATTTAAATAATAGCGTTGCAAACTTCATGATTTGGAAGAGGCCCCAAACATGTCTCATACCATTCTGCCAACTGAGCCTTACTAGTTAGAGAAGGGGTAGGGTGTGGGTGTACACCTCCAACACACAGGTTCTGGCCCTTCTCCAACTCGAATTTGGCATCTATTTCTTCTTAACAAGAACCACATATTGCAGCTAACAGTCTCTCTTAGGCTGGATATTGTTTTAAAAATTTGCCCTTTTTGGTTTGGCCACTCCTCTACCTTCAGTCAGGAATATTGTCAGCTAACAGACTTGTTTGACAGAAACAGCCTTGGGATTCTTTTTGATGTGTTTACTTTTGAAAATCTTCAATAAACTGCTGGCTCTGACAGAACACACAGAAACAGAAGTAGCCAAGGACTGTGGAGTACAGTGGTATACAGCAACAATGGAAGCAACGAGGATCATGACAGAATGGCAAGAGATTGAGATATGGAATCAGTAAAAAGCACTAAAACATCGTGACCCTTTGGACTGGACATGGAATGTTTGGTGGATTCACTGAATCCAGCAATGTTAAAACAAGTGTAGGAACCTGGGCGATCAAGGGGGCAGAGGCCACACGGCCTTAAGCACCTTATGGCGGGCATGCGATTTGGCAAGGGAACAGGTTCACAAGTGGTTGGTGATCAAGTCAACAGAACTTAATCAAGGCATGTTCTTAGCACTATCACAACATTGATACAGTCTCCAAAATTATGACTTTAAGTCTTTGATACCCAATTTATGTTGGAATATGTTTGGAGAAAATGATAGGAAATATGGACATCGATTTTCAAGACAATCTACACTTATGATTTGCACATTTTTTTTATGTAAAAATAAAAATTAAAATAGATTGATAGTGAACTTTTCTAAACTTTGACTAAACGGATAACCCAATGACAAGCATTTAGGTAGTTAGAAAAAGGTTTAATATTTAAGAAAAAATGTTCAACATGATTATAATGATTGTGGCACAGCCTGATGGTAGAATTCTCGATATCTTAAACTTTTGCCAAGGCGTTTCTCCAAGACAAACAAAAAAAGTATTATGGAACTAATATTCCCTGATAAGGAAATAAAAATTATATTTCAGGCCACATGAAATCCTGTAAGCTGCATTTTTGTGATAAAAGAACTAAAATTGATTCTAGGAATCTTTACTTTCAATGAAATGTGGAGTACAATCTCTGACAGACTACTCGCTGAAATTCTGAGGCTAGATTAGATATAGGTTATGCGAAGAATGAATGGTGAAAAGGAATATAAAATAGCACCAAAAAATATTTCACCAAATAACACATTGCAAGATTCTTTGTACATTTTATAGGTTGGCTTCCATCATAAGTTTTGCCAACCACAATCAAACCATTTGATGGTTTAAAAGCAGTGGCTTGGTTATTCGACAAGACCAAAGCTTGTATCCCAATGCTGATCCTCCCTAAAAGATGGAATCAGTGTATTCAAACAGGGGAAGGACTATGCACAAAAGATTTTTAAAAAAGCTGAACACAACATAAAAGCTTATAGCAAACTAGTGCCAAGTGCTATGCAGATGTAAATAGACAAACCAAATATCATCATTCTTGAAGTACAATACGAGTTGAATCTTTTACAGGAAGAAAAATAATGTTGACCTTGTGAAAACATAAAAAAGAATAAAGGAAACTTGTAGGACATCATACCTTCAATGCCAGAATGAAATACCCCTAGACCAGCCCAGTAAACATAGCCGTTTACTGGTGTCAAATCATACACATTCAGATAAACCAGCGTATTCCCTGGTGATGGGCTGGCAGATTGGACTTTTGAAAACAAACGAAAATTACCAGAAGATTTCTGGCCTGATTGAAAGCGCATGCTGAGATTCCTTTCCTTCTTTGAGCCCAATATCATAACTAATACATGCAAGTTAAAAATGGAAGTAGGATAAAAAATCCATTATGCACAAGATAATATTCAAACAGAAGGGGGGAAAGCTAACACACCTGACATTCCATGCTAGCCCAACTAAAGGGTGACCATAGTGATTTGAAAAGTAGGACTGGACTAAGTCTTTTTGATCAATTATAAACTTCCTAAATAAACTACTGCCACAAACAAACAGACAAAAAGGAGGAAAGTAAAGGCTAGCATCAGTTCAACAAGTAACATAAAAAAAAAGGAAATAACACAGGCTAGATAATTCAGTATTCAGAAATGAGGCATGAAGGTCTTTCTAAGAAATTGTTGCAGGAAATGCCAAAGGCATTTTCAAGATACCATCCAGATATAGCACAACAGAGTCATCTATGTTTCTATTAAAAATGTAAAAACATCATGAGTATGTCATGTAGAACACATTGATAGTTTGGTCAGGACTTTAATATCACTGTCTTTAATATTTTATTATCATATCATTCCTCCAGTGTAGAAATATGCAGACTAGTTTCAGTTTGAAATCCTGTTTTGGGTTTTCACTAGAACTTTTCCACTAAATGCCCACATATAAATTACTTACTGGTACCAGTAGGGTTAAGCTATGCCAAAAACTAGAACACAAATGCTTTCTTGTCTCACGGGTATTGACCTAAAACAAAAAATGAATCAGACCATAGGGAGCACCTGTATTTTACTTTTTAGGATACAGACGAAGCTATCCATGGTTTGTCTTGTAGTAATTTATTTGTAGAAGTATCTGCTACAGGCAAAACCAACCAACAGCGAAAGGGACTAGAACTCCACAAAAAGCAAGGGCTTGTTTGGTTGAGACCCTGGTGAAAATTTGCCTGGCTTAGAGGGAGCCTGGAACCTGCCTCTATCTGTTCAGTTGCAGCACTGATATTGAGCCTTGGTCCAGACAGCAGTAGTTCCAGGCCATCCACCGAAAAACAGTGCCTGGCTAATAAAACATGGGTGTCTAGGCATAATCATGATGCTTTCAAACGTGTTACTCGCTGCTAGGGTGTTATTTCATTTTATTTATTCTTCTGTTCATTTGGATGGCTTGTAAATAGGTCGCATAACTATAAATCAGTGTTTTAAAGGTGGCTAGGCGTCCAGGTGAGTGCTTGGTACGCCTGGACGCCTAGGCAGCGCCAAGGCGCCACTGTTTCCCAAGGCGAGCTGGGTACGCCTGGACGCCTAGGCGTCGCCTAGGCGACGCCTTTAAAACACTGCTATAAATAATTTGGTTTGCCCTTACCTATTTTGGAAGCTTGCACAACATATTCAATGCTACATGTTTTTAGGAAATCCTTTCTCTATCATATTTAATTAAATAATATGGGAGTTTTATTTAAACATTTATATTGTCATCAATAACTTAATTCACTGAAAAAACAATATAAACCACTTAGTCAGATAGTCCATATTATGACAGTGCTATTAATAAGACATGTAATTAAACAAGTATTTATGATGTGCCGATTTCATTATTAGCATTCTCATACACAGGCTTCCAACCAAACAGAAATTCTTCACACTTGCCTGGCCATGCAAAAACATCAGCCTTTCAGGCTACCCCTAGGAAGCTCTTTTTGCCAGGCAGAATGCCTAGGCCTCCAACCAAGCTGGCTTAAAACAACTTTGACACTACACCATATATGCAGTAGATTTAGTCCCTTGCCTAAGCAGACTCAAACTCAGCCTCACTGAAGACCTGGGAGAATAGGCTAACCATATGCGCCTCTATGTGCTTCAAGGATCCATATCTAGAAGGCTCTCAAACCCTGCATCCTAAAGGTGTGGAGGGCTTGCCCCATGATGTATTCAAAATCCATATTTGGGGACCCTCATGACGCGTCACAAAGAACCCTGAAGCCTTGAGAATGAGAAGTCGCTTTTCAGAAGACCCTCAAGACATGTGCTTCGAGAGGTCTGGACTGGACCCTAAGGAATTACATCATTGGACTAAGGGGCATGATTGTCATTTATACAAGGCCATGATCACGGCCTATATAAATACCTCATGAACGAAGGAACCCATAAATTCACTGAAGGTCATAAGCTGACATATTTGGCTCTCTAAGTCACAGTCACGTAAAAGACTCTACTTGTGCTAGTTTATATAAAAATAAATAGTAGCACTCTATATGTCTAGTTATATTTTGTTCTCCTGGTAGAACATATGTAATATAAGGTACACAGTTGTTAACAACTGACAACTGAGATGATTTCTAATTCAGAGAGAAAAAAAAGCCCTCAGTTGTTTTTATGTAATACAAAACAAGGAAAGTGACGTGTGCTGCGCACGCCTCATATGTAAAGCTGAAAGCGATGCATTACAGTACAGAGCCGCAGCACAGGTGGGTATAAATGCATGACACATATTAAGAACAAGAAACAGTAAAGAACAGGCATACTACTTTTTCTAGAATTCCATCAGGAAAACAAAAACATTTGAACTCAACAACTACAGACGGCTTATCTCAGCTAAGTCAAACATTGTGAACATAGTAGTACTTTCAAGAGTTGATAAACAGAATAAGGCCAAAAATACATGTCAGATTTGTACTCTATCTAAAGTTGGTGGTATGTCAAGACTCAACAGACAATCATAGACACCAAGTACTAACTTACTCTAGGATCCGTAAAGAATTCCATACGCCGCCGAAACAACTACACTAATAAAGTGATAAAATTCGCACCATGACAACCTCAGAATTTATTAGCAGGAACACTTGTCTACATACAGGGAACGGGAATCCAAGAAGCCAAGAAATCGGCGCCCGGCAAGCGGGCGAGCGCCGAATCGCGAGCGCGGCCCGGACCGAGAAGGCGCGTCCCCCGTAAGATCTGCCACAGGAGGTGCCAAATTTCCACCATGGATCGGAAGGAAAGTGGCGAGGAGCTATGCAATTGGGCAGGGAAAGGGCTAGAAGGAGTACAGAAACAGGAGGGGCAGTTACCAAATCAGGGAACCTGCGGGGGGGCACGCACAGCTTGCGGCGCCCGCAGGCGGCAACGCAGAGAAAGGCAGTGGAGGACGAGGTGTGTGTGGGGGAAGACTCCGAGCTCCGAAGGTGGTGGGCGAGGGCGACGACCGGAGGAAGTGCTAAGGAAGTTGGCGTGGTGTCTCCCTCGTCGTTTCGGTTTTCACATCAAAGGAAGATTTTTCTTGTTTGATGTTTCTCTCTTTTGGATTTGGAATTTTTCTTGCACCTGCTTTGTGTTCGTATAAGGCACATTGAACGAGAAGACGACGCGGCTTGGAATGATTTTGTTTTCTCAAAACCTCGACCTCACAACCTCACTGATGAGAGCGGAGAAGGCATTAATTATTAACATTATTAGCTAAGGTGTGACGTGTCGCAGAACCGATCAATTTAGAAGAGCACAAGTACAATGACAGTCCATAAGCGGTTGTACCGTCATACTTGAGCCCATATAAACCTGGTAATCCATCGAGTACCACGACGGGTCTCGATTTAACGATCCACATACAACCAATATCGTACATGATTCAACATACATGTCACATGTTACGTAAAGTTTACAATTTCAGTTTATTTATTAGAATACGAAATAAGGTTATTACAAACCAAGTTCGATAAATAGTAGCAGAAGCAAATTAAAGTTTGAAGCTAACTTTTTCCATCATAGTTCAGATACAGTACCAACTCATGATCACACTCCCACAAAAGCACATAAGGAGGATTAATAACAGATGCTTGCCCAGGGCTCACTCTTCATCCACAGCGGGACAGAAGCAGTTCTTACAATAGCCGTAATAAACTATACCATCTACAACAATGGGAATAAAACCCTGAGTACGAGAAAGTACTCAGCTAGACTTACCCGTCATAAATCAAAACTAAGGCGACTCCAAGGATTATGCAAGGCTTTATAAGTGGAGGTAGCCTGATAATATTTTGCATAAAAACGATTAACTCAGTTATACAATTATACTTTGATCATCAAGTTAATTATAGTTATTCATCTCTACATTAGCAACTAACATGTGCCAAACATGTGGTATATCATTTGATAGCATACAATAGTAACCATAGCCGGTACAGTAATTCCATGTTTATCCGAACTATCACCTTCCATAATACAATTACTACAATGTTGGACTTAGCCAAGTTTCTCACTGTCCGGGAGAAACGGCGATTCGAATCGATTTCAACCAGCTGGGAATTTATTCCTAACATAAACCCAGACAGACCAGATCAACTGTCACCTTAGGTCACCTTTGTTATAACTCAAGTCCACATTTTACGGGTTCGCCCAGCGCCGCATAATCAGGGACAACCAGCTGCCAGGACGTTCAGGCTCAGCCTGCCCTTGGGCTCACGTCTGGCTCCCCGCATATCCTTACTACCATCTAGAGTGCGCACTCTAATAGAGCGAGGCCCCCACCTGAGTTGAGCTATTTGGCTTCGCGGTCGGAACGAGTTATCCGGCCAGCTAAGTGATAGGCATGCGTTTAATCTTATCAGAAGTGCCAACAACGGTACGGTCCTTAATCGGCACAGATGGAATCATATAAGTCAACCTACACATATACTACACCCGGCCTCCATGTACATTACCCCATGGTTCTTTTCCATGATATCAAATATAGCCAACCGTGCTTCGGTATCCATCAATATCTCACAGGTGATAGGAAATCACCCGATTTCTACCGGTCTAAACATGGCTACCTACACAAGGTTAAAGGTATATATGTAACTAGACAAGGTAGTTCTATGCATCAAGTGTTTCAATCAACTCTTATAACATAATGCATTAAACATAAAGGACTCAAGTAATATTTTGTAAAACATGAGAGACTTAGAATGCTCTGAGGCTTGCCTTTGAGGAAAGAGGTTGGCCGGTGATCCGAGTACTCAGAGAGATCTTCAGGAATCTACTCCTCTTCTTCTGGAGCTGCGGCCTGAGGCATCTCCTGCTGATCCTCCTCCTCTCCTTCGTTGAACTCCAACATCGTTATCTCTTCGGATGATCCTATATGCATGAGCATGAAATAAGATACCACGAATGCATATACGATAACACGTATAATATGATATGATGTGATGAATGCATCCCCATAAGTGTTTTCAATAGCATGGTATTAAAGTAATAACAAGTGCATCTTATTTTACTGAGTAGGTGCCTATCTCTTCTCTACTACTTAAGCAAACACTTCTGTAAATCATTTTCTGGACTACAAGATAGCAGCTACTTGTTTTGACCCTAACTGGAGTTATATATATTAAAATGATATGGTCATGGATATTCTAGAAAGCTTATGAAATTTTCTACAACTTTCTTTTAATCATCTCAATGTGATTCAGTAGTTATCTAGGTCAAATAATTCAATCATTAAAATCTGTCCAGAGAGCAAGCATTTCGGACATCAAACTTCTAATAGCCATAGGGCCTGTTCGCTGGTTGGTGCTGGTGCTGGTTTGGGCTGGCTGATGCTGGTTTTTTTTAGAGGAAAATACTGTTGGCTGGCTGGTTTGGGCTGGCTGAAACCAACAAGTGAACAGGCTGATAATTCTTAAACCATAAGGCTTGTAACTATGAAAATTTAACACAAGTTAGATCAATAAGTTATATACAACTTTGTTATTAACAAGTTTTACAGAAAAAACCATTATCAACATGAAATTATTAACTCAACCAAAACTATACATGCAACCATTTATTTAAATTATAAAGCAATAATTACCAGTTGCATACAACCAATTGCTTTTAAGCCTAACTAATAATATCAATAGATCATATGTATCACAAGCACTATAGAAAATATCATGGTCAATCATAATTAACTTATTTATATCCATTTATTATTTTCCTTAAATAATAGGGTGATTTAAAGGATAGTGTCAGCCATGGTGAGCTGAGCGTGTGGCGGCGCTCTAGTGAGGGCTCACAGCGACGGCGATGCGAAATGTGCCCTTACCAAGGGTAGGCAAGCTGGGCTAGTGGGTCGGCATGGAAGAGGTGACTACGGTGGACTTGTAGGTGAGAGGAATCGGTCAGTGGTGCAACGACGATGGCGAGCGGCTACGGTGGAGTACGGTGGCGGCAATGACGAGCTCAGTGCTGTGCTTCGACGAGGCAGAGCAGGAAGCAGAGAGTGAGTGAGGGCGTGGGGGTGAAACAGCGGACGTGGGGTGCCTTTGTGCCCACCGTGGCCTGATCGATTGGGCCGTCAGCAGTGTACGCCCACCACGCAGCGTCCACGGCTGACGCGGTTGGCCACCCATGGCGAGGTGTATGCGGCCATCAGCGCCCGATGGCAAGCCTGACAGCGCGAAATGAGGGTTCTTAAGCGCTTAATCCACAACGAATTGGTGCAAAACGTTAAAACAAACTTTGTAGAGCTACGTAAGGGCTATAATATTTCTTTAGAAACCATCTTCTAATTCACGATGGTTAGGAAGTTACATCATCACAAAGTCAGGCACATCGAAACTGAAAAATCAATTTGACTTAGAAAAAATTCTAAGTCCAAAAATAGTACATTGTTGATTATTGTGAGCTCTAATTGACCATGTTAGGCACTGAATTAGCTCATGACCCAAAAATAAAAGTTGTTACTCTAGTCAAGTACTACAACTTTTCTTAAGAGTACACTACCATGAAAACACTCTATGATATAGTTCAACTTAGGTCAAACATACAACTTGAAAATGATGATTTACACTATAGACATGACTTAGGGACCAAACTAGCCTTAGTCATGAATACCAAAGTTGTTCCATGTGATATTCTAAACATGTTTAAGGTACTCCTAAGGTTCCACAAACATTTTATACATTGGTTACATGTAAACCCTAGCATATGTAAAGTATTTTAGTGACAACACATGCAATATAAGTAAACATAGAGATAATATTTGAGATACTCATGCTCATGAATGATCAATGATGCTTGTGCTCATGCAATGCCAAAGCTAAATGCAAGCTTATCACCTAGGGTGTTACAACCCCTCCCCCTTATAGAAATCTCGTCCCAAGATTTGCAAGACCTACCATTCTTCGAAAAAGGCAGGATAAACCTCATGTAAGTAATCCTCCTGTTCCCCACATGGCATGTTGTTTTTGTGGTTATTTCACACCACTTTGTAGAACTTAATGACCTTGCTCCGTGTTACTCTTTCTATCTCTTCTAACACTCAGATTAGTTTCTCTTTCATACGTCAAATCCAATTGGAGCTCAATGTTGGTGGGGGGCAATGGCTTCCTTAGGTATGCGAAGACATCTTTTCAACTGAGAAACATGGAAGACATCAAATATAGCACTCATCTCTAGAGGAAGTTGTAACTTATAAGCGACGTTTCCTTTCCGTTTAGTAATCTTGTATGGCCCTATATATCTAGGCGCAAGCTTTCTTTTCACTCTAAATCTCTATACTCCTTTCATGGGTGACACTTTTAAGTATACATAGTCTCCCACTTCAAAAGTCAGTGGTCTTCTTCTTTTATCAGCATAACTCTTTTGTCTTGACTGAGCTGCTTTCATATGCTATTGGATAATGCACACCTGCTCTTCAGCTTCAGTGACAAAGTCGATGCCAAAGTATCTTCTTTCGCCGGGCTCAATCCAATTCAAAGGAGTTCTACATTTCCGACCGTACAAGGCTTCAAAAGGAGCCATCTTGATGCTTGCTTGATAACTGTTGTTGTAGGAGAACTCGGCTAGAGGTAGCCATTTCTCCCATGAACCCTTGGAAGATAGAACATAAGCTCTCAACATGTCTTCTAAGATCTGGTTCACTCGCTCGGTCTGTCCAGAAGTTTGTGGATGGTATGCTGAACTTCTAATTAGTTTAGTCCCCAAAGCCTAGTGCAAGTGTTCCAAAAAATGAGCTATAAACTATGATCCCCGATCTAAGATTATAGTCCTGGGTACTCCATGTAGTCTCACGATCTGAGAAACATACAGCTCAGCGTACTTCCAGGCGTGATATGCGGTGTTAACCGGTATAAAATGTGCTGACTTGGTGAGGCGATCTACAATGACCCATATAGAATCATGACCTTGCTGTGTCATCGGAAGGCTCGTAATAAAGTCCATACTTATTTCTTCCCATTTCCAAACCTAGAATAGGCAATGGTGAAAGTAATCCGGTGGATTTCAAATGAACGGCCTTTACTCTACTGCAATTATCACACCTAGCAACATAGGTGGTGATTTCCTTCTTCATCTTGGTCCACCAAAAATGGGTTTTCAAATCTTGATACATTTTGCTACTATCCGGGTGGATAGACAACATGGATGAATGATCTTCATCTAAAATTTGATTTCTAAGCTCACGGTCTTTCGGTACCACAAGTCGGTCCTCAAACCATAGCACATCTCTTTCATCTAACCTAAAATGCTTGGTTTCTTGTTCTTTTATTTTCTCTTGATGTGAAATACACCTACATCTATCTTCTGCAGTTCTATGATTTTGCTCTCAAGTGAACAATCGACGGTGATATTTGCAAAAAGACAACAGATGTAACAAATTAAATCCATCTTCCAACAATGCTTCCAAAGTGTTGCAATGAGATTTCTGACTAAGTGCATCTGCTATAACATTAGCTTTTCCTGGATGGTAGTGCACTTCCAAATTGTAGTCCTTGATTAGCTCTAATTATCTTCGTTGTCTCATGTTCAGCTCAGGTTGAGTGAAGATATATTTGAGACTTTTGTGGTCAGTATATATGTGACATATGTTTCCCAACAAGTAATGTCTCTATATCTTTAACGCATGAACAACTGTTGCAAGCTCTAAATCATGCGTAGGGTAATTGACTTCATGCTTTCTCAACTGCCGAGAAGCATAGGCAATAACTCTTCCTTCTTGCATGATCACACACCCCAAACCTATACCCGATGCATCACAGAACATATCGAAAGGCTTTTCAATGTTGGGTTGTGCTAAAACAGGAGTTGTAGTTAACAGGGTCCTTAGGGTATGAAAAGCTGCTTCACATTCTGGTGTCCAACTGAACTTTTTATCTTTCTAAAGTAGTCTGGTCATGAGCTTAGCTATCTTGGAGAAATCCAGAATGAAATGATGATAGTAACCTGCTAACCCTAGAAACTCCGAACTTCATGGACCAAAGTCGGGGCCTTCCAATCCATGACCTCTTGTACTTTAGATGGGTCTACAGAAATTTCATCTCTAGATAAGATGTGACCCAAGAAAGGTACTTTGCTCAACCAAAATTCACACCTGCTAAACTTGGCATATAACATATGTTCCCTCAATCTGGACAAAACAATTCTCAGATGCTCTGCATGATTTGCCTCATTCTCCAAATAAATCAAGATATCATTAATAAACACAACCACAAACTTATCGAGCTCGGGCATGAATACCGAATTCATCAAGTACATGAAGTAGGCAGAAGCATTTGTCAGTCCAAAAGACATGACCAAATACTCATACAAGCCATACCTAGTGGAGAAAGCGGTTTTAGGTATATCCTCTGGCCTGATCTTTATCTGATGATAGCCTGATCTCAAGTCAATCTTGGAGAATACCTTTGCTTTTTCCAACTAATTGAACAAGATATCGATACGAGGCAAATGATACTTGTTTTTAATAGCCACAGCATTAAGTGGCCTATAATCCACACACATTCTCAAAGACTTGTCCTTCTTCTTTACAAACAAAGCTAGACATCCCCATGGAGATAAACTAGGTTGAATGAGACCTTTGTCCAACAGTTCTTGTAACTGAATTTTAAGTTTAGCTAACTCATTTGTTGGCATCATATAGGGTCTTCTTGAGATAGGTGTCGTACCTGGCACTAACTCAATCTTAAATTCCATATCCCTATCAGGTGGTAAACCTGGTAACTCATCTGGAAATACATCAGGAAACTCATAAACCACTGGAATATCACAAAGGATAGTGGCTTGGATAGCGCAAGACAAGTTTTGGAGATCGAAACTTCAGGGAAGTGGTACTAGAAAAGCATTACCTCCTTTTGGTTCTCTTAACATAATTGTCCGAGTGGATGTGTCAATGAGAACACCATGGTCACTCATCCAACTCATGCCTAAGATCACATCTATGGCTAAGCCGGGCAATACTATTAGATCTATCGTATACTCCCTCTCTTGTATAGAGATGAGCACACCTCTGACTATCTTATTTGTAGAGATAGTAGCCCCAGCCGAACTTATACTATAACCACCCTTGTTTATCTCAATTAATTTCTGATCATATCTAGATGCAAATGCTTGGCTCATAAATGAATGAGAAGCTCTAGAATCAAATAAAACAATGGTGGGATGTTTGTTAACAAGAAACATACCAGCTGTGACAACTTCTCCCGCAGGAACCTCTTCAACAGCGGTGTAATGCACGTATCTAGGACGCGCTTTAGGATTTGCCTGCCTCTGATTTCCCTGGTTTTGATTGTTGTTCTTCTTAGGATGGGGGCATTCCTTGGCCCAATGACACACTTGATTATAGTTGAAGCATGGTTGATTGCTCATGGGTCTTGCTGAGCTTCCTTGCCCTCCATTCCCCTTGGGTAAGGCAATGGTGAATGCCTTACTAAAAGCATCTAGGCCCCTAGTTGGGTTTCGGTGATTAATGACAATACAAGATTACTATGACTAACGTGTGTTTTGCAGAGGCAATTAAGTTAGGTCATGGTAACGAAGATCGATTGGGCAATCAAAGTTGTCATGCCCCCTCAATGGAAATCATTTCGGTTTTTAAAGGATGGATGACAAGGTTAATGATGACTAGTTCTAAGTGTCGATTGGAGTTGGAAAGACACTTAGAGTAGTTTAGGACTTTGTTTTTCCTTTGGCCGTACTATTAAGGGGGGTATGGATGGGTAGCTTGACCTAGTTGAGTCTAGTGAGTTAGGTGTGGTGCACACTTGTCAAAACTAGCTCTAGGTAGCTCCTATGAATGCCTAAGATCCTTTGGAGCAAACTTCATTCACATATGTTCGGAAGTTGGAAGTGAATGGAGGGTCAAACACTGACCGGACGCTGGCCCTGGTGTCACCAGACGCTGGCCGCAGGGTTCGGTCAGTTCATTTGATCAATGTCTGCGTTCAGTGTGACCGGACGCTGGAGAGGTCAAGTGACCGGACGCTGAAAGGCAGCGTCCGGTCGACTCCAGTAAGGTTCCAGTGAAGGGAATCTGCGACGCGTCTTCGTCCGGTCGATCGACCGGACCACGAGGGTTTAGCGTCCGGCCGAGTGCGATGAAGGTTCCATAAAGGGTTTTATGCGACCGGATGCGTCCGGTCAATCGCCGACCGGACCTCGACCACCGTTGTCTGGTCAAGACATTTTTCTTGGTTCGTGGGTTGAATCGACCGAGCGTCCGGTCAACACGACCGAGCGTCCGGTCAGTCCCCAGTAGAAGCTCATAACGGTTCGTTTTTCAAGTCGCCTTTATAAATAGAAGCTCCACTCGTGTGTGGAGTGACTTTTGCTCATTCAAACAGCTGAGAAACACTTTTGTGAGTGCCAAGAAGAGCAAGGTCCTAGTGAGGTGTTTGTGATTTGAGAATCCAAGAGTGAAACCTCATTAGTGAATCAAGAGTAGTCAAGTGTGCATCCATCTTCTCATTAGGCTTCGCATGGTCAAGTGAGAGTTCGTGCTTGTTACTCTTGGTGATCGCCATCACCTAGATGGCTTGGTGGTGATTGGGAGCTTGGTGTTCACCCGGCGGAGCTTGTGGGTGACCCAACTTAAGTTGTGAGCGGCTTTGGGTGATTCGCCACGACGGAGTGTCGAAGAATCAACCCGTAGAGAGCACTTGATCCTTGCATGGATCAAGGGGGAGCTACACCCTTGCGTGGGTGCTCCAACGAGGACTAGTGGGGAGTGGTGACTCTCCGATACCTCGGCAAAACATCGCCGCGTTCCTCTCTCCATTTACCTTGAGCATTTACTTTAAGTATTTACTTTGAGCAATTCAATACTTGTCTTTACATTCATAGAATTGCCATGCTAGAGTAAGTTTGGAACATAGGTTGCAAGTCTTTTGTGCATTAATTTGATAGTTGCAAGTCTTTTGTGCGTTAATTTGATAGAAACACTTTTCTAAGCACAAGGGGTTAATTGGGCTATCCGTAGGATTAGATTATTGCAAGAAAATTTAGAATTAGCCCAATTCACCCCCCCTCTTGGGCATCTTGATCCTTTCAATTGGTATCGGAGCCTCATGCTCACGTTTTTTTAAGCTTAACCGCTTAGAGTAAGATGTCTCACGAGGATGGACCTCCTCCTATCTTCGAGGGGGATGATTTTCCATATTGGAAAATTCGCATGGAGGCATACCTAGAAGCTCTAGACGTTGGAATACTTAGAGCCGCCTCTCAAGGGTTCCCAACACCTAAGAATCCCGCACAACTTCAAGGCGATGAAGTGAATTATGAAAAATGGAATGCAAAGGCTCGCAACACCATCTTTAGAGGTCTTTGCAAAGATGTGTTCAACCGCGTAAGGAACCACAAAGACGCCCATGCACTATGGTCGGACGTTTGTGCGCTCCATGAGGGAACTAAGAGTGAGCGTGAGGAACGCTATCATCTTGTGATTAAAAAGCTAAATTCATTTGAGATGCTTCCCAAGGAATGTGCTAATGAGATGTATTCACGTTTGAATGTTCTTGTAGAGGAAGTCAATGGGCTTGGACTTACTCAAATGTCACCATCCGATGTTGTGAGAAAGATCTTGAGTGTCCTCCCCATTGACAAATATGGCCATATTATGACCGTGCTACACCAAGGTGATCTTTCCACCGCTACACCGACACAAATCTTGGGAAAGACCAATGCTCATGAGATGTACATGCACATCACCCCACAAGATGGCTCATCCTCTACAAAGAAGAAAGAGAAGGACTTAGCATTCAAAGCTAGCCAAGATAAGGGCAAAGCAAGACTTGAGTATGAGAGCTCAAGTGATGAAGATGATGAAGAAAGCCTTGCTCTCATGGTGAAAAAGACCGCCAAGATGCTAAAAAGGCTAAACAAGAGTGGCATCAAGTTTGACGGCAAGAAGAAGAAGTTCTTCACTAGCTCAAGAAGGAAGCCAATCTCTGAAATGGATTGCTACAATTGTGGCGAACTTGGCCATCTAGCTCATCAATGTACAAAGCCCAAGAAAGACAAGTTCAAGAACAAGAACAAGGGCAAGAAAGATGACTCAAGCAATGAAGATGATGATGAGAAGAAAAAGAACAAGCCATACAAGAAGAGAGATGGAAAAAAGAGAGACTTCTACAAGAAGAAGAAAGGTGGAAAGGCCTACATTGTCGGTGATTGGCTCACGAACATTGATTCATCAAGTGGATCATCCGATGATGATAGTGACGATGAAAAGGTGGCCGCCATTGCTATTGATCTTGCATCTTCACCGCCATCATTGCCATCATCCTCTACACACCTATGCTTTATGGCCAAGGGTGAATGCAAGGTAACTAAGAGTAATGATAGTATTGATGATGAACATGCTAGTGATGATGATAGCGATAGCGATGATGATGACTCACCTACATATGATGATCTTGTCAAAATATTAAGAAAATACACTAAGATCATTAGAAAGAGTAGAGCTACAAATGAAAAACTTGATGCTAAAAATGATTCACTCTTATCTAAGTGTGATACATTTGAAAAGGCTAATGATGAGCTTTGAGAAACTAATGATGCTATATCATCCAAACTCAAGGAGCTCAAATCCTCCAAGAAAGAGCTTAAAGATAAACATGATAAACTTGAGTGGGTGCACAATGAACTCATCACTAGCCACAACAAGCTAAGAGATGAATACACTACTCTTAAGATTAATTATGATACTCTTGTTATTGCTCAAGAATTTTTACCAAATGCGCCACATGATGCTACTAACCATGTTGTCAAGATTGATATAGCTACCTCATGTGATGATTTAATTGATGAAAGCATTGAGCATGGATCTAGTAGCAAAGGCAAGCAAGTGGTTGAGTGCAATGACTATGATGAGTATGTCAAGCTCAAGAGTGACAATGAGAAGCTCATGAAAGATCATGAAGAGATGAAAAGTCACAACACCATTGTGCTAGAAACTCTTGATCATGACAAAGAGTTGATCCTTGAGAATGAGAAGCTAAAAGAAGAAAACAAGAAACTCAAGGAAGAGAAGAACAATGATATTCTCAAGGAAGAGAACAAGAAGCTCAAGATGGAGAAAGAGCATCTTAAGGTGGGATTGAGCAAGTTTGCTAGAGGCAAGCATCTCCAAAGTGAGCTACTCATGAATACCGTCATGAAGATGCATAGAAGTGGCATTGGATATATGGCAAGTGTAGAAAAGATGAAGGCCCAAGCTCAACACCAACAATCAAAGCCAAAGCCAAAGCCAAAGAGATGTTTTGAGTGTGGACAAGAAGGCCACTTTGCTCATGAGTGTCAAATTCCACCACCACAACCCTTGCCCAAGCATGCTAGACCATTTGCTTTCAATGCTCACTACATGCTTAGAAAAGATTCTAGTGGAAAGATGAAAGTCATGTTCTTAGGACCCCCAACAAGAGTAGGCCTAAGAAGATTTGGGTGGCTAAGTCACTTGTTGAGAAGGTGAAGGGCCCTCAACAAGTTTGGAACCCTAAAGCTTGAATCTCTTGTGTGTAGGTGAACTACAAGACCGGTGGAAGTCATTGGGTTATTGATAGTGGTTGCACTCAATATATGACCGGTGATCCTCGTATGTTCACCTCACTAGATGAAGAGGTAGATGGACAAGAGAAAATAACATTTGGAGATAATTCAAAGGGCAAGGTTAAAGGATTGGGCAAAGTGGCAATATCAAATGATCATTCCATCTCCAATGTGCTCTATGTTGCTTCATTGAGCTTCAACTTGCTATCCGTTGGGCAATTGTGTGATCTTGGTTTTCAATGCTTATTCACCGAGAAGGAAGTTGTTGTATCCAAGGTAGATGACAATCAAGTGATATTCAATGGATTTATATACAACAACTTATATCTAGTTGACTTCACCTCCGAAGATGCAAACTTAAAGACTTGCCTATTCACCAAAACAACACTTGGGTGGCTATGGCATAGAAGACTTGCTCATGTTAGGATGAGCTCACTCAAGAAGCTTATGAAGAATGATTTGGTGAGAGGGTTGAAGGATGTGAAGTTTGAGAAGGACAAGCTCTGTAGTGCATGTCAAGCCGGCAAGCAAGTTGCAAACACTCATCCAACCAAAGCTTTCATGTCAACCACAAGAGTGCTAGAACTCCTACACATGGATTTATTTGGACCAACAACATACAAGAGTTTGGGAGGAAATCTCTATTGTCTTGTGATTGTGGATGACTATTCAAGGTATGCATGGGTGTTCTTCCTTCATGACAAATCCGAAGTTGCATCTTGCTTCAAGAAGTTTACCAAGAGAGCTCAAAATGAATTTGAAGTGAAGCTCAAGAAGATAAGAAGTGACAATGGCAAAGAGTTTGACAACACAAACATAGAAGCTTATTGTGATGAAGTTGGAATCAAACATGAAGTCTCCGCAACTTATACTCCTCAACAAAATGGTGTAGTTGAGAGGAAGAACCGGACTTTGATCACTCTTGCAAGGACAATGCTAGATGAGTACAACACCCCCGAAGCTCTATGGGCGGAAGCAATCAACACCGCATGTTATGCATCCAATCGCCTATTCCTTCAAAAGTTCCTTGGCAAGACACCTTGTGAGTTGCTAAATGGGAAGAAGCCGGACGTCTCATTCTTTAGGGTGTTTGGTTGCAAATGCTACATCTACAAGAAGCGGCAACACCTAGGGAAGTTTCAAAGACGTTGTGATATAGGTTTTCTTGTTGGTTACTCATTGAAGTCCAAAGCATATAGAGTATTTAATCATGCCACCGGCTTGGTTGAAGAAACATATGATGTGGAATTTGATGAATCTAACGGCTCCCAAGGAGCACATGAGAATCTTGATGATGTAGGTGATGAACCATTGAGAGAGGCTATGAAGAATATTCCGGTGGGAGATATCAAGCCAAAAGATGATGAAGATGATGTACAAGTCATTAACCAACATTCTTCATCAAGTGTACCATAAGATGGTGAAAAAGATGGGAGAGTAGAAAATGAAGATACTCATATCTCCCATGAGCAAATGGTGGTATAAGCACAAGATGTTGATGCTCCACAACCTCCTCCTCAGGTGGTCAATAGAAGAAATACACCTCTCCTACAAGATCATCCACAGGATCTCATCATAGGGAGTCCATCAAAGGGTGTAATGACTCGATCTCAAAAACTTACTTCATTTATTGCTCATCACTCTTTTGTCTCTTGCTATGAGCCTACCAAGGTAGAAGAAGCTCTTAAAGATCCGGATTGGATCAATGCCATGCATGAAGAGTTAAACAACTTCACTCGCAATGAAGTTTGGACTCTTGAAGAGCGACCAAAAGGTGCAAGAGTCATTGGAACAAAGTGGGTGTTCCGCAACAAGCAAGATGATCAAGGTGTTGTTGTAAGGAACAAGGCAAGACTAGTTGCAAAGGGGTTCTCTCAAGTTGAAGGCTTGGATTTTGGAGAGACCTTTGCACCGGTTGCAAGATTAGAAGCCATTCGTATCCTGCTTGCATATGCATCACATCATGAAATGAAACTATATCAAATGGATGTGAAAAGTGCATTTTTAAATGGCTTTATTAATGAACTAGTGTATGTTGATCAACCTCCCGGGCTTGAAGACCCTAGATATCCTAATCATGTTTATAGGTTGTCCAAGGCACTATATGGACTTAAGCAAGCCCCAAGAGCTTGGTATGAGCGCCTTCGGGACTTTCTCATTGAGAAGGGCTTCACCATTGGGAAGGTCGACACCACACTATTCACCAAGAAGCTTGATGGGCACATCTTCATTTGTCAAGTATATGTTGATGATATTATCTTTGGATCATCAAATGAAGACTCATGCAAAGAATTTGGTGAATTGATGTAGAAGGAGTTCGAGATGTCCATGATTGGTGAGCTTACATTCTTTCTTGGTTTTCAAGTCAAGCAAATGAAAGAAGGCATTTTTATCTCTCAAGAGAAATACACAAAAGATCTTCTCAAGAGATTCAAGATGGATGAATGTAAGCCAATCAAGACACCAATGCCTACCAATGGACATCTCGACCTAGATGAGGGAGGTAATCCGGTTGATCAAACTCTCTACCGTTCTATGATTGGTAGCTTGTTATATTTAACCACATCTAGGCCCGACATCATGTTTAGTGTGTGTATGTGTGCTAGATTTCAAGCTAGTCCTAAGGAAACACATTTAATTGCAGTAAAAAGAATCTTTAGGTATCTTAAGCACACACCAAGCATTGGCCTTTGGTATCCTAAAGGAGCTTTATTTGAATTAATTGGCTATTCCGATTCGGATTACGCCGGATGCAAAGTTGATAGAAAGAGCACATCCGGAGGGTGCCATTTGCTTGGTAGATCACTTGTGTCTTGGTCCTCTAAGAAACAAAATAGTGTGGCTTTGTCCACCGCCGAAGCGGAATACATTGCCGCGGGTGCTTGTTGTGCACAAATATTATACATGAAACAAACTTTGCTAGACTATGGAGTAGTTCTAGAGAAGGTACCTCTTTTGTGCGACAATGAAAGTGCTGTAAAACTTGAAAATAATCTGGTTCAAACACTCTCGCACCAAGCACATAGATATCCGCCATCACTTTCTAAGAGATCATGTTGCTAAAAATGATATATCACTAGAAGGTGTAAGATCCGAAGATCAATTAGTGGATATCTTCACTAAACCGCTAGATGAGGCTACTTTTTGTAGATTGCGAAATGAGCTCAATGTTCTTGATTTTAGTAACTTCACTAAAAATTGAGCTTGTGTTGTCCCTTGCATTCATTGTAATATACAACATGCTTAATTTGTGGCAATGCATATAGGGCTTGTCTAACATGGTTAAGATAACCGCCGCAAAGCGTGTGAAGAAGCTTAACCTTGGATCAAGCTTGACAAGCAACTAGATTTATTTACAAGTATTGCATATGCATGAATGTTGTTTTGTCGTTTTGTTCCATTTGCCCTCTTGTTGCCTATTTTCTTAAAAAGAATTATAGCCTAAGGCAAAATATTTTGAAAAATATGAGGGTTTGAGAGAGGTCACTCACATCAGTCCCAATTGGTGTTTATTTGGATCTTATTCATGTTGGGACTTGATTTGGGAACAGGCAGCGCGAAGGAAGTTTGAAGTTTTGCTGGTAAAAGTGCACCGGACGCTGCACCGGACGCTGCTGTCTAGCGTCCGGTTAGTTCACAGGAGGTGAACTGCTGGTGAAGGAGTGACCGGACGCTGCGTCTGTGCGTCCGATCAGAAGGGGATCCAGCGTCCGGTCGATCGAAGGAAGAACAAGCTGTTCTGACCGGACCCTGTCTGCGTCCGGTCATGGACCACCGGACGCGGCCGGTCCTGATTCCAGAGGAAGTGGACCTCTCTGGAATCGACCGGACGCTGGGTGGTAACGTCCGGTCGCTACCACCGGAGCGTCTGGTCAGTGGATCTCGCGCGGCTTCAGGTCTCCTTTCTCTATTTCCTTCTCTGTCGCGTTTGGGACCCTCATATAACCGCTGCCTTCAATTTGTTTCCCCGTGACCTAGCCCTAGCTCTTGCCATCGCCAGGTCGCCGCCGCTGCTCACCCGCGCCAACGCCGCCATCAAGCATGACACGTTGCCGCAGCCTAGCCTGCAGCCAAGCTCCTTGCACCGGCCACACACGCCACTGCGCCTCCCTTGCCCGCGCTCGCCCGGCCCTCTCGCCACCGCGCCTCCCTTGCCCGCGCTCGCTCGGCCCTCTCGCCACCGCGCCGCCTAAAGCTGAGCCCGCTGCCAAGCCTCACCGTGCGCCTCCAGTCATCTTGCTGGTCATCAAGCGTAGTGTGCCCTAGCCCTACCTCCCTCATCTTGGTAAGACCAGATCAATGCTCCAAATTCGATTTGCCTGTGAACCTAGATCAACTGCATTGTTCTGATTCCAAATCGCATTCAGGGTTTTCGACCTAACCCGAGCCGGTTCCGAGGTTCCCCCACGCGA
The DNA here is from genome assembly GCA_904845875.1 of Miscanthus lutarioriparius. Taxonomy (NCBI): domain Eukaryota; kingdom Viridiplantae; phylum Streptophyta; class Magnoliopsida; order Poales; family Poaceae; genus Miscanthus; species Miscanthus lutarioriparius. Next base: position 46,559,253 of record CAJGYO010000001.1, read on the forward strand.
CGTCTTTCCTTTTCTCGGATCGCTGTTCGTCAGGTAGCTTGCCCGTCGTCTCAGTTTCGTACCTACATTACTTGCTTCCTAGGTTTTTGCATCTATTAGATATATTGTATTTATTTGTACTTCCATCTATTCTATCGTGCAGCGAGTCGGTTCCGTTGTGGTTCTTGTGGCAGTTGGCAGTCAACTCGGAGCCAAGCTCGCGAGTAAGGATCGAGGCCAAGCCTTGAGAGTGTCAGTTTGTCTGTTGATCTTGATCTTTTCAATTGTTGATCTTCATCAGTGTCAGTTCATCATCTTGTCAGTTCAGATGGCTCGCACCAAGAACGTTGGTGGTGGCCCAGGTGATGATGATCGAAGGGCCCCGCCTCGCAAGCCTACAGATCCAAAAGGCAAGGCAACAAAAAAGATTGCATCCAAGAAGAGGAAGTACCCAGATAGAGAGACAGCCAGAGCAGCAGCAGTTGCAGAGGCAGTAGATCGTGCTGAGAGAGGTGGTGTCCGTAGCGGACTTGTCATTGCAGATCAGCCAGTTTCACCAGCACTGAGAGCTGCTCTTGAGGAGGTTGAGCATCGTCATGGTAGTCCAGCAGGGACAGCCACGTTTGCAGGATGACGGATTGCCATTGTGGAGGGTCAGTCAGCAGTACAGGAGTCACAGTCATCACAACAGCCCCCACCAGCAGAGCCTCAGCCTGCTCAGGAGACTCAGGAGGGTCAGCAGGCCGAGGAGACCAAGCCGGCACCTCAGTTATGCCGCTCTGGTCATACTAGTGCTACAGTTCCACCGAGGCTAGCTACACAGCGCAGGGGCTCACGCCGACCACCCAGACCACAGGGTCCGCCTCCAGTGGTACACCTTGACCTAAGGGCCGCCACAGCTAGACAGGTTCGCTAGTTGAGATTTGTTGAGTTTGACGTGTGGTTCCCTCCAAGGAGGGATGAGAGAGCAGCAGAGGGATTTTACACACCACTGTAGGAGGATTTCTACAATGCTTATCTCAACAGTGGGGCTGTGTTCAGATCTCAGAGAGTCTGCAGTATAGAGCCTATTGTGGCAGCAGCCGGAGAGCATATCCGCCCTTACTTGTCATATCTACTAGGGCTTACAGATCTAATTGGCCAGACAGGAGTGTATGTACCATCTTGGGTTCGGCAGTTCTACGCATCACTCTATGTTGACCCACATCATAACTTCATTCATTTTGCATTCAACGGCAGAGATTACAGAGTGATGAGCCAGAGGGCCAGGGAGATACTGAGGCTACAGGAGCAGCCTGTCAGATTGCATGAGGTGTGTTATGGACAGCAGGAGCCTCCTAGGCGTCCTCATGGAGGGATAGTGCCCCCTACTGATCTTGTGCGCCATTGCTTTAAGGAGCCCTTTGGTGAGGGGTCGAGGAGGAACCCCAGTGATCTGACTCCTACAGCTCGAGTTCTAGAGGCTATCATCAGGAGGACACTTCTTCCCCGGTTGGGATACAGAGAGGGTCTGACTCGCCTACAACTCTGGCTCCTTAATGCCCTAATGCAGCAGACTGTGTTCGACATTTGGGACCTCCTTCTATCAGAGATGGAGGATACTATAGCTGAGGGTTTCAAGGGTCACAGGCAGCTACCTTATGCACATTGGATCACATTCTTGATACTCAAGTCTGTGCAGGTCAGGACCCTAGAGATGGTTGCCGAGTACAAGGGTGCCACTACAGAGTTCCCAGCTTATAACATGGCACAGAGGATCAGGCACAACACACCACAGGCACCTACTCGGCCCAGTCGTCGTCCAGATGTTCCAGAGTCAGCAGCTCAGCAGGATGAGATTATCAGAGGCATAGCCGCTACTGAGGAGGAGCAGCTTGAGGCACAGCAGGAGGTGAGCGAGTACAGTGACAGCTCTGACGACGACTACCAGCCTATTCCTCAGATGCCTCCACGCAGACACGATGTAGAGGCCGGCAGTTCTAGCTCAGAACCACCTGCACCTCAGATGGACCCCGCTCTTATTGCCATACTTGAGCGGATGCAGTGAGACTGAGCTCGCAGCAGCACAGAGAGAAGCTGCCAACTTTGCATGATTCTAGGCTCGTCAGATTTAGTTTTAGAGGCAAAAGCAGGTACTCCAAAGCTAAAGAGAAAGCAGATGCACCAAAGAAGAGATCCTATTGCAGCAGCAGCTTATGGGCTTCATGCAGCATGTTGTGACAGCACTTGGGGCCCCACAGCCACAACTTTCGCCCCAGCTTGCTCAAATTTTGCTACCACCGATGACTCCAAAGAAGACTGACCTAGTGGGCTCCAGAGTCATGGATGCCTCTAGCTGGGCCTTTGCTTCACCTCTTGTACAGTGTCCCAGTGGTTAGCCTCACCGTGGTAGCCCCCCATGAGCTCACTCCACTTGAGACAGGCTTCACACCGGAGGAGTCACCCTCGCTATTTGTGCACGACACGTTAGTCTCTAGGAGTCTTGGAGCATCTTTCGGTGGTGACTGGCATGCCCACACCACCTCATATGCATGCTGTCGGTCCTTCAACAAGTTAGCCAGTTCAGTAGTGATGACTACTCAGAGGCTTCCTAGCTCATCAAGATCATCAGATCCTACAGATGTACCAGCAGCTTCACAGGCAGCACCTATCCCAGCTCAGATCCAGACCGCTTCAGCGACACTTCCTGCCATAGAGGGTCAGTCAGTTCAGAGCTCAGGGTCAGATGATGATGGCACTCGGTTCTAGCTTGCTCCTCGCACCTCAGTCACTGCCTGTCACCGCTGCCTCACTGCCCGTCGACCCCTAGGTTTTGGTGTTTGACGCCAAAGGGGAGAGGGTTGAGTATGTAGACTGTGGGGAGTGACTTCTGTGGGGAGCTTGTTATATAGTATTAGCTTATTATATACATTTGGAGTTTTATTTGTGTGATACACTATTACTTTTGCATTCGTGTGTTTACTTTCACGCATATTATTCTATCTATGTGATAGTGTTATCTATGTGATTGTGATATATGACATGTGTGCTCTCTACTTTACATTATTTATATGTCATATCACTTGTGTTATTGTTCATTTGCCTTTGCTTCCGCGATTATACTCCGATGCAAATGAGCTTTGTTAATCGTACTCATGCTCAATTCACATCCTTTGAGTACATTGTGTTGGCTTGGGTCATGTAAGCTTGACTAACACTTTTGTTCTTATCGACAAAAGCTTATATGAACCAAGCCCGTCAAAAACCTCTCTCTTTCACATACTCGAGGTGGTATTGTCATCAATCACCAAAAAGGGGGAGATTGAAAGCATCTAGGCCCCTAGTTGGGTTTCGGTGATTAATGACAATACAAGATTACTATGACTAACATGTGTTTTGCAGAGGCAATTAAGTTAGGTCATGGTAACGAAGATCGATTGGGCAATCAAAGTTGTCATGCCCCCTCAATGGAAATCGTTTCGGTTTTTAAAGGATGGACGATAAGGTTAAGGATGACTAGTTCTAAGTGTCGATTGGAGTTGGAAAGACACTTAGAGTAGTTTAGGACTTTGTTTTTCCTTTGGCCGTACTATTAAGGGGGGTATGGATGGGTAGCTTGACCTAGTTGAGTCTAGTGAGTTAGGTGTGGTGCACACTTGTCAAAACTAGCTCTAGGTAGCTCCTATGAATGCCTAAGATCCTTTGGAGCAAACTTCATTCACATATGTTCGGAAGTTGGAAGTGAATGGAGGGTCAAACACTGACCGGACGCTGGCCCCGGTGTCACCGGACGCTGGCCGCAGGGTCTGGTCAGTTCATTTGATCAACGTCTGCGTTCGGTGTGACCGGACGCTGGAGAGGTCAAGTGACCGGACTCTGAAAGGCAGCGTCCGGTCGACTCCAGTAAGGTTCCAGTGAAGGGAATCTGTGACCGGACGCGTCCGGTCAGTACTGACCGGACCCTGAGGGTTCAGCGTCCGGTCGAGTCCAGTAGGTTCCAGTAAGGGTTTTATGCGACCGGACGCGTCCGGTCAATGCTGACCGGACCCTGCCAGTGTCCGATCAATACATTTTTACTGGTTCGCGGGTTGAACTGACCGGAGCGTCCGGTCAACACGACCGGAGCGTTCGGTCACCCCGCAGAAGCTCATAACGGTTCGTTTTTTAAGCTGCCTTATAAATAGAAGCTCCACTCATGTGTGGAGTGACTTTTGCTCATTCAAATAGCTGAGAAACACGTTTGTGAGTGCTAAGAAGAGCAAGGTCCTAGTGAGGTGTTTGTGATTTGAGAATCCAAGAGTGAAACCTCATTAGTGAATCAAGAGTAGTCAAGTGTGCATCCATCTTCTCATTAGGCTTCGCATGGTCAAGTGAGAGTTTGTGCTTGTTACTCTTGGTGATCGCCATCACCTAGATGGCTTGGTGGTGATTGGGAGCTTGGTGTTCACCCGGCGGAGCTTGTGGGTGACCCAACTCAAGTTGTGAGCGGCTTTGGGTGATTCGCCGTGGCGGAGTGTCGAAGAATCAACCCGTAGAGAGCACTTGATCCTTGCGCGGATCAAGGGAGAGCTACACCCTTGCGCGGGTGCTCCAACGAGGACTAGTGGGGAGTGGCGACTCTCTGATACCTCGGCAAAACATCGCCGCATTCCTCTCTCCATTTACCTTGAGCATTTACTTTAAGTATTTACTTTGAGCAATTCAATACTTGTCTTTACATTCATAGAATTGCCATGCTAGAGTAAGTTTGGAATATAGGTTGCAAGTCTTTTGTGCGTTAATTTGATAGTTGCAAGTCTTTTGTGCGTTAATTTGATAGAAACACTTTTCTAAGCACAAGGGGTTAATTGGGCTATCCGTAGGATTAGATTATTGCAAGAAAATTTAGAATTAGCCCAAATCACCCCCCCCTCTTGGGCATCTTGATCCTTTCACTTACGAAACACCTTCTAAGGTCGGGTTGGCTGGACTTTTGGTGGAGGAGGCCTAAACTTGGGCGTTGGCGGTTTAAATTGGGGCCTAGTCGCTATTGGAGCTCGGATGAGATGACCCCGAGGTGCTTGCCTCGGCTGCCCTCTTGTGGCCCCTTCGTCATGCATGCAAATTGTTCTGGTTCTCCTGAGTCAAGGCATCACTGATGAACTCATTATATGTGGTGCACCTCGAGTTGGCCATAGTTTTCATCAACTTAGTGCTAAGACCTCTCTTAAAGCTTCCAATCTTCTTTTCTTCTGTATCAACAAAACCTGGGGCATAACGGGACAAATTGTTGAAAGCATGCATGTACTCAGTAAGAGTCTTGGTCCCTTGTGTGAGTCGCATGAACTCAGCTACCTTCATGCGCATTAGCCCCAGGGGAATGTGGTGTCCCCTAAAGGCTAACTTAAATTGCTCCCATGTGACTTATGCATTGGCAGGTAAAGAGGATAGAAAATGGGTCCACCATATCCTGGCCGGTCCCTGCAGCTGATGGGACATATATTCTACCTTCTGATATTCTGTGACCCTCAATAGATGGAACTTTTGCTCAATGGTGTTAAGCCATTTATTCGCCTAGAGCGGTTCTTTGGCCACCTTGAAGATAGGAGGCTTGGTGTCCAGGAAATCCTTAAAAGATTTATTGAGGACTACACAGTGTGGATTCATTATGGTAAAACAGTTGTTGTTAACGACGAGGATGAGGAGGAATACGACGACGAAACCCTAGAATCCATGTCCCAATATTCAGCAGAGCTTGATGCACGAATGGATCCTGAGTTTGGCAATAAACAAGGTGGTGATGCTAGTGGTTGGGATGGTAACGATGAAGGTGGTGCCAATAATGATGGTGGAGCACGTGTCGGGGATGAAGATGATTTGGAGGACATGATTCGAGCCCTTGGACCATAGATTTTACTAAAGAGCCGAAAGATCTAGAAAATTTGGAAAGGGTGACAAAAGCATCGAAGGAGACTATGTATGGTGTTGAAAAGGGTTATCCAACACATTGGATAGTGCTACATTTTGTGCTTGAGCTACTCATCCTGAAGGCTAAGCATGGCTGGTCAGACTGTAGTTTCAATGATCTATTGCAACTCCTATCATGGGTGCTGCCACAACCAAACTCAGTTCCCGCCAACACATACCAAGCGAAGAAGGTCATAAGTCCATTGACAATGGGGGTTGAAAAAAATCCATGCATGCCCCAACCACTGTATCCTTTTTCATGGTGAAAAGTTCAAGTCACTGGATAAATGTCCCCGGTGTGGGGCCAGCCGGTACAAGAACAATGACATTTACGGTGGGGGCAAAGCCTCCACGGAGAAAAAGAGGAATAAGAAGGGTACAAAAAAAGTGGTACAAGAATCTCAGTCCCCAGAGGACCGACCGCTTGAGACGTATCTTCCTAAACCCTAAAGAAGCCGCACTCATGACATGATGGGATGATGAGCGCAAGGTGGATGATGATAAGATTGCACACCCAGCTGATTGTAGTCAGTGGCAAAGGATCGATGAGAAGCACAAAGAATTCAGCGATGACCCAAGAAATGTATAGTTTGGCTTGAGCACTGATGGAATGAATCCCTTCAATGAGAGGATGAGCGACCAGAACACTTGGCTAGTGATCTTGACCATGTACAACATCCCAACGTGGTTGTGTCAGAAGAGAAAGTACCTTCTCCTCACTATTCTTATTTCTGGCCCTAAACAACCAGGCATTGATATAGACGTGTTCCTCGAGCCTTTGATGCAAGAAATCGAGAGGCTATGGAGGCATGGGGAGCCGATGTACGATGCGTTCCAAAAGAAGGACTTCATATGTAGAGCAATAATATTTGTTACTACCAATGATTACCCCACGCTGTTTGCTTTGTCTGGACAGATCAAAGGAAAGACGGGATGCTTGGTTTGCTTGGATGGTACTACATGGGTGTTCCTAGATGCATCCACGAAGATAGTTTACCTAAGGAATTGGCGTTTTTTAAAGACAAGTCACAAGTACCGCAACAAATTGTTCTTTAGATTTTATGACAACACCCCGGAGATTGAACCCCCTCTGGAGAGACGTCATAATGGAGAACACGTGTACAGAATGGTGAAAAACATACGCGTCGTCTATGGAAAGAAGAATCCAGATTGGACGAACAGAGATAGAAGCACACCTCCTGTCGAAGGCGTACCTTTCAAGAAACAATCGATCTTCTTTTAGTATATGCCTTGTTGGCTAGACTTGGAGGTCCCCCATGCCATTGATGCTATGCACATGTAGAAGAATGTCTTTGAGAGTCTCATTGCTACCTTGATGGACACAGGCAAGTCAAAGGATGGTCTGAAATCACAGAAAGACATGGTGCAGCTAAACGTGATGCCACAACTTCACCCAGTACCTAAGGCTAATGGAAAACACACTCTACCCGTGGCATGCTTCAACCTAACACCAGAAGAGAAGAGAGCTATATGCACTTTCCTAAGGGGGGTCAAAGTCCTAACTGGATTTAAAGCGAATGTGAAGAAGCTAGTGTCGATGAAGGACTTGTCATTAACACACTATAAGACTCACGATTATCATGTGATGCTGACAGTGTTTCTACCTATTGTAATCAGGGCTATAAAGCTAGAGTTCTTGAAAATGTCCATCACTCGCATATGCTACTTCTTTTCAAAGATCTCACAGAAGATGATTGGTAAGCAAGAGCTGAGTGACCTACATGAATTTGTGGTGGAGACACAAAACCAACTAGAGATGCGTTTACCTCCTGCTTTTTTTATATAATGCCACATCTCATGATTCACATGGTTCATCAGATACAGGCGCTGGGCCCTTGCTACTTGCATGAAATGTGGTCCTATGAGCGGTTCATGTTGGTTCTAAGTCGATACGTGCATAATCGAGCATACCCAGAGGGCTCCATAATAGAGGGTTACAGTACTGAAGAAGTTGTCGAGTGCTGTCAAGAGTACCTAAAAGTATAGAAAGGGATTGGCAAACCCAATTCTCATCACAAGGGTAAGCTGGCTAGGAAGGGCACCAGTGGTAGAAAAGTGTTCATCCACCATGATTACAAAGAGGTGAGTCGGGTGCATTACAGTGTCTTGCAGAGTACATAACTGATGTAACCGTACATTGATGAATACTTGGCTATCATTATGGTGGAGAGAAATGGTCATTCAGATGATTGGATCATGAAACAGCACAAGCAATGACTAACTACATGGTTGAAGGACCAAAACATACCGCCTAGAGAAACCATATACTCTATTACCATCAGTAGGTTGGCGGAGGGGCCATCGAGACAAGTGACATATTGGAAAGCTTATGACATCAATGGGTATACATACTATATCCACGCAAAGGATAGTAAATATATGAACCAAAATAGCGGTGTTCGAATAGAAGCTCTCAATGGAGTGGGGCGAAAGATCTAATACTTTGGCATCATTGAAGAGATACGGGAACTTGACTATGGAAGGGATATAACGGTGGATCCTGTTTTGATGCAGCTGGATCAAACAACATCAACTGAACGAGATTGGATTGAGAGTCCTGGACCTCGATAATCTAGGCTACCAAGATGACCCTTGGGTGCTCGCTTCATGTGTCACATAAGTTTTCTATATGCCTGACCCACAAAGTAACCTGCCCCCGAAGAAGAAGACAAAGCACGTGGTTGCCTCTGGGAAACAACACATTATCAGAGTTGATGGCGTGGACGATGTTGAAGCTTATAATAACTATGATGAGATGCCGCTATTCATAGACTTTCCTAAGAAGACCAGTGTTGTGGAAAAGAACCTGTCCAAAGACATATTACCATGGGAATGAAAAGGTGTCAAGGGAAAAGTCGTTACAGCGGGCTAGCTAGTTGTTGAACGTCGAGTGTTTGTGTAAGTGTGTGCGTTTGTAAGACTTCATTTATGCATGCGTGTGAGACTATATATTTATGTATGTGTGTGAGACTATATATTTATGTATGTGTGTGAGACTATTTATGCATGTGTGTGAGACTACCCTTTGCAACATCCAGATATATCTATTTCAACATCCACCCTATTACTACTAAAACTTTATGAAATGATGAAATGACCAAAATAAAAGTTAGAGATCTTGATGAGTTATACAACTTTTATATTCATCACCTTTACAGCTGAAATCATTTAGTGGTTGAAAATAAGGTTTGAAGTTGTCATTTTCTAAAATTCAAAATTTAAATTGTCCAAAATTAGTAACAAAGATAGATGACCAGACTAAAATAATAGAGCATGATTTTAGAAAATTTTAGAAAAAAAAACCATCACATTTGGAGTTAGTATGACGGAGAAAAACTAGTTACAAGTTTCAGCCATAGATTAAAAAGAGAAATCACACTTGTTCATCATTGATCATCATAAACAGTTATGATTTTTCTTTTTAATCTCCGGGTAAAAATTTTAACTAGTCTTTCTCCCTCATACTAACTCCAAATGTGATGATTTTTTTCCTAAAATTTTCTCAAATCATGCCCTATCAAGTAACTGTGTTGATTTGGTCATTCTTTTCATTTGACAAAGTTTGAGCAATTCAAATTATCAAATTTAAAAAATGACAAGTTCTAACAGGATTTTGAAATACCAAATGGTTTCAGCTGAAAAAGTGATGAATACCAAAGTTGTATAACTCATCAAGATCTAAAACTTTTATTTTGGTCATTTCTTCATCTGACAAAGTGATAGTAAATATTGTTCACAAATCAATGTCTCTCGTATAGTTTATGAAACTATGAGTGACATGTGGATTTATGAACAATGTTTACTAACACTTTCTTAAATGAAGAAATGATCAAAATAAAAGTTGTAGATAGTGATGAGTTCAACAACTTTTATGTTCATGACTTTTCTAGTTGAAATCATTTAAGGTTTCAAAATCTTGTTTGAAGTTGTCATTTATTAAAATTTAAAATTTGAACTATTCAAATTTAGTCAAATGAAAAGATGATCAAAATAAAAGTTGTAGATAGTAATGTGTTCAACAACTTTTATGTTCATGACTTTCTTATTTGAAATCATTTAAGGTTTCAAAATCTTGTTTGAAGTTGTCATTTATTGAAATTCAAAATTTGAACTTTTCAAATTTTGTCAAATGAAAAGATGACCAAAATATAAGTTGTACATCTTGATGAGTTCTACAACTTTGATGTTTACAAAATTTTCATTTAAGGTCATTTAGTGTCCTAAAATTCTATTAGTTGTTTTGAAATTCAAATTTTAAATTTTTAAAATATTATTTTTATAAAGAAGAAAATATAAAATTATATCTATATATATAATAAAATTGTTTATATATACATATATTTATATGTATAGAATAATAAAAAAACTAATATATAAATTTACATCGTGTTCTTTATATATGAATGAATTACATAATTATTAATTAAAATAAATTGAAAAATATTTATAGGGTCAGCTAGCTCAGGAATCGCCCCTAAAAATCGATTTGTAGGGGCGGCTAACTCAGGAGCCGCCCCTACAAATGCCCTCCAGTTTATAAGCCAGAGCTCGCGGACGGCTAACTTAGGGGCGCGATTCTTGCTTTCAGACGCCGTCAGGCTACCGAACTCGCCGTCGCCTCCACCGTGCGCTCTTCCTCTCACCTCCGTCGGCCCATGCACGCCTAGCCACGCGCTACCTCTCACCTCCGCTCCATTTGCCGCTGGGACCCGCTGCGAAACCCTAGCCATGGGCGATGCCGTTCCCCCCGGCGGCTAGGGTTTCCGCGCCCTTATCGCCCCTCCGTTCACCGCTGGGTCACGCGCGACGAGCCTCGCCCCCGCTCGCTGGCTGCCGACAACGAGCCTCCTTCTCTGCTCGGCAACCTCCGGTGATGAGCCCCTGCCCCCGCTCGCCATCCGCTAGGGACGATCCTGCACCCCGCGGCGTCGATCCAGCGACCACCTGTGAGTTCATTCCGTTCCCCATTCTTGATCTACTCTATTTATGCAGTTCTTGACTTCTCGTTGCTTGATTTCGTTGTCCACCACTTCCCCTTCCCATTCTCGGTCTACTCTATTTCTGCAGTTATTGACTTCTCATTGCTTGATTTTCTTTGTTCCCCACTTCCCCGTACTAATTAGGGTTTTCCATGCTTGATTGCTTCTATGCAATAGATGGTGTCTCCAAATATGAGTAGTGCTAGTGCAAGTCTCCAAATATGAGTAGTGCTAGTGCAAGCTACATCTTTTGGTTTGTATGATCTGCGGCTTGATGTGTGTCGGTGTTTCGAACAAACACCAGCTAGTGAATTTATAATTGTTGCGTGTTAGGCCCGGATGGTGCACTAATGGACACAAGGTTTATACTAATTCGGGATGAATGTCCCTATGTCCAGTCTGCTGCTGCTCGTGTTATTAGTACCAAAAAAGATTCGTAGTAGGGGGTACAAACAGTTGAGAGAGGGACAGGTCCCAAGTCTCTGATAGAAAGGTCGAAAGGATACCAAGAGCTCGATTGCTGCTTAGTTGTGTGTTGTGTGTCGAAAATAATTGATCAAAAGTCTGTCCCCTTAGTGGGGTGCCCTGCCCTCCCTTTTATATATCAAGGGGGAGCAGGGGTTACAGATGGGAGAAAGAGGAAAAAAATCAAAGGTAGAGAAGGTCCTTCGGGGGAGCCGGGTCTTCCTTTTCCCGTGTGCCTGCCCTGCTAACATGGCAGACCATGTCAGGGATGGCGTGTTCGCTGATCCTTATAGGGCCGTGCCCTGGCTTCTATTAGCAAGTGGGTGCGTCCCATCCTACGCCGGTGGACGGTGCGGCGTGTCAGAGGGCCAAGCTACGACCCTTCGGGGAGTAGACGGGGAAGTGACCCTACGTTCGTCACTGTAAGTGATGTGAATTATGTCTTGGGTCGTAGTGGTTGTCGCATACTTGTGTTAGTATCCGCGTCGAGGGGCCGATGGCGGCGCCTACAACACTTGTGGGACAAAAGTCGGTGCCTACAACACTATTCGGCACCGTTATTAGGTGGAAGGGCTTAAAGCGCCTGTCCCATCGTACCCTAGCGGTGCCTTCCTACAGGCGTACAGGGCATGGCCCTCGATACTGCGGTTGACTTGGATGTCCTGTCGTACCCTGTGCTCGTCTTTATGAAGGATCAGGGTGTAGTCGTCGGGCGAGGCAGAGTCTAGCCCTTAGTCGTCAGGCGAGGCGGAGCCTGCCCTCGGACGTCGGGCGAGGCGGAGCCCGCCTTTAGCCATCGGACGAGGCGGAGTCTAGCCCTCGGGGGTCGGGAGAGGCAGAGTCTAGCCCTTAGCCGTCGGGCGAGGCGGAGCCCGCCCTTAGCCATCGGGCGAGACGGAGCCTAGCCCTCGGGGGTCGGGCGAGGTGGAGTCTAGCCCTTAGTCGTCGGGCGAGGCAGAGCCCACCCTCGGACATCGGGTGAGGCGGAGCCCGTCCTTAGCCATCGGGCGAGACGGAGCCTAGCCCTCGGGGGTCGGGCGAGGCAGAACCATTCTTCCGTCGTTCAGGCAAGAGACGCAGTAGCGTTCTTATCTGACCGGAAGTGTCAACGTTCGATAGTTATTAGTTCCACCTTATTGGGTACCCCGGTATTAGGTCCCCGACAATGTGTGACGAGAATGAGACAAATGACGGAGAACAAACTTGATGCGAGCCTGAATGCGTTTTGTTAATTTCCTAAGTTTGAGATTGCTATATTTGAGAACTGAATTGTGGAGATTAGAATTCCTTCTCGCCATTTCAGACAAGAGGTGCTCTACATGAAAATGATTGAATTGCAAACACGAGCAACTCATTGGCTGTATTTCTTTTTTACTAAGAATGCCAGTGTTGATAGACTGATGCAAGTTAGACTTATTTAGCTACTAGCCTAGTGTTATATTCAGTGATGCCTATTCTAGTCACCTTAGGTGCTAGCCTAGCCATAATTGTACATCATGCTTTGCTCCTATAATTTGCTAGTGATTTTTTTCTAGCAAGCTTTTGTTCTGGAATTGTAGATTAGCTTTTGGCTGTTGTCTATGACTTGTAACTTGCTTGGTGGTCTTAGGAAGAATATCTGAATTGAATATGTATGTATGTCAAAACCACAATTTGAAATCAGTCTTCCATTCAAAACTCGATGATAATTGAGGTTTTTTGGAATTGTTGCAAAATAAACATTATAAGATATGCTCGTGGGGCTCTGATATGGTTTTCTTCCAATATTATGACATTAGATTCACTGAGATTGTATTGCTAAATGTTGCTTGATGGATTTGGAAACTCAAATCCTTTGTGTCGACCTTGTTACATTCATTTGCATGTCAGGATGTGTTTGGATAAGATGTGGCTGGATTTTTCTAAGTTTTATACATGATAGGAATTGCATTTCAAAGGATTTAATTTGTGCTTGGATTTCTTTTGTACATGATAGAAATAGTGTTGCAGCTAGAACATGATTTTTTACAGGATTGAAACATCGTTTTACATGATAGAAATAGTGCTGGATATTTAGTCATGATTTAAGTCACTTCTGGCCTGTTTCGTTGAAGTAAATCCTAATTAGTATGCCAATCACTTCTTTTTGGGTCTTTTATGTTTTGATTGTACAATTGTATTGACTGCATAGCTTGCTGAACGTTACAGCATTGCCTGCAAATATGCCCCTGTGAATTGGAAACTCTTGGCAGCTAAGAATACAGTTTAAGTTAAAATGTGACATTTGCTTGCATCATGACTGGAAATAGGTGGGAAAGCATTATAGATTGCTAGACTTTCTGTGGTTCCTTTTTCTCTCTTCTTTTGCTTGCCTCTGGCAAATAAGTTACACAAGCTTCTTTTTTGGGTTTCTAGCGCCATCATGCTTCTGGTGGCATTCTTGCTTTTTAAGTTTTAGTTTCTTTTAATTGAATGATTTATGTGAAGTTATTTGAATAATTTTTTTTCTGAGCCTGAGATCTTAGTTAATGATATTTATGATCTCATGTGGTCCTTATTCATTAAGGAAATGACGGGCTTTGGATATCTGTGTGGAACTGCTTATTATCTGTTGATATATCTGTATTTCCAGATGTGTCAGTTGATTACAATCTTACTTTTGATCCCTCATGAATTTGTGTAATCTTGAAAAATTGTCTCTGTTGTGTGCTTGGTGATCTTGAACCCTTATTCTTGGACAGTAGACCAGAATGATCACACCATTTTAATTTCATAAGTGTAATTCATTAGATTGCCTGTGTTCTGTTACACTCGTCTGCCATTTTGTTCACTCCTGTCAAATGATAAATGAGATTGTCAGTTTTACTAACATCCCATAAGTTGAACTTGAACGATTATCAGAAACTGTCAAATGTCATGGTTACTTGATTTTTCTGTTCCTGAACATATACCTTTTCGTAGTACGGAAAATACAATTTGATACTGTCAACCTGCTCCGGTTAGTGTAGTTGTAGCTAGTATTCAACTAGCCTTGTTTTACCCCGACTGATGTTTGAAGTTGATATTGTCTTCTAGTGGTAGGACATATGTACTTGTCAAATAAGATTGATCCTCTTTCAGCTGTTGAATTAACTCCAGTATTTTCCTGTGTCCCTAGCACATATTTGAAGTCTCTTTGAAACATGAAGAAAGGTTGTTAGCATGTTTTTTGTTTGTTTTTTTACCAAAGCTTATACCTTTTATTTTAATTTGGAACTAAAGTTTCAATATAATAATTCACATGGAAATGCCTCGGTTTCCTGGTCTATGCATTAATGATATCATTAAATGCATCGCATTTCTATAATTATTCTACTGCCATAACTCATAGGAGATGCTAAATGTCACTGTTAATGTCCATGCTATATACTGATGGAACATTGAGAACTGCCTTTGCACCCTGTACGAAAGATAATCATGACTAATAACATTGGAAATTTTAGGCAACAAAAAAGGGGGTTTATATTAAAATGTGATGTATTCTCTTACATCACAACTAGAAATTGGCGAGATAGCATTACTGGACATGCTTTTTTAAGTAGTTATGGCAAGTTGCAGTCCAAACAAATCATGTGCTCCACTTTCTAAGTCATTTATGACTGTATGGATTTACTTATTTCTATTAGTGGTATATGAGTACCCTCCTGATCATTTTGTCTGCATTTCAGTATATATTTGTTAACAGTGAGCATATATATGTTGCACCTGCAATTTCTAGATTCTCTATACTCTAATTAGAGTAAAGGCTGAAACCTCTTCAACAGAGGTGCAAATAGACTCCTAAGAATAGAGGCCATTTATGGGGTTCAAGAATGGTTGTGGCCGCCTTCGACATTTTGAAACAAATGTAAACCCCTCTGTATCCTTCAGACCCTTAGGAACCTCCATGGCTTTCTCTTGTTTATCTGAATCTTTGCGACCAGAAGCATTGTTGCCTAAGTTGCTGCTCTGTTCATTAGTAGCTTCATCTGATCCACTTGGCTTCCTCTCTGGTTTAGCTTGGGCGGAACCTAAACTATCGTGCACTGACTTCACAATAAAACTGAGCAAAATTTGCCTTGCAAGTTCTGTTTTGTATGAGTTTCTCATGATGTCTTTCCCTCTGTTTTCCTTTCCTTTACCTAAAACAACTTTCTCAACTTGACCTGCCTTTTCTGCAGCAGGCGTTTCAGCCTGTACTCTAATTTCTCAACTTGACCCTCCTGATCTAATTTCAGTATATATTTTGCACCTACAGTTCTAGATTTTCTGTACTATACTATTCTTCTCTCTATGTTTGTTAACAGTGAGCATATATATGTTTGTTAAGCAGTTGTTGTTTGGTGGATCTGCAGGGGTCTTCCAACTATTCTACTATTCTTCTATCTATGTTTTTTTTTGCCAAATCTCCCATCTCTTCTCCTCTTCTTTGTTTTCCCGATGATGAAATTGTCCAAGTCCATACATTATATGGAACATGAGCTGATGATCAAGAACTTGTGAGGAACTTGGCATAATTACCAGTCGCTCCTACATTACCTTCTCATCTCTTCTCTGTTATGATGCCACTATGCTCCAAGTTCATGATCAAATGATGATTGACATGTTTCCGAGGCCTCTTTTTCTGCTGTCTTCCTCTCCTTCTGTGAATTTGGAAGATCATGCTCTTTAACTCTCTTACTCTGTCTAACATGTTGTCATACCATCATAGCCCCTTGATAGTTGTGCACGACATGTTTCTTTCTTTTTTTACTAAGGCCTTGTAGAATCTGTTTACGGAATCTGACCTTCATGCTAATGCTAGAAAGTTCCTTAGTTCATGCTGTATTTTCTTGGTCGATCATCTTCTTGGTCGGTCGGTCTCCCTAGTCCTACTACTTCTACTCTTCTCCTCTCCTGTTCTCTGCTTTTACTTCTTCTACTCCTATCATCTCCTGTTCTTCTACTATAACTGTTTTCCTTGACATAGATTTAGGAGAAGATATGGCCGAACTCCCTTCGCCGGATCTACCAAGTAATTATGTGTATGATATGGGCTTCCAACTAGCATTGGGGAGGACAAACCACCCATATCCAAGCATAGTAAGTAACATGTTTAAAGACACATCTATAGATATTTTGTTCTGATATATATAATTCTTAAATATAGACAATTCATCCTATACCATGGTTCAGAGAGACACTCTCAAATTTCGGGGTTGATTTCCTCAATGTTGATACATTCCCTATAGATGGTCGAATCAAGCAATGTTGAATTGGCTTTTCTATTCTCGCGAGGGTGGGTAACCAACAAGGTATGGTTTTATACATCGATAGGACGAGCAGCGGTCAACCTCATGACATTACTACGCAAAAATATGCTGTGCAAACATGTTTAAGGGCACTTCAAAATATTAGATACAATATTCCTACATACTCCTCCATGAGGATTGCTGCTTTGAATGTGGGCCTCCACCACGATATTGGACTGTTTTGTGCAAAGCTTGCTGAGGACAACATGAATGATGTGGTCAGTCTCATAACTTATATCTAAATTAATTATTATGTCTATATATATGCATGGTTCTCATAACCACATTTTCCCCAACACTTACAGATTTAGGAGAACGACGTAACATACGCAAGTTGTAGCTTTGAAGCCATTTTAAACCAGGCCATATATCACATGGGTCGTTATAAATGGGAATATGGTGGCCCTGTTCTCACTTCAGAGGGAATCCAGGTAAAAATTCTTGTGACTAGGAGTGAAGGTTCTCGACCAATGCTGATCGCCGTCAGTAGACCTTGTGAAGCAAGGAAGAGTGCACTAGTAAATACATTGCGCTACATCATTGACATTTTGGCATATGAAATGAATGATCTGTACTTCTTCGAGCATGTGGTACAACGTTAGAAAATTCTAGGAATCATGGTGTCTATTTAATAATGGATTGTATATATTCTTGTGGATTGGACTTATAATTGTAGTTTATATAATACTCTTGTGCTTGTGGTCAGATTTGAATTATATATATATATATATATATATATATTGGTCAAATTTGAATTGTAAATTTAAATTTTTTTGGTAGAAAAATGTACTGTAGAGGCGGTTCTAGACTGAACCGCCCCTACAAACAGGTATTATAGGGACGGCTGGTACTACAGTCGCCCCTACAAATCGATTTGTAGGGGCGACTGATAACACCAGCCGCCTCTATAAATTGATTTGTAGAGGCGGTCTGGGAACCGCCCCCTACAAATGCATGATTTGTAGCCACGCTTTGGTAGGGGCGGCTGGCCAAACCGCCCCTACAAATTATCTGGAGCCGCCCCTACAAAAGTTTTATGTAGTAGTGAATTAAATAGAGAGGACGAAGTGATCACTCATAGGTCATACAAGAAGGCCTTGTTTTTTTAACCAAACTTCCTCTATTTCAGATTATAGTTTGTTTTAGATTTTTCATCATTCATAAATAAAACTTCTCTAAGTTGAGTTAAATTTCTAAAAAAAATGCACCAACATTTATTTAGTACATTAAATTACACATGAAACATACTTTGATAGTGCATTTATTTTAACTCACCAGGTAAATGCTCATGTGTTGCAACGGAAAAATCTAATACGACGATAACACATGTATTAGCGTATTTTATACTATTACCCAAAAAAGATACTGTAATCGTGATGTCTAGAACATCTATATTACATGAGTCTTCGTAAAGGATAGATAATTAAAATATAACTCCAAGCTTTGATGCGAAACTAAAACAATCAAATTCATATTATAAGAACCTATGCGAAACTATAAACAATAAAGTTCATATTGTAAGAACATAAGTATTGTCTACGATACACCAAAGATAAGTTTGCACATTTTTAGGAATTGAATTTTTTCTACAATTTTCTTTGTATGCCAATAGCTTGATCACGGAGTCATTTCATATCCTTCGGCCATCCTATGCAAAGAGTATAAAGCCAAGTACAATCAGTAGCCTTGTATTTTCTGGGGCATCGATGATGACATAGATTTTTTGAGTTTATTATCAAATATTATGATTTAGAATCACTTGAGGGATGTCCTTTTTCTTCCGTCGTATCTACCCGATCAGTTCATTGGGCTTCTTTATCATGCATCGTATCAATGTTAAAGCCCTAGTCACCCGATAGAACTCCATAAATAACTTCTCTGTGCAGGGCTTTTTTCATTCATTCAGAATCATTCAAAGGTTCACTTGGAACCTACCATCATAAATGTTACACCTCTAGGTCTCTAAGCCACTCACGATCGCTACTAATTTACAACCCTAAAATTATATAATATTACCATCTATGTTAGTTTAAGAGGTTCCAAAACATTCAACTTTCTGACATCGGTTATTCATGGAGTATTACCGTTAGAATTGAACCAAAGTTCCAGTTCCATCGAGACTCTCAGCGCTTCATCCTCATGGATACTGTAGTGAGCCTGAAGAATAGCAGTCATGTTAGGTAAAATAGTTTCATTCACAAATTAACATAGATGGTAATATTATATAATTTTAGGGTTGCAAATTAATAGCAGTCGTAGCTCAGAGACCGAGAGGTTCAACATATTACTAGAACAAGGACACGACTACACCATTTACGATGTCAGGTTCCAAGTGAACCTTTGAATGATTCTGAATAGATGGAAAAAGGCATGCATACAGAAGTTAACCATGAGTTCTATCGGGTGACCCGGGATTTAGCATTGATACGATGCATGATAAAAAAAAAGCTCAATCAACTGATTGGGTAGATACGACGGAAGAAAAATGACTTCCCTCAAGTGATTCTGAAATCATAATATTTCATAATAGATCCAAAAAATCTATGTCATCACCGGTTGCCCTGGAAGGTACAAGGCTACTGATTGTACTCCCTAGTTTATATATGACTTTGCATAGGATGGCTGAAGGATATGAAATGACTTCATGATCAAGCTATTGGCATACAAAGGAAATTTCTAGAAAAAAAATCAATTCCTAAAAAAGTGCAAACTTATCTTTGACGTATCGTACACAATAGCTTGGTTCCTACAATATGAACTTAATTGTTTGAGTTTCGCATAGGTCTTATAATATGAATTTGATTGTTTTAGTTTCGCATCAAAACTTGGAGTTATATTTTAATTATCTATCATTTATGAAGACTCATGTAATATAAATGTTACTAACATCATGATTGCAGTATCTTTTTTAGGTAGCAGTTTAACACATGCTAATACATGTGTTATCCTCATATTATATTTTTCTGTTGCAACGCATGGGTATTTACCTAAGTACAACTAAAAAATATACCGGCTCACGGGTCAAATAAAGAAAATTAATTGTAGCATTAGCATAACAAGTTAGCAACTCATATTCAAGGAAAAAACAGTCACAACAAATTTTTTGGTAATCACTATCAAAGAGCTAGATGATGAAACACTATCAGGCAATTGCTTGAATGTTTTTCATAGCATCCTAAGCAGCCCGTTCCGAACCTGTAGGTGAAACTCAAGCATCTGTGCCATCTCACTAGTCACTACCGTGCCTTAGGTCGCAAATTATTACTGTAACAGAACCAACTACGAGTAAAGCGGCTGGTTCTCAAATTGATCTAAGCATTCAGCAGCAGTGGCGTAATTAGGATTTATAAGTAGGGTGATCCATTATTTAACTTTTTTAACCGCTATAAATGAAATACGTCGGTACACAACTACATGCACAAATAGATAAAGGTAAAGAGGACATACAAGCATCATAAAATAGACAAGTCTAGCTTGTTTAATATAAAATTTAAATATTATATATACCACACCAATAATACAATGCTGCAAAAAAAAAACTATACTTCAAATAAAATACTCCAGCGTTGCACAAAAAAAATCTTCCAATAACCCAATGCCGTTTTAGATGTCTAGAATCTGTCAGTTTACATATCATGTGACCTGTGCACTTTTGCTGTATGTGTTTCGATTGCCGATCACCGGCGCTAGCAACGTCTAATCTAAATGCCTTGAATCTAATTTGCTTTATGAGACTAACAGAGTAAGTTCACAGCGGAACTGAAAAAAAAAGGAACACATCAGTTGGAGACGACGAGACGTACCTTCTGCTGCTGCCCGCTAGTCTACTCCGCTGCTGCTCGGCGGCTCAGTGCTCGGCCACTCGCAAGTAGCAAACACTGGTCGCCGGTGGTGGCTCACGAGTCGCAGACGACGCCGGCCGGTGGCCGTGGCCGCCGCTGCAGCGCTCATGCCATTGAGGCGTCATCCAAGTTCCGATCGCACGTGCGAGAAGACGAATGGGCACGGCGGCCGGCCGCACCACACCGAAGACCGAGGCCTTGTTACTGCCCTTATTTTTTTTTCTTGTGTAGACTCTTCTATGTTAGATGTATACTAGATAGCGTGTCCGTGCGTTGCTACGAGATAACTTACAATTTATACTAAAAACACACGGATCGCACGATAAGATAACAATACTGTTAAATTAAATATCAACGTTAAAGTGACATTTAATCCAATAAGCAAAGTTTATGAATTTAACACAGTCAAGGAGTCCGCGGCGTCGCATGCTCACAAACTCTAAAGCCTCCAGAGATTTGGTCGAATCCAACCTAGAGTCTCAGAACCCTGCATCTTTTCCTGGACGGGCTTCACTTCGGATGCGCCGGTAGCAATATCAACGATCTCCGATCGATGGACCAAGTCATATGGATCCCCATACAATGGCTCAGACATGTAGATTTTGTTCTCCTTGTACTTGGATACACTTGTTTCACTGAAGCTTTCATTGAAATGTTTAGACACGAATAGTGTCTGATCACCGATGTCCCTCACCCTGGACCACTCCGGCGTACGGTCGTGAAGGTTGCACTTGTAGATCGCGTTGCTGTAGGTGAAGCTCTATGTCTCGTGGAACGTGCTTACCATGGCACCCACAATGTGCAGCTCACCATTTGATTCCAGGTAGCTGCGGTGGCAGAGCCCCGTAGGTGGCGACAGCGATGGCAGCAGCGTCGCGGTTGGAGTAGCGCCGACGGCGTTGCTGCTGCAGACGAAGATTTCTCCAGTGCAGTCGATCGCCAAGAACTTGTCTTGGCAGTGGACGATGGATCCCACGGAGAACTCCAGTTTGGTGTTGAGCAGCGTCCATGCGCTGTCGACTCCAACCCGGCAGAACGTGACCTCCGTGGACCACCCAAACATGGCCATGGCCACGCACTCGTGGCCGGCGGCGTCAAGCGACGCCGTGAGCACGATCTCACGGAAGAACACGTCCCTCGTGTCTTCTAGCTTGATGGCTCTGCCTGCGGCATCCACGTCCCCGTAGCCGTTGGTGGGATGGAGGACCCACCGGCCGTGGACCCTAGACACGCATTCCGATGAGGACGTCGCCGCGACGTATTTGCCTGCTGGCGGGAGCTCAACGCGGGGGGCACAGGCATTGGCGAATGGATTCAGCAGCGTCACGGACGCCGCCTTGTCCATGAGCGCCAGCCACCCACACGAGGAGCCGCACGCCACCTTGCCGCGCACGTCGGGCAGCGTCTTGGACAAGACCTTCTTCTCCGGGACGCAGTAGAAGCCGACGCGGTCCGAGTCGGGGTCGAACGGGAGCAGCAGGAGCGGCCCGAAGGTCACGAACGGGACGGCGGCGCGCCATGGGGAGCAAGCAGATCGAAAGGATGCCGCATCGTGGCCTGAAGCGAGACGCTACCCGATGGACTCGAGGAGATCCTCTGGCAGGCCGGATCTCCAGTCAGGGAGAGGTAGTGACCTTCTCTTGGGATTGGGAGGCTAAGCCATGGAAGACAGATGACATCAACTATGTTTCACTCAAGAAACAGCAAGCGAGGACAATGGAACACGTGAGCGTGAAACCAAATGAAAGGAGGAAAAAGCTGTCCCTTTTGCAAATGCAAAGAGGAGAAGTAAATAAATGTAGGTAGATTTGGCAAGGTTCTCAGAAATGCAAAGAGGTTCCTTTTGTCTTAATTCTCTTTCCTTCTGTGTTAATTCTCTTTCCTTTTGCTCGTTGTCATGTATGCTGGTGCATGCAAACATGCAATGTATATATGGATAGCATAATAATTTTCTACTTCCTATTTTGTCGTGATTCCTCTATCACATGACAGGCAATATTCAATCAAGGAGAATAGCACGATCAATCAGTAATTAAGATGTCGTGGGATCGCAGGCGTGGGCAGACGGATGAACCAAAATAAATGTCGCACCAAAAAATGTCCACATTTTGTTCTTTTTAGAACATGCTATACGCACGCATGTTTGGCAACATAGCAGATAGCAGTTTCCATCTTGCTCTTGCATGCAAGGTATTGGTTCTTTTGCATATAATGGAAGGGAAAAAAGGGAAATCGCAACGCACGTCGTAGAAAGTGTTAGAAAGTAAGTCATGCAAACGATTCTATGTTGTATTCCAATAAATAGTGTGTACATATATACAGAGCCCATGTGGACGGTTACATATGTGAAAGAGAGAGAGGGGTAAAAAGACACCCCTTGGATTAATCCCTAATTGAGCACTAAATTATAATTCTCAACACTCTCCCTTGATTAATTAGCTCCTTGTAGTTTTTATTGTTCATCTATTATTCATCTTTATGAATCTTTGGAAAACCCTATGGAAAAAAACAAAGTAATACTGGTATACCAGGCAAAACTCCCTAAAACCCAGTGGAAAAAATAAGAAACACCATGATATACAATCACTAATGTTATTAGACCCTTTGAGATAAACCCCAAGCCTTAGTCTAAAAACACCTTGACCATATGACCAATATGCATCATCTTCCAAAAACCCCAGTGGAGAAAAATTGATGATATAGCATATACCTTTGTGTTGAACATTGCCTCATCAAAAACTTTATATGAGAAACCTCAAAAGGGAAAACTCACATAAAGAAAAGAGTACAATGCATCTTATATTCCAATATCATTCATCAAAAACCCCAATGAAAAAATGGATGATATGACATAATCTTGTGTTGATATTGCCTCATCAAAAACTTTACATGAGAAACCTCAAGGGAAAACTCATACAAAGAAAAGAGTGCAATATGATGTTTGCAACAAGTTATTAAGCAGAGAGGCTCTCCCCCCGATACTAGCAAACATTGAAGTAAATTCATACCAATGCACTCAACACATAAGAAATGTGGAGTATGGTAGATTCTGTGAATATCTCTGCAAGATTATCACAGGACTTAGTTTGCAAATGTTCATATGCCCATATCACCAATGGAACAGAACCATCTTAGTGCAAAGTATTGCATTAAGTATAACTTGTCTCCATCTACACAACACAAGTTGCATTACCTTTATAGATAATGACCATTGATTCAATAGATTCAACGCTACATAACTTCAGTATGTGATATATCATTCTATCAAGCTATACACATTCATGTGAAGTCTTGTAAAAGACAATATCAGACTGTAACACCCCAGAAGAAAAAAACAACAAAAATCTTCTAGAGAATTACCACAGTTCAGCACAAAGAAAACAACCCAACATTAGAGTATGCGGAAGCAACAATAATCATAAAAATCAACTATAAAATATCTTTACTGATCACTAAATTGTCATAACTCATCCAACCAAAAACCAGATCCAACATGAAGCATATAGTTTGAACCAACTAAACCATGGTTACATATTATTATTATTACAACACATGTGTCCCACAGATTATTTGACTCCAAGGTGACGTGCACACGTGTTGCTACTCCCGTCCCAAGCATGCATCTTCCAAGCTCAAACACCTGAGGGGAAACAACGTGTGAGGTTTATGGAAAACCTCAGCAAGCAAACTGCCTTAACTGAGTTATTCAAATCATAGTTGATTAAATATCAAATTTAATACATGATAGTAGATACATCCATTGTTTCATAGAACTGTAATGTAAATATATTAAAAGTACAAATGTGAATGATGCAATGCAATGCAAATGCGAATGATGCCATGCAATGCATATGTGAATGATGCAGTGCAATGCATGACTTCACTTCTACCCACACGTCCCAACAAGAGGGAGTGAGGGCTGCAACCACAAAGCTCATCAATGTGCGTTGCTGTACCGGTACTTACCGCACCAATTTGGCTACGGTTTCTTCAAATGCATATCAACGGGAAGAGTGCAAATGCAAATGTTGCATTGTGAGTAATTCATGTACTTCATAATTCAATAACAAAGCCAAAAGATATAAATCCATATACTTCAAGGTAACTTCAAATTTAGATTAAATGTCTAGTGTGAGATACTAAAAATTAAGTGGAGGCAATTCAAACAACCAAGCTAAAGCATGTGAACTACATCATCACGTTTACTTGCCTTCACCGAAGATCAAAAGTGAGAGCTAAGCACGATCCGAAGGTGCACCACCTGCTCATAAGAACATCTCAGTACTAACACCATCGTACAATCGAAACAAATAACAAATTATACAATTAAAGCGTCCCAAACCCCCGTTTAAAACATCTACCATCTCGCTACCGATTGTGACAGCAGCATTGTCCCTTCTCTTTTTCATAGACAAACAACCATACATTAATAAATTACTAAAATCTACCAGATGATAGAAAACTCATTTATGTACAACTTTGGTATTATAATATTTGGCATTAGAGATCTCCAAGATAGCATAAACATTGACTTAAGTTAACTGAACTTTTCTGTCTGTCAAAACAGGACAGCAAAGTTATAAAAATCATAACTGGAGACATACTCGTCCAAACAACGTGTTCTCTAACAATATAGAAAGATAAAGAAAAATCTACAACTTTCATTTAGATACCAAGTTCAAATTCTTCCAGTAAAAAGGCCAAAAACGGATTAGATCTAAAACTGTCCAGAAACTCGTCACTGTAAAACAGCCTACTTCACACGATCATATCTCCAAGCATACGGAGGCTATGGGGGTGATCTTGGCGTCAAAAGAAAGATAACGAAGTCCTCTACAACTTTGTCCATAGTGGCAAAAATTATTGAGGCCAATAAAACGACCTAAAACAGCGATGAACAGAAACTGCCTAATATGATGGGGTTTCCGAACGTGGGCGAGATTAACTTCGGGAATTACTCCATCTAAACTCCACTTAAAAAAGATGATTTGATCCATGGAACTTGGTCCAAACAAGGGGATAAAGGTTTGATGTCTTACCAAGAGAAACCGTAGCAAGCACACCGACAAACCCTAGGCGATTCACTCCTTTCTTCTTCGCCTCCCGATCATCCTCGTCGCAGCGATAGGATCGTGGTTGGATTCCGGAGAAGAACGGCACGTCAACGGCGGCGAAAGCCCTAGGTCTCCTCTTACTCCCCTTCTCCCTTCGTTCCTTTTTCCCCCGTGCTAGAAGACAAAGGGCGGCGGCTGTTGGGCTGGCCAGGACGGTGGGGAAAAGGAAGGGGAAAGGACTACGATGCCGACCAGAGCAGGAGTCAGACTCCAAAGGTACGTAGCCGCATGGTACTGTAGCTCCATAATCACTGTAGCGTTTTTTTTTATTTTCCCTTAAATCTTCCAAAATTCAAAGAGTCATGATCCGAACTCTAATCCAAGCACATGAGTAGTCAAATAAAAAGTATTTGACGAGCTCTACGCATTACTAATCTCCGTTCTTTCATGCGAGGAACGGATCAATAAGTCAAATTTTAGTCTCTCATTAATAATCGGTCAACCTCTGCTAGATAAGGAACTTGATCCAAATTAAAATTCATATTCATGACTTCCTCTTTTTTTTGTTTTACATCAGAATGATTGGTGGAAGCGACCATTAGTGTCAATATAAAGACTTCCACAAAATAGTCTTTCCACATGTACATTAAGCATTCTTAACGATCTGAAATTTGGGGATCTAATAAATAACCAGAATCATTATATCCAACCGGATCATGGGTTCTTCCAAATGAACACCAAGGTCACTTGTGCTATTAAGATTAGTCTTAACTACAATCTGCCAACATTTGGTAGGAGTAGCACTGCTATTAGATAGCAAATCATTGCAAAATAACATCCGACCGGAAACTTTTGCAACATTTATTAGCGCATAAATAGCACAGAGATAATGGACCACATGTCCCAATATCTCATCTCAGTCACTATGGCATAAAACAATCTTCCTCTATCATGAGTAGAACAACCATAGGATGCCTTCGTATTGAATCACTCAATATGTTCTGGATATAGATAGCTTTTGTACAAAATCCTAAGAGAAGATGCTTGGATCATAAACACAAAATCAAATTTTGGTTTAGTCCATATCTTCCATCTCAAACTCCATCTTTAGATTAAAATATGCTATTAACATGTGTTCATCACTAATGATGTCAAGATTATTGACAATCATATAACACTATGAAATCCAATCGAGGACTTCAAAATGAACACCACATGTAATCAATCTTGTATCCCTTTAGTTTAGGGAATACACACAAAGTCGATTGTACCAAATTCGACTTAACTGCTTTAAGCCATATATTGACTTAAGCAATACACAATATGTGTTGCGATTTTATGTATGAGGGTTGGGTATGTGAACTCCTTCCTAGAAGCTTCACAAATACACCAAATCAAGTGACCATATAAATATATGCAATCACTACATCTATCAACTATCAACTGCAATGATAAATGCTTTTGTACTGCCAATCAAAAGATAGTATCAAAAATTTATAACTTACTATGGAGAATAATTTGCATTGAAAATCTATGTCTGGGCTTTGCGTAAACCGCTTGTGCTACTAGTCTTGCTTTGATCTCACCACCACATTGTTCTCAATCCATTGTAGGATGAAAACACTTTTGTACCCATAGTAAAGGTACCATGAGGTGTTGGCATCACATCCCAAAACACCTCTTTTCTAGTGAGCAAGACTATCTCTACTTATATTACATCACTCAACAAGTTCGAGTAAGAGTGAGCAAAGCACTCTGCCATGGTCTTATTGACTAGATGACTTGGAATGTTGTATATAGTTTAGTTAGAGAAGTACGTGTCGACACATGTAGCATTACTATGATATAATTCTCTGATTATCAAAACTCAAAGTACCCTGAATGACACATCGTGACTTCCCAAAACGAGAGTCAGGGCTTTTCGATATACCATCATCAGTATTTAGGTGCACCTCTGACCTAGGTTTGTGGATGACATCCATCCACTGGGTAATAACCAATATTTACATGCAAGGTGTCACCAAACATAGGTTGACTTGCATTTACTTCTTTAGACGAAAACCTTCTATTGCTAGCATGAATAATCCTGCTTTGTGGCCATACTTCTCTCCCTCTTATTTACAATTGGGAGTTGAGTGGGTTTACTTGGTACCACCACTCTTTCTGGCACATACTTGCAATGGATTAATAAGTTTAAAGGACACCTTAGTAATCAGTAAATGCATTGGCAACTTATTTGCAATATTATGCAAATCAAC
Organism: Miscanthus lutarioriparius; assembly: GCA_904845875.1. NCBI lineage: Eukaryota > Viridiplantae > Streptophyta > Magnoliopsida > Poales > Poaceae > Miscanthus > Miscanthus lutarioriparius. Next base: position 46,587,064 of record CAJGYO010000001.1, read on the forward strand.
AATTCTTTGAACTCAAAATTCAGTTCATTTAGTACATGATCCTGAGCATGAAATGCTTTATGCATTCCACATAATTTCTTGGCATTATCTCTGATACATCAAATCCCCCCTAATGCTTGGAATTGCTCATTATCAAAATAAAACCAGCATACGGGTCATATATAGATCCTCCATAAGAGATCTAAATACTTAACAATTGATAGAGATTCAAATCTCACATTGATCCCCAGTTTCCTGTGTGTACCCATCAATGTATGATGTGGTGATGAGATTGGTACGTATACAACGTACTCAATCTTACACAAATAGAAAATCTTCATGGATTCTCATGTACTAAATGCATATAGGGGATATGTAATTAATCTCAAGTCAGGAGTGCATAAATCTACCTAACTCCAACACGAAGTTGGAAAATAGCAATTCACTAACAATGGTCCTACTATGACCTTGCCATACTTCATAGATTCGGTTTATCCTTTTGGATATGTAATTAAATTTTTGTTATACCAAACACTCATCATTGTAGGTACAAAAATTCAGTAGTGTTTAGGATAATGTGCTCACAACATGAGCCATTATTTACCAAATGCATGGCCAGAGTGTAGATACTTCACACTCTAGATCATCTTATAGATGTATCTTCACAACCATGAAATGCCTGAACTGTCCATACAATCTTTATATTGGACCCACACATATTCTCTTGAATAGGAATCTAAGACACTCAATTTGATTTTAAGATAAGAGGGTCTTAAAATCTATTTCCATGTGGCACTTATCGTATCCACACTTTGGGAAAATCTTGACCAAAAGAACTACCAATAATTTTTCACCTCATCCCATATGATGGCCAAGTTGTTAATTCCAAATCTAGAATGTATCAACAGTGTGAAAAATTATCTTATACGCAGCATGTTGTACGGGGATGGTGTATGCATAATACAACCAAAACGAGACTTATTTTATTACTTATATGCCATATCCAATGTTGTCCTTTTGTGTTTCTATACGAAAACACATTTGGATATCTCTATAATTTATTAAGATACGAGTTGAATTTGGACATAATTAAACATCCTCAATTGCTAACTCAGTATTCACAAGAAGAATGATAGTGGCAACATAGGCCAAACTATCATTGCAACGCATTAGTGATGGCCAAAATATTCCTTCTTCTTGTCATAAGAACCATGAACATTTTACTTCTCTAATTATAGAGTTTGTGGTACAAATGTCCACTAGGCACATACCATTCCCAAATTTGAATGATTCCCGTACAATCTATATATGACAAGAATTTAATGAAATTCTTGTCTAACATATAGAAATCCATAGATATTGTCGAGTATCAACTACATTGATATGATAATCACAATAGTTATGCGTTGACAACACAAGTATTACAAACATCTTTGATGGACATTATCACATATTATCAACGGACCATGAGATTATACCAAATCTCAAAACAAATCATTCAAAGCATATTCGATGATCATGTTGTCGATCTATGTGATGTTCTCTTTACGGGAAAAGGAGAAGTGTTGTTATGTTACCCCATAAGATCCAGCATAAACAACCAACCTCCTATGTAGCTTTAGATTTTAAGATTGAAGCACCCTTCATATCTTATTTCTGTAGGTCCCGTTTCATCCCTTATATAATGTTGATATAGATCAACTACAAATTTAAGAGCACGGCATTGTTTAGTGCTATGCTAAACACAACCACATATATGACATTACTCTTTGTCATTCTTGGGTTCACATTGCCATCACTCATATTACACATTAGGCCTTTTGCTTTTACTAGTGGAAGCAAATTGTATGAACAATATGATCGTAGTTTTCAATAGTTTGAAAAACTAGACATGATCCACTCATGATTAGCCTCAAGCTATATGAGTTTATTTACTATTCATAAAACTCCTAAAGAGTGAGCCATGAAGAATGTGCATTTCTTCCACAAGATAATCTTATCGATGATCTTTACGGACGTAGTAACTTAACAACAGTAAGGCACAATTTCGTTTCATCTATAACAAACAACCCCCAATTGAGGTTCATTAAATTGTTCTATTAGTCAATGGGATAAAACCAATGTTAATGTCCATTGTCCATGTGGGATAGTGATGCCATCTAGAGCGAGTTCATCAAACTCCTCTTAAGTCAGTATCCACAACATGTGACGAACCATTAATTTAATTAATTTACATATAAGGTGAATTAAAAATCATTATGGTGATGTTGTGATCTCTAATGCAAAATTTAGGGGGTTCCATATCATGTTACTTTGGTTTGGATTGTTGGAGATAGTCAACGAAACAATAAACTTTCCAACAATTAGAGGTAATCACAAGATGTGTAGACCTAACTGTTTACACCAAAATTTGGAAAGAAGAATTGCAGGAACTCGAAGCTCCCAAGATCGTGTCATCAAGGAATCGATTGCATAAAGATGATATCAGCTGATTCAAATGCAGTGCTGGAATCGGCTCTCTTCAGATAACGACAAAAGCTACGGTTGGCGTCAAAAGAAATATGATGGACTCTACAAAAAGGGAAAGATTAGGGTCCAAGTTATCTTAAATTAGGAATATTTTATTCTATACCAAAGATTGTAATGAGTCATACTTAAGTAGGATTCATGTTTAGGCTCCGGGTATAAATATTGGACCCCGGCTATTGTAAAAGGACACACAATCAATCAAACACAAGTTATTTACTTTTTCGGCTCCGGCCACCCCTTAGGAGTAGGAGTAGAGTAGATCTCAACGAGTTCTTCAGCAAGCAGGGCTGCATCGGTCCGGCCGACCTCTGGTTTGTCTGTAAGTACCTTAATTGTTTATACTTTGGTTTGTACGGTTGCATTGATCCGGTCGACCTCCACTATGAATCTTAGTATAAGCTAGTTATCGACTCTTATCTAGTTCAAGTACGGCTGCATCGATCCGGTCGACCTCCACTGCTTGAACTAGATTAAGGTCAAGTTATCGGCTCTACCTAAGAGTGGCAATCTTTGGTAGATTCATTAAGTTACCGATCTTGCTGATGTTTTTATCGTCATTAGTTTGTAGCAACATCAACCTACCCGGTCGAGATCGATTTAGATCGGCCTTATATCCTTTGGGTCCGTCGTTTGCTTTGTCACAACACGATACTTCTTACAATGAACGACGGGTTATGTCTTATCAGTTGTTCTATTTCGATCTTGGTCGCGTATAGTATGCGGTTAATGCACGTATGATCTTGGAGAGGTTTGCTGGTTAGTTAAATCTGGTCTATGGTTCACTATTATGGCTGTAACGATCCGGTCGATCCCCACGGATAGCACTATAGATTGGAGGATGCTAGTTAGTAGATCTGTTCTTGATTAGACGTGACCTTAACTGCTTGCTATGCCTGCATCAGCTAAATAGCCGATCGCTTATGCGTTAACACCTACAGCTTGTTTATATGATTCTATTAAACGTGAATAGATCTGTTGACTTTAAAGGTTTGATTTGTTGTCTTTATCACGGCTGCATCAATTCGGTCAAACCCCACTGTTAGAGATAGCAGGTTAGGTCTGATGAGTTCATAGGTTTGTCCATGTGAAATAGTTGATTGTTCACATGCTGTAGTCCTCTTCACCTGAATCAGCTATTTCAGCCGATTCATCTGAGCCTTCACGTATAGCATGTCTTTCGAAAAGCCTATCGAAGTATGGGTGTTTTTACGGATTCTTCGGTTTTAGTTTGTTACTATTATCATAGCTGTCATCGATCCGGTCGAACCTCACTGTTGGTGGTAACAGATTAGATTTAGAGTCTTTGTAGATCCATTCGTATCAGATAGTCGATTTGTTCACATGCTATATCCTTTCTCGTTAGATTCATCGGCTCAATGCTTTATACTGATAACATCTGTCTAGCTAATGATCTTATTTACATCTACGAGTATTGTACCTATTAATATGAAATTAATCGCTACCCACGAGCTTTACAGTCCGTAACAGCCGATTTCTGTGCGTATCAGCTATTTAGTCGCTTTTTCACATCTGGCTGCTCCCTTTTTCAAGAGCGTAAATTATGCCAGATGGACTTATGTTTTCCTCCCTTCCTATTCGGCTAGGGAAGTTTCTATCTATTATCAGGTAGCATATGATGAGGCGCGATTGTGTGGGTCTTGTGAGGAGTGACATTTGGAGAAAATTGCGCCGAGCGGCCGTCACGGGTAGCACGTGCACATTAAAAAGATCTTTAAATCTAGTTTTTTAACAAATTTATTTGAAAATACAAATGTTCCACGTATTTTCTATAAATCAAGTCAAACTTGTAACACGTACACCAATGATGACAATTATTTAGGGACGGAGGAAATGCTCGCATACGTCACCTTTTATTTCATTTGTTTTGATTTCTTAGTTGAACGAAAAATTACATCACATGCTACGACCTCTAACTAGCTACTCCCTCCGTTCCAAATTATAAGTCGCTTTGACTTTTTTGGTATTGAAACAGAACATGAAAGAGCAAAGTCATCTCTAAATTTCCTCCGTCGTCTTCTCATGGGTACGGTAGGCGGCAAAAGTGACACAAGATCGATTCAGTAGTGTGTGTTTGGTTCTAGGACCATGTGGGATGGGTTGGACCTGACCCAATTTTTTGGGTTGGGTTGAACCCATCTTCTGTTTGGTTGATAGGGATAGATCTAACCCGGTACCTTGTTTGGTTCAACAACAAATGGATATGGGATGAGAAACTATCACATGGGGCCATCTATCAGCCCATCATCCTCTTCTTCCTTCTCTGCGCCGCTCGACACCGTGCCTCGCCCCGCACCACTCGGTCATCCTCGACGTCGCCTGGCACCGCACTGCCACACCGCCGGTGGGGTCGCGCCTTCTGGGGCACCCTGCGCTCACCACGTGCCCCCATGGCTGTGCTCCGAGCGTGGGCCCCTGCTCACCGAGTCTAGCTAGAGTCAGCGCCTTGGGCCATGCTCGCTGTTGTGGCCGTGCGCGGGCCCTTGCTCATCGGATCTAGAGCCACCACCGCCGCGGCCCTGTGCTGTCACCGCCCTGCTCAGTGGTGTGGCCGCGTGCGGGCCCCTATTCATCGCTGATCTGGAGCCACCTGTCGCGGCCGACATGGATGCTGCCTGCACCAGCTCCAGCCCCTGCTCGCCAACTCCGTCATCGTCGGCATGGACGGACTCGAGATCGTCGAGCGAGTGGGTCAGACCCCGTCCGCTCATTTTGGTGGAACAGGGGCAACCCGCATCTCCAGTGAATATTCCCCACCTAGGTCTGATCCACTCCAACCCACTCCCAACCAAACACTATAAAAACTTGGTCCGACCCGCTCTAACCCACTTCAACCCCCAATCCAAACACATGTGTACATAGTATGTTAGATACGGTGCTCATGATGACTCCCAGGAAATGTGGGGAAGAATTAGGCCATGTTGGATTTTTGCCCCCCGATCGACCCTCGCCCCTCGGTGTACCGATGAATTTACGTTCCACGTGATGCGACTGCATGCACGTGACTAGAGCGATCGGGGATCCATCGATCCGGTCCCGGTGGCCCGAATTATGCTACTCGGTGTTGTGTGTGTGCACCGGCGAATATAATGCAGAATTTCCACAGCATGTGTTGGGACTTGGTCAACACCAGGCTAGCTAGGACTTTGTTTGGAAGCTGGATCATCTGGCCTTGATGCAGTGCAGCATACCGCCATGCATACACATCCATCCTTCTGCTATTCCTCTTGCCTTTGCCTATTACTCCCATAATCAATAAATCACGTTGCGTATGTGTACATACTCATTTATCAGTTTGAGTATGTTGACATACTAATATTAAGATACACCAAATCTTTACTATGTGATTTTTTTTTCAAAAGAGCATATATTTTTTAATATATTATATAATACTATGATAGTAGCATATAAAATAAGTATAACCATATACTCTAAGTATACATACATACTTGTCATACATAGTACCCTAGATGGTCTAGTATGATGATATACTCTATCTACATACACTTCATTGGGCCATATACGCCCTAAATCTAGAGATATACACATAGGAGTAACTACTTCCTGGGAGTAGGAAATAATTTCCATATATATATATATATGACCATACCAAGAGTTATCTAGAAGGGCACGTGAAGACACTATAGCTAGGACAATTATTGAAGGTCGCAGCTCCATCAAGCTATCCAGGCAACAGTAAGAGAGAATAATTGAAGACTTCGCCTCAAAGGCACTTCAGAAGATAAGCACGAAGGACGCTCCAGAAGGCTCTTCAGTAGCATATAAAATAAGTATAACCATATACTCTAAGTATACATACATACTTGTCATACATAGTACCCTAGATGGTCTAGTATGATGATATACTCTATCTACATACACTTCGTTGGGCTATATACGCCCTAAATCTAGAGATATACACATAGGAGTAACTACTTCCTGGGAGTAGGAAATAATTTCCATATATATATATATGACCATACCAAGAGTTATCCAGAAGGGCATGTGAAGACACTATAGCTAGGACAATTATTGAAGGCCGCAGCTCCATCAAGCTATCCAGGCAACAGTAAGAGAGAATAATTGAAGACTTCGCCTCAAAGGCACTCTAGAAGATAAGCACGAAGGACGCTCCAGAAGACTCTTCCTGCTCTATAAGAGCGAAGAAGCAGAAGTGAAGACCAACATTCAACACCGCACTCTCATGCACCACCAACACATCCACTGAAGACACCACTCCACCACCACTCCACCATCTCTCCACTCACACATACACCATGAAGACTACGATCTCAGGAGTACTCTGAGTTCATCCACCTTTAGTACTAATACTCCACTTACTTAGTAACCACTCCACCATTGTAAATTAGAGAATAAAGAAAGTACCCGTGATCTTCCTACGCTTGTAAGGTAATTCTTAAGGTTTGTGCTAAGTGCTTGGGGTTTCCCGAAAGGGAAAGCCGTATGTAAGCTTGCTCTGTGGAAATGAATTAAGCTGTCCTATTTTAATCCCTGCCTTCCTTTAAGCTCGTTCATATGGGGCGATGTCTCTATGCTAGGGACCCTAGAGGAGAAACCTCTACGTGTGTTATTCTCGTGTGAGCCCTGGTAACGGCGTTTGTAGAGAACCCTATGTGCGTAGAGAAGTGTTCCCTTCGGGTGGAACTGCCTGGGGAGACGATAGAGCCTGAGTCCTGTGTATGCGTGGCTGGGGATAGCGAGGGAGGAGACCGGGTTAGCCTGGTTCTGAAGCGAGCTAGTGATGCATATGGTGAGTACCGAGTAGGACTGACACAAGCATAGTCGCACGATCAGCTGAAACATTGGTCTCGCCAGCCTGCAAAAAATCCTGAGAAGCATAATCCGCATACGCATATTCACTAATCACACACATACTAATCATACACGCATCCTGCATCCACTATCCACCCACTATAAAAGCAAGTGCCTTTAATAGTAAAGAGTTTGGGTGCCTTTAATAGTGACTGTTGAATTTGAATATATAGACTTAATAATATCAAGAAAGATAGAGAACTAAAGAATAAATATTTTAAAACACCTGTTGTGATAAAGAAACAGGAAGATGAGTTAAAAACTAAAGACAAAGAGACTCATAAAGTTAAAGAAGTTGTGCAGATAAATAATATTGAATACATTACAAATGAAGAAGAGCAATGGGAGATTAATAATAAGTTTTTATTAGAAAGTTATGAAGAAGAAGAAAATAATGCTCAGAGTTACCAAGATTTTATAGACTCTTTAGATGATGAAGAGTTACACAATCTAGATAATGCAATGGAAGGGTTAGATATAATATCTAAAAATATTAATAGTTCAATACAAATAAAAATAGAATTAATGAATCAGTGAGCACGATTGGATAAAAAGAAGAGGTGATTATAATATAAAATGTGCTTTCTACATATATTATTCTAGTCAAGAAAATAGATTCACATGCAGCATATGTTTAAAGCAAGCATGTTCCTCATGTTTAAGAACCAATAACCAAAAATGGAGACAAGAAGTAGAACTAGAAAACCAGAAGATAAACTATTAGAAAGCAGAGTCAGAAATTTGGAGAATAGAATAAATAGCTTAGAAGCATAATTAGAAGAGCTAAAGAGTAAATTAGAACTCAATGAAGAAAATAAGATAGAAGAAAATTATAAAGGCCTTACCGAGTTAAAGGATCAAGCAATGTTAAATAGAAAAAATGATAAAGTGATATAATTAAAAGAAGCCATAATAAATTTTGGTAGCAAATATATAGTTAGATTACCATTTAAAGAAATTATAGGAATAAGAGTACCTATAAAAGTAAAATTAACGCCTAATATCTCCTATAAAATATTAGCGCTAGTAGACATCGGTTATACAAAAAATATTATACATGATAAATATTTTTGTAAAATGTCCAAAAATACATCATACAATAGATCAAGATAAAGCAGAAATATCTACTGATATGCCTAGGATAAAAAAGGTTCATAATCAACTAGCTTATGATGTTGAAGTACAAATAATTAACATAAAATATATAATGGATGAAATTACAATAAGAGATCTATCTATGATACATGATGATATGATAATAGGATTAAGATTTTTACAATTCTCTTTACAAACAACAATCATATATGAGCAAGGAATAACATTTATTCCTTATCAAGACAACATTTCATATATAACAGAAGTACGAAAGACTATAAATTCTAATCCAGGAAAAACCAATTTAGAACTCCAAGGATCCGATGAAAATGTCCTTGATAATTATATAGATGAAGAGCTAGGTGAAAATATAGAAGAATTTCATATAGCAAACTCTTGTATAGAATGTATCAGTCTGCAATTATTAGCACCAAATTGCTATAGAGATATAAAATCTAAAAAGGATATAGATAAAATTGTAAGAAGATTGGAAGATAATCGGAGAAATACCAATGAAGCATTGGGATAAAAATGGTATAGTATGTAAGATTAACATAAGAAATTATGATTATATAATCAAGACAAGCCCTATAGAAACAACACCTAAAGATATAGAAGAATTTAAGATGCATATCGAAGAATTACTAAAATTAGGAGCTATAAGAGAAAGCTGAAGTCCTCATAGATCAGCTTCATTTATAGTTAGAAATTATGCTGAAATAGTTAGAGGAAAGTCAAGAATGGTTATTAATTATAAAAGACAAAATGATAATACTATAGATGATGCTTATAATATCCCAAATAAACAAGAATGGATAATAGAATACAAGGAAGTAAATATTTCTCAAAATTTGATTTAAAAGCTAGGTTTTGGCAAGTAAAAATGATAGAAGAATCAATAGAATGGACTGCTTTCACATGTCCTCAAGGTCATTTTGAATGGCTAGTAATGTCCTTAGGATTAAAAAATACCCCAGCTTTATTTCAAAGAAAAATGCAAAATATTTTTAATAAAAATCAGGAATTCATATTAGTTTATATTGATGACTTATTAGTTTTCTCAAAATCCTATAAAGAGCATATAGCTCATTTGGAAACTTTCTTTAGAAAGGTAGAACAACATGGGTTAATATTGTCTAAAAGGAAAATAGAGATATGTAAGGAAAAGATAATTTTTTTAGTCATGAAATAGGAGAGGGGAAAATTTATTTACAAGATCATATTGTAAAAAAAATCTTACAATTTCCCGATGTCATGAATGATAAGAAAACCCTGCAGCAATTCTTAGGAATAGTAAATTATGCTAGAAATTATATTAAAAATTTAGCTAAGCTAGCTGGACCATTGTATGCAAAATTAAGAAAAATAGAAAAAACATTTTAATTCTGAAGATATAAAGTTAGTAAGAACTATTAAAGAAAAGGTCAAGGATTTAAAACCCCTAGAGTTACCTTTAAATTAGGATGAGGTGCGATATTAAAGCAAAAACCACACAAGTACTCTTCAAAGTTAGAAGAAAAAATATGTAGGTATGCTTCAGGAAAATACAAGCTTAAAACAATAAACAATACGGATAGGGAAATTTTAGCTGTTATTAATGTAATAAATGCTTTTAGATTATATCTAGGATTTAAAGAGTTCACAGTTAGGACAGACTGTAAAGGTATATGCAGATACTATAATAAAGTTAATAGTAATAAAAGTTCAACTAGGCGATGGGTTCTATTTGAAGATATTATTACTATAAATGGTTATAAAGTAATATTTGAGCATATAAAAGATAAAGATAATACATTGCCTGATATATTTTCACGATCTTCTATTTTGCAGGAATGAAGAAAGGAACAAGTCCTATTGAGGGTGAATGTTTCAGTTTTGAAATTGATAATAAGTTAAGAATTTTCTCACCAAATACTTATAAATTTAAGCCCTGAGACCATATTATTCTAGATGATATACAAGAATGCATTTTAGATAATTTCTAGTTTCAATATAACAATAAAAGAGAAGATAAAGTTTATATGCTAGCAATATTAAATAGTCTGGCTGAATATTTTCATATGATTAATAGGAAAATACAATCAAAAGAACCATCTGGCAATATAAAGAAAAAAACCATATATGTCATATATATAGGGGAAAACACCAGGTATTTATATATCATTTGAAGTAGTTATAGCTCAACAGATAGAAAAAGAAAAGGATGGAGGAGTGTCTTAAAAAAATATTTAGATATTGATCAAGCTCTTTCATATGCAAGAAGTATTTTGGGAGTAAACTATTTCTTAGAGCCAGCAGTCAAAGACTATATCCAGAAATATAGGAAGGCAAATGAAATAAAACCAATATGGGTAAGGCCAAATATAAGAGAAGACAGACCGTCCAGACTGCATACATATAAAGAAGCAGTAAAAAATGAGATATATACATTGAATGAAGAATATGTTAATACTAAGATGAAAGAAAAATTAGAGTCAATAACTCTTCAGTGGAAGAAAGACATAAAGGAAGAAATTTTACAAGAAATAAGAGGTGAAATAGATGAAAATTTTGAAAATATAATGAAAGATTATGAATAAAATATTAAGAAAGATTATAAGTCAAAAATGAATATACAGATATCTGATGATGATAATGATGAAATGTTGGGTATCCGTGGTCATGGCCAACGACCAGAATATTAATATTATGAAAATTAAAATATATATGTTCTATACAAGAAATATATTCCCTATGTTGATAAGGTGTTATCAACAATTCGGCCAGGGAAAGATTAGATACTACTACATGCCAGCATGCCAGAATCCTTGGATTGATGTTTGGGCGTGGCATACCAAGAGTTATCCAAAAGGGCACGTGAAGACACTGTAGCCAGGACAATTATTAAAGGCCGCAGCTCCGTCCAGCTTTCCAGGCAACAGTAAGAGAGAATAATTGAAGACTTCGTCTCGAAGGCACTCCAGAAGATAAGCACGAAGAACGCTCTAGAAGGCTCTTCATGCTCTATAAGAGCGAAGAAGCAGAAGCGAAGACGAGCATTCGACACCGCACTCTCATGCACCACCAACACATCCACTGAAGACACCACTCCACCATCGCTCCACTTTCCCAAATACACCATGAAGACCACGGTCTCAGAAGTCCTCTGAAGATCGTCCACCACAAATAGTAATACTCCACTACCGTTGTATTACTTCACCGTTGTAAATTAGAGAATAAAGGAAGTCCCTGTGATTTTCCTGCGCTTGTAAGGTAATCCTTAAGATTTGTGCTAAGTGCTTGGGGTTTCTCAAAAGGGAAAGCCGTATGTAAGCTTGCTTTGTGGAAATGAATTAAGTTGTCCTGTTTTAATCCCTGTCTTTCTTTAAGCTCGTTCATATGGGGCGATGTCTCTATGATAGGGACCTTAGAGGAGAAACATCTGCGTGTGTTGTTCTCGTGTTAGCCCTAGTAGTGGCATTTCTAGAGAACCCTATGTGCGCAGAGAAGTGTTTCCTTTGGGTAGAACTGTCTGGGGAGACGATAGAGCCTGAGTCCCGTGTGTGCATGGCTAGGGATAGCGAGGGAGAAGACTGGGTTGGCCTGGTTCTGAAGCGAGCTAGTGATGCATACGGTAAGTACCGAGTAGGACTAACACAAGCATAGTCACACGACCAGCTGAAACATTGGTCTCGCCAGCCTGCAAAAGATCCTGAGAAACATAGTCCGCATATGCATATCCACTAATCACGCACATACTAATCACACACAGCATCTTGCATTCATCATCCACCCACTATATAAAAGCTTGTGCCTTGAATAGTGCCTTAAATAGTAAAGAGTTTGGGTGCCTGAGCCACCCCTGGGTGAGTGCTCGTGCACTGTTCATATTCTGAATTTGAATAGTAGCAAGTATTTTGAATAGTGCCATGAATTTGAATAGTAACCGCTGAATTTGAATAGTGCTATGAATAGTAACTCATGAATTTTAAATTTGAATTCTAAATTCGAGTTAGTTTCCCAGTGCTGTAATATATATGTATATATATATATATATATATGTATATATATATATATGCATGCATAGACCAGCATTTAGATGACCCTGGCCTGACCTTTCTTTCCATTAGGTCTTGTTTAGATGTGCATGTATTCATCTCAATTCATATATATATATATATATATATATATATTAGCATTTAGATGACCCTGGTCTGACCTTTCTTTCCATTATGTCTTGTTTGGATGTGCATGTATTCATCTCAATCCACATGTGTTGAAGTGGATTGGAATGAAATTAAACTAAATTCCATTCTATTCTACTCCAACATATGTGAATTGAGTTCGATATACAAGCATCCAAATAAGACCTTACTTAGTTTGTTGTTGCTGTTTCGGTGATTACTGATTAGCTAGTATACCCTGCTAGCTGTATATACGTATATTCTCTTGTTCCTCTCTTATAACACATATATATATATACGTATAGGATACATATATCGAGACCAGTTTGCAAGCCGGGGGCTTCAATCGCCAATGCTGCCGGCCGCTGAAGGCAACGGCCAACAGCGGACGGTCACAGTGGTGTACGGTTGTCGCAGATAATGACCATCTAGACCTTGTTTAGATTGAGGTTAGAAATCAGTATTTGGCACGGTAGCATTTTCGTTTGTATTTGATAATTATTGTCCAATCATGGCCTAACTAGGCTCAAAAAATTCGTCTAGTGATTTACAATCAAACTATGTAATTAGTTATTTTTATCTACATTTAATATTCTATGCATATATCCAAAGATTTAATGTGATGGAGAGAGGATGAAAAAACTTGCAATCTAAACCAGACCCTATGTCCGTACCGACGTGCCATGCATGTGCATGCCTGCTGCTTCTTTCAGATTTTAATTTATTTATTTCCGTCCAACATAAATATTTTGCGTGGCCTGCTGCTCGTTCTCGCAACTCGCATGCGGGGTGTTTTGTTTTTTGCCACTTTTGACGCCTACGTGGCTTTATTTTTATGCATGCATTCTTCTCACATGGAGCCAGGAATTCTCCCTTTAGGGCAAATACATTGGTCTTGTCTCGTAAGTGGTTTCATGTAGTGTCACGTAATTTTAAGACAACTTAATAGACAATCACCATGTTCTGCACATCTACTTTTTAGTCGATTATGCTTATTTCGGCTTATTCTTCCTCACAGAAACAATATTAAATCAGCCGAAACCAGCCGAAATACCACCAGCCGAAATATATATCATGGTTGTTTTTAAGTTGTCTCATAATAACTCCTATTTTCTTAATTTATGCATAAAATAAAAGTAAAGTTATGAGTTGCATGGCAACAATAACTCGTACAATGGTAGATTTATTGTCTCATAGTTCTAAATTTTAGCTCATGAGGTGATTATTTCGCGAAACAACGACCTCTTACTCTCTTCCCTCTCTCTTTCCTCCACATCAGCAAAAATCTTACGTGGCACTTCACGAGACGCGTACGAGACCGCTGACGTGTAGCAATGTACCTGCCCAGCAAAAACCATCTTTAATTTCCCCTAGATTAATTTTCTAGCTAGGACTATATCATCCTGTGCCTTACTTTTCTTGTTTTTCCTTCTAATAAATTGACTTGACAAGGCTCTTGCCGACTTTTTGGGGGAACAAATCTACCTCCACGAGAAACAATACCAATGAATAAACCGGACTAAGTTTACAAGGTATGTAAAAACATAAAACAATTCATGCAATTAGTATAAAATTTTGGAACCCACACCCTTATCTTGTTATTTATATCGCGACAGCTATAAACAGTTCCTTGTTCCCATTAACAAAACATCCCCTTTTTCTTCGCTCTTCCGGAACCGGTACTGAATCGAACCTAAATGGGAATGACATGAAAACTCTTTTTCAAAACCCTAAAAGACCACTCTTTCGTCTAAGGATGCCTAACCGCCGCACCGATCATTCGGGGGTGGGAGGGGGTGTAACAGAACCGACCAACTATACGAAATTAAGTAAGAAAATCATCCGCCAGAGCAAACGATTTAGCAAACTTAAGCCCGTATAACCCGGTAGTCCATGAAATCACGAAGGATTTCAAACCAACTTCCATTCCAGCCAAGATCGTAATAAGTTTAGCGGTCACCATCACATATTACATAAAAAGTTGCATCTCAGATACATCAGAGTTTAAACATAGTTATTACAAAATAAGTTCAATTAAAAGTAGCGGAAGCCATTTGTTCAAACCACACACACTCACACGGAGTTCAAATACAGTGCCAGCGAATGATCATCTCCAACAAAAGCATTAGACGAGACGTAAGGAATGACCATGCCCATGGTCCTAAGCATCACCCATCGCAGGATAAAGGCAGTTGATACAGTAGCCGTAATACATCTGCCCATCTACAACAAGTGGGAATAAAACCCTGAGTACGAGAAGGTACTCAGCTAGACTTACCCGACATAATCGAAAATAAGTGACACCAAGGATTATGAAGGCTTTATAGTAGGGTAGCTACCTCATTTGCAAAGAAAGCATTTTTAGCATTTCAAGAACCCTTCTAAAAGTATTATTGCCAAATTAATTATTTATAACCTGTCGACTAGATTTGCACCTACACTAGAGCAAACATGTGATTAAGCAGATAATGATAACCAATGATCATTAAACAACTTCCATACTATCATATTCATTATAACTGTCCAAGTGTTCCATAAACATTTACTACGATAAAGTAACTCAAGTCAAGTGCTCACTATCCAGGAGCGATGGCGATTCGAATCGATTCCTAACCAGCTGGTGATTTATTCCTTACACAAACCTCACTCACCCGCTAAAGTGAGATATTGATCACCGAGTCAACTATCCAGGTATCTCGAGTTTGTCAGGAACCACATGTACCTGGGGGCCGACCGACTGCACTTTGGTCTTATCATCTCGCCCCCGTGTCCTACCACACCTGCTCCGGCACAGTGCGCTGCGGGCAATCTACTCGGCCCGAATAATCTCCTAGCTTCGCGGTCGGAAGGTACTTTATCCGGTCAGCTAAATGTAAGGCATGCGTTCAACATGACTCGAGGCCCAACAACGGTCGGTCCTTAATCGACACAAACGAAAAACACTACAGTCCAAAACTCCGCAAGTCTCCGTCCGGTCTCAACTTCATTTAACACTTAGTTATACCATGACTTCATAGTCATCCAAGCAGATCCAGGTAACCACCTATAGCTCGTAGGTGATAGGAAATCACCCGACTTCTACCGGTCTAAGCCAGCTAAGCATTGACTCGACTGCGGATACCAGGGTAACAAGGATATAGTATAACAAAGGTAAACAAGGTATAATGCAGCAACGGTTGCAAACAACTCCTGAACGTAATGCATCAATTAAAGTAAAGCATTTAATTAATAATTGCAAACCAGGAGAAAATGCTCCGGGGCTTGCCTCTCTCGAAGGAGCTCGGGCGGTGATCGGGGCACTCCGGAAGTTCCTCAACGTCCTCCTCGTCGGCTTCGGGCACTTCCTGCGGCTACACCTCGAGCTGCTCCTCGGGCTCCTCGGGTATGACGACTGGGTTCTCGGTTTGCGATCCTGTATGATGCAATGTGCGTAAGTGCTTATGCAATCAGTGCATCGAATGAGATGAATACAATGGATATGTTTAAATGCAAGGTAGTCAACATCATCCAAGAACATATACTACGAGCACATGTCATCTACTGCATTCTCTTCAACTACTAATATGTTAAGTCAACACATCTTATTGAATGCTTCAAAGATACACCAAAGCTTCACTAATTTCTTAATCACACTTAAAGCAACACTTGCTTAAACCCTAATTAATAATAGGTTTGAATAGCAACATCTATTTTTATTGCTTAGAAAAATCTTAGAAAATTACCATAGCACAGTACTACCCTAAGTAGTCTACTATCAGATTTTCATGGTATTTGAATGAGTGGATTAGCCTACACAAAAATAACAAGCTATGGCACAATTATGAATAGGAAAATACTTTGTACTGTGAAAAGTGTCAAACAACAGAGTTAGCATTTTTCCTATGATCTTTATGGCATACAATCACTGTATAAAAATTATCACATGCATGTTTTATACAAAGTTTGCTCTCTAGCAAAAATAACAAAAATCAGCCATTAAAGGTACTTGAACTACACCTCAAAATTTTCCTACAGCTCATGCATGAAACATATTTTTCCTAGGAAGTACATTTCATAAGAAGATCAACAAACTTAGAATCATATTTTTCTGAAGCCTATAGGTTTTTCTACATATTTTTCAAGTTATCAGCAATATCCATGATTAAATAAAGTTCTACAGAGAAGTATCCCAAAAATGACATGCAATAATTTTCCCAAGTAGATCTGATGATAAAGAACCTAGAAAAATTTATTTCAACGGATTTGGAGCAAATTTGAGTATCCAAACATTTTCCAAACTATTTCTATTTTCAAATAATAAAGAAAAATTGAAAACGAATTCTCCTATTACTCTTCGGGCCGCCCATGGGAATCAGCCCGCCCATCGCCACACACTTATTCGCGCTGCCTGAGCGAAGAGAAGGGGGAGGCGGCCTGGCCGGGCGTCGACCCATGGCCTCTCGGCCCAGCTCGGCCGAGGAGTAGGAAGGCCACGCAAAGCAGGCGGACACACTGCTGGCTGTGCGGCTCGTTAACGAGACCGGCCGCCATTGCAGGCCGTGACAGGGCAAGCTAGCGGGCGCAAGCGGTTCGCGAGAAGCTGGCGAAGGCGGGAAGGTAGCTAGGCAGGGTGGAGAAGAGCAGGAAGGGCGCCTTCCACGGCGGCCGAGCACGGCGGCGCCATGGCCGACGGTGGCGAGGCACGAGAAGGCGCTACCTGAGCTCGACAGTCGGCACAAGCGCGAGAACCACGTGCCGGAGAGCGAGGCGGAGCTGCGGGCGCACGATTGCTGGCCGAGGTGGAGGAGAAGCGGCAAATTTAGCCGGCGGGTGCGTTGGCCGAGAGAGAGAGTGGCTGGTGAGCTCATATGGCGGAGGAGAGAGAGGCGGCATGAGAGTGCAAGCGAGCGCATGGCTTTAGTGGAAGTAAGGCGGGCGCATGGCGGGCAAGAAGCGCAGGCTGACGACGCTGACGGGCGGGCGGATTTGACGGCGCTGATGGCCGCTACATGACGGCTGGCGTGTTTCGCCATGATCGGCGCGTGCTGAAGAAGCGAAAGGTGGGAACGACGCTGGGCTGGGTCTGGCGAGGCGCTGCTGGCAAAGCGGGGCCTTGGCAGTGCTTGGCCGTGGGCAGGAAGTCGAAGCGGCGCGCTCTGTTAAGCGAAATGAAATTCTTTTCTTTTTATTTCTCAAATAAACAGAATTAAATTCCCATTTTTAGCCATTTAAAAACATTTTCACGAATTGGTGCAAAAATGAAATTTGTTCTATTTTTCAATATCTACAACTTTGATTTTATGAGCAAAGCCAAATTCTTGATAGATTTTGAATTACAAAATCAAAGTCAATGTTTAACTCAAAACCCTAATTTTGGGGAATTATTTTTGAAGCAAAATTTTGAATTAATTTGAATACAAACCTTGCTCCAAAAATTGAACTAAATAATCCTAGATGATTTACAATAGTAGCCAAACATGTTTTACTAGCCTAGCAAACATAACTAGGGCAAAAATAACTCTAACAAGTGCATGCAACATTCAGGTTTAACGAACATGTTTCGTATGTTTCGAAGTAGTGTTTCAGTTGTTATTTACATGATTAGGCATGTATGATTAGGATGCTTGATGATGCATGATATGCATGATTTGCAATGGTTTAATCTTGGCATAACACCGGGTGTTACAGGGGGGACTACGAGGTGGGTAGTTTATCTAGGGCGGATGCTAAAAAGAGTAACAGAGGTGTGTGAAGGTAGGCTCAAGGACGAGTTTCTGCCTCTTACAGCTCGGGCGGAAGACTGGGGAAGTTGAGGAGAGATGGGGAGACCCAATTACTGTCTTGACCATAGGAAAGAAGCTAACTTCGAAAAGGAGAAATGGAATCATCAAAGATAGGAGCTAGTTCCTTGACAATTTCCATAGAGAATGATATGTTGTTGGTAACATGTGGATGGATGCCAATCAAGTAGAAAACTTTATCAAAGAAAGAGACATTTAAGCGAGCGTGTCAAGGGACTAAGTTTTTGTTGTCGCGGGATAGTAAAAAGCATTGGCCGATGCTATACAGGGAGAAGGAAGGTGGAGACAAACAACATGAGCTATTCAACCATCGTTAGAGGCACGCGTTGGCTTTGGCTCTAGCTTTTCCTATATCCAAATGTTTCGGAAGAGTCCATGGCTATCCTGCAAAAGAGGAAGAACTCAACTCTTTGCAAAAAAAAAAGGAGCAAAGTGAGAACTGATTTCACTTCTTCCACCGAGGCTTGAGGGCTTCACCCATTTTAATTTTTGCATGGATGCATAATACACCCTCACTAAATAGTTGAGAATGTTGTCAAAATTTACGAAACCTCTCTCTATATATGATACTTGGACCTCTGGTTATTCAACAAGCACTAGGCAACCTTCCAAACTCCTAAGGGACATTGCCAGCTTTTAAGCTATATGGCAGTTTAAAGAAAACTATTTAAACTATGGTAATATGTTAAATGCACCATGGATAAGACTTATCGATTAGTATACATATCAACAAGAAGAGACATATAAAGACTACGCAATACTCTGAGCCAAAGGATCGAATGATGATGATAATCAAGCAACTATAACAAAGCTACGGTAGAAAATAGTTACTACCACCTTTATGAAAAGAATGACTAGTCAAACTATCTAAAATTTGATCAATTATATACATAGAAAAGTGTATCAATAATATTTATAACACCAACCTAGCATACTATAAAAATATGACAAATCTAATGACGCCACTTATTTAGTATCATAAATGTTTTTTTAATTTAGGTATCATAATGTTGATACCTTTGTTACAAACTTAAAATGGTTTGAATCGATGCTATGCTAGAATTGCACTATTTTTTCAAAGAGGGGTTACGACATCAACATGCTATACTTGATGTTTATGAGACATTAACAAAGAATGCAATTCTAACTGGTTTTTTTTGTTATGGTACAACCTATAGTTTGACCTCATATATAGGTAAAAATATTAATATTTTTATAACATCAAACAGATATACTATGAAAATATATTCTATGGCAAATTAAATGATACTTACTTGATAATATTTATATATAATATTAGTCAAACTTAAGATATTTTAATTTAGTACTGTGCTAGAATTATCATCACGCGCAGCCCTCCTTTAATTTGGAAAAGCAACAGAAAATACCAAGGCTTGTTGAAACGCATGCATGCATAAGTGGTACTACTTCATATGATGAATTAAACAGGTCAGTATTCGTCCGCATATTGGGACTGTAGGAGTATTAATTAAAGAATTTTCAGACGATTCTGAATTTATAGTTTGATGCGTTTAATTCCAGTGGGAAAATTTATAGATCTCTTCTCAAAAAAAAAGAAAACTCGTAGTAGATCTCAACAAGTAGAGAGCAAAAAGCACTGCAAACAAGATGCAGAGAGCCATGGAATTTGTGCGTTGGTTCTCCTGATCCCTACGCACGTATTGGCGAACCAGCATGGCTGCATCATACACTTCTGCATTATATATTTGTATTACTTGTGATTCCTTCCTCTTTCATCTTACATTAATTATATATCGTAACGTACTCCTGACTAATAACAAGGCAGCTGGCTGGTTCTCACCGCCTTCAGTTCACCTCTTGCGATTCAACTAGGTCGTCCATGGAGTTCCCCGCGCAACAAGAAGGATGCAGTCGCCACCGCCAAAGCAAAGCGCTGTGGTGTCCACATGGCCGGCCGGTGGAGGGCCCGGGCCCAAGTGCAGGACACCAGCGATTCAGCCGTCGCCAAAGGTATCAGTCATCGATCGGTCCAATTTGAGCAGGGATCATCCTAGTCCTATCCTAGCTGGTAATCTGTCAATTCCAGTGCAAATAAGTTTCAAACGCATGCATCACCTGCAGGTTCCCTAACACCCATCATGGGAAACGATGCTGAAAACATGAAATGGCCTGCGCATCTGCAAGACGACCTTGATAACCAACATGTTATTTCTGAGGTGAAACTTCCTTCCGTGGCGATATATATTCTTGCGTTTCATATACATGATCGATCGTTTCACATTCTTATTGTATTAGTATAATGTTCTCAACAACACAGCTGTATTAGTGGTGCATAAGCTAGCATAACTAACTTGCTAATTTCCCAGCTGTTAGCTTGTTGCCCATCAGGTTCACGGGACAGACTCTGAACCACTCATCGATCAGATTAGGGCAATACTGAGATCAGTGAACGATGGGGACATCAGCATCTCAGCATACGACACCGCTTGGGTTGCTTTGGTATCCAGGCTGGACGGCGGCGAGGGCCCCGAGTTCCCAGCCGCCGTCCAGTGGATCGTAAACAATCAGCTCCCGGATGGCTCCTGGGGCGATGCGGACTTGTTCTCTGCCTACGACCGTCTGATAAACACGCTTGGGTGTGTTGTCACACTCACAAAATGGTCTCTTGAACCTGAAATGTGCAACAAAGGTATTGAGAAAAAATTAATTTGGGTACCCATTTACAGCAGAGTATGTATAGTGAACCAAATTTGGGTACCCTCGATTCAACTGAATGATGGGCGTTGCTAAATTGCGTGCTGCTTTACTTTTAGGGCTCTCTTTTCTCAATCAGAATATGTGGAAGTTAGCGGTGGAAGACGAAGAGTCAATGCCGATAGGTTTCGAGCTTGCATTCCCTTCTCTCATTGAAATAGCTAAGAGTTTGGGCGTTGACTTCCCTTATGATCACCAAGCTCTACAGGGAATATACTCGAGTCACTACCGGAAACACCTAATTTGCCGAGTGTCCCCACCTTTGCCGTGGGCACGATTTCGGGCACTCGGCAAACATGGTTTTTGCCGAGTGTCCCAAAGACGACACTCGGCAACAATAAAACTCACGGCATAACGGTTTATACCGAGTGCCTACACTCAGGCAAAAAATAGACACACGGCAACTTCATGTCCGGTAAGACCGGTCGATCTCCGTTATCCTTTTGCCGAGTGGCACACGTTAACACACGGCAAACCCACATATATGCTGAGTGCCAAAATACAACACTCGGCAAACACACATCTATACCGAGTATCACCTTTTGACACTCGGCAAATGCTGTTATATGCCGAGTGTCAGAATCTTACACTCGGCAAACATTTTTTTTATTTTGCCCCCCCCCCCCAAACTTTTTGTACTGTTGTCTTACAATACCTGTTGCTCTCTATTCAAGTAATGTACATTTCTGAGTTATTTTACTATATTTCATCAATTTATTTTAGTCAAATGAATTTTCGGTAATTTTTTGGATTTGAACTGCAAGTGCTTCGAATATCCGAAAAAAGTGAATAAAAAATGATATTCTTTTCACTGAGTTTGTTTTGATACTGTATCCAAGGCCAGACCAGAAATCTCGAACATTGTGTTCGCGAAACATGAGCAGAAACGCGTGGCGGAAACGTCTGAAAATTCTATAAAAAAACAAACGAAGTCTGAAAATCATGAAATTCGTTGAGTTGTCATGATATCATACGTGGAGGCTATTGTAAAAAATTGAGAGTGTTTCGACAAAGTTGACACGTATGTTGCTTACAAATCGGATCATCTCCGGAGAAGTTTCTGAGATGTGAGAAAGGTCCGGTAAGATGAGGAGACAATTTGAATGTCGATTTGGAGTTTCACTTCAAAAAAAATTTGTATATATAATAGAGAACAAAGATCGCTTCTTGTGAATTTTTGGCAATTTTTCAGAGCCATTTCGTAATTTTAATTCTTTCGTCGCAATTATTGAATTTTATATGCATGATATACAAACACAGGAAATAATAGTCCAATTTTTGTACAAGCTTGAAATATACATTTGTGAGTGCACCTAACAAAGTGTAATGCAAGTTCATTTCATGAAATTAGTGAAACATGAAATAGAGCAAAGTAATTAAGTAGAGGAAAGAAAAGGGTAGCATGAAATATAGAAATAAGTTTGCCGACTGCTGCATAGGTGACACTCGGCAAACTGATGGAATTTTTCAAGGGAGAACAGGGATTTTTAAGTAGTTTACCGAGTGCGCCATCGGCTGACACTCAGCAAACTGATGGATTTTTTTAAAACGTTGCCGAGTGTCGTGATCGGGCCGACACTGCAAACAGGTATAAAATAGATAGGCCGCGGGCCGGCTCGCCATTTCTCCATTCCTCCCCCTCCCTCCCCTCCCACTCACTGCCGTCGACCTCCCTCCCTCGCGCCGCCGTCGACCTCCCCCCACGCCTCCTCCTCCCCACTCCATCGTGCTCCCCACGCCCGCCCGCCGTCGAGCTCCCCCCACGCGCCCCCCTCCTCCCCCACTCCATGGCCCCCTCCCTCCCCACCCGGCCGGTCTGCCACACAGCCACCGGCTGGCCCACACCCTGCCCCCCCATGCCATGAACGGCCTGGGCGCGAGCACGCCCACGAAACCGCCCTAGGGTTGTGGAGAGAATCGGCGGAGACTTCGCCGTCGCCGCAGGAGCCCACCGCAGGATCCCACCGCTTCCCCCATTCTCCAGTAAGCCCCATTGTATTCTCTTGCTTCTCATATTGTCCTGCTTAGACACCATCAGAGTGATTTCAAAAATAGCTGTTCATTTGAGGATGGAGATAGTTTATAAATTAGAGTTGACGGCTGATGAATGCTTAAATTGGTGTTAGCAGGTTGTCATGATTTGTGATTATTAGTCCGATTATGTTCCTAATGTCCTTGATATCCTTTTTGAGTCGATTTGCCTTTTGAAGTCTGATTGCTTAAAGTTTAATCTACAGTTGATTTGTAAATATCGTTTTGAAACCCAGAAGGGAGGAATGGACTAGATATTCCTCTTTTGAGCATGTCTTTCATTGTGTATGCGTGATCATGGGTGCGAGTCTTATGGTTGGCCAACTTTTGAAGGATGATTATTGGTAAATAAAGACAAAAATAAATACTCCCTCGCTCCCAGTCGAAATAGAAAGTATCAAATGTTCAAAAAAATAAGGTATTTTGATCGTTCAACATTAACTATGCCTGTTTGCTTTTTTAAACCACATCCATGTATGACTTTTAGGTCCATCTTGAACAAAATGACTTCTATAATTGATAGCTGAAATCAATAACAAGTATGAATGTGTTTTAATTAAAAACTATGTGTTATTAGGAAATTAAACAACTTGACAACCAAACTAACTAGTGAGGAGTGAGTTAGTTTTTTAGCGAATATTATTTGATCCTACAATTGCTCAGGTATCTCGTATTTTAGGATGAAAAGGAGTACTAGGTACTACGGTCTATTTGGATCTTGCTAACTTTAGCATCCTATAACATACATTAATACTCGATTCGTTTTAAATTATAAGTTATTTTAAATTTTATGAAGAGTCAAGCATCTCAAGTTTGATCTCTGAGAGTTGCTAAAATTAGTAGTAGAGCAGGTGCTAATTTTAAGTTTTTTAGAAGCGAGACGGGACCTTAAGTGGATCCAAGGAGGCCATCTATGCGATAGCCCAACACGTATCACATTCGGCAGTGTGAGCCACACTGTTAACTAGTGCCCTGACACCCCATATTTTGAAAATTTGTAGGCTGTTTTTTCATTAGCAATCTTCCTAGTCGTAGCATGCCTATGAATATAGTCATATGCCTGTCTTTACAAAGCTCACTTGGTGGACTAGCACCTGTTCTCTTGGCCATTTAGTGTGTGTGTGTTGTTTATCTTAAAATAAAATCCTGTGGATTTTCCATTTGAGCTAGTTGTTGGTGACACACTACTGGTGCCATCCAATGAGGATAGATGCGCAAGGTCAATCCTGTTATAGATGTGGAGAAAAAGATGCTAACTAGATCATATCTGGTGAAGTGAAGGAGAATAAAGCCATTTGAGGCTATAGTGCGATTCAGATTGCAATGACAAGCACGAGATGACACCACTCAAAGGCTAAAGAGAGATCTGCTTTATCGCTAGCTGTTACAGCCTCACTTTCTCTTCTTGTGTGGTAAGGGTAGAAGCCAAAGCATGCTGTCACTTGCAAGCTGTGCGTGATGCCCAGCACCAGCAGTAGCATTAGTGGATTGAATAAGGGCAAAGGAAGAGAAGGGCTAGAGTCAGGAATATACGGGAGAGACATTCCTGTAACTAACCACTTTGTTGTTACCAGGACCAAGATCTTTTCACTGAAAACTGAATTTTTCCTTTTCACTGAAGACTGAATCTTGATTACCAAGATGGTGATATCTACTATTGTTTTGTTGTCGTGAGACAGCTTTGCCTTTGTGACCAGTAATCTTGATCATCTAGTTCCAAGTGTATATGCAACTATGCATGTATTATGCCTGCTAACTTTGATTGTTTCGCAAAAATTATGGGGGTGTACATGTGTGCACCCATGTCCTTAGTGGGTCTGCTCCTGTACGTGCTCCATGCTACTGCGGTTTGGATTCTCCATCAAATAGACACAGCTCTGTCTTTCTAGAGTTCAATTCTCCTGATGCAAATTCGACATAGATAGGTCTCTAACTAGATGTGTCCTGTTGGCTAGTCACAGAGTTATATATATATTCAGTAAAGGCAACAAGCTAAGTTGGGTTACTATTTGATCAGACAGTTCACAGTTGTTATATATCTCTTTTAGGGAGGACTGTTTCTGCGCATGAGCCTAATCTTCCTTCGATCATCGAAATAAACCTAGTAGTATTTGAAATTGATGTACCTACTGTTTCTGTGTTCGCGATGACCACTGTTCAGCCGCAGCAGCCGCTAGTTTATTCGTAGCAACTGACTTCATAAAAAAAATGCACGCAGACGCAGGGAATCAAGCTAGCAATATTTTCTATCTAACCAACAACAAAATTAATAAATAAACAAGAAGAAACGGCACTAGTGCTGCTTCTTTGATACTCCCTCCATTCTAGAAACGAGATAACTCTAGAATAGTGCTAGATCAAACAATTTTTAGTTTGACTGATAGAAGGTATATATATTACAAGATTGCCATGTCCGGCTGCTATTTGGGCTCAATTGGAAGCTGACAAGTGATGTGGTGGTCCATGATTGGATGAACATGCTTGATTGGATAGGAGTTTTGGCTTACAGTGACTTAGGTCAAAGGCAAAGTCTAGCTTGCTGTCGGTGGTTAAATTCATACATGTTGATACTATTTCTTATAAATTCGGTTAAATATAAGATATTTTAAATTTGAACAGACTTATTCTTTTAGGGAGGACTGAAGCTTCGGCTGTTTGTTGGTGTTCCGTGGACCTTGTAGCGGTTGAGGCTTCTCCTGTTTGCGGGACAGCGAGGTGAGGCATAAAACACCCCTCTTTTCTGTATCATGCATGTTTGTAGAGCACCTAACCCGGTTAGGCGTCTCCCGTTCGAAAGAAATACGGTTAGAAATATGCAGCTCTTTGCATGTCGATAACCGTATCTGTTTCGAATTGTCCACGTTTTTTGGACAGCCCTAGGGTGCGTAGATGGGGTTAGTCTCCGTGGTCTACTCCGTTCCGAGGCAGAGTTTCGGCAGCATCTCCCTGTTGTTCTCCGGATACACAATCTCCCTACCGGGACGTGTATTTGGAGAACAACGGGGAGGTGCTGCCGAAATTCTGTCTCGGATCGGAGTAGACCATAGAGACTAACCCCAGCTACGCATCCTCGGGTGGGATTAGGACCTATCCTAACCTATTAGATGGTAGGAACATCGTGTACATGCAATTGATTCTTAATGTCTCGCTGGTATATATATATATCAGAGGATGGATGACCGTGAGTGGATGTACACGGGCTGCCTAAGTCAGCGTGCTTTGACTGATGAATGGATTGAGAAGACGGAGGCTTTCATAGATAGAGCATTTGCCCTAGTTCCAGGAGCGTCAGCCATTTGGTGTCTATGCAGTAGATGTGCAAACAGGCGTCGGCAACCAAAGGATGTCATGTCAACTCATCTTTGCAAGAATGGATTCACGGCAGATTATACTCGGTGGATCTACCACGGTGAAGCCGATCGGATGAGAGAGGAGGTCGTGAGAGCACGCGTCGAAGATTTCGATGCTGATGCCGGGGTAGGTGACTGGCTAAATGACTTTCACGAAGCACACGTAGGTGAAGAAGGTGGGGAGGAGGAGCCAGAGGCAACCGCAAAGGCGTATTATGACATGTTGTCTTCGGCACAGAAACCCCTTCACGGCCACACAAAGGTTTCTCAACTGGATGCCATTGGACGGGTAATGGCCTTAAAGGCTCAGTTTAGCATGAGTCGAGATTGTTACGATGCTACGTTGGCAGTTATTGGCAGCTTGCTTCCAGAAGCTCACATTATGCCAAAGAGCATGTACGAGTCGTAGAAACTCCTTCGTGCACTCAAGATGCCATATGAGCAGATACATGCTTGTCCGAAGGGGTGCATCCTATTTAGGAAAGGACACGAGAAAGCAAAGTACTGTCCAAAGTGTCAATCCTCTAGGTACATGGAGGTAGAGTCTAGTGATGGTCAGAAGAGGCAGCTTGAGATCCCCGTGAAGATCCTACGGTACCTTCCATTCTTACCGAGGATCCAACGGCTATACATGACCGAGGAAACCGCGAAACAGATGACATGGCACAAAAATGGCACTCGATACGGTCCTGAGAAGATGGTACATCCATTCGATGGTGAAGCATGGACCCACTTTGATGGGATTCATCGTGAGAAAGCTCTTAAGGCTCGTAATGTACGTGTTGCGCTAGCAACAGATGGGTTCAATCCTTATGGACTGATGGCTGCCCCATACACTTGCTAGCCAATCTTCGTTATCCCCCTCAATCTCCCCCCCCCCGGTGTCGTGTTTCGACGATAGAATATATTCTTGTCATTGATAATTCCTGGGCACCTGGGGAATAAGATGGGTGTGTTCATGGAGCCTCTGATTGATGAGCTGGTCCGTGCTTGGGAGGAAGGGGTGTTGACATATGACCGAGCTACGAAGAGGAACTTCAGAATGCATGTCTGGTACCACTACTCCCTGCACGACTTCTTGGCGTATGGGATATTCTGTGCCTGGTGTGTTCACGGGAGGTTCCCATGCCCATTATGCAAGACAGTTGTGGAGTTTATTTGGTTGAAGAAGGGTGGCAAGTATTCTTCGTTCGACAAGCATCGACAGTTCCTCCCTATTGAGCATGCATTCAGACGAGACATCAAGAACTTTACGAAAGGTGTGGTAGTGACAGACCCCGCACCGCAGATCATGACGGGTGCCGAGGTTCGTGCTCAGATAGATGCTCTCGTCGTCAACCCACAAGGCGATGGTTTTGTGGGATATGGTCATCAACATATGTGGACTCATAAGTCGGGCTTGGAGAGGCTCCCCTATTATGATGACCTCCTTGTTCCACATAACATTGATGTGATGCACATTGAAAAGAATGTGGCCGAGGCACTTTGGGGAACACTCATGGACACTGAAAAGTCAAAGGACAACGTTAAGGCTAGAGTGGACCTAGCAACGTTATGCGATAGACCAAAGCAAGAAATGAAGCCTCCTAGAGGCGGCAAGACATGGAGCAAGCCTAAGGCCGATTTCGTCTTGACCAGGCCCCAAAGGAGGCAAGTTCTTGAATGGATGCAAACGTTGATGTTCCCTAATGGGTATGCAGTGAATCTGAGGAGGGGAGTGAATGTATCTACTCTGCGAGTCAAAGGGATGAAGAGCCATGACTTCCACATATGGATTGAGCGGCTTCTTCTAGCGATGGTTCATGGCTATGTCCCTGAGCATGTCTGGCTAGTGTTGGCAGAGTTGAGCTATTTCTTCCGCCAGCTTTGTGCCAAGGAGTTGTCTCGAAAAGTGGTTGAGGACTTAGAAAGAATGGCGCCGGTGCTTCTCTATAAGTTGGAGAAGATATTTCCACCCGGCTTCTTTGTTCCGATGCAGCATTTGATCTTGCACCTCCCGTTTGAGGCACGAATGGGGGGGCCCGTGCAGGGCCGTTGGTGCTATCCAATCGAGAGATGTATAAAGGTTGTTCGAAGTAAATGTAAGAATAAAGGCAAAATTGAGGCTTCCGTTGCAGAGGCATACATTCTGGAGGAGGTGTCAAACTTCACAACAAGTTACTATAGTGACAACCTTCCCAGCGTGCATAATCCACCCCCTCGCTACAATGCGGGCGAAAATGAATCGAACATCAGCCTTTTCCGAGGGCAGCTTGGAAGTGTAAGTGATTGGAAACCCAAGACATTGAGACATGAAGAGTGGCACACTATCATGCACTATGTGTTGACCAACCTTCCCGAAGTGGAGCCGTACATGCAGTAAGTTCACAACGAACTTGTTAAATATGTTGTCACTATTCGATATCCAACTCTCTTGTTTCTCATTGTTATAGGGAATTTCTTGATCACTACTAGCATCTATCAAGGGAACCTACCCCACAGGAATGTGATACCCTTCTTAAATAGGGTGCGGGAAATGGAATGCCCGATTTCATTTCTTGGTTCGCACAGAAGGTATTGTCCAACTTTGCTCGTACTTAGTTTGACATTACAAGTTGCTCGTACTTAGTTTAACGATATATCCTGCTTGAGCTTGCAGGGCCAAACCGATGAGTCTATGGATCCCGAGTTAGTGCGGTGTCAAAGTGGCTTTCAGATAGGGTCGGTCATTTGCCGCTTATGACGTGAATGGATATCTCTTTCACACGACAACACATGAGGAAAGTCGGCCCAATCGAAGAACCACAAATATTGGAGTTCTTACGCTTGCAAGACCGATGGGGCCGATTATTATGGGAGAATCAAGAAATCTCACGAAGTCAAATTTTGTGGTTCCAAACCCTTAAGCTGTCATATTCAAATGTCATTGGTTTGATCCTGCAGTAACGAGACGGACCCCTAATCTTGGGCTGGTCGAAATTCGTCAGGATTCCGTCTATCTAGGGGAAGATGTCTATGTTGTTGCTCAAGGGGTCGGCAGGCGCATGCAGCGACTCGACCGCCATCGCCTGTACCTCCCTCGCCTCAGGAGGAGGCGGAGGAGGAGCAGCACGAGCACGAGGAGCAGGCCGAGCAGGAGTAGGGCGAGCACGAGGAGGAGGAGGGCGAGCTCGAGGAGCCCTCGGCGGGGGGTTCCTCTTCCTCTGCTTCGAAGATCTGGTTGCGAGGCCCTTCACGCCTCCCGGACCAGCCTATACCTTTCATGAAACGGCCGGTGATTCGCCCCAATGGGCCAAGGTAAGTATCTTAAGATGTTATCGCTACTTCATTTGATATGTTTAACATGGCAAAATACAAACTAATATTTTTCCGTTAATCACTTGGACAGGGGATGGAAGGTTGTGGCTGCAGGTGATCACAAACGCCTTCCCGGTGGAATCCTGGGTCTTCTGTGTAGGGAACACTTCCCCGGCCTGGTGGACTGGGCAGGAGGGGTGGAGCCGGCCTACACGTTCGAGCACTACGCCTCTGCCCCCGATGCATGAGATCGAGAAGGTAGGAAATTCGACAACAAGGCACAGCGGGTTGTGAAAGAGCTGTGGGTAAGCCTTCCCCGCACTATCTTGCTCAATACATCGCATTCCTATCTCATCCTTGAAATAATGACTACATACATAATGTTTATATGCAGGATTACTATAGATGTGACGAGGGATACGAGGAGAGGGCCGAGAGGCATGCTCACAAAGCCTGCTACAAGCTCGTGAAGGACATGCACTACGAGGCGTGTATCCGGTTTGACAAACAATACAAAGTGTCTTCGAGGAAGTGAAGATCGACAAAGACCTCGCAAGAACCTTGTGATGACCAAAGAGCAATACATACTTTGGTAAATATTGTTTCTTCCTAAGATTAAGTACACTTCATTGTGTTCTTATATGACAAATGCTTGTTGACGTGTAGGTGCCTCCAATTTGGGTGGCGGTAAAGGCGAAAGTCTTTGGAGGAGGATGGTGGACAAGTGGTGCTCCCGGAGTGGTTGGAGACACACGCCGCTTGCCGAGAGCGGCGTTTGATGATGACAGTGCACCACACCATCGGGGAACCTTACCCTTGCCGAAAGCGCGGAGAGATGGGCACGTGACTTCATTTATGTATTCCAACGCTAAACGTGATAGTTTCTAATGATCTTCTTTGTTTGTTTCACAATCGGCGTCACATGGTGGCGCACCTTGCTCAGTGAAGGCATGGGCTATGGCCCACTAAGGGCAAGGCGACGTCCGCCGTTGACTTCAACCCGGAGGACCCCCTCTCGGCGACAAAGAATCCCTCCATCCCTGACTGTCTCACCGAGTACACAACGGCCAAAGGCGGTCCATGGGCCGAGTACGATCCGAGCACCAGGATTTGAAGGTGACCTTGTCATGAGGGTGGGAGGAGGCAAGAAGCATGGCAGGTACTGGCTTGGCGACAGCGTCATCAACACGGCCACTACCCCCACTCTCTCCTAGATCCGAGCAAGCGACACGGGCCAGAGGCCACCCATACGCCCACGGCCGGCCAGTACACAGCACGCCATGCAGACTTTGCAGGTTATTACTCTTTTATTCATCGTTCATTGTTTCTTACATACCTTTGATTTCCATTGTAACATTGGGGTAAAATTTTGTAGGCCGAGCTTGAAGAAGAGAGGAGGCAGAGAATAGCGTTGGAGGGCGAAGATTTGTTGATCGGCAGAGGCAGGAGCACATGTTTGAAGAGATGCACCATCTCGGCTTGAAGATGGGTGAACCTACGCCACAAGCGCTATTCCTTCCTCCTCGTCCTCCTGAAGACACTCCTGTGAGTACATCTATCCCCATATCCACTCACTCACACACACAGTCACACACACACACACACCAGCACACACACACCAGACGCTCTTGATACGTCAGATAGTTTTTCTCATTGGCAACCAAATTATGGATGCCATCTGCAGGATCTGATTAGATGTTTGCCATCATAGGGAAAAAGAGATTAGGAAAGTTTTGCTCTGTTATGTTTTTATTTTACAATAATTTGATTGAAACGGACAAAAAATCCATAGCTGTGGTTTAATTAGATTTTCGTTGCGAAACCTCGTGCCTTGTGTTTTTTTTTTCGTGTTCAGTGAGATCATTGCATATATAATGGACAAGGTCCATGAAATTCCCATTTTCTTTGTGCATCTACTTCAGACTAGAAATTTAATTGTTTATTTGGGACAAAAAAAATGGTTCAGATTCTTAAGGTCCTGTCTCTCGTAAAGCACCATAACTGAAACCAAGTCGGTCTCTCAAGACTTGCCAATTGCAAGGCGTGCATGCCATTGCCACCCACCTGATCCACCCCTCCTTCCTCTGTTCCCTCTGAAGCAAGCCTAGTACTTACCCTCTCTCTCTCACACACACAGTCACTTTCTCGCCCGGTGGCATAAGTGTGCATACAGTACATGTTTTTGAGCGGTCTAATTCAAGGCCCTGATGGCTCCTCGCGTCGCCTCCGTCCTGCTCTTCGCCATGGCGGCCATCCTCGTGGCCTCCGTGATCGGCGCAGGAGTTCGTGGCGCTGCTGCGTCTGCGGCCGTGGCGCCGGGACCGATCATTGGAGCGGCCTCCGCTCCGGCCTCCGCTTGTCGTCGTGGTGTCGTCCGCAGACTGCTGTCCCTGCTTGTGGCGACCACGATGCAGTGAGAAGCATATATCATCTACCGCTTATGTATGCTACACATGGTCATGGGCATGGAGTAGTAGGTTTTGTTTCTAGATTTGATTTGAGCGGGAATTTGATCGAGTGTTGCTGTTCCTCATTCTTTTTGTATCATATATATCTGCAACATTTATATATATATATGAATAAAAGTTGGATGATCTATTGCATATTTTTTATAGATTTTTTTTCCTGGGTTTGTTACGAATCATAAGTAATCTTATCTATTCTTTGTGCAGGTCAATCGGCGGCATCAAACGATGTACCTCATGACCCACCGCAGCAGTCGCCGTGGTCTAATTGGTGATTTGCTTCTTTTCATGTGTTGAACTTATTCCTTGTGTTGCACTTATGCTTGTAATGCACTTGTGGTGGATACTTTAAACTCGAACCTTATGTTGGTATTGTGGTATGACATTTGTGTACCATTGTGGATTATTGTGATGTATGTGATATGTGGTGTGTGGAGATGATATATATATGTGATATATGTGTTGTGTAATATATCTGTGCTGTGAAACATATTTGTGCTGTGATATATATATGTGCTGTGAAATGTAATGCAAAAACAAAAAAAAAATACACATTTCTGAGGCTTTGCCGAGTGTTATGACCAAGACACTCGGCAAAGCAAACACAATTTCCTGAGTGTTATCACCAAGACACTCCGCCAAAAGCTTTTTTTTAAAAAACCAAATATTGTTCGAAAAATGTTTGCCGAGTGTCTGACAGTTCGACACTCGGCATATATTTATAATTTGCCGAGTGCAGCACTCGGCGAAAGGATTTTAAAAAAAAATAAATACTGTTTGAAAAAGTTTACCGAGTGTCTAACAGTTACACACTCGGCATATGTTTATCATTTGCCGAGTGCAACACTCGGCGAAAAGGAATTCTAAAAACCAAAAATATTTCAAAAAATATATAAAACAAATATTTGCCGAGTGCCTTGCCGTTTGACACTCGGCGAAGTTGATGTTAACGGCGGGTCTGGCGTTACGACTGTTTCTTTTCGCCGAGAGCTAAACTGCACACGGCAACATGTTTACCGAGTGCCCGATAAATGGCACTCGGCAAAATTGGCTTTGCCGGTACTGTTTATGACGAGTGCTGTTCGCCGAGTGTTACACTCGACGAACAGTTTGCCGAGTGTTTCGGGCACTCGGCAAACTCAAGGAGTCCGGTAGTGAGTAGAGAAATCAAGATGAAGAGGTAGATAGAATGTACAATGCGATGGTTTCCTCGACATAATTTTCTAGGTTTCCTTTCTAATTAATATAATTTTTGTACGTAATACAGGATCCCTAAGGAAGTGATGCGCACAGTTCCTACATCAATTCTTCATAGCCTTGAAGGAATGCCTGGACTAGACTGGGCAAAGCTGCAATCAAGCGATGGATCCTTCTTGTTTTCTCCTGCAGCCACTGCATAGTATGCTCTTATGAATACTGGTGACAAAAAGTGCTTCGACTATATTGATAGGACAGTGAAGAAATTCGATGGAGGAGGTTAGCTAGATCGATGGCTATATATACATGCATGCATACATCATATCATGCACCGTTGTCCACAAGATTGCTTAGCATTTTTGTACCATCATTCTCTTTAATTGTTTGTTTTCGCCATTTCAGTGCCCAACGTTTACCCTGTGGATCTTTTTGAGCACATATGGGCTGTTGATCGATTGGAGCGTCTCGGGATCTCTCGTTACTTTCAGCAAGAGATTGAAGAATGCATGGACTATGTGAACAGGTTTTTCATTGCAACTTTTTCAAACTATTTTTTATTTGAAGATGCAGCGTGGCAAAACCCAGTTACTCCATTGTATGAGTAATGATCTTCTTTTATCTACATAACAAATATATAAACCCATTTTATAGGCACTTTACTGAAGAAGGAATCTGCTGGGCTAGGAACTCTGATGTGAAGGAAGTGGATGACACAGCTATGGCTTTCCGACTGCTACGGCTTCATGGATATAGTGTCTCACCAGGTAAAAAGGCAAACAGATCATATTCTTGTATGTCCTCTTGAACCATTTCACTTTATTATTTCCCATATATTGCATCTCTAACATATGTGCTGTTGCTTGTAGATGTGTTCAAGAACTTTGAGAAGGATGGGGAGTTCTTTTGCTTTGTTGGGCAGTCGACTCAAGCAGTCACAGGGATGTATAACCTCAATAGGGCCTCTCAGATAAGTTTTCCAGGAGAGGATATTTTGCACCGTGCTGGGACTTTCTCATATGAGTTTCTTAGGAAAAGAGAAGCTGAAGGAGCGCTTCGTGACAAATGGATTATATCTAAGGATCTACCTGGCGAGGTAATCCAATCCATGCTAACATTGGCAGATCCTATTTGTATATTGAAAACTGAATATACTAGATGTACAGGTTAATTGGTGCATTCTTGTTCGGTTTATGAATTTTGAGTTATATTTATCTTAGGTGTAATGGTATATCTACAATCTACTATCAGTACATAGCATACTACTATACTTTTGATCTACTAGTATTATCTTGTTTTACAACAACAAAAAATATCAGAAGCTCCAGAAATTACCTTGAACTTGTAAGATTCTCAAAATAATTCAGTAGGATTATTCAGGAGAACGAATAATATTTTCGAAAAGGCTGGCATAATGATTGCAACAACATATTAGTATGCATTAATCAATATATGTTGGTGTCCTATTAATATGTCTTTGGCATTAACATAACTTCTTAAAAGTTATTTGCTGCAATGTCTTCTATAAAACCAACAGAAATGCTGAATCTGATCAATAGGTAATATATACACTGGATTTTCCTTGGTATGGAAACTTGCCACGTGTAGAAGCAAGAAACTATCTAGAACAGTATGGCGGTGCTGATGATGTCTGGCCGGATCGGAAAGACGCTCTATAGGTAAAATAATTTGGCCCATGGCTATGCTTCATGTTCTTTGATGCAATTAAAGTCAAATTACCTCAATGTGATGATCGACCTTTGGCTATTTGGCAGGATGCCTCTTGTGAATAACAATGTATATCTTGAGTTGGCAAGAATGGACTTCAATTATTGCCAAGCTCTTCATCAGCTTGAGTGGCAAGGGCTGAAAAAGTATGTATATACAAGGGAATGGTGACACAACCCTTTTTTGTAGTTGCATTTTTTAGTTTTTTGGCCAAATTGACATGGTGAATATGCGGCTTAGAGAAAAAAATTAAAATATATGGAAAATACCTTAGGTAGCATAAACAAAAAATATTATTTGCAACCAGTTGAGTATTTATTTTTGTCATTATCATTTCTCAATACAAAATTTGTATCAACCTTGATAATAAGGTTTCTCGTACTTTACCTAGGTGGTACACTGAGAATCGCCTTATGGATTTTGGAGTGGCACGAGAAGATGTTTTGAGAGCTTATTTTCTGGCCGCCGCTTCCATTTACAAACCAAGTCGTGCCACGGAGCGACTTGCATGGGCTAGAGTGGCAATACTTGCCAACACCATTTCTACTCATCTTCATAACAATTCGTAATTCAGAGAATGCTTGGAACGTTCCTTGCATTGTCCCTATGAAGAAAGGGATGGGTCAGGGTAATTTTATATAACTCGCAAAAAAGGGTAAGTTTTATATATATATTGGTTATCCATTATATATTTGTATCCAAGTGATCAATCATCAATCAATAGCATGCCCCACAAGTCGATGTTTTCTTCTAAGAGCAAGAAAAATGAAAACAAGTAAATGGTTCTAGTAATGCATGACGAAATGAACTATGAAAATATGCATGCCAGTTATTTTAATGATTACAATTTACACTTCAGCTTGTAGTATGTAGGTGAGGTATAACATTGGAAGTGTTTACTGGAGAAACAAACTGTGATTTATCATTATAGTTTTTTTTTTTGAGTTTCTCCAGTTGCATAATGTAATGTATGGTTGACCTTAGTACAGTTGATGGAATATTTTAAACTTTGACCACTACCTTCTTTTTAACGGAATATATACTTACTGCTCTGAGGCCAATGGTGCATCCAGGCTTAACACAAATGGAAATGATGCTATTCTTGTGAGGGCACTTCTGCAGCTTACTGATTCGTTAGCACAAGAAGCGCAACCGATTCATGAAGGTCCAGAGTACATCCACACACTATTGACATCAGCTGTAAGTTAAACAAAAAAAAATGCACTTAGCAAGTATATCGTTTTGTTCAACAGTCATCCTAATACCATTCTCTGAACTTCTAGTGGACTGAATGGATAAGTGAGAAGACAAATATAGAAGCCAACGTATATAATGAATCCAATACTATGAAACAAGGATCATGCATGGTTCATGACAAGCAAACATGTTTGCTTTTAGTTCAAATGATTGAGATTTGTGCTGGGCAAGTTGGTGAGGCTGCATCATTGATCAACAACAAAAATGGTGATCGAATTATTCAACTCACAGGATCTATATGCGACAGTCTTAACCAAAAGATGTTACTATCTCAGGTAACACATATTACAGTAATTTTATTTCCACCCTTTGTACATAGCCATATAATATACGATGATTTCTAGGATTCTTAGTTTTCAAGAAAAAAAACTAGGAAGCTAACTATTGCAAAATGCAATTGTGTCGTACCTTAAATCTCTTGGATAAGACACAATTTTCTTTATAATTTTGCATAATGCAACTGCATTTTCATGAAGTTTGCATGGTGCTTCATATCTACGAAAATAATCATAAAATTCTGGTATTTTTGTTACTAGTGTATGATGTTGATTATCAATTACAAAATCTAAACCTGAATTAGAACTACACCGAGAATTAAAAAAACAAATTTCATTAATGTGTAAGCAGTCCCAATAACTTTGGGAATTAAGTGGACAAACTGGATAATCGAAGGTAAAAAAAACAGACTTTTTCTGACATATTACATTTTAGATCATTTTTTATGTTCCATGGGCAACTGATCCCTAGGTCTTCTCCAATAATTAACTTGCAATCTTTCATTTTCTGCTTCTGATGGAAGAAGTATGAAGGACTACTCCTTGCATACAAGAACATAAAAAACAAAATAAGTGCCTAGCACAACGAAGATGTATGGAGGTTTCCAATATCAGCTTTATTATCACCTCCAAAATTAGACTTCATAACCAACTACAATAATTGAGGGCGACACAGTTCCATGCGACAAAAATCATGCTTATTATTTTACCACTAAATTTGCCATAATAGCCTTAGCCACATTATTCAATGAACTAAGAACTATGCAATAATAAATTTATATTGCAATAGCTTCATTCTTTGGATCATTAAAGTGTATTTCCAATTTCATTTTTTTTGTAAGTGGTCCATGTTGAATGGAATAAGGATACAATGGTAGAAACAACAATTTCTTGGCAAACAAAATACAAAGTGGTATAAACAACAATTTATTAGAATGAGAGAATGTTGTTAATGACGAACTTTATTCATTTGTTGAAAAATTAGATCGTGTAAATTTTGTTTTAAGATTTCTACAAGACTACTTTTATTTCACTTTTTTATATGAACATGTGCTGAACTAATGATGTCTTTCTTTATAGGATCCCTAGAAGAATGGAGAAATAATAAGCAGTGTTGATGATGAAATAAAGTTGCATATGCGAGAATTTGTTCAATATCTTCTGAGTGTCCGTGAGAAACCCAATAACAGCGAGACCAGGCAAACCTTTTTGAGTATTGTGAAAAGTTGTTACTATGCTACTCATTGTCCACCACATATGGTGGATAGACATATTTCCAGAGTTATTTTTTAGCCTGTTTTCTCAAAACAAGGGTTTACATGCCGAGAAGAACTGTGAAGGGTAATGTTAGATGTGATACGAAGATAAAGGCGTACTACAGTCAAAGAGAGAGCTCCCTGCTCTGTGGGGTCCGAGGAAGAAGTGTGATGG
The DNA here is from genome assembly GCA_904845875.1 of Miscanthus lutarioriparius. Classification (NCBI taxonomy): domain Eukaryota; kingdom Viridiplantae; phylum Streptophyta; class Magnoliopsida; order Poales; family Poaceae; genus Miscanthus; species Miscanthus lutarioriparius. Next base: position 46,625,204 of record CAJGYO010000001.1, read on the forward strand.
CAAAGCCTTACCTCGCCTGATGCAATGCGAGGAGACCACGACTCAAACCCGAGACCTTCCGGTCACAAAGCGGTAAGACTCTACCGCTTGCACCAGCCCGCCTTCGGGATGTGATACTGAAGATGAAAGAGAAAAAATGTTGATAGTTGAAATTAGCGTTGATGTCACGCCTCAGACATTCTTTATGTAAAAGTAGCCCCTATTTTGAATAAAGATTATAATTTCTGCAATTTATGGAATAAATCAAGGCAATCGCTATGCCCCCGAACTATAAAATTAATGTGTCATTGAGAGAAATCTCGGCCTTGCTTCTAAGGCACTCCCTAAATTGAAATTTCTTATTAACATCAAGTTAAAATTTTCTTACCTAAATGATACTACCGTCCATTTCCTCCACTAACTGTGTTAAGTGGCCACCAAAATGACCCACATACTCCTCAGAACTACATGGTGTCCAATAAGAACAGCATGAATGTCCTAGTTATGTAATAAGGAAGAGATTAGTGGTAGTATCAGAAATATACTTCTTCTGACATAAACACATGGTTTTTTGACAAATGAAGGCTATAAATAAATATTAAATAACTTTTAAATACCAAGCTAAGAAATTTGGTGCAAAAAATTATCAAACCAATTTGAATGTGTCTCCGAGATTACACTAAATTTAGTAATTTACCAAACTTGACCCAAAAAGCTGAAAGTTTTCAATCTATAATAGGAGAAGCATAGAAAATATCCTTCCACTTCGCACAACAGAAAATTAACATTTTTCAAGTACAACTTCAAGAACAGATAGCTGATTTCATTAGCCAATACACTTCAGAAGCAAAATCAGTAGCAGAATCTAGCAGAACATAACCGAAACAAATTAAACAAATTAAACTCGCTCAATGCTAAATCGAAGAAATCATGTCGTATTGCTGCAGTACGTGTCGTTGCCTCGGCCGGAGACCCACAATACAGAACAGGTAGTGGAACGCGAGCAGAACGGTTGCAAGCGGTGGATTGGGAGCAACGGGGGTGTCCGCACCATGCCCCGAGCGAGTGCTCTAGGGTGCTGTTGGGAGAGGCCTCCTCCACCCCTGCCTCATCTTCTTCACCCGCGAGATCGGCCTCCTTTGATCTAGGGTTTGGAGGAAAAAATTTCGAGGAAGAAGAGAGACTGAGCGCGACTTGTTTCCTTTTTTTTGAAAACAAGACTGAGCGCGACTTGTTGTGAGGGGAGGTCACGGTGACTGGTTGGGCAGGGATATTTTGGTCCTCCTTCCCATTTCAATAATGATAGGACGAGGAGGTCCGTCTGTCCGGACAGACCCTGACCCACATGTACCTGTACCCCATCCGCACCTGTATCTGGACCACGACCCTGACCCGCCTGCGTCCACATGCATGCCTTACTAGCCACCGTCCCTCTCTCGCATGTCTCCAGCCTTAGCAGCCTGGGAATGGGAACATGGCCCACGTTCCCGTTCCCATGTTCTACATTGCGGGAACACGAATGTTCCCGTTCTCACGTTATAAAATGATACCTCAAGTTCCCGCTCACGTTCCGGGAATGAGGACGGGAATGGAAACATGGCTGCTAAGCCTCCAACACTACTCTCTCCCCTCTCTCTTTGCGGTGGGGGCGAGCGTCCCGGCGCAGCGGCCTCCGCGTGAGCAGGCCACGGCAAGGAGGCCCGAGCGGCCCTCGACACGGCGACGCAACGCGCCGAAGGCGGTCACGGGCGGACCAGCGCGGTAGGTCGAGCACAAGTGGCTCCCTGGCGGATCTGGCTCCCTCTCCCAGTCGTGCGAGCGCTGCCTCCTTGCCGTGTCGTGCAGCCGCCGCCACCGGTCCGCTGCCTACGGTGAACTCCACACACGCCGACGAGCCTTCTTTCTCCCAAGCAGCAAGGAGATGTTGCGTTGTGCTTAAAGCGCATGTTGCAAGCGTATATTTCAAGTGTTTTAGATATTTTAGAGGTATGTTGCAAGTGATTCATATGAATATTGCAAAAGTAGATCGGGATGTTGCACATATTGCATATGTTGCAAGTGTTTCAGATGAATGTTGCAAGATTTTTTTAAAATATTTTATCTGTTTCAGACATATGTTTGCAAGTATTTTGATCTAGATATTGCATATGTTTTCACACATATGTTGTAAGAGTATGTTTCATTTGTTTCAGTCAGCAATTTTTTTCATGTTGCAAGCTACAGGTGTTTTATCTGGAAGTTGCATATGTTGCAGTGGCTATAGACATATGTTGCAAGTGTATGTTCCAATGTTTCAGCTATTTCAGACGTATGTTACAAGTGTTTTATTTGGATGTTGCATATGTTGCAATAAATATAGGAAACTAGAGTTATGGCGGCAGACCCTTGAGTTTAAAGGTTTTAGATTGAGCAGAACTAAAACCGAATACATGAGATGCGACTTTGACGAAGTTGTACAGGAGGAGGAAAATGTGAGTTTGAAAGGTCAAGTAGTGCCTAAGAAGGATACCTTTCGGTATCTGGGATCGATGCTACAGAGGGATGGAGATATTGATGCGGATGTTAGCCATAGAATCAAAGCAGGGTGGATCAAGTGACGACAAGCTTCTGGCATTCTTTGTGACAAGAGGGTACCACAAAAGCTAAAAGGTAAGTTCTATAGAACGGCGATTAGACTGGCTATGTTGTATGAAGCAGAATGTTGGCCTACAAAGATTCGACATGTTCAACAACTGAGTGTTGCAGAAATACGTATGTTGCGATAGATTTACGGTCACACAAGAATGGACCAAGTTCGGAACGATGATATACGTGATCGCCTAGAGGTAGCATCAATTGAAGAAAAACTTGTCCAACATTGGTTAAGGTGGTTTGGCTATGTCCAAAGGAAACCTCTAGAGGCACCAGTGCATTGTGGAGTCCTAAGCCAAGCTAATAATATGAGGAGAGATAGAGGAAGACCAAAATTGACATAGGGGGAGGCAATAAAAAGATATTTGAAAACTTAGGATATACCTAGAGATCTATGTTTGAATAGGAATACTTGGAAAACAGCTATTGAAGTGCCTGAACCATGAGTTGGGGATCTTGGTGGGTTTCAACTCTAACCTACCCCAACTTGCTTGGAACTGAAAGGCTATGTTGTTATTGTTGTTGCTGCTGCATATGTTGCAGTGGCTATACATATATGTTGCAAGCTTATGTTTCACTTGTTTCAGACGTATTTTACAGCAAATACTTCACGTTGCAAATGTTTTCGTTAGCAGGCGAAGGGAAAGCGAGCACAGGCGTAGAAGGTCCCCCATGCGCGGGCGATCCCCACGTGCATGCGCAGCAGCTGGCGCCGGCGCGCAATAGCATGGGCGTGCAACAGCATGGGAGCAGCAGGCGCGCAACAGCATGCGAGCAGCAGCCGCGCGCGGGCGTTCGGACAGGTAGTTGGCCAGGGACATTTGGTCCTCCTTCAAAATTACTAATATATGGTCAAACAAGTCATCTTCTCTACCCGTGAGATAGGCCTCCATTGAACTAGGGTTTGGAGAAAAAAAATTTGGAGAAATTTTTTTTTCAGGAAGAAGAGGGAACGAGCGCTCCTTGTTGTGAGGGGAGAAGGTCACGGTGACTGGTTAGCCAGGGGCATTTTGGTCCTCCTTCGAAATTACTGATGTGGTCAAACAGGTCAATTAACAGATGAATAGAGGAAATGGCCGGGTGTGCCATTTAGAGAAACAAATACTTCATCATACTTTGGCTAACAGAATCAGGCCAGGCTTGTTACTGTACTTGCGTCTAAAAACCTTGCCTAACTTGCGGCGTGGCAATGATACCGACAGGCCTGACTGTTTGCTACAACAACCCAGCTCTGATAGAGAGAATCAGAGAAGCTGCGTTAACTCTGAAGTTTCAGAATCCACAACATATTTCACGACCCAAGGAACAAGCCTTTCAGTTTTGCCTACCTCCCTGAAGCACCGCAAGGGCTGAGAAACGTAGCAAAAATTCTTAACAAATTACAAGACCTGGCTGCAGTCAACTGATCTTGGTGAAGGCGAGTTTTATTTCATGAACAAGTACAGAAGGATGATGCACCTGTGGTGTAATACATCTGGAAATCCTTAACTGTTGCTGAACAAATTCGAAAAGGGTATACTTTCGAGTTTCGGTTTTCTCAACTTACAGCATCATTGTTCTATCTCGATAAACAGACTCGCCTGGGGATGCAAGCCTGCTTCCTCCAGTGTCAGGGAGTGCTTCTCTGGACCATATGTGACGCGTGGGAAATTCGAAACTAGGCTGTACTTCTCTGCTTTCAAGCAATCTAAAGAATCGACGTAGTCATAGAGGGAAGTGACGGTTGTAGAACTGTGGAATCTCCGCTCTTTGCGCTCTCCAGTTGGGAATCTTATGAGAACCTGCAACATCATCAGAACGTCTACCAGTTAGTTTCACAAGAATTTGCATACGTGAATACACTACTAATAGTGTAACATGCTAACTACTCCCTCCATGCCAAATTATAAGACGTTTTGGCATTTGTAGATCCATAATTTTTTCTGTGGACTTAGATACACACTGTCTAGATACATACTAAAAGCAATGTATCTAGAAAAGCTAAAACGTCATATTATTTGGAACGGAGGGAGTACTGTTCTAGAGAATGCAGAGGGCATATGCAGACATCAAACACAGGCACTATGTAGACAAAACTAACAATTAATTCTGAGATAGTAACAAGGGATTAATTGCAATTACTGTATAACATATCGTACATGAAACAGAAATTTGCAGGTACAACAGTGATATTTGATGCACTCAAATAGACATACTTCAAGAGCAGCACAACATGAAGCATGTTATTGTCATCTTGCAGTAAGAATTGGAAAGAGGTACTTTAAAAGACACGGGCATAGAGGGTTAGACATACCCGAGTAACACTTGGTCCTTTCTCAGGTTCAGCTCCAAGAGCCATGGCCTTCTCTTGCCTCCTCCTTGCAAGAGCAGCTTCCTTTTCAGCTGCTTCTTGGGCTGCCCTTGCTAAAGCTTCCTCCTCTTCCTTGCGCTTTCTCTCAGCCTCTGCAGCCTCTCTTTCACGTCTTTCCAGTTCCTCTATCCTTTCACGTTCCCTGGCCTGGTAATTTCCAATAAAAAGTGGCGATTAGATAGTGTTATCACCACCAATAATAGCACAAAATCAGGATGCATGTTTCTAAACTCTGTTGATGCATTATGCAATAATATAACATGCACAAACATAATACTTGAAGATACAATTTCCTTAATAACTATACAAATTTGAAATGTCATCAGTCACAAAGAGCTGTCCACATAACCACCCTCCAGCCCATCATGAACATCCTCACCATACATTCATTTTAAATAAAACATGTGTACTTTTCTACTATTAAAGCACACTGCCCATATAGCTTAAGATACCTGGTCAACTTCAAGTGCAGCTCCGTAAGCAGCATCTTGTTCCTCACGCAAACGTTGGTTGTTTAGTCTCTCTTCAGCTTCAATCCTGGCAGCAACGAGTGATGTAGCGCATTCTTCAACAACACGTTGAAGAATTGTTATCATCTCTTCAGGTGATTTGGGCCCTTCAACCTTTGGCACATGAATATATAACTTATTAGCAATACTGATAAATAAAAATTCTTACAGTTTTACAAGCCAAACATATGATATACCACAATACTGATCAACTCTATATGGTAAAAGAAGTGCATCCAACAGCTTTATAGGCCAAACATATACCATACAGTCATATATATTTCTAAATAAACAACAGCAATACCAAAAAGCATAAAAGGCGTTGGATCGATTAATGAATAATGAGTAGCGTTCTCTAGATGCTTTATTTCACTCAACCACAACATAAGATCAATCTTTTGAATAAAATGATGTGAGCCCCAGTGAGAATGGAGGAATGGGATACATAAGAATATCAAACAGGATTTTGCTATATAAACAGATATACAAGTCATGCTAACAAAAATCATACCAATGCAAACAAGCTGTAGCACCATCCATTAGAAATTCAGAATGAAGCAAAGTTGCATCATCAGAATTCGGGTGCCTATATTACAGGATTGTTGACTGTGCGAACAATGACACTAATCACTTATTTACCAAAAGGTTGCAATGTATTCAGCTATAGCTACTCGGACAGTTGGACCAAGCAGATGACATGAACCAGATTTTTTATATACATATATAAACAGACTTCTAGAGAAAATATAGCCAATAATTATAACCAGACACACAATCAAATACTAGTAAGAAGCCACAATTGCAGCAGTTTAGTCAAATTCTTCTAACAAAAAAAATCACCACATTAGCTTTCAGATCATGACTCTTGAGCAGTCATAGCCAAAATTCATTAGATTATTATAACAAAAATTCCAATATAATTAGAGAACAATCATCTGATTGCATCTAGTGATCTTACAATATGCTGGAATTGTGTAATAGATCCAAGGTTTCAGGATATGGAATTGGTAGGTGCAACTCCCACAAATTTACTCTCAAGGATCCTATCAATTGTTTCAAGCGATTGGAAATTGAACATGAAAACAACACCTACTAAAATTCTCACCGAAACCTCATTCTAACCAGTTAAGCGATAGAAGTGAAAACTATATTCATCCGATCTCAAACTCTGAAGTTTGGTTTCAATTACCATGACATAGTATGAACATATCCAAAAGTGACAAGCAGATCAAAATCTTGTGAATACCATTTCATGATATGCATGCATGCCTAACTAAAGGGACAGAATAAAGTATTCTCTTACAGAGGGGCAGCATGAAAGTTATTACAGCTACCATCTCAGATAGGAAATTTACATTTTAACTCAAGAAGAAAATAAACTACAGACACTCCAAATACCTAATTTAGCTAGGTTAACATAAACAATTACAAAAGAATCTAACATTTGCACTATCTTGCTGGAGGCAATAGCACTCTCCTTTCTTATTATAACCAGCACCAACTCCATAAGGATAACAATAGGCTAACTTCAGCAATTAAAGGTTCTAAAGTCTAAACTACCAAACAACTTGAAGATATTAATAATAAGCATTGCTGAACTAAGTCCACAGGATCTAATGGTTTCACATAAACACCTTCACTGCAATTAATGTGGCAACCAAAATTACCCAAAATCAGAAATCTACCAAATGCAACAGCTAAATCCAACGTAGATGAATGTTTAAACTTATTTCCAGACCTAACAAGAGTCATTACAACATCATACCTGCTGCAATAGCATGATTCTCTGGTTCGTAGAAGCCATGACCACAGCACAAAACGGGAACCTGGACGCATTCAGGCTGTTGCTCATCTTGAACCCTTCAGTCCTTCTGATGCTACCACCCCACGCAACGAAGTTCTCATCTATAAAGGCCGCGACGGGCTCAGAGCAGAGGCAGCCACCGCAGAAGGCAGGGGTATCCAGGTGATCAGGGGAGTGGAGGTACACGAACAGAAGCTTGAACTCCCGCTGCGCTCGCTGCAGCGCATCAGCGAACCCCTGGGCCACGAAGCGCGGGCCGCGGCCAGCGCCGAACTCGCGCTCGAACTCAGCGACGAAGTCGGCCGCCTCGGCAGATGACGGCGGCAACTCTAGCAGGCGGTCGCCGCTGCCGGCCTGCCCCGCGAGGCCGAGGAGGGAGAGGGAGCGGGACAGCACGCCCCCGGCGACCCAGGCGCCAAGGCGGAAGGTGCCGGCGACGAGGCCGACCCCGCCCGAGACCACGTAGAAGGGGAGCGTCACCAGCCTCCACGCGATCCCCGGCTGCTGCTGCTGTTGGGGCGGCAGCGGCATCGGCATCGGCGGCGGGGGCGCGACGAACTCCGCATCAGCCGCCAGCGGGGCGGAAGGGGCCGGGTCGGCGCGTGAGGAGGTGGAGGCCGAGGCGGAGGGCGAGGAGGGGTTGGCCGTGATGGAGGACACCGCGAGCTGCAGGTCCCAGTTGTGCGCGGCGAGGATCTCCGTGCAGAGGTCCGTGTCGGAGATGCCGGTGACGGCCTGGAAGTAGCTGAGCTTGTCGTCGACGGTCTCGGCCATGGCCGCCGGCGACGAGGGCTAGGGTTTGCGGATTTGGGACGGTGGTGGCGGTGGTGGTTAGGAACTAGGAAGGAAGGGGGCCAGAAGCCGAGAGAGATGCGGTTGGTTGCGACTTGCGAGCCGGGAGGGCGACGGGGCAGTGCTGACGTCTTCTATTCTCCCTCTCGCCGTCACCGCCAGGCGCCAGCCAACGAGAGGAAACGGCGTGCCGTACTTAACTGCCACAGCTTTACTGTACGCGTCAGTTTCTACGAGTATTTTTATTTTACGAGACTGTTTGGCAAGAAAAAATGAGCGAAATTCTGAGAACCAGGATCAGAATTTCAAAGAATAAGAAACGATTTGTTCAAATAACACTCTGCTTTGGACCAAATCTTCGCTAGTACTACAACGTTTTGTTGCCTCTTGTTTCACGACTTCTATCAGATGTCCTGCCGACATTTGGCTGAATGCAACCATCAGCCCAACAGACACCGCAAGTGTCACGACTTGTCGCTGCGTGCCGCCGTGTCTGCTGCCTGCGACCGTGCGATCCTCCTACCCAGCGCGCGTGCGCTGGTAGGGGTTGCGGCGCTGGCGCGCGCGCTCCTAGGGGTGGGGTAGGTCCGACGCTCTTCTGGATGTCACTCCTATCGTACTTCATTCGTTTTAAAATAAATGACATCTTATTTAACTGTTTGTCTTATTCAAAAAAATTATATAAATATTATCTATTTTGTTATGACTTATTTTATAATTAGAGATACTTTAATAAAAAATTATTTATTTATAATTTGCAAAAAAGTTAAATAAGATAAATGGTCAAATACGATATCGAAAAGTTAAAAACGTCACTTGTTTTTGGAACGGAGTAGTAAAGCAGGAAAGCTACCCTACAAATATGGCAAGACTCATGGTGATGGCATACTCGGCGCAAGGCATCTTTCAGCTATTGTTTGCGTCTAGCTATTCATTTGCTATTGTAATAGAGTATGACAGTTGGGTCCCACTGACCAGTTGGCCTTAGGCCTTATATTCTTGTACCCGTGGCTTGTAAGGCAATTAAGAATATTTTGCTATCAAGTAAACGGAAGACAGAGCCGTCCTCTGCTCCTTCCTCGTCGGCGAGATCCACCTTGTCTCTCACGTCTCATCGCCGTCGGGTGGCCACGGGTGTTACAAAATAGAAATAGAGGACGGCGCAAAAGGCTAAAGGGGTGTTTGGTCCAGCGAATGGTTACATATTAATAAAGAGCATTAAATATAGATTAATTACAAAACCAACTACATAAATGGAGGCTAATTTGTAAAACGATTTTTTAAAGTCTAATTAGTATGCCATTAGCACATGTTTATTGTAGCACCACGTTGTCAAATCATAGACTAATTAGGCTTAAAAGATTCGTCTCGAAAATTAGTCGTAAATTGTGTAATTAATTTCGTAATTAATCTATATTTAATACTTCACGTATATATTTAAACATTCTGATGTGACAGGAATTTTAAGAAACCAAAGGGCCTAAAGCCACACCTTTCGGTTTCACGATGATTGACAAGACAGAGACACACTCACGGGAAATACTTGCAGAATCTTGCAATCATAAGAATTTCTGGACTGAATCATCTCCAACGCAGGGACTAAAGATCAGCCCGCATCTTAACAAGCATCATGACCAAGTAAAGCAAGATCACTTCAAACAGGATTTCAAGCTCGTATACAATTTTCAACAACATTAGTGTGTGTACACGAAAACAACAAACTGCATTACAAGTTTCCTCTAGTTGGATTCAGCCTGAGAGATACAGAAGGGACGAAGGGTGCAGAGCCTCGCAATCCAGTAGTACATCCATATGCCTACAGCTCCTCGATAAGAACCGTGGACTGTCGTTTGCACTTTCTATCCGCCTTCCAATTCCCGGTGTTGGATGCCTACAGCTCCTCGATAAGAACCGTGGACTGTCGTTTGCACTTTCTATCCGCCTTCCAATTCCCGGTGTCCAACTCCTCCAGGGATGCTTTCTGCACCTGGACGATGCGAGCTAAAGATGGCCACGCCACATTTGGCTGCTCATGGACCCAACAAGTCATGAAGAATAGCTTCCTAGCTGCGCCACTGAAGCTTTGAGGAGCTCTGTGCCCTCTCCGTCTTGCCCACTTTCTCCTCCTTCAGCATGCTCTTGCCAACTTCAACGAGTCGATGGAAGTCGATAGTGCACAAATAAGCGCATTCTGTCCCAAGGAGAGAATGGTGATGATATCATCCACGAGTCCAATAGCAAACCTGAAACCACCAGTATGCCTGTAAGCTGGTGAGCATGTCTCCTCGATGCAGGCCGTGAGTGCTTCAGGTACAGTCTCAGGTTTAGCATCCTGGCCCATGACTTTCGACATTGACAGGGCGACAGTGGAAGCACCCAAAGGATCCGAGTGCCAATCACCGTTGTAGAGCCGAAGTGTGAAGCAGTAACTGTACAGGATGTCAACCAAGTGGACAGCAAGCAAAGGAGATGGCTCTGTCCTTGTTAACTGTTTCAGTGACGGGAGAGGAGATTCTGGCCCTTCAGGGATTTCGTTGATGCTAGCCTCTTGGTCAGTCTTTGGATCTGGATATGATATAGCAGTGTCTTCTGTGTTTACTTGTCTGATAAGCTGACTTCCATCCGGGCCAAGGGAAATCGATCTGGCTGACGGTTTTTCCACCAAGGTGTCCACGGTTCAATCATCTTACTGAGCTCACCTGAGGCCAGAGCTTGACGAAATCGTTTGATTTCATAATCAGAGAGGTCTTCAAGCCTTATCTCTTCCCCTGTACGGTAGAAAGAACAGAGCAATATGTGCCCGATGAGATACCAATAAAAAACTCAATATGCATACCAATATTTATTGATTCTAACGAACTTGTAGTCTAAAATGATAAAGACATAAATAGCACCCAGAATAAGTAAAATGAACAAATATAGATGCTGATTTACTGCATTGCTCATCTAAAAACACAAATCATGAAACAATTGAACAAAAAGAAATATCAAAACAAAATAATTGGAGTTGCCACCCATCACCAGCATTTGACAACCTAATTAATTGCTAGAAGGTCAGGCCACAGGGCCAGGTTAAATCATGAAAACAATTGGACAGAAGGAAATATCAGAACAAAATACTTGGAGTTGCCACCGATCACCAGCATTTGATAGCCTAATCAATTGCTAGGTGGTCAGGCCACAGAAAGACAGGTTAACCAAAAGGGAGTAATAAACATAATTCTCACATGAAGCGTTAATCAGGAAATTCAACCGTGAAAGCTCTTCCCAACTAAAGTCCACTTAAGGAATTGTGATTGCTAAGAGCAAGATAAGATTGTTTAAAGAGCACACAAAATTTCATAAACACTAAAGAACCTATTATAGTACTAGGAAAAGCTACTGCACTGTCACATTTAGAATGGCATGAAAGTAAACATAACGTACCAGACATAACTTTTGAATAAGCTCCTCTGATAACATTGACTCTGCAGGACAAAAAGGTTAACATGTCAAAAATAAAATCTTCAGTAATTTACTATAGCAATATGTACGACCAACAATCTACAAGATGAAATATGATTTATCCATAATTACAGAAAGGTCTACAAGATGACATATGATTACAGAAAGGAAATGATTTCAGAACAGACAAGCCACCATAACTCAATAACTAGCTATAAACAGGAAAACTTAATGTACCAAACAGCCAAACTGTGATTGTAGCATACTGCGCATGGAGCTCTCTGTAGTTTTGTCCTCATTAACAGTGATCATAATAATGCGATTATGTCTAGTGCTATTATTAAAGGAGTAAGATAGATCAATGGCATAGGAACATAGCACACAAAACATACCATCTTCACCATCTGACTCCATCTCTTCTTCCAAGTGGAGACGCTTGAGGATATCTAGCATCTTTTTCTTTGTTTCATCCTCAGGTTGCATCTGCTTAAGCTCATCCATAACATTCTCATGCATGAAGGATTCAGTGCATTGAACACTATGACCCTATGAAACAAGAATTGAGAAATTTATTTGAAGCAATATCAAGAAAAAAAATGCAATGCAGTGCAAAATTATCTGCAATCATTGCAAACACCAATATTCCTTTGCATCTGTGTGCATAGAAAAGAAGGCACACAAACTTGACAGCTTCAATCTCTCAGTTTTGAATAAGACGTTATAACACCACACAAGCAGTTGTATAAGCCAGAAGCTTGTTTTTCGTGCGTGAATAAATAAGTAGTTTCTTTCAAAAACTGATTGAAAGTCTCAAACAGACATACTGATCCATTCAGACCAGCAACTAGAGATGAACTACAGCATATAGGTACAAAAAATCACATTACCTAGATTCGACGAATTCTTACAGCTTGTTGTCACTTGAGATGTTAGCTGATCCAAATTATGCTGGATTAGGTCACAAAAGAACCCCAACTATTAAACCATAGGACAGATTCACTAAAGGGGAAACATGGAAATTGGAAACTATGACATATAAACTTAATTTAACTTTTTTGGATTGCTCATTTAATCTAAATGCATATTGTTTAAACCCAGCACAGGAAACAAAATGAACTTCCATGTAGATCACCAAATATACAGGCCAAAGTGAACAGCTGGTGTGTGGTTCGTATGATTCATAAGGAAGTTGTAGTTTATATTATGGATAGTTGCACATTTTGAGCAGGAATCAGAGAATTTCTTGTCCAAAAGCTTCGAAAGTCGGTGCAGCAATTCGACAAACACCTTGTGGGCATCGGCAGAAGGCAGCCCGGGAATGAAACCAGTGAAATCCCCAAACGGTATTCTACAAGCCCTAAGACAGGACGACGCGCAACGAGATCACACACACAAAACGAGAGGCGGCCGCACCTTGTAGCACGAGAGCGAGCAGTACCGAGCGTTGCAGCGGGGGCAAGTGTACTGCGCGAACTGCTTCTGACACCTGCAAGCAAGCGACACATAGAAGGACGCATTAGCACGAGCAGGCAAGTACCAAGTTCCGCCGGGGCCCCGATGCTTTGCGCCAGCAGGAAAGGAGAAGCTGTATGGGGGAGCCAAGCCTTACACGCGGCAGATGACCCTGGTCTCGGCGAAGGAGGAGTACGACGAGGAGGCGGGGGTGGACGAGGACCCGGCGGCCTCGGGGTCGGAGACCACGACGTCCCTCTCCATCGCCGGCACACGAGGTTCCTGCTCGTGCGATTCCCGTTCTCTCTCTCTCGGCGCCGGCGGTGTTGGCTTTGGTGGGAGTTGCTTTCCTCCGACCTCCGGCGTGCGGCGGGCGCGGAGAGGCTTCCCGATGGTCGGCGAAGGTTGCACTTCGCCGGGCCTATTGGTGGTGATGGCCCAAGCATAAGGATTTGCATTCGGGACTGGAACTTGAACGCGGAATGGGCTGATTCACCCAATCGAAAGCAGGCGGTAAATTCTGAAGCGGTCCAGTGGGCTACTGTTGTTGCTGGGCTAGCATCCAGCAGCTACCAAGGCGGCCAGGCCACTCTACGTGCTACGCCATTCACCGAAACTGGTGCAGCACGAGTAGTCTAGTTCGGAGCTTCGAATGAGTGCACCGACACTTTGGGAGTCCTTCGTGAGTTCATTCCGGTACAAGTACAACGGCGCGTAAATACGCCTTGCTGCCTCGCCCACGCTGCTATCTACGCAAGCTGGTTCAACAGTGTTTTTAGGACAACTCTAATAATGGTTGTAAAGTAGCTTCAAGCATATTACTATTTTGTATTTTAATAAAAAAAGAAAAATATCTCTTGGTTCAGAGCTAGTCCCGTGTATACATTTGAAGATTACGTGAGCATATCATATGGCACTTTACTTTTTTTTGATCAAGGATTATATATTTCATCAAGCAAATAAAAAGGTCCCAAACTCTACTATTGGAGAAATTGAGCATGTTCGCTAGTTGGTTTCTGGGCTGATAAGCTCGACTGGTGCTGGTTTATTGTGAGAGGAAAACACTGTTGGCCGACTGATAAGCCCTGACTAAAACCAACAAGCGAACAGACTGATTGCCATATATATGACGTTATTCATGTTATGAGACTATGAGTTATAGGCTAAAAATTGATATTATTAGGAAAGTTATATTAGACCTAATAACTGGCCCGTACTATTGAGGGAGCATGTCTAAAACTGCGTGTTTGCTTGCTTGGCGAGTCTTGCTTAGAGCAACAGAAGCATCTCTCTTCATCCTCGGACCTAAAACTTTGGTAGAATTTGGATGGTTTAGCATGAATGAATTCTATATCTAAACCGGTCTTTTAAATTAAGTTAACTTTATAGAAAGTATTTATTAATATTTTTGTCTCTAAGTATGTTTACTATAAAATTGTGTTTTGTAATTAGATTGGATCAAACTAAAAATTGTTGACTCTTGGAAAGTAAGAATTGCTGTGACGATGGAGGGAGAACGCATTTGTTTCATGACACTTGCGCAATCCATGCGGCTGGACGTACTGTGTCACACCTCACAGGACCTCGGTCTCACGTGCCGTCCGCGTGTTTGGAGCGTGTCCAGAGTTTCAGCCTGTGTGTACTTCACGACGACGGTGGTACGGTGCGGTGCGGAGGTGGGTGTGGCCCACTGACCCCCGGACGATTAGACGGGCCACCCGACCCCACCGCAGGAGAAGCAAAGCAAAGCGTGCAAGTCCACGACCGCGACACGGGATCTCCCACTCGTGCACTCGGCCGCAGACGCCGCGAGAATTTAACGAGAGAGACTGGCGCCGTGCCTCGCGAAGCCTGGAGCCAACCAGTGACGCGGCGAGGCACGGGTGGGGGGATGCCAGGAGCGGTGGAGCCGGCAGAGGCGGACGCGGCGGAGCTGCTGCTGCTGTGAGTCATCGGCGGCCGACGGCGTCCGAGCGCCGGCGCATGTACCGCGACCTGGCGCTGTCGCTGCGGTGCGGACTCCCAGTCCATCCGAGACCTCCAAGGTCGTCCCACGTCACGTTCACGTCTCGCCGTCGTCCCGGCTCTTCTGCCTCTTCCATCTTCTCCATTAGTCACTCTTGCCGACGGAACTGGGTTTTGCAGTGATCCCGGTGCTGTTCGAGCACAACCTGCGCAAGGCGGCGACCGGGGCCGGGGACGCGGTGCTGACGGTGGCGCAGGTGCTGGGCATGGAGCCCGCCGCCGGCAGGCTCAGGAACCCAGCCACGGACTCCGAGGTCGTGCTCGCGCTCAGGGTGCTCGAAGGCTGCTGCCTCCTCTGCCCGGCCTGCGCCGCCGCGGCGCACTGCTACAATGCCGTCAAGGTACGTACGGCCTCGCGATCGGTGCTCTGCATTTGCTTTCCGCCTTGGGAAATTTGGCGTCCTTCACTCAGAGTTGTTCGATCATGCCCGACGTTCGTTCTTCTGGTCTGTCCTGCGCCTGCCTTTAGGCCCGGTTTAGATCTGACCCAAAATTCAAAATTTTTCAAGATTTTTCATCACATCAAATTTTACGACACATGCATAGAGTATTAAATGTAAGTAAAAAGAATAACTAATTGCATAGTTTGTCCGTAATTGGCGAGACGAATCTTTTAAACCTAAATAGTCGATAATTTGATAATTTTTGCTAAATATAAACGAATGTGCTACAGTAACCAAAAGCCTAAAATTTTCATATCTAAACGTCCTTACTACTGTCATTGGTTGGCTAGTTCTTTTCAGTTGTCAGTTGTCACCACACACACTAGTACAGTACATGAGGCACTGCCACTGGAGCTTCGCTTAGGAAGTTGGACCCGTTTAGTCACTTCATTTTGCAAAATTTTTTAAGATTTCTCGTCACATCAAATTTTTGGACGCATGTATGAAGCATTAAATATAAATAAAAAATAAAACTAATTATACGGTTTAGACGAAATTCACGAGACGAATCTTTTAAACCTACTTAGACTATGATTAAATACTAATTGTTAAATAACAACGAAAATATTACAGTACCATTTTATCAAAAATTTTGCATGGCAGGACAGGGACAAGTTCTCTGCAGTGGCCCGTCCAACACAACCATCATGTCCTGCTCCTGCATCTGCTTTGCTCAGGTTTTGGGTGTATGTTTCATTCCAGTAGTACGGGGTTCAAGTGCTGGGCCACAACCACAAGGATCCCGTGGTCCTGGGCTCCGACAAAGGCTGTGTTAGATCGTGAAATTTAGGAATTCGACAATGGCAGTATTTTTGTTTTTATTTGACAATTAGTATTCAATTATGGATTAATTAGACTTAAAACGTTCGTCTCGTGATTTTCAACTAAATTGTGCAATTAGTTTTTTTTCGTCTATATTTAATGCTCCATGCACGTATCGTAAGATTCGATGTGATAGCTACTATAGCACTTTTTGGGAATCTTTTTTAAACTAAACACAGCCAAAGTACTTCACCCAGAAGACGTTCAGTTCAAGTTTACTAAATTATGGTTCCTTGCACGGCGGGCAAAATATATACTACGTCTATCCCAAAAGATGCAACCTCTGTTTACGTTTGACTAAGTTTCTTGTAAATATGATTCACATTTATGGCTCCGAATTAAATTATTATGAAAATATATTTTGTAATTAATCTAATGATATTTATTTGATATTATAAATATTTATAATTTTTTATTTATAATTGGTCAAACTTGGTATACTAAAATATGACATTGTCTCAGAATTGTATTCTTTTGAGGACAGAGGCAGTACCAAAATAGTTCGAGACATTGGGTGGGGATTGGTTCATGCGCCAGTACGCAGACAAGTCGTGTTCTTGCCGTAAACAGGCGACGCTATGCTTACAACTGCTTTTGGATTCCTTGAACACCAAAGTAGTACTGCGTGCGTATGCTGCTGCTGGCTTTAATGCTGTTTCTATCTGAACATTGCATAAACTACACTTACTATGGCCAGGTAGTTCTGAATATACTGATGACACGGGGAATCCTTGAGCAAAGAGCGTGTCTGGACACCCTTTTAGCGTTGCTGGTGGATTGTTCAGAAAACCTGACGGTAATTAAGATCTGCTCGCGAACATGGAACCATTTTAATCTTCTTTCTACAGTTTGTCTGCTCGTCTTTTTGTGCCTGTGTTTCCTTTGATCACCTCATGTTGGCATCTTTGTAGGATTTCAAAGAACAAGATGGGCTAAATAAAATTGCTGCTATTGTAAAAGATGCAAATAGGGACGACAATGTAAGGTCTGTTGGTACTCCATAACACGTTCCATTATGACTAACAGCTTCATCGCAATAAAATAATGTCACTTTCTTTATGTTCAGATTAAAATGTTCGGAGTTCCTGCTTCTTTACTCTGGAAACGCAAAAGAAAACTGTGGCGCAGATTCCGAGTCTAATATGCAACAAGACTTGGAAAAAGCTTTTGGAGAAAAATGTGCATCATTTATCTGCTCAATGAACCTATTCAGCTCAACTCTAGATTCACAAATGAGGCAATCTGAGCTGAGCTTTCTTTCAGAGCATGTGTTGGATTACATGTAGTAGAGCCATACTAAAGATGACCATAATTGTGCCATTGCCTCCACACTTACGCAGTGGTCAGTGGTCGAAAACAGAGTTCGGTGCTCCAAAATGTATGTCTCCTATTAATTTGGGTAATTATTGACGGTGTTACTATATCAGCTCAATCCTGAGGTTTCATATGCGTTAAAAGCGAGCAATGGTTGCCTAAAGGAAACATGCATCAAGCTAACAATAAGTTTATACTAAATTTCTGCAGCAGAGCTATGTATTATTTTATTAAGAAGAGAGTACTCAATGAAGAATGCCATGCACACAATGGCACCACACTTGAACAAAATGAACATAAGGACAGGACAAATGCGCAAAAAACACCAACCCTCTAGAACAGGGTCTCGAGGCTAGAAGCCTCGGGCCATACACCATAGGCACCATCCTTTACTGTCCGCACCATTATTGTTGACAATGCAGTCATTATGTGTTTCCGATATCACAAGCTACTAATACAAGTATATTACTGGTGCTAACGCTACGGTGGCGTCTAGAAAAAATAAATCATAAAATCAAAATAAATCATAAAACTAAAAAATAAATAAATCAACCGATGAAAGAAACATAATTAACATTAAGTAACTTGCCCCAGCTTGGATAGAGGCATAAACATACCACTACATGATGTCCACGAGCAATTAAGCCATTAAAATCCTTATAATATTATAGACAATAAAATACATGAATCACTAAATAAGAACCAGGGGAAGTAATTCACATTAGAAAGCATGTATGTTTTACATGGAATAGCAGAAACTTAATGATCTGAAAACAGAGTGGATGATCTGCATATACAAGTTAAACAAAAGCTTTGATTTATTTGATCCCACTCCCTACAAGCAGCAACACAACATGGCAGAGGTCAGGGCGAACCATCAGCGGTAGTCAGTTGGAGCCACAGCACACGCTCCAGGTGTATACCTGCTCTTATCAAGGTTGTCAATGAATTTGAAATATAGTTGAAAGTTTGATGGCATAATTGTAGCAGGTGTATACCTGCTCATATCAAGGTTGCCAATGGATCTGAAATGTACCTGAAAGCTTGATAACTTCTTATCCAGCAATTCATTCTTAGTATCTACTGCTAATCAGATTTTTTTATACAATGGCTAACTATAAGAGGGTGCAAAAATAATACAATACTCACAATAAAGTTCACTTGTTATATTCTTGTATTACAAATGACCCACATATTCATATCACCAATCTGGACAATCAGCATCCAGTTGCTACTTCGTGCCTTTCTGTAATCAAGACTAAGAGGTGATATTAACTTCGGAAATATGTATGACTACCAAATGACCAACAAAAATGTTTTAAGTTTACTGTGAATCCCCTATGAGATTTGGATAGTCAAGGTCAAGTACATGTGTGTTAGAAAACTAACAAATAATCCAACATATATACTACATTTTCTAGATTAGATTGCTTTGTCTAGCAAATCATGTCCTCAAGAAGATAATAAAAAAGAACTTGCTGAAAAAATAATGTAATACGGATGCTATTGTCCCTACAAAGCCTAAAAAATAAGTCAAGAATTCCTAGCAGAACAGGTTTACAACGAGTAGCGTTGATTCTAAATTCTTCCTGATATAAATACCAGGGCAAAAGTGTGCTGATGTTGCCCAAGAAAAGAAATTGAAATTGCGTTGAGTTGAACAAAATATAGCTTTGAAAAGACATCTAAGAATTAAATTAACAAGTTTTCTCTCCTACGTTCCATTATGTGGAAGACAAACATAATATGCTTTGATTTCCTGGGAGTATCCTCCAACTTCCCTGCCAGCCAAACATAACAGCAACTCTATACAAGCATAAATAAATAGGCCTGTTAGTTCAGAAAAGACTGAATGGTTCAATGTGACTAAGTGCAGATAAAGATATTTACCTTAGGCCTTCAGGGATGAGTTGCGCGTCCCTGGATATGATCACTGGCTGGTGAGGATTGACCACAGGAACATCAAAGCTGACACCATCTGGCCAGACCTCATCAGTTAGCGCTGTGCTGGAAGCTGCCCCACTCTGCATCGCCACGAGGACGGATGTCCACCCGACCACCCCACATACAAATTAATCCAAGAAGGACAAATGTTGCTAGAAATCAGGTTATGAGATGTGAATAATCCAAGAAAGACAAATATTCACTTCTTAATTTTTCCCATAAGCCAAACATGTTATGAGATGTTTTTCATGAGATTGACAAGAATTCAAGAAAACATTAATTCTCAAGGGCATGTCTTTCTTTCTGCCATCCGGCCACTGCTACTCTGCTATTGTTGAATGGAATGGTAAATGGATTTCTTTGGATTAGAGCTACTGCAATCAATCTGCAAAGAATGATAGCATGTGTTTTGGTAATCAATCTGCCGAGGAGATAGATTTACGATTCAAACAAAAAATAAACAGTACAAAGAGTTATTATATTGTTAATTACATAGCAAGATACACTTAAGAAGTTGAAATTGGATCTGCATTGCATATTGCCCTATGCTTGAGGATGCCACTGCAGCCAAGGCTCTCACGTGGGCCACCAGGCACCAGCCAACCAAACTAACCACAACATTAGAATGAATAAATAGTTCCCATAAAATTTACAAAAAGCAAGTGATTTATGTCTCACCGGAATAAATCTAAGACACCCACCTCTGTCTGGTCTGTAATCGAACACCTGATGTGAAGGAATATAAACCTGCCAAAAAGGAAATTAGGTAAACATGCAGTCATTTAAGCTGAGAGAGTACATATTTACAGTGAGTGCAGCACGGAGCAACAGACACTGCATACCTCAATAAAATATCTTTGCAGAGAGTACGCATTCAGAATTACTATGGATATCAACATAGTGCCTTACTGCCTGTATCATGCAATTCAATGTTTAGATATATTGATTCTATCTATCAACAAAATGCCCATACAGCACAAAGTTTAAATTTATCTCTAACTTGACATCCTAGGTCCTATCATTTATGATTTTCTAACAAACTTAGACTGCATACTTTCATTCACGCAAATGAATGTTGTGGTAAATGTTAGAAATAGAGAAGCACGAGGAGCATTTTGAGGCTGAAGACTTTCTGAAGGCACTAAATTTAACACCACCTATGATCTAGTGTGTGTCAACAACTCCCAATGTGCCCACAATAATATGTACAATATCCAAATTTATAAAATAATAAATTTACCTGGCCAATCAACAAACACCCTAATTTTGAATAATCAGTAAACAAGAGCAAATAAGCAGGGTGCAGAAGCTGAAATCACAAAATCTCCAGAATCATTTTACGGAAGGGAGCATGTCCATCACAAACATATGTAAGAACTACAAAGGGTTCATCCCTGCGATGGAACTTTAAACAGGCATCTGCCAGCTTTCCTATTTCAGCGAAGGACTGGCAACATCAATTCGTTTCCCAGGAATAGCTCTTATACCTATCTTCTGAAATTTGTGGTTCCTCTTAATAGACTATAACCTATTTGCAAAGCTAATATATAGACAGAATAGGTAAAGTACAGAATCCGAACTTAAACTCCTTACAATTTGTACAGAAAATAAGTATGAGTGGTAAAGTGTAATATGTTTAGTCTGCTTACTTGACCGAGTTATCAAATAAGCATGCAATTCCCATCGGATCCATACTGACAGATTGTCACTGTAGAGACACACCTCACACCCAATATGGGGGGTGACATTCATATATATAGCCAATATGGCTGGGTATACAAGGAATACAATCAAGTATATATAGCAGGTGCTAATTATAGCTAATCACATATAGACCTGCCTAATACCCGCCCGCAGTCTAAGCGGGAGGATCCCGGACGCATAGACTGGACCTGAATTCAGTAAATAGTTGTACAGGAAGGCCCTTGGTCATGATGTCTGCGAACTGGTGAGAGGACGGCACATGAAGAACCTGAACTCGTCCCAAGGCGACCTTCTCACGGACGAAGTGAATATCAATCTCAATGTGCTTCGTGCGACGATGATGAACGGGGTTGGTTGTCATGTAGACAGCGCTGACATTGTCGCAGTAGACAACCGTCGCCGAAGCAATGGAGACGTGGAGCTCCTGCAGGAGCTGGCGCAGCCGGCAACACTCGGCCACCACATGAGCAACAACACGGTACTCTGCTTTTGCACTGGAGCGGGAGACCATGGTCTGACGCTTAGAGGACCAAGAAATCAGATTGTCGCCGAGGTAGACACAATAGCCGGAGGTGGAGCGCCAAGAATCTGGGCAGCCAGCCCAGTCGGCATTAGAGTAGGCGACCAGCGACTGAACAGGGCCAACATCAATGTGGAGGCCGGAGGAGAGAGTGCCCTTCAGGTAGCGTAGAATCTGCTTGATCATCGAGAGGTGCGGCTCGCGGGGATCATGCATGAAGAGGCACACCTGTTGGACGGCGTATGCCAAGTCAGGACGAGTCAGCGTGAGGTACTGGAGTGCGCCAGCAAGGCTTCGGTACGTGGACGGATGAGCAACAGGGGCACCGGTGGTGGCGGATAGCTTGGCATGAGTGTCAACAGGTGTCGTCGTAGAGTGACACTCAGCCATGCCGGTGCGTTGAAGGAGCTCAACGGCGTACTGTCGCTGTGATAAGAACAGGCCGTCGGCGGAGCGAGTGACGGTGATGCCGAGGAAGTGATGGAGTGCGCCCAGGTCAGTCATGGCAAACTCAAAGTGGAGGCGCCCAATGATCTGCTGTAGAAATGCCGTCGAGGACGCAGTAAGGACGATGTCGTCGACGTATAGAAGCAGGTAGGCGATACTGGTCCCATCTTTGTAGACAAAGAGGGAGGTGTCGGAAGTCGAGGCGACAAAGAGGGAGGTTCGGATGACAGAGACACCAAAAGACACGTAAGTGGGAGTACTCGGGAGGTTTGTTGTGGAGGAGAGTATATGGAATGCTGTGGCGAACAACAGAGCATGGACGCCTGTTCAGAAGGTATGTGGCTGTGGCGAGTGCCTCAGCCCAGTACTGAGCAGGCATGTGTGCATGTAGGAGCATCGTGCGGCTGATGTTGTTCAATGTGCGAAGAAGGCGTTCAGCCTTGCCATTTTGTGGGGAGGTATATGGACACGAGAGGCGTAAATGAATACCACGGGAAGCAAAGAGAGTATGGAGGGTATTGTTTACGAACTCAGTGTCGTTGTCGGCTTGGACAGCTTTGATGGCAAGGCTGAATTGAGTGTGGACATAATTGCAAAAATTTGCAATATGTGTGGAGACTTCAGATTTGCGAGTGAGCGGAAAGGTCCAATAGAAATGAGTGAAATCATCAAGTAAAACGAGATAATATTGATACCCAGATACACTGGCAACCGGGGATGTCCATACATCACAGTGAACAAGTTCAAAAGGCATGGAAGTATATGAACTGGAATCTAAAAATGGAAGGCGCACATGTTTGCCAAGCTGACAAGAATGACATAGCAGTTGCTCTACTTTATTACAGGTGATGGACGCATTACGACGAAGAATGTCAATGGTGGCGGAGCTGGGATGACCAAGACGGTGATGTCAGAGGTCGGTGGAGATGGCAATGCTGGCGTGTGGAGCGGAAGACGCAACAGGGAAGGTGTAAAGATCACCAGCACTATTGCAACGAAGCATCACGCATCGGGTCGGGATATCCTTGACAGAAAAACCAAGAGCATCAAATTCTATAGAGCAGTTGTTATCCCTAGTAAATTGACGGACAGATAGCAGATTGCAGACTAAAGATGGGACAACTAAGACATTATTTAGATGAAATTTTGACTCTGGTGTATGAAGAACAGACTCGCCACGACATGAAATAGGAAGAGTTTGACCATTGCCAACTGTAATGGAAGAGTGAGGAGGAGGATGGTGAGAAAGGAGTATACCATCCGAGGAGCTCATGTGGGAGGAGGCGTCGGAATCCAGGACCCAGGGATGCTGGCCCTGGAGATGCATCTGATTGAGTGCAGCGACAAGACCATCCTGGTTCCACATGGGAGTTTGTTGGGAGACGTGGAGCGGCGCAAATGTCATCGGGGGCTGCGTAGGCGCGAAGGCCATGTGAGCCTGAGGAGGAGGGGCGCCAAGCACGCCTGGGCGCCAACCGCCCTGCTGAGCCGAAGGAGGGCCCTGTGGCGCCCATGGATTGTAGCAAATCCAGGGGCCCGTGGGTCGGTATTGGCCAGTCTGGCCAACACCGCCGCGTTACTGCGTAGAGCCGCTGTTCTAGCCACGCCGGCCCTTGCCCTTGCCCTTGCTGCCGCTGCTGTTGTCACCGCCGCCGCCCTTGTTGCTACCGTAGCCGGTCACGTGTGGGTTGTGGACCTCCAGAGTTGGCTGTGGCCACGAGAGCACGACACCCGCCCGGGCTGGTGTAGCCAGAGCCGGCGGTGGCGAGGAGGGCGGTGCTGGCGACCGTCTTTTTGTCGTTGCCGAGACAGAGCTCCTTTAGTGCCAGCATGTCATGGGCTCTGGCGAATGTGGGAAGTACAGTGGAGTTGGCGATGTCGTCGGCGGTGTTGGAGAAGCGAGGATTGAGGCCACGCAGAAGGGCGAGGACGAGCTACGAGTCCTGGACAGGATGGCTGACGTCGCGAAGAGCGGCGGCCTTGATCTTCAGCCGCTGGTAGTACGCTGATATGGTGCTGTCACCTTGCACCATGGAGTGAAATTCGTTGAGGAAGATGGCGCGTGGCTCCCGGTTGGCGCAGAAGATCCCTTCAATAGCCACCCACAAATCACGAGCGGTTGGATCGGCACCGTCCATGGCGAGGTCGAGGACGGAGATCCAGCCCCGGACGCAGCACTCCGCGGCATCCCACTGAGGATCATCAGGTCGAGGGGGAGCAGAGCCGTCTGTGCGAGCAAAGGCCGAACTTGCCGCACAACGACTTGAAGAAGAACGCCCACCTGGAGTAGTTGGATTGAAGGTCCAGCGTAAATGGGATGTGGGACTTGACATTGATTTGGCGTAGTTGTGAGCCACGATCGGGGCAGCAGTGCCGGCGCTCATGGCAGGCATGGTGGGAGTGCCTGTCGCGGGCAGGGTGCCGGCACTGGTGGCCGAGGAGGAGGAGGCCGAGGTGTCCATGGGAGAGGAGAGAGGGAGGACGGGTGAGAGGAAGTCTCGCGTGTGGGGGGAGGTGGCTGCGCGATCACAGAAGGAGTCGCGAGGTGGAGAGAAAGACCGGGAGAATAGGATCTAATTGGCTGATACCATGTATAGACACACCTCACACCCAATATAGGGGGGTGACCTTCATATATATAGCCAATATGGCTGGGTATATAAGGAATACAATCAAGTATACATAGCAGGTGCTAATTATAGCTAATCACACATAGACCTGCCTAATAGTCACGCACTGTCACTTATGAAAAGAAACTCCACTTTTCCAAGGCTGAAAATAAAGGAATCATTATTAGCGAAAACGTGAGATTTGTAAATACTTCTTTAATCTTTCCCTCACTCCTCTAGTAGTAAGATTGGTGTAAAATGCATCCCATGTGCACCAGCCAAACCAGTTTAGCATGTATGGCATCTACAACAGGTTGAAAGTTCAGAACTCGAAAAAAAAAGCAAGAGAAATTCAGATACCATTTCTCCAAGTAACATCTCACTACCTCATTTTGCCGTGAGAGAATGGCCTTGTCCGCTTCACTAAAAAGCCATGGCTGAAAGTACTATTCGCTGATTTGTTGTGAGAGAAAAACATTATTCCTTCGCTGAAACAGTACGACTCATAAGACAAGTGAACAGGGCCAGTCTGCAAGTGCCTCTGCAGCAAGTTGATTGATGTCATTCTTGTCAAGGGCAGTAGGATGAAATCTGCATTTCATGAAGTATGCATTACCATTTCACATCAGTAGTGCATTCGTGCTAAATGAGAAGTTGTTTCTCCTCTCCATAAAAGAACAATCGGAGATATTTCTTATTTGAAAGGAAGGACAGAATCTGCAGGCAGGGTACATGGAGAATGGATCTGGGCACATACCGACCCTCTAGAACAGGACAAATGCCCAAAAAATACACCGACCCTCTAGAACAGGGTCTGGAGGCTAGAAGCCCCCGGCCATACACCATAGGCACCATCCTTTACCGTCCACACCAGTATCGTTGACAATGCAGTCATTATGTGTTTCTGATATCACAAGCTACTAATATGATCGAAGTATTTAGGCTTAAACCTGAAATATTATCATTATCGTCATAACAAAATATGGCTGCTGACCACTAAGCTTGCCACACCACATCCTAATCCTAAGTGAACCACGGATTCTTGGTCATTGGTTCAACAACACAACTATGACAAAACATAGTATACTTTCTTAGCCCCTTTCTCACTTGCAAGAAACTCAAATTCGTGCCAAACTTTGCCAAATGTGCCGGCCAAAGCAAGAAAATGGTTCAAATAGTACTAGCCCTGCAACAAACAGTACTCCCTCCGTTCTAAATGGTAGGTCGTTCTCCTTTTCTAGATACATAGATTTTATTAGACATAATATATATTAAGGTGCGTAGCAAAACTATGTACCTAAGACTGTCTCCAACAGCGTATGCATAACGCGACCCATACTCAAAATGCGTGGTGCATAGTGTTTTAGCGGCAAAAAGACACGCTCCAATGGAGTAGGCAATCGCATGACCCATTTTGCGTCCGAGGCGATGCGGAACGCAAATAAGCGTCCTCTCTCCGTCTCTTTGCGTCTCCACGCAGCACCGGGCCCACCACCACGACCGGAGCCGGCTCAACGCGGTGGCCGCGTGGCTACTCCGCCTCGCCGCGGCCAGCATCGAGGGGGGCACGCGACATGAAGAACCCGCTCCAACGTCGGGTTGCACGCCGCACCGCCACCGCCGTGGTACGACCGGAAGAAGACGCGGGCGGCCCTAGATCCGCGCCGCGCCCCCACCGTCGCCGAACGGGGACGGCCCGCGCATGCTCCAGAAGCCGCGGCCGCGGGAGGTCCCGCCGTCGGTCGCGCCTGCTCCAGAAACGTCGGCCGCGGGAGCGCTTGAGCAGGAAGTCCCTGGCGACGGCGGCCGCTTGCTGCTGCTGGTCCGGGCTGGCTGGCGTAATCTCGGCCCCCGCCGTCACCTGAGCAGGCGCGTCGAGGTGGGGGAGGGCCACCGCCGGGGTGGTGAGGGCGCCGCAGGGGTGGGGGAGGGCCACCATGGCCAGGTGCCTTGCCCGCTTGCAGGCGCGAGATGAGGGAGGCGCGCTGCCCGCGGACGACGACGACGAGGCGGGCCCGCGACGCGGAGCGGCCGCGCGCGGCCAGACGGGACCGCGGCGGGGCGTGGGCGTGGCTAGCGCTGCCAGGAGGGGCACGGGAGAAGGAAGGGGAATGGCGGAAGCGACGTCACAGACCTGAAGAGGAAGGGGAGGTCGCCATCCCATCTCGCGGCGACGGCACGGCCGAGCGCGGCAGGGTTGCGGGCGACCAGTCGTGGAGCGAGACGTCGGGCGCCAGCGAGGAAGGCACGGCGGGGTGCGTGCCCATCCAGAGCTCGGCGTAGGGCCGTCCGTCCCTGTCCCCGCCTCCGTCTCCGTCGCCCATCCAGAGCTTGGCGCAGCGTAGCTGGAGGAGGCCCGGGAGCGGTAGCGCGGGCATCGTCGGCAGTACGGCCTGGTGGTCATCGGTGGGCGCGACGCGGAGGCCCAGCCGCTCCAGCAGCGCGGCCGCGGGGGTGAGCGAGGCCGTGGACGACGCCATTCCATTTCCGGCCCGTTGGAGTTGGCAAGTTTTGTGTCCGCGGCACTTTCCTGACCCAAACCGTGGAACAGGTGCCGCGTTTAGGTTATGACACAGTCTAAAAAACCAGAATGACTTACAATTTGGTTTGGAACGGAGAGAGTATCATTTAAGGCATCCAAAGCAGCTACAGGAAACACAGACTAGGAAGAAACATCACAAGCTGGGGTATGCGTGCACGGGAGCAGTATATGTTTGGTAATTACTGGTTTAACAATAAATAATCTATGAAGACCAACATCAATGAAGCAACATTCACAATTCACAAGCTGAGGTATGCAGGCATACGAGGGCATGTTTAACATAAACGATAGGAAAATTAGCATGGCAATTTCCGACGAATATCAAAATAAGAAGAAAGTGCAAGCATCATTCATCATCAATTTTGGCATTATAGGTTTCACATAAAAGGTATCTGATGCACAATAACACCACTCATGCTTTATTCAGATCCAATGCCTCACGGAGCAATAATAGCATCTGGAATCTCCAACAGGTTGTGTTTGTATCGGTCTTATTATGTTTTATTTCTAAATAGAGCTACTGGTGTACAAAGGTAGGAAACAAATGGAGGAAGATCAGCATCTGCAAGAAGTGTCATCAAGGAGAGCCAAAGCCACCGCCACCAGGCGTGAAAATCTGAAGAATGTCACCAGCACTAACCGTTACAGTGTTCTTTCCTCCGAGGTAAATCTTTCTACCATCTTTTCTGACTAAATAGTTTGCACCACGAGCTCCATCTCGTCCTCCTTTTAGTCCCCTGGGAGCATGCACCCGTCTCTCGGATAGAATGCTCACAACAATAGGCCGCCGGAATTCAATCTCCCTCACAAGGCCATCACCACCTCTGTGTAAACCAGAACCTCCACTGTTCTCCCTGATGCTAAATGTGTGCAAAAGAACAGGGTACCGCTGCTCAAAGATCTCAGGGTCAGTCATCCTTGTGTTTGTCATGTGACATTGAACACCACTAGTGCCATCCCAGGGGTTGGCCCAGCTCCACATCCACCTCCAATGGTCTCGTAGTAACCAAAGGTGTCATCCCCAAAGGTCAAATTGTTCATGCAGCCCTGAGAGCAGGCACAGGCTTGAAACGCCATTAGGATAACATCAGTCACTCTCTGAGACGTTAGCACATTGCCACCAACAACAGCAGCCTTGTCACTAGGTGAGAGGAAAGAGCCTTTAGGAATGAGGATCTTCACAGGCGCTAGGCAGCCTTGATTTAGCGGTATATCGACATCCACCAAGCACCGTAGGCAGTATATGACAGCAGCTGTTGTAACTGCTTCAGGAGCATTCCAGTTGCCATAGACCTCAGGACTGGTACCCTCAAAGTCAATTGTAGCTTCACCTTTAATAGCATCAAGGGTGAGTTTCAAGTGAAGGACAGAGCCATCATCCATATAATCTTCATCCTCAACAACACATGATCCATTCTCCTTTGCAACTCTAGACGCAACAGTTTTGAGCATCTCTCTGACAGCTACCTCAGCATTCTTTTGAACATGGTTCATATATGATTGAACAGTGACCAAGCCATACTGATTTATCAGTTCTTTGATAAGTGATATACCTCTCTGGTTTGCTGCAACCTGAGCATGGAGATCGGAAAGATTATCTTGGATCTGACATGTTCCTGGGATCTTATAGCTAGCAAGTTCATCAGAGCAAGGTGACTGCAGCAGCTGGACTATTCCTTCCTCTTGGAAAACACCCCTTTCAACAAGTTTAAATGCTCTGATGGCAGCACCTTCCTCCCAGATA
This sequence comes from Miscanthus lutarioriparius, assembly GCA_904845875.1. Taxonomy (NCBI): domain Eukaryota; kingdom Viridiplantae; phylum Streptophyta; class Magnoliopsida; order Poales; family Poaceae; genus Miscanthus; species Miscanthus lutarioriparius. The sequence continues at coordinate 46,654,279 of CAJGYO010000001.1, forward strand.
CATTTTGAGAAAGGAGGCATGCTTCCTGGCGTGATGCCACCAATCTCAGCATGGTGACCTCGACTAGCAACAAAAAAAACAAGCTTACCATGATCAAAAACTGGCGTGACGAAGATGCCTCCCCCCAGAACATGGATGGTTTGTTACAAGAACATCACCCTCATGGAGATTATCACCCCAAAAATTAAGCTTCCAACACAGTACTAGACATGGCTCCTAAATGCACAGGGGCATTGAGGTGCATTTGCTACAAGGCCACCATCTGGACCAAAGAGAGCACAAGAGAAGTCTAGCCTTTCCTTTATGTTAGTGGAAATTGAAGTTCTTTGAAGTCTCCGACCCATCTGTTCAGCGATACCCATGAATCGGTGATTGAAAATAGAAAGTTGGACCACATCTGCAACTTTCTCTGATATTGATACAGTGCTTGGAGCTGCATTAATCTCTATTTTTATGTTACCATACTTTGTAATGATGGCTTTACAGTCTTTTTCTATGATCACAGTACTATTCCCATTCATAATAACTGCAGGACCCTCCAAGACATGGCCATAACCCAAATTCTCAAGCTTGTACAGCAGAGTATCTTGCCACCCACTTGAAAAATAAATCTGGCATGAACTTTCTTTCACAGGTTTGGTTGATATCTGCGTCAATTCACGAGGCTGAAATAATTTTTCAAACTCATCGGCATAGTCATTTCCAGATCCTTGCTCTGGTTATTTAACCATGATGGCCGTATCAGTTCCCTCGTACCTCAAATTCAAGTATGAATTTGTCCTGATGCTCTCCTCTCCAAAACCCTGCTCCATCAGCTTTTCTTTCACCTGTTTTACTAAAAGGGCTTCTCTTCTAGATGCTTCTGCAGATGACTCGGTATTATAAACAGCAGAGTATGGTTCTTGCAAGTCTTCAATGACATCAGCAAGACCCATCCCATATGCACTCAATATTCCACAATATCGGTGAACAAGTACCTCAGACATACCCAAGGACCTTGCCATAGCGCATGCATGTTGTGGGCCAGCACCACCAAAGCATGCGAGGGCATGGTTCTTTGTATCATGCCCCTTCATTTCGGTCAGCTGGCGTATAGGCCGGCACATTGTCTCATTTGCGACATTGACAAACCCAAGTGCAATCTCTTCAATTGCCATGTCATTTGCTGATGGGTCCTGACTCTTTCGGTGAGAGTTGATCTCAACTGCAAGATTTTCGAAGGCCTTTCTTGTAGCCTCATAATCAAGGGGCATATCTTCATTTGGACAAAATATTGATGGGAAGTACTCAGGAATAACAGTTCCTAGGATCAAATTGGCATCGGTAATTGCTAGTTCACCACCTTTTAATTGCTAGTTCACCACCTTTTCGGTAACAGACTGGACCAGGGTGTGCCCCAACAGATTCTGGCCCAACCTTGAAAGCACCAAATTGAAACTTAAGCTTTGATCCACCAGCAGCAGCCACAGTGTTTATGTCAAGCTGGGGAGCCTGAATAATTGACCCAGCAATCTGTGTCTCCAGAACTTGTTCATAGCTTCCATCATAGCGGCTCACATCCGTGGATGTACCCCCCATGTCAAACCCAATCAGTGGCTTTGATGTCTCAAGTCCAAACAAGGTCTGCGAGTAGCCAACCACACCACCTGCAGGTCCTGACAATACCACTTTATGCCCAGAGAATCTCCTCTCCGGTGCAAGTCCTCCATCTGATTGCATAAATAGCACATTCACTTGTTCAGAACCCCCTTCAAATCTCGACATGAATCCCGATCGGTGAGATAGGCGTCCACACTTGCGGTCAGGCCCCGAGGCACTGCACGGACCATTGGTGTCAGCGATGAAGACAATGATACATGCTTGAATCCCATCCCCAGAGCTAACTTCTCATCCAGGAGTTCATGGTGAGGATAAGGCCACCAAAATTTTTGGCAAAATGGCACTGTAGCAGTTTTCGTTGTTATTTGATAATTAGTGTCCGATCATAGTCTAATTAGGCTTAAAAGATTCGTCTCGTGGATTTCGTTTAAACTGTGTAATTAGTTTTATTTTTTATTTATATTTAATGTTTCATGCATGCGTCCAAAGATTCGATGTGACGGAGAATCTTGAAAAATTTTGCAAAATTTTTTGCAACTAAACTGGACCTAAGTATATGAATGCATCAACACCACTGCCAAGCATCTTATCCCCTTGTCAAGCAGACCTTTCAACAGAGGCTTCAATGCTTCAACATCAACAGGCTTTGCCACCCTCACCAGTTCCCCAGAGATCCCTTCAACAGATGACTCATCCCTGTCGCTGTCACCATCATCACCTCCTCATAAAGATTCGACGGCTTTGACACCTTGAGGTCGAATATGTTCGGGCGAGCCTGATTACCAATCTGGAGCAAATCCCTAAACCCCCTTGTCACACAAAGCGCAATCCTTTCGCCCTTCCTCTCCAGGAGGGCGTTGGTGGCGACCGTGGTGCCCATCCTGATCCACTCGATCTTGCCGGTGGGGATCTTGGCCGACCGGGGAATCCTCTCTCCGGAGAACTCCTCCAGGATCCTCCTGATCCCTTCGATGGGCGCGTCGTCGTAGTTTGACGGGTCGACGGAGAGGAGCTTCATGACATAGCCTTCTCTTCTCCCGGGTACCTCGGCATAGATGTCAGTGAAGGTGCCGCTCCTGTCAATGCAGAACCTGAACTTCTCCTCCGCGCTGCTGTCCATTGTCCGCCCCTCCCAAGGTCAACAGGCGAAAAATTGGAGTTCTCTGAAAAGATCACAAAAGCAGGGTTGGTACTGGTACACCTGAGATTAATCTAGAAGTGATGGCTTATAGCCATGGCCCTGAACAGCGAATTCCTTTTAATCTAATCTACCGCAAACACTAAAGAACAACGGATTAGCAGGGATAAACACTGCAGGGGGCGAGTGAGCAGGAGGAGAACTAACCTCGGTGCAAGAACAGTGGCGTCGGCGGGGAGAGCGCTGGAGAAGGTTCGATCAACCACGGAACCACACCGTTGCTGGCCGCAATAAAAGAGCACACAGATGAGTCGATGGTGGCAGACTGGCAGACGAGGAGGAGAACGGGATTGTGTATTTTGTTGGCTGGTGGGCCCATGTCAACGTAAGCCTGTTTTCTCCGGAATTATTGGCCTTGATCGCTAGACGCTAGTGCTAATGCTGCAACAACACGCTACTTTAGTAGTATAGAAATATTAAAACACTAAAACCATATTACAGAGATTAGGGTTTAAGAAACCTCATGTACATGGACACAAGCACCTAGCAACTAGACAAATCCTTAACCACTTCCAAGGAAAGCATCCAGAGACTAGAATATGGCAATGCAAATTTAAGTAGGACCTCCGGGATAAAAAAACATCCAAACCAAATAATAAATGTAACATTATGAGCCTTTCAGCGATTAGAAGAATATAGTTTTGATTTTAATATTAGGGTAGAGGGATAGAAACATAGATTGACACCTGTCCCATCTACATTTTACCATTTGCCATATCAAGGCCTTGTTTAGATGAGTGTTAGGAATCAGAATTTGGCACTGTAGCACTTTCGTTTGTATTTGATAATTATTGTCCAATCATGGTCTAACTAGGCTCAAAAGATTTGTCTCGTAATTTACAATCAAACTGTGTAATTAGTTATTTTTTATCTACATTTAATACTCCATGCATGTGTCCAAAGATTTGATGTGATGGAGAGAGAGTGAAAAAACTTGAAATCTAAACAGGGCCCAAGTAGAAAAAGCACGGAAAACTATAAGGGGCCGTTTTGATCCTTTCGTTTGGAGAAATTAAAATCTACTTAATAAATTAGGTTATTCAGCTTAGAATTTCACGTTCCATCATTTTCAAAGTTCACATATAAGGCTATCTCAAATTCATAAGGTGGGAGATGAAAATTAATTCTATAGATCACCATTCTATATTTCTACTTTGCAACTTATAACACACTCTTCAACTCGCTCCCCTACGGTACAAATAGAACACATAAGTATCTCTTTCGTAGAGCCAATAATAATTTACAAATATAATCTATATACAATCGTATTAGCTTAATTAATATATATCTAAATTATGATTATTAAAATGAATTCAATTCCGAGGATCCAAACAAGACCTAAAGTTAATTTCATCAAACTACAAATATAGATGTTATTTAAATAACGATAACTTGCACCAAACTACGACCCATGAAGAAACTACAACTTTGGGAACCAATAAACACAAAACATCAACTTAATTGTAGGCAGGTATATGAAGACGGTCCTAGAAGAGTAAACTCATGTAAATCCAGGGAGTAAAGTTTAAGGATGTCACAGTATCACGTGGGAGTGACATGAGAGTGTTCGGATAGTAATAATAAAATAAATTACAGAAGTCCTCAGTAATCTGCAAGAGGAATTTATTAAGCTAATCCGTCAGTAGCACATATTTACTGTAGCACCATATTGTCAAATCATAGACTGATTAGACTTAAAAAATTCGTCTCGCAGAGTAGTTGCAATTTATGTAATTAGTTATTGTTTTAATTTATATTGTCCAAACATATGATGTGATAAGGAGTAAACTTTAACGAATTAAACAAGGCGTGAGTATTCTGTTGCACCGGGTATTACTCATTACAATGCTGGTCTAACTCTTCATTAGTGGTCAAAGAGCGTGCCATGAAGTAGCTTGCCCAAGCTCTGAAGTCAGAATTCTGGCACATCCTATATAGTTCATACTGTGAGACCCATAGATCGAAAAGAGATTTTTTTTTTCAGAAATATGCATCTGCTAGAGAACACGCTGAGATCAGTTCTGGGCTTCTGGCACAACATTCACTGAAGTCACATCGAGGTTTTCACCTACCGAGTCCAACGCTGAACAGTTTCAGAGCTCCATAACAATATTATGGCTTTAACCAAGCTCGAGGATTCTACCGTTTAGAATGGCCAGAGGTCGCCCCAAAGTGACCTACGGGCCTGAAAATGCAAAGTTGGGTTCTTGCTTCGGGTGACAACTACACGCTCAAATGCGCCTTCGGATGCGTCCCGTTTGGTGGAACGGCATACATCCATTTGTACTTGCCTCCCTCTTCGAATGGGGCTGTATATAATGCGGCCCCAACCTCCTCCAAGGTCAGCACGAATCGTTTGGTCCTCCTCCTCTGCTTCTTCACTTTCATGGAACAGACTTAATTCGTGTTCATCTGAAGCATATGGTACCAGACTGTCCCCACCATCGACAGGAACCTCTTCATCTTCCTCGCTTGGAAATTGATCGTCTGAGAAAAAAAAGGAACCAGAAACATGATTATCAGAAACCACAAATACAAAGGACTCGATTAATAATCATGAATAAATATTACCATAGTCAATGATAAGATCTTCTGGCTTTCTCTTGGCATGGCGTTCTTTAAGCTTCTCAAAGTTCAAGCCATCAAGTGGCCAAGCTTCCCTATTATACAGAAGGGAATCTTACTTAAATTCGAACATAAGCATGCAGGATCACATGGAAACTTAAACAAAATGTACTAGTACAAATGAATGTTTAGATCAAGAAATAATCTAGAAAATATGAACGTCAAGCTCTTACTCTGGCCGTTTGCCTCTTCTTAAAGCAACATAGCAAAATTTTTCATCCTCAAAACCACGTAAAGGCACACCTTTTGACCTCTGCAGCAAATATAAAGAGAAGGGAGATAAAGAAAACTAATGGCTACATAGTTCAATAGTCTTGTTAATAGGTCAAAATATTTTCAGATGCCTACACTAAGTTCAAAAAGGTATTCTGATGCTGTGCCCAAAAATGTAAAGCGCACATTTTAATACACCCTCTGGATCCTGCATCAGACACTACCACGACTCATACAGCTTAAAGCTGTGCGATCTTTGCTGGAGCATAAAAGCATATGCATGAACGTCTATATTATATGAAAAGCAAGCACGGAGCAACAGCACAACATCTTTTATCTGTGGTGCATGGACCGTGATATTCTTTAACTCCTTTTAGTCACTCGGATCATGTAAGACAAATTGTTTCTCATACAAAGCATGGCAAATAACCAAGAAAAAGATGATGACCTTGTAGGCACGTTGAGATGATGTCCTTTCCAATCTCTGGACAAAGTGGCAGTACTTGTCTGAATTCTCCAAAGGGCATCGACCATCATGAGGACACTGAGATGGAGATTGAAATTAGTAAAAACTCAGCCCTGGGGAAAAGACAACCCCAGGTATTGATAAAAGAAGAAACTTTGTCGCCGCAGGACCAAGAAAACGCCCCGAAGGCCCTGCCTACACAGGGCATATGTCCAGGAGTAGCTAGGACATGTCTGCAGGTTACGTATATCCCTGGAACAGCAGGGGGCGAAGGGTGTTTTTCTCAATCCAGCCCCGGAAATTCACTCCCATAGGGAGTCGAACCCAGGCCACTAGGGTGCTACTAAGGCACTAGAACCACTAGGCTAGAAGCCCTTTCACGAAATTGAAAATAGTAGTATTGGAGAAATAAATAAAATGAGTATTTCTGCTTCCAACTTACAGGGGCAACCACAAAAGAACCATTTTTCAACGAGGCTTCTTGTGCAACAATGCTCTTCATGCTACTTGGAGGACGGCTTGAGGATTTTTCAATTTTGCGACACTTCTGGAGAACACAAAACTTATGTAAATAAACTGGTACATAACCAGGGAACACGTGAAAGATTTGTGTAGACACACTGAGTGAGTGGAGCATACTCTTTTTTCCATCCAAAGGATATAAGAGCGCATTTGGCTTATGATCTTTGCTCCTTGAGGTGTTCCAGGCTCTAATAAAACCTAAACATGCACATTATTTTCTTCAGATACAAGTAGCTGAAAAATTATCACTCACACATACGCAACTATATTGAAAGAGGTGGAGGTTTGATTATACCAAAACATCGCTTGTCAGGTCCCAAAGCTGGCGCACTATTGTGATTCGGTCACTCAAAGAAGGAATCTCGCCAAGTGCATAAGACTGTAGGTTGAAAGAAGACAGTATATTCAATAAAGGTTGAAACATTAAGATCTCCAACCAAAAACAAATTGAATAAAAATGACTTGTTGATCTGAAGTAGTTCCACAAAGCAGTAAATATAACTTACTGATACTACAAGATCGTGGCCTCGTTCATGTTTTTCTATTTTGCGGTTCAACTCTTGGATGCTGTCATAGCTGTGAATAAGTGGCAACCCCTTCAAATCTATAAACATTTGCCACATAAACAGTAATAATTAGCATTCATTCCAGAATTCACAAATTAAAAAAATATGAATACAGCAACTAACACTTAAGTGTATGACACTGAAGTAGCACCATGCTCATGTAAGACAAAAAATAATAATGAACTTTTCCAGATAAAAGTGCAAGACTCAGATTTACATTGTGGAGTTTATATAACTTTATGGTGCACGGTCAGTGGCTGTGCTATGATTTGCATTATTTACAGTCAGCCTAAAATTCCTACATGCTTGCAAGCTGCAACACATATACCACTTTGTGCCACTTGAGCGTCAGCCAATCAATTGGACAATTGAATATGAATCCCAGCAAGTAAGCAAAAGTGAGAGCTAAGCTTACTGTCAAGGAGACTCTGCCCTGCTCTTTGCATTTCCTTGGAAGGCTCGACCAGGTTAACCCTCTCTATAGATTTTGGCCACACTGCCCTCATTGCCCTGCATTCTCATAGACATATTAAGCCTGTGTAAAAAAACCCAGCCATAACTGATGTAAATCAGGACATCCTTACCAAAGAGCTGAGCTTGGCCCGGCACCAAAATCCAACACCTTGGCAGGCGCAAATTCTGGCAACCTCCGTCTAACCTGCAAAGCCCACGAACCAGTCCATGAACGTGCTACATTAAATAAATTCAGCTCATGAAGGACGACAACAGCAGTGAGGTCTGATGGTTGCAACCTCTCGCAGTACGCGGTGGCACGCAGCGTAGATGGCTGGCATGCGTGACGCAACGTAGGCAACTGTCTCGTCCTCGCGGTACCGGTGGCCGATATCGCCGTAGGCCGACCGCACCTTCCAGCGCGCCGCCCGCTGCTCGGCGCCCGACGGCGCGTTGGGGTCGTCGAGGAGCGCGCTGCGGGTGGCGGCCGCGGCGAGCTCGGCGCCGGTGCCCTTGGCGCGGTCGAAGGACGCCGAGAGCAGCAGCACCTTGCGGTTCATGTGCGCCTTGTCCTGGTCTGCGTGAGCGAAAGGGGGTTAGCAGGGGAGGCAATCAGTCGAGCAGGTGGTGCGCGGGGCGCGTCTATCGGTTACCGCGGAGGTAGCGCTTGATGGCGCGGCGGAGGGAGAGGGGGACGAGGTGGATGCCCTGGGACTGCTTCGCCGCCGTGCGGAGCGTCTCAGGAGTCAGCAGCCGTGGCGCCGTCTCCGGCAGGAGCGCGGCCGCCATGTCTCGTCTCGCGGCGGCGCTAGGACCGTGACCCGTGAGTGGCACAGGGTTCAGGAAGGGACGCAGTCGGCAGTCGCACAGACCGTGCTGCCAAAGGGTTAGCACGGCTCGGACGCGACTCGGATCAAGGAGGCGAACCGTCCGATCGGACATGGGCGGCGCAAGATCAAGGTGAGCATGAGAGGTGGCATTCTTACATAAGAACCCCTTTTCTGTGCCTGTGTTACAAGTGAAAACTGAGGCCTAAGGCCCTCGGCAAAGCAAAAGTGTGTTGTGTCGACCATCTCAATTCTCAACTCTCACGGTAGTATTTTGGGGTAGCTTTCATGCTTTGTTCCAGATCAAGGTGACGATCTCAACTCCGACGGTAGTATTTTGGCGCAAGCATCGAGAATTGGCATCCAGGTGAGCTAATCTGGCTTGCTCAGGAAAGCAAGGCGAAATCGAGCGGAGTTACATAGGATATGAGGTAGCCTTGTCTCCCGTCCAGGCCTGTTTGGCAAGGCTCATCCCTGACTCCGGCTCTGGCTCCTGCAGAGAATTCCTGCCAAATATTTTTCTAGAGAAACCGTTTTTCAGTAAAAAAAACAGATGAGCCGGAGCCGTTCGGCTCCTCTGGAAAAGCCCCTTAAGAAGAGGCATGCCAAACACCCCCTTAGCCTCTTTTATAAATTTGTACCTGTAGTCACTATAAGGTGTTGTTTGGTTCAGTGTTGGCAAGGGCAGGCGGTGGTACATGTTACACTGTAAAGGAGAATAGCTTTTGTTTTGTTGCTAACGTACTTTACAGAGCCAAGAGGAGCGGGAGCGGAATCGCTTATAGCCCGAAGAGGAGCGGGATTGTCTTTCCACAGGCCTGTATCTAATCCCGCGGTGATAGATTACAGCCCGACCGAACCAAACACAAAGTGACGGTAATAGATAGCGCTGTGAACTGATTATACAGGCCTAAAATATCGAACCAAACAACAACTAAAATTCAGAAAGAGAGGCCAAGCATAGAAAATAAGAAAGAAGAGCTTCTCCTAACATATATTTCTAGATTCTCTGATTTTTTTATGGAGGTAAACACTTTTTGTAGAAAGCAAACGGGTACCTTTCACGGTTTTTACCAGCAAGAAGATATGGCCCTCTTCGTTTCGCTAAAATTTGATTTATGTTGATGCTTATGCTGATTTTTTGTGAGAGAAAAATATTATATGTTCGATGAAAAATACTGCTGAAGTAGTTTTTTTTTGAAGAATTCTCTTATTGCACTTTTTCAATACATTTCGGACTGATGTAGTTGACCATTCCGTGTACTAGCGGCATACTTTCATGGTCCCACGACATCTCCGTGTACGCAAATTATGCATATAAGAATTCAGCCCATATAAAATTCAATAGTAATAATCAAGGAGAACGTACCTATGATATGACCCGCCTTGTGTACAGTTTGTGCATGCGGTGCACCCTCAACCGTTCATGACGAATGACGTGTTGGCTAGTTGCGCTCTCAGACTTGGCAATGTTTGGTTGGTGATAGTTTTCAAGTCCAACTTTAGATAAATTGTGTCTGCCACAAAAAGTGTGGTGAGCAAAACCAAAACTACACTTAGGCCTTGTTTAATTGCACCAATTTTGCATCTCCAAAATTTGCAGTGTAAGATTCTCCATCACATCACATCACATCAAATCTTTGGACACATGCATGGAGTATTAAATGTTGACGAAATCAAAAACTAATTACACAGTTTGGTTGTACTTTACGATACAAACGTTTTGAGCCTAATTAGTCAACGATTGGACAATTATTACCAAATAAAAACAAACGACACTGTTGCTACAGTGTTGCTACAGTATTTCGGGCGGCGCAAATTCTGGGCAACTAAACACGGCCTTGTAGCAAAATTTGGCAAGAAAACAAATCCATGACATAGATCATATAGGAATTTCGTAGAAATCAGTTTATTTTCATAGAAAAAATATAGAAATAAGAAAAAAAAAACTCTTGTGTTCCAAACATGCGGATGCCTGGCTTGTTTTCTTTGACTTATATAGGGATTTCACACGTTTTAACTGCAAATTGATATGGTGGCAAACTGATATGCCTAGAACCACAGGTAAAATGGTCGGAGAACATTCTGGTTTCATTTTCTTTAGAAAACATTAAGAGCTGCCATTTTTTAAAAAGAAAACTCAGAACGTATATTTATCATTAAAAGCATAATACAAGCATTTAGGAAACAAGATCAACTTGATCGCAGCCACAGCAACAAGAAGAGAGTTAAGGCATTCAGCCTGTTCGCTGGTTGATTTCTGGGCTGATAAGTCCGACTGCTGTTGATTTGTTGTGAGAGGAAAACACTGTTGACTGGCTGATAAGCCTTGGCTGAAACCAACAAGCGAACAGACTGATTGACACAAAAGGAAAAGGCTGCGACAAAGCCACGACAAAAAACACCGTTGGTTCCCATGTGTACACGCAGATAGAACATCACATCGAAAGCTGTTAAAACCCACTTAGTTCTGCGAGCACCACAGAATTCAGAGCATTGGTGGCTCGTCCACGTGTCTACACGTCGCGCTACATGTTTTGCAAAAAAACGCCCTCAAGCTTTTCGGAAACCAACCCGCAGTCCAGATCTCCCGATGTTGATCGCCCTCACTCCCGCACGGGCTGGGTGGCGCCCGAAACCCTTGCTTCCCTCATCTCTTCCCTCTTCTCGCCTTCACTCGCGGTGACGGAGGAACTCACAGATCTGCGGGGACCTCCCCTCCCCTCCCCTCCCCTCCCCTCCCCTCGCGGTGACGGGGCAGCTCACGGATTTGCGAGGACCAGGCTCATGGTGACGGCACAGATCTACGAGTTGGTGGCATCTCTCCTCCCCCTGTCGCCACCGCCGCTCGATGCTGGCCGCCATCACTCCTCCACCTAAGGCTCTCGTCTGGAACCACATCGAGCCGGAGACGCTGACGTGGCACGTTGTCTGGTGGTGCGCAGAGGTGAGCAGATCTGCAGTTGGCGGCGGCGGCCAGGTCTCCACGTCAAGCTGGCCAACATCGGTGACGAGGACCAGTCGCTTCCCTCTCAGACTCCACCGATGCGTTCCCTTCCCAAATATGCTTAGTTGAATGCCATTAGATTTATAGAAAAGTTTCTGCAATGAAGTATCAGAAGGAACTGACTGATTGGTAGATTTCCACGCATTTCCATTCCACCATTTAGCTATATCTGAGCCTTTTGACAGGGTAGTACCAGTTTTTTTATGGGCAAATTTCTTACGAGCCATTATAAAATATTATAATTTTTTGTGAGCCACTAAAAAAGTTTGGCGGACTTCAGCGTCATTGCTCTAATTTTTTTTGGCTTCTATGCCACTGCCGTTAGATTGGACTCTAACGGTGTCAAATTGCAGGTGTGAAAAGTCAAAAATACCCTTATGTCTAAATATGCCATTAATTTTTTTGAGCATCTTAATGACTTCAAATGAAAAAACTCAATACTAGAAAGTTGCAGAACTCGTCGAGATTTATAATTTTTATATAAAATTATATTCATTTAATTCCGCAAAAAAGATATGATTTTATATGATTAATACATCTTAAAAAAATCATATCTTTTTTGTAGTATTAAATGAAGATAATTTTTATATGAAAATTATAGATCTCGATAAGATCTACAACTTTCTAGTTTTGAGTTTTTCCATTTGAAGTCGTTAAGATACTAAAAAAAATAATGGCATATTTAGACTTAAGGGTATTTTCGACTTTTCACACTTGCAGTTTGACACCGTTAAAACCCAATCTGACGGCAGTGGCAAGGAGGGCAAAAAAAAGTTTGAGCAGTGGCATTGAAGTCCACCGAACTTTTTCAGTGACTCACAGGAAATTACGATCTATTTTAATGGCTTACAAGGAATTTATCGTGCATTTCTTCATATTCTGCAAGCAACCCCCCCCCTCTCTCCTTAGTGTTTTTATTTGCAGGGACAATGAGCTTGGCATATTTATTCAAAGTTTGGTTACACCGTGGGTGCAAGAATGAAATAAGATGAAAATAGCTAGAGCTGAAAAAAAACACAACTCCGTAAACATTGAATTTCTGTCTGAATGAAAATATGTCAGCAACAACTATGTTGCAAGCTGTTATGACCGGCGTCTACTATAATAGGCGCAGGCCCATTAGTGGCTAGAGGTGGACATCTGTTAGGGGCTAGCGGCCCAGGCGTCATCTGTTAGGGGCTGATTGCCCAGAATTAGCTATTTTATTTATTTCCTCAGATAGAATATTTAGTCCTTAAATATAGGATCTTATAGATGGAAGCTAGGAGGATAAATATCTATAAACATTGATCGGAGAGGATTAAGCAGAAAGCAACAATTAAGTTGCTGGCTTTCCTTGGGAGCCAGCCGTCCCTGCCCTCTCTCCTTCGCATGAACAGTACCCTCGTACTGTAGCACCACGTGAGCTCTAGGGCTACAGCAGCCGCCGCCACGGCTCCTCACCGACGTCGAGAGTACAGACCACGTCCTCCCCTCTTCCACCCCTATAACCTGCGCAGCAACTCTGGTAGGGCATCAAGTCCTATCAATTTGGTGTCAGCGATGTCAGGCCCTCTTTCCACCTCCACCGGCCCACCACCACCGCCGCCAATCACCACTGCTGCGCAGTTGCTGCCATCCGCTTCGGCGCCCGCTCCGTCCTCTACAATGTCGATGGAGCAGATGATCGCGGCCATCCACGAGCTGACCCGTTCCATGGCTGCGATGCAGTCCTACCTCGCCTCGCAGCAGCCGCTGCCCTCCCCACAGCGTCCACCGCCGCCGCCGCAGCCGACACAATCGCCCATGGCCTCCCTGCCGCCGGTGTTCCCTGCTGGGAGCCCCCAATCTAGTGCAACCGGCATGCCCATCCATCTACTGTGGATGCCGCCCTCCCCGTCGTCGATCCCATCTTATGCCCTGGCCCCGACGGTAGGGCCGGTGTATACGATGGCAACATTTCCGGCGACCACGACGTTGGCTGCCCCAGCCCCTACCACAGGCGCCCAGATCCACTATGGTGGGGTGGTACAGCAGCCCTACTACACCGAGGGGTTTTTCTATGGAGGCGTTGATGGCCCTCTACTCTCCGGCGGCAACATGCAGCACCACCACGGTGCCTCGTCGTCCGTAGCCTTTGCTCTAGAACCAGCAGCTCCGGGTGTTAGCCACGGCGCTCACCCTCCGCGCTTCTACAAGTTGGAGTTCCCCACATACGATGGCGTAGAGGATCCCCTCAATTGGCTCAATCATTGTGACTAGTTTTTCCACGGGCAGCGTACCCTTGCCTCGGACCGTACTTGGCTCGCGTCGTACCATCTCACCGGTGCGGCCCAAACATGGTACTACGCCCTCGAGCAAGATGAGGGCATGCCTAAGTGGGAACGTTTCAAGGAGCTGTGCAATCTGTAGTTTGGGCCGGCTGTTCGTGGGACACGTTTATCCGAACTTGCTCGCCTGCCCTTCACCTCCAAGGTACAGGACTACTCTGAATGCTTCAATGTGGTGCTATGTCATGCTCGGAACCTCTCCACGTCCCAGAAAGCGGAGTTGTTCGTGGGCGGCCTTCTAGAGCACATTAAGGTCGACGTGGAGCTACGGGAGCCCCAGAACCTCAAAACGGCCATGTATTTGGCCAGGGCCTTTGAGCGCCATGCCGCTGCCACGACGTCAACCACTGCTCAGCGTGGCGCCCGACCTCCTCAGCGCCCGGGCATCCCAGCGCCGCCACGGCCTGCTGCAGCGGTACCAGCAGCCCCGGGGGCGACCACAACTCAAGCACCAGCGGGCGCTGCAGCCCCTGCTCGTCCTTTTCACCGGCTGTACCCAACGGAGCAACTGGAGCGCTGCCGCCAAGGTCTCTGCTACAATTGTGATGAGCCCTACGTGCGGTCATGTGTGCCAGCGCCTATTCTACCTCGAAGCGGTGGATTACCTCGACGATGACATCCCAGTGGAGGTGGCCGCTGTGGTTGCTTTTCTAGAGGCGGCTGTTGTGCTTGCGCCTGCACCAGCAGCAAGGCAGGAACCTGCAGCCTAGCCTCAGGTGTCCCTTTACGCCATTGCCGGCATCAGGACCGAGAATGCTATGCTCCTTCCACTCTCCGTACATGGCCATCGGCTTGTGGCGCTCCTCGACTCCGGCTCGACGCACAACTTCATCAACGCTGATCTCCTGCGCTGTCTACACCTCTCTACAGCACCGCACCCTACCATGCGGGTACTAGTGGCCAACGGCGATCGTGTGCCTTGCGAAGGCGTCGCCCGAGATGTGGCCCTGGCCATTGGTACAGAGGCGTTCACCATCAGCTACTATGGCATCAGCCTAGGTGGTTTTAATCTTATTCTTAGCGTCGAGTTCCTACGTACCCTGGGTCCTATCCTCTAGGATTTCGAGGATTTGTGCTTGGCTTTCACACGGGGCGCCCGACGCATTCTATGGAAGGGCCTGGGGTCCCCCCGCGATGACATCTGGGAACCGACAGCGCGGGCGATCGCTGCTACCCCCTCCCAGCCACTACTGGACCGCCTCCTGGAACAGTTTGAGCCGGTCTTTGCTGAGCCACAGGGGCTCCCTCCGATGCGGCCGTATGATCACTGCATCCACCTGCTACCAGGTACATCTCCGGTTGCCGTTCGCCCCTATCGCTACCCCTAGCCGCAGAAGGATGAGTTGGAGCGTCAGTGCACTGCTATGCTCGCCTAAGGCATCATCCGGCCGAGCATGTCCCTGTTCTCTGCCCCCGTGCTGCTGGTGCGCAAGGCGGACAACTCCTGGTGCTTTTGCATCGACTACCGGGCCCTTAACGCCAAGACGTCCAAGGACAAATTCTTGATTCCAGTCGTCGATGAGCTTCTTGACGAGCTTCACGGGGCTTGCTTCTTCACCAAGCTCAATTTGTGCTCGGGATACCATCAAGTGCGAATGCACCCCGACGACATCACCAAGACGGCGTTCCGCACTCACCATGGCCATTTTGAGTTCCTGGTCATGCCGTTCGGCCTTTCCAACGCACCAGTGACTTTTCAGGCTTTGATGAACGACGTGCTCCGCCCCTTTTTGTGCAAGTTCATGCTTGTGTTTTTCGACGACATACTCATATATAGCGCCTCCTGGGCCGAACACCTGCAGCACCTCAGCATCGTCCTCAACGCACTTCGGGTGCACCAGCTCCACCTCAAGCGTTCCAAGTGTTCTTTTGGGGCATCGTCGGTGGCCTACCTGGGCCATGTGATGTCAGCAAGCGACGTCACTATGGACGCCGACAAGGTGGCTGCAGTCGCCTCATGGCCAGCCCCTCGCTCCACCCATGGGCTACGGGGCTTCTTGGGCCTCGCCGGCTACTATAGGAAGTTCATCCGCAACTTCGGCCTCATCGCTGTGCCATTGACGCGCCTCCTACGGAAGGATGCATTCGCCTGGGACGACAAGGTGGACACGGCGTTTCAGGCGCTCAAGGGTGCCCTGTCCACGGGTCCCGTCCTCCAAATGCCCGACTTCGACAAGCAATTCGTGGTGGACTGCGACACGTCAGGTGTGGGGTTCGGCGCTGTTCTCCCCCAAGACGCCGGACCCCTCGCTTTCTTCAGCCGGCCCTTTGCTGCTCGCCATCTCAAGCTCACCGCCTATGAACGCGGGCTGATTGGGGCTGGTTCAGGCTGTACCTCACTGGCAACCATACCTATGGGGGCGTCATTTTCTTGTCTGTACAGATCACTACAGCCTCAAGTTCCTACTGGACCAACGCCTCTCAACTGTGCCTCAACACCAGTGGATCAGCAAGTTGTTTGGCTTTCATTTTGCTATGGAGTATCGCCCTGGTCGCCTGAACATCGTGGCAGATGCGCTGTCCCGCCGTGGCATGGAGGAGGGTCCAGCTGTTGTCCCTACTGCTCATGCCCTCTCCGGGCCGACGTTCGCCCTCTTTGATGACATTCGTAGGGCTACAACAGTAGCTGCGGACGCCCATCAGCTCCTCCAACACTTGCAAGCTGGTGAGTTGCCGACACCGTGGCACTTCGACGATGGTCTCCTTCTCCACGGGTCCTGCATCTTCGTTCCAGACCATGACAACCTGCGCCACCAAGTCCTCATCTTGGCTCATTCGGCAGGCCATGAGGGGGTCTAGAAGACTATACTGCTTGCGCGCTGACTTCTACATTCTGGGAGACTGCGCCCTTGTCTAGGATTGGGTGCGGGCGTACAGCACGTGTCAGCGGAACAAGACGGAGTTACTACAACCCGCTGGCCTGCTGCAGCCCCTCGAAGTATCGTCCCAGGTGTGGGCAGATATCTCCATGGACTTCATCGAGGGGCTACCCAAGGTCAGCGGCAAATCCATCATTCTCACGTTGGTCGACCGCTTCTCCAAGTATGCGCATTTCATCGCCCTTGGTCACCCCTACACCGCCGCCTCCGTTGCCCGTGCTTTCTTCGACGGCATCGTTCGACTGCATGGGTTCCCTTCTTCCATCGTCAGCGATAGGGACCCCGTGTTCACCGGTCACGTGTGGCGCGACCTCTTCAGGATGGCAGGCGTCACCTTGCGCATGAGCACGGTCTAGGTGATTGCGATGTATTTACGTTGTGTTACAGGTGATCGGCTACGAGCGTGGGTGGACTAGTTGCCTTGGGCCGAGTATTGCTACAACACCTCTTTTCATACCGCCCTACGTGCCACTCCGTTCGAAGTGGTCTACGGCCGACCGCCCCTGCCGATACTACCATACCAGCCGGGGTCGGCGTGGACTGACACGGCCGACGCCTTACTCCGCTATCGAGATGAGGTGCTGGCTGAGGTCCGGCAGCGCCTCCTTTAGGCGTAGCAGCTGTCTAAGAAGTACTATGACACCGGCCACCGCAACCTGGAGTTCGCTGTGGGTGATTGGGTTTGGTTGTGCCTGCTTCATCGGACCACGCAGTCTTTGGAGCCTCGGGCAAAAGGGAAGCTTGGCCCTCGCTACGCTGGGCCTTTCCAAGTGCTGGAGCGCTTTGGCAGGGTTGCCTACCAGCTGCAGCTTCCGGCTGGCACTCGACTGCATGACATCTTCCATGTGGGCTTGCTCAAGCCGCACAAGGGGGATCCTCCGGCAGCGCCTGCTGCGCTACCGCCGCTGCTGGATGGTCGGCTCCTTCCTGCTCCTGAGCGCGCCCTCCGAGCTCAACTTCGGCGGGGCACGTGGCACGTCCTCATCTAATGGCGTGGACTGCCCAGCGACGAAGCCACCTAGGAGCTCCTCGATGACTTCAAAGGCCTCTACCCTGACTTTCAGCTCGAGGACGAGCTATTTGCGCAGGCGGGGAGAGATGTTATGACCGGCGTCTACTATAATAGGCGCAGGCCCATTAGTGGCTAGAGGTGGACACCTGTTAGGGGCTAGCGGCCCAGGCGTCATCTGTTAGGGGCTGATTGCCCAGAATTAACTATTTTATTTATTTCCTCAGATAAAATATTTAGTCCTTAAATATAGGATCTTATAGATGGAAGCTAGGAGGATAAATATCTGTAAACATTGATCGGAGAGGATTAAGCAGAAAGCAACAATTAAGTTGCTGGCTTTCCTTGGGAGTCAGCCGTCCCTGCCCTCTCTCCTTTGCATGAACAGTACCCTCATACTGTAGCACCACGTGAGCTCTAGGGCTGCAGCAGCAGCCGCCTTCGCACTCTCGCCGCCACGGCCTCTCGTCGACGTCGAGAGTACAGACCACGTCCTCCCCTCTTCAACCTACGCAGCAACTCCGGTAGGGCATCAAGTCCTATCACAAGCCTGCAAGTTACACAACCTGCTATGCTTTGATTGAAATGGTTTTATTGATGTCACTATTTATCTTTTAGCATTTTTATCTTTCTGAAATTAATTATTTAGGACTGAATTTCCAACAGTTAATCCTTCTATGTGAGTTGTGAGCAGAATTTCTTTTTGTTCTTATGAGTAACTTTTGCAAGAGATTACTATTTCTGGTGGCGATGCGGATGCGGATCCCCTCTCTCACGGCATGCTTTCTGGAGCTGAAGGTCAGTGCCTCCATTTTTGTATATCTTGTCTCTTTTTTTTTTTTTTTTGCTTGATGTGCTCATGTGTTGCGTGTACAAAAACTCCAGGTTCTTTGTTGTTGACATTCTGGTGGTGATGCAGATGGGCTGGTAAACCGACATTTTCAAAGTCACATCCGAGAACCTGGTATGTGGTAGGAGATATAATGTCGTTGATTTTTCATGCGTGTGCGAGGACCTGCTTCCACTAGCCTAAAGCATGTGTAGACAGATGGGGATTGTTTAATTTAATCCATTGAGAGCTAAAAATTAATCCTTGACTCAGGTCACCACAAGTTAGAAGCTCTGCCTTTTTTTTTCTGTTATGGTTTGTTGCTATGCAGAGAATATCCAGTATGGGGCTTTGTAATAGTTTCCCTCCTAATTTAAGCTGAACATAGTTGCATGCATCTGGTGATTGGCTTGGCTCGCTGCTATGGGTTAGTCTGATTAGGTATCTTGATCATGGTCATGTGTTATATATATTCTAAATACGTGATCTTGGTAATTTTCAGGGCACTGCTAACTGCAGAAAAAGAATATGTTTCTGCAGTGTGCTACTAGCCAAAGACGAGGTTGGTCTCTTTGCTTCATAGAGCTTTTTTGGTCTTGTAATGTTGTCTATTTGGAGTAGTCTGAACCTGAAGTTATAGCCTTTTTCCTCATGAAGTTCAGAATGTTCAGCTTGGCTTGCTACTTTTGTCCCGTGCCATATAATTTTTGACAGTATTTTCTTTTGCCAGAAAGATCTGTCAGTTGAACATCATCACAGTTTATGCATGTCCCTGTGCACATGTTTCCACCCGTTTGAACCAAAGTTGGTTGTGGTCTTGGTTAGGATAGTATAACATAAATCTCTAATGCTACTGAACTCATGAGGCATCGCATGATTGTATATAC
Source organism: Miscanthus lutarioriparius (assembly GCA_904845875.1). Taxonomy (NCBI): domain Eukaryota; kingdom Viridiplantae; phylum Streptophyta; class Magnoliopsida; order Poales; family Poaceae; genus Miscanthus; species Miscanthus lutarioriparius. Next base: position 46,673,668 of record CAJGYO010000001.1, read on the forward strand.
TTCGTTAATCGGATTACATATCTTGATCTTGGACACATACTTTACATGTCCTTAATGAGCTTGATAGTTTCCATGTTACTAAGCCTGCAGATATAGGATGTATAGCCACCATATGGGTCTCACTGATGTTGATTTTGTTGGCAGAAGAGTAGAGTGATCGTGCCTACCAGTTTTGATAGAACAAGAGGCATCATTTGATGAATTACCAGGATGAGATGGCTATATGTATAGTGTATGGCCCGCATGACCTATTTGTGACCTTCATGTGCGATGTCAAGTGGAGATCCCTCCATCCCCAATTATAAGTCGCTTTGACTTTTTTTTGGTACTACAAAAAAGTCAAAGCGACTTATAATTTGAAACGGAGAGAGTATTAAGTTTCGAACCTGGATGGCAGCCATGTGATCGATCTCACTAATGATGGCTTGTAATGATGTACTTGGCATTATTGTGTACCTTGGAGTATTTGAGTTTGAAAAATATTGATTCTACAAAAGAGAGATTTTCCTATGTGTTCAAACCCGATACAACAGAACTTATATATCAGTGTTTTGCCTAGATCTTAATATTGCTGTGTAATTTTAAAGCCATATTAAGCGTTGACAACGACTTTTGTTCTTCAAGTCACTGCAGGGCGTCCGAAGGGTGCCTGATGTTCTAGTGTTCTTTATAACGACAGCAGCAACACACACCTACATAAGTGTTAGCCCCAAAGTAAAATTTTATTCACATTGCAAGAAAAAAATTGAGACTACCACTCGTCATATATCTAATAACTTGTGGTCATGTCACTCTGTTTCAAGCCAAAAGAGAATGCACACACCAGTTTTTCTCCCTCACGCACCTTTGAAGATCAAAATCTTCCAATGGTACTTGCGAAGAGGTGTCAGCCTAACCAAAGATAATCTAGCCAAATGAAATTGGCAAGGTAGTAAACAATATTGTTTCTGTCACGAGAATGAAATGATACAGTGTTTTTAGATTACTGGTTTGGGCCAACATTTACGCAGCCTAGGGTCTCCCTAGACCTCTCAATGTGTCCAATATGTTCGGTAGATGGCTAGATGGGCTTAGAAAAGACTTAAAACATTTAGTTCTTTTGGGAGCGGCAACTATGTGTTGGTCCTTGTGGCTCTGCAGAAATGCAGTTATATTTGAAAACAAACAACCTTCCTTTTTGCAGGTCATTTACTCAACTACGCACCGGCTTCGTACATGGTCCATCCTTCAGAAGCCTACTTCCTAGGAGGTGGTTGTAGCAGCCTCTCAATTCTTGGCGTAGGTGGCCAAGGAGTTTTTTACCCGGGCACATGGGTGACGGTCTAGTCTACGGATTGAAAGTCATTAGGGTCCTCCGGTTTTGTTTTTTCTTTTCGTTTCTTGCTTTGGGTTGTGTGTCTTTTTAGGCAGAGGTCGAGAGGATTTCAAGATATTGTATCACTTGATGTAACATTCTTGAAACTAATAAAGCTTCCCTTTTTGAAAAAAGTTTTTCTCCCTCACTCTTCTCCCAAGCGCTTTTCTCTCTACAATACACCCTTCAACATTCATTAGTACTTTTGCAAGCCACTATAAACATCTGCAGATCATTATTTTGCATGACAGGAAATTGGACGCTTAGATGAATGTTGAGACAACACGCCACCGTGGACCGTGGTGTGTCGGAAAAACCTAACCGGCTGACCCAGACTAAAGATGGCAACAGGCAGAAAAAACCAACATACCCGCAGGCACCCGACCCGGTGGACGCAGATACGGGCGTGAACTTGTGCCCGCGGGCACGGGTGCGGGTACAGAGTTGTGCCCAACGGGCAAAGCTAGACGGGTAAGAAAATAGCATGCCCGCACCCGCAAACCCGCACTGACATGTGGGGTTGCTGTAGAGGAGGTATTTATCTCCAGGTTCTAGGGTTTCCATCCCAAATTCTTCATCCCACCAGCGCCGCCGTCGCCCACGCGACTCACGCGAGTACGCGAACGCGACCCGTGTAACACCCTCGGTGTTATGCCCTAAACCAACTACTAAATCATATCACGAGCATCGTGTTTGTATAATAATGCATGTGATAGAAGGTGTTGATAAATTCTTGTAGCCTAAAATAATCAATAAAAATGTTAAATCAATGTTGATGCAACTTTTGTGACACCTTAATAAAGTTTGAAGTACACACTTTATAGAAGATAGTGCAACTTTTGTTTTAACAAGATAATAACACTAGCTAATATTTCTAATAGCTTAGAAATCGAATTTGAAACAAACATCAGCCAAGACTTAGTCAATTTCCTAAGTCTGAAAAACAGAATGGCAAGGCTATGTTTGGGGATTTATTCTGAGAAAATTAGTTAGAAAATGGTGTCACGTGTAATCTCTTTTCGATAGCCTAATGTGTTCTCCGTGATGTAGCAAATGTGGTTTAGTCTCAACTCGCATGGATTAGTTGCTACACACGCTTTAAAATTCGTGCACGTCGCATGTCTCGGGCTGGCTGTCCCTATGTGCGCGGTCACCTTGTGCGGGAACTCGGCATCGCCGTGCTTGGGTGCACCACATGCACACGCATTGGCCGGCCGAGGCCGTCTCGGCTTGGCCATGGCTCGGTTGTGCCTTGGCCGCTCTGGCCGCAGCGCCTGCTGCCGGTCGACCGCGGGCCACGGTGCCTCGCTGCCGCTGCCGCCCTGCACGCTGCTCCCCTGCCTAGTTCTATGCTGCCACTGCTGTGCTGCCTCTGCCTCGCACTGCTGAGCTGCTGTGACCCTTCCCCCATCGCGTTGCGCATGTGGGCTTGCCTCTCCTTCCCTGTCGCCATGCGTGACGCTCCGCCATTAATGGAGCTGCGACCGCATTCACGCTGCGCTACCCCACCGCCTGCACGCACACATTTTGGCTTTGGCGCCAGAGCACATGTCGCCCTGGTCACGTCGGTCGTGTCCCGCCAAGCCGACGTCGCGTCGAGTTCTAGTATTCTTTTCCCCTCTCTTTTCTCTCCAACCATGGCCGACTGAGCCATGACTTTAAGTGCGGCAGGGAAAGGTCATCTCGGGTCACGTCGTCGTGTCTCTGGCGCCACCATCAAACTGCCTAGCCGGTTGTCCTCACCCCGCCTTGATTGGCGCTTGGCCGAGCTCCAATTTTGGAGCTTTGCCCCACCACCGTGCCGTTAAGGCCGAGCCACCCATCACCGTGGGCAGCTCCCATTGGACCGCCTGGAGCCAAATTGGCTACACCGCTAGACTTGCCTCGAACCCCTCCTTGTCATGCGCCCCTAAGCCGTACCCCTACCGCTGTCCCAACGCTGCTGACATGGTCGTGTCCATCGTGGCTCGTTGCAGAGCTCGTTGCGTGTACGCGACCGGCCTTGCTCTGGGTGTCTCCGGCTGAACCATCGCCTCCACCAGGACCGTAGTGTGTCCTTAATACTCACCCGCTATCGCTACTGCCCCGCGAGTGTAGCAGCTCACCGGAACACGGACGCCACCGCTGTAGGTTGCCCGCCGCCATGGGGGAAGCCGTCGTACCTCGTCTCTAGCCTCCGAACCACGGCCCGGTGCCACACGTCGACCCCTAGGTGAGCATCGACCGTCTACGTGAGACGTGGAGGTCACCAGTCAGCCGGCGTGACCACCCTATACCGACCGATGCCGCACCAGAGAGTGCGAGGGTGTCGGGGACCTATCCGTTGTAAAGAAGAGGAAATGCGAGGTCCTTTGTGCATAAGTGCTGTCTCTAGAAATAGTAGCATGGACCGTGGGTTGTTTGTCCAAAAGCCAAGGGCTTTTCTACAAGAGCATCAACGCGCCTGTGGGCTCCTCACGTGGGCCGTGACTATCACCAATTTGTAGCCGAATTAGTAAAGCTTTTCTATTTCAATTCTGAGTTAGATTTGTATATTTAATATAAATTCATACGAATATCTAAAAATCGTGAAACAAATTTTGTTAGGTTCCTAAAATTGTGATCTATCTGCTAGTATATTTTGTTCACATAGTTTTATAATATTTTTAGGAGTAATATAATTAATTTGAGATGCTTAATATTGTAAGATATAAACTTGAAGGAATTTTTGTGGTAAATTGGTGATAGTGTTGGCTCTAAAACTTTCACAGTAAATCCCTAACATTATTAGGTGCTCACTGTAATTTTTGTAGCTCCATAATAATTAGTTTGCTAAGGTAGCTAAATGAGCCCTAGATCGAAAATATATATTTAACATTTTTCCTGAGACAAAGCCTTACTTGATGACATGGATACAGAAACCAGTACGTTACTCATTAAATCTGGCTCGTTAGCTTACAGAGCGTAATCGTATATTTAAGAGTTGTGGTTACCGTTGATTAATTGCGCCTCTGCGTTGTATCCACGTATATCATAATAGGAACAACGATAGATCATGGAGTCGACTAAAATAGCGGAAAAGATTATGCCTTGATGATCGTGTCACTATGATGGAATGTGAACTTTTGGTTATATCTTATCCGGGCAAGTCCCGGTGCATAACCCCTATCATTCTACACTTTATCTTATGCTTGTGCATTAAGTTTTAAGGAGTTGAATAAAAACCACTTGCATATATATATTCTTATCCTATGAGTCCTACTAGTATGTCAGGATTGTGTAGATTGCTATGTTATAGGATCTGGTACAAGTCAAGTGGTTACCTGTCACTCGTGAGAGATAGGAAAGATATTATTGTTGTTATTATATTACTATCACAGGGAATATATATAAATGATAATTGGAGACCGGGCGGAATGGTACTTTGGATCTGGACTTGCTTTGACATTCGAGCGAGGCTCGGATTGCACTTGTTCCGCCTGTGTTGATTGAGGACCGTCGTTGTTGTGGATGGTAGTCAGGTCACAGACTTATTATCCTGAGCACATACTTGCTTATGGGAGCGGGAAGGCTCGTCGCTCTCTTATCGTGGGTTTCGGCTCTTTTCGGACCGACTGATTGGAGGCGGGGATGGTGGAGGTCTAAGCACCACACTGAGTCCGAGACTCAGGAGTGGGGCTTGGAGTCCAAGTTTGGACGGGGACCTGGACCCCTTGATAGGAGAGTGGTGGCTTGGTCTTGCTTGTGCCTGGGGTACAAGCGGGGCGTGTGTTTCGGGGTACCGAGCTGGGATACATTGGTTCACGAATCGCTGTGTGATGCGGTACGACTTGGCTATGGTCTAGCACCGTAGTAAGAACTGGAATATGAAAGATGGTAAAATGGTTCTAATTGCTTAACACCTTCTTGAAAATAGCATAGGTGCTTACATAGAATGGTTAGTTAATGAACTAATAATGACCGCTAATAAAATTGAATATAAGGACACATGTTTAGTAATGCTTCCGCAGATGCAATAACCCACAAGCCAGATAGCCTTGCATATCCTTGGAGTCTTTTATTTTTCTCCTATCGGGTAAGTCTTGCAGAGTACAATCGAGTACTCAGGGTTTTATTCCCCTGTTGCAGGTGATCGGAGGATACTTAGAGCCGACTCTTGTGTGTGGAATCCTTCTGGTGTACTTAGAGAGGATTCCTTTCATGCTACGACCATAGTGTTTATTTATAACCCTCACGAAAGGTTTTTATAAGAAAAGATGTAAAATCTTCTAGCATCTCTTGTATAAAAATATCCACTATGTTAATGCTCCACCATGTCATTAAATTAATCTTGCTTCCTCTGTAACTCTGATAACATTGTTATATTCCGCTGTTATAATAAATTGAGATAATATTCTGGTACTGTAATAAAGTGATGTAAGAAATTACTTAAGAATGTTGTAAGCTTTATTCTCTCATTTATGATCCTGATGGAAAAATGTGGATTTTCGAGTTCTCCCCTAGGGTGTGCTCGATGGAACTGCGTAGTTTAGCGTCCTCTCTTGGGTACTTAGTGTCTAATTGAAGATAAGTACTCCTAGAAGGCATTAGAATAGGTGGTTCTGCCACAGGTGGTATTAGAGCATAAACGAGGAAATAAAGCTTCAAAATCCTTTTCTAAACTAAAATTTGACAACTTATTTGTGCAAAAAGTTACGGCGTTTAACTACGAAGTATATAAGTAGCCCTATTGCTATAGTTAAGCATCCGGAATAGGTTTAACAAGTTTTTCTCCGGTGGACTGACTCTCGCGTGGCATACGATCTTTAAGTCGATCGCGTTGGTACTATTTTAAGTCATCTTGACCGTATTGCCGGTAGATGCATCCTTCATAGATGTCACGCGAGTCATATGGTGCATGACTGACCCGTCCCTGTTCAGGAGTTATTGCGGCACTGTGGCTTCATGCGTCGTGTTCGCATATGGTTCACGCCTATCGTGACCCACGTCTCTCCGTACTCCTTTCTGCGCTCTTGTCGGATCCTTGCCCTGTAGCCATACTAGTTATTAATGGCCTCGGACATCATTCGTCTTGAACGTGTGAAAAATTCAATCGATTCATTTGTAGTGATCCCGTGTAGGAATCTTAGTGTACTGCGCTAGGACCACTGACCGCTCTGCCATTATAAGCAGGGCCTGGCCTAGCCATTGGTACCACCACCCGGTGCACTCCAGCTCGCCTAGCTTTTTCCTTTTGGGCAAGCTTTTCGCTCAATCCTTCCTTGCAACCACCCACCAGGAATAGTAGGAGCCTAGGTTAGCAGTTACTGCCTGAACACTGAGGGTTTTCCCAAAATCCTGTATGCCACCCTGCAAAAACTCGAGGTCAAAGATTGTCCTGAGTATGAGGGCCGTGAGTATGAAAAGCATGGCATGGAGCGGTGTGAAGTTATTGTCTATATTGGAAAGAGTGAGGAGTTTCTCAACATCACTGAAGCCTATAATGTGACCGCAACCAGGTTTTGCTTCGTCGACACCTACCAAGTGGTGGCCCGTAAAGCCTTGCGGCACATTTGCCAGATCTATGAAGAGCCCATAGCTCGTCTCCCCATGAGGTTCTTTCCACCTTTGGAAAAGAATCGATGGGTTGTAGGGTCGAGATGGCGGACTAGAGGGGGGGTGAATAGTCTTTTCTAAAATTAATCGCGTCGGCTAACCGATATAAATACGGAATTAAAACAATCGGTCTAGCCAAGACTACACCCCTCTATATATGTTCACTTAGCACCTTGCAAAGATACTAATAAAGCAACTAAGGTGCCAGGCTAGCTAGAGCTCTCCTAAACAATTCTAGGAGCAATGTCACACAAACCTATGCCACTAGTACTTTAAGTAACAAGGGAGCTCCTACACATGCTAGTAAGCAAAAGCACAAAGCTAACTAAGCTCACTAGCAATGCTCAATAACAAGGCAACCAACGCCTAATTAGGGAGCACAAATACTTAGCTACACAAACTAAGCAATGTGACTAACAAGGTTACTAAAACCAAATTAGCCACGCAAGGGAGCTACTTCTATGCTACACAAGCAAGAAGGTAATTAGCTAGCTACACAAGCTATCTAATTACTAGAACAACTACACAAGCTTAAGATATATATATATATATAAGTAATTGCGAGCTTGTGTAATGGGGATGCAAACCAACGGGAAGAACAAGGTTGACACGATGATTTTTCTCCCGAGGTTCACGTGTTTGCCAACACGCTAGTCCCCGTTGTGTCGACCACTCACTTGGTGGTTCGGCGGCTAATTAGCATCACCCGCTAAGCCCGCACATCGGGCGCCGCAAGAACCTACCCCTTGAGTGAGGGTAGCTCAATGACACGCTTTACTAGAGTTGCTCTTGGCGGCTCCTGGGCGCAGCACAATGCCCCTCACAAGCACTTCTCCGAGCGCCGCACAAGCTTCTTCTTGCGCTTCGACGGAGACCACCACCAAGCCGTCTAGGAGGTGGCAACCTCCAAGAGTAACAAGCACCACCGGCTCGCAACTCGATCACCTAGTGCCACTCGATGCAACCTCACGATGCAATCGCACTAGAATCGCTCACTCACACAATCGGATGATCGCTATCAAGTATGTGTGTGATGGAGGGCTCCCAAGCACTCACAAGCATGGACACTAAGTCCCTTGAGGTGCTCCACACCAGCCATGGCCGAGGGCCACTTCTATTTATAGCCCCAAGGGCTAAACTAGCCATTACCCTTCTTTGGGCAGCGGTCGGGCCGGCCGGACGCTCGGTTCGATCGGCCGGACGCTGGACTCTCGGCGTCCGTCGTCGATGCACGCCACGTGTCCCTCCTTCAAACGCTGTTCACTTCGGATCTCAACGGTCATCGTCGATCGGACGCTCCAAGATGATGGCCGACCGGACGCAACAACCCAGCGTCCGGTCGTTTTCATAAAAGTACCGACCTCGGCCGGACGCGTCCGGTCACACTTGATCGGACGCAGCCAGCGTCCGGTCACACTCCAGCTTCTGCGTCATAGTACGTCAGCCTGACCGGACGCAGCCTGCCAGCGTCCGGTGCATTCAGATCCAGCGTCCGGTCAGTTGACCGACGCCAACATCTTCGCGACTAACTCGTTTTCACTTCTAACTTCATCACCCTTGCTCCAATGTGCTAATCACAAGAACTTGCATCCGGCGCAATAGAAAATAGGCATTCTATTTTCTCGAAAGCGCCGAATTTTCTCGAGTGGCACTAGATGACCGATATGCAAACAAGTTTGCCCCTCTTGATAGTACGGCCATCTATCCTAAACCCGGTCATAAACTTCTCTACACACCTATGACCGGTGAAATGAAATGCCCTAGGTTATACCTTTGCCTTGCGCATTCCATTCCATCTCCTCCAATGTCGATGCAACACATGCACCAACACTATCAACAATGATATGATCCACTTCATATCATCACGTGATCATATTGGTTCATCGATCTTGACTTCACTTGCCCTTCACCGTTGCCATCGTCCATCGGCGCCAAGTCTTGCTCAAGCTTCACCGCCACGCGGTCCATCACTCCAAAGCCTTCGACTTGCCCTTCACGCTTGCAACCGGTCCATCAAGCCAAGTCTTGTCTTGATCTTCTCCACCTTGATCACATGACTCAATGTCATGTCTCATGTGCAATAAGCTCCTTCATCATCACATGTGTGAGCTTTGCAACATCTCCAAGCCATTTTCACCTCCATGGCATATGTTGCTCATACACATGTACCTGTGGACTAATCACCTGTGTATCTACATAAACACAATTAGTCCACCTAGGTTGTCACTCAATTACCAAAACCAACAAGGACCTTTCACGGGTATGGAGGGCTCGCATGGAGGCTTTGCAAGGGCAGGATGCGCAAGACATCCCAACCGTGGTGCACTTGACCACGTACCTGCTTGCTCTGGATGAGCAGTATGACCGGCAAGCCTCGGAGCTGAGGAAGTGCCTCCAGTGAGCCGAGGAAGCCGAGATCTTCTCTAAGATGCTCTAGGTGTAGCTTGCTGAAGCGCATGCTAGTGTGGTAGCCGCTGAGAGTTGGGAGACTGCCATGTCGGAAGGCCTAAAGGAAGCTGAAGATCGGCATGCCCATCAGTTGGGAGAGGCCTACCTTGTCACTAGGGCTAAGCGTAGGATGCTGGCCGCTAAAAGGTATGATCCCATGATCTTGGAGGGAATCCCTATCCACCCGCCAGAAAGAAGGAGAATCGGTGCCGTAGTACCGCTAGCACCCCCACCCTCGTAAGTGTCAAAAGTAGAGCCCTTGTTTCCTCTCACTCAACCACTTCCTAGAGAGGAGGCAGATCCATAGCCTGGGCGGTAAAAGAATCCACCGAGCCTGGGAATGAAGATGTGTGGTCCGACAAACTAGATTAGTTGCCTTAGTAAGATGTACCCATAGTTAGTGGTGTCTCTCATCGCTGTCCTCTAGTATTGTAATCTTTTCATTGTATTTCGTCCGTAGTTGTTGAGATCGTCTGGTCGTAAGGAAGGTGAATGATGTGTCAACAATGGGAGAGTGAATGCCTGTATGTTGCACCAGTATAAGGACGTTTGGGATGTGCATTTTATTTATGTCATTGTGTTTATTGCGTCCATCTATCGTTAGGTCTCGTTAGACGTGCTTAGGGTTTTCAAGGGCGATGTTAAGTGGGTTACAAGAGAGCCACCAGTCAGATGCCAGCAGACTGACCATGATGGGATAACGTAGGACACTGTATCAACTAATTGTGGATGTCCCAGCAGAGCACTTGAATCTTTTTAAATCAAATCTGTTGTGGGATTTGAATTTCCTTGTCCCTTGTTGTGAAAGGAACCCTTGTTGTTTGAATCTTCCTTTGCAATACTCCTCTGATTCTGTGGTCTATGACCCCACCACCTTCATTGCGTGTAAGTTGGTAATAGTTGCCTGGTTAATAACTTATGGTGCCACGACAAAACCGAGGGCCCCTGTGGAATAGCTGCCACATGGTGACGCTGCTCGACATGTGTTGGTATCGAGGTTGTTGACCAAGCACCTTTACCAAATTACACCGCTGTACCGCTTTTGATACAAAATATTCAAGTGTTTGAACGGGAAATCCACAACGGGTTAATGAAATAGTGTTCCCCCAAAGTAAACAAGAGAATGTAGTTTTGGAGGAAGCATGTATGTCATGATCTCAGTTTGTACAAAAGGTTGGCGCATATGGTGAACAAGGAAGGGAAGGAAAAGAAAAACAACAAGGAAAAGTTAGCCCTTCGGTAGTAGTGAGTGATTGGAAAAAGCCTGAGTAGATGTCATGTCCCAAGCACTGTGTCTAGCTCACCCGCACTATGCACACCAGGTCACTATTATCACGTGCCTTGCGGACACCGTCAGTGTTAGGGTCCACTAACAACCTATCCTCGCGTAACCACGACATTATGCCATATCCACCGTACTCGTGCACTGTGCGCTTCTCCTTTTCCTGGCATCCGATCGGCTCTTGATCCTCACCCTCATTCCCATACTAGAGCCCCCTCCTATTTTCCTCTTTTGGGGACATGGCCGCCCGCACGCCTCCCTCGTCGAGCGAACCCCTCTCCTCTCCTTTTTCCTCACTCCACTCAAGCTCGCGTAGGGAGCGCACCATGGCTGACTTTTTCCTCACTATGTAAGCCATCAGTGTCTTCCATCCATGCTGCCTTCACTCCTGGTGCGTTGCACCACCACCTCCGTTCGCCACTATAAGATGCCCTTGGACTTTGCTCTCCTTCTTCATCCCCACCCCCCTCGAATCCAAAGCAGAGCTACAAGATCCAGTCGTTATTCGTGGAACTTGGGTCGTCAGCTGAGGTGATTGCATAATTCGAGAAGAAGAAGGGATCTGGTTTTTGTCGAAGAAGTTCAAGTCCACCTTTGGTTAGTTGGTCTTAGGATTCACGATGTTTGAGTTCTCAGTCTCCTGTTTCTGGATCTGTTGGACATACGCCATGTTTTGGATAATTATTTTCTTGTTGTTTCTCCATTGTCCTCATCTATCTCAACTTCTGGATTAAGCCTTGGTTGTACTAGGTTGCTCTTAACCATGTATCTCTAAATCCCTATGTGGTTTAGCGTTCGACGTCATGTAATTTTTCTTGTAATTTTAGATCCACGGAGTGTAATCGTATTTTTCTCCTGATTCATGTTTCAATCTCGAGACAACATTTTGTTTAAGGGGGGTAGAGCTGTAACACCCTCAGTGTTACGCCCTAAACCAACTACTAAATCACGTTACGAGCATCGTGTTTGTGTAATAATGCATGTGATAGAAGGTGTTAATAAATTCTTATAGCCTAAAATAATCAATAAAAATGTTAAATCAATGTTGATGCAATAGCTCATGTATATCAAGTAGGGTCTAAAACCAATTTTTATTAAGCAAAAATGCTATAGAACATATATATGACACCTTAATAAAGTTGAAGTACACACTTTGTAGAAGATTGTGCAACTTTTGTTTTAACAAGATAATAAAACTAGCTAATATTTATAATAGCATGGAAATCAGATTTGAAACAAACATCAGCCAAGACAGTCATTTTCCTAAGTCGGAAAAACAGAATGGCAAGGCTATGTTTGGGGATTTATTCTGAGAAAATTAGTTAGAAAATGGTGTCACGTGTAATCTCTTTTTGATAGCCTAATGTGTTCTCCGTGATGTAGCAAAGGTGGTTTAGTCTCAACTCGCATGGATTAGTTGCTACACATGCTTTAAAATTCGTGCACGTCGCATGTCTCGGGGTGGCTATCCCTGTGTGCGCGGTCACCTTGTGTGGGAACTCAGCGTCGATGTGCTTGGGTGCACCACGTTCATGCGCACTACCACGCGTTGGCCGGCCGAGTCCGTCTCAGCCTGGCCGTGGCTCGGTTGTGCCTTGGCCGCTCTGGCCACAGCGCTTGCTGCCGGTCGGCCGCGGGCCACGGTGCCCCGCTGCCGCTGTCGCCCTGCACACTGCTCCCTTGCCTAGCTCTATGCTGTCGCTACTGCGCTGCCTCTGCCTCGCACTGCTGAGCTGCTGTGACCCTTCCCCCATCACGTTGTGCATGTGGGCTTGCCTCTCCTTCCCTGTCGCCATGTGCGATGCTCCACCATTAATGGAGCTACGGTCGCATTCATGCCGTGCTACCCCACCGCCTGCATGCGCATGTTTTGGCTTTGGTGCCAGAGCAAGGATCGCCCTGGTCACATCGGTCGTGTCCCGCCAAGCTGACGTCGCGTCGAGTTCTAGTATCCCCCTCCCCTCTCTTCTCTCTCCCACCATGGCTGACTGAGCCACGACTTTAAGTGCGGCAGGGAGAGGTCATCTCGGGTCGCGTCGTGGTGTCTCTGGTGCCGCCATCAAACCACCTAGCCGGCTATCCTCACCCCGCCTTGATTGGCGCCCGGCCGAGCTCCAATTTTGGAGCTTTGCCCTTCATCGTGCCATTAAGGCCGAGCCGCCCATCACTGTGGGCAGCTCCCATTGGACCGCCTAGAGCCAAATTGGCTACACTGCTAGGCTTGCCTTGAACCCCTCCTCGTCATGCGCACCTGAGCCGTACCCCTACCACTGTCCAAACGCTGTTGACGCGGTCGTGTCCACCATGGCTCATCGCTGAGCTCTCCACGTGTACGCGGCTAGCCTTGCTAAGGGCGTATTCGGCCGTACCATCACCTCCGCTAGGACCACGGTGAGTCCTTGATACTTACCCGCTATCGCTACTGCCCTGCGAGTGTAGCAGCTCATCGGAACATAGCCACCACCGCTGTAGGTTGCCCGCTGCCATGGGGGAAGCCGTCGTACCTCATCTCCGGCGCCCGCTACTATTCCTAGAGATAGCACGGCCTGGTGCCACGCGTCGACCCCTAGGTGAGCATCGACCCTCTACGTGAGGCGTGGAGGTCCCTAGTCGACCGACGTGACCACCCTACATCGGCCGATGCTGCGCCGATGAGCGCGAGGGTGTCGGGAACCTATCCATTGTAAAGAAGAGGAAATGCGAGGGTCTTTGTGCATAAGTGCTATCTCTAGGAATAGTAGCGTGGACCGTGGGTTGTTTGTCCAAAAGCCAAGGGCTTTTTTGCAAGAGCATCAGCGTGCCTGCGGGCTCCCCACGTGGGCCGTCTTCACGCACGGCCCAAGCCCAAGTTGGGCCGCGTTGGGCTGTTTTGGTCTTTTTCTTTTTCTAGCCGAATTAGTAAACTTTTCTATTTCAATTCTGAGTTAGATTTGTATATTTAATATAAATTCGTAGGAATGTCCAAAAATCATGACACAAATTTTGTTAGGTTCCTAAAATTATGATCTATCTGCGTTGTATGCACGTATATCATAATAGGAACAACGATGGATCATGGAGTCAACTGAAGTAGCGGAAAAGATGATGCCTTGATGATCGTGTCACTATGATGGAATGCGAACTTTTGTTTATATCTTACCCAGGCAAGCCCCGGTGCACCCCTATTATTCTGCACTTTATCTTATGCTTGTGCATTAAGTTTTAAGGAGTTGAATGAAAACCACTTGCATATATATAAAAGATGGTAAAATGGTTCTAATTGCCTAACACCTACTTGAAAGTAGCATAGGTGCTTACATAGAATGGTTAGTTAATGAACTAATGTTGACTACTAATAAAATTGAATATAAGGACGCACGTTTGGTAATGATTCCGTAGATGCAATAACCCATAAGCCAGATAGCCTTGCATATCCTTGGAGTATTTTATTTTTCTCCTATCGGGTAAGTCTTGCTGAGTAAAATCGAGTACTCAGGGTTTTATTCCCCTGTTGCAGGTGATCGGAGAATACTTAGAGCTGACTCTTGTGTGTGGAAACCTCCTGGTGGGCTAAGAGGATTCCTTTTATGCTACGATCATAGTGTTTATTTATAACCCTCACGAAAGGTTTTTAGAAGAAAAGATATAAAATCTGCTAGCATCTCTTATATAAAAATGTCCACTATGTTAATGCTCCACCATGTCATTAAATTAATCCTGCTTCCTTTATAACTCTGATAACATTGTTATATTCCACTGTTATAATAAATTGAGGTAATATTCTGGTACTGTAATAAAGTGATGTAAGAAATGACTTAAGAATGTTGTAAGCTTTATTCTCTCATTTATGATCCTAATGGAAAAATATGGATTTTCGAGTTCTCCCTTAGGGTGTGCTCGACGGAACTGCGTAGTTTAGCGTCCTCTCTTGGGTACTTAGTGTCTAATGGAAGACAAGTACTCCTAGGAGGCATTAGACTAGGCGGTTCTGCCACAACCCGCCTCCTCCCCAACTCGCGGTCATGGTGCAGGGCTCACGGCGTCACGTGGTCGCGCCTCTGGCCTCCTCACTCATGCGCTTCCTGCTCCACTCCCAGACGCCTCCTCTGAGCTCAGACGGCTCCTGCCCCTCCACCTTCGATGCCTCCTCCAGTCCACCTCCTCCGAGCTCCGACGCTTCCTCCTCCAAGAGCTCTGACCCCGCTGCTCAGGCCACCGTCTCCGCCCTGAAGGCCACCGTCTCTGCCCCGTAGGCCACCGTCGTTGTCCCTGATGCGGGAGTTCAAAGGCCATAGTCTTGCTCTAGCGGGTATGCGGGTGTGCCCGTGGGCAAAACATGCCCATGGATATCGGGCGTGGGTGATAGTGCTACCCGTGGCGGGTGGTGGGCGCGAGCGTGGGCACATAATTTTTCTTGCAGGTGTGGGTTTGTCATTCATGTATCCGCATGGATTTTACCCGTTGCCATCTTTAACCCAGACTAGGCACAAGGATCCAAGGAATTGAGCCGTAGATCTATTAGGGCAGCTCCAACAATCGACTGTTGAGCTAGCTCTAATTATTTTCTTTATATTTTAATGGAAGAGAGACCTCTTACACACATTTTAAGATGATGTGAGAGTGTTATGTGGGCCTAATCATACTAAGGGCGTCCGCAATGGTGCTAGCTACGTAGCTAGCTTACATGGAGGTAAGAGACAAAAGCAAAGACTATTTTATACATTCTTATTTTTCTATGTACAATTGGACCCACATGTTCCCTTCTCAGATTCTTAGACTACGCAAAATAGATTAGCTATTTGTTTATCACTAGTGATGACTCTTTCTCCTACTTTTTCCCTGACTGTGTCAGAATAGCTAGCCAAATAGCTAGCTGTTGGGGACACCCTAAAAGTCATTGCTAAAAGTTAACAACTATTGAAGATGTTGTCCTAGAGCTAGGAACTAGCTCTTACTTTTGTGGGCCCTTACAAGCTTCACCGGGTTCAATCTAGTGGCCATATCATGTATGCCGACATTGAATCCTACTCAGCAACAATTGCGGAAAATGCTGGTGATCAACCGAACACCTGTAAGGGCACCCACAATGGTTAGAGCTAGTTATAGCCAACTTCTTCAATAGTGCTAACTTTTAGCACATAGCTTTTAGCACGGATAGACCCATATAATACTCTCACATAACATTGAAATGTGTGCAAGAGCTTAGCTCTTGATTAAGAGTTAGCTTTTATCTCTCTTCTATTAAAATATGAGAAAAATACTTAGAGCTAACTTAAAAGCTAATTGTTGGAGCTGCACTAACATCATTGCCACCTCTATGCGTGCCGTCGGAAATACCTGTTCAACCTTTTGGATATCCTGGATGTCCTGTATGTGTACGCGAGTCTCTCCCTTCAAAGGTGCCGCCTTTTTTTTCGAAAGCGTGCATTGGCACGTGCTTCATTAAGGGGAAAAGGGAACAAAGTACAACCGGTGCTAGCCACGGCGAGATGCCATAATTAGCGAACCGGAGGAACACTTACACGAATCATCAACTTCAACGGTGGCGCTAGAGAGGTGTACTAACGGAGGAAACAAATTGAGCGACAACATAAAGAAAGGCTGTGGCCACTAGGTAACTAAGGCGCTCAGCGACGCAAGGCTGCGAAATCCCACGGTGACCCAAGCATTCGCCTCCTCTAGAATGAGAGCGATCAACTGAGATGACGTCCTCGTGATTCTGTCGAAGGTACTCCGATTGTGCTCCTTCCAAACCATCCAGGAGACGAGCAGCACCAGCGAATCAAAGCTACGCTTGAAGTGCTTCGGGATGGTCGATCGCGTATTCTGCCACTAGTCCACTAGACAAGAGAGATCAGTCGCTGCCAAGTGCTGCAACCCCACCCTAGACAGCAGTCTGTGCCAGACCTCATGGGTGAAAACATAGGAGGCCAACAGGTGGTCGGTGGTCTCGTCCTGCTGATCACAGAGCACACAAGCCGCATCTTGCTGAAGACCGTGATGCTTGCGGCGCTCCGCTGTCCACAGGCGCCCATGGAGAGCAAGCCAAAAGAAGAATTTGACCTTGGGTGGCACCACCAATCTCCACACATGTTTGGTTCCAACCAACGTTGTCATCCCAGTGAAGTAAGCTCTGTACGCTGACGAGGCGGTGTAGTCTCCCTTCTCCGTCCATTTCCAGACAAAACGGTCGGAGTCCAGTGGCGAAAGTTGGATTGCTTCGAGCTTTTCCCACAGATGCACATATTCACAAAGTACCTAGGCCGTTGGCATGCTAGTGATGTCCCGCGCCCACTGGTGATTGAGCAGCGCATCCCTTACCATGCGGTTACGCCGGTGGCGGCCGATCACACGGAAGAGGTTTGGTGCGAAGAGACAGATTGCGCTGTCTAGAAGCCAGGAATCTGTCTAGAAGCGCGCAGTGGTGCCGTCGCCCACCTGAACTGAGATAGAGGCGCTGAACATGGCGGTGATGGCGTGTTCTGGTCTTGACAGCAGTTGTGCCCAGGCTGTGTCTGGCCGAGTCCACCGCAACCACTCCCAACGACGGCGCAATGCAAGACCGAGCACCCAGAGGTCGGGCATCCCCAGTCCACCATGCTCCTTGGGTGAGCACACAATGGACCAAGCCACTTTGCAACGACCGCCAGAGACGGAATCAGTACTTACCCACATAAATGCTCTCCGCCTCTTGTCGATTTGCTTGATAGCCCATGCCGAAAGATTGCAACAAATTGATACGTGGATCGGGATGGCGGAAAGGGTTGTCTGGGTAAGGGTAGCCCTTCCTGCCTTCGTCAGAAGCTCGCCCTTCCAAGTTGGAATACGGGTTGCCATCGCATTGACGAGTCGCTGTTCATTGGCACGACCTAGCCTAAACAAAGTGAGGGGCGCGCCCAGGTACTTTGTCGGGAACTCTTGGATCCTACAAGGAAACACTTGTTGCACTGCCTGGATGTCTTCCTAAGAGCAATAGATGGGTGTCATTGTGCACTTGTCAAGATTGGTGGAGAGGCCAGAAGCACCAGCGAACAGTTCTAGAATCTACCAGATACATCATACATGTGAAGTCCTGGGCAGAAGGATGCAGGAACACGACCTGGTCATCGACATAGATCGACGCCCGACACTTGACGGCTCTATCAGGCAGTGGTGTGAGCATAGCACGGTGATCAGCCTCGGCGATGAGGGCATTTAGGACCTCCATAACAATGATGAACAAGAAAGGCGAAAGCGGGTCGCCCTGCCTTAGCCCACGAGCATGACAGATACAACATCCAGGGCATCCATTAACGAGGACCTTGGTGCTCCAAGAGCCCAGTATGGAGGAGATCCAGTCACGCCAGTGCAAGGGGAAGCCGATGTGCTCAAGCACCTCTAGGAGAAAAGGCCAGGCGACTGTGTCGAAAGCTTTTGCGAGATCCACCTTGAGCAGTATCATCGGACACCGCTGAGCATTGAGCCAACGACATGCGAGCAGCATGGTGCGGAAGTTCTCGTGTATCCTGCTCCCCCTGGATGAAGGCCGACTGGTTGTCCTTCACAATGTGCGACATTCTAGGTGCCAGGCGCAGGGCGAGGCCCTTAGCGAACAACTTTCCAATGGAGTGGATTAGGCTGATAGGCCTATAGTCCCTAAGTCCAGTGGGTGCCTTGGTTTTGTGCAATAGGACCATGATCGCACCATTGAGGGAGTGGAAGCTTCTGAAATCAACCTCCCAGAGCGCCTGGAATGCGCGCACGACATCGAGGCCAACCACTTCCCAGGCAGCCTTGAAGAAGGCCCCGTTAAACCCGCCCGGACTGGGCGCTCTATCCGTCGGTGACTCCCGAACGATCCGGGCAACTTCCTCGGCCGAGAAAGGGGCAGCCTGCTCACTAAGGTCCAGCTGCGGGATGTCCAGTTGCGACAGATCAATGCAGTGCTGCCTTATGGAGGCAGAGCCTAGCGGACCGTTATAGTAGGAGAATACTATGTCAACTTTAGCCTCCTCTTCACTGAAAGTTTGGCCATCATGGGTGACAGCGAACAGGTAGTTCTTGCGTCGACGGTGGCAAGGTCTCGTTTAGTTCGCGGTTAGAAATCAGTATTCGGTATCATAGTATTTTCGTTTGTATTTGATAATTATTGTCTAATCATAGTCTAGCTAGGCTCAAAAGATTCGTCTCGTAATTTACAATCAAACTATGTAATTAGTTATTTTTTTAATCTACATTTAATACTCTATACATATGTCTAAAGATTTGATGTATTGGAGAGAGAGTGAAAAAACATAGAATGTAAATAAAGCCCAAGCTTGTAGGTGGAAATACTTGGTGCAGGCATCCCCTTCCTGCAAACCCCGAGTTCTGGCGCGTTGCCTAGCCATAGACCGTACTAGGGAGCTTAGGCCAAGGACGTTAGCTTTAAGCCCTTGTTTAGTTTATGAAAAGTTAGAAATTTGGCTACCGTAGAACTTTCGTTTTTATTTGATAAATAGTGTTCAATCATGAACTAATTAGGCTCAAAATATTCGTCTCGCAATTTTCAACCAAACTGTGCAATTAGTTTTTTTTCGTCTACATTTAATATTTCATACACGTATCGCAAGATTCGATGTGATAGGTACTGTAGCACTTTTTAGAAAAACTTTTCGCAAACTAATCAAGGCTAAGTTCACGGCGTAGCTCAAGCTCGCTAGGCGACAATAGCCTAGTTTCCTGCGCAATGTCAAACTCATAGATCATGGCCCACGCCGCCGCCAGCTACAACCAGACATTGTCGACATGGGTGGCGCGCCAGCTCCTGAGTGCCCTGGCTAAAGCTCGTAGCTTCTAGTCTAGAGAGCGACAAGCATCCGCATCAACACGGCAGGCCCCCTAGGCGACATGCACGACGTCCAGGAAGCTGTCCATCTTGGTCCAATATTGGTCAAAGCGGAAGCGTGGCTGTGCCCATGGTTCGGAGTTAAGCATGAGCACGAGTGGTGCGTGGTCGGAGCAGTCTAACGAGAGACACTGCAATTGGTGACAGGAGTATTGCTCCATCCATTCAACCGTGGTGAAGGCACGATCGAGTCGTTCCAGCATGGGGCAGTGTCTTTCACTCGACCAAGTGAAGAGACGGCCAGAGAGGCGTAGCTCTTCCAGTTGCAAGTCATCCAGCACACTATGGAAGCTACGCATAAGACCGTGATGCAACCTTCCATTGTTTTTGTCAGTGGCTTTATAGATTAACTTGAAGTCACCGTAGAGTAGCCACGGGCCTAGGCAGTTAGCTCGGATGACGCGCAGCTCCTAGAGGAAGGCAGCCTTGTTGCCCTAGCTGTAGGGCCATAGACGTTGGACAGACACCAAGGTTCGCCCAAACCATTCAGCGGTGCTAGTTTGATAGTGATGGAGAACTGGTGCACGCGTGGGAGCGAGGCATTCCAGAGATCACGGCGCCAAGCGACAACAGCCCCCTCAGCAATGCCAATAGCAGGGAGGCTAATATAATCGAAATCGATCCCTATTATGTCAATGTTTAGGGCTACAGAGAAGTCGGCGACCTTGGACTCTTGTAGGCACACAATGGAGGCGCGCTGCTGAGCGATGATATCCCTAACAATGCTACAATGTGCACGGCTATTCAAGCCACGTGCGTTCCATACAAGGATGTGATTTGCACTCAATGGGGAACCCCACTTTAGCGACGACGAGCAACAATAGCCTTGCTTGCTTGATTTGTTTGTCTTGAGAGCTACATCTTTGATCTTGATGCTCTCTAGCTTTGCTTACAATTCTCCAAGTTTCTTCCTCTCATTTGCTTCTTCTTTTTGCATGTCAAAGGTCAAGATCCTCCCAAGTACATCATTTGCTGTCAAGTACTCATACTTCTTCTTGTCTCTAATTAGAGTGACTACGGTTTTATTTCTAGGTGAATAAGCTTCCAACATAATCTTGACAACTTTGTGATCATCTAGATCATCACAACCATAGCCTCTAATCTTGCCCACCATTGTCATCAACCTATCAAACATCTCTTGTGGCCCCTCTTCATCCAAAATTACAAACCGGTTGAGCTTTGGCATCAATAAATCAATCCTTGCCTTTCTCACTTTGTCAACCCCTTCATGTGCTGAGTGCAAAGTGTCCCATATTTGCTTGGCAATATCAACCTCAATCATTCTATTGTACTCATCACCATCCAAAGTATTAAGCAACACACTTGTGGCTTGACCAGGTGAATGATTCTCATCTCTTCTAGTGTTGGGTTTATGGGATCAACCGGTGGCTCAAATCCATTGCAAACAATCTCCCAAATGTCGGGGTGAAGACCTATAAGATAGGCTCTCATCAAGTGCTTCCACTTGGCAAAGTTAGTCCCATCGAAATGAGGTAACTTGCCCGTGGGCACATTGATGAAAGACCTCCGATCATGGTTAGTCATAGGCATAGATGAATAGTTAAATGATACGGAGGCATATTTGTTGTTGTCGGCTTTGCCCTTTCCTTTCTTCTCCTTCTTGTCCCCCTTCGACACTTAGTAGGACTCATCATCTCCATCTTCGGAACTACTTGATATGTCGCTTGATGATTCATTTGTTGCCTTCTCTTCTTCTTCCTTCTTCCTAGCTTCTCTTCTTTTTTTCTTGCTTCTCTTTTGAGCTTTCTTTCTTCTTTTCTTTGCTTCTTGTCTTCTAACCGCTCCTCCTCCTCCTTCTTCTCTCTTGCTTCTCTTTTGAGCTTTCGGCATCGGTAGCCTCAAGATGTGGTAGCGTGGTGTTGCTTGCTGTCGACATGCTCAACTCACTGCTGTTGGTGTCGTGTAGATCAACCCACTCTAGATCGTCATCCACTGGCTTCATGCCACTAGGTCCTCCTCTAGGCTTCATACCTCACGCGGTGAAGCGTATATGAGGTAACCTGGCTCTGATAACACTTGTAGGATCTCTAGTTGGCCTAGAGGGGGTGAATATATAGGCCTGTCAAAACAAACACTCAAACTTTTATCAAATTCATCCAACGGCACTACTGCTCTAGAGGGTGGCACTGCTGGACTGCGGCACTGTCGGGCTAGAATAGCGGCACTGCCACACCTGTAGACAACTTCGAATCACAGTTCAAAATCCATGAACGAAAACTTAGATCGGAGAAATTTCCTAGCTTACTACAGGTATGACAATCATAGATCAAGAGCTAGAAGTGGTAGGAACACCACACAAGTAGATCGACTAGAAACCCTAGTAATCACCTCAACCACAATATGTCATGCAAGTAATGTAAATCAAGCACAAGTGACACAATGATTTATACCATGGTTTGGCTTGCCACCAAGGCTTGCCAACCTCCATGTTGTTGAGGTTAGCCACTAAGGCTTAGGGCTTTCCAACCCTTCCTCATTCTCAAATCAAGAGACTTAACTCTTGAGATGAGGGGTGAGCTTACTAACTTCAAGATATGGTTACAGACCTCCCGGGGCTGCCACACAAGTTGGCAAGCACCACGGGCGATGCTCTATCCATCTAGGAGCCAAGCTCTAAGAGTAACAAACACAACCGCTGGCCAAAACGTGAACCAAGTGCTCTTTAGAGTTGGGGAATCAATGGAGCTGCTCTCTAATCGAGTTTTGGACCCTTTTCCCTCAAGAATTGATGGGGAAATCAATGGATTTGCATGGAGGCTTGAGGTCAACAATAGAGGGAGAGAGAGAGAGAGAGCTCCTGCTCTGTTTTGAGTGTGCTGATGTGAGGAAGAAGAGGCAGAGAGCCATTGGGGAGAAAGGGAAAAGGTATATATACCCCCTAGCCCACAACGGTCACCGCACCCAAGGGGTCGGGCGAGACGGAGCCCACGACTTTGGGCGAGATGGAACCCGCGTCCTCGAGGTCGGGCGAGACGGAGCCCGTAGCCTCAAGGTTGGCCGAGACAGAGCCCGCGGCCTCGAGGTCAGGCGAGATGGAGCCCATGACCTTGGGGTTGGGCGAGACCTTTTAATATGTCTCGAGCCATCCGGGGAAGTCAGCGTGGGTGCTAACTTCCTTGTGCCGTGACTCAAGTGCGGTAGTGTCTCTCTTCAAGTACGGCAGTGCTGCACCACGCAAGACAACAAGGGTAATAGTGAAGTGTAGACTGTCTTGGCTGTGAATCTGAGGATGCATGTGGTTGTTTGAGCACTTGGTAGCACATATTAGCTTAAGCATTGTGTCCCCCTTTATAGTACGGCTTTTCCTATACTCAAATTCAAAATATAAAAGAATTTAAACCTCCTTTGAGTTTAAAACCATCTACATTTGTAATCGGGGGCTCCTTCGTTTCGTGTAGCATCCTCAAATATAAATTCCCTGCATGTCATCTTGATAAATCTCATTAGTTCTCTAATTATGTGGTCATTATCACCAAAACCCACAATTAGGGCTTGATTGCACTTTCAATCTCCCCCTTTTTGGTGATTGATGACAACCCAATTAGAGCTTACAAAAGATATGAAATAAATACTGAGATTTTTGAGCCATGGGTGTAGAGCCTCCCTCTAAGTATGTGAATAGAGAATTGAATTCTCAAATTGGCATAAGAAGCCAAGATTCACATTTTAGTAAAAGTGATGGGGCTCCCCCTACATCCATGCTCCTGTGGGGTACTGCATACTGTGTTAGGTATGTAAAACGTGATGCAAATGACAGGTAGTTTGGTTGCACTTGAGAAAGGATAGGTTTCCTGAATTGAGAAAGTCTAAATTGATGCCTAGGGCTGCTGGACCATTTAAAGTGTTAGAGAAAATTAATTATAATGCATATAAGCTCGATCTGCCAGCAAATTTTGGGGTTAGTCCCACATTTAACATTGCAGATTTGAAGCCATATTTGAGAGAAGAAGAAGAGCTTGAGTCAAGGACGACTCAAATGCAAGAAGGGGAGGATGATTAGGACATCAACACCAACGATACATCCACGCCGACACAAGTATCAGTTTCTGGTCCTATTACTCGCGCCCGTGCTCGTCAACTTAATCATCAAGTAAGTTCACTCTTGAGTTTCTGTCCATCATATTTAGACCATGGAGACGCGTGCACTCTTGTTTTGGTTAGGAACCAGGGAGAGGACCGAAAACCGAAAGGGAAAAGGATTCTCGCAGGCTGGATTCGGACTCCAGGACAGCTCCAA
This sequence comes from Miscanthus lutarioriparius, assembly GCA_904845875.1. Classification (NCBI taxonomy): domain Eukaryota; kingdom Viridiplantae; phylum Streptophyta; class Magnoliopsida; order Poales; family Poaceae; genus Miscanthus; species Miscanthus lutarioriparius. The sequence goes on from CAJGYO010000001.1 coordinate 46,697,429, forward strand.
CTTATGATGGTCACCATGGTCGCATACGGGCTCGGATTGGGGCGTTCAAGTACTTCATGGAATACTTATGAAGTCTATTTTCACATGGATCTAGAATCAAGTCCATATCTATTCTGAGGCGGCCGCAATAACCGAATTACTACTGAGAGGTTTTCTGTCCAAAGGTGCTGCATCGCCTTAGTTTGGCCCAATGGGCCGTGTATCAAGTCGGGTCCATTAGGGACGCGTCCTAGGGTTGGAGCACGACCCCAACATCCTGGTGGTCGTCCTTCCACCTTCATATACCCCTTAGCCGCCACCAAGAATAGTTGAGTTTTGTTTAGATCAAGTTTAGCTCTCGCTACTTGCTTGTAAGCGCGCGTGCTGGATCAGCCGCTCGACTTCTTGTCTCCGGAACCCCACCTTATTTGAGATTGAGTTTGAAACCTTCATCTTCATCTAGCAAATTCAGTACTTGTTATACTTGTTCTTGCTAGTTCTTCGATTGTTTGCAGTACGAGTGCCCTAGTGGCCGGGTGACGCGCTCCACAAGATCACGGCAGCCATTGGAGGTGGTGTATCGGTTGCTAAGGCGCAACTTGAAAGGCTGTAGGCGGGCCATGAACGTCGTCTCCATCCACCAATCGAGTTATCCCATGCCCTCTCATCGAAAGATCGGGATTCAACCCTAGCGGGTTCATACCAACCCCCAACAATCGCAATCAGCGCACGTGACATGTCCTCCTTGGCTGCCTCCAGCTCCACAGAGCGAGGGATGACGACTATCTCCGTGAGGCGTCCTTCCGCCAGCGGCGCGCCAGGCACCGGGTTCATGCTATCCACTACCTCCCTATCGGGAACCTCAGGAGGTGGCGGCGGAGGAGTCGGAGGTTCACAGCAACGGGGCACAGACGGAGAACGACCAGTGGAGACCAACCGAGCGGAGGCCGTGTCATCATCGTTCGTAGCCCGCCGATGCTCAGCACGCCGATGCGGGGTGGCACGCCGGCGTGTGTCGCGATGGGATGGCGAGCGGCCACGCTTGCCGCTCAACTGACGGAGCTCAAGCCGGCACTCCCTGGCCTCGTGGCTCGGCTGCTTGCAAAGAAAGCACCTCGCCCTCCAGATGCAGTCTGCCTTGACGTGATCTCCTGTCAGGCAATTGAAGCACAGGGCAACAAGGTTCTTAGGGACGGGCTTTACCGTTTGGGGGGGGGGGCACGCCGGTGCCAGCGACGACGACTCTGCACCTGGTAGAAGCCTTCCACATCTGGCGGACCCGTGGGACGGGCGGGGTGAACGACGGCGGAGGCAACGTGACCGCGCGGTAGAGAGACGCGCGGGTGGGTGCGACGCGCGTCCGCCAAGAAGCCACCGTTAATCGGGGCGCGAGCATGTTGTCTCCTCCGCGAGCGGCGCCGGCGTGGCATCGCGACTTGCTTGCCCCTACCCTCAGGCGGTGGGGAGGGGGGGTACATAGTCCGCTGAAGCATCCGAGTCGGTGAGGGATACCCGTTCTGCACACCCGGCCCCAGAGCTCGCCGACAAGAAGGGAGCCGCGAATGGGTTGAGGCTCGACGCCCCGGTAAAGCGGCCACGCAGGGAGTCGAACTCTTCAGGCTCTTCGACCTCATCAGCCCAGGAACGGCATGACTAAGAGCCACGCTCCGAAGGAGAAGCCATGGAGGCGAGCGAAGCAGCAGCAGTTATGGTGGGCGACGAGGCCGGGGTGGCCGTCGGTGGCTGGCTACGGTGGACACCGGCCCCGGCGGGGGGAGAGGCTGGCCTCCTAGCTCGACAATGTTAGCAAACCGATTACAAAGGTGCCGCCTGATTCGCTTGCTTAGATAAGTAGCCACGCTTTCCTTCCAACTGACCTAGTTTTCCTTCCATCACCAGGCTACCAAGTACCAAGAGACACCACATAAAATACAAGCATTGTTCGCTTCGCTGAAAAGTCAGGCTAAAAAGTATTGTTGGTTGATTTATTATGAAAGAAAAATATTATACCATGACTGATAAGTCAAGTGAACAGGGCCACACAAGATGATCTAGAGCGATCCCTGATTTTTGTATTCAAGAGAGCAAAATGGGTAACTTTTTCTTGAAGAACGTGCCGAAGCAAATTTTTCGTTAAGAGGACAGAATGGGTATTCAGTTTAAATATAGGAGTCAGAGCCGGTACAGTAGTAGATATTGTAGATTACCCAGCAGATACTAGCCTAGTCGCAAGCAAACAATAGAACACACAAACACACTTGCTCAACTGCAGAATGCAATGTAAAACTTGCATGTCTGAACTTTGCAATGCGCACACGCCACGTGTATGCCGCACCACTCGCGTAACCATCTATGGACGGTTGTAATGAAGGATGCCTAACCAGATTGCTCTTCGGCGAGACCAAATTCACCCTGTCGTGATCACTTTGCCTGAGCAGGCTATTTCCTTGTCCTCTGGCCACCCGAATTCTTCCAAGAATGACAATACCACACCATTGGACCAGCCAAAACCAGTCTGCCAAACACATGTCCATGAGCTCAAGTCAGAACAGATGTTATATCTCTCGTTTTATTGGTTAACAAAGTAACCCGCAGCTTCTGTAATTACTACTAGAAGATACCAAGGCAGAAAATTGTATGAGGTTGACAGTCATCAGAAATGCCCAAACTGCTGATCGTCAGATCAATCTTGAGAAACAACTGATGAAAGGGCCTTTCACCATACCTGGGGCTTGTATTCACCACCGCCTCCGGATTCTCCACAAGCGGTAACATTGTACTTCTCATGCATCGCGCCTGTCGATTTGTAAGCGGCATAGTTTGTTCTCACCCACCTCGTAGCAATGTCCTCAGCTAAATTTTTTGCCTCTGATCCAGAATGCAACAGCCCCTCAGCTATAAGATGCTGCAGTGGGGCCCATCCATTTGGGAAATCCCTGTTCAATAATTTGCTCAACTGTTAAAGAAATTAGAAAAGAATAAATATTTCCGGTACAAGTTTCACCTGGTGGAGTTTTATCATCCATAGTTTCCAGTGGGAACTAACCATTGTTGGCCCGTGTTTGTCAGGGAAGTTGCTATTCCTGCGGCATGAAGTAATCCAGATGCCTTGAGGCTCACCATGACTCTCTTCGATTTTGCCTCATCAGCAAAGCATACCGATCCTAGTTAATTGAAGGCAGTGGGAGTAAGTGACAATATAAAGGGTAAAACATTTATTTCCAGAAAAAACCCAAGAATTTCAGACGTAATAATTGTTCTTACAATACAAAGACAGACCAAAAAAAAAAGGACAGACAAAAAAGGTTTCAATTTATGTAGCTGTCTGTAATGTTGCAGTCTTGTACTAGAATGGTACTTCCTTCACATATAAATGTACCTTCTGCGTTCATTCAAAGAAGGAATATAATAGCAAAGAGTTTGCTTTCATTCAGAAAATGTGAGCGAATGGTTATTCCTTCTTCCTGGAAACATGGAAAGAGCATGCTAATACCATCAAGAATTGTTAAAAAGCTGTTGCCAATGGTTACTTTCCAGTTATTTGTTAGAACAGTTTAGTTCACAAGATATTCTAGTTAACAATACAAAAAAAACATGTAGCTGGGATAGTCTTAGAAATTTGTCATAATAAAGCATTGCATACTCTGAGAATGTAATCGATAATGTAAATTCCCCTGAGAACAATCTTACAATATGTAGGCCGCCGAGGCCAAACCTCTTTTAATAAAAGCAATATAACCAGGTGGGGATTGCATCCACCCCGTTGAAAGTTTCAAAAAAATAATAAAGCATTGCACACTCAGGCATTAGAAACAAACACATGCAAGTCGAGGACGCACCGGAATGGTATGCATTTAGCCACAGCGGAATGAAGTTAGAAGCAAATATGTTGCGGTTCTGTAAGTTAGACTTCCATTCGTGGACTCCCTGGAATAATAATGCATATCAGTTACACCACCAGGAAGTGCTAAATTGCTAATAAAAACTGGATAAGATCATAAAGATCTGTTTGTGAGCACCTGGCGGTCTGCATCAGCAGGAAGCCAATAGTCAAGCCACTGTTCCATCTCAGAGTTCCACAAAATAGAGTCAATTGCAATATGACGTGCTCTTGAAGCCTTTAAAAACTTTTCTGAAGTTGCATTATCTCCTACGAGTTGAGCCAAGGCACCAATATCCAGCTCCATCTGTGTCGTGCATAAATAAAGCTAGACTTTATCATGTTTGCAAGTATTGTTGACTGGATTTAGATATGCTTTTTTCTCCAAACTAGCTTCCAAGATGTGCTTAATATTATGCACCCAAGTCATGCTAAACCCACATACCATTCCACATCGAATTTCAAGTACCATGACAAGCTCCACATCTTACCTTAAATATGAATGTGTTCAAGTCCACAGGTATGATGCAAGTGGTTGCCAATGTTGTCATGTCAGAAGAATTCCTACATAAAACAGTAAAACCACTCAGAAACAACTTGCGGTACACGGTGCAAAAATAAATTCGTATCAATGGTCGATGGAGCTTGGTGTGTCTTCTATTGCAGTACTTGTTTTAACCAGTGTAGCGAAAGCAGCAAAACTGTTAGCTCGTTAGTTCCTTTTTAAGGATAGCAAACATCCAAACCTCATCCATCGAGAGCTAAAATCCCATCCTGATTCTGCCGTTGAAGCAATTTCGCTGTATAGTTTTTCCTTAGCAGCCATAGAATTAACCTTCGAAGCCAGTTCCTCATCCTTAAAGAAGAAAACTTATTAGTTGGTCCTTTAATGGTAAAACTTTTCACTGTCACTAGCAAATTAATTAAAAATGTATCCAAGGCTAAGACTTTACGATTGTCGCACTTTCAGGCCTAGGTTTGTTCCACCTAGCCTGATACCGAGACAAATTATGGACCTGACCATGATTGTCCGCTATAGCCACATTATGAATATCTGCATATAGAAACAGTGTAATGTTACCTTGCTTTCAATCATGCCAAAACATACCAAACAAATCTGAACTCCTGCTGTCTTCATGGGGTACCTGACATCCAGAAGCTATGCTCTTTAGGCAGAGAGGGGAATACTTTCCTAACAAATTCCACGTCACGAGTTGCCCTGTATACTTCTAAAACCATGGAGCTTAAAAGTGGTGGTTGGCTGCAGAGAGAAAGCATCTATGAGATAATGATGACCTCTTGGCAATATGTTGCATATACAAGTCTTCAATCAGCCCTCTAATCTTCTCATGAAGCTAGTATATAACTTTAGACAGACATTATACATAAACCTTCCTTTAAATGTTTTGGGCTGTAGATGCATACTAAAGATCAATCTGGTGCAGACAGAATTATCACCTTCGGTTAATGTAATAGGATCTTGCACCATTCGGAACAAAACCATATTTTTCCAACAGGTATACAAGGTTAAGCACAATAGCCTTTGCCGTGTCATACATTTTGCTCACCAGCAGTCCCCTGCATTGAGCCATACCGCCATATAAGAAACAAAAACAAGAATAAGAACGGTTAGTTCGTTCCTAATGTCTATTTGGATCCGTACGAGTACAGTAGGTAAAAAAAATATATACAACCACCATACAAGAGATCAGTAGGAACTAGAACAGATAAAAGCAAGGAGCCAAGGACTGTCAATGATCTCGTCTCAGAAAACTAATTCCAATGACAAGGCCATACATAGCACGGCAGCCAGCAGCCCAGCACCCATAAAAAAGTCAGGCGTCCATAGTCTTTTTAGGGCTTGATTGGGGTTAGGAATCAGTATTTGACACTGTAGCACTTTCGTTTATATTTGACAATTATTGTCCAATCATGGCCTAACTAGGCTCAAAAGATTTGTCTCGTAATTTACAATCAAACTGTGTAATTAGTTATTTTTTTTATCTACATTTAATACTCCATGCATGTGTTCAAAGATTTGATAGGGTTAGGAATCAGTATTTGGCAGTATTTGGCACTGTAGCACTTTCGTTTGTATTTGACAATTATTGTCTCATCATAGCCTATCTAGGCTCAAAAGATTTGTCTCGTAATTTACAATCAAACAGTGTAATTAGTTATTTTTTTTATTTACATTTAATACTCCATGCATGTGTCCAAAGATTTAATGTGATGGAGAGAGAGTGAAAAAACTTGTAATATAAAAGGCCTTATTACTCCTACATGCGCACGACGGACAGACGTGGCGATGACGAAGCGTACGACGAACAGAACAGACAAGGTGATGACAAAGCGTACGACGAACGCAGGAACACACAAATGAAAATCACGAGATTGCCTTAGGCTGTGTTTGTGTTTAGTTCGCGAAATTTGTGAATTTAGCTACTGTACCACTTTCGTTTTTATTTGATAATTAGTGTTTAATTATGGACTAATTAGGCTCAAAACGTTCGTCTCGTCATTTTCAACCAAACTGTGTAATTAGTTTTTTTGTCTACATTTAATGCTCCATGCACATATCGTAAGATTCGATGTGTTCTGTAACATTTTTTGAAAAACTTTTTGGAAACTAAGCAACCACTTACATGCGGGACCGCAGCAGCGATAACTACGAGAGAAGAACCGTACTATCGAATTATATTTTTCTCTCGCAACGGCGTGAGCCGACGGCCGAAAAAAAACATCGGCCGAACAGAGTCTACGTGTCTGAACCTGGATTCATCAACTTGCCTCTTACGGTGCTATACATGATCTAGGAGCTGTACTACTTAGGCCTCGTTTAATTTTACAAAGTTTTCCCAAAAAGTGCTACAGCAGTAATCACATCAAATCTTACTATACATATATAGAACATTAAATATAGACGAAAAATAATTAATTGCACAGTTTTGTAGAAAATCGTGAGACGAACGTTTTAAGCATAATTAGTTCATAATTAAATAATAATTGTCAAATAAAAACGAGAGTGCTAGGATGGACAAATTCACAAATTTCGCGCAACTAATCAATGCCTTAATAATATAGTACTGTTTGATGGTAGCAGGCGACTAAGGAAAGCGTAGCAATAATGGAGCAAAGCGGCGACGGTCAAACCAAGCATAGCAGTAAAGTAATGGAGCAAAGCGGCGACGGTCAAACCAAGCGAGCGGAGACGGATCGGGTAGGAGCGGTGATCTATACCTGACGACCCAGTAGGAGTCCCAGTAGTATACCTCCCGGAACCTGGAGCCCGGCACGACGACCCCGCCGGGCAGCGGCAGCAGCGTGTGCCGGTCCGGCCGCGCCGCGACGTCGGGCGCCACCCGCCGCGCCAGGGGCTTCCACAGCGCGTGCACCTCCAGCGCCCACGCCCGCGCCTCGGGGCTGTGGACGCGGGGCAGGAACCCGCGGGGCTCGACCTGGAAGTCGGGCGGGACGGCCGGCACGAGATCGGACCCGGGGTCCCCGAAGTAGCGGGACAGGAAGTCATCTAGCTCCGCTCGCGACGGCGCCGGGCGCGGCAGCGCAGCAAGGGCGGCGTCCGCGGCGCGCTCGTCGGTCGCCAGCGGCAGGTCGACGTAGAACTTGGGGTCGAAGTCGTGAGGCCCCAGCGCGCGCAGCGCCTCCGACTGCACCCGCTGCAGGAGCCCGAGCAGGGCGCTGGCGCCCTCGTCGGAGCCTCCGCCGGCGGCGGCGGCGGAGGCGGTTGGCGCCATCTCGGTCGTGGCGCGGAGACAGGGAAGCAGGCAGGGGAGGACGAGGAGTACTAGGAGGAGGACGTGGTGGGGTTGCAGCGGAAACCCAGGCCCAGCCATCCGCCGAGGTTTTTAAGGAAGCTGCTACGTGGGGTCGCCGTACGTGTTGGTGGGGCTACTGGCTACGACGAGCGCGTGGGCGTGGCGTGGGGAGGCAGGCCGGGCCCCGAGACGGTTACGGCGGCGAGGACGACGAGCGTCTCCCGCGATTGGCTAGCTGCTGACCTGCGGTGGGGGGAAAGTGGGAAAAGGTGGTGGGACCGGTCGATTCGACAAGTGGCTCGGCCTGGTCCTTTTTGAACTGAGGCCCTTTTTAGATCCCACCCAAAATCCAAAATTTTTCAAAATTTTTCGTCACATCAAATCTTACGTCATATGCATGAAGCATTAAATATAGGTAAAAAGAATAACTAATTGTACAGTTTATCCATAATTAGCGAGACGAATCTTTTAAGGCTAAATAATCAATAATTAGATAATTTTTGTCAAATACAAATGAAAATACTACAATAACGAAAGTAAAAAAAAAATTTCGCATCTAAACAGGGCCTGAAGAGAACCGTCGGCTCGGCTCCGCATGGCAGCGCGCCAGTGCCGTGGCGTCCGCGGTGTCGCAGTCACAGGCTCGCAGCGCCGGCCCCGGCCGACCGCCTGGGTTCGACGTGTCTTGTGTCTTGTCGCGTGTGAAACAGGATTGCTTTGGGCTTTGTGGAGGATATACGTAGGGATATTTAACTTTTTCCCCCTCTTGCCGATGGCAACCGTGCGTTTGGCAGTTTTTCCGTTTGCCATTTTCGCTAACTTGTCGTGTCACGTGGACATGCCAGGGCGGCAGCAACCCAGTGAACCCCTATAGAACATGGGGAATAACCTATTTATCCCCTTCTGTTTTTCTCCCTCCACACAGCTCATGCGTGGGCCACACAAGTTAGGTTCTCCTTTAACCTCTGACCATCACCACGCATCGAGGGAGAGGGAAGGAGCTCGTCGGAGAACCACAGAGGTGGACCAAGGGGAAGTCGCGAGCATCGACGAGGGAGAGGGTGGAGGCTTGTCTCCTTCCCACGTTGTTGCGTAGCACAGGCATGGTGCTCCCTCCGACGTCGCCCGGGAGTGGGCTCCGGTGAATGGGGATCTCCGGTGACCGACAGTGGAGCATGAGAGTAGTCACGCTAACTCTTTGGTGGTGTTTTTATGGCAGGAGGAGACGGTGGCGGTGGTTGATGATGGCGGACAATAGGCGGAGGCGAAGCTCTAGTGCGCGACAGGGAGTCGGGGAACAGCGTTGCTAGCTCGGATTGACGCCGAGGAGTGGTGTGGCGGCATCTTTGTGCCACTGCGGTTCCAACGGAGGTCGAAGTAGGGAGATTAGGAGCTCCGGGCGAGGTCGACAATGGCGATGGTGGCACTTGGTAGAGGCGTTGAAGCAGGAGGGCGGCTTGGAAAGGGGCAAGTTGGAGGCGGCGTGCATGCGCGGGGCCTCAAATCCGCTTAAATAGGCAGACGAGGGAGGGGATAGGAGCTAGCAGAGGAGCTCGGTTCACCGGTGATGGCGGCCAGGATTTCGCATGGAGAAAAGGAAAGGGAGAAGAAGGAAAGGAGTGGGCGCTTGAAAGTGCAATCGAGCCCTAATTGAGTTTTGGTGATAATGACCACGCAATTAGAGGACTAATAAGATTTATCGAGATAACAAGTAGAGAATTTAGAATCAAGGATGTTGTACATAACAGAGGAGCTCCCAATTATAAAAGGTGACGGCATCAAGCTCAAAAGGAGGTTTATTTCATTTTATAGTTTGAATTTGAGTATAGGAATGTCGTACTATAAAGAGGGACATAATAAACTTGCTAAAGTGTGCAACCAAGTGCTTAATCTTATACACATACATCCTCATATGCTCAGCCAAGACAATCAGCTTATCACCGTTTTCACTCTTGCTGTCTTGCCTGGTGCGGCTATGCCGCACCTGAAGAGAGGCACTGTTGTTGTGCGGCACTATCGCAGTTGAGCCACGACACTATCGCGACTTAACTGACCGTTGGGGTTAGGGGTATTTATACCTTTCCCATCCCTCTCCAATGGCTCTTCTTCCTCCTCTGCCCAGCAGATCGACGCCTAGTAGCTCTTAGCTCTTTCTCTCTCCTCTCCATTGTTGATCTTGAGCTTTCAAGCATTCCTTTGTGATTTTCTTATCAATCCTTGAGAGAAAAGGCTCCAAAACTCGATTAGAGAGAAAATCCATTGATTCACAAAGTCTAAGAGCACTTGGTTCACATTTTAGCCGGTGGATTGTGTTTGTTACTCTTGAAGCTTGCTCTTAGTCAGCTAGAGCGTCGCCCATGGAACTTGCCAACTCGTGTGGCAATCCTGGGAGGTTTGTAACCACCTCTTGAACCTAGTAAACTCATCCTTCATCTCAAGAGTTAACTCTCTTAACATGAGAATGAGGAAGGGTTGCAAAGCCCTAAGTCTTAGTGTCTAACCTCAACAACGTGGGCTTAGGCAAGCCTTGGTGGCGAGCTGAACCACGGGATAAACACTTGTGTCACCTTGTGCTTGATTTACTTCATTGCATTTTATATTGTTGTTGAGGTGATTTTTAGGGTTTGAGGTCGATCTAATTGTATACACTAGTGCTACGACTTTCTGTTGTCGATCTATGAACAACATACCTATAGGAACCTCAGTAAATTCTCTGATCTAAGTTTCCATTCATAGATTTTGAATTGTGACTCGAAATTGTCTACAGGTGCTGTAGTGTCGCTGTTCTGGCCCAGCAGTGTCGCAGCTCGGCAGTGCCACGGGGTCAGAGCGGCAGTGCCGCGGGTTGAATTTAACGTTTGCTCAAGTTTTGTTTTAATAGGCCTATTCACCCCCCCTCTAGCCGAACTAGAGATCCTACAAGTGGTATCAAAACAGGTTACCTCGTGAGCGCTTCACCGCGTGAGGTATAGAGCTCGGAGGAGGATCTAGTGGCGTGAAGCTTGTAGACATTGATTCGAAGGACGTGAGCTTACACGACACCAATAGAGTGAGCTCAGCGCATCTACAATGAGCAACACCACACTCCCGCAGCTAGAGGCTACCGATGCCGAGAAAGCTCAAAATAAAGAAGAAAGAAGAAAAATAAAGGCAGCTAGAAAAGCAAAAAGAGAAGCAAGAGAAAAGAAGAAGGAACAGCAAAGGCTTGAAGACAAGAAGCATAGAAAAGAAGAAAGAAAGCTCAAGAGAGAAGCAAGAAGAAAAAGAAGAGAAGCTAGGAAGAAGAAGGAAGAAGAAAAGAAGGCGACTAATGCATCATCAAGTGACATCTCAAGTAGTTCCAAAGATAGAGATGATGATGAGTCCTACCAAGTGTCAAAGGGGGGCAAGAAGGAGAAGAAAGGAAAGGGCAAAGCCGACACCAACAATAAATATACCGCCGTATCCTTTAACTATTCTTCTATGCCTATGACTAACCATGATCAGAGGTCTTTCATCAATGTACCCGCGGGAAAGTTACCTCATTTTGATGGGACTAACTTTGTCAAGTGGAAGCACTTGATGAGAGCCTATCTTATAGGTCTTCACCCTGGCATTTGGGAGGTTGTTTGCACTAGATTTGAGCCACCAGTTGATCCCAAGAATCTAACTCTAGATGAAATGAGAATTATTCTTCTCAATGGCTAAGCCATAAGTGTGTTGATTAGTGCTTTGGATGATGATAAATACAATTGAGTGATTGGTGTTGATGTTGCCAAGCAAATATGGGACACTTTGCATCTTACACATGAAGAGGCTAACAAAGTAAGGAAGACAATAATTGATTTGTTGATGGCCAAGCTCAACCGGTTCGTGATCTTGGATGGAGAAGGGCCACAAGAGATGTTTGATAGATTGATGACGATGGTGGGAAAGATTAGAGGCTATGGTAGTGATGAGCTAAATGATCACAAGGTAGTGAAGATTATGTTGGAAGCTTACTCACCTAGAAATGAGACCGTGGTGACTCTAATTAGAGACAAGAAGAAGTTTGAGTACTTCACACCAAATGATGTACTTGGAAGGATCTTGACCTTTGACATGCAAAGAGAAGAAGCAAATGAGAGGAAGAAGCTTGGTGAGTTGCAAGCAAAGCAAGATGGCATAAAGATTAAGGATGTAGCTCTCAAGGCCAACAAATCAAGCAAGCAAGGCTCTACTAGCAAGTCCAAGACCAATAAGCAAGCTTTAACAAGCAAGCCAAAAGCAATCAAACAAGTCCAAGAGCAAGTAGAGACTACATCATCCTCAAGTAAAGATGAAAATGATGATGAACATTATGAGAAGGTCGATGATGTTGCTCTCTTTATGAAGAGATTTCAAAAGGGGCTAAAGAAGCAAGGCTACAAGGTAGTGAAGAGAAAGTTTCCAAACAAGAAGAAGAGGACATGCTATAATTGTGGTAGTACCGATCATTTCATTGTCAAGTGTCTGTATGAGGTCAATGACAACAAGTATAAGAAGGACAAGAAAGAGGACAAGGACGACCATAGAATGAGAAAGAAGTACATGGGAGAGACTCACATTGGGCATAAATGGGATTCAACCGTAGCTATACACGAGCCATCCTCTACACCAAGGCTGTTCAACAACATGTCCGATGATGACTACTACTCCCCTCACAATTGTCTCATGGCAAAGGGTGAGAAGATAAAATCAAAAGCCAAACCTCCTCCACCTCCTAGTGATATCTCTAGTAGTGATATTAGTGATAGCTCTAATGATGATGGATCTAGTGATGAAGAAATTGACCAAATAACTAAAAACTTGGATGGAAAGACCAAATTATTCATCACTAAGTTAATAGAGGATTTAGAGAGTGTCCAAGTCAAGCTAGAATCTAGAGAGGAAACTCTTATCCAATAAGAGGATCTCTACATTGCTAGCAAGGAAGCTCTTGTATTAGAGAGAAATGAGAGAGAATTCTTGCGCAAGGCCTTGGCCAAAGAGCAAGAGGACCATACTATCACAAAGAAAGCAAATAATGCTCTCAAAATAAAGTAGTGTGACTTGGATGAAAAGCACAAAGAACTTAAGTTGCAATATGATATTCTTTGGGATAGCAACTCACATCCCTCTAAGGCAAAGAAAATCTCTACTCCCTCCACTAGGCAAGGTTGTGGAAAATGTTATAATCTTGATTTGAATGCCTATTCCACTAACCTTGCAAATATGGAGGCTATGAGAAAGGAGATTGCTAGGTTCAATGAGATCATTGGAAAATGGTGCATGGATGGCAAGGGCCAAGTAAATGACAAGAAGAAAGATGAATCAAAAGGGCCATAATACAAGAAAGGAAGGCATTTCTCAATTAAGCATGTGCTTGGCCACACAATAGGAGCCAAAACAAATAGAAGAAAGATAGTGAATGGCTTTGAGTGTGTACAGTTTAAAAGGAATGATAGAATTGGTACAGATCAGCTTGCATAGCCCGTGGCAGTGCCACTCAGCGACAGTGCCGCAGTGAAGGGCGATAGTGCCGTGCCCCGCAAAAATGGGAAGGCTACCAATTTTGCATCTAATCAGACTAAGCCCATAAAAAAGGTGTTCCAGCAGAAGTAGGTTTCCTAGAAGCCAAAGGAATCAATATGGGGGCACTAAGAACAAGTATGGCTATCAACCGAAGACTCATGCACCTCGACAAAGCTTAACATCGTGTTTTGTATTGAACAACAACAACAATGGTCAAGTGGTTGCAAAATATGTTGGAAAGGAAACCAACATATATAGGAATACTTCTATTCGGGTTTCTAAGTTTCTTGTGACTAACATGCAAGGCCCCAAGTCAAGTTGGGGACCTAAATCTAGCAACTAAACTTATTTTGTAGGCATACTCCTCCGGTGAATTAAGTTGGGTGCTTGATAATGGATGTACAAATCATATGATCGGAGAAAGGAGTATGTTCTCATCATATTCCCTGATGACGCACTCAAATGAAAATATTATCTTTGGAGACAACTCAAAGGGGGATGTGATCGGTCTTGGTAAAGTTGCTATAACCCTTGAGCATTCAATTACAAATGTTTTACATGTCGATTCATTAAGTTACAATTTGTTGTCCGTTTCTCAATTGTGTGAGATGGGCTACAATTGTCTCTTTACAGATAAGGATATGGAAGTCTTTAGAAGGGAGGATTCCTCTATTATTTTTATGGGTCGATTAAAGAATAAGCTTTATCTAGTTGATTTTAACAAAAGTAAAGCTAAGTTTGAGACTTGTTTAGTGGCAAAATCTAGCATGAGTTGGCTTTGGCATCGCCGACTAGCCCATGTTGGGATGAGGAACTTGGCCAAACTTCTAAAAGATGAACACATTCTTGGACTAACAAATGTTCACTTTGAGAAAGATAGGATTTATAGTGCTTGTCAAGCTAGAAAGCAAGTAGGAGTACCTCACCCACCAAAGAGCATCATGACCACCGAGCAACCATTGGAGTTAATTCACATGGATCTCTTTGGATCGGGCACCTACCTAAGTCTCGGGGGTAACAAATATGGTCTTGTTATTGTTCATGCTTATTCCTGTTTCACTTAGGTATTTTTTTGTATGACAAGTGCCAAGTTCAAGAGAAGATGAAGATATTTGTTAGAAGAGCACAAAAGAAGTTCGGTCTCCCATCAAGAAAATGAGAAGTGATAATGGGACCAAATTCAAGAATACTCTTGTTGAGCAGTTTCTTGATGAAGAGGGCATCAAGCATAGGTTTTCAACTCCATACACCCCTCAACAAAATAGTGTAGTAGAGAGGAAGAACCGTACACTCATTGACATGGCAATGACAATGCTAGATGAGTACAAGACGCTAGACCTCTTTTGGGCAACGCCGTCAACACCGCTTGCCATGTCATCAACCGCCTCTACTTACACAAGAAGTTGAAGAAAACTTCATATGAGCTTCTAACTGGTAATAAACCAAAGGTGTCTTACTCTAGAGTATTTGGGTGCAAGTGTTTCACACTTAACAAGAAACTCAAAACCTCTAAGTTTGCACCTAAAGTTGATGAAGATTTTCTTCTTGGTTATGGATCAATTGAACATGCCTACCGTGTTTTCAACAAAACCTCCGAGAGAATTGAGATTGTGGTAGATGTCACATTTGATGAATCTAATGGCTCTCAAGTAGAGCAAGTTGAATCAAGTGTTGTAGAAAAAGAAGATCCACCATATGAAGCAATCAAGCAATTAGCTATTGATGATATTAGACCACAAGAAGATCAAGCCATTGAAGTGGAGGTTCCTCAAGTTAATGCTGCACCAATTTCCGCTGACGTACCTGATGCTGAACAGTAGCAGACCCCTGCTGCAACTCCTGCACGCGGCAGTGCCATGCCTAAGAGCGGCAGCTAATTTTACTCCAGCTCGTGGATAGAACCTACAACCAATCTTCGAGCAAGAAGAAGATGAAGATCTAGAAGAGGAACAAGAGGCCATTGATCACCCAAGGCTAAGGCAAATGATACAACAAGATCATCCCGTTGACAATATCCTTAGGAGTCTTCAAAAGGGGTAACAACTCATTCGCACTTAGCAAACTTTTATCAATTTTACTCTTTTGTTTCCTCTTTGGAGCCTTTTAAGGTAGAACAAGCACTTACAGACATAGATTGGGTGATGGCCAGGCAAGAAGAGCTCAACAACTTTGAAAGAAATCAAGTATGGACCTTGGTGGAAAGACACAATACCAATGTCATTGGTACCAAATGGGTGTTCTGCAACAAGCAAGATAAGAATGGTGTGATGCCAAGGAACAAGGCAAGATTGGTTGCTCATGGCTTCACTCAAGTAGAGGGCTTGGACTTTGAAGAAACATATGCACCGATGGTAAGGCTTGAAGCAATCCGAATGCTTCTAGCCTATGCTGCTCATCACAACTTCAAGCCATATCAAATGGACGTGAAGAGTGCATTCCTCAACAGCCCTATTCAAGAACTTGTGTATGTTGAGCAACCACCGGGTTTTGAAGATCCCAAGTTCCTCAACCATGTCTACAAACTCTAAAAGGCGCTCTATGGGCTTAAGCAAGCACCAAGAGCATGGTATGAATGCCTTAAGGAATTCTTGCTTAAACAAGGCTTTGAAATAGGCAAAGCCGATCCTACCATTTTCACTCATAAAGTTGGTAAAGATATTTTTGTGTGCCAAATATATGTCGATGATATAATATTTGGTAGTACTAATCACTCTTTTTATGAGGAATTTAGTAGGATCATGACCAAGAGATTTGAGATGTCCATGATGGGTGAATTGAAGTTCTTCCTCGGATTTCAAATCAAACAAATAAAGGATGGAACTTTTATTAGCCAAACGAAGTACACCTATGATATGCTCAAGAAGTTTGACATGGTGAATGCTAAGCCTATCAAAACTCCCATGCCAACCAATGGACATCTTGATCTCAATGAAGAAGGAAAAGTCATGGACATCAAGGTATATCGCTCCATGATCGGCTCTCTACTTTATTTGTGCACATCTAGGCCCGATATTATGCATAGTGTGTGCAAGTGTGCTAGATTTCAAGCTAACCCAAAAGAGTGTCACTTAGTGGCCATTAAGAGAATCTTGAGATATTTAGTACACGCTTCTAACCTTGGTTTGTGGTATCCTAAGAGCTCTAAGTTCGATCTACTTGGGTATTCGGATTCCAATTACGTCGGTTGCAAAGTAGATCAAAAAAGCACTTCAGGGACATGTCAATTTCTTAGACGGTCCCTAGTGTCTTGGAGTTCTAAGAAGCAAAATTGTGTAGCCCTTTCCACCACCGAGACTGAGTATGTTGCAGCCGGTGCATGTTGCGCTCAACTACTTTGGATGAGGCAAACCCTTCAAGATTTCGGATGTCGCTTCACCAAAATCCTATTATCGTGTGACAATGAAAGTGCCATAAAGCTTGCAAACAATCCCATAAGCCACTCAAGAACTAAGCACATAGACATCCGACATTATTTCTTGAGAGACCACGAAACCAAAGGAGATATCGAAATTCGCCATGTGAACACCGAAAAACAAAAGTAGCCGATATCTTCACTAAGTCTCTCGATGAGTCAAGGTTTTGTGCTTTGCGTAGTGAGCTAAATATACTTGATTCTTGTAATGTGATTTGAACTATAGCACACCTTTGTTTGATCAACTAGCATGAATAGGAGAAAAGGATTGCAAAGGTTTAAATATTGTGCTTAAAATGATTTATAAAGCAACAAGTGTATTATGATCATTGCTTATATTGATTATCTGTTGCTGATCATAAAATGCTTGAGATATGTGTCCATATCCTATATATGTAGAGCTATTTAGTTTGTAGCTAAATCCTCGCTGTTGTGGGATGAGGTAGTGCCGCGCTTGTACTGTGGCAATACCGCTCTGCGGTAGTGCTGCATATAAGCCGCGGTAGTACCGCATTTTTAAATGCGCCTGGCATTTGCGCCACAACGGCAGTTACTGTGGGCCCCTCTTCTTATCCTTTACCTCAATCTAGGCCACAGTAACTCCCCACTCTCTCCCTTTCACCTCGACGCTGTCACACCTGATTTTAAGGATAAAATGGGATGCATAATCTTATGTGCGCCCAGAGATTAGTCACACACATAAGCCGACATATTATAGATAGTATCATCATAAGTGTTTATTACATCATGAATAATATGACGTAGTCTTCACATAAATACAGCGGAAGTATAAAGATAACTCTCTCACGGAAGCTCCATAGCATAGGGACGTCAACTAGTTGACCACAAGTCTAGTAATCCTATGGAAAGTCGTCATTACCATTGCAATCTGTTACCCATCCGAGATTTTTATCGAAATAATGAAAATAAACAAGCATAAGTACATCTCGTACTCAACAAGTGTAACATGGGGTTCATGAGGCTCAAAGGCTTGACACAGGTTTAACAACATTTAGCTTTTAGTTGTCATAATTTTAGCATAAGAGTAGCAACAAATTGTTTTAATCCCAAAGTAAAACGCATGATCAATGTAAACATGAGTAATAAATAGCAAAAACAATTACTTAATAGTGATCATCTATTCCATAAGGGTTCCAAGGCCGCTCGTGACCATGAGCACGTCTGTTATAACAATTTTACACTCTGCAGAGGTTGTACACTTTGACTGTGAGTCATGAAACCCATATGCCTGGGTTTTTAACTCCCAAAACACTTCCAAGGTGAGCAGGCAGGGTACACTATGAAGCCTTTCAGAGGTTCGTCTAACAAGTTAGTGCCGCTAGGTTTCCAATTGTTAAGCAAATGTAGGAACCCCCCTGTCGAATGGCACAATTCCTTCACGGCTATACATATAAGAGTAGAGGCTGTCCTATACCCGTCTCGGCAAGCTCCTCTTGCGCCATAAAGGTAACCACTAATAATCTAGAAAAGGTCCTCATACTTGACTAAAGCCAGAGCCATGTGGCCCTCACAGCTGTACTGTAAGTCCCAGATGATCACTTACAGATAAGTCCTTAGGGAGAGAAATCTGAAGCATTTAGAAAGTAGCTAAACACTCTAGCCCTCTTTTTTCCAAGTTGCTAAAAAGTCATGTTTTAATGTTTATTGCATATACCATTAGTCAAGTTATAAAATCATGGTTTAATTGAGCACTAGCAAAGCTACCCAATGCATATCCCATAGGAGTCAAGGCATAAGTACAATTCTAGGAAATCCTTATCAAGGTGACACATGCAAATATGGATTGATTATTAAAGTGAATAGGTAACAAGGATGATCCCATGCTATACTTGCCTTGATCAAAGTGTTCCTGCTGATCTTGGTTGTCAAAGTAGTATTCTTGATCACCCACGAATCAGTCACCGTCTATACTCAATCAAAACAGCAACATACAAGCATCTAGCGGCAATCATGCATAGCAAACAAAGGCTATCGATTAGAATAGTACACCAACAGCATAAAATCAAGATGAAAAGTTTGTAAAACGAATCTACGTCTCGCTACAAACACATAGATGCAAAGATCATGAAAATCAGAGTTATAACGAAGAAGTTATGCATTAAACAAGATTTCCTTTAATAAAATAATAGATTAAATCTAACCTCAAATTTCAAAAGTTGAAAACATATTTAATAGTAGGATAAACATGTAGATTATGCAATTACGAATCTAACGCAACTTGAACGGATCAAATCGGAGTTAAAACAAAGTTTTTATGAGCAAAACAAAATTAGTGGCAAATCTGTAAATAGAGAAAACATATTTTGAATCTACTAGAAAGAAACTACACTTTCTGAATAAGAAAATGTATTATGGAATTACGCTATGGACTACGGGTTTATACTAAAAATGCAGGGGCTCTTTTGCAAATAAACCAGGCAAAGGGTACGGTGAGATCTGGACCGTTGGATCTGAGTTGGACGGCTTGGATTACATGGGAGGATAAGAGAGAGAAGCCGGCGACCAGATTTGAATGCCAGCACGGCGATCCTCCATCATCGGCTGCGAGAAGCTTGCTGGAGCGCTCGGTTAGGGCCATAGAGGCCATGGTTTGACGGCGAGAGCATAGGGAGCAAGAGGAGAAGACGGCGAACTTACCTAGGGCCTTTTGCAGTCGACGGTGGGTCTACGGCGTCGAGCAGCGTGGCGGGGCGGACGACGAGCTTTGGTGAAGGTTCGGCGATGCGACATGAGTGAGCTAGAGCAAGAAAAGGAGAAAGAAGGGGCTCGGCGGATTCAAAAGCTTGACACGAAGCTCGGTAGCAGCGTATGGTGGCGGCGGAGCAACTAGACAAGCGCGGCAGCGGTGACCTCTTTACGGCAAGATTCAAACGGTGCGATGACTCGAGTGGAGGCAATGCAGCTTGCTCTAAGGCTTGGTAGGGAGGTAGTATGGTGTGGGGGCTCGATATTTATGGGACAGCGACGTGGGGTGCACGCCAATCCGTGAGAAATCGGCGTGGAGGCGGACTCCTAAGCAGAGTCCGGTGCAGAGATGGGAGGAGGAAGATGATGGCGCGGCTGACATGTGGGCCTAGGTTGTCAGCGATAGGAGAGAGAGGAGAGGGCGGCCTGCTTTCGGCTGGCTTGCTGGGCCGGCCCACGAGCGGAGGCGCGGGAGAGCTAAAGGGAAATTGCGGCTTGCTACGGAGGAGAAGGGAAAATGTGGGCTGCTACGGAAGAAGAAGAATGAGTGGGTCGAATGACAGGGATGGGAGAGGAGAGGAAAAGAAATTCCTTTTTATCTACTTAAACACAATTTTCAAATCCAAATTCAATTCATATCTAAAACCTTTTGAAGTTTTGATCAAACTCAATCATCACAAAATAAATATACAGCGGCATGTATGCACAAGCATGTGACTAGACCTTATAGTTGATTTTAATTTAACAAAAGTTATTATTTTTCTACATTTACATGCTCACAAATGCATAATTAAATTAAATTCACCTATTTTAAAATGATGCAAATTTTAAGGCGTTACAATTCTACCCCCTTAAGATGAATCTCACCCTCGAGATTCGGCTGATGCTTACTCAAAAAGTTGTGGGTATGTTTTCCTTAGATCCTCTTCTCTTTCCCAAGTAGCCTCATCTTTTGTATACCGATTCCACTAAACCTTACACATCTTTATAACTCGGCTCCTCATAACCCTTTCTGCCGTCTCCTAAATCTTTACCGGAAATTCCTCATAGGTGAGATATTTCTTAACTGTAAGCTCCTCTAACGGTATTTGCTCCTCCGGTATACGCAAACACTTGTTTAATCGAGACACATGAAACACATCATGTACACCTGACAAACTCTCAGGCAATTCCAACTGATAAACCACTTTTCCACGTCTCTCTATAATTTTGACATGCCCAATATACCTTGGTGCTAACTTTCCTTTCATGTTAAACCTTCTCACACTTCTTATTGGTGACACTTTTAAGTAAACATAATCCCCTATGTCAAAAACTAATTCTCTTCTCCAAGTGTCAGCATAACTCTTCTGTCGAGACTGCTCCACTCTTAAGTTATCTCTAATCATCCTTACTTGCTCCTCTGTGTCTCTTAAAACATCCGGTTCGAACACTTGAGTTTCTCCTGTTTGATTCCAAAATAACGGGGTTCTACACTTTCGTCCCTATAAAGCCTCGAAAGGTGACATCTTGTGTAACACTCTAAATTTAAATCTCTGAAAATGGACCTAAAAAGATTTAATTTGGAATTTTTGTGCATATGAAACATAGGAAAATAAATTTTTTCATTAAATTAAAATTCATCATAAGGTAGCAACATGTTTGAGCATACATGCCACTTCATTTGATTTATATGGTTGAGTGGTTTTGATTAAAAATTCAAAATGGTTAAATTGCTTTTGCAAATGAAATTAAAATGGCTTTGAAATAAAAGAAAAGAAAATTAGAAAATGAAAGAATTTAAAAAGTTATTCTCGGAAAACTTACCCAAAATTGGTTCATTTATGTTTGAATTAAAAAGTGTATTTTAAATTATATTTATACTCGATTCGGTTCATATTTAAATTTGTTTTAAATTAAGAAAAGAAAAAGGATTTGGAAAAATAAAAAGAAGAAAAAACCTCCTCTCTCTCATTTTGGCCCGAAGGCCCGTGCTTCCTCTGGCCGGCCCGCTCCTTTCCTCCTCTCCGCCGGCACAGCCTCTTCCTCCTCCCCCTCCCACGCTTGGCCTGCTGGGGGCCCAACCGCCCCTCCCTTCTTCTCCTTTCCATTCCTCCCGCGCATCAGCCTGCTCCGCACGGCCCGCTTCGCGTCGCACGCGGGCGCTGCTCGGCCTTTCCCGCACGTGCTCCGCTCTCTTTCCTCTCACTATGACATGGGGCCTGCACGTTAGCACCCGTTGTCTCCCTTCCTTTCCTTCCCCCGCTCCCTTCCTTTCTTCACCGCCGGCGATGGCGCAGGCCATGCACGGCAAGCCGCCGAGTCACCGCGCCCATATGGCAGGCGTCCAAATCGCCCGAGCACCCTGTTTCCCTTCCATCTACCGTAGCACCGCCAGCCTATAAAGTCCTGAACCGAGCACCTCCCTCTCCCTTTTCTCCGTTCGTCACTCGAGCTCGCCACCGCCGCCTCATAGCCCACTGCTCCGGTGCCCAAACGTCGTCACCGACGTGTCTCGAAGCTCTGTCGTGTTCCCCCACGACCGTAGGTGGCTTCAATTCATTGTTTTGGTCACGGATTGCCCAGATTCATCCTCACCCCCCCTCTCTCTATCTCTCTAGATCGCCGCTGTCGTTGACCCCGCCTTCGGAGCCCTTCCCGGACGCCGCGCTCCCTTCCAATCGAGTCATGGTGAGCTTCTCGTTCTCCCCGTGCCTCTAATTCATCGAGTAATGCCCTAGAGCGCCGTATCGGCAAGCTCCAGAGCCACCGGCCATGGCGCCGCCATGGGATCCACGCTCCGACACATTCCCCACCGTCCGTTTGCACCCCAATGAGTCCGCAGCGCATGTACTCCCTTCCTGTGTATTTAGTTTCGATCAGGACGGTCTGGAACGCTGTACCGGCGTGTGCCGTAGCGCACGGCTCGCCGCCGGCCACCGGAGTTCATCCCGTACATGTCTACGCCGTCGAATTCACATGAACGGCCACGATAAGCCCGTAACCCTTCGATGCGTGACCGGTCCACCGAGGCTGTGGACGCGGTCCACGGTGCCGCGTCAGCGCGCGTCCACCACACACGTGGCGCACCATGGCAACCAGCGGCTGCCGCGTGGCGCCTGGTCAGCCGCGACGAGTCAACCGCAGTCAGCTGCGCGCCTTTTTGCGCTTAGGTCCTTGTAGTTTTTAGAAATCAACCCGCGCTACATGCCAGTTCAAAATAATTTCTTTTTGGTCATGTTTTCTTCTGTTTTAGCCCCTGTAGTTTTTAATATTAGTACTCGCAGTCCAGTTAGCATTTAAAATTCAGAATTAATTAGTTTAAATTCAAATTTGAGTTCATTTAATTATAGAAATGCCATTGAACCTTATTTCATGTATAACTTTTGTGTTTTAAGTCCGATTTGACCCGTTCGAATTGCTTTAAGACCGTATTTACGTTTTCTACGTGTATATACTACTGTTAGGTATGTTTTCAATATTGAAAATTCATGTGTAGATTAAATCTATTATTTAACTAAAGAAAAACTTATTTAAATCATGACTTATTCATTTTAACTCCAAAATAGTCTGTTCAAGTTACGTTGTTTCATAACGACGTGACCTACGCATTAGTATCAATGTCAAAATCTCTAGAATTTCATGGTTTAAATCTCAACTTGAATAATAATTATGTCACTAGATTTATAAATAAAATGTAATAAATTCCACTTTGATTTTTAAAACCAAATATAAGTTTGACTTAATTCAACTTAAGTATTTTCTCTGAAATATCATATACATGTTTTTATATAATAAATAAAGCTTATGGTTTTCTGTTTTATAAGCAAAATCTTCCGATAGATGTATCTCTTCAACCGTAGCTCCGATTAGCGTGCTTCCCGCGTTTGTGTGTTCATAGCAATACGTAGATATGTTTCAAATCCTTTTTCCACTAGTTGGTGTATTGTTGTAATATGGCTATGTATGTATGTTATGCATGTCTGTTTGGATGCTTGTGTGGTGTTCTATGATCAAGTCTAGTCGGTGAGCTATACGTGGTGAGTCCAGAAGCAATTCTTGGAAGATTTGGACCAGAAGAAGATCTGATCTGAGTTTAAGGCAAGTATAGCATGGGACCATCCTTGATACCTATTCACCTTTAATCATTTAATTCATGTTGCATGTGTCTACCTTAGCAACTGTAGTAATTTCCCTAGCTAATTGATATCCTGGATTCCTTGATATCTTTGGGTTATTGTATTGGGTAGTTTTTGCTAGTGCACAACCAAACCTATGATCTTGTAACTTGACTAATGGTATATGCAATAAACATTAAAACATGACTTTTTAGCAACATGAAAACAGGGGACTGGAGTGTTTAGCTACTTTCTAGATGCTCTAGATTCCTCTCCCTAAGGACTTATCTATAAGTGATCATCCAGGACTTACAATACACCTATGAGGGCTATATGGCTCTGACTTTAGCTCAGTATGAGGACCTTTTTTAGCTTGTTAGCGGTTACCTTTATGGCACAAGAGGGGCTCCGACAGGTATGATCTCAGCCTGCCAAGAGGATACACTTTGTTAGTCACTCCTTGGAGGGGGGTTCATGCTTATTGATGGAGAAACCTTAGCGGCCCTAACTTGTTAGACAAACCTTTAAAAGGCTTCATAGTGAACCGTACTGACCTTCCTTGGTAGTGGGTCAAGAGGCTGATCACCTCGGGCGAAAGGGTAAATCATGACTCACAGTGAAAGTGTACAACCTCTACAGAGTGTAAAACTGTTATAACAGCCGTGCTCACGGACACGAGCGGCCTTGGAACCCTTATGGAATAGAGATGATCACTAATGGTTAATTGTTTATGCTATTCATTATTCATGTTTACCTGATCATGTGTTATGGGCTTATGATAAATTCGTTGCTACTCAGTTGCTTAAAAAGATGACCTATTAAAAGCTAATCGCAGTAAACCAATGTCAACCTTTTGAGCCTCATGAACCCCATGTTATATTGCTGAGTATGACATGTACTTACGCTTGCTTTATATTTTATATATTTGGAAAAATCCCGGATGGGTACCAGATTGGTAGTCTGGAGGAGTTAGGCTTGTGGTCAGCTAGTCAGTTGTCCCTATAAATTTGAAGTCTTCGCCTGAAGATCGGAGTTGTCTTTCTACTGTCTATACTTTGAAGTTATATTCCTTATACTAATATGTTATATAATAAGTATTGCCTTTTGATATTACCCCTATTTGTGGCTATATGTGAGATTTGATTTCCTGAGCTCACATATAGTGTGTATCTGGTTTTATTCTTAAAACCGGGTGCTACATCTTAAGACTCTTCTGATAACTGTTGTTATATGAGATCTCTGCATAAGGCAAGCTCTTGTCCCAACTTATACCGTACTGCATTGCACATGCTCTCAACATGTCCTCTAAAATCTGGTTCGTCCGTTTAGTTTGTCCGTCCGTCTAAGGGTGATATGCTATACTAAAATTCAACTTTGTTCCCAATGAAGTATGTACTTGCTGCCAAAAATGAGACGTGAACTGAGTACCTCTGTCAGACACGATCTTCTTGGGAACTCCATGCAGGCACACTATCTTCTCCATATATAATTCGGCCAACTTCGGTCCATCATAAGTAGTCTTGACCGGTATAAAGTGAGCAACTTTAGTTAACCAATCCACTATCACCCATATTGAATCATAACCTCTCTGAGTGCATGGTAACCCAACAATGAAATCCATACCAACTTCTTCCCACTTCCACTCAGGTATCTTCATTGGTTGCAATAATCCCACAGGTCTTTGGTGTTCAGCTTTAACTCTTTGACATGTATCACATATAGCAATATATTCAGCAACATCCCTCTTTAGTCCATACCACCAATACTTCTCTTTTAGATCCAAGTACAACTTGGTACTCCTAGGATGAATAGAATAAGCAGACTCATGTGCCTCACGAAGAATTGCCTCTCGTATAGCCTTATTCTCAGGCACACATAGTCTTTTCCCAAACCACAGAGTTCCATTATCATCTATGTTCTTCACGATTTCCTTTAACCTCTTATCCTGTAACTGATCCTTGCATATCTTTAGCTCCAATGTAGGCTCTACCACCAACTCTACTACATTGGTGACGAACCCAAGTTTAGTTGCTTAAGTTCAGCACACAACTCACTTGATATAGATGCCACTTGCACCTTATTGGTGTAACTCTTCCTGCTAAGAGCATCGGCAACAATGTTCACATTTCCAGGATGATAGTGTACTTCTAGATTGTAATCCTTAATCAACTCCAACCATCGAGTCATCTGATGCAGCATTGATAGTAAGACCCTATACCAGAGACCAGCGGTCGATAGATCTACTTATATCACAAAGTAATCATGAAAGCATGTTAAGCGCGTGGAAGCTCAAGCCATCGGCTAAATAGCCGATGGAGACATAGCGAGTGGCTTGAGGCCATGTTCTTCTTAATAGATAGATCTATTAACCGACAACGTCTAATGTGACATGCTATCAACAGATCGAGTCGCCTGATGTAGCATTGATAGCGGAGTCATACCGGATTCTGACGATCAATGAACCAATCCTTAATAGAACATGACTTCAAACATCCACCATGTGTGATCAGGATTGAGATAGATTAGTCATCAAACAGGATCTAACATCAAGAATTGAATTTAACAGTAATAATAACCAGCAGACGATAGATCAAAATAATAGGACTAATAAATCTCAATCTAGATAGGACAATTGGTGATATTGTATGAAACAGTAAACTATTTAACACAATATCGATACCTTTGATTAATACCAACGTTTACAAGAGATCAATCGTCTGTTGCAGCCTTACAAATAACAAAATAGATCGATAACTAACTTATATCGTGACTTGCAAGAGATCAACTGTGTCTTGTAGCCTTGCAAGTAATAATATAAGTCATGACAGATACTCACAAACAAGCCAGAAGTCAGGTCGTCTGATGCATCTCTGCTTGCCCAAAGAACTCATCGAAATCTACTCTACTCCTACTCCTAAGGGGTGGCCTGAGCCGAAAAGTAAATGTACTTGATTTGGTTGATCGATGAGAGATGTCTATTACAATAGCCAGGGTTCAAAGGCTTGACTACAAGTCTTGGTTCAGCAAGACCGATTACAAAATTTGGAAAAGAAAACGAAAACATCCTAATTTAACATAACTTGGACTCTAATATTTTCCTTCTGTGGAGCTCGACATGTCTCTTCTGCTTCCGATCAATGTCACCTTTGTCGTGACGAGATCATAACCTCTAGCCAATTCTGACGAACCAAATTATGGTGTCAAACACGTGGTGCCACTACCGCCGTCGCCGCCTGTGCCGTCGTCTTAGAAGAGAATGGTGAGGGGCGCTTGGTTGCGCTGGGGCCACAAGACATGGAGACAGCGGGAAAACAGTAAATTCTCATGCCACAAGAGGGTTCACAGGGTTCCTACTACGCTGGCATGCCCACGTGGCGTGCCACATCAACGAAAGTGGCAAAAATATAGGAGGTTCGCTATTTGGGATGGCAAATCTGTATGTTCACGTGTAAAACTGGCAAATGAAGAGGTGACATCCATAAGGATGGCAAAAAGTTAATATCTCATCCTATCTATGGATGGAAACTAATCGAATTCTTATAGAATTAGATCAGGATATCGTGTGTAAAGTATTTTAATTCAGATTTAAATTGATATAAATAATTTCAAATACGAATATAAAACACATGTCTCGGATCTAGATTTCTATTCGAATATTTACCCAATTCAACTCAAATTGCATATTGTTAAATTAAATATACATAAATAGAATTTTACTACTAAGCTCATCGATAACCAATGTGAAATAAAATCAAAGTACACTTGCCTCCAATATCGAAGTGAACTAAATTATAATGAATAATATTTTAATAAATTGATAGGTCAAGTGAAGAAATTCAAATAAGAATGATAGGCAATAAGTAGCCATTTGGTTATAAATGCTTTTATAATTACAAAATTATTGAACAAGTAGAGATTAAAATATGTCAGTACATAACATAGATAAGAATATCTCATAAAAAATAATATAGTTATCAATAAATATCTAATAATAAAGTATATCAATTAATCAATCATTATTTATATAATATTTATATTATAATGACATTATAAATTATATAAAAGATCTAAAATAACTCACATCAGTAAATAAATAGGTTAAAGTATTAAAAAATTTGCAACAACAAATATATTAGGTTTAAACTAGATTATAAAAATACTACAATTAATTTAATATTTAGGTATCATTGATATATTAAAGTAATGTTATAAGTTATTTATATATATATATGATTACATAGTTTCAATGCATTACTAGTAATACTAAAATTAAATAATTAGTCACTAATCATGGATAAAAAAAACTTTTAAATAGATTCACTAGTTCTTTGCGGATATGAATAAAGGTCGTATATTTCATATTTTTGTCGTGCAGATCTGAAATCGGATAGAAAAAATATAATAAAACGAATTTAGATACATTCATTCAGTATCCACGTTAGGAAAGGATATGAATATGGATATTCATATTACAAGTTGTAGCGTATATAAATGTCGAATAATTTAAATATCTATTTCCATTTTTCATCCCTACATGTCTTGAGTGAATAATAAAACTTTTTAAGTTTACTAATTTATAAAAAATATTAAATTTATTAAACTAAATCTACACCTAGTATTAAATAAGAAAAACAAAAGATACTCTAAAAAAGAAAAAAATCACAGAATGGGAGCTAGATATACTTGAGACTCTGGAACACCGTGGTGTTACTGTGGAAAGAACGGGATAGAAAAAAATTGAGACTAGGAAGAATCCCGCGGCAAGAAAACACAACCCCGTCTTGTTACCGTGGCAAAGGATACAGAAACGGAATACGAACCATGTTTGTTTCGTTGAAAAGCCAAGCTGAAAACTATCGTTCGCTGATTTGTTGTGAGGAAAAAACATTATATCATAGCTGATAAGCCAGGCTAATAAGTTCAAGCAAACAGGACATCGACGAGACACTATCATTAGGCTAGACGAAATAGAACAGAACACCATTGTGTTACTGTGAAAAAAATACTCCAGGAGCGAGACACAGAAACAAGGTTGAACAAGAAAGATGTGGTTTTAATATCAGATATAGATTAATACACCATAAAATAATAATATTATAGAACAAATGTATACTATCTTAACGTCCTAACAAATAAATAGAACATCACATATATACTAAGTGAGCATCAATGTATATAATGAAATATAGAAATAAAAACATGAAAATAAAAAAAATCAAAGAAGGAAGAGGAACAACAACAACAACAATAATAAATTAATAAAAGGTTGACAAATCATAAGGGAAAACAAAATAATAAAAAGGAAAAAACCACAAAATATAGGAAAGTAAAAAAGAGAACATCCCATGAATACTATTTGAACAACGTAAAATATACCATAGAATATCTCAAGTACTATATGAATATTCAAAGCATAATCATAGAACATCCCATTATACATGATCACCCCAAAATACATCATAAAACATTACATGTATACTATACAAACATCACATGTACATCATGGAATATAAGAAACAAAAATCAAAATATGGAAATAAAATAAACAATTTGAATAAAATAAAGAAGAAGAAGAAGAAGAAAAAAGGGAAATAACAAATAAAAAATGAATAACACTTAGAAATAAATAACTTAAATGGAAATAAGTTAATAAAAGTTTGAACAAAACATAAGGGGAAGCAAAATAATAAAATAAAAATTTTACATATTAAAGAAAAAAAACAAAAGAGAACATCACATGGGCAGTGCTTGAACAACCTAATTATTCCTTAGAACATCTCACGAGTACTATGTGAATACTCAGAGATAATGGTGAACTATGTATGATTTCCACTGATTTTTCCAATTGTCTTCGCAAATGAGCGAAGTTAGCTGCGAAGGCTTTTGGGCCTGTTCGCTTGAACTTACCAGTCGGCTTATCAGCTAGACTATAGTATTTTTCTCTCGTAACAAATCAGCTTCAATCGGCTTATCAGCCGACTTTAATAACACGTCGAAGACTATCTTTTACTGGCGACGACTCACAATCTACTGCTGTTCTGGACGGCGACAACACCAGCACCATCACAAACCCAGCTAAGCATTCGTTCCCCTCTTTCAGCAAAAGTTACTATGCATAATCCATTTGCTCGTAGCGTACGACATTACAATAATCCCTAAGCTCTAGAGTTTCTTTTTTTTCCCCAAAGCAAAGGGTATACCTGTTCTTTTGCTCATAGCGTACGACATTACAATAATCCCTAAGTTCTAGAGTTTCTTTTTTTTCCAAAGCAAAGGGTATACCTGTTCTTTTCACATTCAGGTCGTGTGTACATAAAAGAACTGCTTACACATAATGTATAGAACACGTGATTTTCGTGCTTGCAGGTTTTCTAACCACTAGCGCTTTAATTCGTTTTATTTACTAGTAAAATTATCCGTGCGTTGCAAAGGGGGTATTTTTTTTTAAATGCTAAAGTATTTTTTTCAGTCCAAACTTTTAAAAAATAATACCAGAAAGTGTTTCATCAAAATGCAATATATATATCTATAGAGCCAAAATTTCTTATTAATTCAAATTTACCTTGAATTTATGAAGCGATGGCCTGGCATGACCCAACTGTTTTCTGTATATATAAGCAACTTTGGCTAGGTTAAAACTCCGGCAGCGTGGAGGCCAGAGGCCTTTCTTGTGTCACCAGCTCCGCCAGAGGGCCAAAGAAGTCAGAGTCGCCGCATTTGCCAGGATTTGAAGAATAGGGCAATGGAGACTCTAGCCTCTTGTATGGACTTGAGGACCACCCTGTGCTCCACGCTTTTGTAGTCATCATTTGAAACCACCTGTAAATTAGGTACCACAAGAATTAGCTAGAGAGGTGTTAATAATAATAATAATACTTATTAGGTGGCTTATTATTCCATGATTATAGTATTGTAGTACCTTTAACACGTTGCCGGTGTTGATAAGAAGTGGTGACGGTCACGACGTCCACCTAGGCATGTCCATGGCTGTTGATCGAGCCGTCGGTGTGGACACGGCTGCCGACGATCCGCTCTGGCTGAGGGCACGACGAGTAGTAGTGGCACTGCATAAGGGTTGCTTCAAAATGCGTTGCACTGTCCAGCTGCTCGGCCCCCACGCCGACCGCTTCCAGACAGCAGGCCGGCGATCAACTTCCCGAGCCCCGTCAGCGACTGGTGGTACTCCAGCAGCGTGTCTAGGCACACCGCGGGGAGGTGGTCGAGATGGATTCACTTGGCTGAAGTGGAGAACGACCATGTTGCGCCATGGCAGGAGAGGCACGCTGGCAGCCTGCTAGGCGTACGTTCCGCGGCGGGATGGGCCTATGTACGGTGGTGTAGGTGGCAGGCCCGGTGGTCGAGACAGAGTAGTACGTCGAGCGCGCCGCCAATGGCCGCTCGTTGAAGGCCCTGACCACGGAGAGCGCCGACTCGACAGTGCCGACCGGGACGCCATGGTTGGTAACCTGGAAGAAGCCGTACGAGCGTGCTGTGGCACCAACGAGCACGGCGACGTGGGAGCGCGGGAGGGTGAGGTCGACGGACGGGGCGACCAAGGCCTCCGCGACAGCTGAGGAGATCGACGTGGTGTGCATCAGGAACAGCGGCGTCACCTTGGTGACGCCGGACTCGACGAGCCCGCGGACGCCGGCACACGACTCGTGGAAGTCGAACAGGGCCAATGCGTCCTCCTCGTCTTAGTCGTTGACTGCAGCCATCAATTGCTGGATTGATCCCTGGTGGGCGCGCGGCGGAGTGCCTCCACCTGTACTATATGTTAGCTTTGATCTGTTTCTGTTTCCTTGAGAGAAACGAGTCCGAGCAAATCGTGGACGCCAATTTGATTTGGGCACCAAAAGGATTTAGAGTTGGAGGCGAGAAATTTTGCCTTTTTATTGTTTGGGATAGATTTATGTGCTTAGCATCGTCACATTTTCTGTTCGAGCGGCACCTTGCTGTGCTCACCTACCCTCCGACCTTTGAGATGTATTTTTGCTCTAAATTAAAAGTTTGTTCAATACTTTTTTTTATAAAGATACCCTTAAATTGAGACATGCATGTATATTTAATCCAATACTCTTAAATTGATAAAGCACGGGAACATCGTGTCATCTCATCAACTCTGTCTTGGTCGTCTCATCACCAACCACCCTGCAGACCTCTCGACACAGCAGGTTTCCTAACTACACTATAGGGTGTGACTACTCCGCTTTACGTTTTTTAGTTAAACGGTTTCAGCTCTACGTGCTCTGTTTGAAAAAAAAAAAGTGTAGAGTTGAAAGAGCACCTAAAGAGGTATTTTACAAACTCTAGTTTTTTATGAAGTTGCTTCATGGTGAAGTTTGTAGAGTAGAGTTTGTAGAGCAGTGCTTGAGGAGCAGTGCCAAACACATCTTATATACTTCTTCTATCATATTCCCCAACATGATATATTTATGCTACATGCATTATTGTATTATACATAATGTGGACACTAACTTCACGAGCAGGAAAAGTTCTTTGTCATATACACCACCGTATAGTCACACGTAACATGAGCTATAAATTTCTAGAATTGTCTCGGTTTTCAAAATTATTCCTTGTTTTCTAGATTACATCTATCTATTCATTATTTCTCTTATGCCTAGGAGAATGCTTTTAACAGCTCATCATCAAATAAGGATCATAATGTTTATACTCCCTCTATCTCAAAATAGAAGGTGCGATTTGATTTGGTATGATTTTTAAGATCACACTTTAATAGTTAATTTCTCTTATTATATATAATTTATGGCAACGGCGAAAGTATTATTAGAAAAAATTCTAAAAATAAATTTAATGTTACCACTATTGTACTGTATTTTTTTTAATTTTATGAAGCTAATTTTTTGTCAAAAATAGCAAAGTTTGAATTTGAAATACGTCCAAGCTTTATATCTTTGAGACAGAGGGAGTATTGCATAAGTGCCGGCACTTCATCTAGGTTTACCCATTCTCACTATTATTATGTAATTATCCTTGAAATCCTTCCTCCATGGATTCTTTCGAAGGGAATCTACGCCAACTCTTTCTCCGTCGTAACGATGAAGTCCAGGTTCTCGAAGCGCACGTGCGCGCCTGGGACCCAGCTGATGCCGTCACTAGCCATCCAAGGCCTGATGTGGACGTCGAGATGCACAAAAAGCCCATACCTAGTGCGCCAACTGTCGGTGTTTTTGGACCACCGACGAGTAAATTTGTATTTGCGCGTCTGGCTCGGATGATGTGCTTGGACGACACAAGGGTTTATATTGGTTCGGGCGGAACGTCCCTACGTCCAGTTCGCTGCTGCTTGTGTTACCGACACTTGGTTTGTAGTAGGGGTTACAAACAGGTGAGAGAGGAAGAGGATCCCAAGTCTCTGGTGGAAGGAGTGAACAGGTGCTGAGAGCTCGCTTACCGCTCAACCATGTGCTCGTGTCGTGCTCTTGTGTTCCGATCTCCCGTTTAGATCTCCCTTTCATAGGGCGCCCTGCTTCTCCTTTTATAGGCGAAGGGAAAGCGCGGGTTACAACGGAGAAAAAGGAGAAGAACGAGAGAGAAGAAGGCTTTCAGGGTTGCCGGGTACTTCTACTCCTTCATGCGGGTCCCGCCGATCCTATAGATGTCAACAGAGACGGCTCCATGTCGCGGCCCTGTTCGTCACTAGCACTATGCGTAGGCGTCATCTGTCGGTCATGGCGTTCTACTCCGTCCCGGCAAACATCGTGGTGAACTGATGCGCCTGTCAGTGTCCGTACGAGGATTAGGCAGAACAGCACCGGCACGCCAACACTGTTCTTGATGTGAATCCCCGAGTATAGCCCGTCATGGCCATGGGTTACGTCGAGGCATGCCAGCATTTTCTCTAGCGTCAGAGTTTTGACCCAGGCCTATACGCTTGGATCTATAGTGATTGGCGGCGGTATGGGTCCACGTCGGTCGAGATGAAACCCGCGTCCTCGATGTCAGGCGAGACAGAGCTCGCGACCTTGGGCGAGACGGAAACCGCGCCCTTAGGGTTGGGCGAGACAGAGCCCGCACCCAAGGGGTCAGGTGAGACGGAGCCTGCGGCCTGGAGGTCGGGCGAGACAGAGAACGCGGCCTCAAGGTTGGGCGAGACAGAGCCCGCACCCGAAGGGTCGGGTGAGACGGAGCCCGTGGCCTCGAGGTCGGGCGAGACGGAGCCCATGGCCTTGGGGTCGGGTGAGACCTTTTAATACGTCTCGAGCCATCTGGGGAAGTCAGCGTGGATGCTAACTACCTTACTTTGGGTATCCCTAATAGTGGTTGGCGAGACCTATTAAATACTCCTTTGGAGGTTTTTTCGGATAGGAGGACTCTAAGGGCATTGGCCTTCTTTTTGTAGCCCGCGACATGTCCTAGTAGGACGGTGATTCCCTTTTGTCACGATCAGTCTTCTTGGGGGCATGTAACCATAGGATTCGGGAGGTCGGAAAGATTTTTCTTGATTCCGGTCCCCTAGGATCCGATCGGTCCGCCGACGTACTGCGACGCGCGTTCGGTCTCGTTGCGAGTCCAACTTCCCTCGAGCCGCCGCGCGTAGCAGGGGCCCGGTCGAGGGTTGGCTCATCTTTATGTTCATCATCCCTCAAGCATTTTTCGATAAAACGGAGGGGCTGAGCCATGCCATGATTTTCCTCGATGGACGAAACATGGTGCTCGGTGAGCTGTTAAAGAGCTAGTTCGAGTGGGGCCCTGGCTTCCCGTTCGTGGGGGTCCAGCATGGGTCAACTGGTGACCAACTCTAGATTCTCAGTGACCAATTCATATAGTTATCGGGTCCATTCGACCAATCCCAAGGGCTCGTTGCCTTTCTTCAAGGAAAAACCATGGATTGGGAACCAACCAAGACTCGAACGTGGGCCAGGATGCCCGCGGCGCTCGTGTGCCCAGGTACTGGCCGCTAATGGGCCTATCCCTTTCCACCCCTCACTCTAAGGGCACCCCAAAGCGGCTGTGAACCCGTCGGAGGGCCAGCCTTTTGAACTCTAGGGCCTTAATGGGCCATAGGAGCGTTTTTAGCTCCGTATCCCTCCTTACCCGTGACGGTTCTCGCGCCTATCTACACCGACACAGAGCTGGACGACATCGAGAAGGAGGTGGCCCCTCTGGCACATGACTTACCTACCGAGATAGAGGATAAGATCATCCACCTAAGAAATTAGTTAGGTAGATAAGCCAAGCGGCAAACTTGTAATAAGTGGACAAGCTCTTAAATTTCGTTATGGCCAAATAGATTTTTAGCTCTTCTCCCCTTTTTGTATAAAAAGGTTAATACATTCCGACCATTTTCATCGTTAAGGTTGTAAATCTCGGGGTGCGGGTGAAAAAACTCTGATCACGCTCATGAGCAAAAACACCGTAGCCGCTGGGGCGTAGGTTTCTTACAGTCCGACCAGTTTTACTCAACATTCATTTCTGCAACCCTTGCTTCTAGATTTTAACGTGAGAAAGGGTCAGACATAGAGAATGTTTGTCGGGTAGATATACTCTTTAATGTGTTCTGACTCTTTTCGTAATTAAGGCTAAAAAGCACAGGGTGCGGGCAAAAAACTCTGATCACGCTAGTGAGCAAAAACGCCATAGCCGCTGGGGCGTAGGTTTCTTGCGGTCTGACTAGTTTTACTCAACGTTTGTTTCTGCAACCCTTGCTTCTAGATCTTAATGTGAGAAAGGGTCAGGCATAGAGAATGTCTATCGAATAGATATGCTCTTATCAGCCCCTGAGTGAGGCCCAACCCCTTGCCATTGCTGGGGTCGGGTGTCACTAAAGATCGAGGAGTCGATAGCGAAACCGATAAGAGAAAGCGTGTGTAGATTAAGGGTAAAAGCGATGTAGCTGTTCGATGTTCTAAGCGTTGATGAAGACTTCGGCGTCAATGGTCTTGAGCTTATAAGTGCCTGGTCGGAGCACGTCTTGCGATGACGTATGGTCCCTCCCACAGCAAAGAGAGCTTGCGGTGGTTCTTGTTGCTCTGGACGAGGTGGAGCATATAAAAAGGTTAATGTGTCCTGACCCTTTCGGTCGTTAAGGCTAAAAAGCTTGGGGGGCGGGCAAACAACTCTGATCACGCTAGTGAGCAAAAACACCGTAGCCGCTGGGGCGTAGGTTTCTTGTGGTCCGACTAGTTTTACTCAGCCTTTGTTTCTGCAACCCTTGCTTCTAGATCTTAAGGTGAGAAAGGGTCAGGCATAGAGAATGTCTACCGGATAGATATACTCTTTAATGCATTCTGACTCTTTCCGTAGTTAAGGCTGTAAAGCTCGGGGTACGGGTAAAAAACTCTGATCACGCTGGTGAGCAAAAATGCCATAGCCGCTGGGGCGTAGGTTTCTTGCAGTCCGACCAGTTTTACTCAGCGTTTGTTTCTGCAACCCTTGCTTCTAGATTTTAACATGAGAAAGGGTCGGGCATAGAGAATGTCTACCGGATAGATATACTCTTTAATGCGTTCCAACTCTTTTCGTAGTTAAGGTTGTAAAGCTCGGGGTGCGGGCTAAAAACTCTAATCATGCTGGTGAGCAAAAATGTTGTAGTCACTGGGGCGTAGGTTTCTTGTGGTCCCACCAGTTTTACTCAGCGTTTGTTTCCGCAACCCTTGCTTCTAGATCTTAACGTGAGAAAGGGTTGGGCATAGAGAATGTCTACCGGATAGATATGCTCTTATCAGCCCCCAAGTGAGGCCCGACCCCTTGCCGTTGCTGGGGTCGGGTGTCACTAAAGATCGAGGAGTCAATAGCGAAACCGATAAGAGAAAGCGTGTGTAGATTAAGAGTAAAAGCGACGTAGTTGTTCGATGTTCTAGGCATTGATGAAGACTTGGCCATCGATGGTCTTGAGCTTATAGGTGCCTGGTTGGAGCACCTCCACGACGACGTACGGTCCCTCCCACAGCGGAGAGAGCTTGTGGTAGTTCTTGTTGCTCTGGACGAGGCGGAGCACTAGGTCCCCGACGTTGAAGGCCCAACCATGCACTCGACGGCTGTGGTACCGGCGCAACGCTTGCTGTTACTTGGCTGAGTGGAGGATGGCAACGTCACGCGCTTCATCTAGCTGGTCCATGGCATCCTCGAGGGACGCCTCGGCTCCTTGTTCGTCGTACGCCCTGACCCTCAATGCTCCATAATCGAGGTCAGTCGGGAGGATAGCCTCGGAACCGTAGACCATGAAGAATGGCGTGTAGCTGGTGGCCTGGCTGGGGGTCGTCCTCAGGCTCTAGAGCACCATGGGAACCACTTCATGAGGACACAGTCCTTGTATAGGTGCTCGACAGGGAAAGCATGGTTTGGGCATGGCCCTTCGAGCAGCTTCTCGAAGTGGTCTGAGGTACCCTCAGCAGGCTTTTGATCCCCCTTGAGGTCGACAGTGGCCACGAGCAAGCCCTCATGCCACTGCTTGCTCTTCTTCTTGTTGGGGTTGAAGGCACCTTCGCCGGCGTCCTCATCCCGCTTTGCCATGCCCTTGGGGCGATCGAAAATCGCCCCGACCGCCTCCTCGCTCGAGGCATAGCTGGTGGCGATGTCGAGGAGCTCCTTGGTGGTTTGCGGGCCCTTACGTCCTAGCTTGTGAACCAAGGACTCACAGGTGGTCCCGGACAGGAAAGCTCCTATGACGTCGACGTCGGCGACGTCGGGCAGCTCGTTGCACTACCGAGAGAAGCGCCAGATGTACCCACGAAGAGTTTCCCCAAACTTCTATCGGTAGTTTTTGAGATCCCATGGGTTCCTAGGACACACATATGTGCCCTGGAAGTTTCCTACGAAGATCTCTTTTAGGTCCGCCCAACTTTTATTCGGTTTGTTTCTCTGGAGCCAAACCACGTTCGTGCCAAATCGTCTAGGAACAATGGAAGGTTGCAGATAATGAAATTGTCACTATCCGCTCCACTGGCTTGGCAAGTGAGCCGATAATTCTCGAGCCACAGTCCGGGGTTTGTTTCTCTGGAGTATTTTGGGATGTTGGTCGGTGGTCGGTACCGCGGTGGGAAGACGGCGTTGAGGATGTGTCGGCCAAAGGCCAGAGGTCACAGCAAGTCGGGGCTTAGGCTTCGGTCCTCGCTGCTGTCGTAGCGTACGCCACAACGAGGGTGAGAGCCACGGCTAGCCTCCTCCCTCTCATCGCCGTGGGGCACGCCTGCGGGCATCCAGGGTGTTGCACGAGTCATGGTGGAGGCCGAGATGCTCATGCACCGGGGCTACGACGCGTGGCCTACCACCACACTGCGCCTGGTGGACTGACACGTCCCTACCGGGTCGCTCTGAGGGCGCGCGCTGGTTGGCATTGAGCTCGCGTCGTCGGGACAGTGAGCTCTCGGCCTGCTGTGCCGCCGCACTCTCGAGTAGTGTGCGAATCTCATGATGGGCCCGACGATCCTCGGGTGTCGCGGGCTCCAAAAGCCCCTAGAGCAAGGCCACCGTGACAGCGATGTTCTGGCTTGCTCGGGTGAAGTGTGGGAGGGCTTTGTCATCCTCGATGATCCTCCGGTTCACGTCGCGGGCCACAGCACGTGCACGCCCACTGTCTCTGTGGCGCTCGATCTCTCGCTCGAGCTCCGCGTGTTCCTGCTTGAGCTGGAGTCGTGCTTCTTCGAGCTCTTGGTGTTGCGCCCTCAGCTGCTCTACCCGCAGGCGAGGTGAGGCCCCTGCATCCCCCTCGAGCTCATCGTCGAGGTCGTCTGTTGGGGTAGCCCCTCCCTCGTGGATGCTCTACCTGCCATGAAACATTTTCGCGAGGAGTGATGGCTCCCCCTGCTGGAGTCAGAGTCGGAGGGCGACTCTGATTCTCCCGCGAGAAGATCATGGAAAGATTTCGCGATGTATTTGGTCATCCCCACGAACTCGTCATTCATAGGGGATGAGGGCGCGCGCTGCGCCACAAGGTGGTCAACGGTCTCTGCGGCGTTGCGCAAACCAAACGGGAGCGCTATCGAGGCGCTCCTGATGAGGTATTCTGGGTAGAGCGGCTCTCCTCCAGCAAGCTACGTCATGATGTTGGCGAACGAGAAGGTGAGGCGGCGCAGGTCCTCCCGGGACTGTCGGGGTCCCAGGAAGGCACCGAGCTGGCGCTCTAGCCTCCTGTAATCGAAGCTGAGGAGCTAGTCGCTCCCGGGGACGTGGGCCTCCGGTGTGTGCAGCTGTAGCTCCTCTAGCGCCTCGGCGATCGCGTCGAGACCGGCGGAGTGGAGAGGCTGCACGGCGGTGGGAACCTGCGCCAACTCTCCCTCCGTCGTAACGATGAAGTTCAAGTTCTTGAAGCGCACGTGCGCGTCTAGGACCCAGCTGACGCCGTGACTAGCCATCTGAGGCCTGATGTGGACGTCGAGACGTGCAAAAAGCCCCTACCAGGCGCCCCAATTGTCGGTGTTTTTGGATCACCGACGAGAAATTTGTATTTGCGCGTCTGGCTCGGATGATATGCTCGGAGGACACAAGGGTTTATACTGGTTCGGGCGGAACGTCCCTACGTCCAGTTCGCTGTTGCTCGTGTTACCGGCACTTAGTTTGCAGTAGGGGTTACAAACAGGCGAGAGAGGGAGATGATCTCAAGTCTCTAGTGGAAGGAGTGAACGGGTGCTGAGAGCTCGCTTGCCGCTCAGACGTGTGCTCTTATGTTTCGATCTCCCGTCTAGATCTCTCTTTCAAGGGGCGTCCTGCTTTTCTTTTTATAGGCGAAGGAAAAGCATGGGTTACATCAGAGGAAAAATGAGAAGAACGAAAGAGAAGAAGGCTTCCAGAGTTGTCGGGTCCTTCTTCTCCTTCATACGGATCCCGCCGATCCTGTAGATGTCAACAGGGACGGCTCTATGTCGTGGCCCTGTTCGTCACTGGCACCATGCGCAGGCGTCATCTGTCGGTCATGGCGTTCCACTTCGTCCCGGCGGATGTCGTGGTGAACTGACGCGCCTGTCAGCGTCCGTACGAGGATTAGGCAGAACAGCACCGGTACGCCCGACACTGTTCTTGATGTGAATCCCCGAGTATGGCCCGTCATGGCCACGGATTACATCGAGGCGTGCCAGCCTCTTCCCTGGTGTCAGAGTTTTGACCCAGGCCCATACGCTTGGACCTATAGTGGTTGACGGCGGTATGGGTCCCCGTCGGACGAGACGGAACCCGCGTCCTCGAAGTCCTTGGGGTCAGACGAGACGGAGCCCGCACCTAAGGGGTCGGGCGAGACAAAGCCCGCGGCCTCGAGGTCGGGCGATACGGAGCCCGCGGCCTTGGGCGAGACGGAGCCCGCACCCAAGGGGTCGGGCGAGACGGAGCCCGCGGCCTTCAGTCGGACGAGACCTTTTAATACGTCTTGAGTCATATGGGGAAGTCAGCGTGGGTGCTAACTACCTTACTTTGGGTATCCCCAATATCTATACCCGACAATACCCAAGTTATTTTAGTATCTATATAGTATTGGTTATCGTGTAATTACTGGAATCATTCTCGTGCGTTGCACGGAAAAAATAGTATCACTATAATTTAAATGTAACCATGTGTTATACTATTTGTTGCTAAATCCATTCTTTTAATTCATGTTCAATTAGAACATAATTCAAGTTTTGACATAGATCACCTGAAATCAAATCAATCTAATTTGTAGTGCAACAACCGTATTTATCACAACTATCTAGAGTGAACTTAAAGAAATTATTCTCTACCTACCACTACGAGATCCTAAGGTGAACTTCTTTTAGTCTCACATACTATTTGTCCGTGAGATAAAACAACTAAATAATATGCTACGACAGTACAAAATTAAAAAGAAAATATTTAACTCAATCCAATTTATTTGTTTTTAGAGCTTGATTTATTTTTTTACGGAGTGAGTCTATCCCTCTCATTTTTTCTAATTTTAATTTTATTCTTTTTTATAAATTATATTTGTATCATTATAGATGCTTAATTTGAAAATCGTGTTAGTCATGCATGCACAATTAATGACTATGGCCTGACAATGGTGGAGCCAGAAACTTAAATAGGAAAAATCGTCTACAAAAAGTAAAGAAGAGTCACGTAAAATCTGGTTTGGGTAACAAAGGGTAGGTTGGTGTTTCCTTTATTTCCCACGTCACGTGCTCCTAGCCGGACAGGGATAAATTTTTGTGGACGATGGGTCCAAGCTATTGCTCGTGCTCCCTGGTTCAGACGTTTGCGGAGGAGTTGCACGAACACAGGGTACGAGACTTGGTTTCGGGGCGTGCGTACTTATTGGAGTTTTCAGGCGTGCGCACGATTGGACGAAAGTCCTTCGTATTTTTTAGGTGTAACAGATAACAGATTAACCTTCGGCGAATTGTTTTCTCCGTATTGGTCTTCACGGTATTCAGCCTTTAGTTAATAATGTTTTTCTCTCACAATAAACCAACACCAGTCGTGCTTATCAGCCCAAAAACCAACCAGCGAACAGAGCCATTAGCCTGATCATTGGCCTTCGCTATGTATTGGTCCCGGGCACATGGGTATTCAGAACTTATTGGTTTTCGACAATTATTGAATTTCATTGGCTATCAATCATTGCAAATCATTATTTCTCTACAATAGCATAAGCACAGGTATCAACAACCTCTGCTTTCATAATCTTTGCATTTCGCGTTTAGTAAATTTTCAGGGTTTCTTTCATTTCAAGGCTGTTATTTAAATTTCCATGCTCCAAAGTCCAAAGAAACAACCTGTATTTAGCAGTAATGCGAAAACTAACAATTCCTTATATTTGGAATTTTTAAGTTTCATTAATCAATAATATCCATTCATCGCAGCAACATATAGATACTACATAGACAATTATATGTAAAACAAGGACAGGTTCCACATCATATTAGAGGGAACCTATCTAGTCAGACAAACATCACAGAGGTCCTATACCTCCAAAAAGAAAGGAAGAAAGAGAAAAACATTGCAAGCTCGGGTGTGATCAGCAGCCTACTTCTACATCATGCCTCAGATTAGCGACCCCCGAGCTGCATTTTGGTTGCTCGCTAGTCAAATCAGGTTCTGTTAGCACGGCCCCTGAGAACTTCCAGATCCATGTCATCAGGGTCAGTGGCTTGGATCTCAAAGTGCACCCCATCAAGCTCATGACGGAATTGGTTCCTTGACACGGCATATATGGTCTTGGCACGGATGCGAGAATCTGAAGGCGACCTGCACAGAAAGGAGACACCGTTAACACGAGCGAGTGTGCTATAAGAAATTAGTTGGGAAATGATGATTCCATCATATATCACTTATTAGTACTCAGTCATACTGTGAAACGAAAGTTCAGTTTGACAACATGAGAAATATATGACTGCTATACAATACAACTAATCTCTCCTTGGCACTTCACGAATTCAAAGCATACCTTTACTTACTGAAAACAACAAACATGAACTGCTGTGTTTGTTAAGCTGGAAGTGCCTTTTTCCAATCCGTACCAATTCAACTGTCCAAGCAAAAAGTGCCATTTTGCAACGAGTCTGCTCTCAGTACAACTGTACAACTGTGCACTGGAAGCTTATGATGCTAGTTCCATGAGGTTGAAACATGCTATAACTACATTCTAACTACATTGGACAGATCATGATAACATGATCTCACAAATTAAGAACACTGAAACGTATGTAACAGCTACTGTCAGCTGCGATCAAGACTTAGCTCCAGTAAACCTGTGTTGTTTCTCAAGTCTCGACGGAACCACTCACGACTAGTAATTCATAGCAGTAATACATGAACAGAGCATATGGCCATTGGATATATCAATTCAGAACATTGCTCATTCAGCAAATTAGATGAGCAGACAAGAAAAAGAAGAGGCGGGAAAGAAAGCACAAACCAGGAGATGAAGAAGATCTTGCTTTTCCTGCAGTTGTCGTCGCTGACGAAATCCAGGTCGTAGACGGCGTACCGGCAGTCATCGGCCGGCAGCGACGCCGTGAAGTCGTCGTAGCTCTCCCCGGGCGCACCGGTCTTCTCGACGACGATCTCCTCCGTCCTGTCGTCGATCTTGAAGATCACGTACCGGTGGACCTTCCTCCGCTTCAGCTCCATGAACGCACTCTTGCTCCGTTCCGGCACGTCGATCCACGCCGGGGAACCGCCTCCCTGAACAAAAACAACCAAGAAGAACCATCCCCGTAAGCCCAACACGCTTGCCCAGGTCGGAGTACTGATGAAAGTAATAAGCTAGCGAAAGGAAGC
The DNA here is from genome assembly GCA_904845875.1 of Miscanthus lutarioriparius. Lineage (NCBI taxonomy): Eukaryota > Viridiplantae > Streptophyta > Magnoliopsida > Poales > Poaceae > Miscanthus > Miscanthus lutarioriparius. The sequence continues at coordinate 46,739,981 of CAJGYO010000001.1, forward strand.
AAACGACCATTGCCGCGAACCCAAGAACCTCCATTGACGGTCGAACGGACGGTCTGATCAGAAGCTATGTATGCTACCTGAAGCGCGAGCAAAGAAAGCAGGGCGGGGCCGCGGGGTTAATAGGAGAGGAGATGAGGCATGGGGACTCACCCATGGCAACGCGGCGGCCGCCGTAACCTTGTCCATGTGGCCGCCACGATCCCGGTCTTCCGGCGCGGTGGCGCTGATCCGAGGGCGGCGGAGGAGGGGGATCCCACGGCCCAAGGAGATGGGGTCCGATTATTTTAGCTTTTCTCGCAGAGTTGGAATCGAGGAAGGGCATTGATGGGATCATGGGATCCGTGCGCGGCGGCCCGCCGCGTCCACTCAAGTCTCGCTTTCATCTCCGTCAGCGTGTACTCACGCGCGCCGTCCATCTCCCATCCCAAAGGCAGATCCGGAATGGGCCTAAAAGCCCACTGTTTAGTGACAAGGCCGGCCCAACTAATCCTCCCGAAGACCAAACGCCAAACGGCCCATCACTGAGCCCATGCTTGTTGGACCCGCTGACGCTTCGGGCCGTCGCTCTCCCGCGCCGTCGTCGTCGTCACAGCCAGCCGGCCCCGCGTCGCCCCGCACCGCGCGCCGCCACGCACCAGCCGAGCCATGGCGTTCGCCGCGCGGAGGAGCATCGCCACCCGGCTCTCTCACCATCTCACCTGCCACCTCCATCCCTGCGTTCCACACGCGCTTACCTCCCACTCCCTTGACGAGCAGGCGAGCCCCTCGCCGCCGCTCCCGCTCCCGCCACTTCACGCCCCGCTCCAGCAACGTTCTATAGCGGCCCAAACCCTAGGCTTCCTCCCTTTCTCGCTCCACCTCGCGGGACCAACGCGCCGCAGCTTCTCGTCCTCGGCCCCCGCCCCCGCCCCCAACCTCGAGGCCGCACCAGCCGCCGAGGTCGATGCCGCGGGCGTCCTTGCAGATGCAGCGGAGGCGGCGGCGTCAGTGCCGGCGCCGTTCCCGGGGGAGGTAGCCGCCGCGGCTGCCGACTCGTTCCCCCCGGTTGCCGCACTTCAGCACATGATCGACGCCATCCATACCTTTACCGGGCTGAACTGGTGAGCTTTGAGGATTTATCTGTAAGGTTCGGGATCTGCTCACTTGGGTCGTCTGCTTGATGAGCTACCTCTTGGCCTCTTCTATGGTGTGTGGTCAGGTGGGCGTGCATCGCACTGACAACGCTTATTATCCGGAGCGCCACGATCCCGTTGCTTGTGAACCAGTTGAAGGCCACGACGAAGCTAAGAGTAAAGTGCCCCTAATGCGATTCTGCTAAGCTCGTTGTTGCCTGTTTGCTCAATTTAGTGTTATGTGTGGCTCAAAACCTTCTCGTGAATCCATTTTGGAGGATGGTTCTAATGTTAGAAACATGAAGTTCTGTTATTTACAAGCGAAAATGCTTTTCAAACACCCATGGGCACAACTGTTGTTCTTGTGCTATGCGAATGGTTAGTGTTACCCTCATCAATTCTCCACAAGGGATTTGCAGTGTGCAAGCTGTTGGTCCACCTTGCGGCATCAAGACTTTTATGTGCTTCTCAGTTACTCTAATATATAAAATCTTATGCATAGTGGTAGAGCATTTGTGCTCAAAATGACTCTGCAACTAAAGTTTGGCTGTGTTTTCATCAAATAACAGAACCTAGCTATGCTGCATGTGAGTTGTGTCATTCAGGAAAGAGCAACCTCTGTATTGCCTACAGGACCAACACATAAGATAAGCAGCTGAGCATGTAGCTGGACAGTTGCTTGTGCTCAACGGTCTTGGTTCAAAGACTAGACCCAAGCACTATGCTCTTTTCAAATGCTCATGGGTTCTTAGATGTTTGGATTTTTGATAGTTGATATACTTATCACTACGTGTCGAAGAAAAAGAAGTACTTACTAGTTACTGCTGTGTATTGCTCCTTGGTTCTCATGTATGTGATTCCGCACTTGCTGCCACTCAAAAAGCCTAACTTTGGTTAGCTATATACAATTAAGACTGCGTTTATTGAAAAAAAATGTATGGCCACGGTATTTTCTGTAATTATTTTTTGTAGCATTAATATTGGACAAATAAAAAAATTATATCTTGGTGGCGTTTGATTCATGATGAGAAATAACTGTGAATTGATTGGAACTCTATTTAAATAATGGATAGGCTGTCCAATTTCTGATTTAGCGTGTTATAAGTGGTGAAGTCAAAATTCAAATACCTTGTTTTTAAAAATGGTGCCCTGGTTCCAATTCCAGGATTCTAGCAGCAAGCTTGACTTATTTGCATAGATGGTATTCCAGAAGTCATTTGTACAATTTTTCTTTTGATCACTGTATTTGTCTCCTTTTCTTATGTTATATGCACAATGAGCTTCATACTTCCTTCATAATGTTCCAACTACCAGATGATTCTTTGCTTCTTTCAAACTTATATTTTTGCAGGCAATAAATCCAGAGATGGAAGCCATTAAAGACCAGATGGATGTGAGACCTTGTTCTTAGTTTATCCATATTATACTATATATACCAGCCGACTATTGTCAGTCAAGCGCATCTTGTGGCTAGCTTTAACCTTTCAAGTTTATATCCTGTAGAGTATGGATCCAAAATCAGCACCGGAGGGACAAGCTAAAATGAAAGCGCTGTTCAAAAAGTATGTGATCTTTAGTAGGCTATTAGTTTTATTATTTTAGTGGCGATGTTATTTTCTCATTAATATACACTCTTCATAAACTCAATATCTGTTAAATAACCTTTTCTTGCTAATGCATTCTGTTCGCTATTTTTCTTTCCTTTTGCGAATGACTAGGTTTTAAATGTGGGAGAGCTCACTTCCTAGTCTATTGCTCATATTATGCACTTTTCATTGAATTGCATGATGAAACAATCAAACACTGAAGCTTGTAATATACCTTTTTCCTTCATTGTTGTGTGTCATGCATTTGAAATATTGCTCTTTGCTCCAGTTTCTCCAACTTATTTTGTTTTTTCTGCCTCCCCCTTAGACATGGTGTTAGTCCACTTACTCCAATGAAAGGACTCCTGATCCAAGGGCCAATGTTCATGAGCTTTTACTTTGCCGTGAGTTTTTTTTTTTCATCCACTCAATTCTTTCTTGCACCTTGCTTTCTTTAGTGGTATTTTAATGCACTACCAACTGTAGATATCAAACATGGTTGAGAAAGTACCTTCATTCAAAGGAGGTGGAGCATTGTGGTTTACTGACCTGACGACTCCAGATTCTCTTTACCTCTTGCCTGTGTTAACAGGACTGACCTTCTTGGCCACAGTGGAGGTGTGCACTTTGTCTGTCTTGATTCAGTTTTATGATTGCCCTTTTGGCATTGTGCATTTAATTTGCTCTACCTCTATTTCATTCTTGGATGCTTATTTCTTTACTGGAATAAAACTACCTCCACTTATAAAATGGAAGTCCACACAAGCAGTCATTGATGGTCATATATTCAATTATTCATGTCACGCATGTTTTTTTAATCTGGACCTGAATTTACCACCATCTGGTCCCCATAAGCATTTATGCATTCGCTTATTGAACTCACCCAGGTAACTACACTGTGCTTGTCCATGGATCTAGTAAACTATTCTGCTCGTGCACAAATTTTCTTATACTTTCGACCTAGTTTTTCTACCTGAATCATCTGCTCTTTTCTATTTCTGTTTATTGATTCTGCACATCTGCAGTCAAACTGAATAAAAAATTATGCTATTGCAGCTTAACTTGCAAGGAGGAATGGAGGGAAATCCTATGGCCGGTAAAATGAAGTACTTTTCTAGAGGAATGGCTGTTTTGACAGTCCCATTTACAATGAATTTTGCTAAGGTATGACAATATTGCTACACGCTGATATTTTCTTGGTATCTTTACATTAATGAATCTTATTTGAGATGACTCAATGAACCGCATTACCGGTAATGTGTTGACAACCAATAATGGAATACTTAAGGAATATGTTGCCACTAAAAATCTGAAGTGACAGATACTTGGGTAGACATGCCCCATCCCAAATGTTATGCAGTTCGAGCATTCAAATTTTGTCCCAAAAAGAATGCAATCCTAGGTAGGTAGGGGCTATCTTTAAAGCCATGCATGCAACATTTTTGTTGGACTTTATTTCCTTTGGAATTCATATGCAACATTAGTTACCTAGGCTAACAAGCCTTCCAATGCATGGGAATGAGTAGAGATTAGGAGCATGCATCATTTCACTGTCAACTAATCTGTCTGAGAATTTCTAGGATTGTATTCCTCTTGGGACAGAGAGATATTTTTAGCAAGATTCCCTGTGAAGTTTGTTAGACCTATGGTTTCATAGGTTTAAATTCTTTGAATGTTAAAAGGTTTACTATATGTATTATGGCTGAGAAGAAAATGTGTTGATAGATTAAATGACTATAGGACAAGTTGTCTAGTGCAAGGTAATATTACATAGCATATTTTTTAAAATGTAGATAGGGGACACCGTATTCGTGTAATATAATATGAAAATACTCCCAGTTTTGACTTTTACATGTAGAAGTATTTTTTACAGAAAACAAATGTGTAATATTGAGCATAAATTACCATAGAAAATTATCTTAGCCTGACGCCTATTCCAATTTTATTTGTGAATCTATCATGTGATGTTACTACTAACTAAACTACCACCATAATATCAGCCACAATCTTTATATACTGCCCTGAACCACCGCCTATGCAGCATGGATACGGATACGGATATGTGTGTCGGTGTCTGGCTGATACGGATACGTCATTTTTTGTTTAAAAAAACTAATATGTTGCATTGTGGATACGTTTTAGTATTTTTTTTTTCTAAAAAATAAGTCATAGATGTAGCGTGAATACATGAAAGATCTTAGGTTTATTGAGACAGAAACAGAGATCAGCCATCAGCTCTAGGCACTGGAGAGCCTCTCCATGTACTGATCTAACAGGGACACATCAGCAAGGAGCAGCAGCAGTTGTTTGCCGCTGAGAGCCACCGCAGCCACGTCAGGAGGGGAAGAAAAATCAGGAGGGAGAAAAATCAAGAAGAAAGAGTCATCACTGGCAACACCAGGGAAGACTTACCGCTGGCTGGTGCTGCAGGCACGTGCACAAGTGTGTGGGAATGACTGCCACCTCCTGGACCACCACCTTCATGCCTCCACCGCAGGGTCCTCTGCCCTTTTGAGTGTGTGGGGGGGTATGTGATATCCAGATCATTTTGGAATTTGGCCCATAGTGGCCCATGTGCATGTTAATGAGATGTTGTTGAGGGTTTAGTCCCACCTTGGTTGTTTAGGGTGGGCTAGACCAACATATAAGGCTTCTAGAGTCCATCCCACCATCCCCGGGTTAATCCTTTTATGTGAAGCATGGACGAAAGCATAAGTGGTATGGTGGTAGGTGTGGTTCACTCAACATGTAGAGTGGATCTGAGCCGTTTGGACTCTAGGGCGTTACAATGGGTGAGCAAGAGAAGAAAATAGAAGGGCTGGAGGAGAAGGGGAGGAACTCACCATGGCTCGCCAATGACTCGTCACCGGCAGGTGATGGTGGTGGTGGTGCTCTCTGGACTCTGGTTGCTGCTGTAGGCGTCGTGACGTGTTGCAGCAAACATATTGGGTTAGGCAGAGTGGTGTCTCATAGCCGATGCTACCCTGCTGGTGCGCTGGGCATATCAGCGTGATGTATCGGGGAAGCCCAGAACTATGGACCAAGTATCCAGAATTATCTCATATTTGTTTTTTACGGATACTTCGCTGATACGTATCTGCCATGTATCCATGGATCCATATCCGATACAGGATACGAGGTACATGGACCGCTGCTATAGTGCCTGCTTGTTATGAACCCTAGTTCATTAGGTGTAAACACCATTAGGAAGATAGCTGAGACTTGGGTTCTTCATTGTCTCCTTCCCTTGATACATCACTCTCCTTTATATAGAGAGGACTCCTTGACCGCTAAGGATGGTCCAATCAAACCCTAACAAATCATATCTAATCGAATCCCTGATTGATCCTAGATCTCTATTATAATGAGGAAGGGCTGCCACCCCATAACACTCCCCCATTGAACTGTAGTTACATCTAGGCTTATTTTATTTACTTCTAAGGTGAGAAACCAGAATTGATGCATGTATGAAGTACGCATATCCTGGATCCCATGGAAATTCAGCAAACCTGGTTGCCTCTATCTAGCACAACGTCCATGTACGCACAATGCTACTAGCTAGGAGCAGGGGTGTAGGGTGATATGCTGGTGAGATGTGATGCTGCAGGTCTGGTGCTGTGACATGAGAGCCAGTGGGTCAACTTGGCCAGCAATCAAGGCCTGCAGAATGTCAAAGAAGAGGTTGTCGTGATGGAGTTGTGCGTGAGGATGCATGGTGTTGTGGTCGTAGATGGATCCTGTGGCACCTGGTTTGTGTGTGCGCAGGGAAGGGGGTGCTGGTAACACATCCAGCTTGTCAAGCCTGGAGTTGCTTGCCACGACACACCATTCAATTTTGGTGAATGTCATCGGACCCGTTGAGGACATAAGTGTCTTTGTTTCCACCATGGAAGATTGTGGCATCGCCCAAGGCAATACCATATACCACTAGTTTGTCGCCCGTACTTGACGCCTCGCCAGGCATCCACACTGCCGCCTATAGGCGCACCACTGCCTAGCATTCATGCCCATCCTCTCCTTTGACTTCCCAATCAAGTCTTGTATTTTTGCACAGCCAGCCAACATGGTGACAGATATATCCATAATTGATAGGTTGGTGGCAGCAGAAGCCACGAGATTGGATTGAAACCAATGCAATCTGATACCAGATTTTATGAACTGTAGTTCATCAAGGGTAAACACTGCTAGGAAGATAGCCGTGTGTAATTGGCTTCGTGGGAGACTAGACTATTGGGGAGACTAGGGATTAATTCTTCTCCACTGCCTCCTTCCCTTATACATCACCTCCCTTTATATAGAGAAGAATCCCTTGATTGCTAAGGGTCCCTTTGGCACAGCTCCGGCTTCTTGCAGCTCTTGCTGCGGAGTCGTACCAAACGGCCATCTAAAAAGCGGTCCTTTGAAAGGAGCCCAGAGGAGCTGGAGCTGTTTTTGTACTGAGGGGCCGGAGCCATGAAAATGTGGCTTCTCCTGGCCCCTCCTCAGTCCTCACAAACTTGACACAAATTATCTGTTTTTGCCAAACGGTTTCAGCTCCACCAGAGAAGCTGCTCCACACGAGGAGCCAGAGCTGAAGCCCTTTTAGTGGATTCCTACCAAATTGGTCCAAAGGAAGGCCCAATCTCTCCTATGTGCATCTTCAAGAATGCTCCTATTCAACCCCCTATAATCAAAATTAAGGTGTACCCGAAAAAAACTTCCTTCAATAGTTTCCTTATTCAATTTCCTAAATTTAATAGCACCCTAAATGACTCTTTGTCCCTCAATTCTTGGTTGCAGACTTAGCACCCATTTTTTTCTGCACGTGCCCTTTCCCTGCTAGCCCCCGTCACGCGCCAAGTGGCCCTTCCCTCGCATGCTAACCACCCGGTGCCACCAGGCCATGCCCATGGCAATTTCCATCTGCCGGTTGCTGTTTGTCCCGGCAGGTGCAACTTCCCCCGGCAGCTGCCGGCTGGTGTTAAAATGTTGTCAGGACCTGTGGGATTCTTACCGATGAGCTACCATGGTGTAGGACTCAACAAGAGGCGATCAGCGTCTGACAGAAAAATGAAGACTAGATCAATAGTTCAATACAGAAACTGGGCCCAGATATGTTTAAAAGATAGTGGTTGAAATTTAGGGGACTGTTGTGAGAGAGAACAATTTAGGGTGAATTTATATTTAGATGGACTCTATGACAAAATAGATCTAATTTAGGTGGAATCCTGGAAGTGCTCTGACAAATCGTATTTAATCATCATCTGTTTCGGAGGTAACTTCCCCGCAGCTGCCGGCGTTAAAATCGTGGGATTATGCTGGCTGGTTTGGTGTGAGAAAAAAAAACACTGTTCCCGGCTGAAATTTACGATATTTGACGAATAGATCTCAGGTGGGAAGTGGCTGCATATCCCTAATTGATCCTATATCTCTAGCTAATGAGGAAGGGCTGGCTGGCTGCCGACAGTCCGACACATAAAATGGCTAATATTGCAATAGCCCCACCTGCCATTGCTGTACTCTAAAACCCTATTATGGATCACTACGTTGTATTGGTAGCGCCTAAGCCCTGTTACCCTTATAGTGGGCCCTGTAATATTGTTGGTGTTTAGCTCTGTGTTAGAAGATAACTTTATTGTAGCTCCGAGGTACTAAGAAAACAGCATGGATAGTCATACAAGCACTTTATAATTAATTTTTTCTTAGGGCTTGATTGGATTCTGAATTTTGATATGTACATGAAATTTACAAAAATGCATGTTATTAGTCTGCATTAGGGCACTAAACTAGTCTAGAAGCCTAGAAGTCAAGGCAGTAGCATTGTTTATTCCAACTAGTCCTCATATTTTGGTGTAATATATGTGATGTACTCGTTTCCTTAGTAGTCCTAATTTTTATTTCTTTTGTCCAGGCAATTTTCTGTTACTGGATCACATCAAACATATTCACCCTATTATATGGTATTGGTGAGTATGATCCCAGACTTTGGCTGAATCTGTAGGATCTCGTGTTCTCTTTCATGGTCTAATAGTTGATAATTTGTGCCCCATCATATCTTTTCATCAGCTATCCGGCGGCCAGCTGTGAGGATGTGGTTTAATCTTCCTGCTTTGGAAGCTCAACCTTCGTTCACGGCAAAGCCAATCTTCAATATGTTTGGTGGATCTAAGGCAATACCAGCCGCAGAGTCACCAGTAGCAATCGCAGGAGCCCAGCGATCTGGTCTGGGCCAACCTGATGCTGCTGCTCTTGGCTACAAGGTCAAAAATCTTGAAAAGAAAGTGAAATCCAGGGGTAAATCTCGGAAACACAGGTAAATTTTGGGCATTATGCCCCAGATGAGCAAGCTGTGCTTTGACCATTGGAATGATGGATATTTGATTTGTCCTGAACTCCTGATATGGTCCCAAAAGTCAGGTTTTGCATTAGGAAGCTATCTTCATCCTTTTTGGCTGCTGTTGTTTTCAATTTGGGGGGGGGTGAAATAAGCCACATAAATTTTTGACTTAGTATCAGAGTTGATTATACACAAATGTATTCCAGTTACTTATGATAGTTAAAACATTGGGGTTCATCTCCCAAGGATTGGTATGAAAGATATGTTTAAGTTCAGGGACAGTCAGCCCTCGACAACTTTTGAGGCACCATTTGACATTCTGTAGCAACTGGCCAGTAGGTTAAAATGATATTTCACTGTATTCACATGCTTCCAGCAGCAGATGCAAAATATAGTATGGTTCTAGATACTTTGATCATTAGAGTACCTGCATCTTGTGCTTGTTTGTGCGCACACGATTCTGCATGTTTGTGGCCTGAATAAATATTGAGTTTGTATGTTTGGTGGATGTAAAAAGTGAGCTGTGCAGAATTTGTGGCCTGAATAAATATTGAGTTTGTATGTACTAAACTATCTTAAAATACTGTTTACCTGAATCAATGTCTTGAGCGATGGCTGCGATGTGTAATAAACTAGTGTGTTAAAATACGTTGGTTCCACCTACTCTGCATTATGTCGTGAAGCAGCTGAAGCATGGACTGTTGCAAGTTTTGCCGGCCTGTTTGGTGGCACTCCGGCAGTCCGGCTCCGTTGGCAGCTTCAGCAGTCGAGCCGGAGGAGCTGCACCAAACGACGACACGAGGAGTGTTTTTGCGCGTTTGGATACGGAGGCAGCCACGATTAGCTAGCCGTGCCAAATACTGGGCGGCGGCCGTGCAGCAACGGTGCTCGCAAAGCCTACCTGCACCATGTTACGAAACGGTGCCCGCCAACAGACACCTATTCATAGATGATCTCATCCAATTAGATGTGCAGTTAGGATTAGGATTAGCATAGCAGTTAATCTAATTGCCAAGGGGGTTATCCTTTGGTGAACGGTTGTCTCTTGGAGACACCCCCTCAAATGTATATATAATCCCCTTTACAGATGAACTAAGATGTGGTTGTTTCCAAATCTTGTTCATTTACATTCATCGTTTAACACGTTATCAGTACTTTTGCTCTAAGGAACAGCGAAAGGGAACGACGACAGTTCCACATGCCCCTGAACCCCCATCGGTAAGCATGGCAAGGATCGACTTACCATCACATGTTCGTCAACTGTTCTTCGCCCTTCGTCGCGTCGGTGGAGTTCGTCGTGGCCTGATCCGCCACCACGGCCACCATGGACAACGCTGCAGCGTCTTCGAGCGCCTTGGGCCTCGTGTTTGCCGCAACATTGCCCATGGTCATGGCCATGGTCCTTTCGGCCGCCTCTTCGGCTCCGCTATTCGTGGCTTCCGTTCCAATGCAGTTCCTCGCCGCCGATGGACTCCTGTTCGTGGCCGCCATGCTTCTCCTCCGCGCGACCTTCGTCTGCAGAGCCAGCCACCATCTCCTCACCTTGGCTTGGACGGTGCCGGCCCCAGCAACGCTGCGCCTCCAGCGGTTGAAGCCCCAGCGCCACCAGTCATGGAAGCCCCGGCGCCGCCCGTTGATGAAGTGGTTGTCGAACCCGTCGCAATACCCGCGTACGTCCCCATGGAGCCGATGTCGCCGGCACCGTCACCGCCTCGCTTCTGGTGCGACTTCTGCAAGGAGTTCACCTCGATCCCACACATGCTCGAGTACTCATACTCGCTGTCGACACCCACACCAGCCTCCCCGACTCCAGTGGCGACAGGCAATGGCGTCCCCCGCTCGATCCATGGTTTCTGAACACGCGGGCTGCTCCCGCGCTTGACGCCGTGAAGATTGACGAAGAGGATGTGGTGACCGGCCTCGGCATCGGCGACATCTTCAACTACGCGGCGAGGTCTGGCGTCTCGCCGTACTTCTTCCTCGACAGGGCCGGACCCTCGGCTCCTCCTCCGGCGGTGACTCCGCCAACGGCTCCTCCTCTGCCCACGACCCGCGCGAAAGCTGCGGCCCGCATGAAGGAGCAAGCTCTCCCGGCGGCTCCTCCAACTTCTGCTGAGGGCAGCGCCACCACGCCCCACACGATTCGCCGCCTCCTCGGCCGCAGGGTGGCCGCCGTGGATAGGCGCCCGGGGATCCGCCGGGGGACTTGGAGCCCGGTCGTGCTCGGCCTCCCGTCGGCCGAGGTGCTCAACATGGCTAGCGGCGGCAGCGCTTCTACTCCCCCGACGAGGGGGAGTCCTCCTCGAACTAAAGACCGGCGGCAGCGGTGGCGCAGTGGAGTGCGACGGCGAGGTGGCTTGCAGCGGCGGCGGCTGTTATTTTTTACAAGGCAGCGGTGGCGAGCAAGGGCTGTGAAACCCTAACTGCCGCTTGCTCCTTGCCTTTTAAAGGCCCACGCCCGCAAATGGACCGGCCCAATGGCCTACGCCCTGCCCTCTCTCCCTGCTGTCTACTGTGCACCCAATTGGGCCAGGCTGGGCCCAAACGAAAATGGCTTGTTCCTGATTCTTTTGGCCCGACTGACTCCTTCTGTTTTATTTATTTTACAGCATTAATTCGTCAATGACTATGTTAGTCTCTTATAATTATGTGCTGTAAAATTAAGTACTCTTGTGTTTAATCGCTGACTTTAACTATAGTTGTACTTGTGATATTTTATCATTGTAAAATATCCATTTATGATATTATTCAAAGTATTTGTCCCTGTATGTATGGCAAATCCAATAAAATAATATCCTTGTAATTACGACCATGATCTTGCAAATTATTTATTCATTAATCATTTTTGCAATCGATTATTTTATTTAAGCCCCTTTTATGCTTTTTTACTTTAAAGCACTACGCGCTTAAATAATGGATGCGACATTTTATGTATATTTTCTCATCAATTGTATAACGCGCATGTTCCCTATTTGTTTGTTAGCCATACACAAGGTAGCACCATTGTTGCTACTGCGGGATCTACATTAAGTAAACACTTAGTGACTATCCTCAACGTGTGTACCCAACATCACAAATAAGAACATTTGGTCTACATCTTTTCACAAAGATGACTACCATTAATTCGTATTCCTATTGGCCATATATAAGGTAGCACCATAGTTGCTACTGTGGGATCTACACTAAGTCCATAACTTAGTGACTATCCTCAACGTACGTACCTAATTCGTTTACGAATTGACTAAGGTCTACATCATTCTTGATGACTACCTTAAGACGTGTTTATACAACTTGCATAATTACTTGGCATCTACTGTTAATACAGACTATGCCCAATTTGAGGTCTACACTTTTATGGTGACTACCTCCATTATTTTATTATGCACATGAGATCTTTACACCATTAATAATACAAGATTTATCTTGTCTCTATTTTGCATCCCATAATTATAACACACTACAACATTTTAATAACTTAAAATGTTTTGATGGTTTGCCTCGTGTAGGATCAATGACCGTCAAAGAGTTTGATTTGCTTGCTCTAGACGGCCACAATTATCCCACATGGGCTGTGGACATAAAGTTTAGTCTTGCGTCCCGTGGACTTTATCGAGCTGTGTTACCACTCGAAGAGGGTGTTGCACCTTTTGATGATCAACATGTATACACGGCCCTATATCTCATTAGGAGCCATATTCATCCTGATCTTAAGGCTGAATACTTGTTGGAAGAGAACCCACAAAATCTATGGAATTCTCTTAAGCAACGCTATGAACAACAAAAGGCACTTGTCCTGTCTGCGGCCATCTATGAGTGGACGCAACTTCGCTTACATGATTTCAAAACTGTAAGTGATTACAACCACGCTGTTAATAGGATTTGCTCAAAGTTGCAATTATGCGAGAAAGAACCTACAAATGCGGATAAAATAGAAAAGACTCTGTCTACTATGCTTCCCTCTAAAAGGATTCTTCAACAACAATACCGTGAAAGGCGTTTCAGGTTTATTCTGAGCTTATACAAACTTTACTTGAGGCCGAAAAACATTCTGAACTTATGGTTTGGAATAATCAGCAGCGCCCCGTAGGGTCTGCTCCATTGTCTGAAGTACATGCCTACACTCAGAATAAACCCAAATTTGATGGTGGACTTTCTAAGACCCATCCTTAGGGAAATTCCAAGAAAGATAAAAACAACGCAGACACAATAAGAAATCCCAAACTCATGTTTCCAACAAGGATAAGAACATTTCCAAACACAAGAATGACAAACCTATGTGTTAAAAGTGTGGTTGTTATAACCATATTACAAAGAAATGTCATACCCCAAGTCATCTTGTTGACCTCTACTTAAAGTTTGTGGGTCGCGGACGTGCTGCACCAGGACAGAAGTATGAAGCCCACTTCAACATTCGACCTGACACCACCAGGAATGAGGTTGGTTGTTCACAACAAGTTTTAATGGAACCAAGCAACAACAACATACGAGGAGGCGAGGATCTTGCTGATATGGGGAATATGATCATGGAATATGCATCCAACGATATATTTGGAGACTTTGAATAGGCTCACAATCCCTTCGATTCTTATGTCTTTATGTCCTAGTGATTATAATAGTTAAAATAATTTATGTCCTATGTGTTGTAAATATTTAATAATGTCATCACTATTTAGTTTGAATACCCAATAATGTATTGTACACATTTGATATTCAATAAATAAAGTATGTATTCTATATATCAACAAAGAGTTTCATATCAAATTCTTTATTTATATATAGTTTGTACGGGGGTCAATCTAATGGAGGAGGAATTATGCCTAGTGGACAGTGGTACCACTAATTCTATACTTAGAGAAACAAAATATTTCCAAACTCTTACAAAAAGACAAGGAAATGTTTTGACAATCACCGGGCGCGATGCTACAATAGTTGGCTCAGGTCGTGCCACTATTGTACTCCCCATGGGTACCCAAATTACAATTGAGGATGCATTATTGTATCCCAATTCAAAGCGTACCTTATTAAGTTATAGAGATATCTGTCAAAATAGTTTCCATATAGAAACCCGTGACGACAATAATGAGGAAATTCTCCTTGTTACTAAAAATAGCGGATATGGCAAACAAATTATTGAGAAAATTCCCTCTTTTCCATCAGGATTGTACTACACATACATCAAACCCGTACCACATGTTGCGTACAAGGTAATTTTTCAGAATGTTGACGCATTCAAAATTTGGCATGAACGCCTTGGCCATCCTAGTATAGGGATTATGCGAAAAATTATTAGCAATTCTAATGGTCATGAGTTAAATACTGCTAAATTCCCAAAATCTTCAGATTTTATGTACACTTCATGCGCTACAGGGAAATTGATCGTACGACCATCGCCCGTTAAGATCCAAAATGAGCCACTAAAATTTCTTGAACGTATTCAAGGAGATATTTGTGGCCCCATACAACAACCGTCTGGACCGTTCAGATACTTCATGGTTCTAATAGATGCATCTATTAGATGGTCTCATGTGTGTCTTTTGTCCACACGTAACCATGCATTTACAAAAATTATTGCTCAAGTTATTAGACTTAGAGCACATCATCGTAAACATCAAATTCAATCAATTCGAATGGATAATGCTGCTGAATTTTCCTCAAAGGCTTTCAACGATTATTGTATGGCTTTGGGAATTTAAGTTCAGCACTCTGTTCCATATGTCCATACACAAAATGGTTTAGCAGAATCTCTTATTAAGAGAATTAAACTCATTGCAAGACCGTTATTACAAAATTATAATATACCAACTTCATGTTGGGGTCATGCAGTCTTACACGCTGCTGACTTAATTCAATTGCGACCAACTGCATATCACGTAGTCTCCCCATTACAATTAGTACGTGGGAATATGCCAAATATTTCCCATCTGCGAAAATTCGGTTGCACTGTATACGTACCGATCTCACTGCCTAAGCGTACTTCTATGGGCCCACATAGGAAACTTGGTATCTATGTGGGATACCAATCTCCATCAATTATCAACTACCTCGAGCCTCTTACAGGGGACTTATTCACGGCCTAATACGCTGACTCCATATTTAATGAGGACCATTTTCCGGCATTAGGGGGAGATTTCAAGTACCAAAACAAATGTCAGGAAATCATCTGGAATGCCCAATGCATTCCCCCGTCAGATCCATGTACTCTAGAGACTGAACAACAAGTTCAGAAAAATCATAAACTTGCAACATATTGCAAATAACCTGCCAAAAGCATTTACTGATTATAAGAGTGTCACTAAATCCTCTTATCCTGCTCGCAATGCGCCCGAAAGAGTGGAGGTACCAATAAAAACCATTCAACCCCCACTTCCAAAGAAGAGGGAGAGAAGTACGGCCGCTCCTAAGGATAATGCTACAAGTAAGCGTTCGAGGATATCGAGGGCTAAATCCTCCAAATCAGTAAATCCAAGCCAACCTCAAGTTGATAGACACCCAATAGTGGATAAAAATCCAACATCAGGACCAAATCCACAACCCGGATCAACGGTGCATCCAAATTCTGATCCTGGGATATCAGAACACCTTGACTCCATAGTTTTGGGAAATGTTGTGTCAAATAATGGGGTGAAAGAAATTTCCATCAATTACATCGATTCTGGAGAATCATACGATCGTAAGACTATTGTTGTCGACATGTACTTCTCCGTAGCAATTGTAGAAATCTTTCTCAATGATCCAGATCCTAAGACCATGGCAGAGTGCAAAAAGCGCTCGAACTGGGCTCAATGGAAAGAAGCAATTCAAGCTGAGATAGCTTCGCTCACTAAAAGAGGGGTATTCACATCTGTAATACCTACACCTTCCAAAGTCTTTCCTATAGGCTTTAAATGGGTTTTCGTCTGGAAACGGAATGACAACAATGAGGTGGTGAGATATAAAGCGAGGCTAGTAGCATAAGGGTTCACGCAGAGATCCGGCATTGATTACAATGAAACATATTCTCCAGTACTGAGTGGAATTACTTTTCGATACTTAATATCATTAGTAGTTCAGAATCATCTATCTATGCAGTTGATGGATGTGGTGACAGCATATCTATATGGGTCACTTGATTTGGACATATACATGAAGGTTCCCGATGGAATCCAAATTCTGAATCCAAACGCAAATCGCAACATGTATTGTGTAAAACTACAAAAATCATTATATGGCTTAAAGCAGTCGGGACGAATGTGGTACAACCGACTGAGTGAATTCCTCCTAAAGAAAGGATTCTCTAACAATGATGATTGCCCATGTGTTTTCATTAAGAAATCTCAAACGGGATTTTATATTATATCCGTGTATGTTGATGATTTAAATATCATTGGCAGCCCAAAGGATATAGAAGAAGCACGCAAACATCTAAAGACAGAATTCGAAATGAAGGATTTGGGTAAGACCAAGTATTGTCTATGCTTACAACTTGAGCACCGACCTTCAGGGATTTTAGTGCATCAATCAGCCTATATCTAGAAAATATTGGAGAAATTCAATATGGATAAATCATACCCTAATAAAACTCCGATGGTTGTTCATTCCTTAGAAATAGGGAAAGATCCATTTAGACCACGGGATATTGGGAAAAAGATATTGGGACCAGAGATCCCATATCTCAGTGTCATTGACGCACTTATATATCTTGCAAATTGCACCAGGCCTGATATCGTATTTGCGGTGAACTTACTAGCTAGGCATAGTGCGGACCCAACTCGCCGTCATTGGACGGGAGCGAAGTGTATCCTCAGATACCTTAATGGCACAAAGGATCTTGGTTTTTCTTCAAGAAAAATCATGATCCCAATATGATTGGTTATACTGATGCAGGTTACTTATTTGATCCTCATAACGGAAAATCCTAAACAGGATTTGTATTTCTACATGGAGGTACAGCTATTTCATGGAAGGCCCTATTCCCTTGGAGGAATCTGAATGAATTTGGAGGAATTTGTGAGAGCGTGAACAGTGAATTTCAGCCACAAACTATGAATTCCGGCTGAATTCTTTACCAGTCGAACGGCGCCGAAGTCTTCTAAGCAGACTCTGACAGCGACTTCTACTAATCATTCTGAAATTATTGCTCTATACGAGGCATCACGAGAATGTGTATGACTTCGCAGAATGATTAACCACATACAACAGTCATGTGGTATTGGTTCAATTGAATCACCTATAATTATCTATGAAGATAATTCCGCTTGTGTTACACAGATGTAATCAGGTTACATAAAGAACAATATCACTAAGCATATTGTTCCTAAACTGTTTTATCCCCATGAATTACAAGAAAACGGGGAAATAAATATCTTACAAATCAAGTCATGTGATAATCTCGCTGACCTATTTACTAAGTCCTTACCAACTTATGTGTTTCAAAAATTGGTACATGAAATTAGTATTCGGCGACTTCGAGATTTGCCAGAATCAGGGGGAGACATCTCCTAAATGTTGACCTATACCAGCATCATATTATACTCTTTTCTTTCACAAGTTTTACTTACGATGTTTATTGTTAAAGTTTTTAATGAGGTAATATTAATATAAGCATGTGTCATATTTTCAATTTTCCCCACCGGGATTTTTGTGGAAAATATCAAAGACACATATTGCCCTCACAACTCATCCATGGTTTTTCCCTGAAAAAGATTTTTCATGTGAGTTATCCAAGAGGCAATACCAATAATATGTCGTCATATTTTATCCTAATTTTCCCACTGAATTTTTACAGGAGTTTTAGCGATATATCACTTTATATTGCTCCTCATATTTTTTCTGAAATGATTTTTGGAGGAGTAATCTATATGTCGTGTCTCCTATATTTTTTCCCCACCGGGGTTTTTAATGGGATACTAATGACATAATAATTTATTTAAATCACACTCATATATGCTACTTTCTCCTTATTTTTCTATAAGATTTAAAGGAGTTTTTATAGCATATCTATACATACATATTCCTCAGATTCTTCCCATGGAGTTTTTCGAGGAATTCAAGCATGCAGCTACATTGATCTCAAAGAAGATTCGATCAAGGGGGAGTGTTACGAAACGGTGCCCGCCAACAGACACCTATTCACAGATGATCTCATTCAATTAGATGTGCAGTTAGGATTTGGATTAGCATAGCAGTTAATCTAATTGTCAAGGGGCCTGTTCTTTGGTAAACGGTTGTCTATTGGAGACACCCCCTCAAATGTATATATAATCTTCTTTACAGATCAATGAAGATGTGGTTGTTCCCAAATCTTGATCATTTACATTCACTGTTTAACACACCAAACGACGACGCGAGGAGTGTTTTTGCGCGGTTGGATACGGAGACAGCCACGCTTTACAGCTAGCCGTGCCAAACACTGGGCAGCGGCCGTGCAGCAACGGTGCCCGCAAAGCCTCTGCTGAGCAGGTGAGTGGTGGTCGAGAAGACAGAAGAGTCCCCGTAGTTCATGGAGTGCGTCACCATTAGATTCATCGGGGACTCTAGGGCCTATTTGCTTGTAGCTGGACGGATAATATCTAATCTATCTGCACATGTTTATACTATCTATCTAGCCCAGTTATTAGGAAATAGTGGCCCAAAAAAAGAATCTATGCGCGTATGGATGATTGCCGGCAGCTTGCTCCGGTCTGAACGTTTGGACCGGATGATTGGCAAGCCATTAGTCTCCATTGCTGTGGAATAGGAATGTATGATACATTATTGAGGACAACACCTAGGTTGAGGCTTTTTTGTGCGTATCTGAAAGTGAAAAAACAAGTATATATGGAACGAAAAATCGGGAAGTGTAGCTGTAAAACTGTTCGCATTGTAATGAGCCATGAAATCGTGAATCGATCGTAAATTTTTGGAATAGGAATGTATGATACATTTTCTCTCACACCAGGTTGAGGCTTTTTTGTGCGTATCTGAAAGTGAAAAAACAAGTATATATGGAACGAAAAATCGGGAAGTGTAGCTGTGCCAGATGTATCTGTGCCGGGCGAGTAGCACCATCTGCATGCAATAATATCCCGTTGCATTCGTGGAGTACTTTTTATTATAATTGAAAGATAATTACAGCTTTAATCTTCTTTAAGAAGAAACAGTCTGCACAAAAAAAATACGTAAATACATCTAAAGTTTAAGCCTATTGCAAGCTTATATATACTAAAGGTACACAAATGACCATCTATTATATAAAAAAAACTATATCGCACTTATTTCAAGCAACTTGCATGTCTCAAGAATTCGATGTTTAAAAAAAAGAAAAAACTAGCTACAGCCAAGCTTTGAGTTCCAGGTGGGGTAACCTTTGTCGTGGCGCCAGCAGGTTCGGCACAACTGCCGGAATCTGCCGAGCCCGTAGAAGTTGGTCAAGGTTTGGTGGCCAAACAGTTTTAACCGTAGCAACTTTTGTTCGCTGAGAAATGGGAGTAGTATAGAAAATGGATGGCCACCTACCGAGCCATGTTCCCTTACGCTGATGCTTATAGTGAAATGTTGTGAGAGAAAATTATTGTTTAATGGCTAAAAAGTAGCTATAATATGTAATTTGATATGACACGGTCTTCTAAATTACACATTCACTACTTTATTTATTTTTATTATATTATTATGTTTATATATTTATAATAATTAGATAGTATAATTAAATGTAACCATATCAAACTTGCATTATAATAATTAAAAAATTGTCAAATTATTAGTGAAATATTTTTGTAGTATGAGTCTTGATATACGTGGGCATCTTATATACAATTAGCTTATGCTAATGCTTATGCTGATTTATTGTGAGAGAAAACATTGTTTATTCGTTGAAAAGTACTGCTGAAGTAGTGCAGCAGAACAGGACCGAAGTAATCTATTATGATTTTGAGAGCGGAACGGAACACGGGAAACCAGGAAATATATAAGTATATGATCATCAGATGATAACGTATTATCACAAAATCATGGAGCGTCGGCCCCTGAAGGCCCACTCGTCCAAGAAAGCGCAATAGACTTGGAAGTAAATTAACGGGGAAAGGAAACCGTACTACATTATTACACATACATCCAAACCAGCAGTCATGGGTCAGCATTGCTTATTTAGTCACACTTTAATTCCCTCAGCTTGCACTTGTGCTCTGAGCTCATAAAAAACGTCCGGTGTGCAGGACTGCAGGTGCATCCGTGCTCGTGCAGCAGCTGGCCAGCTGCGACGACACACACGCGACTCGGAGGACATCACACGATGCAGCAGCCAGCAGGAAGCTCGGCGTGGCCCTGGCCCATCGGACGGCCACCGACGCGCGTTCGCGGGCGCGCCGGCTGCCGGCATACTCCGTAAAACCGCGTTGTCCCCGGCGAATAAACAAAGCCAGAGCCGAGTCGTCCGGGAAGCCAGCCATCCACTCGAGCGAGCACGCAGCACGACCACGTCCACATGCCACAGTACGCCAGTGTGAGGCGAGCACCCCGATAAATAACACCGGCGCGCGGGCAGTTTGCTGCCCACCTACCGCTCCCTCCCTCGATACATCCGGCCGCCCGCCTGCAGCTGCGGTCCCAGTCCTCCTCCGCAAGACCAACAGCGCGAGTGGCCGGCGAGCAAGCAGCAGCAGCGCATCCCGGCTGCCCGATCCGTCGGACCAATGGAGCGGCTGCTGTGGGCGTCCACGCAAGCGCTCGGCTGCGGCGGCAAGCGCGGGAAGGGCGACGAGGCCGCCGCCTCCGGGCTGCTGGTGGGGCAGCTGGGCGAGTGGCTGTGCCGGGCCGCGCTGCAGCCGCCGCCGGCGCCGCGGGTGTGCGGGGCGCCCGGGGGCCCGCCCGTGACGGCGCGCCGGGTGCGCCTGCGCGACGGCCGCCACCTGGCCTACGAGGAGTCCGGCGTGCCCAGGGAGGCCGCGCGCTACCGGATCGTCTTCTCGCACGGCTTCTCCGGGTCGCGCCTCGACAGCCTCCGCGCCTCACAGGTTAGCACGCAGCCATTCGTCTCTCTGCGTTACGTACAGCATCATCATCGGCTCCATTCCTGCCTCTCCAAGACTCCAATCCAAGCCAGCTGTAATGATGTACTCGTACGGAGTTGGAGACCACGTCGCACAGCACAGTAGGACGAATTCACGAAATGGAATTCCGAAGTAGTAGCCGCCATCCGTACGCGCAGAAAATTAAATAAACAGCTGTCCTAGCTGCCAGTAGCCTGAGTTGTCGCTTACAAATCGACGGCCGAGATTAAGGGTGGTCAGAAAGCTGACCAGTTCGCATGTGGGGGGAGATCGTTTATTTCGTCAACGCTCATTAAAGAATTCCACTTTAAACAGGACATCCAGCCATGTCTTATCGGCTAAGCAAACAGGACACTGGTCACCCGTTACACTACGTCACCATACTTCTGCCATCATAGCGACAAGAACAAAAAGTCAGAACTGCCAACAATTCATATTCACATCTACCGTTTGATGATTGATTTTACCGTGCTGAACAAACGCTTTCTTGTAACAAACAAACAAAAAAAATGCAGGAAGTAGCGGAGGAGCTGGGCGTGTACATGGTGGCCTTCGACCGCGCGGGGTACGGCGAGAGCGACCCGAACCCTCACCGCTCCGTGCGGAGCGCGGCGCTGGACATGGAGGAGCTGGCCGACGCGCTGGGCCTGGGCGAAAAGTTCTACGCCGTGGGCGTCTCCCTGGGCTGCCACGCCGTGTGGGGCGCGCTGCGGCACATCCCGCACCGGCTCGCGGGCGCCGCCATGCTGGCGCCCGTGATCAACTACTGGTGGCCCGGGTGCCCGGCCGACCTGGCGGCGGAGACGTACGCGCGGCAGGCGCGCGGGGACCAGTGGGCGCTGCGTGTGTCGCACCACGCGCCGGGGCTGCTCCACTGGTGGATGGACCAGCGCTGGCTACCCACCTCCACCGTCGTCGACAACACGACGCACCTCCCCAACAAGCGCGACGCTGAGGTCCGCGCCGCGCTCGACGCCGACGGCACGCTCCGGAGGAAGCGGGAGGCGGCCACGCAGCAGGGCATCCACGAGTCCTACTACCGGGACATGACCGTGATGTTCGGGAAGTGGGAGTTCGACCCCATGGCGCTGCCGGAGCCGCCGTGCCCCGTGCACCTGTGGCAGGGCGACGAGGACGGCCTCGTGCCGGTCGTCCTGCAGCGCCACGTCGCTGGCAGCCTCCCGTGGGTCAACTACCACGAGCTCCCCGGCACGGGACACTTCCTGTCCGCCGTCCCCGGCCTCGGGGACACCGTTCTCCGGACACTCTTCGGTTCGTCAGCCGCCGCAAAGCCGTGGTAGCATCAACGACCGAAGTACAGTGGAGTTGGCTTACTAGCTTTAGAGCGATGCGAAGTACAGTGTTATTTGATCATGACTCATGATAAATGGGACATTTAGATTTTGTTCTTTATTCTTTTGTAAAATTTGCTGCCAAGAAGCACCTGAAAAATGAAAGTTCTTCAACAGAGTTATTATACCATTCTTTTTCATTGTTTTTTTCAGAATATAAACATATTTTACAACCTTAGAAAAATTCACTTTGTCTGATTAATTAACCGTCTCAATAAAATTCCAACTCAATTTATCCCACCAAACTATTTTATTTGTTCCAATCTTCATTTTCATTTCCCCGTGTTAAAACTGAGTATTAAAGTCAAATTTATGAGATGGCATACGACATCATAAATGCTGGGCTGTCTAATATTGTGACAAAACCCATGTGCTTAGAGCCCAAATATGTATATCAGCAAGTGCATGGGCCTGGTAATGGGTCGTGAAGATCCAAGGGCCGAACTCGAAACCCAACTCGTGGCCTGATTTCTATGGATCATGTATGGACTCTTGAAAGAAAGGGCCTGATTGGATCGAGTTTGAAATTCCATCGAGTTTTGTCTTAGATGGGCAATACACGGATCGGATTCTCCATGTGCCCTTTGTAGCCGTGTGGATCCTTCGGAAGGGCCGGCCCTCGGATCATGAGACAAGGGACTTCGTGGCAACAACTCTAAAAACGGCTAGGTCTGAGCGGCAGCACGGCACAACGCTACGACTCCTGAGAGGCTGGGAGGCTGCGTGCTGCGGCTTGGGCTCCTCCGTCCTCTATGTGATACCGCAACGACCCTAGTGGCGAAGCTATAGCGAATTATTAGGTGGTGCGCATGTCTTGTGGATGTATATACATATGTTATAAGGAATGCATATATGGTGAAATTTCAACTCATGTGGATTGAGGTAAATCCGACAACATCCAAACAAGACCTTAAATGGATAGAACTGGATCGATTTATAGCTATTAAAATGTGGCTTGGATTAGGATCAAGCCACTCCTAAAATATTTAGGGCGAATCAGGCCTTATATGTTCCTAAGAAATAGAGAATGGAGACGAGAGTTCAAGCAATATTCCGAAAACATCGCGGTGTCAGCTGAGGTTAAGGAGGCGATGGAGGTCTGCCTGAAGCTTGAACCCAAGGGAATAGGCCCATGTGGAGGCGAGCAGCTGCACTCAGATTGACGACAAAATATGTGCTGAATCAGTGAACAAAGAAATCTACCAAAGGCTTGTGGGAAGACTCATTTACTTATGTCATACAAGACTTAACATTTCCTATACGGTAAGTGTTGTAAGCCGGTACATGCACGATGCTAGAAGTGAGCATTTAGATGTTATTTATTAGATATTATATGAATCTATGATATTTGAAGGGTAGCCCTGGGAATGGACATGTTCATGTGCCATGGCCATCTAAATGTAGAAGGTTATTGAGATATTGATTGGGCAAACTATCGTGATGATAGGAGATGGAATTTTGTGTTTTTGCCGAATAAAATTTGGTATCATGGAGAGAATAGGTATTAGAGTTCCGGAAATTTTCCCAAAACCTAAAAAAACATGTTCAAAAACTACAATATGAAGTTTTCATCATTACTTTTATAGGTTAGAGCATCTAATTATAAATTACAATTGAGGTACTGTTGCTTGAAGATAATGATAAAAAATTGTTACAAGTATTTCTCTAGATACCACGTCCTTTATGACCCAACAATACCTGAACTTCAAACTTCAAATTGAACGTCTATGCGAAGAACGAAAAGAAGACAATTCTTATTAGATAGATTGAGTCAATTGAAATAGTTTGAGATGTCAAGCAAACAAAGTAAATTGTAGGTGGTAGAATAGTTTTTTAAAAAAAATTGCGATAATTCCCATTTTCAACATCCTTGTGATTATGATTTCCCCTGAGTTAGAGCATCTCCAAGAGTCTTTCTAATTTTACTCTCTAAATCATTATTTGGAGAGTCATCTGAGTAGAAGTCACTATCTATATCTTTGTACCCGCAACAGCTTTTCTATATATTCTACACACCCGCTCTTTATCTTTAGCTAGTGAGAAATCTGGAATAGAGGATTATCTATATTTAGAAATACAATTAAAGAGGTTGTTGAAGGGTATATTTTCACCAAAACCTCTATTCCTGTAAATTAGAAAGAATATAACGAGTCTCTTTGAGTTGCTCTTAGGCCCGCTTAGGGCATCTTCAACTCCAAAATT
This sequence comes from Miscanthus lutarioriparius, assembly GCA_904845875.1. Classification (NCBI taxonomy): domain Eukaryota; kingdom Viridiplantae; phylum Streptophyta; class Magnoliopsida; order Poales; family Poaceae; genus Miscanthus; species Miscanthus lutarioriparius. Next base: position 46,764,551 of record CAJGYO010000001.1, read on the forward strand.
CACCTAATATCTATAGTTTGTATGCTAAAATCAAGAATCTTGCGACTATTTTTGTGTAGAATAGAAAGAAAACAGTACATCAAGATAACTCAAGTGTACACACAGTTCTAGCTCCACAGATTTCTCATAGACTTATGTCAAACAGGACCCCCTTTCTTTTAACGTCAAACAGGGCCCTGATCGTTGAAGATTGGATGAAGTAACTTGTTCTGGTAGGCCATTGTTCTCTAATGAACACCCAAACATTCATACTTCATTTCATGATAACAATGCCACGTGAATCAACTGATACCGGTACGAGTGGGCGCCCTTCGGAAAAGGTCAAATGAGTGGACGTTTCAGAAAACTTAGGGGGTGTTTGATCCGGTGACTAAAATTTAGGAGGTGTGTTGGGAGGATATTTCATGGGGTGTTCGGATACTAATAAAAAAACAAATTACATAATCTGTCAGTACTCCACGAGATGAATTTTTTAAGCCTAATTAACGCATCAGTAGCACATGTTTACTGTAGCACCACACTGTCAAATCATGGACTAATTAGGCTTAAAAGATCCATCTCGCAAATTAGTCGTAAATTATGCAATTAGTTTTATAACTAGTCTATACTTAATACTACATACATGTATAAAACATTCGATAGAACAACGACTAAAATTTAGGAGGGGTGGCTAAACAACACCTTATCTTGAAACCGCCTTACACTGCCATCAATTTCAGAGCTGGCCAATTTAGTATTCCTTCCATTGACGAAATCATTGGTAGTACGTTGTACAACAACCGAGCGAAGACTAGCGAGAAAAAGTGGTCAGAGGATTGGTACAGGGAATTCTCAAATCATAACTCTTTCGTTGATAATAAACTCATGCTTTCAGTCCAACTTCCGGTGCTACGGCTCTTACTATTTTTTTTTTTCAAAAGTACGGCAAAAGCTCTACTTCTAAAATTTATTATGAGGAAGAAAAAAGAAGATAACAACAATATGTCATGTTCGCTTAGCTGATAAATCATGACTGAAAGTACTGCTGGCTGATTTGCTGTGAGAGAAAAATACCGTTCGTTGACTGAAAAAGTACGGCTTATAAACCAAGCGAACAAGGCATATGTATGTCTTCGTTAAGCTTGTTCAGCTTTTGGTACACCTGTTTTTTGTGAGAGCTGGAGGGTGCAGACAGGGGCGGACCTAGGGCACGTGCCCCCATTCAAATTATAGGTTTTTAAAGAAAATATACCTTCTTTCGTGTAACTATAGAGATTCATCAGTAACATGCCTTCACTTAAATTTTGTGCTAGTTCCGCTCCTGGATGCAGAGATTGTGAAATGCTCTGAACTGTTGTAATGTTATTTAGCCCTATGCAATATATGACACGCTGTTGTCTCCAGAACTCTAAAACAAATCATGTCTTCAGTCTTCATATCAACACGCTGTTGTTGAGAGAAACTTTGCGCCATTGACGTTACTGATGAGTCTGTATTCTTTGGACGATAACTAGACGGCCAGGGAATGGAAAGACTTGTCGACGGTAAATCAGAAGAACAAATCAGCATGAAACAATGAGCTACCAAAACAAGTCTAAAGAGTGATTCCAATACGCAAACGATTCAGGTACTGCCATACTTTTACCACGTCCACAGACGGACAGAACAATCTGCATTTTGACAATAATGCCGCGCACGACTTCTGAAACACGTCTTTACCTACCAAGATCACTACCGACCCAATGCAAAAAAGGCTTCCCAACAGGTCAGTATTTGGAGTTGGTGAGGACTGAGAGACTCTAGAAAGGTAGTATTACATGAGATGCCAAAGGGTGAATGAAGATTGCTGTCCATTCATACATCAACACCATGCACCAACCCCCAACAACAAATTCCAAGGACTGCTCCTGAAGAAAAGAGGTGTGTGACAGATATCCAGAGGGAGCCAAAAAGAGTCGTGGTGGCACCACCCCCCTTTACAAAAGCATCAGTGGATGCAACTTTGGGCAAAACATCATCACCTACGTCATGCTCATGTAAATAGTTGTTTTTTTGTTTTCATATAGTATGTATATAATATATTCATCCAGTCTTCAGAAACCCAGCAAGTACTGAATAATCTGTAGTCAAACCGGCACGCCATAGCATCTGTGGAATGGCCATGGAGTCTTTGAAAATCACTATTGAGAAAGACTAGAACTCGGGTAAACTCAAACTTTTTGAACTACTAAAAGATATACGTAATATCAAACAAATATTACATGACCCACATCTACTACATGACCCAGCATCTAGTAATAAACTGGTGTGTAAGACGAATTCTTTTTTCAGAGAAAAACGAGGCCTTTTCAGGTAGGGTTGGGGGAGACCAGACCACTGCACTTTGAAATGGGTTGGCGGTAGGTGAGGTCTTACTTACTGGTAACAATTTGGCATGACCAGAAAATGAAAGCACGTACGCACCGAATGAGGCTGATAACGTAGCATATATATGTGTGCGGTGTGTGCACAAGCAAGCAGACGTCGTCGGTAGGTTGTTAGTGAAAGGGTTGCCCTGGTTGCCCCTCCACCACCACATCTTAGCAACTGCAAAGCGTCACCAAAGTCACCACCACCATTTAGCTCGCAATAGCTCATCAGCACAATACCTAACACGTTTTAAGAACCACCCTCCGTCCTCCCAAAGCCTTGTAGCTAAGCAAGCTAGCCTCAACAACATCACACACGACCCACTCCATTAGTTTTCCTTTCCCAGCTCATCAGCTCCCATGGCTGCAGGTGCAGCTGCCTCCACAGGCTACTGGTCGCTCGCGATCGGCGCAATGCGTGCAGCCATGGTGTGCTGGGTCTGCTTGGCCTACATGCGCGGTGTGTGCGACTGGTTGCCATTGCTGCCGGCAGTGACGACGACCGGGAGCACGATGAGCACCCCGCGGGTGGGGCTGCTGGTGCTCTTGGCGGCCATGGCGCTGGTGGCGGGGTGGTTCCTGAACGCCGTCCGGCCGCCTCCACCGACGCCGTGCGGGACGCCCGGGGGCCCGCCGGTGACCGCGCCCAGGGTGCGGCTCCGGGACGGGCGGTACCTGGCGTACGCCGAGTCCGGGGTCAGCAGGGACCGCGCGCGCTTCAAGGTCGTCTACTCGCACGGCTTCTCCGGCGGCCGCATGGACTCGCCCCGCGCTTCCCAGGTTGGTGACGGCGGCCTCGCCCGCCTGCGCTGCACGTCTCTCTCCATCTTCTTTCTTCCACATGCATATGCTGTATGCGTGTGCTTGAGGCCGTGGCAACCACTACCACCAGTCCGATAGTGCACCGGCACCGGAACAAGTTGGTGGCCAGCACCAACTCCACCTCCAACCCCGTGCGGGCTGGCGGCTGACGGCTGCTACGCATGCATGTGTGCCGGCGTCGTCGTCGCTCACCAACCCTCCACCAGGAATAACACGCAACCCCGACGTTCCACGAAAACGACTAGGCACGCGTGGAATTCTCGCTGTTTTTGCCTACCTGAAGCGTGTGTGCGCCGGCACGGTGCATGCATGGCCAATCATTTCATTTCCAGGCTCGCTTGACCGCGCGACTGTGTCAGTAGTCAGTGTAACTGATGGAACGCGCTCGTCTCGAACAGGAGCTGCTGGAGGAGCTGGGCGTGTACATGGTGGCGTTCGACCGGGCCGGGTACGGCGAGAGCGACCCGGACCCGCGGCGGTCGGTGGAGAGCGCGGCGCTGGACATCGAGGACCTCGCCGACGCGCTGGAGCTCGGCGACAGGTTCCACCTCGTCTGCTCCTCGCTCGGCTCCCACGCCGGCTGGGCCGCCATCAGGTACATCCCGCACAGGCTGGCCGGGCTGGCCATGATGGCCCCCGTGATCAACTACCGCTGGCGCGGGCTGCCGCGGGGCCTCGCCAGGCAGCTCTACAGGAAGCAGACCGTCGGCGACCAGTGGTCGCTCCGGGTCGCCTACTACGCGCCGTGGCTGCTGCACTGGTGGATGAGCCAGCCGTGGCTGCCCACCTCCACCGTCATCGACGGCTCCGCGCCCTTCCCCAACGCGCTCGACGAGAAGAACCGCGTCATGGCGCTCTCCAACGGGATGTTCCACTCGGTTCGTCGGCTCGCTCGCTCGGTTGCCTCAATTACCTTGTCCTGTCCCCCAGAACGAAACCAGCTTTGCAAAGCGATGCTTACTATTCTGCCGGCCGTGCCGTGTTTTTTCTTGTTGCAGAGGGCGAGGCTGGCGACGCAGCAGGGGGTGCAGGAGTCCTTCTACCGCGACATGGCCGTCATGTTCGGGAGGTGGCCAGAGTTCGAGCCGACGGACCTCGAGAAGCCGCCGTTCCCGGTGCACCTGTTCCAGGGCGATGAGGACGGCGTCGTGCCCGTGCAGCTGCAGCGGCACATATGCCGCAAGCTCGGCTGGGTCAACTACCACGAGCTCCCCGTTACTGGCCACTTCTTGTCAGCGGTGCCAGGACTCGGCGACAGGATCGTCAGCACGCTCCTGTCATCGCCGGCGTCGGCGTAACTGATCCAGGACTCGCATCTAGCGAGTAGTAGTACATGACTGATCTGTTGTAGCTACATGTCTCGAAGCAATGCTGATCGTTGAAGAAAGGCACTTCCTGTGAGCTCAGGCTTAGCCGCTACTGTATTGTACCAAGAAACTGAATAGAAGAAGGCACGTCTTTTATATATCATTAGAGGGAGGGGTATTTGAATCGTTGTACATAAATATTTATCCTCAGAGACAGAAAATAATTCCATCCAGATCTGCAATTTACATACAGCTACAAAGAAGAAAGAATAGTAACTGTCTAGCAACTTTGAAGCTATCTAGATTCACAGGTGCACGACCCATCGTAACAAAACTGTTACAGTACACACGCTACGGCTGCAAAGGACGCAGCCGGATTTCACCAATCAAGAAAATATTGGCTGTAAATAGGTGAGAAAAGAACACAGCTGGGGAGGAAAAATAACCGCTGCTCATCTCCCGCATTGAGCTGCTATGAATCCAAACATATTCACAACCACAAATAAAGAATCAAGCGTTGATCTCTGCATCACACTGTTGCTCCCTGTGGCAGCTTCTTCGACTCCAGAACATGCCTGAGCAGCTGGTCCGGTCTAGATCCTCCTCCCCTCTCTTGTCCAGCTCCATACTTACGCAGTGCGAGGGTCGGGGAGATTGGACCTCGGAACCATCCTGTGCATCTGTAGCACCGCATGGATCATCGTCGCTGCACCTGCAGGTTGGGAGGGCGGACGACGGGAATGGGCTGCAAGTGATTGGACAGACTAGCTCTGAAGAGACAGCTGCCACACGGTTGCGTCTGATTTCTGCTTTGGAGACAGTGGCTGGCGAGTCCATAGATCGGGTGTTCAGTATGCATGGGTTGCAGAATGTGAGTGCTGAACTTGATTTAAGCCCTTCTGTTGGTGTGCTTGGTAGCTTAACGAATAACATTATGCCATTCCGACAAAGAGGGCACGGGATGGACCCAGGTGGGCCTGTGAACTCAACACGGATGTTGCTCATTGAGCAGAGGTAGAGAGCACATTTGATGCAGAACTCATGAGTGCAACCTGAAAGGACAAAAATATAATGTCAGCATACCAGCATGACACTTTACACATTGGGACATATTGTAGCATGATCTACATGACCAAAAAGATCAACGGAAATCCTATTGAAAACATATAGCTTTATAAAAGCTTAAAAGCATTTTATGCAACCAAGGTCACATATACAAGTGCCATTAGTGTTTTGGTATTTAACTTTCATTTATATAGTGTTGTGTTACTTCCACTGATTTTTAAAGTTTCAGAAAATGACAGCATCTCTTGCAGTCATAGTGTCATGTGAAGCGAGAAATATTGAAGAAGCCTCTCTAGGTAAAATTTAAGCAAGTGTCTAATGTGATAATATTGAAGAAGTCTCTCTAGGTAAAATTTAAGCAAGTTACCTTCAGCAGCAACAGAACAAGACCTTTCTAGACAAACTGAACAGAGATCATTATCATCAACTGTCGGTAAGGTATGCTGCAACCCAAATTCTCTGCAAATGCACAGCAAATAAAATATATAAACAAATGTTCAATACATTTTAACTTTAAGATCATTTGAATGACTATATCTAAACCACATGTAACGCTATCAGCGGAAAGAAAAAACACCAAACACATCCAAGGAGGAATTGCAAAGCCAGTTAAGTAGGTAAAATTGCAAAATCAGCAGAAGTAACTCAACTTCATTCTAGCAGTTTAACTCCAACATACTTAATTTCAGATTACTAGAAACATAAATGATAAAATAACTGGAGTACGAGATGACTATACTACGATGATTGAAGGTGACAAAAGAGACAGATCAATGACCACATTTTCTCCATACCCAACAATCCAAGCCAAGCATTGTTGCCTTAGTAAAAGTAACAATCTCTGGAAATAATGCAATTCTAAAAGAGATGCAAAACTGCCCTAACTCTTCACAGATATTATTTCTGCTAGAATACAGAATGAAACAGCTTTCATGGCCTCCTCCTTTACTTTGCAAAAAGCATAGGGCATATGTTGACATATCAAAAGTCTTCTAGCATAGCGACATACATTCATTATATCAAAAGCCAGCATCAATAGCTATCTATGAAAGTAAGAAATTCAGTTATAATACTTTACTTCCAGCTGAAGAAAACATGTGTGAGTTGTTAAACACTAACCTGGCTATATTAAGTATGCTCATGAGCGGCAAGGCAAGATAACTTGACGGTTGAAATACAGGGACATTCGAGTGGGAATTCGGAGAAAGTAATGGCTCCAAAGAGCGCCGTCCAAATATTCTAGCAACATCAACGGGAAGCCACCTAAACACAAGATAGTGAAATAAGTTACGGCTACTCATGTGAGTTTGGCCAATGGATAAAATGGTAATATTACTAAAGATTTGGAATACTACATAACATTATTAACAAAAACAACTTACCCATTGCAATTGAGTGTCAACCTGCTAGCACCTTTTGATATTAGTAGCTACAAAAACAGCATCATAAAAAACCAGAACAAATTAATTCTTCATTCAATAGCTATAACTGAAAGTCTGAAACGGGCTTCTTGTCAAAAAGGTGATGCTGCTTTATGGCATTGATTTACCTCACAGCATTCTTGTTTCCCCCCGCCTGCTGCATAATGCAACGGTGTACTGCCAGCTCCTGTTCCACCAGTGCATTGAAACCTTATTTGAGTAAAGAAAAATAGCATTGTTCAACGCATTGCATCTGAGCTAAGAACAAACACTTGCCTATCAAATTTGTGGTAGTGCCATAGGGAAATGTGACAGCTGAAACATTAGCACCCAAGTCAATCAACAACTGCATGCAATCTAAGTGACCGTTTAATGCTGCCATGTGAAGTGCTGTAACGCCACCATCAGCAGGCTTGTTGATGTACCTCGCACGGGCACTGAAGCAAACATGGAGTTAACAGATAGTTATTTCAAACAATGAAATTTGATTCATTGACAACACATACGATTCATTAAAATTCTGCCCCAATGAGGAATTAGCACTGCTCCCACTGTTCGTCTGACAATCACCACCATCCACCACGGAAGAGGCAATATCCTCCAAGGCCACACTTGGGACAAAGTCTGCAACTAAAAGCCTAATACACCGAACAAATCCATCATGTGCAGCAAAATGCAGTGCCGTTCGACCACTCAAGTAATCTGCCCTGGTAACCTGAATCAGCCAAAAAAAAGTCAGCACCCACGGACCCACCTTGTGCTAAGCCAAAAAAAAACGTAGCAGACAAAAATACTATATTAGACAACGTCTTACATTGCATCTGAAGAGAAGAAGCATCTGAACCACCTCCCAGTGCCCATGCCGACACGCATGCATCAACGCAGTCTTGATCCATCCATCAAAGCAATTGCAACCAATCAACAAACTATTTGATACAGATAAAAAAACTGAAGAATGAACAAAAATGTAATTCCTATCCCACGTGCAGAAGTGCCAGAAAGAGCTATGAAATCTAATCAAATCTTGGTTCAGCTCTGGAGCATAGGCACAAGTGCATAACAGGTTCAGATTTTCTTATGCCATCGCTGAGCAGAGCAACATAATTAGTCACCTAAAACTGAATCTTGATGCCACTCTCTCTTTCAATGGCACAAGAGTTGACAAATCCACCACTTGTGCACGACAGATCTTAGCATTTTGTTCGAATTGCACTCACAGAAGATAACTGGAACACACAGATGAGAACTTTTGAACCCAGAGAACGCAGAAAGATCTACCTGGCCGCAGTAGTTGCGCGCGTTCACGTCAGCGCCTTTCTCCAGCAGCATCGTGACAATCTGCACAGAGACAACAATTCTTGACCCAAAATCGAAGGGGGCAAAACGCTGAAAACACGGAAGAATCCGCACGTACGTCGAGATGGCCCTTGGCGGCGGCGAAGTGGAGCGGGGTGTTGAGGCCGCCGAAGGTGGAGTAGCGCGCGAGCGCGGGGCTGAACTCCAGCAGCATTCGCGCCTCGACGGCGTCCCCGTCGCGCGCCGCCGAGACGAGCCGCTCGCCGGAGGCCAAGCAACCCAGCGAGTTGCCCATCGCCGGCGCCGGCGAGGCAGGCGCGCCCTCCGCAACCACTGGGCGATGCGTGCCGGCAGAGAGCGGACTCCGCCGCCGCCGCCTCCGGGGGGTACGCGCGTTCGCCGGCGGCGAGGGGCGCTTCTGTGATTTGCGCGAATTCCGGGGGGCGGTGCGGTGGGGGTGGGTGGTCTCCGCGTCTCCTGGCTGGGGTCTCAAAATTTCGCAGCTCCGGAGGAAGAGGGAGGAGGACGGGATGGGGAGTGCAAATGGAAGGCCTTTATTAATTTTTTTCCTTATTATTATACCACATTTTATATTCTATTGATTTGGATTTATTATTTATTTATTTACCACCCTTTTATTGTCTGGCTCAGTCTGTCTCGAACAGGAGACCCATTGCAAAACCCAAACCGAAAATGGGTCACCAACACAATATCTATAGCATCCAACGGAGTACATGTATGGAAGACCCATTTTTGCGCAGACGCGAGGGCCCCCGCACGCGGGTCCGGAGGGGTGTGACTCTGCGCAGATTCCACAACCACCGGAGGCTGTCCCGGAGCGTCCGCCATAGCGCACTCCTGGGACGGACGGTGGCGAGGTGCCACGTCGCCGATGCTGGAGCCGTCGCTCTCACCCTCGTCATCCGGGAGTTCGTGGAGAGTGGCAGGAGCGTAGCTCACCATTCCCACGAGTTCGGATGTGAGGGGGGATGGCGCCAGCATCCTTCGGAGCCTCCGAGCGTACGCATCCGCGGAGGACGCGAGACCGTGGGGGAACCGAACGTACGATGTTCGTGGCGCGGGCAGTACGGTCCCTCCGGATGATCGGCGGGAGATAGTAGATAAAGAGTAAATAACTGTACGCATATTACTTACAGCGGGGTTTGAGCAGAGAGTTTGCTCGGAATGAAGCGCAGATGCCGCGTCGTTGAAGTCATGCGTCCCGGAGTCGATGGAGGGCGCCCCTCCGACAGGTGCCGGAACGAGTGCCTCCTCATGGAGGTGTAGTACGCCGAACCGGTTGACGATGAAGTCTAGGCTTTCGAAGAGGAAGGCCTAGGATGGCTCGAAGACGGATGGAACCCACATCCCAACAGGTGGGAGCGCGGAAAACTCCAGTGAGCCGAAGCGAATCGAATCTCCAGAGCCCGCCACGGCGAGGGTGGTGGAAAAGTGGGCCATCCGATGACAAAAAAAGTGTTGAACGTACAGCATCTTCCCCACGGATGGCGCCAACTGTCGGTGCAGAAAGTGACCAACACGTAAATATTTGTAGTTTTGCCGTACGTTGTGATCGGAGGTGGCCTAGCACTCAATGACACAGGGTTTATATTAGTTTTGACAACGTGCCCTACGTCCAGTTCGAGTCGGTCGGTGACTTTATTCCTGAGCCCAGGTGCTCGAAGTTTGCAGTGAGGTTACAAACGAGAAGGAGGAAGATGGGGGTGTACGAGAGGTCCGACCGGACCTCGGTCGGAAGGGCCGAGAGCGACAGGAGCTCCGCTACGAGCTAAGTGTTTAAGCGTGTGCTTGAGGTCCGAACCTGACGGTTCTGGTTGTGAGCTAGTGAACTTAGATGATCTAATGGATCTGGGATGGCTTGGAGAGCCTAGATTGACCTTTCTCTTCGAGCTGCCTGTGTTGGAGGGAGCGCATCCCATTTTATAGATGAAGAGGATGTCTTTTACAAGTGAGAGGGAGATGGTACGTATGCTACTGAACCTTGTTGCCCACGCCGATGGGTACGAGATAATGGTAGGCGGCCACACACTATTGATGCTACTGTTGAGTGTCAGATGCATGTGGGAGGTGGTGTTGTCTTCTTCGGGTATGGCAGACGTCGGTACCTGGATATACTGTTGATGCCCAGAGGCATGTGAGGAGTTTCACCAGGTTCACCCGGTACGGTAAATCCCGCCGCCCACGATACTATCGATGCCCAGAGGCATGGGGGAGGGGAGGGCTTACCGTATGGGAGTTTAACGGTGCCTACAATACTATAGAGAAAAATGTCAGCGCCTACAATACTATTTGTGTCAGGGCGGTTACAGAGTACTGTTCCTGCAGGTGACAGGGTATGGTCCCTAGTATCATGGTTTGACTTGAGTGCCTTGCCTTGCTTTCTCCGTTCGTTCCCTGGTCCTTTCTGGGCGAGCGTCCCTGGTCGGTTGGTCCCAGTCGACTCTGGTTGCGTCAGTCAGAGAAGAGCAGTGAGCATGGTCTTTGCATACCCCGGTCGGAGACACGGGATCGAAGTCGGAGGTAGTGCTTTGTCAGGCCTTCCGGTCTGAGAGACCGTCCGAAGGCGGGTTGGAGGCCGAAGTGAACGCTCCGGTCGGAGAGGTGGGCCGGAGTCGGAAAACGGGCGCTACTCCTCCTCGGCCAGACCTCCCGGTCGTTGATTGGATCGCCCTTCTGGCCTGCTGTTTAGATACTTGGGCGGGGCTTGTTGCGGGGAAGCCGGTCCGCGAGGTACCTCAGGTTTATGAACCCAACAGTAGCGCTACCCAAAGAATAAATGGGTCTTATATTTTAGGTCACGGTTGTTGAAGACAGTCTCACTCAAGTAGGAATGACATACTGACATGCGTGTGTGACCGTGACCACGTGAGCTGTGATTGCGCTTAGGGTCTAGGCTGCTAGTAAAAGAAGCCAGCTAATAGTTTCTTTATTAACGTTATTAGCTAGCATGTTATCTAAGATCCTATTTGAATTCTCTAACTAATACTGCTTTCGTATAAAAAAGAATGTAATTCTAGTACAAGACCAATTTTATATAAAAAGATATAAATTTGGCCAAAAACATTAATACTTTTGCCAATATATGGTGTCAAAAACATTAATATTTTTGCTTATATATTTAGTCAACCTTTGAACACTTCAATTAACAGCTAGGATCGCTCCTTTAGTGTGTAACACTAATAGTTGATTTGCATGATGACGCTCACGTGCCCAACGCTCTCGGATGGATCCTTTCTGTTTCGGTGGTAGATGAAGTGGGTGTGTTCTTATCTAGGAGCAGATAGAAAAAGACGAGCCACAAAAGTCCTTTTCGTTATGGGCTCGTTGGAACCCAAATTTGTTTCAACTCTTCGCTTTTCGCCACTCGCCATCGCCAGTTAATCTCTCTTCGCCACGACAGTGGATTTTGTAGAAATAGAACTGTCCGATCCAGCCCCAACTGTCCCAGGCACCGGAAAATCGACGGCGTTGCCCCCCGGGCGTGTTCGTAGGTCTCGATCCAAACAAGCCCGGGAGGCCGGCCGTAGTGTTTCACGACGAGACGACCTGCCCGTGTTTTTGCGTTACAGACAGGGCGAAAAGAAGAGCAGAATGGGGTGATTGCGGTAGGCGAGTGGGGTCGGCGTAGCGTGGACGGCGGGTCGGTCTGTCCGGCTCTGTCCGCCGGAAAATGGGTCCAACGGGCAAGAATACGGGCCAAAGACAAGCAGCTCGTTTGTTTCGGCTGGATTGACTTATAAGCCATGACTAAAAGTACTGCTGACGGATTTAATGTGAAAAAAAAATACTGTTAGCTGACTGATAAGTCAAAGTTTATAAACCAGATACATAGATACATGCTGCCGAACATGCTGGAGACTTTATGGTTGGGGTTGGGGACATGTTTTGTCACGCTCACACACAAAAGTGGCCGGTAGACGGCACCTGCTGCCTGACGAGCGCTTGCGTCCAAGAAGATCACGCAAAATCTAACCCGTTTTTTCTAGGTCTATATAAACGCAGGGAACGTACTACATGTTAAACAAGTCGCCGTCGCTGTTGATAGCTCACGAGTAGGTGCTCCGTCGTGTGTGTTTTGTTTATTTAAGAGCCGAGTGAGTGAGTGATCCCTTGCATCACGCTGATAGGTACGTCCCACTCCCACTACTGTTCGCCTGCGTCTTTCGTGTGAGTTCGGCCCAGCGCATCAACAGCTCTCTGGCCTTGCTTGGTGGATGGTTGGCATCAAAATGGCAATTGGTGTCGTAATTTGTTACGTCAAACCTTCGGATGCCACAGAAACTCTGATGAGTATAATCAAAGAGCTGCAAAAAAAAAAAAAAAAAAAAAAAAGTGGCATGGCACATTGTGGTGGTCACGAACCGCCCTGAGCCCTTCCTCTTCCTTACAGGTGGACGCATATCCGATCGAAGAAACCCTAAACTAACTTTCGGAAAGAAAAAAAAGAAAAGAAAGAAACCCTAAACTATTACATAAGCGTGAAACGTGTATAAATAATTAAATATGTGTCGATTCATAGGCCATGTTCGCTTATCTTATAATTCGTACTTTTTAGCTTGTTTTTTTAGCCAGAACAGTGTTTTTCTCTCACAATAAATTAGCCGGAACAATGTTTCGGCTTGTTTATTCAGCGAAGCGAACGGAGCCACAGTAGTTTAAGTGCTATGTTCTTTTTGCATGCGGTTAACTTCTGCACTAGCGCAGCAAAATATCAACACTCCAGCGTCTCAACTTGCCATCGATCCCTCTTGTCTTATAAAACTCAACTTGCTACCAACCTGTGGATGACATGTTCTTTGCAGCTGTTGCCTGTTGATGAGGTTCGGTTCAGCTACTGCTGATCCGTGCTAAAGTTTCAGATCTGTGACCGCAAAATTAATTGGATAATCAAATTTTTATTTTCCTTGCATCACTTGCTCTAAAAAAATGCAATCACATGCAAGTAAACTATGCTGCTGTTTTTAAAACGATGCCAATTCATCAATTGCAGATCTGCTCATACTGCACCTGGAGATGCCACGCGTATTTATGCTTGCATTGGTGGCCGTGAACACAATCGTCGGCAACTTGTTCAGGTCAAAGGTATCAGGGAGACGGAAGATTCAGAGATCTTCACAAGACGGGAAGTAACAAATACGCATTGCATCGTAGTGTTAGGACATCTGTACCATTTTGTCAGTTTACGTGGAAGAGACAAATACACATTGCATCAGAGAGTTTGGACACTTGTACCATTTTGTCAGTTTATTGACGTGTAACCGCTCATTTGTTGCGACCATAAAAAGCTATTATCGCTAAACCACGCAAGCCAATATCGGGCAGAACTTTATGCTTATATACGAGACACCAGTGGTTGATAGAAAGAGACGTGCAATAATCAAAACTGACATTCTGGGATTTCCAGTGAAGGAAGCAAGCACTCTGAATTCTCTTGTTCAACATGAACCTGGTAATACAACAGCCTAAGTTATCATCGATACACATCTGGGTACACAACATAGCGAAACGAAAGGTACAACAAGCCGATTCCACCATGGGCAACAAGCAAACATAAGGTTTGCCTCTAGGGTCACACTCTAGTCTTGGTGACACGCCCAATCAAGGAACTTTCAGCCCTCTTTACATCTAGCAAGGCATTCGCTAGCTACATCACTCCTCCATAGCGGCCCATAGCATGCCCTGCACATCTCAGAAGAAATAACTGAGAAACAGGGATTTCCAGTTCGTCCACCTATTTCACTTCCTCATGTGTTCAGGAACAATCCGATGGACGAGCTCAATTGGGAGCCCTTCGAGTTCTGCATCCCAGTTCCAAATGTGTTTTGAGACAAGAGTACAATGAAACATCAACATCATTTAGGCGTATTGAAAAGTTACCAGCTGCAGTGAAGTCGAACAACGGTGGCAGTGGCCGTCCACTTGGCAAGCAGACCTTGGGGTCCCGCAGCTCATCAAAGAATGGATGGGCACAAGCATCAACCTGAAAACATAATTAAATATCTTTCATCAGAAACTACCGAGTTTCGAAGCTCTCATACTTCTCCAAACATAGAAATGACACCGACTCATGTTCATAATAAAATGAACATGATAAAGATACTATTGCTTCAGATACCAACTGGCATATAACTGGTTTAACTGAAGGAAAATATAGGGCTTAGTATCAATAGCGACACATCTATACTAATTTGGATTCACTAATTGGTCAGTTAAAATCTCAAATTAGTTCTTACAGCAGTGCAGCGCAGATTTGGTGAGTACTGAAGTAGCCTTGACACAAGATCAACAGCTTCAGGTGGCATGCGCTTACCAAAAAGCTACACGAAAATCAAACTTAGGTGAGCTGGTCAACTGACTACAGCTGAAATGAAAAATACCACAGAGATTAGAGATCCCTAACCTTGTGCCATGGATGGGCTTTTATCTGAGGGAACTTGAATTCAGAATAATTTGGATTCATGCACCTGATTTCCTCTCTTGTTGGAGTACCCAAAATCTTGGATAAAAAAGAAAAGGAAAAACATTCAGTCTACAAAGTATCACCAGTGATTTCATGACATAATTTGATAGCAGATGCAAACCTTTATTATTTCCACCAGTTGATCAACACCACTTTCACCAGGAAACAAAGGCTACAATTGGGGGGGACCCAGTCAACATCAAAAAAATTGTCAGCAGATAAAAAGTATCTCAATTAACAGTGAGTTGATCAAATCCTAGTACATAAAATCCAAAACTGCAATTTTGTAGTTTATATAGTAATCTTTGACCCAAAAAAAAAGACAGATTTTACAATGGTAAAACAAAATTATTTCCCTCTCAGAAAATGGTTGGCATAATAATCAGCTGGAAGCCAAAGGTGAACTTAAGATTGAGATCCTATACCTGACCAATCAGAAGCTCAGCCACTACACAGCCAACAGACCAGATATCGATTGCAGTGGTATACTCCGTAGCTCCAAATATTAGTTCAGGAGCCCTATAATACCGCGAGCAAATGTACGATATGTTAGGCTCACCAGGGACCTGAAATGGATATTTTACTTTATTAAATCCATGAAGATATTCAGAAGGAAGAAACTAAAAGAGAGAAGTGTACCAATTTCTTAGCGCTCCCAAAATCGCAAATCTTAAGTTGATGTGTATGAGGATTGACCTGGAAGGTTAATCAAGTTGCAATAAGAAACCTGTTCAGCAGTTAGCATAAAACAGAACGAAAAAATATTTCATAGATTTAAGCAGACAAATTGTGCATGAGAACCTGCAGATATGCACTTACACAATATGTCTGTGTTCACAGATGTTACAAGCAAGATGATATCAAAATGGTCCAAAAAGGGAATAACAGAATACTCGCAACACTACCAACCACTCAAGCTGCCTCGAGGAAAAGTGCATCTGGGAACTTACCAGTAGATTTTGAGGTTTAATATCACGATGACACACACCGACAACACGATGGGTGTAAGCAAGCGCACGGCACATCTGGACAAGAAGGAATACAGATCATTCATAATGTTCATTCCATACCAACCAATGATTCTAAACTTCTTGAAAAAAATCTGATAGGTGGAATCTGGAATGAAACAGAACATCATCATATACCTGATATGCATATAACTTAACGTATATTATGGGTACACGCTGGTTCATCCGATTGTAGTATTTGGCAACACGATAAACTGTCTCAGATACAAATTCAAGTACTAGGTTGAGGTAAACTTCTCCCCTTTGGGTTGTTGAAAAGAAGTGATGCTTCAGCTGAACTACATTCGGGTGGTCAAGTAACTGCATAGTCTGGAGCTCTCTATTCTTGTAGCGCTTATCTTGTAACACCTTTTTTATTGCCACCGTCTCACCAGTTTCCAAGCATTTTGCCTGTTATACAAGATAAGTTCAATGACTTTGGCCCCAGCATCGTGAACTTCCATTTCTAGAAATAAGTGTTATACGTTGAGGCCAAAAGATGGCAAATGGCGTACCTGGAAAACTACACCAAACGAACCAGTACCAACAACCCGTTCTGCCATGTATGAGACCTTCTGTATGACCAATAGAAACAATACCAATGATTCACAGTTCGAGTTTCACAAAATGATGTTCTAAAACAAAAAAAAAAAAAAAAAAAAAGGACAATAAATCAAACGAATATCTAAAGAACAAAAGTTTGCATCCATCACATAAAGAATATCCAATAACAATAAACAAAAGTAGTATAGTGCTGCTGCAATGTCATCCACAGAGGAGTTTTTTTAAATATCTACATATAAAAATCAAGTGGCCCTGTTTACATAGCATGCAGCAATATTCGATGTAATGTACTGTCATTGGTATTCAATGCCTTTTTAGATGAAAGCAAAAAACAATTTGTATTCGATGCTAGCAAGATATAGGTTAATATATTACCTGCTTTGGCTTCCCATTATGGCCTCCTATTGTTGTCACAATTATCTGTCCTGTCTCAGTTCCATTCCCATCAAGAGTAACACCTTCACCATCCTATGGCAGAGAACACGAGGCATGACTACCAAAAGTAGAAATGGTAAGTGCTCAGCAAGCAATGAATCAATGAGATTGAAATAACCTTATCATTGTGGCCATCAGCTTTATCGTCATTAATTGTCATATCATTCATTTCTTTGGGAAGAAGATCTGCTACTGGTTCTTCAGTTTTAGCAGGCTTCATGCTAGTAGATGTGCTTGCCTCAGCATCCCTATTAGATGATGACGATGATTCTTGGTCTATCCGCACAGGTTTGTCCTCAGTTAAGTGTGGCTCGATAACAATATCTCCTGCTCCATCCTGCTCAAATTTTGGCCTTTTGGAGCCAGAGTCACCACCCTAACAGTAGACAACGAGAAATGGTTACTTGTTTCGTAATTCCTTAGTATTTATAGAAGAAGAAAAGGCAGAGTTTCTTCAATGTAACAGCCCCCATTTCCCATGTCCTTTTTTGTGAACGGGAGCCATTTCCTGATTAATCCATTGGTTAAATCCTTCCCGAATGAGCAAATTTTTTTGAACCAATGGACTGACTAGAACCTGCCATTATCCTTTACTCGTAAAGTCTCAGTGAATAGGCTACTTTCCATTTTCTACATGGTCCTATGAAGCTCACATTGCTAACGCGTTACAGCCAAAACCACATCTATTAGACCAACTGGAGAAATAAATACTTCAGCAAAAACAAACAAGATGTCGACTTTAAAGCGCAAGGAGCCGAATGCCAAATTGGCTAAAGCAAAATAAAGCGCTTGCCACCTGAGGAGGCAACAGGCCGTGCAACGCTTTAGCCTTTGTAAGGTAGGCAGCCACAGCCAAGCAAGCAAATGGAACGAACAAACGCTGCCGCAAGAGACGACCGAGCGAATCCCCAACAAAATGAACCCAAACGTTAGCGTAGCGTCATTAAACACCCAATGCGGGTGCCCGGGCAACCAATCGCGGTGGGGAATGGGCCGGGAAATGGAGCTCTCACCGGATCGGAGACTGACGAGCGGCCGGAGGCGATGCTCTTGAGCCGCCGCATCATATGCATCCTCCTCCTCCCTCACAGGGCGCCGGCCGATGCAGCCCGACACCGACGCCAAACCCTAGCCTCCCCTTCGCCCCGCCTTCGTCGACCCCGTCGCCCGGCTCCTCCACCGCCCTCGCGATGCAGCCTCGCCGCTGCCGGAGGCGGTGATCTAGGGAGGGGCGGCCGCGGGGGAAGGCCCTGGAAGCGTCGCGAAGCTTCGGGGGGCCGTCGTCGCGGGGAGCCGGGGAGAGGCGTGCGGTGAAAATTTTGGGAATGGGAGGCGGAGGAAGGGGAGGGTTCGCTCGCTGCACCACTAGATTTCTCGATGCTTTTTTTAGCTTTGTGACTGAGCTCTCTCTCCTCCGGTTGTTGGTGATGGTTGCCAAAATGGCAAAGCTGAGAGACCTTTGCATTCAGCTCCCTGGGATTTTTTTGCTATCCTCGAATCGGGCTTAGTTTTCAAATGGTTCGGGAGTGATTTGTGTATCGTCCACTTCTTTTTTTCAAAAATGGTGCTGGGTGTATGTGTTTTGCCCACTTTTTATTATTCACAAAGTTGTATGTCCATTCAACAGATGTTTATGGACCAAACAATAATAACATTTTATCACAGAATAAATAAATAATGTGTATGATATATCAAGTATCATGAAAGAAAACGAACAATTGCCACATCAAAACTTCATAAGCATCATTTGACTCATCACTTCCGTAAACCTGGATTGAAGCTTCGTCAACCTCGACTTTTGTAGGATTCTTTTTTATGTGAATTTGGTGTATGATTAAACAACTTTTTATAGCCTTGTGCTCGACTAGCTAGGATGAGTCCAAATTTCTATGCTTTAATTCATCGACTCGTTTTCCCTAGTAAACTAGGGTGAACCGAGGGAGACTCGCTCTCTGGTGTCGATCCTCGAAGGCTCCCCCTTGCCTCCGGTAGCATCTATGGCGCCAGAGGGTGTGGAGAACCTTGATTTCGATGGCTAATGTACATACCCTATGCTACTAGGTTTGTATTAAGTAGGTTAGGGTACAGGTTAATGGGGGGCGGCGAGTGCTTTTGCTGCCTCTGCATTATTGTTGGTAGTCACGTTTAGGACTTCAACGCGGCTGGTTGCGGGGCGCCCTTTTGGCACGTGGTGCTCCGGCTCCTTCATCGACGAAAGCATAAGGCTTTCCTTTCCTTCTTTCGGCCAATGTTTATGGACTAGGCCATAACAACATTTTATCACAGAATAAATAAATAATGTGTATAATGTATCATGCGTCATGAAAGAAAGTGAACAATTGCCATACCAAACTTCATAAGCATCATTTGACTCATCACTTCCACAAACCTGGATTGGAGCTTCACTAATCTCGACTTTTGTAGGATTGGTTTCTTTATTTAACTTTGATGCGTGATTAAACAACTTTTTATAGCCTTGTGCTTGAATAGCTATGATGTATTTTGTCCAACTTGCTATGCTTTAATTCATTGGCTCATTTCCCCATGCTACAGTATCCAGGGCGACTCGCTTTCCAACGTCGATCTCGGCAAACCCCTTGCCTTTGGTGGCCTCTATGACGCCGGAGGGTGCGGAGAACCTCAATTTCGATGGCCAGTGTGCATACCCTATGCTACTAGGTTTGTATTAGGTAGGTTAGGGTTTGGGTTACCCAGGGCGGCAACCTTGCATGGGTGCTTTTGTTGCCTCCACTTTATCATCAACAGTTGCATTGTGAACTTCGACGTGGCTGGTTGCGGGGCGCCTTTCTACACGCGGTGCTCTAGCTCTTTCATCGGTGGAAGCATAATGCTCTCATTTCCTCCTTTCAGCAAATGTTTTTGGACCAAGCAATAGCAACATTTTATCACGGAATAAATAGATAGTGTGTATGATGTATCAAGTGTCATGAAAGAAAACGAACAATTGCCATACCAAAACTTCATAAGCATCATTTGACTGATCACTTCCACAAACCTGGATTGGAGCTTTGCCAATCTCGACTTTAGTAGGATTGATTTTTTTCATTTGACTTTGGCCTGTGATTAAAGAACTTTTTATATCCTTGTGCTTGAATGGCTAGGATGTATTTTTTCCAACTTGGTATGCTTTAATTCATCGACTCATTTCCTCTTGCTACAATAAACCAGGGTGAACCAAGAGTGACTCGCTTTCCGACATTGATTTTGGCTCCCTCCTTGCCTCTGGTGGCCTCCACAACGCCAAAGGGTGCGGAGAACGTCGATTTTGATGGTTGATGTACATACCCTATGCTACTAGGTTTGTATTAGGTAGGTTAGGGTTTAGGTTACTCGGGGCAGTGACACTACACAGGTGCTTTTGCTGTCTCCCCTTTATCATTGGCAGTCATGTTGATGACTTCGACGCAACTAGTTGTGAGGAGCCCTTCAACACGCGGTGCTCCAGCTCCTTCACCAGCGGAAGCATAAGGCTTTCCTTCCCTCCTTTTTGCAAAAGGGTGGGCACTTTCAGCATCCCTTTTGGTGGGTTCCTTGTTAATGTTGTTGATAGTGTTGGCAATGGAGAAATAATCTTTCGGTCATCGATCTCGAGGCTGACGGTGTCGTATCCCTCTTCCTCTCCTTTCCTTCACCTGCGTCGGCGGTCGATTTTCATTTAGCATCAACGAATTCTACGGAGCTTCTAGGTGCTCGCTCTTGCGACAGATCCATGGTTTAGCGCCCCTTGTGAGGTTAGGAGGTGGATCTTGACATGATCTCAACAGTCATTTCCAGTGGATGACTTTCAAGCGAGGACGCCGAGAACATTCTGGTGTCTTGGGTGTTATTGTTTCTATTTTCTAGTTTTGATAGGGTGTTTTCTGTAAGACTAGGATGTACTGTGCTATGGTTTCTTCAATATAATTTCCCCTTTGGAAAAAAACTTGTATGCTTTATATAGGTTGAACTGGTTGTTCTTATCTAGAACTGACATGGCTTCCTTTTTTCTTAGATACACTTCAAAGCAACGCTATTGTTGTAGTGGTGTTGTGAGATTCATTTTAGGAGTAAATTTAGACCTATCTTACTACTAAGTGATGGAAACATGCTAAATGGTGTCTCATCCACTTTAGTATAGACCTATCTTATCTAGAAGGCAACGTCAATGTGCTAACTAATGTCCCATCCACTTTAGCATAGACTTAACTCATCAACAAGGTAACACTTATATGCTAAATAGTGTCCCATACACTTTATTCTAAATAGTGTCCCATATGCTTTATCATATACTTAACTTGCCAAAAAGTAATGCCTATATGGTATAAGATGAGTTCTATGTTTTAGTGTTATATAGATGGTAGACTTAAACCATCATAGGAATGACAACGATATGCTATGTTAGCTACATGCATTTGTGGCACTATGTGATGATATTTTAAAATGTGTCGGTTTGAGTGCTATTGTTAGTAAATACTAATCACCCAATAACATATTGTTATCGGGAGTTGATGTGTTATTCTTTTAGTACTACTAATGGTAGACCAATATAACCAACTACGAAAATAACCACGATATGGTCTGGTAACATCCTGATCGTTATCATATTTTGATAATGAAGTCAATTCCCACCAAAGTAACAAATGGATACTATAGCGACATGGTTGGTACGGTAACGTACCAATCATTATGGTGTTTTGAGGATGGATTTGATTCATACCAAAGAAATAGGTGATACTATAGCGAGTTAGCAATGCAACGGGCACCATCACCGTCACCCTCCTCACCATGGTTGATCGTAATGGATGGGTGGTACGATCGAGCACCTGCGTTGCGTTTCTCATTGGAGTCACCGAACGGGGCGGAGCGTGTCAGTTTCAACCAGGGGTGGAGCAAAAATGGTGAGCGAGTGGATGGACGAACGAACAACCTGACCTAGGCTAGGTATTTGAAGGCCATGCCGCCCTAGTAGGGGCTAGGGCTATGTCTATGTGGTGGTGCACGGAACATCTCACGCGCAGGGCCTTGACCGACCGATGCCTCTGTAACAGAACCGTCCAATTTATAAGAGCACAAGTAAAATAGCAACCACCGAGGTAGTCAAACCATCACACTTGAGCCCATATAAATCCGGTAGTCCATCGAGTATCACGAAGGATCTCGAATCAACCAACATACAAGCCAAGATCGTACATGATTCAACATACGAGCCACATGTTAAAACACGTTCATAAATAGTTTGTCATACATCAAAGTTCCAACCTAGTTATTACAACATCAGTTTAATAGTAGCGGAAGCAACATAGCTTAGAACGACATCAACAGTAGTTTAGATACATAGCCAGTTTTCATAGTCATCTCCAACAAAAGCACAAGGATGAGATGATATATAGAATGACCATGCCCATGGTCCTATTCCTCATCCACTGTAGGAGCAAAGCAGTGCTTGCAATAGCCGTGGTACATAATATTATCTACAATAATGGGAATAAAACCCTGAGTATAAGAAGGTACTCAGCTAGACATCAACTAAAATGCTAAGACACCAAGGAGTATGCAAGGCTTTATAAGTAGAGCTGGTAGACATTATTTGCATAAAAAGCATTAGTTATCCAATATCTTTTAAACTGTGAATCACCAGTTATTAATCCTATCTCATACTAGATTAGCAACTATCCTATGCCAAACATGTTGGTACCATTAAGTCAATACAATAATAACCATATCAAGTTGAGCTCTTTCATAATCTCATAACCAACACTTCCATCAATTACTACGATGAAGCGTACCCCTATCAAGTTCTCACTATCCGGGAGAGACGGCGATTTGAATCGATTCCTACCCAGCTAGGGAAATATTCCTAACACACACCCAGGCAACTTGATCAGGGGCCACCTCGGGTTACCTTTGGTACAATTCAGGTCCAAATTGTGGGTCCAATCAGTGCCGCACCCTCAGAGATACTACCAATCTGCTAGGAAGCTCGGGACTCTAACTCGCCCTTGGGTGCATGCCATTGGCTCCCCGCACATCCTTACTGCCTCCAGGTTGCGCACTTTCACTTATCGGGTCCCGGCCTGAATTGAGCTACTCGACTTCGTGGTCAGAATGACTTATCCGGCCAACTATGTGAGAGGCATGTGTTCAACATGACAAGATGACCTCCAATGACCGGTCCTTAAACGACGCAGACAGAATCACTATGATCACCACCAACATAAGACTCCACCCGGCCTCTAATTAATCAATAACACCAAGTTATGTTCCATGATAGCACAATATAGCCAACCGTGATCAAGTTACCACATATGGCTCGCAGGTGATAGGAAATCACCCGACTTCTACCGGTCTAAGCATAGTTAAGCATAAGGAGCGTTCCTGGACTTAAATAGGATTCATGGTAGATATTTCTAGACAAGGAAAGGTAATATGCAGCAAGTGTTCCCAAACAACTCCTATCACGTAATGCATCAATACGAGTAACTTAGATGACATTAATAAAATAGGGAGACTTATAATGCTCCGGGGCTTGCCTTTCACAAATGTGGCAGGCTGATGATCCGGGCACTTGGGAAGATGATCAGCTTTAGGCTCTCCTTCTCTGGGAATCTCCTGGTGCTGCACCTCTTGGCTCTTCTCTTGTGGATCAGCGTCGAGTTCCACCAATGTGATCTCCTCGGCTGCACCTATTGTATGCATATACATAAGTAAGTTCCATGAATGCATAAGAAGGATCATGGATGATGTGACATGGGAATGTACATGATACTATGATAATGATGTTAAGTTACTTAAATGGTAACAATGTTAATTTCCTATTTACTGAGTAGGTGCATAACTCTTCTCTATCCATTTCAATGTTCATCACAAGACAATTTCTGATCTACACATAACAGTTACAAGTTTAAATCATAACTATAGTTCTACTTATCCAAATACTATGATCTTAGACTTTCTAGAAAGCTTATAAAATTTCCTACAACTCTTATTTAATCACCAAAAGCTAATTCAAACTCTATCCTAATCAAAATAGGAAATCTTTCCAACTCTATCCAGAAATTCCATAGAACAAGCATTTCGGAAGACCAACTTCAAACAGCTATAACTCCTAAACCATTTATCCTATGCCCCTAAAATTTTTACACAAGATAGATAAAGAAGTTCCCTACAACTTTGTTATTAACTATTTTTATAGTAAACTTCATTTTGACTATGCAAAATACCCAACAACAGAATCTGTCCAGAAACCTCTAAAATTGAATTATAGAGCAATAATATTTTCACGACATAAAAATCTCAAATTGAGCAACACCATTGGTACCAACAGTTCAAGAATATCAAATACACTCTAGAAAACATAATGGTCAAGCCCAATTTATTTATTTAAATGCCTTTATTAATTTAATTAGATAATTAGGTGAAATAACAAACATATAACAAATGTACATAGTAAATTCTCAAAAAATAACACTAGCTTCTAAGTGCTCCCAATAGTCTACTGTATAAATTTCATACCATTTGAACATGTATAGCATCCTCTACAAAAATAACAAGCTAGCAAGGTTTCTTTTAGTGAAAATAGTTAACCCTATTGAAAAGTGTCAAATAATAGATTTTATATTTTTCTTAGCTTTGTCCTAGTACCATAACACTATACAAAATTTGCATGGCAATATGTTACTTATTTTTATCCTTATGAATTTCCTCAGAAAACACCATTTATTAAAAGATAAATAGAAAGACCTTACTCCAATCAAGTTTACTACAAGTTTAGTATTTTTCCTAGCTAGAGCATGTCAACACAAGATCAGCAAAATTAGAATAACAATTTTATCACTTCCCTATCTCAAGTTATGTATTTTACAAGATTGCAAACAATTTAAAAGCACTTATCTAGCTACATTTTATTCACCTTGAAAAATACCTGAAACAGTGCATTTCATATTTTTATAAAATACTACACTTCATTAGGAATCCAACAAAAGTTGGTTCACCAAAATTGGGCACTCCAAACTTGAGATATGAATTTTTGAAACAAGCATTCAAATATGTGAAAACAATTCAGAAAATCAACTACTACACTGACTAACAGATGGGGCTCGCTGGTCAGTGGGACCCAGACGTCGACTCCAAAGCAAGGGAGGTGCCAGCGATATCTTGCCAGCGGCGAGATCACCGGCGATGACGATGGCACCTACGTGCTCCCTGTGATCCCCCACACCCAGTAGTACCGGTGGTGCACTAGAGCACCCTCGCCGGCGATGATGGCGGACGGCGGAGGCAGCACGGAGGTACGTCGGCATTCTCTGCCCACCTCATGCTCTAGTGAGGTATGCTATGGCTTCATGGACTCCTAGCGAAGCTATCTAGGGTGGTTAGGGTTCTAGTGAGGCGACGGTGAGATCTGACCGCGTGCATGCCCACGCGGTGGCGCACGGAGCACGGTGGTTCTCCCACTGTTTTGGCAAGACGGTGGCGAGAGGCGGGTTTCTGTCATGCCATATGCTAGGTCAAGGCTTACCTAACCTAAGGCTCGTAAAAGAGGAGGAAGGTGATGGGCCAGCTCGGCACGGCGTGCTCGAGTGCCACGGCGGCAATGGCGGCCACGCGCGGAGTGGTGAACCGTTCCGGCACCGACACGCAGTAGCGTCAACCCTCGATTTGGCCTAAGTTACTAGACATTAGTGGGGTGCTAGACCAAAGGAGATGGATGCCTATGGGGCAATGGAATGGCCGAGCCATGGCGAGCCATGAGCGCGGCGGCGCTCTGTTGATGGCTCGGTGGCGGCGAAGCAAAATGCACCCTTACCCTAGCTCGGCAAGAGGGGCAAGCGGGTCGGGGTGGAAGAGGTGACAATGGCGGAGCTGTTGGCGCGATCGATCGGGGAATGGTGCGGCGATGGCAGCGAGCGGGCATGGCAAAGTGACGGCGATGGCACGGCGGCGTGGTGCTGCACTTTGCTCAGGCGTGGGCGAGAGAAGAGCGAGGCGCGAGAGTGAAATGGAGCGAGCAGCAGAGGTGCATGGCTTATCTTTCCGCACTGGCCTACCCGGCCGGCCCGACGCCAGCATACGGCTGCCATGTGGCATGCCTGGCCTGCCCTAGTGGGCCACTGACAGCACGGCATCCGCAGCCATCAGGCCCCGATGACGCGACTGACGAAGCAACTTAGCGATCATCTTACTCCAAATCCATTCGTTCTTAGCAAAATCTCTATTAACAAAAGTTGTAGAGCTACACATGATCTACAATATTGCTTACATGCGTTCAGTCTAGATCGGCCTAGTTTACAAACTATAGCGCGTCAAACATAGGTACATTAAAACTGAAATCGCAATTAACACAGCCAAAATTTCTAAGTGTAGCAACAACATTTCTAGGCTACTTGAGAGCTATTTTTGAGCATGCTAGGCACCGAATTAGGTCTTGACCCAAAAATAAAAGTTGTTGCTCTAGTCAAGTACTACAACTTTGCTTAAGGGTGCACTACCATGCAAACATTCTATGCTATAGTTCAACTTAGGTCAAACATGCAACTTGAAAATGATAACTTACACTATCACCATGACTTAGAGGCCAAATGGGTCCAAGTCATGAATACTAAAGTTGTTCCATATGACATTCTAAACATGTTTAAGGTACTCCTAAGGTCCCACAAACATTTTATACATTGGTTACATGTAAACCCTAGCATATGTAAAGCATTTAGTAACAACACATGTGATATAAGCAATCATAGAGATAACATTTAAGATGCTCATGCTCATGAATGATCAATGATGCTTGTGCTCATGCAATGCCAATACCAAATGCATGATTAACACCTAGGGTGTTACAGCCTCCACCACCAGTCCTGAGTCCACCACCTACGATGGTCTCCGCGTGATGAGTCGTTACGGTGTATAAATCGCGTAGTGCATCACACACACGCACCACGCCACAAGGTTTGTTTACTCTTCAACAATTGGTACGTAGGTATACTATATTCACTATAACACCGACAATAAACATGGGGTGAAGTTAACACGCGACGGGTTGTGCGTTTAAGGAGTGCGCAACCTCGCCGGTGTCGTCCTCATCCTGCCCCACCCCTGACTTTTGCCACTTATGGGCGGCGGCTCCCGTTGCCTTATCGCACCAATAGCCTCCCGCCCCCACCCCTCGAGCCTGCCCTTCCCTAATCACCCGCATCATGATGCCCCCACCACTAGGCCCTCCCAACCACCATCTCCCACCACCTTGGCGGGCAGCACCCCCGCTACCCCGCACGACCACCATCTGCTCACCACCACCACTGCCCCTAAAACCTCATCTACAACTACTGGTGTGTGGATTCCCTAACGCTAGAACCCAAACCCTCTCTTCTTCCTCCCGATGAGTAGAGTGTAGATGGATTGTGTGAGTGCACGAACACGTGACCCATTGCATAATAGAGTTTGCGATAGATATGGCATCGTTGTTGTTAGATGAAAACTATGTATGGTAGATCAAAATATTAATAGCATGTTTTGAGTTCTATCCAGGAAAGATGTTAATTTTTTGCATAAACTTACTGGATTAGTGGACATTGATGAGGGAAAAGATTGCAATATTAAGTGTTAGAGGCATAATATTCCATAATGTATACAACATTCAGTTCAAAATTCAAAATATCCTTGCTTCCTACTAAGAAAAGTAAAATTGCATTACTACGACGTCTATTTCTGACGGCATGTGGATTGTTTTCACGAGAGATTCCACCGGCACGTGTATCCTTGTCGCCCCCCAACACACCACGGGCACAGCTCTCCATGGAAAAACAATCGACGGACAACACAAACAGTTAGAACAAAAATACCCGCATCGATGGTCAATTCCCATTAATTCAACAGATAAACCAAAGCATGTCTCTCAGGATTAATCCATGGGCAAATAGTGGTACAAAATAGAAAAAAATACCGAATCCTCTCTACAACAATAGAGTTTCAAAGAAATGAATCAATAATGGTAAAGATTTCTTCTCCCTTTTATATCTAGCGCTACTCCAAGATGCTTGTTCACATCCATTGTCAATGGAATTAGTGAACCTACATTCATGATGATCGCTCGGTGAAGGACTTTGCTGGTCTGAATGACCAGAGCCCGTGTTAGGACCTAGGTGTGCTGGAGACGAGGGCGGGGGTTGGGGCCGGGCTGCGAGATGACGCGATCATCGGGGACTAGTTCAGCACCTCCACCACGTCCAGCTAGAGCACCTATGACCGATGGAGCAAGTCGACCATGGATGGCATCTGGTAGGTGTAGACGAGGCACATGAGCTTGACTTGGTGTGAAGGAGAAGAAGGCACGGTTGCCGTCTCGCCAGTCGCCACCACCCGCCCTCACCCATACCCTATTCTACAGACATCGATGACTAGATTCCCTAAACCTGAAACCCAAACCCTCTCTTCTTACTCCTAGCGAGTAGCACGCGGATGGGTTACGTGAGTGCAAGAAATGTGTGACACATCACGTGATAGAGTTTGCGATATACATGGCATCGTTGTTCTTAGATAAAAATTTTATATGGTAGATCAAAATATCAATAACATGTTTTGTTCTACAAGGCAAGATGTTAATTTTTTGCATAAACTTACTAGATTAGTGGTCATTGTTGGGGGGAAAGGTTGGAATATTAAGTGGTAGAGGCATAAGATGCCATAGTGTATACAACATTCAATCCAAAAATCAAAATGTTCTTGCTTCCTACTAAGAAAAGTAAAAGTGGATTACTGCAACGTCTACTTCTGACGGTGTGTGGATTTTTTTTCGTGAGAGATTCCACCGGCGCATGTATCCTCGTCACCCCCCGCATGCTATGTACATAGCTCAACATGGAAAAACAATCGAGCAATAGCACAAACAGTTAAAACAAAAACACCCGCATCGATGGTCAATTCCCATTAGTTTGGTAGATGAACTAAAGCATGTCTCTCATGACTAATCCATGGCCAAACAACGGTACAACACAGGAACAGTAATACCAAATCCTCTCTACGACAATAGAGTTGCAAAGAAACGATCAATGGTAATGGTTTTTTCTTCCTCCTAGCTTGCCCTACTCCAAGATGCTAGTTCGCCTACACTGTCAATGGAATCAGTGAACCTACATTCACGATGACCGTTCGGTGAAGGACTTTGGTGACCTAAACGACCAGAGCCTTCATCACATCCTCGGTGAGCTAGAGGTGGGGCTAGGTGTTGGGGTCAGGCTGCGTGACGACGCGATCATTGGGGACTGGTTCAACACCCCCGCTACCTCCAGCTGGAGCGCCTACGACCGATGAAGCATGTCGACCATGGATGGTGTCTGGTAGGTGTGGATGAGGCCCATGAGCTTGACTTGGTGTGAAGGAGAAGAAGGCATGGCTACCGTCTTGATAGCCGCCACCACCGTGTCACGGCCACCCCCCAAACCCTATTCTACACCCACCGGTGAGTGAATTCCCTAACCCTAGAACCCTAACCCTCTCTTCTTACTCCTAATGAGTAGCATGCAGATGGATCACGTGATTGCAAGAAACGCGTGACTCACCACGTGATAGAGTTTGTGAAAGACATGGCATCATTGTTGTTAAATAAAAATTATGTAAGGTAGATCAAAATATTAGTAACATATTTTGGGTTCTACAAGGCAAGATGTTAATTTTTTGCACAAACTTACTACATTAGTGGTCATTGACGGGAAAAATGTTGGAATATTAAGTGGTAGAGGCATAAAATGCCATAATGTATACAACACTTAGTCCAAAATTCAAAATATCCTTTCTTCCTACTAAGGAGAGTAAAACTGGATTACTACAGCGTCTATTTTTGATGGCGTGTGGATTTTTTTCACGAGAGATTCCATCGGCGCATGTATCATCGTCGCCCCCTCCCCCCGCTTGCCACTGGCATAGCTCTCTATGGAAAAACAATCGACGGAGAGCCCAAATAGTTAAAACAAAAACACCCGCATCGATGGTCAATTCCCATTAGTTTGGTAGATGAACCAAAGCATGTCTCTCAAGATTAATCCATGGCCAAATAACGTTACAAAACAGAAAAATAGTAACACCAAATCCTCTCTATGACAATAGAGTTTCAAAAAAATGAATCAATGGTAATGGTTTCTTCTCCCTCTTATAGGTAGCGCTACTCCAAGATGCTTGTTCGCATGCATTGTCAATGGAATCAGTGAACCTGCATTCATGATGACTGCTTGGTGAAGGACTTTGCTGATCTGAATGACCAGAGCCTACGTCAGGACCTTGGCGTGCTAGTGGCATGGGTGGGGGTCAGGATGGGGCTACACGATGACGCGATCGTCGGGGACCGGTTCAGTGCCTCCACTACTTCCAGCTAGAGCGCCTACGACCGATGGAGCAAGTCAACCATGGACGACATCTGGTAGGTGTGGACGAGGCCCATAAGCTTGACTTGGCGTGAAGGAGAAGAAGGCGCAGTTGCCATCTCGCCAGTCGCCACCACCGTGTCATGGCCACCCTCACCCAAACCCTATTCTACAACCACCGATGAGTGGATTCCCTAACCCCAAAACCCAAACCCTCTCTTCTTACTCCTAGTGAGTAGTGCGCGGTTGGGTCACGCGAGTGCAAGAAACATGTGACTCACCAGGTGATAGAGTTTGCGATAGACATGGCATCATTGTTGTTAGATAAAAATTATGTATGGTAGATCGAAATATTAATAACATGTTTTGGGTGCTACAAGGCAAGATGTTAATTTTTTGCACAAACTTACTAGATTAGTGGTCACTAATGGGGGAAAAGGTTGGAATATTAAGTGGTAGAGGCATAAGATGCCATAGTGTATACAACATTCAGTCCAAAATTCAAAATGTCCTTGCTTCCTACTAAGAAAAGTAAAAGTGGATTACTACAGTGTCTACTTCTAACAGCATGTGGATTTTTTTCATGAGAGATTCTAGCAGGGCGTGTATCCTCATCACCCCCCACACGCTATGTACATAGCTCTCCATGGAAAAACAAACGACGAATGCCACAAACAGTGAAAACAAAAACATCCGCATCGATGGTCAATTCCTATTAGTTCTGCAGATGAACTAAAGCATGTCTCTGAGGATTAATCCATTGCCAAACTACGGTATAACATAGGAAAATAGTAATACCAAATCCTCTCTACGATAATAGAGTTTCAAAGAAATGATCAATGGTAATGGTTTCTTCTTCCTCCTAGCGAGCGCTACTGTAACACCCTAGGTGTTTGCCACCAGTTAAGCAATGGGTTTGAGCTCAAACATGGCATATTAAGTAATGATGAAGATGTCAAGGTCAAACCTATAGAAACGAGCCCCAACCGAAACTTGGATATGGCACCTGTGCTCGCCTATAGACCCCTTTTCAAGATATATGCTTGGGTGGTGTTATTGGAATATCTTCATATGTCTCACATCAATACCCATCTATATTGATCCATGGAAAAGTTTCGTGAAGTTTGGAATCAAAAAGTCACATGAAATGATAAGTTATATCCTTATTGGAATGACTTTGCTAAGTGCTTGAATTGCACTATTAAGTGAATGAGAACATGAGATGTCAACCAAACCTTGCAACCTTGCCAAAATGACTCTAGATGAATTCTACAACAAAAGTCATGAAAGGTTCATATTGGGCAAATGCCAAGAAAATGCTCCAATGGATCAAAAAGGATAATTTAAGCTTCATCGTGATCCTACTTTGGTCAAAGTAGAACAACAGGTTCTATACCAGTTTTGAGGTTAGACCTTAAATGAAAGTTGTAGTACATATCATGTAGAACAAACTTTGTTTTTGGACTAAGAGCTAGATCATCTTGGAAGCAAGTCAAATCGAGGTCACAAGATCAAATTTGCTGCTGATTTCAGCACTTAGAAATATTCTAAGTCTGGAATTTCGCTAAGCAACGACGTTGGCATTCCGCGTTCTCCGAAATTCGTTAAGCAACTTGAGTTGGTCCAAAAATAAAAGTTGAAGGTTATATTATGGAGAAGAGCATGCAAAAAGTTGCACTGAGTTTGACCGAGTTTTGACCTCTGAAGGCGAGTTCCCGTGACCGTTATCAACATGTTGACACTGCCATTTTGAGGCTTAATTACCCGCTGTTGAAGAGCTCTAATGACCTTGGTCTCTAAATGAAAAATGAAGAGCAGTTCGCGGGCTTCAAACTTCATTTTTGGCCCAAGGACTGATTCGGCCTGGAAGTGGCCCAAATTGGCTCCCCACGTCGCCCTCACCGATGCCCGCCACCTGTTCGGCAGCTTGCCGACGTGGTCGCCGTGCATGGACGCCGCGCACCCCCGCCGCTGCCGCGTGCCTGGCCTCGCTGTCGCGCCCCTGCTGCTTCAACCGAGCGCCTTAGCTGCCCCAGTCCCCATTCTCCTCTCCACTCTCCCTCCCTGGCGTTTTTCCTTCGCGTGCACGCACGCCAGAGCGCGGTCTCCATGGGCGCCGTCGCTGAGCTTGCCGCCGCCGCGTCCTCGCTGCCTCCGGGCTTCCCCGCGTGCACCACCACCTTCTCCGTCGTGCGCCGCTCCCCCTGCACTATTTTTCCAGTCACCGCAGCCGCCGTAGCTCGCCGCCGCCGATGTTGCTTGCTGCCGCATCCGGCCCTCCTGCAGCCTCTACCGGCCGAGCCCAGGGCCGGGCATGGCTCTGGCTGGCCCGGCCGCACCACCGGCCGGCCTCCCCCCTCGCGTCCCTGGCTGGCCGAAGGCCCTCGTCGGCCGGCCGAACCGGCTCCGATGGCCTCCTCTGCTGTGATTCACGTGGAGGACCTCGCGCGACAATTCGACGAAAGTCAAGGGCCTAGCTGCAATGTCATAGACTCAGGTGAATAGTGCCATAAGGACTGGTTTGTAATTATTTTGCAGAAACTTTGGAAATTCATAGTAAATCGTAGAAAATTCGTAAAATAGTAAATGAGGACTTTTTGGAATCCTTGTGAAATTGTCTATGCAGTGGATCTATAATATGGCATGTTTTAGTTTAAATATTTTGCGGTAAAAATAGATTTGTGCAGTAAGGTTGTAATGCTAGTTGAATTTGTTATTTTTCATAACTGTAGATCTAGGGCTCCAAATGAAGTGAAATTTTTGTGGCATGCTACTCATGTGATAGTTGATGTGTGGTAAAAATTTCATGAGTATTGGATGAAGTATGAGTGAGTTATTGGTTTATCTTGCTCTCACGTGAATTCTTGCTTTAGCAACTTGTCTTTTTCATAGAGGTTGATATACATATTCAAATGGAGTGAAATTTGTACAGTAGACTATTGATAGGATATGTGAGCCACTGTAATTTTTGTAGAATTTATTGTATACTTTTGGTATATGTTCATTAAATCACCTTGTTATCTAAAATAAATTAAGAAATGCATTAAAAGAATTTATTTGGTCATGGACACTAGGTTTTCTGGTGTTCTTTAGTCATGTGGGAAATGTTGGTAAAGTTGGTTTTGCCTAATTATGTGTTTGCAACATAAGTTAATATTTATTTTCTTGCAAATGTGGTTTTTGGACAGATCTAGGAACTTAGCAAAGTTCTTCATGATAATGTGCTTTGTTGTGAAACTTGTTTATACAAAAGTTGTAGATAATTCATGTATCTAGCTTCTATTAAAATTTGGTGTCATTTGGTCAAGTAGTTTAAGAGTTACAGCTGTTTAAAGTTGGGTTTCAGAAATGGCTGTTTTCTGTCAATTGTGGACCAGTTTCTGTAAATGGATATATTTGACTTAGTTAACTTGAGAATCATGCTAAGATGATTAAAGATGAATTGTAGAAAATTTCATAAGCTTTCCATAATGTCTTCTTGCAAGTCATTTGGATTTGTGTAACTCCAGTTATAGCTAAATCTTGGAGCTGCTGTTTGCATGTACAGAAATTGGCAGATTCCAATTATAGTGTTTGCTTGTATATTGTTAAGTGTGACTTATGCCTTGAATGATGACTGAGTTAGGGCACCTGAGATCTTGGGAAACTTATGTCATGCTTGGTGTTGTTGTCTCCGTTTGCCATCTTAGCATGATTGATTGTGTGATGTTTAAGTTAAGCATCGCAAAGTACTTAAGTGTGTTAGTGTAAACTATGCTTGTCTTGCTTGCTATTTTGTGATGTGTCTCATGGTACTATTCTTCAAATTTATGCACTTGCATATTGCATCTCATCTAGATACGCTAGATGAACCACGTGAAGGACGTGATGTTGGAGCCAAACCGAAGACAATGTTTGATGGATCTATCCGGAGATGGAAAGGACTAAGCTTAATGCTAGAACCGGAGATGTTACGAGGATGGTGCAAGCTAACTGAATCGACTTGTGGCGGATCCGAGCAAGCCCGGAGCATTATAAGTCTCCTAATTTATAAAAGCAATTCTTTCTATATATGAGTTATATATTGTTGCATTAAGTTGTAGGAGTTGATTGAAACCGTTGATGCATTTATTACTATCCTTGCCTACCTTATTACCTTTTTACCTGTTAGGTCGGGGATCGAATAATCGCTTAGCCTTGCTTAGACCGGTAGCGATCGGTGATATCCGGTCACCTACATTATAGGTGGTTACCGGAAGAATTTAGCTATGGAAAGAATGATATCCTGGAATTAAGCGTGTGATGGATAATTGGAGACCCGGACGGAAAAAGTTGGAGGCAAACAGACGGGGTTCGGGGTCTTTGTTAGTTTCGTCTGTGTCGATTAAGGACCGACCGTTGTTGGCCCTCGAGTCATGTTGAACGCATGCCTTACATTTAGCTGGCGGATAAAGTACCTTCCGACCGCTGATGGCTGGGAGATTATTCGGGCCGAGTAGATTGCCCGCAGCGCAAGACTTGTCTTTGGAGCGGTGTGGTAGGACACGGGGGCGAGATGATAAGACCAAAGTGCGATCGGTCGGCCCCCGGGTACATGTGGTTCCTGGCAAACTCGAGATTCTGGATAGTTGACTCGGTGATCAATATCTCACTTTAGCGGGTGAGTGAGGTTTGTGTAAGGAATAAATCACCATCTGGTTAGGAATCGATTCGAATCGCCATCGCTCCTGGATAGTGAGCACTTGACTCGAATTCTTGCATCATAGTAATTATTATGGAACAATGATGGTTATCTGGATGGTATGGGATATGCTAAATCTAAATTGGTAATGGATGTTATTGGTTAATCAAGTGATTGCTATAGTACAGGTGCTTACCTAGATGGATAGGCCATAATAAAGATGATGCAAAGTACTTAAAATGGTTTCTTCATGATAGCTTATGCTTTTTACGCAAACAAGTCACTAGCCCACTAAAGAAAGCCTTGCATGATCCTTGGTGTCATTTGTTTTGGTTTCCGACAGGTAAGTCATTTGAGTACATTCGAGTACTCGTGGTTTATCCCACCTTGTTGCGGTGATGTTCTCGACTTTGTTGATGGTGGTGGCTAACCACCGGTGGGCTCGGTGATTCTATACTTACTTCTCATCTATATGCTTTTGTCGGATGATGTCACTATGCTAGCAATATATTTGGAACTTATATTAATGTAATCATTTGAAAGCTATGTTGTTTTCACTAAGAGGTTTTGAAACCCAAACTTGTACTATTATTTGTTAACCCCTTTGTAATATTATTTCCGCTGCAACCTGATGTATGTGATGTGTATTTGCTTAATCACGCGATCTTGGTTGTGATGTTGATTTACCGAGGTCTTTCGGGACATTCGGCGGACTACCGGGTTTATATGAGTGAAAGTATGGGTGTGTCAACGTGTTAGCGGGGACAACCGTATTTGATCTTGTATAAATTGGGCGGTTCTGTCACAGCTACTACAAGATGCTAGTTCGCATGCATTGTCAGAGGAATCAGTCAACCTGCATTCACGATGATCGTTCGGTGAAGGACTTTCCCGACCTGAACGACCGATGCCCGCATCATGGCCTCGGCGAGCTAGAGGTGCGGCTAGGAGTTAGGGTCAAGCTGCGCGATGTTAGGGACCGGTTCAGTGCCTCTGCTACTTCTGGCTGGACCACCTACCACCGATGGAGCATGTCGACCATCGATGGCGTATGGTAGGTATGGACAAGGCCCATGAGCTCGACTTGGCATGAAGGAGAAGAATGACGACTGCCACCACCGTGTCATGGCCGTCCTCACCCAAACCCTATTCTACACCCACCGGTGAGTGGATTTCCTAACCCCAGAACCTTAACCCTCTCTTCTTACTGCTAACGAGTAGGGTGCGAATGGGTCACGTGATTGCAAGAAATGCGTGATTCACCATGTGATAGAGTTTGTGAAAGACAAGGCTTGTTGTTGTTAAATAAAAATTATGTATGGTAGATCAAAATATTAATAACATATTTTGGGTTCCACAAGGCAAGATGTTAATTTTTTCACAAACTTACTACATTAGTGGTCATTGACGGGGAAAAGGTTGGAATATTAAGTGGTAGATGCATAAGATGCCATAGTGTATACAACATTCAGTCCAAAATTCAAAACATCTTTGCTTTGTATTAAGGAAAGTTAAAAGTGGATTACTACAACGTCTATTTTTCTGACGGTGTATGAATTTTTTTGCGAGAGATTCCACCAACGCATGTATCCTCATCCCCCACGCACGCTACGGGCATAACTCTCCATGAAAAACAATCGACGAACAACACAAATTGTTAAAACAAAAACACCCACATTGATGGTGTTGGTGATCCTTAACGACAAATTCTGACCGCCAATTAATACCCAAAACAGGAGAAATAAACAAACTTTCAACACATATGTATTTACTATTAACATATTTCCACATGTATTGGATACTTAGTGTTTTGCATGATATATACACCAAATACATGGGAAAATGATCAAAAGGCGTAACACAGGACAGCGTAAAGCAGAAAATCGCAAAAGAGCCAAGCAAAAGCCCACCTACATGCCAAACCTGGGTCGGGTACCGACGTTGAAGCAACCCAGGCCTAGCCAGCAGCCCACCGGAGCAAGGCGTTGGCGAGCGGACTAGGCCAGGGGGTGCACCCACACCATCCCCAGCTCGCCTTGGGCCCACCTTGGTCTGGCGGTTGCATGGCAGCATGCAACGTCGGTCCATGGCAGTTTCCAAAAATACCTGCACCAACATTTGGAGCTACACACCTCACTTCTCTATTTGTACTCTTTTAGTTTATAGTATTATTTTGTGAGCAAGGCAAGAGCTACCTTGGAGAGCTTGGCTCCTTGGAAGAAGAGCAACTTTGGTATGAATAATATGAAGAGTTCTTCCATAGCCTTGTTCTCATATCTTCAATATAGTAGTACATATAAACTAGACTATAATTTTCATGTTATAATCTTGACATATGAACTAGCATATAGTTTGTATGTTATGATCTTAACATGTTCAACTTTATGCTTAACGATTCATATGACTTGTATAAGTAGAAGTAGAGCTAGGTTGAGGTGGTGGTTCATCGTTCCTTCGGGTTTGCCCATGTACTATGCTTGTCGATCCATAGGGTCGAAGTCCCGGAGGGATACAGGTAGTTTCTTTGTACATGGGCATGGTGCTCGGGTGCAGGGGAACCTTCAGATATGATGGTGCCTCTCGGTTGAGGAGTAGGCGGCAGGTGGTGACAACCCTATATGTCTCTTGTAATCCTCCACATTTGGGTATTGTGTAGGAGTTTTAAAGTCTCTCGCGCTTGCTGGCAAACCAATGCTCGGAGATCTCCCCGTCCATTTTACACTTAGTTCTGACTCTAATCATGTAATTTGTATGATCATTAACTATTCTTTGCATGGCTATTTTAGAACATGCTTGGTCTGCTTAGGATCATTCTTTTATTCTTTGTTTTCATTTTATCCTTGAGGTTGGCTCAGATGTGTGTCCACTATCCTTGAAATACTATTTTTATCCCTATAATGAATTATTGGTTCACTATGCAAGTATGTAATCTTGATCATATGCCATGCTAGACTCTTATACCTTGCCCTTCTTTGAGAAAATATAAATAACAATACCCTAAATACTTTTGGGTGAAATGCTACAACGATAGATCCGTGCACTTACGGATATTTCTTGTAATCATTAAGAACTATCGTAGTTGGTGTTTCTCGGCGGTGGCGCTAAGGTTTACTCAATCTTAGTGATGGTGCTAAGAAATACCAACGGGCATTTCTAGCGCCGTTACCAGGGATGGACATGAAACCTCCGTACTTGGTGATTGCGCTAAGAAATGCCAACAAGCATTTCTGGCGTCGTTGCTGGGGATGGACTTGAAACCTCCATACTTGGTGATTGCGCTAAGAAATGCCAACAAATGGTCAATTCCCATTAGTTTGGCAGATGAACCAAAACATGTCTCTTAGGATTAATCCATGGGCAAACAATAGTGCAAAACAACAAAACAGCAATACCGAATCCTCTCCATGATAATAGAGTTTCGAAGAAATGAATCAATGGTAATAGTTTCTTCTTCCTCCTAGCTAGCGCCACTCCAAGATGCTAGTTCGCATGCATTGTCAATGGAATCAGTGAACCTATGTTCAAGTTGACCCGCCCGGTGAAGGACTTTGTTGGCCTAAACGATCGGAGCTCGCATCACGGTCTCGATGAGCTAGAGGCGGGGGTGGGGGCTAGGGCCAGGCTGTGCAATGACATGATCATCGATGACCGGTTTAGTGCCTCCGCTACCTCTGACTAGAGCACCTATGAGCAATGCATCATGTCGACCATGGATGGCATTTGGTAGCTGTGGACGAGGCCCGTGATTTTGACATGGTGTGAAGGAGAAGAAGGCGCGGTTGCCATCTCTAGAGCCGCCACCGCCAAGTCATGACAGATTCACTAACCTCAGAACCCTAACCCTCTCTTCTTACTCCCAGCGAGTAGAGCGAGGATGGGTCACATGAGTGTAAGAAACACACGACGCATCACGTGACAGAGTTTGTGATAGACATGGCATCATTGTTTTTAGATAAAATTATATATGGTGGATCAAAATATTAATAACATGTTTTGGGTTCTAGAAGGCAAGATGTTAATTTTTTGCATAAACTTACTGGATTAGTGGTCATTGACAGGGGAAAAGGTTGGAATATTAAGTGGTAGAGGCATAAGATGCCATAGTGTATACAACATTCAGTCAAAAAATTCAAAATATCCTCGCTTCCTACTAAGAAAAGTAAAAGCGGTCTATTACATCATGTATTTTTCTGATGGCATGTGGATTTTTTTGTGAGAGATTCCAGCGACGCATGTATCCTCGTCGCCCCCTCCACGCTACGGGCACAACTATCCATGAAAAAACAATCGATGAATAGCACAAATAGTTAAAACAAAAACACCCGCGTCGATGGTCAATTCCCATTAATTCGGTAGAGGAACCAAAGCATTTCTCTCAAGATTAATCCATGGCCAAACAATAGTACAAAACAACAAAACACTAATACCAAATCCACTCTATGATAATAGAGTTTCAAAGAAACAAATCAATGGTAATGGTTTCTTCTTCCTCCTAGCTAGCGCTACTCTAAGATGCTAGTTCGCATGCATTGTCAATGGAATCGGTGAACCTGCATTCACGATGATCGCCCGATGAAGCACTTTGTCGGCCTGAATGACTGGAGTAGTCTCATGGCCTCACCGAGCTAGAGATGAGGGTGGGGATTGGGGCCAGGCTACGTGATGATGAGATCATTGGGGACTGGTTTTGTGCCTCTGCTACCTCCGGCTAGAGTGCCTGCGACTGATGGAGCATGTCGACCATGGACGGTGTCTAGCAGGCGTGGACAAGGCCCATGAGCTCAACTTGGCATGAAGGAGAAGAAGGCACAGCTACCATCTTGAAAGCCACCACCACCATGTCATGGACGCCCTCCCCAAAACCCTATTCTACACCCACCGGTGAGTGGATTCCCTAACCCCAGAACCCTAACCCTCTCTTCTTACTCCTAACAAGTAGCGTGTGGATGGGTCACACGAGTGCACGAAATGCGCGACTCACCACGTGATAGAGTTTGTGATAGACATGGCATCATTATTGTTAGATAAAAATTATGTATGGTAGATCAAACATATTAATAACATATTTTGGGTTCTACAAGGAAAGAATGTGACCCCACTGTCCCCTATCGGTCTATTTATAGCCTAAGGACTGATGGAGAGTCCACCAACAACATGGACCATCCGTCAATTAGAAAGCTGACCCACGGAGAAGGTGTTAAGTTTTCTAGAACCGTCGGATCGTCCGATAAGTGGACCGGGTTGTCCACTAGGAAGCAAAAATGTCCCTCAGGTTTGAGTTTTATGGAAATTAGAGGAGCAGTTGGAATTCTAAAGCTGAAGGAACCCAAACCACCGTGAAGGATGGCCTCCAAGAACCCTAGAAGGAAGAGGATTCCTCCAACTCAAAGATCCAAGGGAACAATAACTCCCTCTCTCGTTGGTAACCCTTAGGAAGGAAAAGCCTTTGGTAAGTAAGAGTATGGGTCAGGACATGTAGATAAGAACCCCAAACTTTTCCCAAGTGCAATTCCCGGTAGTACCTTAGGAAAGCTCAAGGACGAGCTTCTTCTAAGGAGGGAAGAGTTGTAACGACCTGAGTTCATTGCAACCTAGGCAACCATTTTGACTTATCAAAAGGAGTCAGTCACCATCCATTAGTGAAGA
This sequence comes from Miscanthus lutarioriparius, assembly GCA_904845875.1. NCBI lineage: Eukaryota > Viridiplantae > Streptophyta > Magnoliopsida > Poales > Poaceae > Miscanthus > Miscanthus lutarioriparius. The sequence goes on from CAJGYO010000001.1 coordinate 46,804,991, forward strand.
CTTGCACCATGAAACGTAGCACTCAACACCAAGAACATCCATTTAATGACTTAGTCAATTCAGCAAAGGCAGGGAATACCGTGCCGTTTGCTAGTACACCGGACCATCCGATAAGAGTCAGGATAGAACAGAGCTAAGTAGAAATTAAGCTATTTTCTATTTTATGGACTTGGTCCCACATGTCAGCACGAATTGAGATACTTCACCAGCTAAAGGAGCACCCTCTCAGCCACCCTCTCACTTATCCACTCATTTGCAAACACCCTCTCTCTCTACCTATCAAGAACAAGGAAGAACCCTAGAACTAGAGAGAGAAAGGAAGAGGAGATTGAAGGAGGAAAAGAGGAAGAAGAAGAGAAGCATCAGCACCTCCCCATAGATTCCATCAACCTCTTCAACATGGTCATGGTGAGCTCAAGAGAGTAGCTCTCATTTTATGGATTTCCCCAAAGTAGTTAATGTGTGGTTTTGATTGAGGTTCGAGATGAAGGAAGCTTGGATGGAAGAAGAGTTGGATCTCCACTCTTCAGGCTATGGAAGCTCTTGATCTCGGAGCCAAGGATCTCTATCTCGATCTCAAGGTTTATCTCTCATCTCATGAGTTTTGGTTTAATCCCTAAGCCTTGAGCCACACTTAGTGAAACTAGCTTAGAACCTAGCCATAGTGAGCCTAGTAAGCCACCTAAACTACCATAGGAATATTTGGCACATGCAAGATGCACAACTCCACAAATCTAAGCTTGAAGCATAGGATTTCCTTGGAGCATAAGTTATGTCACCCATATGACAAAGTGTCCATCAATCCATAGGAAACCACTAAGGAACCTTATTCCCCATCAGCTTAGCACAGCGGAGCATCCATCATCCACGGTGGAGTATCCATTGAATTATAGAGAACAGTAACCCAGCGACATGAGAACACCTAGTTCGTACTGGAGCATCCATCGATTGATCGGACTATCCAATGTGGACAGAGAACCCTAGAAATGCCTAAGTCCCAAACCTATTGGAGTCTCCGTGAACTCCACGGAGCATCCGTTGATCAGTACAGAGCCAGACCAGAGACAACCCATCTCGGTATCCAATACAACGGAGTGTCCGTCGGTAGAACAGAGTGTTCACCAGTCATAGGAAGAGTGGCTAGATTAAGCAACCTACTCAAGTAACTAACCTACAACCAAGAGAGATTAGTCATACCTAATGCAATTTTAAAGCCACAGTTAGATGTCTCTCCTTAAGTACTAAGGTAGTAACCTAATCCTATCCACCCATGTTCCCCCTCATCTTTCTGATCGTCAGTATTCTCTCAGATGATCTTCCGTATTCTCTTGGGAACGTGCGTGAGTCTTCATCGACAGCTTCTAGATGTCTGGACGACAACACCATATGGCAGGCACCCCACTATTATCAACCCTACTTTGGATACTTATCGAGTTGCATTATGAGTCATGCATCGCATGTAGTCTTGGATAATGATCACTCTTATACTACACCTAGAGTAGCCTAATAATCTATAGAAGCCTCTCATTTAAACAATGGAAATGGGAATGCTGAATGCTTATTGCTTAGTTGCTTGGGAAATGGTAGAAGTCGAGCATGAGAAGGGAACTCATACTCGTGCGAGTAGAATGTTACACCTAGATAATTAACTACTAAAACCAATGAGGGTACAACTTGACTTACCTAACTAATCTAGCTAAGGACTAATATCTCTAATATGGTAATCTTGATGATAACCTGAATAACTTGCTCATGCGAGAGGTAGGTCATCGTGAGTGTGGGATCTCAGTCGACGTAGCTCGTGGAGCAGTAAGGACCATGTATTGGGATACGTAAGTCCAAGTAACCACCTGTACAGACCACATATCACGGACGGGGTTGACAAGCCAAGTAACTAGTTACGACCTATTTATCTATGAAACTGGCAAGGGGTTGGCGTTGGTTGGGAATGTCTAGGACATTGACCGTGCAACCGCTCGAACCTTTCATCGGAAACTCAGGCCAGCTTAGGGAAAGGTTGGAGACATGAGGCAACCCTTATCTCTGGTGCATGAGATATGGAGGTTCGTCCCGTATCTCCGTGTGGGTACAGGTGTACACCTCTGCAGAGTCTTGAAAGCCTAAAGTCCCTCGGGACGGAACTATTTAGTTGTTCTTTCTTTCTATACCCATGGTAGCATGAACAATGGACTATGAGCACTTTGTTATAATGATGAATACCTTTACTTCTATGAAGAGCATAGCATGTCATACTTTTAATGTACATCATTGCTTTCCGCACTTATACAAATACCCGATAACTACCCGGTGCATCCACCAAATATTATATATTGGAATTAAGTCATGCGAGTATGCAATGTACTCACGGTGTAGCCGTTAAGTTGTTTTGCAGGAACGCTGTAGATAGATGGAGGTCGAGTCTCCATCACCACTGCCTAGTAGCATTAGGGAAGGACGACTCCGAGTATGCTACATGTTAACTCCGTAGTCTTGTTCGAGTGACCTTGAGTGATCACCTTAGAATGGATTCTGGATCTTGTCTAATGGTTGGATCGGATCACGTAATTTATGTAAACTCTATCTTGTAAGCTTTCCAGTATAAGTTAACTGAGCATTATTCATTAGACTGCGTTAGTTTGGTATGTAAACTATTGCGTGCCACTCAATCTGATCCTGAAGAGGAGTTGCCTAGTGCGCTCCTAGGGGCCGCGCGATGTTGTTTTGCTTAAATTGAGCACGTCATGTGGATGACACTCGATTTAGGTGAAGAATCACGCTGGGCGCCCCACAAGCGCGGTATCGGAGCAATGGTTAGCTTGCATGCAAAATCCACCTACTAAACTCTCACTAACTAATGAGTAGTGTTCAAGGAATTTGAGTAAAACATGGAATTCTACCAACCTAGGGTTGAACACTAGAAGTTAATGGTAACCCTCTTCTGATTAGTTTGCTCTAGCCCATCACCTACTATCGGTGTTTCGAGTAAACACCATCAAGTAAATTTGTGTTATTGCGCGTGTGGCCTAGATGGTGTGCTAAAAAGACACAAGGTTTATACTGGTTTGGGCCAGACGCGCAAAAACACAAATTTACTCATTGGTGTTTACTCAAAACACTGATAGTTGGCGCACCAGGTAAGGGTCTTTGCGTGTCCCGACATTAACATCAGGCCACGAATGGCTAGTCACGACATCAGCTAGGTCCTGGGCGCACATGTGCACTTCGGGGACCTAGACTTTATTATCACGGTGGGAGGAGAGTTGGCATTGGCTCACGCCACCATCCAACCTCTCCCCTACATCGGCCTTGACACAGTCGACGAGGTGGTTGAGGAGCTGCAGCTGCATGCACTGGGGGGCCACGCCCCCAGAAATAACTAGCTCCTCGACTACGGGAGGCTTGAGTGCCAGCTCAGTGTCTCCCTAGGACCCTAGCCATCCCGGGAGGACCTACGCCACCTCACCTTCTCTTACGCAATGATGTGGTGCGGCTCGCCGGAGGGGAACCCCTCTCTCCAGAACACCTCATCCGAAGCGCCCCAATAGTGCTCCCGTTCGGTCTCCGCAATGCCACAGAGACCGTTAGCCACCTTGTGGCGCAACACATGATTCTACCTCCCATGAATGACTAATTCATGGGGGTGATTGAGCATGTCACGGAATCTTTCCACGACCTCCTCGTAGAGGAGCTAGAGTCGCCCTCTGGCTCTAACTCTAGCAGGAGGAGTCATCACCCCTCTGGCGAATGCTTCATGACAGGTACCCCTGAGGGACACGTTGAAAGCGTCCACGAGGAGGAGGCTACCCCAACAAATGACCTCAACGATGAGGCTGAGGGGGAGATAGCAGCCCCACCACGCATGCAGGTGGAGCAGCTGAAAGCCCGACACCAAGAGCTCGAGGAAGCACGACTCCAGCTCGAGTAGGAGCGCGTGGAGCTCGATCGGGAGATCGAGCGCCATGGAGACGGTGGGCGCGCATGTGCCATGGCAAGCGATGTGAACTGAAGGATCATCGCGGATGATGAAACCATCCCTCGCTTCGTCTGGGTAAGCCAGAACATCGCCACCGTGATGGCCTTGCTCCATGGTCTTCCAGAGGCCACGACTCCCAAAGATCGTCGGGCCCACCACAAGATTCGCACACTGCTTGAGCGTGCGGCGGCACAGTAGGCCAAGAGCTCGTTGTCTTGGTGACACAAGCTCGATGCTAGCCAACACATACTCTCTGAGTGCCCCAGCAGGGACGCGTCGGTTCACCAGGCACCACAAGGCGGCAGGTAGTGCACCGTGGTCCTGGTGCATCAGCGTCTCGGCCGCAACCATGACGCTTGTGACACCCTTGATGCTCATAGGTGTACCCATGACAACCCAAGAGAGGGAGCTAGCCATAGCTATCACCCTCATCATGGCGAACACTACGACAACGGCGAGGACCGAAGCCCGAGCCCTGGCCTGCCGGGCCTCAGGCCTTTGGTCAACACATCCTCAATGCTTCCTTCCTACCAAGGTACCGACCACCAACCAATATCCTAAAGTACTCTAGGGAGACAAACCCTAGACTATGGCTCAAGGATTATTGGCTTGCCTGCTAGGTGGTGCGGATAATGATGATTTCATTATCTACAACCTTTCATTGTTCTTGGCCGATTTGGCACAAACATGGTTGGAACACCTGCCGTCCAACAGAATCCAGAGTTGGGCGGACCTGAAGGAGATCTTTGTGGGGAACTTCCAGGGCACATACAAGTGCCCTAGGAACCCATGGGACCTCAAGAACTACCAACAAAAGGTGGGTGAGACCCTCCGTGGGTACATCTGACGTTTCTCCTAGCAGTGCAATGAGCTAACTAAAGTCGTCGACGCCAACATCATAGGAGCTTTCCTATCTAGGACCACTTGTGAGTCTCTGGTTCACAAGCTAGGATGCAAGGGCCCGTGAACCACCAAGGAACTCTTAGACATCGCCACCAACCATGCCTCGGCGAAGAAGCGGTCGGAGCGATCTTCGACCGCCTCAAAGGTAAGGCGAGACGGGACGAGGACGCCGACGAAGGCCCTCCAATCATCCCACCAAGAAGAAGAACAAGCAGTGGCATGAGGGCTCTCTCATGGCTGCTACAGACCGTAGGGGTGGTCGGATGCCCACGGAGGGCACTCCGAACAATTTTGAGAAACTACTCGAGGGACCATGCCCAAACCATGCCTTTCTCGATAAGCACATGTACAAGGACTGCGGCCTCATGAAGTGGTTCTTGTCAGGAGGCTCAAACAATGGGGAGCATGGGAAGGAACCTGACCCGACCACAGATGACGCAGAGGGGAAAGACGGTGACTTTCTGATGCCCGGTGGCTGCCTCATGATCTTCGGAGGCTTGGTGGCCTATGACTCCAAGAACCGCCAAAAGGTCGCACGCCGCAAGGTCTATATGACCAAACTGGCCACACCTGCCTTCCTCTGGTGGTCAGAGTCTACCATAACCTTCGACTGGACCAACCACCCGAAGAGCATCCCACAACCAGAGAGATATCCGCTCATGGTGGACCCGATCATCGATACGAAGCGGCTCACTAAGGTACTGATGGATGAGGGTAGCGGCCTCAACATCATGTCCTCCATGACGCTCGACGCCATGGGCATCGATCGAGCGCACGTTTAGCCGACCGGAGCACCTTTCCACGGTGTCGTGCCTAGAAAGCAGGCCTTGCCACTTGGGCAGGTTGATCTGCCCGTCACCTTTGGGGGTCTGTCCAACTATAGGACGGAGACCCTCGCCTTCGAAGTGGTTGGGTTCCACAGAACCTACCATGCCATCCTAGGACGGAGACCTACGCGAAGTTCATGGCCGTCCCTAACTACAAATACCTCAAGCTGAAGATGGTGGGCCCAGGTGGGGTCATCACCATCGACACCTCCTTTCAGCACGTCTATGAGTGCGAAGTCGAGTGTTGCGATCACGCCGCAGCAATCCTCGCCTCCGTAGAGCTCGCGCTTCTCAGGAAAGAGATCGCCGAAGAAGCTCCCGACCCCAAGCGGTCAACAAGGTCCTTCAAGCCAGTGGAGGGCTCTAAGGAGGTCCTCGTAGACCCCAGGAGCACCGAGGGTAAAAGGGTGTACATTGGTACCACGCTTTCCTCCAAATAGGAAAGCGCGCTCATCGGCTTCCTCCGTGCCAACAGAGACATCTTTGTGTGGAAACCCTCGGACATGCCAGGCATTTCGAGGGAAGTCACCGAGCACGCCTTGAAAATCCACACAGGCTCTAAGCCAACGAAACAATGCCAGCGTCGCTTTGACGAGGGGAAACATAGGACCATCGGCGAGGAGATCGCAAAGCTTTTGGTGGCAGGATTCATCAAGGAAGTGTACCACCTAGAGTGGTTAGCCAATCCCGTTCTTGTACAAAATAAGAGTGGCAAATGGAGGATGTGTGTTGACTACATGGGTCTCAACAAAGCATGCCCAAAGGATCCATTTCGTTACCGCGCATAGACCAAATAGTTGACTCTACCTCGGGGTGCAAAACCCTCTGCTTCCTTGATGCATACTCTGGATACCATCAAATAACGATGAAAGAGTCCGACCAGCTCGTGACATCTTTCATTACCCCCTTAGGATCGTTTTGCTACATCACCATGGCATTCAGTCTAAAGAACGCTGGGGCTACATACCAGCATTGTATGCTCAAGTGTTTTGGGGACCTCATCAGGCGGACCGTTGAGGCCTACATTGACGACATCATGGTCAAGTCCAAATGGGCTGACCACCTCATAGTCGATCTTGAGTAGACCTTTGCAAAACTCCGAGCAAATGGCATCAAACTCAATCCCGAGAAGTGCATTTTTGGGGTCCCGAGGGGCATGCTGCTTGGTTTCATCGTCTCCGCGCGTGGCATCGAAGCAAACCTGGAGAAGATCTCAGCCATCACAAGGATGGGCCCAATTCAGAACATGAAAGGAGTACAACAAGTTATAGGGTGCCTCACCACGCTCAGCCGCTTCATCTCACACCTCAGCGAATGAGGTCTCCCCCTTTATCGACTTCTGAAGAAGGTCGACCACTTCGAATGGACATCTATGGCCTAGGAGGCACTTGACATGGTCAAGTTGCTTCTCATGAAGGCCCCGATCCTGGTTCCTCCTACCGATGGGGAACCCCTTCTGCTCTACATTGCGGCCACCACACAAGTGGTCAGCGCCGCCCTGGTAGTGGAGCGGGAAGAGGGGCACACCTTCAAAGTACAGCGTCATGTGTACTTCATCAACGAGGTCCTATCTGACTCAAAGACCTGCTACCCCCAAATTCAGAAACTTTTGCACGCCGTCCTCATCACCAAGAGGAAGCTACGCCACTACTTCGAGTCACATCCGGTGATAGTCATGACATCCTTCCCTCTCAGAGAGGTCGTCCAAAACCAGGATGCCATGGGAAGAACCACAAAATGGGCACTCGAGCTAATGGGTCTGGGCATTGCGTATGCCTCTCGGACGGACATCAAGTCCCAGGTGTTGGCTGAATTTGTCACGGAATGGACCGAGGTCCAAATGCCACCAACGGTCGTTGATTAAGAGTACTGGACGATGTACTTTGATAGGTCACTGATGAAGAAAGGTGCCGGCATGGGGCTGGTCTTTGTGTCACCCCTCAGGGTATGCATGAGGTACATGGTCTGTCTCTATTTCCCCTCCTCCAACACTGTGGCCGAATATGAGGCACTCATCAAGGGCCTACGCATTGCCATCGAGTTGGGCATCCGACACCTCGACGTTCAAGGAGATTCCCAGCTGGTCATCGACCAAGTCATGAAGGAATCAAGATGCCAAGATGGCCGCATACTGCCGAGATGTTCGCCGGTTGGAGGACAAGTTTGATGGCCTCGAGCTCAATCATATCCCAAGGAGCCTCAATGAGGCGGCCGACGCGCTTGCAAAAGCAGCATCCGGCCAAGAGCCGATGCCAACGGGCATCTTCGCCAGCGACTAGCACAAGCCATCAATTCGCTATGAGGGGTCGGAACAAGGCGGTAGTCCAATCCAGGCCTAGGGGCTGACCAACCATCGGCTCCATCCGGCCCTGAAGTCATGGAGCTCGAAGAGGGCCTAGCAACAGAGCCCAATGCTCTGGTCGACTGGAGGATGCTCTACCTCGACTACCTCCTCCATGACGCACTATCGATAGATAAGATGGAGGCTCGATGGCTCGCACGTCGCGCCAAGTCCTTTGTTCTTGTGGAGGGCAAACTCTATAAGTGAAGCCACACCGGGATCATGCACCGCTGCATCCCCATCGAATAGGGGAAGCGTTTGCTGAGCAATATCTGCGGTGGGGTCTATAGTCACCATGCCGTGCCTAGAATCCTGGTTGGAAACACATTCTGACAGGGCTTCTACTGGCCCACCGATGTAGCCGACGCCGAGCGGATCGTGCGCACCTATGAAGGGTGTCAGTACTACGCTCGACGGATTCACCTACTGGCCCAAGCACTCTAGACGGTCCCTATCACGTGGCCATTCATGGTCTAGGGGCTCAATCTGGTTGGACCTCTCAAGAGGGCGCTCGGAGACTACACCCACTTGCTTGTCACCATAGACAAGTTTACAAAGTGGATAGAAGCTCGGCCGATCTCCGCGATCAAGTCCGAGCAAGCCGTGCTGTTCTACATCGACATCGTCCGTCGCTTTGGAGTCCCAAACTCCATCATCACAAACAATGGCACGTAGTTCACCAGAAAGAAGTTTCTTCAATTCTATGATGAATACCACATCCGGGTCGATTGGGCCACTGTCGTGCACCCCCGAACGAATGGGCAGGTCGAGCGCGCAAACGGCATGGTCCTACAAGGCCTCAAGCCTAGGATCTTCAACCGGTTGAACAAGTTTGGCACACGCTGGGTCGCCGAGCTTCCTTCAGTACTCTGGAGCCTGAGGAGAACCCCCAGTCGAGCCACCGGCACACACCCTTCTTCATGGTCTACGGTTTTGAGGCCGTACTCCTAACCGACCTCGACTATGGAGTGCCAAGGATTAGGGAGTACAACGAATAGGGAGCCAAGGCACCCATGAGGACACCATGGACTAGCTGGATGAAGCGCGCAACGTTGCCCTCCTTTGCTCGGCCAAGTACCAACAGGCGTTACGATGGTACCACAGCCGATGAGTACGGGGTCGAGCTTTCAACATCGGAGACCTGGTCCTCCGCCTCGTATAGAGCAACAAGGACCACCACAAGCTCTCCCCACCATGGGAGGGACCGTACATAGTTGCGGAGGTACTCCGTCTAGGCGCCTACAAGCTTAAGACCACCGATGGCGAAATCTTCACCAATGCCTGGAACATCGAGAAGCTACGTCACTTTTACCCCTAATAAATGCACACTTTCTCTTATCAGTTTCGTTATAAAAACCCCTCGATCCTTTGTGACATCTGACCCTAGCAAACAGCAAGGGGTCAGGCCTCACTCAAGGGCTGATATGAGTATATTTATCCTGCAAACATTCTCTGTGCCTGCCCCCTTTCCTCACGTTAATGACTAGGAGCTAGCTTTTCGGGAACAAACTCTGAGTATAGCTGGTCGGACTATGAGAAACCTATGCCCCAGCAGCTACGACGCCTTGGCTCACCAGCGTGATCGGAGCTGGCTCACCCGCACTCCAAGCTTTTGTGACCTTAACTATGGAAAGGGTCAGAATGCACTAAACCTTTTTTACAAAAAGGGAGAGAAGAGCTAAAATGTTGTTTGCTATAACAAAGATTAAGAACTTGTCCATTTTGCACAATTTCATCGTTTGGCCTACCTGCCTGACTAAATTCTTGCACGGGATGTTCTCATTCTCTATTTATGTAGGAAAATCTTGTCTCAACAAGTAACATGAGCCGATCGGACGGCTTGGCCACTAATGAGAAAAGGGTAAGGAGCAGACAGGGTCACACTCATATTCGGCGGAGGTTTTCTGAACCCGTCACTCTTACCATCATGGTAAAACTGGTGCCCAGGTCGATCGAACAGCTCAAAATCGCAGCCGAGAGACAAGAACCCTTACTTACTTACTTTATGTATTAATTTCGATATCGAGCCTTCGACCCTAGCAACAGCAGAGGGACGGACGTCGCTCAGGGGCTAGTGGGAGTGTCTATTCACTAGACATTCTCTTTGCCTGACCCCTCCTTGTGTTTAAAAAACTAGAGGCACGGTGTGCGAGCGCAAACTTTGAGTAAACCTAGTCAGACCGCTAGGACTCTACGCCCTAGTGGCTACGACATTTTTGCTCACCAGCGTGATTAGAGTCTTTGTCTCCATACTCCAAACCTTAACCTCCACCTTCTCGAGAAGGGTTTGGAGGGGACTACCCATGGAATCTCCATTGAGGAGAGGCTGTCAGGTCGCCCAAGTCGATCGAACGGCTCAGGCCACTGCCAAGAGATAGATACGAAAGACTAGGATGCTCGTGCAGGTTACACCGGCCCTATCACGAATGTCGGACCAGGACCCCACACGGACATATCCGGTAAGAGCTCCCAGAACCCATCACTCATGCCACCGAGGTAACACTAGCGACCCTTGCTTTTCTTTATATGATCATTCATTCATTCATCCATTTTCATTCATACATTCGTTCATTCAATCAATCATACATTCATCTCATACATCCAAGCATTGCATATGCAATTGCTGCATCACAACGCTTCGCGTTGCATCACGAAGCGGTAGTCGTCTCATTCGGTATGAGCGGTGACCCATCGAGGTTCGAAGGCCAGCCCACGAAGGGCTCGAGGCCGCCTTGTGTCAAATAGAGCCAGGGGAGAAAACCCAAGATGAGTCCCAACGGCCTTGCCTGACCCTGCTCAAAAGCAGATAGGGACATCTCAACCTTTCTCGTTCGATTCTAACCTTGATCCAAGCCCATAGAATCTCCATCGAGGAGAGGCCAACGGGCCACCCGAACCTATCAAACGGCTCGGGCATCTGCCAGGAGGCGAGTTAAGAAGTAGTGGAATGCCACATGAGGGCTCTGCCGACCCTATCAGCGGATGATGGACCCGGACTCCACTCGAACATGCCCATTAGCGAGCTCACCGAGCGCGACACTCGAGCCATCAAGGCAAGTGTCATTAGCTTAGCCCCTCTAGTTGTAGAAACTGAGGATGGGGTGACGCATGAAACATGGCTAACCCCTACCAAACTCCATGGGGCTTGGGGGCTCGATCCGCCTGATCCTAGATCAAGAGACCGAGGTTCGAAGGCTAGCTTGCGAAGGAACTGAGGCCACCTCACATCGAACAAAAGCCAGGGGAGAAAATGTAGATGAGCCCCAGCGACCTTTGCCCATCCCACCTAGAAGCAGACAAGGTCATCTCAACCTTCTCGTTTGATCCAAACCTCTAGCCAAGCCCATACAAATCCCTATTGAGGAGGAATCTATTGGAAGGCGGGTTAAGGAGCAACGGAATGCCACACGAGGGCTTTGTCGACCCCATCACAAGCCACGGAACCAGATTCCATTTGAACATGCTCGTTAGTGAGCTCACCGAGTGCATCACTCGAGCCATCGAGGCAACTGACGTTAACTCAACCCCTCTGGTTGCGGAAACTATGGGCAGGGCAATAGTCACAAAAATGAGCCAACCCTCGACTGAATCCCCGCTACGCGTGGGGGCTCAAGGAAGGTTGGACTTGTGAGGAGACCGAATGCATGGTTGTAGAATGATAGCTAAGATCCTAGGGAGGGGGTACGTGCCAATACAAGAGATGCTTTCTCATACTAAGTTTCGCTATCCTCTCCTCGATTTTCAGTGACATCCGACCCCAGCAACGGCAAAGGGTCGGATCTCACTCGGAGGTTGATAAAGGTATAAGTACACATTTTCTGAAACAATCGTCGCATCAGACCTCTTCCTCATGCTAAGCCTAGCGGTATGGTTTGTGGAAACGAACAACTGAGCATCCCTGGACAGACTGCAAAAGGCCTATGCCTCAGCGGCTATGGTGTCTTTGGTCACCAGCACGATCAAGGTTCCGCTCTTACACCTCAGGCCCTATGGTCTTAACGAACAGAAGGGTTGGAATACGTGAGCCCCTTTTTTCGCTTACAAAAAGGGAAGAAAACAAGTTCAATCAAACAAAACAAAGTTATGAAATTGTTTTTACGATACATAAAGGTCAGCGCTTATTCATAGATTACAATAGTGTTCATCTGACCTATTCAACTAACTACCCCCTCCGGGGGAGAACTATATTTTCAATTCTGTTCGCCAGGTCCTACGCAAGGGGAGCCACCACCGTCTCTATCTCGTCTAGCTCGAAGGCTTCATAGCTAGGTGCAAAACTGAGGCTCATCGTCTCTAAGTTGATGCTATCCACGTAATGCGAATGAGCAATCGCAAAGGCTTGGGTGACCCTGGCATGAAGAGCGTCCCTCTTGAGCTGGCGCACCCATGCCGTGATATCGACGGCACGGGCCGTGAGAGAATTGGTCCCCTCCGACCGAACCACCTCTAGGTCATCGCAGACCACTCCAAAGGCAACACTCAGGATACCGAGCTTGTCGCTCTCCGCCTGAAGGTTCCTCCTCACCTTGGTGAGCTCTGTGGCTAGCCCGATAGAGATGCCCTCGGCCTCTAGTCTCCGGGTTGTAGCAGTTTTGAGCTCGACCTAAAGGGAGCCGATCCTCTGCTGTGCTTTATCGCGCTCTAGGATGGCCTGATCGCGCTCCTCGTGGGCCGCGCCATGCTCCGAGTGGAGTCTCCCCGTGGTTTGGAGTAGCTCATCTTGCTCCTTGCATAGCCAGGCGACCGCCTTGGCATCCTGACTCCCCTCCGCTCTAGGGCTATGAACTTCTCCTCAGCAACCAGCTTCAGGTCCTGCTCCTTCTCGGCCTCAGCCAGGAGGTTGAGGATCCACTGGTGGGTCTCAGTGTCCCTCTAGAGTAGCTAGTCCTGCTCTCTCATGACTCTGGTGGCCTCCTCCTCATCTTGCCGCACCCTCGCCAATAGGGCCTTGAACGCCCTCTCGGTCTCCTCCTCATGCCGATGGGCCTCGGCCTCCCGTAGTCGGAGACTGTCTGCCTCCTTGTCCAGGGGAGTCAGCTCGGCCACCTTCTGTTGGGCAGCAGCAAGCTCAGTGGCCACATCCCCGCACAGCCGGGCCTCTTTGATGAGGTGGTCCTAGTTCTCCTTCTGCTCATGAAGGAACCAGGATTTCTCCCGGCTATGAGCGATAAGGGATTAAAAAAAGATGATAGTCAGAACACAAAAATACATGAAGAAAAAGGAGGGTGAGAGGCAAGGTCGCGTGAATACCTAGCTAGTGGGAACGATGACTTCACGCAGGGCACCCCTAGCATGGTCCAAGGCTTTTAGCGCGGTCGCAATCCCCTCATCAAGACTCTCTCGCTCCATGCTCTCAGTAGCATCGTCGAGGGTGAAGAGTGTCGACGTCGGGTCTTGCGGGTTCATCCACCGGAGCAGGGGCTTGCCCCGCGTGGGCGAATGGCTTCCCCCCAATGTCAAGACCAGGGATGGTTCCCCGCCGGTCCACTCTGCTACCGCCGCAACGTCCGAGGACCCCTCAGCCGCATCCCCCTCCGTCTTGCCCACATCGGGCGCCATCACTTGTCCACTGGTGGCGTGGATCACATCGCTTCCTCGTGCACCACCACGGCTGCATCCAGCTACGCCTGGTTTGTCACAGCCACTGCCACCTCCACCTGCGTCGGTGGGGCCTCTACCGGCGGCAGCGCGCCCACCGTGGTCGGCACCGCAAGCGCGGTCGGCAGCTCCTTCGGCCCCATCGTCGGCAGCGGAATCACCTCTGTCGCTGGCTGCTCAATGACCTCCAAGGGTGTTCCTTCAACCCTGGCGCCTGCTTGCCCTGCTGAGGGCACAGACGCCACTGTGGGCGGTGCCTCACTGGCTGGCGACGTAGTAGCACTAGCACCGCTCTCGCCCAAAATGGGGGCGACGCCAGCCGATGGCTACCACCTCACTTGAAGGGCGACGCTCTTTTTTGGTGCCAGCGCCAAAAGATATCGCCACCTCAAGACGCTATGAGAAAGAAAGGCGTGAGTCATGCTAAAAAGTAAAAACAGAGAAAAACAAAGGAAACAGATGAGCCGGTGACTTACATCGGCGTTGTTGGATGACAAACACGTTTAGGGGGAGAACCCCTAGACTCCTGCTCCACCTCATCGGGGTAGGGCCATTTTGAGCCCGCACCCTACTCTTGGGCAGAGGGGCTCGCTTCCCTTACATCCGGGCGCGCGGCGATGGAGCCACCCTCCTCCGTTGGCACCTCGGGCTCAGTGGTAGATCCACCCGCCCCTGCTGGCTCTTGATGCATGGCGGCAGAGCCACCATTCTCCATTGGCACCTCGGGCACAGCGGCATTTCCGCCCGCCCCCGCTGACTCTTGGGGCTGGCCGACTGTCCGGCCCGTCTCCATCGGCCTCATGGATGACCCTTCCTCTCCAAGAAACGAGAAAGGTCCCGACCCCTGCAAGGATGAGTGGGTACCTATCAGCATATCCTCACTCTACGGGTCATCCCACTTGGTATGGACAACTACCTCATCATCCTCCTCATTGTCATCGTCGTCATTGTCAGTTTCCTCCCCTTGCTCCCGCGCACGCAATTTCTACTGCTTCTTCTTCCTCTCGTCCTCCTTTGCCTTCCTCTGTCGCTCAGCCTCAGCTCAGTTCGCCGCCCTCACGGACAGATCCCTCGGTAATGGAGCCAGGAGATCTATGAGGATGAGGTCCCTTGGCTGGTCCCCCAATCTCAATGTCAGTATCAAGGGGTCGGAAGTTCAATTGAAGAAGAAGGCATGAGGAAAAGAAAACCTACAAGGACAATGTACCCTAGTTCCAGCCGCATCGGGGGGTGCCCTGTCACCGGGTACACAAAATCAAGGGGGCGCCTGCGCTATCCCGACAAGGCTCCATCGCTTCCTTAATGCGCTGCACGACTTCGAAGGTGGAGAGCACCTCCTCGGCAAGCGTCGTCCCATCGAATGATACCTCGGGTGCCATCACGTATAGGGGAAGCGAGCGCCTCATTAGTGGCGCCACCCTCCTCGCATGCTAGGCGCTGATGATTCTCGGCCCCTTCAGCCCCTTCTCCTTTAGGAAGCGGATGGTGGCGAGATGGTCCAAGATCCTCTTCTTGCCCTTCTCCAGGACACCCCACTTCCTCCATAAATCTAGTGCCTCTTCGATTAAGCGCCCGGTAAATTCCGGCAAGGGGGCGGCGACATCGTTCTTGAGATAAAAACCAATGCGAATGCCACCCCTTGTTGGAGGTCGACAGCCGCATTGCCGGATAGTCATCGACCCGGTTATTCCGAAGCTGGATGCCGGTGCATCCCATCGGTGTACTCAGCTCCTGCCTCTTCTCCCTCTTCTTTTGTAGGGTGATGGCGAAAAAGTGCCGCCGCAGATCAAAATGGGGGCTGATCCCTAGGAATCCCTCGCACAAGGCGACGAATGCCACCATGTGTTAGATCCTATTGGGATTGAGGTGCTATAGCTCTATCTTGTAATAGTGCAGTAGTCCTCGAAGGAACCTATGGGCGGGGGTGGCGAACCCGTGCTCATGGACGCGCGTGAATGAGACAACGTAGCCATCGGGCTATGACAGCACGTCCTCCTCGCCGAGCAGCCACCACTCCTCAAGGGTGGTCCGCGCGTAGAGAAGACCACAGTAGACAAGGCCCTCCAGGCGCTGGAGGGTGATTTCAGGGCGGCACCATGGCTCCATTGGAAGATGGGGGTGGGTGGATGTGAACTTGACGACGACTGAGACACGAATACGGGGAGCTTAGGTGATTGGCGGCAGAGGTAGCAGATGCGAGGGCAAGGAGGCAAAGTATGAAACCCTGGGGGCGAACCTTTTTGTTTTATAGGGTCAATAGATGCGAGGAAACCAACCATCTACCTAGATCTCTGTGCCTCCCATGATCTGCCACAACGTCACGCCGCGGGATACGCGCACGCAATCCCAATCATTTCCTTCGAGAAACTCGCCGGACATTTTGCCTCCCCAGGCGGACTAGGACTCGTTACGAGTAAGAGGAATATAGATCAAAAGCGCATCTACGGCCTGTCTGGTCCTAGGTGTTCGATGGTTGGCCCATCAATGGGTCCAACAGCCGCTCCAAACACCCCTGCGACAAAGGGTGGAAAGAGCTAGGCCCCACAAGTGGCTAGTGCCCAAGCACACGAGCGCCATGAGCGTCTTGGCCCGTGATTAAGTCTCAGTCAGGAAGACCCTGGCCAGATCCACATGAATGGGATACCGAGGCCCCAATCAAACTATCCAGCTAACAAACCATCAAAACTCATGACCACACCCACGAAGGGTCTGACCTCGGCAAAAAGGGAATCACCATCCCCAGGGCATGCCATGGGCGACAAGAGAAAGCCAGGGCCCACATAGTCCTCCCTTTCAAAAGAACCTCTGAAGGAGTATTCTACTCCTCCGTAGGCTTGGGCGCTACACCCACCGAGTGCGCTCACGAGCACCCAGCGGCAAGTCAAAAGATCCCTAGATGATTCTACTCGAATCGCCTTGGGGCTCAGGGGCTACTGTCGGGGACCAATACTAGGGTACCCGAAGAGGAGGAGTTGATACCCATCAATGCTAATTCATCAGAGCAATCAAGAACACGACTACATTTCTTAGTGGGCCCTGCCTTGTCGAAGCCACCAAGGTCGTAGGCTCTGTTTTGTCAGATCGTCTAACCCCCGAGGGTTGGGAACACCACAGGCTGACTCCTGAGGGATGGCTCCGCCTCACTCGACGTTTAAGAGCTGGCTCTGGCTCGCCCGACCCCCGAGGGTTGGCTTCACCTCTCCCGATGTCTGAAGGATGGCTCCGCCTCGCCCAACCCCTGAGGGTTGGCTCCACCTCGCTCGACATCTGAGGGCTGTCTCTACCTTGCCCAACATATGAGGGCTGGCTTCACCTCACCCGACATTTAAGGGCCTACCTTGCACTGCCTCACCTGATGTCTAGGGGCTAGCTTTGCCTCGCTCGATGTCTGAGGGCTGGCTCCGCCTCGCCCGATGTCTAGGGGCTGGCTCCGCCTCGCCCGACATCTGCACGTGACTCCTTCATAACGACATGCGCAGATAAGGTAGGGCACTCAAGTCAACTACAATACCAAGGACCATACTCTGCACGCCTATAGGAAAGTACCATCAGGATATGACAAGAAGGGCGCTTTGCGACCTTCTAGGCATGTCAGAGCCCAAATAGTGTTGTAGACGCCGACATTTGTCTTACAGTGTTACAGTGTTGTGGGTGCCGCCATTTGCCCTCAGGCACAGATCCAGATGGAAGCTCATGACAACCACTACGGTCTAGGAGGAAACTCGCATCACCTACAATAATGGACATACGGTTATTGCACTGTTTGCTCCCTGTATGGCCATGGATCAGCACCCTGATCCGCCACGCCACCCGCCGAGGCAGGATGGGACTTGACAACTCACTGACAGTGCTAGGACATGGCATCGTCAGTGGATAGACGCTCAGCGTGGCCCTATTAGGGTCAGCGGACAAGCGCCCAACATGTGCCATGTCAGTGGGGCCCACATAGAAGAAAAGGAAGACCCGGCATCCTTGACGGACCTCCTTTTCCTCTGGTTTTCTTCTTTTTTCCCCATCGTAATCCCTGCTCTCCCTTAGCCTATAAAAGGGGAAAGCGGGGCACCCCACTAAGGGGATCGATTCAACACATCATGCATCACATCACACATAGGTGAAAGCAAACAACCAAGCTTTCAGCACCCATTCGACCTTTCCATCAGAGACTTGGGATCTGTCCCTCTCTCGCCCATTTGTAACCCCTACTATGAACTTTTTGGTGCTAATAACATGAGCAGCAGCCACGAACTAGATGTAGGGACATTCTACCCGAACTAGTATAAATCTTGTGTCTTTTTAGCACACCATCCGGGCCGGACACGCATAATAACACAAATTTACTCGTTGGTGTTTACTAGAAACACTGACACCTACGTCAATTAGAATGTTAGTCATCTAGTATTTTTGAAAACAAAAGGAGTTTGGAAAAGTTTGTGAACATTAGCCCAGGCAGGAATAGTAGGATACCCCAAGTGAGAAGTGATCTACTGTAGTTGTCTTACGCGTAGTATGTCTCGGCGGTAAAACAGTTTGAGAGAACATTAGCGATCCCTATCTCTATTATCCTTGGAGGCCTATCTCATTTGTTCTCTCCAATTTCTCTAGAAGTCTAAGAATGGCCTATTATCCCTTTTCATGCCCTCAGAAGAAGTTTGGCCGAATCTTCCCAGAACCCCAATCTTATCATGCGGCACTAGAAGCAACTACAAGCAACCGAGAGTTATACAAGGTACGAACATCCACAAGAACCAGAACCACGAAGTTTCGACCCAACGACAAACACCAGTTACCACGAGCTCAACCACAGAGCAAAGGAAGTTTAGAGCATCTCAACCTCATCATGAGGGACGTGTCACCGACAAGTTACTTGTTTCTACCACAACATAGTACCAACATGAGTGCCCTCAGCACTGAGTCCTAAGAGTAGTTAACAGAAAAGTTTGGTTCAGACACAACAAATAGAAACTAAGATTATTAGAGCCTCCCACTGATCCAGCAGATGGTAGTTGAGCAAAGCCATCAACCTTGAGCTCCACAGCGATGAGAAGCACCATGACCACGATTCCTACGCCGACCGCGATGAACAGCGGGCCCAACAAGGGAAGCACCTATAGAAAGTAGACGAGTAGTTTAGGTCAAGGTAATAGGAGTTCCACCTATAGAAGACAAGCCTAGAGACCTACTCAAGGATGTGGGATCTCTTGAAACATGGTAAGTAGTATCGGTTGGAAACCAAAAGGAATGAAAGACTAGGAGATTACCTGCAACAGCGGAGTTGGAAGCGGAAGCATCACCGTACGTCCTTAGCAAAGGCGGCACCATTGCAGGTGGCACCGGGCGGTTGTAGAGAATGACCTCAGATGGGACCAACCCTGGACAAGCACTCATAAGCAATGAAAGGCTAAAAACATTGTTCCAAGTAAAGCTAAAATGAGGACCGTACAGTATGAAGGAAAGGTGAAAAAGGGCATACCTGGAAAATGGAGCCTTGGAATCCCTAGCATCAATAGAGATGAGTCTCACGACATGTAACACTCCTGACCGAGAAATGGTATGTAAACCTCATGAGTGACCTCACAAGCGCCACGAAAGTCTCTGATGGTGTGCAACACAAGGGCCATGATGTATGGCTGGAGGATCAGTGGAGCATTGACATCCTTCTTACATTCTAGCATCTAACTCACCATCCAGTCCAGCATGTTGAGCGGTTCGCTAGATAGCACGGCATTGACTATCTCCATGGAAGGCCACTCCATAGCTTGTTGATGCACTTGTTGCCTTCTCTTCTTCTTCCTTCTTCCTAGCTTCTCTTCTTTTTCTTCTTACTTCTCTCTTAAGCCTTCTTTCTTCTTTCCTTTGCTTCTTCTCCTATAACCGCTGCTCCTCCTCCTTCTCTTTTGCTTCTCTTTTTAGCTTTCTTGCCTCCTTCCTTCTTCTTCACTCATTATCATTGAGAGCTCTTTCGGCATCGGTGGCCTCAAGATGTGGTAGTGTGGTGCTGCTTGTTGTCTACACGCTCAGCTCGCTGCTGTCCATGTCGACATCCACCCGCTTCACGCTGCTAGTTCCTCCTCCAGCCTCCATACCTCACACGGTGAAGCATATATGAGGTAACCTGCTCTAATACCACTTGTAGGATCTCTGGTTAGCCTAGAGGGGGGTGAATAGGCCTGTCAAAACAAACACTCAAACTTTTATCAAATTCACCCTGCGGCACTGCCACTCTGGAGGGCGGCACTACCGGACCGCGGCACTATCGGGCCAGAACAACGGCACTATAACACCCTAGTGTTAAGCATGCATTTGGCATTGGCATTGCATTAGCACAAGCATCATTGATCATTCATGAGCATGAGCATCTCAAATGTTATCTCTATGATTGCTTATATCACATGTGTTTGTCACTGAATGCTTTACATATGCTAGGGTTTACTTGTGACCAATGTTTAAATGTTTGTGGGACCTTAGGAGTACCTTAAACATGTTTAGAATGTCACATGGAACAACCTTGGTATTCATGACTTGGACCCATTTGGCCTCTAAGTCATGGTTGTAGTGTAAGCTTTCAGTTTCAAGTTGTATGATTGACCTAAGTTGAACTATAGCATAGAGTGTTTGCATGGTAGTGCACCCTTAAGCAAAGTTGTAGTACTTGACTAGAGTGACAACTTTTATTTTTGGGTCAAGACCTAATTCGGTGCCTAGCATGCTCAAAAACAGCTCACAAGTAGCAATAGAATTACTGTTGTTGACTTTGAAAATTTTTCTAAGTCTGAGATTGCATTACAGTTTCCAGTGACCTACTTTGGAGCTTTGTATTTTGAAAACTATGGAGAATTAGATGTTGCTCCCTTAAGCAAAGTTGGAGTTTACATGTAGCTCTACAACTTTGATTATTACGGTTTTTGCTTAATCACCACGGATTTGGAGTTAAATGATCGCAAAATCGCTCTGTCAGTCGGGCGCTAGACTGACTGAATCAGCTGAGCTGATTCAAATTAGCACCGGTCATGGCCGACCACGCGCAACTCCCGCCCGTCGTGTGGCGCCCGTACGCCGTCGTTGGCCCCGCGACACCGTGCCGAAGTAGATGAACCGTGTGACGTGTTACTGCTGCTCCCATTTCATCTCTCGCTCTCTACTCTACTCTCTGTGACGCATCGAGGCGACCGCGCCCGCCATTGCCGTCGTCGTGCTCCACCCACTCGCACACCATTGTCACTGCACCACTACCCAATCTAGCTCGCCTACAGCTCTACCATCATCACCTCTTCCACCCCAACTCGCTAGCCCCACTTGTCAAGCCTTGGTAAGGGCGCATTTCACATAGTCGTCGCCTTGAGCTCGTCGGAGCGCCACTGCACGCTCGTCTCACCATGGTTGTGCCTTTCCATCGGATCTCCTACCCTCCTTTTCTCTAGTCTATGGTTGCTTTGTGGTCCTTAGGCTTAGGCAGGAACTTGGTTTGACGCTAATATGCGGTCACATGGGAACACACCGTCGCTCCCGCCATGGTCGCCATGGCCATAGCTTGAGCTCACCGTGCCCAGCCCGTCTCGGGTCCCTCCTATCCCCGCTCATTATCGTCTTTGCTGACCTTGTGACCTAGATCTAGTAGACTAGACAAAGACTCCCCTCTCACCGGCTGGCTAGCTGGCGAGCGGAGAGCCCGCCATAGCTCACCGGCGTCGTCGCATGGCCATGCACGTGGCCAAGCTTATCCAATTGTGTCACCATGGCCTAATCCTCGTCGTAGTCTTTGCGATAGGTCTCCAGGATGGAGTAGCCATCCTCATCGGCGCATGTCATGGTCGAAGATGTCAGATGCGTCACTACATAGCTCCACTATGCCGCTATCACCGCCGGCGAGCCATCTCCGGTGAACCCTAGGTCGCTTAGTCACCACCTATCGACGCGGCTCGATGTGGGGAACACGTAGGTGTCACCGTCGTCGCCGGTGATCTCGTCGCCGGTGAGATATTGCTGGCCGGAGCACCTCCTCTGCTCTAGAGTCGCTGACGTGTGGGTCCCTCTCTTGACCAACGGGCCCCATCATCGTCGATCCTTTGTGTGTCTTGATTTTCTTATTTGTTTTCACATATTTGAATGCATATTTCAAAATTTTCATTTCTGGAGCTAGGAATGTTGAAATGGTGTGAACCAAATTTTGTTGGATTCATCATGAAGTGTAGTATTTGATAAAAATATGAAATACACTGTTTCTGATATTTTTTCTAGGAGAATAAAATGGAACTAGATAAATGCTTTTTAAATGTTTTCAATCTTGTAAAATACATAACTTGAGCTTGGGAAGTGATATAATTATGATTCCAATTTTGCTGATCTTGTGTTGACTTTCTATAGTTAGGAAAAATGTTGAACTTGCAGTAAACTTGATCGGAATAGGGTCTTTCTATTTATCTTTTAATAAATGGTGTTTTCTGAGGAAATTCATGGGGATAAAAATAAGTAACATATTGCCATACAAATTTTTTACTATGTTATTGGGTTTTAGGAAAGCTAAGAAAAATATGAAATCTATTGTTTGACACTTTTCAACAGGGTCAACTATTTTCACTAAAATCAGCCCTTATAACTTGTCATTTATGTAGAGGGTCCTGTACTTGTCTTTTTGGCATGAGATTTTTATAGTAGACTTTTGGGATCACATATGGACCACTGTAATTTTTTCAGAATTTATTGTGCAATTTTGATATATATTCTTTATTTCACCTTATAATCTAATAAAATTAACAAAGGCATTTAAATAGTTGAGTTAGGGTTTATCATCATAGTTCTAGAATGTGTATGATGCCTATGAACTGTTAGGACCATTGGTTGTGCCCAATTTTGATTGCTAGTATGCAGTTAAATATTATTTTGCTCTATAATTCAAGTATAGAAGTTGTTTTGAACAGATTCTGTTGCTAGGTGAATTGCATAGGCAAAATGAGGTTTGTTGTAAAAATAGTTAATAAAAAAGTTGTAGATAACTTACTTATCTTTCTTGTGTCAAATTTTTAGGGCAATAGGTCAAATGGTTTGAGAGTTATAGCTATTAGAAGTTGGTCTTCTAAAATGCTTACTCCCTGCAATTTCTGGATAGATCTGTAAAATTGTCTTGTTTGACTAGGATAGAGGTTGAATCACCTTTTGTTGATTAAATGAAAGTTGTAGGCAATTTCATGAGATTTCCAGAACATCTAGGATAATATGGTTTGGGTGAGTATAACTCTAGTTATGATTAGAACTTGTAGATGTTGTATTGTGGTCCAGAAATTGACTTAGTGGGGATTCTTGTAATTTCTTGAGAAGAGATATGCACCTATTCAATAAATAAGAATTTAACCTTGTCATCATCCTAATGATCTAATATGACAGTCATCATTTAACCATGTACATTATCATGTCATGCCATCCATGATTCTTCTTATGCATTCATGCTTCTCACTTTTGCATGTGCATGCAATAGGTGCGACGGAGGAAATCACCGTGTTGGAGTACGAGGCCGATCCCCAGGAAGAGCATCAGGAAGTGCAGCAACCGGAGGCCCTAGGAGAAGGTGAGCCCGATGGTTAATAGTTACCTGAGTGCCCAGATCACCAGCCCTCAACCTTTGTGTCGGTGCAGAATGTGACCAACTAGTGAATATTTGTAGTTTTGTCGTACGTTGTGATCGGAGGTGGCCTAGCACTCAAAGACACAGGGTTTATACTGGTTCAGGCAACATGCCCTACGTCTAGTTTGGGTCGGTTGGTGACTTTATTCCTGAGCCCAAGTCCTCGAAGTCTGCAGTGGGGTTACAAACGAGAAGGAGAAAGATGGGGTGTACAAGAGATCCGGTCGACTCTGGTCGGAAGGGCCGAGAGCGACAGGAGCTCCGCTATGTGTGGTGATTGGGTGGAGCGACCCATCTACTGCGTCCCCGTTCCCCTGACGGGGAGTGAGGCCGCGAGTCAGCCTCGCGATAGGGAGCACTCCGCTTGTTGAACAGCAGCGGTCTCCACTAGTGCTCGGAGGTCTCGATGGATCGCCTGTTCATGAGGGTCGTTTGGCCCAAATAGGCCATGCAGAAGCATTACCGCAGCGGCGATGTTCTGATTGGCCTAAGCGAATAGCAGGGGATCGTTCCCCCTATCCATGGCATTGTGCTGGACCCGATGGGCACGACCCCGGGCGCCGCTCGCCGGTCTACGCGCACAGGGCGCAACGTGGTGCGCCGAGCGTGCTGGCGTAGTCGGTGGCTGATGCAGCCACTGTTGTCGTAGTTCCTCCCCATGCTCATGTGTGAGCTTGGGGGTCTCCGCATGAGGGTCCAGATGGGCTTGAGTCTGCAAGGACTCCATTACCCATGGCGGCTATCCTAGAGCATCCGTCATAGCGCACTCTCGAGATGGACGGTGGCTAGGTGCCATGTCGCCGATGCTGGAGCCATCACTCCCGACGTCGTCATCCATGAGGTCGAGGAAATAGGTGGGAGCATAGCTCGCCATCCCCATGAATTCAGACGTGAGAGGGGGCGGCGCCATCATCTTCTGGAGCCCCTGGGTGTACGCGTCCGCGGGAGACACGAGGCCGTAGGGGGACCGGCCGTATGGCGGCCGCGATGGGGACAACGACATCCCTCCGGGCAATTGGCGGAAGATGGAAAATAGCAAGTAAATAACATCACGAGAGTTATAGCTATTAGAAGTTGGTCTTCTGAAATGCTTACTCTCTAGAATTTCTGGATAGATCTGTGAAATTGTCTTGTTTGACAAGGATAGAGGTTGAATCACCTTTTGGTGATTAAATGAAAGTTGTAGCCAATTTGATGAGATTTCCAGAAAGTCTGGGATAATATGATTTGGGTGAGTATAACTCCAGTTATGATTAGAACTTGTAGCTATTGTATTGTGGTCTAGAAATTGACTTAGTGGGGATTCTTGTAATTTCTTGAGAAGAGATATGCACCTATTCAATAAATAAGAATTTAACCTTGTTATCATCCTAATGATCTAATATAACAGTCATCATTTAACCATGTACATTATCATGTCATGCCATCCATGATTCTTCTTATGCATTCATGCTTCTCACTTTTGCATGTGCATGCAATAGGTGCGACGGAGGAAATCACCGTGTTGGAGTACGAGGCCGATCCCCAGGAAGAGCATCAGGAAGTGCAGCAACCGGAGGCCCTAGGAGAAGGTGAGCCCGATGGTTAATAGTTACCTGAGTGCCCAGATCACCAGCCCTCAACCTTTGTGTCGGTGCAGAATGTGACCAACTAGTGAATATTTGTAGTTTTGTCGTACGTTGTGATCGGAGGTGGCCTAGCACTCAAAGACACAGGGTTTATACTGGTTCAGGCAACATGCCCTACGTCTAGTTTGGGTCGGTTGGTGACTTTATTCCTGAGCCCAAGTCCTCGAAGTCTGCAGTGGGGTTACAAACGAGAAGGAGAAAGATGGGGTGTACAAGAGATCCGGTCGACTCTGGTCGGAAGGGCCGAGAGCGACAGGAGCTCCGCTATGTGTGGTGATTGGGTGGAGCGACCCATCTACTGCGTCCCCGTTCCCCTGACGGGGAGTGAGGCCGCGAGTCAGCCTCGCGATAGGGAGCACTCCGCTTGTTGAACAGCAGCGGTCTCCACTAGTGCTCGGAGGTCTCGATGGATCGCCTGTTCATGAGGGTCGTTTGGCCCAAATAGGCCATGCAGAAGCATTACCGCAGCGGCGATGTTCTGATTGGCCTAAGCGAATAGCGGGGGATCGTTCCCCCTATCCATGGCATTGTGCTGGACCCGATGGGCACGACCCCGGGCGCCGCTCGCCGGTCTACGCGCACAGGGCGCAACGTGGTGCGCCGAGCGTGCTGGCGTAGTCGGTGGCTGATGCAGCCACTGTTGTCGTAGTTCCTCCCCATGCTCATGTGTGAGCTTGGGGGTCTCCGCATGAGGGTCCAGATGGGCTTGAGTCTGCAAGGACTCCATTACCCATGGCGGCTATCCTAGAGCATCCGTCATAGCGCACTCTCGAGATGGACGGTGGCTAGGTGCCATGTCGCCGATGCTGGAGCCATCACTCCCGACGTCGTCATCCATGAGGTCGAGGAAATAGGTGGGAGCATAGCTCGCCATCCCCATGAATTCAGACGTGAGAGGGGGCGGCGCCATCATCTTCTGGAGCCCCTGGGTGTACGCGTCCGCGGGAGACACGAGGCCGTAGGGGGACCGGCCGTATGGCGGCCGCGATGGGGACAACGACATCCCTCCAGGCAATTGGCAGAAGATGGAAAATAGCAAGTAAATAACATCACGAGAGTTATAGCTATTAGAAGTTGGTCTTCTGAAATGCTTACTCTCTAGAATTTCTGGATAGATCTGTGAAATTGTCTTGTTTGACAAGGATAGAGGTTGAATCACCTTTTGGTGATTAAATGAAAGTTGTAGCCAATTTGATGAGATTTCCAGAAAGTCTGGGATAATATGATTTGGGTGAGTATAACTCCAGTTATGATTAGAACTTGTAGCTATTGTATTGTGGTCTAGAAATTGACTTAGTGGGGATTCTTGTAATTTCTTGAGAAGAGATATGCACCTATTCAATAAATAAGAATTTAACCTTGTTATCATCCTAATGATCTAATATAACAGTCATCATTTAACCATGTACATTATCATGTCATGCCATCCATGATTCTTCTTATGCATTCATGCTTCTCACTTTTGCATGTGCATGCAATAGGTGCGACGGAGGAAATCACCGTGTTGGAGTACGAGGCCGATCCCCAGGAAGAGCATCAGGAAGTGCAGCAACCAGAGGCCCTAGGAGAAGGTGAGCCCGATGGTTAATAGTTACCTGAGTGCCCAGATCACCAGCCCTCAACCTTTGTGTCGGTGCAGAATGTGACCAACTAGTGAATATTTGTAGTTTTGTCGTACGTTGTGATCGGAGGTGGCCTAGCACTCAAAGACACAGGGTTTATACTGGTTCAGGCAACATGCCCTACGTCTAGTTTGGGTCGGTTGGTGACTTTATTCCTGAGCCCAAGTCCTCGAAGTCTGCAGTGGGGTTACAAACGAGAAGGAGAAAGATGGGGTGTACAAGAGATCCGGTCGACTCTGGTCGGAAGGGCCGAGAGCGACAGGAGCTCCGCTATGTGCTAAGTGTTCAAGCGTGTGCTTGGGGTTAGAACCCAGTGGTTCTATGGTTGTGAGCTAGTGAACTTGATCGACATTGGTTAACTAAAGAGGACTAAAAAAGCTCTCCTTTGCTGGAGGGAGCGCATCCCCTTTTATAGATAAAAGGGATGGCTTTACAAGTAAGAGGGTGACGGTACGTATGCTACTGGGCTCTGTTGCCCATGCCAGTGGGTACAAGATAATGGTAGGCGCCTACGACACTGTTGATGTCATTGTAGAATGTCAGATGCACATGGGAGGTTGCGTTGCCTTCTTCAGAAATATTAGATGTCGGTACCTACAAATACTGTTGATGCCTAGAGGCATGTGAGGAGTTTCACCACGTTTACCTGATACGGTAAATCCTGATGCCCACAACACTATCAATGCCTAGGGGCATGTGGGGGGCCTTACCATATGGGAGTTTACGGCGCCTACAATACTGTAGAGGGAAATATCGGCGCCTACAATACTGTTTGTGTTAGGGTGATTGCAGAGTATTGTTCCTACAGGTGTACAGGGTATGGTCCCTGGTATCGTGGTTTGACTTATGCGCCCTGGCTTGCTTTCTCCATTCGTCACCTGGTTCCTTCTGAGCGGGCGTCCCCAGTCGGATGGCCCCAGTCGGTCCTGGTCACGTCAGTCTAAGAAGAGCAGTGAGTAGGGTTTCTGCGAACCTTGGTCGGAGACGCAGGGTCGGAGTTAGACTATAGCACTTGGGCCAGGCCTTCCGATCGGAGAGGCTATCCGAAGGCGGCTGGAGTCCAAAGCGAGCACTCCGGTCGGAGAGGTGGGCCGAAGTAGTCGACGAGCAGGCACTATTCTTCTTCGGCCAGACCTTCCGGTCGGTGACTAGACCGCCCTTCTGGCCTATTATTTTTAGACTCTTGGGCTGACCCATGAGTTGTGTGCTACCTGCTTGGGTCGAGCCTTAGCGTGGAAGCCGGTCCTCGAGGGACCCCGGGTTTATGAACCCAACACAAGCCCCTGAGCCCCCGGGTGATTCGGGCAGAACCGTCTGGGGGGGTGTTTGGTTGTGCGCGTGTGTGTGTGTTCTTAGTTTGAGATGGAGTTTGTTTTAACCAAGGCGTCATTGTGCAGCCAAGGCGTTTAGTCATTTGAGAGATTGGGTGAGAGGGAGCTCGTGGATCCTGACATCGATGCGCGCCATGGGGTCGGGCAAGGTAGTTAGTTTGGACAAGACAGAGCTCACTGATCCTGGCATTGATGCGTGCCGCTGGATCGAGCGTGAGAGTTAGTCAAGGGACGAGATCGAGGTCGCGGACCCAGGTGCTTGGAGCACAGTCGGAAGCATAGTCGGATGGGGCGAGATCAGGGTCGCAGACCCGGGTGTTTTGGAGCACAATCGGAACCATAGCCGGATGGGGCGAGATCGGGGTCACAGACCCGGGTGTTTTGGAGCGCAGTCAGAGCGGGCAAGTTCGGGGTCGTAGACCCAGGCTTTTTGTGTCTTGAGCCCCCGAGCCTCGTTGGGCCTTAGTAGGGGTCAGTGTGAGTTGTGTGTGTGTTACCCCATCCTCGGTTCCTCACAACCAGAGGGGCTGAGTTTTGTTGCTTGTCCTGATCGCTCGGGCTCGAGTGACGCGCTCGGTGAGTTCACTAACAGGTATGATTGAGCGAAATCTAGGTCCGTCATTCGTGACGGGGTCAACATAGCCCTCTTGTGAGATTCCACTGCTCCTTTACCTGCAACCCGGTAGATGCCTGGGTTGTTCTGGAGATCGACTCGGGTGGCCGAACGGCCTCCCCTCGATGGAGATTCTGTGGGCTTGGTGAGAGGTTTAGGATCAAACGAGAAGGTTGAGATGACCTGGTTTGCTAGACTGGGCGAGGGCCACACGGGGCTCATCTACAATTTTCTCCCCTGGCTCTGTTGGTTGCTCATGTCGAATGAGGCAACCACCGCTACGTGACGCAACACGGAGCATTGTGATGCATTTCGCTGCACATGCGATGCTTAGTTCCTGAGCCCCTGGGCAGTTCAGGGCCCGAATCATCTGGGAGGCATGGGCATATGGAATGAATGTGTGTATGGATGTATGAAATGTTTATAAAGAAATAGAGGGGTTTGGTAGTTTCTACCATGATGACTTAGAGTGACGGGGTTTGGAGAGCTCCAGTCGGAAATGTTCGACCGGGACCCATGCTCGTCGTTCGTGACAGAGTTGGCATGGCCTGTATGGGGCGTCCCTTTGCTCCTTACCTATCTCTCAGTGTTTTATCCTGAGCGATTCGATCAATTCAAGAGGCCCGATGGTCTCTAGGGCGGATATCCCATTTTTGGGTTTTTCCAGGCCTAGCCTAGGGAAGCGGGGAGCCCACTGCGCATGGTGACACTTCGGTTCTTGTGCCTGGCGTGTGGTAGTGGTTGGTCATGCGGTAGTGGTGGGCCATGCCCAGGCCACGTCCCATCCGATCAGGAGCCATTTCGTCGGGCAGGGCACGTCTCATCGGTTAGGGTGCGTCTCATCTGCATTAAATGGGAAAGAGAGAGTTTCTCGCTCTGCCATTTTTGCCTTCTCCGATCGGCGTGCCCTTCCCTAACTGTTGTTCCCTTTTCCTTAAGTAGGAGAAGGGAGAGGGTTTTTGCCCCGTTCTTGCTTGTTCCTCATCTGCCGCCGCCTTTCCTTTTCCTTTGTGCCTTGAGCGTTTCGGATAGCTGCGGTGGTTTCTAGGAAAGAAAGGGGAGAGAGTGAGGGAGAGGAGAAGAACTCACAAGTGCTTTCGTGATCCCGGAGCGCAATGTCGGACTGAAGGTCGTCCACCGTGAGGGATTCGGTGTTGAAGTCCTTCGTCACGAAGGGATTTCTACCACCGAAGGAGGTGGCGCACTGGAGGGTTTCCGGGAGGGAGGAGTCCCTGCAACCTCGGCCCAGCGAGGAGGTCTATTTTCTCACCTTCCACGAGCGCAGGCTGGGATACCCCGCGCACTGGTTCCTGTGCGGGCTCCTTAATGAGTGGGGTCTGGAGCTACAACACCTTAATCCGATGAGGGTGCTGCACATCGTCGGTTTCATCACCGTCTGTGAGGCTTTCCTCGGGATGGAGCCGCACATAGATTTCTTCCGGTGGCTCTTCTCCGGGAGAGCCTTGACGGTGGGGGACCCGACCGAGATTGCGCCGGTGGGGGGTTTCACCCTGCAAAGGAAACTGAGCATGGGAGGCTCGTATCCCGTGTACCTCCCCTATGACTCCAACCGGGGGTGGCATGGGTAGTGGTTCTATATCAGAAATCCGGCGGCGTTGCCGTTCCCGGCGTTCACTAGTGGGAGGCCAGAGAAGCAGGACAGTTGGTCGTGGGGTTGTGCCAAAAAGGAGAAGCATAAGGTGGGGGTCATTGAGGAGGAGCTTCGGAAGCTCGTAAAGCGCGGCCTCGATGGGGTACGGGTGTTCCACACCCTATACCATCGTCGGGTCACACCGTTGGTGGATAGGACACGGCCGATGTGGCTTTATAGCGGCCTGTTGGACCCGGACCGTGCATCGCCGGAGGATCTGCTGGACGACGAGGTCTAGAGTCGCCTTGGCGGGGTGCTGCAGGTGAAGCCCAGAGAGAGGGTTGCAGGGAAGCTCATGCCTTTCAACTACTCGATCGTGTCTAGCCTGGTATGCTCCCTTCTCCTTAGCCCGCATTTCTTCCTCTGCTTTTCCTATTTTCTTGATTGGGAGCCACTCATTCTGTAGGGGCTTGAAAACTACAAGTCCCGGCCGCACCTTCCCAAGGGTCCGGATGGCGTGGCCAAGCAGGCTGCTCAGAAGGAGGCGATAGATGCCAAGAAGAAGAAGAAGAAGGCCGAGGTGGCCCATCGGAAGTACAAGAAGGAGAAGGAGGTTGCTCGGCGCGTGAAGGCCGGGGAGAGAAAGAGCGATGTTGAGTCCGAGCTCGAGTCGGAGGATCCCACGGATGTGCACGACATGGTTTTCTCCGAGGAGGAGGAAAGTTGGGAGGTTGTTGTGACCTCGGTGGAGCGTCGCGACCCTACGGCGACATCTGCTGGTGATGAGCAGGAGGCCGTGCAGCGTGCGGTGGCTTCCATGTCGAGGAAGCGCGCTGCGAGCGCGGACGCCGTCGGCGAACGGGCGGCAAAGCGGACGCGGTGACCGTGCCCTTTGGCGGAGTCGTCGGTCCCATCGGTGCCTATGGTGCATATGGCCGAGCAAGCCGGGCGGCCTAGGGAGTGGACTAGCACCCGTGTGTCGCCGAGACTGGTGCCGACGCACGATTCGCAGCTGGGGGAGGCCTCGCCTGCCACGGACACGGTCGAGCAAGCCGGGTGGTCCGAGGAGCAGACTAGCGCCCACGTGTCATGCGACTCGTAGCCGGAGGATGCCCCGCCCGCTACTCCGGTTGGGGAGTCCCGAGCCAAGGTTCGCGGTGACCCACAGGTTGGGCAGCAGCCGGTTGGGACGACTCCGCCCCCAGCTAAAGTGAGGGGGCGCAGGTCACAGCCTGGGAGCAGCCCTTGCCCTGTAGGCTCATCGATGTCGGGTCTTGCCTTCAGAGTGGTGTCGCTCACCTCCTGGTATGTTTTCCTTTGTTTCTTTTCAATCTTTTGCTCTTGAGTCTTTTTGGAGTGTGACTTACCTGCACCGTCTGTCAGTGGCCGAGCGATGACGGGGTTCAGCATCGCCCCAACTCCCAAGCGGGAGGCATGGAGGCCCACCCTGCAGCGTGTCGCGGTGAGCGGCGGGGGAACATGGTGGCGGCGGCGAGCCCTTCCCTCCCGGGGCGGTTGCTGCTACAGTGACGGCGGCGGCGGCATTGGCGGTGATTCCGGTGCCGACAGCGGAGGCTGTGTCAGAAGTAACCCTCGCAGCCCTTCCTCCACCAGTCGTAGCGGAAGAGGAGAGGGAGACCGAGCTCCCTGCCTCGCTGGGCGGAGGGCTGCATGGCTCACCCTCATGGTCGGAGCCGAAGGCACCGGGGGAGAGTGCGGCCGGGGCAGAGTCAGAACGTTCGGCGACGGTCCACGCAACCGAGGTGGTGGACATCCCATCTGATGATGAGGCGGACGATATGGCGGAGCTACCGGTGTCATCGCGGGAGCTAGCGGTGGTCCAGTCGGAGGTTGGGCCCTCCGGTGGGCTGCCGGAGGGTGACCTAGAGTGGCCCTGCCCTAAGGACCCGGTGAAGGTGCGGTTCATCCTCCGGGATTCCTAGGAGCGTCAGCTCTAGGACATCCTTAGGGAGCAAGGGCACGCCGCGGTGTCCGAACTAGCCAACCTATCCGTGAAGCTCGAAGACGCCTAGGAGCGGGTTAAGTCCGCTCAGCAGTTAGTTGAGGTCGACCTGCAGCTCGCCATGGAGCTGAGTTTCACGTACTTCTCCTTGACCTCTGAATCTTTTGTTGGTTGCCTTAGCGTGTTTGTTTTTCGTAGAGTCTGAAGGGAATGTCGTCCCGCAAGTCCTGCTTTCTCCGAATGGAGCACGCCTGGATGGCTGAGCTTGAGCATCAGCTAGTGTCCGCTCGTCGCGAGTCCTAGGACTGGGCAGCCTAGGCAACCGTGGCGTGGGCGGAGGGGCAGCGTGCAGCTGAGCGAGCGACTGTCACCGAGCAAGGGCTTGAGGCGGCCAAGGCCCGCCAGGCGAAGACCGAGGCGGGATTGCGGACATCCCTGGTGAACACCGAGGCGGCGCTTCAGGAGTCCTTGGCGGCCCTTGAGTCAGAGCGGAGCGCCCTAGAGTCAGCATGGAAGGCCCTGGAGGTGGAGCAGAGGGTCCTAGAGGTGGAGTGGAAGGCCCGGTCGGAGGCGGACCAGGAGGTGCTCGCGCTCCAAGGCCGAGTGATGGGGACAGAGGACGCGAGCGCCTGGCTACATGAGCAGGTGGCCTGGCAGGCAGAGGATCTCTCCACCCATGAGAACTTCCGCATCGGTATGTACCTTTTCTGATTTTCGTTGTGTTGGTTTTTCCTTCAGCCTGTTTCTGAGCTTGTCGCTCTTCTTTCAGAGCTGGGTGGAAAGGTGAAGATGCTGGAGCGGGACCTAGAGACAATCAAGGCGACCTTTAGTCGGAACACGGAGGAACTGGCCAAGTCTCGTGAAGAGCAGCATGTTCTCAAGGGGGATCTTGACCAGATCCACAACGTTGTCTAGCTGGTCGTCTCGGAAGTCTTTAGGTTGGCGCCAAGCACTACCGCGTCCACCGTCCAGCTGGCGGAGGTCCCGGATGCGGTTCAGGACCTTATCAGGAGCGGGCTGTTTTACGGAGCATCGGGGGTGCTGACTTCGGTGGCGATGCACCACCCGAACCTGGACTTCGCTGCTATCTATAGTGGCTATGCTGAAGGCTTGAGCATGGAGGACATCCAGTCGATCGGGGAGGGCTTACTGCCACATGCAAGGTCAGTGGTAGATCAAGTCTCTACCCAGTGGGTGATGCACGTCCGTCATGAAGACATGGCCAGAAGCATGCGTGGGGAGGACGCTGCCCAGCCTGCGGATGGCGTGGAGCCTGGGTCAGAGGTGAATGTCACCCTAGTTTCGACTGAGCCGAATGTCGTGCCGTCAGGGAGTGAGCAGCCCGCACCCTCGTTGGTCGCACCGACAGCAGATGCCGCCGGGCCGGTCCAATAGCTTGTAAAATATAAGTAGTTTAGTGAGCGTAAAAAGTTTAAGTTCGTGGGGGAGCCCCTGTGTAGACATTCCTGTGTGCTTAATGACTATGATCTGTTTCGTTTTCTATAATGGAGTCACTCCATTCGGGGAAGCTTGTTCCTTTTGTTCCTTAGTTTTTCCTTAACATAATTTTGTTTTTTATTCTCTCTCTCATACCTACCCATTTGTCCCGTAGGCTACGAGCTTGGGAGCCCGGGGTGTGGCCCGCAAGGCTCGGTTGCTCGTAACCATAGGGAAAGGCGAGGTGCGATCGGTCGGAATGTTTAAAGCAAAGCTACGTAAGGGAAATTAAAGGAACAAACTATCCTTTTGGTTGGGTAGGAAGGAATTTCACCATATGATAGTAAACAAAACAGAGAGGTAGCAGTGTGCCCTAGTGGAGCCCCCGAGCACCTCGGGCCGAAAAAGTATTCGGGTCGGGGTGCTTTTATAGGAGCATAGGCTAAGTAAACAATGGTAAGACTGAAACTTAGGGGAAAAAGCGACATAGCTGTTCCAAGCTTTCAAAGAGAAGGGCATCGTTGTTGTCCTTCGGTCGGTAGGCATCCGGTCAGATCACTTTGTTCTTTAGTCATCTGGATCCTTGCCCGCCACGCCCCCTTCTTTCTCGGTTGCTGCTTTCGCCTTTTCTTTCTTTGGGCTGCAGGCCTGCCGCAGAAGGCGCTTGAGGAGCTAGCAGTCCTTGTAGAGGTGTTTGATGGGGTAGTCATGGTTGGTGCACGGGCTCTCCATGAGCTCGTGGAACTAGCTTTCCTGAGGGTCTCTTTGGGCTGCGTGCCGCATGATCAGCCATGGCAACCAACATGAGTTGGCGGTCGGCGGCGATACTTTCTGTTCTTTTTCCCCCTCTGTGTGGAGGGGCCCTCGTCCTGGTCCTAGCGCTTGACCTTGCCCTTGCCCCAGCCTCTGTCGAAGCGTGGCGGGAGCGGCGTTTGTTGCAGGTTTTGGACAAAGATCCGCGGTCCTGGGCCATCAGGGCAGGGACTCCGGTTGCTGCTGCGTGTATCTTGGTTTGGTCTGAGCCATGTGTATACAGGCAGTCAGTGCGGAGCGGTCGTCAAGTCAAGATGAGGTGCAAATGCGGCCTCCTGTGCCATGCTTGGTGATTGTAGCGGTGATTGGGTGGAGCGACCCATCTACTGCGTCCCTGTTCCCCTGACGGGGAGTGAGGCCGCGAGTCGGCCTCGCGATAGGGAGCACTCCGCTTGTTGAACAGTGGCGGTCTCAACTAGTGTCCGGAGGTCTCGATGGATCACCTGTTCATGAGGGTCGTTTGGTTCGAACAGCCACGCAGGCATTGCCGCAGCCGTGGCGATGTTCGATTGGCCTAAGCGAATAGCGGGGGATCGTTCCCCCTATCCATGGCGTTGTGCTGGACCCGATGGGCACGACCCCAGGCGCCGCTCGCCGGTCTCACGCGCATTGTAGGCATAGCGTGGTGCGCCGAAAGCGTCTTTGGCGTAGTCGGTGGTCGATGCAGACCCTTTGTTGTCGTAGTTCCTCCCCATGCTCATGTGTGAGCTTGGGGTCTCGCATGAGGGTCTAGATGGGCTTGAGTGCGCAAGGACTCCATTACCCATGGCGGCTATCGAGAGCATCCGTCATAGCGCACTCTCGAGATGGACGGTGGCTAGGTGCCATGTCGCCGATGCTGGAGCCATCACTCCCGACGTCGTCATCCATGAGGTCGAGGAAATAGGTGGGAGCATAGCTCGCCATCCCCATGAATTCAGACGTGAGGGGCGGCGCCATCATCTTCTGGAGCCTCAGGTGTACTGGCGTCCCTGGGAGACACGAGGTCAGAGGGGGACCGGCAGTATGGCGGCGCATGATGGGGACAACGACATCCCTCCGGGCAATTGGCGGAAGATGGAAAATAGCAAGTAAATAACATCACGAGAGTTATAGCTATTAGAAGTTGGTCTTCTGAAATGCTTACTCTCTAGAATTTCTGGATAGATCTGTGAAATTGTCTTGTTTGACAAGGATAGAGGTTGAATCACCTTTTGGTGATTAAATGAAAGTTGTAGCCAATTTGATGAGATTTCCAGAAAGTCTGGGATAATATGATTTGGGTGAGTATAACTCCAGTTATGATTAGAACTTGTAGCTATTGTATTGTGGTCTAGAAATTGACTTAGTGGGGATTCTTGTAATTTCTTGAGAAGAGATATGCACCTATTCAATAAATAAGAATTTAACCTTGTTATCATCCTAATGATCTAATATAACAGTCATCATTTAACCATGTACATTATCATGTCATGCCATCCATGATTCTTCTTATGCATTCATGCTTCTCACTTTTGCATGTGCATGCAATAGGTGCGACGGAGGAAATCACCGTGTTGGAGTACGAGGCCGATCCCTAGGAAAAGCATCAGGAAGTGCAGCAACCGGAGGCCCTAGGAGAAGGTGAGCCCGATGGTTAATAGTTACCTGAGTGCCCAGATCACCAGCCCTCAACCTTTGTGTCGGTGCAGAATGTGACCAACTAGTGAATATTTGTAGTTTTGTCGTACGTTGTGATCGGAGGTGGCCTAGCACTCAAAGACACAGGGTTTATACTGGTTCAGGCAACATGCCCTACGTCCAGTTTGGGTCGGTTGGTGACTTTATTCCTGAGCCCAAGTCCTCGAAGTCTGCAATGGGGTTACAAACGAGAAGGAGAAAGATGGGGTGTACAAGAGATCCGGTCGACTCCGGTCAGAAGGGCCGAGAGCGACAGGAGCTCCGCTATGTGCTAAGTGTTCAAGCGTGTGCTTGGGGTTCAAACCCGGCAGTTCTGTGGTTGTAAGCTAGTGAACTTGATCGACGTTGGTTAACTAAAGAGGACTACAAAAGCTCTCCTTTGCTGGAGGGAGCGCATCCCCTTTTATAGATAAAAGGGATGGCTTTACAAGTGAGAGGGTGAGGGTACGTATGCTACTGGGCTCTGTTGCCCATGCCGGCAGGTACAAGATAATGGTAGGCGCCTACAACACTGTTGATGTCACTGTAGAATGTCAGATGCACATGGGAGGTTGCGTTGCCTTCTTCAGAAATGGCAGATGTCGGTACCTGCAAATACTGTTGATGCCTAGAGGCATGTGAGGAGTTTCACCATGTTCACCTGGTACAGTAAATCCCGGCGTCCACAACACTATCGATGCCTAGGGGCATGTGGGGGGCCTTACCGTATGGGAGTTTACGGCCCCTACAATACTGTAGAGGGAAATGTCGGCGCCTACAATACTGTTTGTGTTAGGGCGGTTGTAGAGTACTATTCCTGCAGGTGTACAGGGTATGGTCCCTGGTATCGTGGTTTGACTTGTGCGCCCTGGCTTGTTTTCTCCGTTCGTCCCCTGGTTCCTTCTGAGCGGGCGTCCCCGGTCGGATGGCCCCAGTCGGTCCTAGTCGCGTCAGTCAGAGAAGAGCGGTGAGTAGGGTTTCTACGAACCCCGGTCAGAGACGTGGGGTCGGAGTCGGACTGTAGCGCTTGGGCCAGGCCTTTCGATCGGAGAGGCCGTCTGGAGGCGGCTGGAGTTCGAAGCGAGCGCTCCGGTCGGAGAGATGAGTCGAAGTAGTCGACGAGCGGGCGCTGTTCTTCTTTGGCCAGACCTTTCGGTCGGTGACTAGAATGCCCTTCTGGCCTATTATTTTTAGACTCTTAGGCCGGCCCATGAGTTATGTGCTGCCTGCTTGGGTCGAGCCTTGGCGTGGAAGCCGGTCCCTGAGGGACCCCGGGTTTATGAACCCAACACTTTGTGAAAGGCAATCCCTAGAGCATTCTAAGCCTCCTATGTTTTCAAACTATCAACTTGAGTCCTTTTTATGTTGATGCATTAAGTACTAGGAGTTGATTGGAACCACTTGCTGCATATATATATATATATATATCTTGAATCCTATATAGGTCCAGGATCGAATATATGCTTAGCCATGCTTAGTTGGTAGAAGTCGGGTGATTACCTGTCACCTGCATGATATAGGCTGTTAACTAATCACGGTTGGTTATATGTGCTAGCGTGGGATATAACCATGTGTCAATGAATAAAGGAGACCGGGCAGGATCGTGATAGAGAAGCAACAAGGCATGGAGGTCTTGGGTGCTTATCTATCCCCGTCTGTGTCAATTTAGGATCGATTCGTTGTACGTCCTCATGTCATATTGAACGCATGCCTAGCACTTAGCTGGTCGGATCCAATGATATGACCGCGAAGCTGAATAGCTCAATTCAGGTCGGGCCCCGATAAGTGAAAGTGCGCACACTAGAGGTAGTAAGGATGTGCGGAGAGCCAATGGCGTGAGTCCAAGGGCGGGATTGGGTTCCGATCTTCCTAGAAGATTGGTAGAATCTCTGAGGGTGCGGCGCTGATCAGACCCGCAAGTTAGTCCTAAATTGTACCAAAGCTGACCTGAGGCTACCTTCGCGTGATGTGCCTCAGTTTGTGTTAGGAATAAATTTCCCAGCTGGGTAGGAATCAATTTGAATCACCGTCTCTCCCGGATAGTGAGAACTTGACTAAGCAGCGGCAACGTAGAAGCACTAATTGAAACTTGATGGTTATGATGATGCTCAAATTATCCTTATACCGGATATGGTTACTAATGCTTGTTAGCTTAATCAAGTGATTGCTCTAGTACATGTGCTAACCTAGAGATGCTTAATTGAATAGGTATTCAAATTGATGCTAGAAGTACTAAATCTCTAAGTTATATTACTTAAGCTTTTATGCAAAATGTTGTCAAGCTAACTCCATCTTTTAAAGCCATGCATACTCCTTGGTGTCTTATTATTTTGGTTTATGACGGATAAGTCTAGCCGGGTACATTCTCGTACTCAGGGTTTATTCCCATTTGTTGTAGATGATGTGATGTACCGCGGTTACTGCAAGCATTGCATAACTCTTGCAGTTGATGGAGAGTAAGACCAAGGGCATCGTCATTCCATATCATCTCATCCATGTGCTTTTGTTGGAGATGATCCTTAATTGGTTATGTATTTGAGCTATCGTGATGTTTCAAAACTATGTTGCTTCTGCCACTTCTAAATTTGGGTTGTAATAACTTTGTGAAACTCCGATGTATGAGAACTATTAGTGAACATGTTGTAACATATGACTGGTTGTGTTGAATCATGTACGATCTTGGTTTGTACATTGCATAGTTTGATATCCTTCGTGATTACATTGGACTACCGGGTTTATATGGGTTCAAGAATGATGGTTTGATCGCTTCGGTGATTGCTATTGTACTTGTGCTCTTATAAATTGGACGGTTCTGTTATAGGCATTGCCGCACCTGCAGACAACTTCAAGTCATAGTTCAAAATCCATGAACGAAAACTTAGATCAGAAAAATTTCCTAGCTTACTGCAGGTATGATAATCACAGATCAAGAGCTAGAAGTAGTAGGAACATCACACACAAGTAGATCGACTAGAAACCCTAGAAATCACCTCAACCACAATATGTCATGCAAGTAATGTAAATCAAGCACAAGTGACACGATGATTTATCCCATGGTTCGGCTCGCCACCAAGGCTTGCCTACCTCCATGCTGTTGAGGTTAGCCACTAAGGCTTAGGGCTTTCCAACCCTTCCTCGTTCTCAAGTCAAGAGACTTAACTCTTGAGATGAGGGGTGAGTTTACTAGCTTCAAGAGATGGTTACAAACCTCCCGAGGTTGCCACACAAGTTGGCAAGCTCTACGGGCGATGCTCTAGCCGGCTAGGAGCCAAGCTCCAAGAGTAACAAACACAACCATCGGCCAAAACATGAACCAAGTGTTGTTTAGAGTTGGGGAATCAATGGAGCTGCTCTCTAATCGAGTTTTGGACCCTTTTCCCTCAAGGATTGGTGGGGAAATCAATGGATTTGCTTAGGGGCTTGAGGTCAACAATGGAGAGAGAGAGAGAGAGCTCCTTTTTTGTTTTGGACAAGCAGGAATGAGCAGGAGCCAGAAGAGAGATGTTGGGGAGGAAGAGGATGGGTATAAATACCCCCTCAGCCCCAACGGTCACTTAAGTCATGGTAGTGCCGCACTACGGCAGTGCCTCTCTTCAAGTGCGGCAGTGCCACACCACGCAAGACAGTAAGGGTAAGAGTGAAGTATAGACTGTCTAGGCTACGAATCTGAGGATGCATGTGTATGTTTGAGCACTTGGTAGCACATATTAATTTAAGCATTGTGTCCCCCTTTATAGTACAGCTTTTCCTATACTAAAATTCAAAATATAAAAGAATTTAAACCTCCTTTGAGTTTGAAGCCCTCTACATTTGTAATTGGGGGCTCCTCTATTTCGTGTAGCATCCTCGAACATGAATTCCCTGCTTGTCATCTCGATAAATCTCATTAGTTCTCTAATTGTGTGGTCATTATCACCAAAACCCACAATTAGAGTTTGATTGCACTTTTAGGATGACACTCGATTTAGGTGAAGAATCGCGTCGGGCGCCCCACAATAGTGTATACAACATTCAGTCCAAAAATTCAATATGTCCTCGCTTCCTACTGAGAAAAGTAAAAGTGGACTACAGTAGCGTCTGTTCTTCTGATGGCATGTGGATTTTTTTCACAAGAGATTCTGTCGGCGTGTGTATCCTCATTGGCCCCCACACGCTATGGGTATAGGTCTCCATGGAAAAACAATCGATGACCACCACAAATAGTTAAAACAAAAACACCTGCATCGATGGTCAATTCCCATTAGGTAGATGAACTAAATCATGTCTCTCAGGCCAAACAACAGTACAAAACAACAAACCACTAATACCAAATCCTCCTTGCAACAATAGAGTTTCAAAGAAATGAATCAATGGTAATTGTTTCTTCCTCCTCCTTGCTAGCGCTACTCCAAGATGCTAGTTCGCATGCATTGTCAATGGAATCAATGAACATGCATTCACGATGATCGCGCGGTGAAGGACTTTGTCAGCCTGAATGACTGGAGCCCACATCATGGCCTCGGCGAGCTGGAGGCAGGAGCAGGGGTTGGGGTCAGGCTGCATGACAACGCGATCGTCAGGGACTGGTTCAGCGCCTCCGGTACCTCCGGCTGGAGCGCCTACGACCGATGGAGCATGTCGACCATGGACAACATCTGGTAGGTGTGGACAAGGCCCATGGGCTCGACCTAGCATGAAGGAGAAGGCGTTGCTACCATCTCACCAAATGCCACCACCGTGTCATGGCCGCCTCCCCCAAACCATATTCTACAACCATCGGTGAATGGATTCATGTAACACCCTCGATGTTACACCGTAAATCATTTACTAAAACATGTCATGAGCATCATATTTATGTGTTAATGCATGTGATAAAGTGAGTAACAATTTTATAACTCAAACGATCAACTAAAATATGAAATTAAAGTTGATTCGATAGTCATGTTATATCACTTAGGGTTTAAAACCAATTTTATTAAGCAAAAATGCTATAGAACATATATGTGTCACCTTAATAAAGTTGGAAGTACAAACTTTGTAGATGATAAAGTGAAATACTTACGGTCAAAAAAATGATATTACTAGCTAATATTTCTACTAGCTTAGAAATCATAAATGGAAATCAAATTCAGCTCAAAAACTTAGAAATTTTTATGTTTGCCAACAGTTAGACACTGCTATATTTAGCAATTTATTGTGAGAGATTAGGTTAAAGGGTGGTGTAGTGTTATAACTTGATTTGGTAGTCTCATGTGCCGTCTTGAGCATGGTGAAGATGGTTTAGGTCCTAAAGCAATCGTTTGGTCTTGTTGAATGCTTTCAAATTCGTGTGTGTCACTGTCTCGGGTTGGTTAGCGCTGGGTGTGCGGTCAACACGTGGTCTTTTCACGCCGCGCACATGGCCGCGTCGCACGCGGTCAGCCATGTCGCCGTGCTTGGCCGGTCGAGCCACCTGGGCTTGGCCAAGGCCGACCGTAGCGAGCCGCTGGCCCCGCGCCCTGCTGCTCTGCCTCACGTTGTCGTCTTGGGTGCCGCCACGGCCACGCTGTGCTGCAGTCGCATCCGTACTACCCTCACTACTCGCATCATGATGTTGTCGCTGTCATCGCATCGTCGTCGTGTCTGCGCTGATCTGCTACACCTCTACGCTGTTGCCGGTCCTGTGCGTGTCGCCTCTGCCATGCGCATGTGCATGAGCCGCCATCGTCATGCCATTTATGGCACTGCGGCGTGCGGCCCACGCTGGTCGGACGCACGCAAACGTGGTCCATAGCGCCGCCACGTGGGCCTCTCATTCTCATCACTCGCGTCCCGCCAAGGCAAGGACGAGCTGAGAACACCTGTCGCGCCGTCTCTCTCTTTCCCTCTTCTCCCTCTGTTTTCCACCGCCATCGCGTTGTGTCACGGTGAACCCAGAGAGCGAGCACCTCTCATCAATTCCTTGTGCTTGCGTCTCCACCTTCATGTCCTTTCTCTGGATGACCCCACCCCGCCTTGACTCGCATCACGTCGAGCTCCAATTTTGGAGCTTTGCCCACCGCCATGCCGTTAAGGCCCGTCACCGCCCACGCCATGGTCAGCCTCCACCACTTCACCCCACGCTAATTCCTCTGCACCACTAGCTCGTCTTGGCTCCCTCTTCATCGTGCGCACGCTAGTCGCAGCTCTAGTGCCGCCTCCTCGCCGTTGCGGCGGCCGTGACTTTGTGGTCCACCGTTCACCTCGCAGCGCGCACGTGGCTAGCCCGCTCGGGTCATCTCCGGCTGAGCTGGCTTCTCGGTAAGCTCATTGGTGAGTTGTTATTGCTCACCCATTACCCCTACTGCCTTGTTGTTTCTGCGGCTCACCTGAACACCATCACCATTGCTGTAGGGTGCCCGCCGTCGTGGAAAGGTCCTTCTATGGCGTCCCGGCTCGTGCAACCACCGCCCATCATCTCGCGTCGAACCCTAGGTGAGTGTCAGCCTCGTAGATAGGTCAGCGTGGGTCCCGTGTGGCCGGCGCAAGCGCCAGTGCCATCGCTCACCGCGCCGGAGCACGTGGGGAAGGCCGGGGGCCTTGCCGTTGTAAAGAGGAGAAAGGTCCGAGGGTTTCGTTGCAAAGTTGTTGTCTATAGAAATAGTAATGTGGACTGTGGGTTGTTTTACTCGTAGTCTAGGGGCATTTTTGCAAGAGTGCCAACGCGCACGGGCTTCCTCACCGTGGGCCGCCTCCGCGCGTGGGTCGCGCCTCGCCTGTGGGCCGATGTGCCCTCGCTCGCGCGCGCACGTTGCCCTACCTAGGCCGCGTTGGGCCAAAAGTGGTTTACCTTTTTCGTGGAAAATAGAAATAGCTTTTCATTTGTATTTCTGAGTCGATCTTTGGTAAATCATATAAAATCATGTAGGTATCCAAAAATTATGAAACAAATTTTGTTAAGTTCCTAAAATTGTATTCTATCTGTTAGTGTATTTATTTCATATATGTGCTTGTTGATACCAGGAGCTATTAAATCATTTGACAGTGTTTAATATTATTAGATTAAACATTGTAGGAATTTTTGTGGCAAAATGGTGGTAGCTTTAGCTTTAAAAATTTTATAGTAGCTTCATGGTATTATTATGTGCTCACTGTAATTTTTGTAGCCTTAGAATAGGCTAAGTACTAGCGTAGTCAGGTGCTCCTTGCTGTAATATAAGTTAAATCGCTAATAAGAGTAAGATTACATTTTAGTTGCTAAGTTAATATCCGTTAGATGAATCCATACCTGTTTTTGTGGAAATGATAGTTAGCTTAGTATCTTAGTCATCAGAGCTATCTTAGTAGTTTACCATGTGTATTCTTATTTTAGGAGCTGTTGTTGCTAAAATACTAAGTGTTGCATCATCATTGCATGCATGGAGAGAACGAGTTGGCAGAGATCGTGACCATCGGAGACTACGAGTTTGAGGAGGTGATCGAGGAGTATGAGGAGGAGATCCTCATGCAGGAGGAGATCCTAGAGCCGCCACTGACTGACTGAGCTCACACCCCGCCTGCCCAAGGCAAGCCCCGGTGCATAACCCTTATTTTGAATAATCACTGAATATATATATCTGTGATGTGCATCTACGCTACAGGCATTTTATGGAAACCACCTACATAAATATATCTGTCCTAGGAGTCCTGTTAGTACAGGTGCGAGTAGCTGCTATGCTTAGGTTTTTCGGTAGCGTGAGTAACCTGTCGTTACTCATAATAGGTGATTATTATTATTACTCTCATGATATAATGGTGAAAGAAAATGCAGACCGGGCAGGGATATGGTACGGGTATTGGTGGGGTGTAATAGGTTGTGTCCCGTGGCCAACGGGGCATAGCTTGGTTACACTGTTTTCCCTGTCCGTGTCGGTTAAGGACCGACCGTTGCATTGGATTCTAGTCAGGTCACAGACTTATTATCTTGAGCACATACTTGCTTATGGGAGCGGGAAGGCTCGTTGCTCTCTTGTCGTGGGTTCCGGCTTTTTTCGGACCGACTGATTGGAGGCGGGAATGATGGAGGTCTAAGCACCACACTGAGTTTGGGACTCAGGTGTGGAGGCTTAGAGTCCAAGTTTGGATGGGGACCTGGACCCCTTGACAGGAGAGTGGTGAGTTGGTCCTGCTTGTGCTTAGGGTACAAGCAAGGCATGTGTTTTGGGGTACCCAGCTATGCTACATTGGTTCGTGAATCGCCGTGTAATACGGTACGACTTGTCTACGATCTAGCACCATAGTAAGAACTGAAAGATGAAAGATGGTGAAATGAATCTGATTGCTCAACTCTTGCTTGAAAGTAGAACAGGTACTTACATAGAATGGTTAGCTAATGAACTAATCATGACTGTTAATAAAACATACATAAGGATTCACTGCCATTAATGCTTTTTGCAAAAAGGAAACCCAGCAAACCATAAATCCTATCATATCCTTTGGAGTCGGGAAAGTATTCCCACTAGTCGGGTAAGTCTTGCGAGTACATTGTGTACTCAGGGTTTATTTACCCCTGTTGTAGGTGCAGCTTGAGGAATGGTTGTTGTGTGGAGGATTCTTCTGGTGGGCACAGATGGATCCTTGTATCTTATCGTTACATGTTTAATTTAATTCCGCTATTAAATTCCGCACTCTGAACTTGGTATTGTAATAATGTATTTCTAAGAACTCTTGTTGTATGAAATGGACTAAGTATTATAAACTCGTTCTCATTATTGGATCCTGGAGGAAAAACGTGGATTATTCGAGTTCTTCCTTGGGGTGTGCTCGACGGAACCGTTCGATGTAGCTAGCTTTCGGGGTGCTTAGTGTCTGGTGGAAGACGAGCGCCTCCGGAAGCGTGCTATTTCGGACGGTTCTGCCACAATTCCCTAACTCCAGAACCCTAACCCTCTCATCTAACTCCCCGCGAGTGCAAGAAACACGCAACCCACCGCCTAGCACCTGATAGAGTTTGCGATAGGCATTGCATCATTGTTGTTAGATAAAAATTATATATGGTAGATCAAAATATTCATAACTTGTAT
Organism: Miscanthus lutarioriparius; assembly: GCA_904845875.1. Lineage (NCBI taxonomy): Eukaryota > Viridiplantae > Streptophyta > Magnoliopsida > Poales > Poaceae > Miscanthus > Miscanthus lutarioriparius. The sequence continues at coordinate 46,849,884 of CAJGYO010000001.1, forward strand.
TGGGTTCTACGAGGCAAGATGTTAATTGTTTGCACAAACTTACTGGATTAGTGGTCATTGATGGGGGAAGAGGTTGGAATACTAAGTGTTAGAGGCATAAGATGCCATAACTTATACAACATTCAGCCCAAATTCAAAATATCCTCGCTTCTTACTAAGAAAAGTAAAAGTGAATTTCTACATCATCTTTCTTATGTTTATTATTTTTCCATTCCCTATTCTTAAGACCTTGAGTGTCAACCACTTACTTTGTGCATACAAAGGGCTTGGTCAGTTTTACTCAAGACGTCAAGGTGCAATGTGCCAAATATTCCCACCCAGAATTTTTGGGCACAGGCGGAGGCGAGTCCGGCGGTCAAGGCTCCCCCGGGTGCGAGCCCAACCATTGCCACCACCGCCGGGCCCGCGCGCCCGGTACTCACCCGTCCGATCCCCCTGCCCACCCGATCGGACGGCGGGGAGCAGAGCGAGCACCTGCGGGGGCTGCCCACCCAAGTGTAGTATGGTCTAGTAATGGGAATAGTCAGCTCTACTGCCTCCAGCCTCCAAGAACCATGCTTTTCCTCCAGCCTCCAAGAACCACGCCTTTTGTTTTCTTCTCTGGATTTTGTTGTCCGTGTACTGCCGAGGACAGCCTCACAGCCGGACAGGAGCCTTCCACGCCGAACGGAAGCCGGACGCTCACAGTAGTCTTCGGCAGGAACGCTGAACGCGTCCCAGAATCAACTACTACTCCTACTGCTTAGGCAGACGGAGCAACGCGTCCGATCGACAATCATTAGGCTGGACCGCTGGAAGCTTCACTGATTTTCTCCTACGAGAACGGCGCGGCGTCCGCGCATAGGTAGAGAAGAGGACGGGACGAGCAAGTATTACCCCACACGGCGATCATTGCAACCCGCATTGCCGCTTGGGCCACAGCGGCGGAAACGATGGCCGCTTCTGTTTCTCTCTGCCTTGCCCTTCCCGCTGCGTGGCGTCTGGCGTGGGAGCGTGGCTCGGTAGGACGGGCAGGCTCCACAGGCTGGGCCGAACGCCCAATCCAACACACACAAAAGACACAATGGACGGGGCGTGCGGCCGTGACCACTGTGTCTCTAGTCTCACACAATGGACGGCGAGGTCCGAACGCCGCCCACCACCGAAATCCATCCGCCAGGTGCGGCCGTTTATATACCTACACGCCTCCGGCCCCTTGCACGTCTCCACTACATCCCACCGCCACCTCGTCACAGCCGCTTCAACACACAACACCGCCGCACCGGACGCGAACCCACCGCACCGCAACGGCCGCCGCGCGCTACGAGCACCAGTCCACCACCGCCATGGCCGCCGCGCGCTACGACGTGGAGAAGGGCGGGAGGAACGGCGGGGAGGGGAAGCGCTACTCGCCGCCGCCGCCGGAGCACCACCTGTACCCGTAACCGCAGCAGCGGGATGGGGAGAGGGAGTGGGTGCCGTGGTTCGTGCCGCTCGTCGCCGCCGTCAACATCGTGCTGTTCGCCGTGGCGATGTACGTCAATAACTGCCCCGCCCACGCCACCGCCTCGTCTCGCCGCGGCGGCGGCGCCTGCGTCGCCCGCGGTTTCCTCCACCGCTTCTCCTTCCAGCCGCTCAGCGAGAACCCGCTCCTCGGGCCCTCGTCGGCCACGTAAGTGCTCGTCGAGCCCCTCCGATCGATCCGTTTCCTCCTGCCTTTCTTCAGTTCCAAATCTTCTCCATTCAATTATCAAATGTAGTAGCACTAGCTACAGACATAGATGAAGCAATGCTACATACAGATCGTAATGGATTCATATAGAGAAAAGATTACATCACCAACTCTGCTCTACTATCTCTGATTGGTTTGCCACTCAAGTACAAATTTACTTTGCCCAAAGTAAACGCAACTCGAAATTGTTTGCATCCATGGATGGACGATGAACGGTTTCTCACATTGATCAGAGCACCTTGTTTCCCGCAGGCTGCAGAAGCTGGGGGCACTTGTATGGGACAAAGTTGTGCAGGAGCACCAAGGATGGAGGCTCCTCACCTGCATCTGGCTGCACGCCGGTGTTGCCCACCTTCTAGCAAACATGATCAGCCTCGTGCTCATCGGACTCAGACTTGAGCAACTGTTTGGATACGGTATGCACAGCTGTAGGAACTTAACACCGCCCGGCTTGAGTAGAACTATGTCTGATCTGGATCTACATTCCCGTTTCCTTACAGTGAGAATTGGCATCATCTACCTTGTTTCTGGCGTTGGAGGCAGCGTGCTCTCATCTCTGTTCATCAGGAACACCATCTCTGTCGGCGCTTCTGGAGCTCTGTTCGGACTCCTTGGTGCCATGCTGTCCGAGCTCTTCACCAACTAGACCATTTACTCAAACAAGGTGCAGATCTTCCCTCCTCGCATTGCGGTGCAAATCTTTCGGCAGAAAATGTGGTTTCCGGACTAAACTGCACTAGCTCACTCAAGTAATGTGATGTCCAATCTGCAGGCTGCAGCCCTGGTAACCCTCCTGGTCGTCATCGCCATCGGCATCCTCCCGCACGTCGACAACTTCGCGCACATTGGGGGATTCCTCACCGGCTTCCTCCTGGGGTTCGTCTTCCTGATGCGCCCGCACTACGGGTGGATGCAGCGCTACGTCCTGCCCTCCGACGTCAAGTACACCACCAAGAAGTACCTGGCCTATCAGTGGGCTCTGCTGGCCGTGGCTTCGGTCCTCGCTGTCGTCGGGTAAGCATAAGCATCACATCACATGCTGGTGCCTCCTCTTTCTGAAACCTAACAAGCCAATACTAGTGCTCGCTCATATCTTAATGCGCCTGCTATGATGCTAATCTAATGCATTCTGTCAGCTTTCCTTTCACCACCACCCCAAAAGAAAAGAAAAGAAAAAAGTGTTCTGTCAGTTTGGTCGGTTTGACTGAATTTGAACTCATGTGTTGCGCAGGTTCGCCGTTGGGCTGGGGATGCTTTTCAGAGTGGACGCGAATGACCACTGCGGGTGGTGCCACTACCTCAGCTGCGTTCCGACCTCCAGATGGAGCTGTGGGAAGTGAAGATTGGTGTGCGGAAACAATGGACTGAAGCCAGGAGAGAGCCCATGGCCCATGGAACCTTTTCTCGGGCAAGCATTTCTAAAGATGAGCAACGGGCCACCGCCCGGCACGGCCCGAGCCCGGGCCAAGCACGGCCCGATCGGGCTCGGGCCCTTTTGGCCCGCCGGGCCACCGGGCGTGCTCGAAACAGATCCACCTGTGCTGGTGGACGGTCCGGTGCAGTCCGTCCGGTGGGTTTAATATCGGGCCGTGCCGATTTTGTTGAGCCCGTGGCCCACTGGTCCATTGGGCCAGCCCATAGCCCGTTACACAGTAAACACCATATTTCAAACAACACAATCACAGGTTTAAACTTCAAACAATCACAGGTTCACATATTCATATTCAACAATCACAGAAACACCAGATGACAAAAGATTTGAGTGTTTTGTGCAATGTCCTCATTAAAAACCTTTCTAGGTAAAACTCACACCTCGTGAGATAAAACCCTAGAAAGGAAAAGAGTACGACCAGACTCAATAAATTAAAATGTTCAAATTGTTCAAAGTTATTACAAACCAGCTAGCTCAAATGTCTCAACTCTCACAACTAAAGTCGCACTCACAACCTCTCGTGCTCTCGGCTCTCAAAGAATCAACCATCACCAAAGCAGAGATGATCCACCACTCCATCATCAAGGTAATCGCTCTTTGAAGTACTCTTCTAGCTCTTTGTCCTCCACAAGTGTCTTTGTCCATCGGATTCACCTAGCTCCTAGTCTTTGACACAGATTAGCATCTCCACACCTTTGTCGCGCCCAATCGCCGCCGCCGCTCCTCAATGATCCCGCCAAGAAGACTAAAGGTAGACTCAAGAAGTAGTTGATACAGAGCAATCATAATATCTTTAGCCAAGGTACGAGAGAACTGGATAGGTTAGTTTATGCTCATGCCACCAATTGAGGATATCAAAGTCATCATCATATGCCACAACACCATCCTTTGTCAAGGTAAACAAGTGAGCTCAGAGAGACCGAAGGCACAATAGATCCTGCAGATACACTTGAAGGACCAGAAGAAACTAATCCTCCAAAAATTTTACCCCATGCCCGCTTTCTCTTAATTGTCAGGTCCGGATGGATGGGTGGTTCTGAATGCCTAGCAAACACCAAACTTAGATTCATACTTGTCATAGAGTTTATGCAACTCAGATTTAACCTCAAAGAAAGTAATCAATGTAACTCATATTGTTACTTAGAGCAAGCAAGTCAAGCACATTTCCTAGACCTTTCAACTTAGCCCTTGGGTCCGAATAAATGCAAAAGAGTATAACAAAGTTGGTATATTCTTCCAATACTTAAGAAATTTATTCTTCATTGGCACAACTACAGCAAAGAAGAGTATTATCATGTTCAAATTCATGCAGATGGGATGCAATCTCAAGTATGTGATGCAGTACCAAAGGACTAGTGGGGTAATAAACACCGTAGAAAGTACAATAGTTGAATCATAGAACAACTCAAGGGCGCAATACCTTGTCAAGAATGTACCAATCTTGTTCATTCAATAGAGGATAGCCAGACTGAGAATTGATGAACACAGAAAACAAAGATCTATATGGCATGAGATGTTTTAGCATAAGGTAGGTTGAGTTCCATCTAACATCCATATCCAAAGCAAATTTACGAGGCCTCATACCCTTAGCAATGCAGTAGTTTTTGAATTGTGCAATGCGATGATTAGATGAATTCAAAAAGTTAATTGCAGTCCTAAAAACCTCTATGTGTGGTTTAAGCCTTTTCAAACCAGATTTAACAATCAAATTAATTATATGGCAAGCACATCTCTGATGCACAACATGATAGATCTTTTTACTAGAATTCAATGGATCAATATCATAATCCAAGTAACAGCAAGCAGAGGACTCAAAGTAAGCATAGCAGATGTATTAGCAGATGCATTATCACAGAGAAAACTTTGTCAAGTAGGCCCCAATCTCCAAGCACACCAGCAATAATTTCAGCAATGTTAATACCACTATGAGTCACTTCAATCAGTTTAAAGCCAATAACAACTTTCTTAAGTTCCCACTCAGAAGTAATGTAGTGAGCAACAACAGTGATATAATCTTCCTTAGCATTGCCAGACCAGATATCAGATGTCAAACAAACAGAAGACACACCAGGCATTACTTCATTTTTTAGGTGATGCAGTTTTTCATTGAAAAGCTTAGAAAGATCTCTAGATGTGGTGAATCTAGACACTCTCTTGTATCTAGGATTGTGAGCACGCTGAATGTAATCATCCCAAGCATCATTGTCAGCAATAGATAAAGGCAGATCTAATCTAGCAATCAAACGGCAAAGCTCAGCTCTAGCAACATTAGGCCTATATTCCCGGTTCCTATAAGACCCATCAGGATTCAAAGCAAGCCTAGTTTGAACCAAATTAGCCTGCTCGTTTTCTTCTTGCATGAGAGCATATGTCTTTTCAAATGACCCGGTGCCATTAGCGATTTACCGGACAAACGAGACTTACAGAGCTTACAAATAGAAACAACACGTACCTCACCGTCCACTTTGCCTCTATGATTTCATCAAAGTTAGCCCAGACGGGGGGATCGGCGCTACTAGTGGTGGACGAAGCCGAGATGTCAGATCGCTGGTGGTCAAGAAGAATAGCCCGCCGTGATCGTCTCGGTTGGTCGGAGCAGCACTCCTACCGAACAAGAGATGAGCAGCATCTCCCATGTCGTCTTCGTCATCGGGGATCTGCCCTGTGGCCCTGAGCTCGTCGTTGATGGTTGGACCATCGTCACCATCAGCGGACTCAGAGCCGGCCATGGCAGATGGCACCCACCCAACCGGCACCGTCCCTCAACGTCTCCTGCGGCACCAGCTACACCTACACACCGGCGACCTGCGAACCAAAAACACCGAGAAATGGATTAGGGTTCGTGTGATTGCCTACTAGATCTAGGGTTAGGGTTAGGGTTAGAGGTACTTGCCTGCATGGAGACGGAGCCCGGCGCCGGAGAAATGGAAAAGAAGACGAAGACGAGACGGAGAAGAGGGGGGAGACAAAAGGAGATCCCAAGATCCGGTCAGAGAGGTAGGGAGGAAGAAGTGAGACGAGGAGGGGGGAGAGATCAGAGAAGAGGAGATCTCAACATCCGGCGTCGGTAGCGGTAGCCTGGGAGGTGGTCGACGGTGGGCGGTGGGCGGCGACCGACGGCAAGAGGCGAGGCGAGGTGGGGATTAGGGTTAGGGTTTCAGAGCTCAGAGGCGAGGGTGGCGGGCGAACGGCTGCGGGCGCGGGCGGAGTGAGGGGGAATAGCCGAAGGTGGGGGTCCGCCTGGGCCGCGGGGGGGCTTATATAGCCCCTCCAGCTGCCGGGCCTCTACCGGGCCGGCCATTGTAAAACAGGCCGTGCCGTGCCGCTCGGCTGGCCGAGGCCTCAGCCCAAGCCCGGCTACCACACGGGCTTTTGGGCACGGGCACGGGCCAGTTAGGGTTCGGGCCGTGCCGTTCTCGGGTCGGGCCCCATAATAGCAGCTTTTGGTCGGCCTTTGGCCCACGGGTGCATGCACATATTTAAGCATTTCCATGAATAGATAGATAGATATACAACAATAAAAGTCTTCATACATAATGTCATCGAACGTGACTCCGGGGTTTATATATGACATTATTATGTTTATCTCGATCGATCGATGATTCGCTCAATTTATTCGATTAAAATTGAGATGCCTTCAATCTTTCATTGCTGTATAGTATTTGCAAACTAGCTTGCAGTTGTATCGTTGTCTAATCTGTCAATCACAAACGATCTTCCCGATGATTATTGCGGTTCTTTCTTGCGCCCTGTTCGCTTGACTTATAAATCGTACTTTTTCAGTTAACGAATAGTATTTTTTCTCACAATAAATCAGCCAACAGTATTTTCAGCCATGGTTTATCATCTAAGCGAACAGGACAATGATAAGTTACGATGTTTGGGGGTGTTCATTTAATTTCCACTAGACCTTGTTAGGCAGATATTTTTTGAAACCTCACCCAAGAAATCTGAGAAGCCGATGAGATTATGTTTATGTGAATTCATCCTTGTAGTATAAAAGATAGCTTCTCCTCTCCGGAGCTTCTTTTGTACACAAAGTCGTTTCTTAAGAGAAGCTGGAGAAGCCAAAACTGAAGCCCCTCAAAAAGACTTCACAAAGAAAGCCGAGTAAAGTCCACTGGTGGTCCTCGAACTTGTTCAGCCGTGTCATACCAGTCCCTACAACTCTTAGGTTTGGGAGATTTGAGAAATTCAAAGATCACGCGTTTCTACGATCATCAGAGAAATTAGAGAACTTAGTGCTTCTTTTCTTGTTTTTCTCTAATGTATAATATTACATCATGTAATCATGTAGCCCATGCTCTAGCTAAGCAGATCTTAGATGGCAACAGGGTGGGTGAGTGGCAGTTAGCCCCAACCTGTATTGCTCATCTGCATACTGAAGATCGTGGCGATTCTACTTCCTGGTTAATCAAGTTTCTACGTCGCAAAAAAAAGTCTTACTATACATAATGCCATCAGAATGTAACACCCGGGGTTTATATGTGACATTATTATGTTTATTTGATTGATTGATCGGACCGCCTCTAAGGACACGTGCCCTCATATGCATTACCACTGGATGTACATAGGGCATATGCCTTTAGAGGCGGAAACAACATTCACTTGATCAATGATTCATTATATTTATTCAATGAGTTAAAATTGAAATGTCTTGAATCTTTCACCTGTCAGCTATATTTGCAGTTGTATAGTTTTATTGTTGTCTACCTGTCAACCACAAAAGATCTTGCCAATGATTACTGTGGTTCTTGCACAACAAGTTACTATATTGGGGGCGTTCGTTTCCGCTATAGCTGTTACAGGTTCTCAACGCCCCTCGTGATGTTTAGCTAAGTCCACCCTCAATGAGACCCACGGGAGTATTACTAAGAACATAACATATAACAAAAATTTATAAAATTAGAGAGAAATAACACATAATTATCAATTTATCATCACTAATGATTTGGAAGTTCACAACAACTTAAAACTAATCTAGTACATACTATGTAGATAACATAGTCCATACAAATCATCCTAAGTATTACATAAGTTTGCACCAAATAGTTCTAGATTTCTAATTGGATGGGGGAATAAAAAAACATATGTTTCAGACCCCACCGGTCACCTGCGGGTGAAACGTAACACTCGCACCCAACCTGCACACCATCGTGGCCCCGACCTGAGGACATCAATGGATCAATGTTGCGTCCGCACCCTAACGGATACAACACCCACGGGTGTGATTGTCATCCCTAGTTGTAGCCCCAAATCCATTTGCGCGGTCATTCGTGAGATTCAAGGGCGGCATGTCCGTGCGCACCGACTCGTAACTAATTCCTTTTTCGTCCGGTTTCTTTTCTGTCCTTTTATTTACTCATTCTAAAGTATATTTCCCCGTCGCGTGGCATTGCTGTGCATTCAGCCATACGGGTCTATTTAGTGCATGCTGGTTGGATTTGTTGGGTGGCATGACTATACATGCACGGACGTTTCTTTTTTCTTTTTTTGTTTTTTTTCTTTCTACCATTTTTCTCTTTTTTGTTATATATTTATAAGTTATACTTTATAGTTATTTTCGTACATAATTTTCATATTTCTACTAATATATTATAATATTAATTTGTTATCTAAGTTCTTGAATATAACTTATACATCTGACTTTACATCTAAGTCATTCATTAAATTATATAACTAAGTTATACAAACAAGTCATAAATAAAAGTTTTGCATATATTTTTTTTAGCTTTCTAAGAAATTATGTTGATAAGTTTGTTCTGTAAAATATTATACATAAAAGTTATGCGTATAACTTTGTCACGTAGTAAGTCATATGTATAAGTTATGTGCGTAACTTTGTCACGTTGAAGGTATACGTTGAAGTCATGTGTATAAGTTATATGTATAAGTTATATGTTGAAGTTTGTTCCACAAGTTATACGTAAAAGTTATGAGTATAACTTTGTAAATTTCCAAAAAGGGAAAGTTGCGGAAATATTTTTCCAAAAAAAAAAAGTTGTTGGGCTGCTTTGATTTGCTAATCCCGCGCGCACAACCGAGCACGTGTAGAGAGAATGAGCATGCGCACAGCACCAACCAAATATAGAAAAGAGGTGGAATTATTTTTTCCCAAAAAAGGAAGCAGAGGCGTGTCTGAATTTTGTTCGCCAAATTCAATTGCAATGAACGTTCGTGAATTAGTCTCGTTGAGTTGCGGCTGTGGCTGCAATACCCTCACTATGTTACCGTCAGTGACGAAGCCAGAAAAAAATTTAGGAGGGGCTGAATAAAAGAATAGATGTTTTTTTAACTTCTCTTAACCTTAGCCCCTCCTACATAATACATATATGCATAAAATTTTAAGAGAGGACTTAGGAAAACTCCACATGCTCAGGATGGGTAGGGGGGGCTGAAGCCCCCCTAGCCCCACCGCTGGCTACGTCCCTGGTTACCGTCCTAGCTGCAACCACACCTTTAGCAGAAGCAAACGGGCCATACTTAGACGTTGTTAGATAGATGTATTTTTAGCCTCACCCAAGAATTCTAAGAAGCCGGTGAGCTTATGTTTACTTGAATTCATCCTTGTATAGTACCCCAAAAAAATAGCTTCTCCTCTTTGGAGCTTCTTTCGTACACGAAGTCATTTCACAAGAGAAGCAGGAGAAGCCAATAAAGACCCTCAAAAAGACTTTCCAAACAAAGCCCCAATACAATTAATAAAAAATAACCAGGTGTTAGCTATCAAATACTGATCGCTTGATGTACGGAGGGGAAATTAATATATTTCTGCACGGGGAAATGAACCGCACCGAAGTTGAGAATACAAATTAATGCGATTTCAACAAAATGGTTCATGGGATGGGATGGAACAGGCTACAAAGGTGCAACTTCATGTCAGTTGCCATGCTTCAGCAGAGTCTAGCTCTCAGTTCAGGCTACAAAGGGGATGCCACGGCGGGGCGGTACCGCAAGAAGGCGAGGTCCTGGAGTATCTCGTTCCTGAACTGCGTTGCGATGGGCCGATGGTCATCCATCTCAACAGAGAGGAAAGCCGAAAGCGGGTCGCCCGAGTGGATTGCGTAGGAGTTTCGGTACGTGGGCTATTGGGCCGATAGAAAGGTCAGGCCATGCAGCGTGTTAGCAAAACGTCAGATTGGGCTCGTCTGGTCAGAAACGGCCTCGGTCAGTGGCCGATAGCAGCGACAAGAAAATCTCGAATGCAGTCGTGCTCGGGCAGGGAGCTAGGGACCAGGACGGAGGGAAGCTCCGGCTACTGCTTCGCCGTCGAGACAACTTGCCATTTTCGGGTGAACTTATCAGCCTGACTTATCATGATATAATGTTTTTCTCTCACAGTAAATCAGCCAACGGTATTTTTCAGTCTAGCTTTTCAGTGAAGACCGTGTAAGTGTCAGTCGCAGTTCGCAGTCGCGAAGAGAACGGATCGTTGTTCTTTACTAGACGTCGAAGGTGATCGATTCGTCACTGACACGTTCGCGAACTAGATATTCAGTGCAGACAAGATCAAGTGCTCAACAGATATCACCTGATAAACTCGCCGGAATTTAGCAAACAGGACGTTGCTCAGTTGCCTAATTTTCTTTGACGCGATTTATTTGTATATCTAGATTCGAGTATTTAAATCCGCAATGATGCTTGCTTACCGTTCCTGAAAATTGTGGTAGTTTGGGTGCTAATCTTTTTGGCCATACTCCTATGATACAACAAAAATGTCAACTCGGCTCTCAAAAGTCTTCTTGGCTGACGACATCACCGCTCTGCTTCGTGGCGGCCTGCAGCCCCTTGTCCTTGTTGATTTGGTCGCCCACTAAAGTGCAAAGCTGCCGGCTGCCATCATCCCGTTATTACACGCACGCATCACGCCAAAAGGAAAAATTCCGAAACTCTCCTTGGTTCAGATACTCTCAACGGAGTCCCATATCAATTATCATCAGTATCACTGATAAGAAAATGTTCACACAGATCCTTGAAATGATTGAAACTCTCAAAAACAGGCTGAGAAGGACTAGACGGTAAATTCGCACCCCAAATGTAACAGACGACCCTGAACTGCATTGGGACTGAGGACCGGGAGAGCCAGGAACATATGCCGTGCTGGCTCCGAGCCTCCGACTGCCGCAGGAGCGGCGGCGCCCAGCCCTGGACACACGACGTGGACCTACGCTTGGACGGCGACGGCGTCCGTGAACCGGAGGCTGCGGCCGCCGGCGCCGCCGGCTTCCGCCCAGGCCACGCCGCGGCGCGCCGTGCTGCCGTCCGCGGCGCCGCGCAACGCCCGCCGCGTGCTCGTCGTCTTCGCCGCCGCCGTAGACGACACGGAGAGCCCGGCGTCCTCGGCGGCGTGGTGCGTCTCGAAGTCGAGCGGCGGCCCGTCGGCGTCGTCCCCGCAGTACGTGGCGCCGGCGGCGCTCGGCCCCAGCAGGAGCCTGCTGTCCGCGGCGCCGCGGCTGTTGTGCCATATCCCCAGGCAGAAGGACGCGGAGCAGAGCGCCGCGGCGAGGAGGAAGACCAGGAGGTCAACGCGCGTGATGAGGGTGCCGCCGCAGCACCTCCTGTTGCCGGTGCCGCCGCCGCGCGCTCTCGGCGACGATCCGTCGTTCGCCATGGCCTGGAGCGTGGAGGGGGAGGAGGACACGAGGCGGAGGAAACGGGAGAGAACTGATCGACTCAGGTCGCCTTTGAGGCGCAAAGACAAAGAGGCCAAAGTTTTATATGGTATGTGTAGGTTGCAACGAAGCTGGAAGCTGGAAGCTGGAAGTTGGGGTCGATAGTCTCCATGGTTGCTCAGGACTGATGAAAAGCAGCAGTCTTTTACATGGATCGTGCTTTATTTTTGCATCATAAGTATATTGATCATACTCCAAATTTTACTTACGGTATGTAGTAGTAGCAGTATCTTATGGATGGTGATGAAATGCTGGGCTCTCCATCGTCCTCGCGAAGATCCGCCAAACTATTGTAGTATAATAATACTCCTATTCGGTTCTTTGAACGAATCAAAGAAGTGACCAGAACGAGATCGTGTCCTCCTCACACAAACAGTCCAGTTTTACCACTTCATTGGTCGCTCCCGACGAGCACGGGTTGGTTGGGAGTTCGCGATTGGATGTGCGGAGCCGGTCCACTTTGGCGCCCGCTGCGCGTTGTCTAATTGACTCGACTCTGGGTCGAGATACATACAGTCGGAGCGTGCTGGCCCGACCAGGAGGAACACCGCACGCAACGCAAGGGCCCGATTACACTTGAGCCCATAGACGGCACATGTGTGGCTCGGCCTGTGACGTGGCTTATACAAAGGCCCATGCGAATTATATATAGCCCAGCCCACCGACTCGGGGTCGAAAACACTCAACAGCATTCGTTGGTTGGGTTGGGCCTAAGTCCAGACAAACTTTAATTTGGAGAGTAATTAACAACAAAATTCTGTCCATGAACATTGAACAACATTTTGCCAACCTACTGGAAAACCATAGTGGCGCCGCTTATTTTAAAGGCGATCCTTGAGCTTGACCTCATCAGAATTGTTAGGATACCAACACGTATTGTTTGTCTGCAACCATGTCTGAAGATAGGGGTGGGGCACTTTGAACACGAGAACTGAAAACCGATCTGAACTGAACCTGAATTATTATCGGTCTATTTGATTAGATTTTGGGTTTCGCCTTCGGTCTCGATTTTTTTCCTATTCGGAGTACCGGGTTGTTCGCTGGTCTGATCTGAACCAGCCAGCCAGCTGATCCCCCTCTCATTTCACTGTTCACCAAACCAGCCAACAGTGTTTTTCTCTCACAACAATTTAGCCAGAACAGTGTTTTTCAGCCAAGTTTCAGACCAGCGAACGGGCCCTACATGGGTTAGGGTTGGGGCTTTGCTCTCTAAAAAACCTGAATAGACCTTTAACAAATCGTGGGTGATCATATATGATGTGTTCAAGCTTGTATTTATCCCTCTTAATTTACAGTATAAACTTTCAAACTACACCAAAATTATTATCCTTACAGATGTTTGGTGAGGTCAAAGAAGAAAGGGGTAATTTCTTATTTGGTCCTGGTTTAAAGTTGTCTTTCTTCGTTGGCTCTGAAACAAAATTTCTTACCTATTTGGCCTCACTCGAAGTTTCGTTTTTCAATCTGGCCTACCGTCATCTCCCGCCTCTAACACCGTTAAGTGGCACATGAAAAGACCAAACTGCCCCTGAGACATTATGAGAAACCAAAGGTCACCCAGATAGCATAACAATATAATTTTGAGCACTTTGAATCCAATTCATAACATTATTCAGGGGCAGTTTGGTCTTTTCATGTAGCACTTAACGGTGTTAGAGGCGGGAGATGACGGTAAGGCCAGATTGGAAAATGAAACTTCGAGTGAGACCAAATAGGTAAGAAATTTTGTTTCAGAACCAAGAAATAAAGACAACTTTAAACCAGGGCCAAATAAAAAAAATTCTTAGGAAGAAAAGATTTGGAAACAAATGGCTAAAGAACTCATTTATATGCTTGATGAGTATGAGATAAGAAAAAATGCAAAGAGTTATTTGGTCAATTAAGCGGACCGGACAGTCCGAACCGAATTATTTCAGTTTTTAGGTTTGGTTCCTATTATTTCTCTCTCTCTCTCTCTCTCTCTTCGTAGGAAAGAGAACGTATGAATAAAGAACACCTAAGTTTGGGGAGGACATGACTAAATCCATTAAGAAAGGTTTATGTGTATAAATCAAAGCTGAGAGGTATTCTTACGAGAATCTGTATTCATCTTACTTTGATGCAATCAATTGTATCCCTGGCTGGCGAGTTTCTGATTCTGTCAAGTATAACCGGGAAGGTAGAAAATCAACCATGGAGCTTGTTAATCAATATCTTGCAAATTTGGGTGAGAGTAGTTCTAAGAAGCAGCTAGAGTACACTACGGGAGAACGGAGATTTACCGAGTGCCGCCAGCTTTGTCGAGTGCAAAAAATCGAGCACTCGGCGAAGCCACTCTTTGCCGAGTGCCGGATCGGGTGGCACTCGGCAAAGTCTAGCACTCGGCAAAGAGTGGCTTTGCTGAGTGCCATAGAGTGCCCGACACTTGGCAAAGGGCGGCACTCGGCAAAAGCCCTCTTTGCCGAGTGCAACACTCGGCAAAGAGTGGCACTCGGCAAAAAAATTGGCACTTGACGGCCGAGCCCGCCCACGTCGTCAAATTTAAGAAAAAAAATTCTTTACCGAGTGCCGGCCCTGGACTCGACAAAGTGCCAAGGCCCTGCACTCGGTAAAGATCCCTTCTTTGCCGAGTGCCACTTCCTGGCACTCGGCAAAGGACCTCTTTGCCGAGTGCCACGGCCGGCACTCGGCAAAATATTTTTTTTTTGTTTTTTTGACCCATTTTTTTTATGAGGCCTTCCCACATTATTTAAAACTCCATGTTCAAATTTGGGACAATTTTGACTTTTTTTGCTATATTTTGTTAGTTTTTTTTTGTTTCGTTGAATTTTATGGAATATTTTAAATTTGAACGGCAGGTGCATGGAATAATCGAATTTGGTCATTCAAAAAATGATATTCATGATATTTGGCGTATGTTGAGGCCGTATCCGACGGAACTGCTGAAAATTTCAATTTTTACTTTAGACTCTACATGCGATAACACGACGCCTCGAAAAGTTTGTATATTTTCGGACTTTGTTCGATTTTATATAATTTAAATACACTTTTCTCGCAGTACGTCGTGTTATGTTACGCCAACAAGATGCTCTAAATTTCATGTGAGTTCCGGATATGCCTCAACATACACCAACATATCATGAATATCATTTTTGAACGACCAAATTCGATTATTCCATGCACCTCGCAGCTCAAATTTGAAATATTCCATAAAATTCAACGAAAAACAAAAAACTAACTAAATATAGCAAAAAAAGTCAAAATTGTGCCAAATTTGAACATGGAGTTTTAAATAATATATTAAAAATGCAAAAAATAACGGGCAAATTATTTTTTTTTGCCGTCTGGCCCGCCCTGCATTGGGCAAGAGGGTTTTTGCCGAGTGCCAGGAAGTGGCACTCGACAAAGAATTCTTTATTAAAAAACAAAGCCTTTTTTGCCGAAAGTCTGGGCCGCCCAAAGACACGGCAAAGGGGGAAACCTAACTAAATGTGTGGGCCAGCCCACACACTCACTCACCCACACAACACACACTCACGCACACCACGCCCGCTGTTCGCCGCCCGGCTCATCATTTCTTCGCTCGCCGCTCCACCCCGGCCCCGACCGCCCATTTACGCTTCTATATCCTCGCCCGCCCATGAACCCATAGGCCAAGGTGCTGACCGGCCGCCCGGCGGGCGCCGGGCGCCTGCCCGCCGCCTGCCGCCCGCCCTCGCCCGCCCGGCCGGCCGCCCATCGTTCCAGTCGTCGGCCTCGACCCTGCCGGTTCGAACCGCCCATTTTGCCCAAAGGCCTGGCCCAGTGAGCCATGCCCTGAAGGAAGGAGGAAGAAGGTAGCAGGAAGAGGAAGGAGGAAGAAGAAGGAGGAAGAAAAAGGAAGAAGGAAGAAAAAGGAGGAGGAAGAAGGAGAAGAAAAAGGAAGAAGAAGGAGGAGGAAGAAGAAGGAGGAGGAAAAGGGGAGAGGGGGAGGAAGCCAAGGTGGAGGGGACGAACATTCGTCCACGTCGTCCACGCCGTTCGTCCACGCCGTCATCCCCGCCCTCGCCGAAGGAGAAGGTAAAGCCGCAGGGTTGTCGGC
The DNA here is from genome assembly GCA_904845875.1 of Miscanthus lutarioriparius. Taxonomy (NCBI): domain Eukaryota; kingdom Viridiplantae; phylum Streptophyta; class Magnoliopsida; order Poales; family Poaceae; genus Miscanthus; species Miscanthus lutarioriparius. The sequence continues at coordinate 46,865,759 of CAJGYO010000001.1, forward strand.
CATCGCGCCATTTATGTCGTTGACGGCCTTCGTGCCGAGTTTGTGGTTGTGTTGGCCATCGTGCCCCAAATGTGGACGTCGGCCATCGTGCCGACGGTTTTTCTTGCAGGTTTTGGAAACCTCCCCGTGCAGGGGAGGTTCTGCCAAAATTTTCAACTTTTAGTGATGTTTTTCTTCTTTTGCAGAGCAGGACCTATCGGAGGGGACCCGGAGCACCTCGGCGACCCTGATCGTCTTTGTCGGTGTTGCGGTCCTACCTACACAGCGCCGACTCGCCACTGCATCGACTCGCCACTACGCCGCTAGCCTGTCTCCACCGCCACCCTAGGTATAATTGAGCTCTCTTCCTTACCATTGTAGTACGTAGATCGTTGTAGCCCAGTTAGGCGTCTCCCGTCCAAAACAGATACGGTTGGAGGTATGCGGATCTCTGCATATCTATGACTGTATCTGTTTCGGATTGTCCACGTTTTTTGGACAGTCCGCGGATGCGTAGATGGGTTAGTTTCCATGTTCTGCTCGGATCCGAGATGGAGTTTCGGCACCACCTCACTGTTGTTCTCCGGATACAAACTCTCCCTTTCAGGACGTGTATCGAGAGAACAACGGGGAGGTGCTGCCGAAATTCTGTCTCGGATCGGAGTAGAGCATGGAAACTAACCTCATCTATGCATCCGCGGGTGGGATTAGGACCTATCCTCACCTATTAGACAGTAGGCACGCCGTGCAGATGCAATTGATGGTTATATTACTCCGTTATGTGTATATGCTAGAGTATGGATAACTGTGAGTGGATGTACATGGGACGCCCAAGTCAGGCTCAAATCACCCGTGAATGGATGGATAAGACCGAGAAATTCTTGGACCATGCATTTAAGACAGCTAATGGAGCGAGAGACACGTTCTGTCCCTGCAGCCAATGTGAAAACAAGAAAAGAAAAACAAGGGAAGTCATGGTGCAGCATTTTTACAAGTATGGATTTATGCCAAACTATACCCGATGGGTGTCCCATGGTGAAGCCTATCGTCCTAGAGAGGAGGCCGTGAGACGACGCTTGGAGGCATTTGACGGTGATGGCGGGGTACCAGGATGGTTAGGTGACTATGAGGATGCGACGTTTGCTGAAAGGCCTACGAAGGACGAGCAGGAGGATGAGGAGGAGGAGCCAGAGCCAAGCGCTAAGGCGTTCTTGGCCATGTTGGATTCAGCACAGAAGGTCCTACATGAGAAGACAATGGTTTCTCAACTGGATATCATTGGCCGCCTACTGGGGTTGAAGTCCCAGCATAACATGACTCGAGCCTACTTCGATGCTATGATGGCAATTATTAGGGGGCTGCTTTCGGAGGGTCATCATCTGCCGAGCAGCTTGTATGAGTCAACGAGACTCCTTCGAGCACTGAAGATGCCGTATGAGCAGATACATTGTTGCTCGAAGGGGTGCGTCCTATTTAGGGAAGAACACAAGGATGCAAAGTACTATCCAAAGTGTAAATCCTCTAGGTATGTGGAGGTAGACAAAGGTGATGGAAAGAAGGAGCAGAATGAGGACATCCCCATGAAAGTCCTAAGACACCTTCCGATCATACCGAGGCTCCAACAACAATTCATGTCCGAGGAGTCCGCGAAACAGATGACATGGCACAAGAATGGCGTTCGATACAATCCTGACAAGATGGTACATCCAGTAGATGGTGAAGCATGGAAAAGCTTTAATGGCAACCATCGTGGCAAAGATGAAGAGGCCCATAATGTACGTGTTGCGTTGGCAACGGATGGGTTCAATCCTTATGGAATGATGTCGGCCCCATACACTTGTTGGCCCGTGTTCGCTATTCCCCTCAATCTCCCCCCGGGGCCCTACTTCAACGGCAAAACATATTCTTGACGTTGATAATTTCTGGACACCCGGGAAACAAATGGGTGTGTACATGCAGCCTGTTTATGATGAATTGATCAAGGCTTGGAATGAAGGCGTATGGAGTTACGACCGAGCTACAAAGAAGAACTTCAGAATGTATGTTTGGTACCAGTACTCCATGCATGACTTCCTGGCGTATGGGATATTCATCGGCTGGTGTGTCCACGGGAAGTTTCCATGCCCGGTATGCAAGGCAGTTCTATAGTTCATTTGGTTGAAGAAGGGTGGGAAGTTCTCGTCGTTCGACAAGCATCGACAGTTCCTCCCTCTTGACCATGCATTCAGAGGAGACACCAAGAACTTCACGAAAGGTGCTCCTCACCATCAGGGCAGCGCCAGCCTCAGCAAGTATGCAAAGACATATGTAAGTCTGCACCATTTGTCTAATCTAGCCGCACTCAATTCTGCATGATTTCTAACCACATGTTGTTGTCTTTCTCGCAGTCGGCGGCGCACGGTGGCCAGCCAATTGGCCACTCACGGCGTATGCTCTAGCCCACATGGGCCCGGTAAGGTCCAACATCGAGTACAACCCGGATGCGGGCCCAGAGGCGTACACCAACTCCAGCGTCCACACCCGCCTCACTTCTTACACGGAGGCGGCAAGGTCAGTCCACGGGCCGACCTACGATCCGAGGACCGAGGAGCGCCTTGATCCTGAGATCGTGATGCAGGTGGGGGAAGGCAAGAAGCATGGGCGGTTCTGGCTTGGCGATGGTGTCCTCAACACGGGCTCTACTCCTCCTCTGAACCGCCTCCGAGCAGCGAGCACGAGCTCTAGCGTGCCCATAAGCCAACGGCCGACAACGGTGGCGGCACTCCAGGTAAGTATTCCAGTTTCATTCGTCGTTCTTTGACTTTTACGTTCCTTAGATCTGCAATATTGAAACATTGGGGTCAAATGTTGCAGGCCGAGCTGCAGCAACTTCGGGCCCAACAGGAGGCCCAGGAAGCTGAGCGGGCCGAGCGGGAGGCCGAGCGTCAGAGGCTACAAGCTGTTGAGGCCCAGCAAGAAGGTTTGCTCAGGTTCGTGCAACAACTTGGGGAGCAACAAGGTTGGCAGATCCCACTACACCTGCTTGCACCACAACCACCACCACAGTCTACTCCGGTGAGTATGTTTTACTTTCTGTGCTCATGCTTAGTGTCAAACCTAGATATGGCCTTCGTGTCGGATTTGTTGATGTGTGGGCTTTCGTGCCAGGTTAGTTGATGTGTCGGCCTTCGTGCCGAAAATGTGGTTGTCGGCCTTTGTGCCAACGTTTTTCTTGCAGGTTTTGGAAACGTCTCCGTGTAAGGGAGGTGCTGCCGAAATTTTCAACTTTTCTTTAAACTCCTTACATTTTTATCTTGTCACTCACGTGCAATATCTTCTTTTTGTGCAGCGGACATCGGGGGCGGCGTCGAACCAGGTCGGAGGGTCGCCGGCATCGCAAGTCGGGCCATCCGCACCCGGACCGTCGCCGGGATCGCACGCTGGGGCGCAGTCGCCGTGAGCCGCTTGCGGAGTAGTTTCTATGTATCGAACTTGTGGACTTGTGGACTATGAACTTGTGGTTTGTAATAAATTATGGATTTCGGACAAATTTGGTCGTTTGTAATATAAAAATGTGGTTTTATAATTTATTGCTATTGAATTGTGGTTTCTATTATATATATATATATATATGTATATATATATGTATATATATATATATGTATATATATATATGCATTGTTGTTTAAATGGAAAAGCAAAAAACAAAAAAAAGAAATTTAGAGGTGGCTTTGCCGAGTGCAATGACCCCTGCACTCGGCAATGGTCATTGCACTCGACAAAGAAAATTTAAAAATAAAAAATAAAAAACACCCATTGCTGAGTGCCCGGCACTCGGCAAAGAGGTTTAAAAAAACAGATTTCTTTGCCAAGTGCCGGAGCTGTGGCACTCGGCAAAGAGTTTTTTTTAAAAAAAATAGACAGCGTCGACCGTTGGCTGACGGCGTCAAATCTTTGCCGAATGCCCGCACGGCACTCGGCAAAGCCTTTGCCGAGTGCCCGAAATTTGGCGCTCGGCAAAGCAGCCTTTACCGGAAGAGGCCGATTTTTAGTTTGACTATTTCTAAAAAAGAACTTGTTGGTTTGACTTTTAATGGCCTTGGCTCTTATGTCAAAGATAAGCTAGAGCATATGAGTTTCCCCGTATCAATCAACTGTTGCAAAAGGCTTTGTCCATTGAAAGTTGAGTTAAAGATGTTAGAGTCTCATAATCACACCATCCTACACATACACAATATTGACTACGATTCTAATAGCTCGGACGAAATATAGTCTCAAGTCAAACCACATACGTGTGCTCTTCTCTTAAGTTGGTGCACAAAAATCGGCAAGAAGAGATTAAGTTTACTTTTAATATATCCAAATGATAGGATTTTTGATGAATTATTTAAGAGTGGACATATTAAAGCATCACATACTTTATGGTCATTTAAGACGATGAAATGACGAGTATCTTGTAAATGGTATTGACGATTCAAACTTTTTTCGTTAATAGGCGGGCGCCGGCTATCAACGAGGGACAATTGAATCTATGTGAAATGCAGGCTGACAAGACTAGTTTCCCTGTCAACACAATTGATCTTCAGCATGCTAAAGTATTAATTCGGCGAGACGGTGAGGAAGTAGTAGAAGACAAAAGGTGCAAGAGAGAGGGTCTAATCGTTCGTTATAGCCGGTAAGCTATGGCGGGAGGAGATAGGAAGCTTACGCCCTGTTTGTTTGGGTTGGTTTGGCTTATAAGCCATGACTGAAAGTATTGTTGATTGGTTTGGTGTGTGAGAGAAATACTATTCGTTGGCTGATAAGCCATGGCTTATAAGTCAGATATGAGCAAGCGAATAGGTTGATAATAGACAAATAGGGAATATGGAAGGAAGAGAGGGTGGACATAGAGAAATGTTGACACGTGGATTTCACATGTGTGGTCCATGTCAACACCCAGTCGACATGTCATGTCAGAACACATGATGGGTTAGAGCCGGCGCTTGGCTTATAAGCCGTACTTTTTCAGCCAACGAATAATATTTTTCTCTCATAACAAATCAGTCAACAGTATTTTCAGCCATGACTTATCAGCCAAACGAACAAGGCAAATGTTGGCGCCTGTGACAAATACAATGACCTAGAAAACACCTACGTGTTCAGAGATCTTATATCAAAATTTAGGAGCACGAGTCTCAAAATACATCGCATATGAATTTAGAGAGTAATAAAATTGAAGAGTTGGAGACCCGAATAACACACCATAGTGCATGTTAGATATCGTCCGTGAATTTTACTTAGACATTTTCCGCTTGTAATCACTTTATCGTGCCTACAAACTTTTCCCCTTGTAGTTTATTTGACCAATTTTGCAGCATGCGCTGTCTGGACGGAACAAGTTGATAACACATGAGCTCGCACGAAAATAAAACGGTAATTCTACTTACCTGCGGGTGGATGGACGCTTCATCCAAATGCGCGCGCCCTTCCTCTCCACTCTTTATGCGCCACGAATCCAGCTTCTACGTCGCTGTCGCCCCCCCCCCTCTACGTCGTCGTCGTTGCCGCCGTGCCCACACCCACCCTGTGCGCCACCCGCTGCAGCGTCCATCTGCCCTCTGCGTCGTCACCGCCGCTCGTGCCGCCCCCATCCCGCCCTCTGTGCGCCGCCGACGAGCTCTACACCAGTGACCTCCACGCGCCGACGAGCCTCCATTCACAGAGCTGCAAGGAGATGTTGCACTGAAAGTGCATGTTACAAACATATGTTCAAGTGTTTCAGGTGTTTCAGAGGTATGTTGCAAGTGTATTATATCGGTGTTGCAAAAGTATATCGGGATGTTGTATTTGTTGTAATGGCTATACACGTACGTTTCAAGTGTATGTTCCAAACATTTTATCTGTTTTATACGTATGTTGCAAGTGTTTATCTATTACAAAAGTAGACCTGAATGTTCCATATGTGCAAGATATCGGGGGCCCGACAGGGATGGGACGCGACAAAGATGGGCATGGAGGGGAACGGCGGCGCGGCGAGAGGCGGGGCACGGCGGGGATGGGCCGCCGCGAGTAATGCGCGCGCTCCGTTCTGTTAGGTGGGGACATACACGATCACTCCAATTGTTTCTCTGTTGCAGGTTTCATCATACGGCTGGAATCACAGGCTGAGAGCTACGTCGGGACACATCCTGACGATGGAAGTCCCGACGCTAGCTGTCCCGAAAATAAAATGACACGTCACTGTACAAGGTGCTACCGAACATCTTGCCCGATGTGATGATTGAACGAAGATCTAAAACTCAACTTTCGTTGACGAGGTCACTGGTTTGTCCTCGCCTGCAGTGCCTTTCTTACAAATTGAAGTGCTCGACCACTATTAGGCTCCGTTTGCTTCGCTGAAAAAAAGTCGAAATACTGTTCCGGCTAATGTGTTGTGAGAAAAAAAACACTCTTATAGCTGAAAAAATAAGCTGAAAAAGACGGATTATAACATAACATGGCCTAAATTGCAGCGCCGCCGCCCGACACACCAAAGGAGTTTTTCACACAAGTGCTTGCAAGTTGCAACCATACATCCCCTAGTATATATAGTCTTGAGGACTAAGCGGCAGTTATGCATTGCGATTGTGGTCAGAGCGACAGAGTCTCACAGCACAGGCGCGAACTCACCAAGGCTCCGACGTCGAGACGGCGCGCACCGGAGGCCTAGAGGACGCGTAACGCGGGCTAACCTCCTGGTGCCGGCGGCGGCCTACGCGTCGGGGCCCAAGCAAGTTCCCCGCTCACGCCACGGCCCCGCTTAATGCCCGCCGCGCTCTGGTCGTCGTCGTCGTCGTTGCGGCCGCAGAAGCGGAGACGGACAGCCCGGCGCTGTCGGCGGTGTGGTGGGCCTCGAAGTCGAGCAGCTCGCCTGCGTCAGCCACGCCCGCGCGTGCATCGCTTCCGCAAGGCCACGAGGCGCCGGCCGCGCCGAGGACGTGGCCGTCCGCGGCGCCGCGACTGTTGTGCCATATTGCCAGGCAGTAGGACGCCGTGCACAGCATCGCAGTGACTAGGAAGATGAGGAGGTCGCCGTGCCTGATGGTGTGCCACCATCTGCCGTCGCCGGGGGCGCCTGCTAGGCGAGACGGTAGTCGGCATGGGCGGCGACCGGCGAGGGAGTAGGAAGAGGGGGACGACACGAGGCGGAGGAAGCGGAAGAGAGGACTGGCTGGCTCGAGCGGCTGTTTAGGCGCGCGCGCGCGTAACAACAGTACAGGTCGCTTTTAAGGGAGGGTAGCGCAATAAACAAAAACCGGAGGTTTTATATGGTGTAGGCTTCAGTTAAGCGAGGTGCGGACGACGGTGTTCCAAGAATAATGAACATATTTGGTGCTTATTTGGATATGAGTAAAGTGCACCAGCGGTCTCTAAACTTATACCGCTGTGTCATCCTGGTTCCTAAACTCGCAAATCGACCGTTTAGGTCCTCAAATTTATTCATCTGTGTCATCTCGGTCCCTAAACTTGTTCGGCTGTGTCATCCTGGTCTCTAAACTTGCAAATCGACCATTTAGGTCCTCAAACTTATTCAGTTGTGTCATCCCGGTCCCTAAACTTGATTTTGAGTCCCATCTGCGTCAAAACAAGGTGATCTAAAAACTTTATATCAAAAAATAATTTATAACTTTTTCATATGAACTTGAATGAAGACAAACTTTATATCAAAATTGAAGCACTCGACGCGATCTACGACTTTGTAGTTGAAAAGTTTTTGAATTAAAACTGTTTTGGGTCCCAAAATATTATTGTATGTTTATAGATTTTAAAATTTGAAATTTAAAATTAAATTTTGGGACACTAAATGACTTCAAACAAAAAACTTTTCAACTACAAAGTTGTAGATCGTATTGAGAACTATAACTTTCATATAGACCATATCAATATCCAAGATTGTTTGATAATTTTAAATTTCAAATTTCAAAAAATATACCGATTTTTTTGTTTTTCAGCCTTTTTTAAAAGATTTTCACAAAAACTCCCCTGGCAATATCCTTTCAAAAAATAGATCCTAACCTCGGCGCCATAACAATTGGCGCCGAGCTTACACGTCTCGGCGCCAAGGTCCAGGGTCATTGTCTTCGTGTCGTTGACGTGGCTGCTTATGTGGCGCGGATGTGGCATGAGCTCGGCGCCGTGGATTTTGGCGCCGAATTCGGCGCCAATTACTACAGCGCCGAGCTATGGAAATTGATAAATTTTAATTTTTACCATGACTTGAATATTAAGAAATGTGACAACTCTAGATTTTTTACAGTGAATTATTGTTTGACCACTTAAAACAATTTAGAAATACTTAAGATAAAAAATGATTTAGGGTTTATGTTTATAAACTAGCCTAAAAATGCTTCTAAGTGTTGGATCAATAGTTAACTTCTTTTTTCATGATGCTATTTTGATCAGGGTAAAACTATAGTTTCTTTTCTAGATATGAAGTTTGACCTTTAATAAAAGTTGTAGTTTGAGTTGAGTACAACAAACTTTGATTTTTGACCTAAACCTAAATCAGTCTTTAACATGGACGAATTGTGACGTTGTTTTGGCACCTCTAAATCTTTCTAATTCCCTTATCGCCGGTAGTGAATTGACATGTTTGCGACATTTTATCTTCCAAATTTATATAGCAACTCAATTTGATATCGTACTACAAGTTTGAATACTTTCTCAGGAGATGACAACAAAACAAGTCTCGTCAAGTTTGGACTTAGCCACGGTAAAAAATCAGACTTAGCCATGGTCATAAATTCTAGATTTAGCCATATTTTCACGTGCTTACAGGTCATGACGTGCTTACAGGTGAGGTGTGTTGCGTTCATGCTTGCATGCCTATACATGCACGTACGGTTCGTTGCATGCACCTATGCATCTCCGGTTAGCAATGTAATAGACGCATAGAACCGAGCCCTTCATCGCCCCGCCGTATTGCAGGAGTGTCCTCCGGACGTGCTGTAGTTCCATTTGGTCAGGCAAATTTTTTATCTTAAATATTTCTAGATTGTTTTAAGTGATTAAACAGCAAGTCACTGTAAAAACTCTAGTGTTAGCCACATTTCTGAATATCCAACGTGGACAACATCCATGAGTTCTTTTCTGCCATCTCGTGTCTCAACCATCTAGAGTCCTTGTCAGTGCGACTCGATAAGAATATGGATGGTCTGTTTCTTTCTCTGGATGACACAATTGCTCGGCCGTCAAAGACCCTCAGTTATTGCTTTAAGTTGCACGGGCATATACGCATACTACCATCATGCAGCTGGATCAAGGAGTTTGCCAACGTCCAAAACTTGGACCTTGAGTAACCTTACAAGAACAACATGACATGCAGGTCATCCTAGATCATTTAGTACATTGTACCAATGGGCCCATGAAGCGTCTCTGCATCGAGCCAGTTCAAGATGATGCGCTCTGTATAGGCATTAATGATGAGCGGAAGTTCGCTGGGTTACGACTTGAGGTCCTTGAAATTGTTTGCACCACAAACTTACAGGCAACTATTGGAAATATACAAATTTGGAAGATAAAATATCGCAAACATGTCAATTCACTACCGGCGATAAGGGAATTAGAAAGATTTAGAGGGGCCAAAACAGCGTCACAATTCGGCCATGTTAAAGACTGATTTAGGTTTAGGTCCAAAAGCAAAGTTTATTGTATTCAACTCAAACTACAACTTCTATTAAAGGTCAAACTTCATATCTAGAAAAGAAACTATAGTTTTACCCTGGTCAAAACAGCATCATGAAAAAAGGAGTTAACTATTGATCCAACATTTAGAAGCATTTTTAGGCTAGTTCATGAACATAAACCCAAGATCATTTTTTATCTTAAGTACTTCTAGACTATTTTAAGTGATCAAACAACAAGTCACTGTAAAAAACTCTAGAGTTAGCCACATTTCTCAATATCCAAGTCATGGTAAAAATTAAAATTTATCAATTTCTATAGCTCGGCGCTGTAGTAATTGGCGCCGAGCTCGACGCCAAGATCCACGGCGCCGAGCTCATGCCACGTCCGCGCCACGCAAACAGCCACATCAACGACACGAAGAAAATGACCCTGGACCTCGGCGCCAAAGCAATCGGCGGCGAGACGTGTAAGCTCGGCGCCAATTGTCACGGCGCCGAGGTCAGGATCTATTTTTTAAAAGATACTGCCAGGGCGTATTTATGAAAATCTTTCAAAAAAAAGACTGAAAAACAAAAAATTCCGGAATATATATAGCCTACACTAATCTCAGTTTCCTTCATTCATGTTGAGATGAATCGTGGCGTGAATGATTGGGTCTCCCTCCGCGCGAATATCCGCCAAAGAAAGAGAATATCTAGGCTCCTATCTCCTGCGCGAGAGCTGCGACCCCTACATTTATGTACTGCTACTAGTGGATTTGAGTTCATCAAAACTTCGAATTGCAGGATTGACCCGTTCTGGTATCATGGCGTGCGCGGGACGACCAGGTTTGCACCAGTCGTCGGGTCAACTCACACGCCCTGGGTCAGTTTTTTTTTTTTTTTTTTTTTGGCAAACTACGAGTCGCCAGATTCCAATTCAGCCCGCATAGACATTGGCCCAGTTCGACCTGGGAGGCTTTGTGAAGAGCAGAGGCCCGTGGATTACGAATGGCTTTGTTGTAGCCCATTGGGTGACAAGAAGAAGCCCGCAATGAGCCAGGCCCGAGAGCACGTTATTCTTCAGGCACGCCCGCAATGACCTGACAGTAGGTTCTTCTTCAGGCACCGATGTCACAGGCCGGAAAGGAAAGGATCGACTGCGAGCTACTCCTTATGAACGAGGTGTGGGCGACAAGCCGTGACTTGAAGAATTCTACCGTCCTGACGAGTACTACACCAGTCTACCTCACCTCATCCAAGTTTCCGTCCAAACTCCAGAGTCCAGAGAGGCCAGTCTGTTTGGCTGGTGCTGATACGATCGTATACGACTGTGGATTATTACTGTTGGCTGGTTTGGTGTGAGAGAAAAAATATTGTTGAAACTGGAAATTTAGAATCGTTTACGATGAAGTGAACAGGCCGACGATCGGCGCCCGCCAACTACCGTCTCACCGCATTTCCATCACGCGTGACGTGACGCACCGCAGTATGGCAGCCACCGCCCGGCGCCCACGCCACGGGCCACGGGCCACGGGCCACGGACGGACGACTCATCCAGCAGCAGGCAGCAGCGCATCCTGTCCTGGCGCTCCGTGGTCCGAACGGCCACCGGGCCGCGGGACACGACAGGAGCGGGCAGGCTGGCGAAGGGCGCGTGCGGCGTGCCGCCAACTCCTGCCCGTACTCCTCTCGCTGTATAGCCTGTAGGCCACGCAACTGCCGTGGGGGACTACTGCCGGACTGGGGGCCGGGCCCGTGGCGAGATGCGGGCGCGGCGATCGAATCCCTGCCCGCCTCCTTATCACAACAATCATTGCGCTTGCGCGCGCCGGACACGGCTGGCCGCATCAGTTATCACCGGCGGTCCATGCTCGCCGTACAGTACGTGCGTGCCTACCCGGCGGCCGGCGTGGCGTTTTCCGGCCGGCTTGCAGGGTCCAGTCCCCGGCTGATCGATGGATGGATGGAACTGGTTGATCAGCCAACAAGCTCACCGTAGTTGGCGTGGACGGTCCCGGATGCCTTGCCGATGCCGGCCGGCCTGGCGTTTTCCGTGCCTGATCGATCGGCCACAGGTGCGCGGGCTGGCTGGCTGGGCCTGGGGGCTTTGCGGGGTCCAGCCGTCCAGTCGTTGCTTCGTGTCGGATCCCGACGGATCGATGGATGTACTGTGCAGTAACTGGTTGATCAGCCAACGAGTTTCTTTATAAGGCCCCGTTTAGTTCGAAGCCAAAAACCAAAAATTTTCAAGATTCTCCGTCACATCAAATCTTGCGGCACATGTATGGAGTACTAAATGTAGACGGAAAAAAAAACTAATTACACAGTTAGCCGAGAAATCGTGAGACGAATCTTTTAAGTCTAAATAGTCCATAATTAGACAATTTTTACCAAATAAAAACGAAAGTGCTATAGTATCCTAAAACCAAAAATTTTCGGAACTAAACGGCGCCTAAGTGTACGGCAACTTGTTGCCCGGTGGTAGGGAGAAAAATATCTTCCGGTGAATCAGCACGCCGTCCGTCAGGTCAGGTCCAGGATGAATCCAATTCGAATGCGACGACAAGTGACTGCGACAGAGTAACACGAATCTACTCTATGATTTGGGAGCTGTATGGCCGTTACGATGATAATGATATAGGGACTTTATGAATCTGGAGTAGATTCTATTCTAGACAGGGAATCTAGAATTTGCACTTTCGACTTAAATTGAATGAACATCCTACGCAGGCACGTAACTTTAATTTTGTGTTTACACCACCACCCCCACAAAAAAAAATACATTGAGGTGAGGGTTTCTACCTCATGTTCGCTTACGATGAAATTTGACTTATGCTGAAATGTTGTGAGAGAAAAACATCGTTACATAGCTGAAGAGTAATGCTGAATAATCTCAAGCGAACACGCTTACATAAAGGCTTACAAGCGATATTCAGCTTCAGTACGACATGCTTACATAAAGGCGGTACAAGCGACCACCACCACCACATAATCATCATAAAGGCTTACAAGCGATATTAAGCTTCAGTACGACATGCTTACATAAAGGCTGTACACAAGCGACCACCACATCATCATCTATTTCCGATTCCTACCTTTCCAGGCATTGCTTAGAAAGTAAAGGGTTACATTCAAACTCGTTGAATATTTGAAACTTGCGTTTGAGCTTTTTGAAAAATAGAAAGCCTTATTTTGTATTTATCTCTCTCCCTTCCACGGCCGTAGATCTGAAGTCCTCTTGGTAGGCTTTGGCCGCCTGGTGCCCTGGTCCATAGGGCAGCCTTGGATCCACGCCGCCACGGGGTCCACTCCCTAAGCGCAATGGGTGATGAGTTAGCGTTCGTCGTTCTCCTGCTTCTCAACCCGTTACTGTGCGTGCCGAGCTCACAGCGCGTGAGACCGTGATGGTCTTATCACCGGCGGCAGGAGGGTGCCGCTGCTGGCGTCGCGCAGCTATCCGCATGTGCTCAGCTCAACTTGCAGTGGTCTAGTCTATATGGACGGACTGGGTCGGCAGATCTATCAGTGGACCATCATCTCCTTGATAAGCGCAGATGCGTTCTCTGCTAGTCTGATCTGTACATACTCTATCTACGTATATATACAAGGGAAATACTCCGTAAGTATTGTTGGAAGAGTGTGTGCGAGCAGCGCGCGCCAACTACTCTCCCTCCAGACCTGTGTCCGGTCTGGGAATCCTAGGACGGACCGACGGCGACCTCGTGCCTCCGATCGCACTACAGCACGACGGAAGCAACGGACAGCGACTCTGCTCGGGTGATGCCGGAGGCTAGAGCATGAGCATCGATGGTTGGATCCGACGAATCTAGGAGACAATTCCCCTCGCACGCGCACTTGAGAAGCTGAGAGTTGAGAGGCGGTGAGGTGTAATTAACAAATTGAGTTTTAAGTTCTCGGCGGTACGTCGCGCTCGCTGGACATTTGTTATTGTGGACATACCAACAATATCATCGTTATCATCAGGAATTGAAAATTGAGCCGACTGCCTAAGTGCAAGGTGTAGTGTTGTACTACACTCGTTATTCTACACGCATAAAACCAAAGGCCACGTATCGATGACGAGCATCTCTTCTATTCTTGTATTAGAAGAAACGAAGAAGCACATATCACTCAACAACTCTTGTTTTTGTCTCGAGTAGAAGAGACTAGCGTAGGTAGGAGCATGACATTGACAAAATATCCTGCGTCATTCTCATACTATATATTCTACTATCACGTGGTAGCACATTCCCCTTTTCACCCTGTGAAGAAAACTTATCGGCACGTCGTTAGTTCGTTCAAATGGAGGTTGCATCATACGTAGTACGCCGTATACGATATGTATAGTGCCGTGCCATGCATGCGCGTGCACGGCGAGAGGGGCTGTACCTGTACTGTACAGATGCGCCCACGGCAAAACGTGATGGTCCAACTGGACTCCACGCGCCTGCTAGATGCGCTTAAATCCTGCATCAGCATTCAGCTGCGTGCCATCGTACGGACGCTAACAGGGAATAAGTGGACCCGACTAGTAGTCTGTCAGGTTGTGGCCGCCGGGCAGCCGGCCGGCAACATCGACGGTGTGCCAGCAGTCGTCCGGTCAATTCCCGTCGCCGCACGCGCAAAACTACAGTAGCAGCCTGGATTTTGGAATCGTTCAGCGGCAGCCTTTTCCATAGCTTGTCTTGTCTAGTACTTTTCCGTTTGTGTTTACTTGTCAGCAATTTTTATTGTAGCAAATTTGACTATCTGTTTTTTATTCTAAAAAAATCTTAGATACTTCAATGTATATAACACTAATGAAGTATGTTCAATAAAAAAATCATATATGTAAAAACTTGATGTATTTAAAAATCTTTTGCAGAAAAAAATGTATAGTCAAAATTGCTACAGTACAAATTCGGTGACCAATAAACGAAAACGGAGGTAAATATTTGTTGTACTACCGGTTAGAGTAAAATTATTAGAGTACCTCCGGTGGCGACCAGCATATACAGCCCTGCTGGCTAAAAAGTAAAGCACTGTTCGTCGATTTATTATGAAAAAAAATATTATTCATTTGTTAAAATAGTACGGTTTTAAAAGACAAGCAAATATGGCCATAATTCAAAGAAACAAAGGACAAAGAGCAATTTGAACTTCAAGTACAACTTTAAATGAAGCGCTCATCCAAACGAGCGCTCTCGATTCAGAAAGACCTCAGAACCTCACCCCTAGTAGCCCATCCAAAACAGTACGTACTCCTATCCTATACGTACAATGTTAGTAGTACTACTTTTTACGTACACACTACACTACAGTATACCGTATATCGCTCGCATTATTGTTATTATTTCTATCCGTTGCACACTTCCACTTCCGCCGAATACAGCGGCGGGCACGGCGGGTAGCCAGCCGCCACGTCTCGCATTCCCACGGGCCGAAAAGCGTGTGTGCTGACTGGGATCCACGCTTCAGAGCTAGTAGCAGCTGCCGGCGCACCGCTGTCCGCTGCCCCGATACTTTTGTTGCGGCGGCTCTCTATCTTCTGGTACAGGGACCGGGCCCCGCCGGCTGACGGGGACGTGATTGCTGCCATGTGGGTTCGACGGGAGAGCACGATCCGGGCTTCAACTCGAACAAAACTGTGGTGCTAGGACGACTAGGAAAGCTCCGCCCTTGTGCATACTGCATAGCGAGCTTCCGATGTTTACTGCTCACGCGGTCGCCGCGTGGTGTTAAAGATCAAAAGTGTGCCGAATTTTGTCCAGAAAGGTGGAATAGAGGCATGGGGCTTTTCGTCTACTGGACACTATCGAAAATGGTCAATGGCAGCGTTTCATACTTGTCACGGGCAACTTAAAAAAAAACATTGTACTACTAGTTTTATTAAGACGAGAGATGTCATTATAATTGCTCGAACCAAGGTGGAATAGAGGATAACAAGTTAGCCAATACACAATGGATATATTTAGACGGCGTTTGGTATAGCTCCAAAAGACTCTAGCTACTTGTGACGGTGCTTGGAGCGAGGAGGCGACCTAGGAATAAAAATATAATAATTTTATGAGTTCTTTTTTTTTATTTTAAGAGGAGAGATAAAAATAGCTCAATGTGGCGGTGTACAAAGAAGCTAAAGCAATAGTCGATAAGTGATTCACCAAAATATGCCCCGATGTAATATTTTTCTACTACAGAAAAGGCTTCCTCCGAGTCTGGGAAATAGTTTTTTGTACAAACAAGTCATGAAAAGCAATTTGATGGAGAGTTATGGTTCAAATTGCTGGATTAAGGGCTTTATTGGCGGAGCTTTTAGTGCAGCTTTTCGGGCTGAATTCAAGAATCGCTCTAGCAAATAGTATTTTACGGAGAAATAATTATATATTGATTCTATGGAGCGATGATTCTCTAAAATAAATTAGGAGACAAAAGTCTAAAAGAATAGTTTCTTCTAATTCACTTCTCGCACAGGTTCACCATTTACTTTTAGGAATCCAAAAGAACCACTTTTAGCCGTACAATATGTTCTTATCACTTATCCAAATGAATTGGAAGCTCAAACAATCATGTCTTGTTTGGTAGGATTTTCTCCTCCTAAAATGGTTTAAATTCTTTAAATATATGGTATACTGTAGTAAGAAACTGTTTTCTCAAGCTACACTAGCTGCCGCTATGGTGTAGCGAAAGACTACAAGCTTATTCGTTCCGCAGTCTTTCCCTGTGGTTTCAGCTGTACCAGTTCCCTCTGTCACAACATTTTAAATAAGGCGAACAGTTAAACAAGATGTCTGAAAGTAAAAAACGTCACTTATTTTGGACGGCAGACAGTTTAAATGCTACATCCACGGCAGCAGCCCATAGTCTAAATGCTAGTATCAAAGACAGCCTATCTAACTGCGTTAGTTTTAATCACTTGCATTATTGCGTTTTCTCTTCATAAAATACTAGACGTAACTAGGCTCGCGCCCGAGAAAAACCAGAAGAGTTTATAGTTTCCATTGTCGATTATTGGCAAGAAGGATGATCAGATGAGACACTGAGCGCAATAATCGCTGGTAGAATTGAAGCGCGT
The DNA here is from genome assembly GCA_904845875.1 of Miscanthus lutarioriparius. Taxonomy (NCBI): domain Eukaryota; kingdom Viridiplantae; phylum Streptophyta; class Magnoliopsida; order Poales; family Poaceae; genus Miscanthus; species Miscanthus lutarioriparius. The sequence goes on from CAJGYO010000001.1 coordinate 46,882,397, forward strand.
CACGACTTCCGTCCCTAACCTTCCACGTACTTACCGTCGTGGCCATCTCTCTTCCAAAACATAATAATATTAATAATATCCAAATCATGCACCTTAGAGGTACACGTCAGACAAGGAAAAAGACTCCATTCCCAGCCGGAGATTTGATTTACTCCGAATTTTGCAACAAACAATTTAAACTAAGGAATCACTACTTACTTCCTCCATTCCGAATAACTGCTCAAATAATTTTTGAGGAGTCATTTAAAAAAATTAACTAGATTAATAGAAAATATTTCAAATCAATACTTTTACCTCCTAAATATATTTATTATAAAAAACATATCCTACAGTTAAGCTAACGATTCCTCGTTACGTTTCATAAAATATTGCTATATTTTTATATATTTAGTTATTTTTTTAAAAAATAATTTCTTAAGAAGCGAGATTATTCCTAATAATAATCAGAAACGAAACGATGAAGACAAACACATCACAGGGGCCGAAAGTGACCCTGGCAGGCGATGCATCGGACCGATCGACCCTTCGAGATGGACGGGGCGGACCTGTCACGTCTCTTGTCCCGTCCGTGCCGGGAGGAGGGCGGGTCGCTAGTTGCGCTTGCGCACGGTAGAAGTGCACGGCGAACCAGCCAGCAAGTTTTTTTGCTAAACAGTTCGTGATGGCCGCCAGTGCGCGCGGCGTGTGCCCACTGCCCACCACCGGCCGGCGCCACGTCGGGCCCGGGCGAGCTCCGCTTTAGAATAGCCGTACCCGTACCTGTCTTGTCCTTCTCGGCACTCGGCGCTCGGCAGGCACGGCTGCCGTCTCGCTGCTGCGCTACCGAGACCGCGGCGGGGGAGCGCGAAGGTTGCCATAAACTAGTGTGAATCCTAGGCTGTGTTTGGCGCGGCTTCTGAGCCGGGAGGAGCATCCTTCGGTAGCTCTTCGGCTTTCCTCTGGGTTGCACAGGAGCCGGAGTCTTTTTCTTGATCACAGGAAGTAACAGGGACGAAGGAGTCGGAGCCGAGCATGCAGGAGCCCAAACAAACGGCCCCCTAGTATGGCTGGCTGGATCGATCCATCTGGTTTTACTTATCGCAGCCGAGAGCGACGTTAATTCTTGGCTGCCGGGCCTAGTGACGGAGATGACCGGTCCGTTGGCGATCTCTTACCTAGCTAATCGCTTGATTTGTTTGCACGAAAACAACGTGGATTTTGTATGAGCAAGCATGGTACGTATCTCCACTAGACGGCTAAAAATCGTCGAATCGGTTGTTTTATGCAGTTTAACACATGAATTTTTTTACACCATAGAATTAAGATCCAACAACCTCCATTCTCTTTCTACCTTCAGCCTTTTTCTACCTCTAAACAATCACAAATCATAAGATTACAAATCCATATATTATAAGAAATAATTTTTTTCTATGCAAATCGGCCTACCCGCTGTCATCACCACCAGTCTCCGACAAGACTGCACCACCACCTGCCTCCGCCAAGACTGGGACAAGACTGCACCACCACCTGCCGCCGTCATCATCACCCTCGGCTGCACCACCGTCATCTGGACGCTCACCACGCGCATACCTGACACCACCACGGTTGCAGATCTGACGGACGCAGCAAGCCGAGAGAACAATCCGGTGGACTAAAATCCATATGTTTTTTATTGCTAAAACACACATGTATTATATAGCATTTCTATTTTTTATAGTATTGCCTACTGATACTCAACTACATTAGCGTACACAAAGGACCACACATGCAAAACTTGTTGGATCCGTGAATTGGATTATGACATCGGATAAATTGATCCTTTCCAGATTCCTAATTTCCTACTACCAGTGGTACACGGTAAGCCAGACCCAGAGTTACCGATACGCAGGCTGATAGTGCCACTAGCTAGTTACTATAGTACACACTTGACACTGATTTGATTAATACTAAACAGTGATGAACGTACAACCGTGTGGCAGGCAGAATCCGTCGAACGAACGCTTGGCGCTGGCAGGAACAGAACTCTCGAGACACCCTCGGACTCTCCCTGCAACTGCGAAAAAAAAATGCGGCATACCGTATGCGTGCAGCTGCATGCACCTTACAAGTTGCAACCCAAGTCACCCAATGACCCAACGACTGTTGTGTACGACGATAAGGCCGACAGCGTACGCCATGTGTACATACTTACCCACATTCCTCTTCTTATTACCTCACAGTTTACGCGTGCAGTTACGAGCTGTTTTATTTAACAACCCCTTTTACAGCTACCAGGATAGTACGTACAATACGGAGCGTAGTATTTCTTTTCTGGGTAAGTAGTACTAAGTACGTTTGTAACCGTATATACGTACGGTGGATAAGAGTGTAGATGTAGATATGCGGCTCAGCGGCTGACTTTCCAGCCTGTGTCATGAGCCGCCCCGCGGGGGGTGGGGGGCATCTGTGGAAGTGTCCAGTCCATACGACTCCCGCGTCCTACCAGCTGCGCCTACCCTACGAGTCGCGTCGCATGGACCCGATCGCTGACGCGTGGCCTCGTAGGCGCCAGACAGCCGCCCGGTGTATGGACCGCGTTCACGGATATGGCTGTTCCCGACGCCCGCGGCCCACGAATGGTTAACCCAATCTGTTAACATTAATGACAAAATCCCAGATTAGTACTATAATAATCCTAACTTTTTGTAAAATAAACCCTCCGCACTGGTCCGTGTTAGTACACATAGTTACAGAAAGATCCCTGAGAAAGGGCTTACCTATGATTATTAGGGGTACTAATAGCGTTTGGCTAAGATAACGCAATATATCCATTGCAATCAACGAGCCCCTCCTCTGTCTATTTTGGCGTCCCACCTTCCTCTTTAAATTGCCCCCCTCTTCCTCCGGTCCCAAAGCTAGCGGAAGCCGGGTCAGAACAAATCGTTGCGACTGGAGGCGGCGCGGGGGGCATGGGGGCGTGGGTGTCGGTACTGCTCGGGATGGACGGAGCCGAGGCGGCGGCGGCGGCTGCCGGTGCCGGGCCTGCTGCTGTGGGCCTGGGCGACCTGCCGGAGCTCTGCGCCGCGCAGGTGCTGCTCCGGCTCGACCCGCCGGAGATCTGCAGGCTCGCGCGGCTCAACCACGCGTTCCGCGGCGCGGCGGGGGCGGACTTCGTTTGGGAGGCCAAGCTGCCGGAGAACTACAGCTACCTGATGGAGTTCGTCGGGAGCGGCGACGAGGGCAGGCGGAGGCGGCGGCGGGCCGGCAAGAAAGAGATCTATGCCAGGCTCGCCAGGCCTGTGCCTTTCGGCGACGGCCAGAAGGTAAGATATTTTGCTTCCCCTTTTTGCGTGGCTTTCTGTGATTTTTGTTACGGGAGGGACTTGAAAATTATATGAGCGGCGGTTCAGTAGTTTATTGGAGGATTCGAAGCCGTCTTTCCTTGAATTGGTCATCTTTTCTGTGCCCATGACCGAGTCCTTCCTAGTTGTGAACCCAGGATCATTTATCTGAGCTCAACTGGAGATTAGGGAAGAACAGGCTCAAAGTAGTATCTTTCAATTGAAATAAGTCACTTCTTTTCCTTTTGGAAAATTGCGTTCTTTGTTTTGTGGCAGACCCAAATTAGTGGCAGGTAAATTGTTGTTCAGAAAATGGGTTTTTTTTCCCATCTTTAGCTTCAATGATTTAAACTGCTGTCCTGTGTAGGAAGATCGCTACATTTTAGGCCTAGTAGAGTGTGTGTGTGTATATATCGGTGCTTGGAGTTTCGAGTTACACCAACGAGTAAATTTGTATTTTTGCACGTTTGGCTTGGACGGTGTCCTTAGATGATATGAGGTTTATACTGGTCCGGGTAGAAAGTCCCTACGTCCAGTTCGTCGTTGCTGCTCGTGTTCCTAGCACCGAAAGTTTGTAGTAGGGGTTACAAACGGATGAGAGAGGGAAAGGATCTCAAGTCTTTGGTGAAAGGAGTGAGTGGGTGCCGAGAGCTCGATTGCTGCTCAGCTATGTGTTCATGTCGTGCTCTTGTGCGGATCTGTATCGGATCTTGATGAGTCGATCGGTTTGGGATCCCCTTCAGGGGGCGCCCTGCTTTTCCTTTTATAGGCCGAGGGAAAGCGTGGATTATAGCGGAGGAAAAGCAGAAGAACGAGAGAGAGGAAGGCCTCCAGGATCGCTCAGTCCTTCTCCTTCATGCGGGTCCCGTCGACCCTGTAGATGTCAACATGGACGGCTCCACGTTGTGGTCCTGTCCGTCACTCGCGCCATGCGCAGGCGTCATCCGCCGGTCATGGCGCTTCACTCCATCCTTGCGGACGTCGTGGTGAACTGACGCGCCTGTCAGTGTTCGTACGAGGGTTAGGCAGAACAACATCGATACGTTCGACGCTGTTCTTGATGTGAATCCTCAGGTATGGCCCGTCGTGGCCGCGGGTTACATCGGGGCATGCCAGTCTCTTCCTTGGTGTTAGAGTTTTGACTCAGGCCCATACGCTTGGACCTGTAGTGGTTGGCGACGGTATGGGTCCCCGTTGGGCGAGACGGAGCCCGTACCCAAGGGGTCTGGCGAGGCGGAGCCCGTCGTCTTGGGGTCGGGCGAGGTGGAGCACAAACCCGAGCTTGCGCACCTTGTGGTCGGTTGGAGTTGTAGGCGCGCTCTTGACTGCTCGGTTGAATCAATGTTGATGACCATTACCTCCTCCTCTTCGGGTACCCTAGTATTGGTCCCCGACAATATATTTTTGGTTGTAGAACAAGAACAGTATAGTTAAAAGTGCGTGTCTTCGTAAATTGTAGGAATTCTGGTTGGACAAGAGCAAAGGCATGATCTGTATGGCACTATCGTCCAAAGCACTGGTGATAACTGGGATTGATGATAGAAGATACTGGCAACACATGCCAACTTCGGAATCAAGGTGAATATGGCTTTGATATCACATTTACTAATATTTGTTTGTTCAGTTTATGATAGTTTTCTGAAAACAAAGATGATTTGGTGGCATTAATTGCGATGGAATGGGCTGAAGATATTTACTCATGGTGTGATTGACCTGTTCCTTTTTTTTCTTTGCTAAGCATGACATTCATTTATATTCAGCTTTCGAAGTAGTGTTACTTTCTCCTGATAATGATTGATATTGATGCATACATGGTCTCATATAATTGTAGGTACTTTCAAAGGAGTTTATTTTAAGATCTGCATAAGCTTATTTACTCTGAAACGTAATAGATGTGGTGGATGCATACATGTTGTCAAATGTACATGAGCTGATTATCTCTTTAGAACAAGAGATGTAGCTTTCTGCCTTGTTGCACAAGAGTCAAGAGGCCTGCATCTAAAAAAAGGGCGTACCCAGTGCAGAGAGCTCCCGCTCTGTGCGGGGTCTGGGGAAGGGTGTCAGTGGCAAGCCTTACCCTCGCCTATGCAATGCAAGGAGACCGCGACTCGAACCCGGGACCTTTCGGTCACAGGCGGTAAGACTCTACCGCTTGCACCAGGCCCGCCCTTCTCAAGAGGCCTGCATCTGTGTTGCAATATTCATCTAGAATGTTCAAAGTAAAAAAAAGGGGCGTACCCAGTGCAGAGAGCTCCCGCTCTGTGCGGGGTCTGGGGAAGGGTGTTAGTGGCAAGCTTTACCCTCGCCTGTGCAATACGAGGAGACCGCGACTCGAACCCGGGACCTTCCGGTCATAGGCGGTAAGACTCTACCGCTTGCACCAGGCCCGCCCTTAAGAATGTTCAAAGTAGTCGAATTCAAATTTCTAGTTCATCATAAGTATAGGTGATATCATATTGTTGAAATGAAAGTCAAATATCTGACCAATAGTTATTGATTTATCATGCAGTTTCCAGTCTGTAGCTTACCTTCAGCAAATCTGGTGGTTTGAGGTGGCTGGTGAAGTCGATTTCTGCTTCCCTGTTGGAACATATAGCTTGTACTTTAGGGTCCATCTTGGGAAGTTCTACAAACGATTTGGCCGCCGCCATTTCTCCTCAGAGCATGTGCATGGTTGGGACAAGAAGCCTGTGCGCTTCCAGCTATCGACCTCCGACGGGCAGCAGGCATTGTCTCAGTGCTACCTGGAGGAGCCCGGGAGCTGGGTCCTGTACCATGCTGGCGATTTTGTGGCCTCAAAGCCTGACCAGCCGATGAAGCTGAAGTTCTCCATGGCGCAGATCGACTGCACGCACACAAAAGGCGGGCTGTGCATCGACTCGGTGCTCTTCTATCCGAAAGGGAAGGGGCTTCAGCAGGAGAGAGTGGTCAGGTCTCAGAAGTGAGACTGTAGATGTTGTGGAGGTACTCACATTAGGACAGACCAAATCCAGCTTGCAGCTTGCAGCCTGATCTTATTTTTGCTTTGGGCTCTAGTTCGCAACAGAGATGAAGTGTATATGGTTGTAGAACTCAAGTTTTTGTATGGTCAGGTGACCACTAGAGTGCTCTGTCAGTCCTTTCCCAAGGTCGTTTTCGCCCCCCCTTGAGCTGAATTGGGACTTGGAGGTAGCCATGAAACTGTACTGAAATGAGTTTGAAGATGTCGTTCCCAGTTTCTAATTTGCTATCTACTGCTCAGTTTCTGATGCTTTCTTTTTCCAATTCTTCTAGTTTTTGTGATGTGCGTTTCCACTCTTGAACTGAATTGAGACAGAGAGAAATGTGTGGTATTTTTTTTCCTATTCTTTTAATTATTGTGATTGTTTTTCCACTCATATACTGAATTGAGACTGAAATGAGTTAGAAGAGATGTCGTTCCCAGTTTCTGATATGTGCTATCAATTCATTCTTTAATGTGATGTATTCTTATGATAGCACTCCTTCATTAATGATAAATTCTAATGGGATGAGCTTTGCCCATCCGTTGCCAGAAAGTCCTAGGTAGGTCCAAAAGTACAGAAAGCGGAGTTTAACCTGACTGACGATAGCTCACCCGTTGCCGGAAATTCTTAGGCAGTTCCACAATTACAGAGATCTAAGTTTAACCTGACGGTTTCGTCTTTCTTGCTCCAGTCAGTACTGGCAGGCTCGGAGAAAACTGGCTTGTGGGGTTGACAGGTTCGGTTTCGTTCGTTTTGTCGGTCATGCATATCGAGCTCGAGGGCAGCAGGGCAGACAGGATTTTTAAGTGGCAACACGATCAAGATAACATATGACCGATGAATCACAGAATCAACGCGCACCAAGTACGTTGTACACCGATGGACTGAATCAGGGGGCAACTGCTCATGTTCGCTGCTGTTTCCATCTGAAACCGCTGCCGAATTTGCGTGACATTCTTTTATTGCCTGCTCAAGCACGGTTTAGCAACACATAGACTATTCAGCGACCACACGCTGCTGTCGACTGTCGTCGTCGTCATCGCCACGATCAGGCCATCCTGCTCGTACCATAAAGAAATGCTGTCGCTTTTCCTGCTGAAAATATAATACTGACAGTTGCGAACCAGTTGGGGCGTTCGTTTGCAGTCAATCGCCTGCTCGCACAAGCAAATCCGCGCACCTCGCGCACGCATCCTGTTGCCAAGCAGCAGGTTGTCTTGGGAGTCCCTTTTTTTTTTTTTTCTGAAGACCGATCTGTCTGCGATGTCACTGCATCCGTTGCACGCCTTGGCATGATGTCCGTGCGTCCGTGCGTGCCAGTGCTGGAGGGAACCGAAGGAATCCTGTCGTATCCTACGGCGGGTGCAGTGCAGTTCTGGGTTGGCGCATCGTCAGCTTTCGGTGCGCGCAAGTATTGGCTCGCCCGTTGCTGTTCTTGTGGCGGACCTTCATGATAGCGCCATAGCGGCATGAATCTGTCCGGGCCTTGCCTCCCATTCCCATGTTTCTCCCGGCATCTGAGGGGAACAACCTTTTCCGTGTCGCCACTCGCCACGCCAATGGCGCGGCAAGGTTTTCGGTGGATCGACCACGGCGGCGGGTGGTGGTTTGTATGAAGATGTAAAGGGATGGGTCTCTTTGTTCTCAGTCAGTGGTGTGCCGTCACAGATCACCAGCCAAGGAAAACCGTGGTCGCCTCTACTCGCCTCGCGGTTATTTGCAGTCGCCCATGCTTTTTTGCGCTGTCTGCTGCTGACTCGATGAACAGCGTTAACGTGGTGCAGTGGTGGCCTAGTGGGGACTGGAGAGGATGTGTGGTCTTTGTCTAGGTACAAGTACAAGATCATCTTCACAGATGCGACGGCACTATTGACTCGAGACGCCAGACCACTAGACCAGCGCTTGTGGTTCCGAGAAACTTCTGGCCTGCTTCCCTTTTGCTGGCTAAAGAGGACGAAACTTTTGACCCAGTGGTGTACTGGTGTTTCCGAGCGCTTCATGCCTTCATCCCACACCCATGCCGCCAAAGCCGGGACCAGTGTGGCAGTGTCGTAATCGTGTGGCCTTTTGACCGCTTTTTTTTTTTAGACAATCAGGTAGGCTTTATTACTCAATAACAATGTTTACAGGAATAATATCAGAATATGGTACACCAAGCCACAGATGACGGCCAGTCCCATATAAAATTGTATGCCTAGCTAGATTGTGTGCTTCAAAATTTGAAGCTCTTCTTTCATGGGCAAAACTACACTCATTGAAGAGTGCAGTTCGGGAATTTATCTCAGCAATGATCGAGCCATAGCTACCTAGAGTTCCTTCACCAATCTCCGAGACAACCGTCTTGCAGTCTGAAACAACAAATAATCTCTCCAAAGCAAGATCTTTAGCAAGAGCAAGAGCTTCACGGCAGGCCAAGGCTTCCAAAGTTGCAGGATCTGTGATGCCAACAAAGACCACCACAGAAGCTCCAAGATAAGTACCATCATGGTCTCGACAGAAAGGCTGCTGCTGCCCCTCGATTCTCATTTTTCGACACAGCTGCATCAACATTAATTTTAGGTATAGCTCTTGGGGGAGGAATCCAACGAGCTTACCTTGGTACTGGAACCGCATGAACTGGTGTCCCACTAGATGGCTTAGCAATAGATTCCAGGTCCTCCAAATCTTTCAAAGTCCTTTGGCCTTTTAACTGCTGGCTTGCCGGATGCCGTTCCCGGGCCGCGACTCAACATTCAGCAAAACTGACTGAGAGCCCACGGAGCGTGGGCCGTTGGCGTCACGGCGGCAGGAAACAAAAACGGGAGGGGCGGAGCCTGCGATGAAGAAGCCGAAGCGGAGAAGCCCACGTTGTACACTGAACCAACTCTAGCCCATAAAGACTTACTGGACCTCAAAAGCCCAAGGTAAAGAAAACATCTGCACAGCTTTTTGTTTGGCAGTCCAATTGTCAAAGTCGAGTCGCGCGAGGGCCACTGGTCACGACCACCAATCCAGTTCTCCACGGCCACCGCCGGCCACGCCATGCCTCTCCACGCCCGCGCACCGGCGCTCCACCGCTCCTCCCACCTTCTCCCCACCGCCACCGCTCGGCTCCGCCCGTGCGCAGCGCCAGCGGCCAAACCCCGCCGCCGCACCCTCTCCTCCCTCGTCCGTGCCTCCAACTCCGACCCTCCGCAGCAGCAGCAGGTCAACCTCTCCGTCCTACGCTTCACCCTCGGTACCAGCCCACTTCTCCCTCCTCCTCCTCGTACGTACGCCGCCGGCGTCTAGCTGGTCCCGGTAACCACGCTTCCTTATCCTTATGGTGCAGGGATCCCGGGGCTGGACGAGTCGTACCTCCCGCGGTGGATAGGCCTCGGTTTCGGCGCGCTCGTGGTCCTCAACCACCTCCTCTCCCCGTCCCCCACGCCCGCGCAGCTCGTCGGTCCTCGGCAACCACCCCTCACCTCCCGCCGTCCCCCTTCCTTCAACCGTAACCGTCCCCGCCTAACTGGTTGTGCGTGCCTGCGAACTCGCAGAGGTCCGAGGCTCTGGGGCTGTGCCTGGCCGCGTTCTCGGCGACGCTGCCTTTCCTCGGGAGGTTCCTTGAGGTGCGAAGGGGACTTTTCTCTTAGTCTTGATGGAATGGTTCGTTGCGTTGCGCTGGGATGGTGGGGACTGAGAGTTCTGCGATTGGGGGTTTTTGGTTGTTGCTGCAGGGCGCTGATGCTGCCAGCCGAGTGCCGTTGCCCGAGGGGAGCAGCCAGGTTTCATCATGTCGGAGAACCTGTCAGCGGTGCAGAAGGAGGACATGGCGTGGGCGTCCTACGTCCTGCTGCGGAACACAAACACCACGTCTGTGGTATGAATTCGGATTCTTATCAGCCATATGATTTGAAATCGAACTTGATGGAATTCAGCTCAAATATGCCAGACACTTCCAGTTTTTCTTTTGGATATATAGTAGCATCAGATGTTAAAGTTAAGTAGTAGTTGCAGCAATAACAAAATCTTCTCAGGTTTACAATTGTGGACGGTTTGATAATGTCAATTGGTCTAGTACATTTTCCATTTCTTGTGTGGATATTGTTAGAAACAATTGCAATTTTTGAACTAGTCAGATAATCAGATGCCTCATTGTGTCTTTATTTCCCCCCTAGGTCATAGCAATTGGGGATCTCTTCTGCGTACGAGGATACTGGAATCCACCTGCAAATACTTCAAAATATGCCATGATTGAGTGGTTCAAAAGTCAGATGCAACAAGTAGGACTTGTTGATTTGAAGGATGCTTTGTACTTCCCTAATTCCTCAGGTAAGTGTACTGCTCTCGCCTAGCAGAATCTTTCGATTTTTGCTGACACAAAGTGTTGATTTACCGGTCCACATACTGATTGTTAGTTTTGCTCCTTCGTTTGATTGCAGAATGGAGCTCTGCAACCATAACCATTTATATCTGACCGAATTCAGTACAGATTATTACTACTTAGTTACCAGTCATATGAGGTTTGCACTCCAGCTGCTAACAAATAATGCCCTGTTCGCTTGGCTGATAAGCCATGACTGAAAGTACCGTTGGCTGATTTGTTGTGAGAGAAAAATACTGTTCGTTGGCTAAAAAAGTACGGCTTATAAGCCAAGCGAACAGGGCGTAAGATTTGTAAATTGTACCTCATTTGTGACTACTGCTTTCGTGTCTCGTACGTGGAGGCATATCCATATCATATAGATTAAAACTACAAAATTCAAGATGCATATTAGGACTAACAGTTGCATTACTAATGTACAGTTGGATGGTTATTGAAGTTTCAGAACATTTCGTTTCCCTTGTTTGACGACTCTAGAAAATATTCTCTTATGCTGTCAACCATGCTGCTCTGACCAGATTCTCAGCTTGTGAAGATTCTGCCAGATGGGATTCTTTCTGTGTTAGCTCAACCAATTCTGAGTCCTGATCCAGCTAATAATGAAACAAAAACTGAAGGTGTCATCCTGTTGGCCTCCAATGCAAATTATGCATATAGCAAGAAAGATAGGGCCTGGATAAGAACAGCTGCAAACAAATTTCAACGTGCTTAATTCAGAGGTACCAAAGGTATCCCTACATCTTTAAATGAGATCTCTTGTTTTCATCAATCTAAACTTTCCATTTCACATAAGAAGATATTATTAGTTTTCATGACAAACCAATTTAACCATCATTCCAGTTCTAGACAAAAGTACAGACGAATTGCTGACACAAATGTTGTTGTGTTTACTTTCAATTTTATATTAGGTTCATAGGATACTGTTAAACCACTTCTATTGTTTTGACAGAAATGTTGACAGTCATGCAGTAGTGGAAAATGGATTGGGAAAGATTGGAGAGTGTAAAGTAGACTGACTGGTCCAAGCAGGATTTGGAGTCTTGGTAACATGGACTAAGCAGATGTGATCTAAGAGAATTTCGCAGTTGGAGGGAGATCGGTACTAAGCTATTGTTTCATTGGGTTTGGTACTAGTTGAAGCAAAATAGTCCAGCAATATTTTGTTCAGTGGACAAGAGACTAAGTGCTGATGTGTTTGGTTTGTCTCATAGCCTTATGCTTTGGTATATCTTATTGGATTCACCATTGAAGCAGAAAGGCTGCTCCAGGGATTTATTGACTTGTGCAAGGTAGCAATGCTATCATAGTTTACACACACTCCATTAAGGTAGCTGCCCACCTGGCTGCATTGATATTAGCAGTTAAAGCTTTTCGAGTCCAAAGTGTTGTCACAGTCTCACAGATCAGGGTTTCAAACACTGCAGATCAACTACAATCGTTCATATACTATGTACCTAGAGTTTTGAGTGTAGATAGGGACCTTTTCAGTACTGAATTTGCTCGTCGGAATTAGTGCTCAGTTGCTAATATACACAAACTTAACAGAAGATGGGAATGCTTGTTAATTCTGTTGAGCCACTGTTGGAAATCATTTTTTTCACGCTGTTAGGTAATTTGTATCTTCAGATTTCGCTGCATCATGTATTAAGGTGAAGATGTGGACCCAACCTTTCAGCATTTTGGAAATATATTTATGTACTAGTTTCCAAGTCTTTACCATGAGTTATTGTTTGTCAGATTTGTGTTTTAGAACTGAGGTCTCGTCTCGTTATTATGCCAAGATTGCTGAGGCTGCTATCCTATCTTTTGCATTTTCTGCTATTTTAGTATAAGATCTTCAAGCGAATAAGTTAGTTTGCCACTTTCTATCGCTACAATTTTGACATATATTGGAGAAACTTCTCCTACAGCGCTAAATCAGCCCTCTTGATTAGATAGAAACATAGAATGCAAATTATAATGCTTCATGGGTAATATTAGTGCAAAATTCGTTTCTAGTTGAAGCGAAGAACATTGGAATAACAAATTTACGGTCACCTGATATTATATCATGTCACAGAAAAATTGTCACTCAAATATATTCTCGTAAAAATCAGTAGGAGATTAATAAGTGAGGGCATGAGGTTGTAGTATTAAGATAGAACCAAAAAATATAACTTTTTTAATCCATTACTTGGTCCCATATCTTGCTTTTAAATACCTGACCAAATCTTTGAATTCTTGATGCCACCTTTTGATGACATGTTGCAGTATATGTAAAGCATGTATGTAGTTGGTGCGTGTCTCCTTGCACTGCTTGGTTGGGTACCAATTATTGCTGATGGTGGGTACTGGCATACTTCTAAAGAATTCTTTTGGCATTTTGTCCTGGAAATCTGCAAGGACAAATAATAGAAAAGCTAACTGCAGCCGATTCTGGTCCTGAGATGAACGAGGACTAAGGATTTACAGTTTTACACTCTGAACATGGATTCACTTGTCAAGCGTTGGTTGTAGTCTATATCACATTTCTAGTATTTTTTTTATTTTTAACCTTTTTTAAAAATAAATTCCAAATATAACCTTTTTTATTTTCAAATCTAACCTGTTTGGCCGTGCCTAAATCCGTGGCGCGGTCAAAACACGTTGCCGCGCCACATGTATCGGCGCGGCACGATCGGCCACGTCGGACAATGATTTCCACGTGTAAATCCTTGCTACGCCACTCCCGTTGGCACGGTAGCGCTGTAGTGCCGCGCTAACCCGATTGGCGCGATAAGGTGCAACTTTAGAAAAATTATATTTTTTTTATACTATCTTGGATAAGATAATTTTTATATGAAAATTGTAGCTCTCAACGAGATCTACAACTTTCTAATTTTGAGTTTTTTAATTTAAGGTCATTAAGATGCTCAAAAAAGTCAAACAAAGTTTCAGCAATATATTAATCACATACAAGTGCTTATCATCTTGGAAAAATTGTATCTCTCATATATGGTGTCAAATGAAGATACTTTCTATATGAAAATTGTAGCTCTCAACGAGATCTAAAACTTTCTAGTTTTGAGTTTTTTTTTAATTTGGGGTCATGATGATGCTAAAAAAATTAAATAAAGTTTCAGCAGTATATTAATCGCGTACAAGCGCTTGTCGCCTTAGAAAATATGTATTTTTCTTATGTAGTGTCAAATGGAGATACTTTCTATACGAAAGTTGTAGCCTTGATGCGATCTACAACTTTATACGGCCGGTATGCGACGTTTCCCGTGTATGCGCGGGCGCACGTGAAACGAAGATAGCGGCCAGGCACGGGAATTTGTCCAAACGTCCGGGTTTTAGTATCTCCAAAATAAAATTCCAAGCTGGCCATTTCTAAAAAAAGCAAAGCCAGCAGCAGGTGGAGTAGCATCAGATATCGATGAAACCTTTTATAAATTCAATTAACTAACTTATTCAAATTATTAATGAATTTCCTTCTTAGTGGAAGTTGCACTCGCCTAAAGTGCGGCACTCAAATTCTCCTCCATACATTTGACTAGCTTTGGCACAAATACACTAGAGCATGCCGTGTTTTCTTTGGCATGCCACAAGTAGGGCCGGAGTCAAACGTGTTGTAGCATGCCGCAGCTGCGTTGTAGCAAGTTGCGGCAATGAGCCAAACAAGCCCTAGATACGAGATAGGAACAAAAAGATTCGAAGTTTATTAGACCTCGCCAAATTTATAATTAACGATGGCTACTGTTAGTAACTTTTTTCACCATCTTTGGATTAACCTTTTATGCAAAGTGAGGATAAAAGTGTAAGTAAGATAGTAATAGTGTGTGTTGGGGGGAGCACCTTCAGCAAGCCGCCCCGGCGAACCCTCACCTGTCAAGAGGGACCTTCAACAGCTCTCAACAGAAGATTCCGGACAAGTAACAACCGTGGCGAAGGTTCTCCGACTAAGGTTGCCTCTATCCTATGCAACTGCAGGTCCATCGCCAGTCGTAGAGAGAAACCCCCGCCAGAGACAAGACCCTCGCAATGGTTGCTAACTGGCGGAAGAAAGTTAAATGGAAAAACTTAATTCGACACCGTAAAAAAAGATAACAACCTCAAATGAAACAACTTAAAACTATAAAGTTGTAAATCTCACGAAGAGATACATTTATGTAAAAAGTATCTTCATTTGCCACCGTACAAAAAATATATAATTTTTCGAATGCGAAAAAAGCTTGTACACGATTAATATGCTGCTGAAAATTTATATTATTATTTTTAAATATCTTAATGATCTCAAATGAAAAAAATCAAAACTATAAATTTGTAGATACCATCGAGAGCTATAACTTCCATATAAAAAATATCTCCAGTTGACACCATATAAGAAAGATATAATTTTTTAAGGCGACAATCACTTGTACATGATTGATATACTGGCCCCGTTCGCTGGTCTGAACTTTGGCTGAAACTGGCTGGAAAACACTGTTCCGGCTGAATTGTTATGAGAGAAAAACACTGTTCCGGCTGAAAAAATAAGCCGAACAAGCTAAATTTAAGACAAGCGAACGGGGCTACTATAGAAACTTGGTCTATTTTTTTGAGAATCTTAAGATTAGAAAACTCAAAAATGAGAAAATTGTAGATCTTATTGAGTGCTATAACTTTCATATAGAATGTATCTTTATTTGACACTACATAAGAGAGATACGATTTTTTCAAGACGACAACCACTTGTAGCTGAAACTTTATTTAATTTTTTGACCTCAAATTAAAAAACTCAAAACTAGAAAGTTGCAGATCTCGTCGAGAGCTACAATTTTCATATAAAAGTTATCTTCATCCAAAATCATATGAAAAAGATACAATTTTTCTAAGGTTGCTCCTTATCGCGCCAGTCTGATCGACGCGGTGCTACAATGCAGCCGCGCCAACGGGAGTGGCGCGGCAAGAATTTTCCTTGTCTGATGTGGTAGATTGTGCCGCGCCGATGCATATAGCGCGGCAGCATGTTTTGGCCGCGTCATGGACTTAAGCGCGGCCAAACGAGTTAGATTTGAAAATAAAAATGGGACGGTGTTAGATTTGGAATTTGTTTTAGAAAAAGTTTAATAATAAAAAGAAAACCATTTCTAGAGCAGTATGATGAGCTGATGGCTATTTTTTTCCTGAGGACAACTAAGGCATATTTTCTGAGAACAGCTCTGTCAATTGAGTACCAGATTTCTTTTTGTCAAGTAGAACTTTGCGGACAACATCAACACGTTGAATTTTGTAAGTATCTTTATGTAAAGGAATATACCAGTAATTAGAGTAGTATAAACTAGCAGTACGAACTTCCATCTACATCATGTGTTGCTGTAGTCTAATTCAGTTATTGCTCGTTATTAGTTCCCTTGTCACTGTAAAATTGCACGTTCTAACGGGATCGTGAACAAGAATTCCCTTTTCTTCATGCACAAAATAATTTGCCGTTGGCCTTTGGGCCTAAGGTGCGTACGAGCTCTTGTGGGCACCATGTGACTCATCAAATCGACAGATGCACGTAGGTACGTTCTTGTATGCACACAACAACTCGATGGCTGTTTAAATGCTAGCAGACGATGTGGTTGTGGTTGATGCAGCCTGTATTTCGTACCCTGTGGTACTCGGTTCGCCCTGTGGCCGCTGGCACAGTGAGGAAGGTTGGTTCAGCTGCAAGTAAAGGGAGGGTCACATTCACTGATGGCTGCTAAAATAAAGAACGAGGGCAAATTTCCAATCGACAAATGATCCGGGACTATTCCGATGTTTCGTCTCCGTAATCACATGATTTTTTGCCTGTAAATGCGATTGAAACCCAATTCGACTATTAACTAATTAACTCTCGTATCTAAGAGCATCTCCAAGAGTTTCGAAGACTCACTCCCAATTTTGATTTTTAGCAAGATTGAAAAAAAACCCCACTCTCCAACAACTCCCTACCTCAACTCTCAATCTTTGACACATGGGAAAATCAACCCAATCACACCGAGTGTACAAGAGAGAAAGAAAATCATATACTCTTATAAAGCTAAACCCCACTACCTATTTCTCTGTGATTCCGCGAGGCCAGGTCATCGAAGGGTCCCACAAGTCACTAAGCTCCAAGCTAAACCCCACTACCAATGGTACCTGATACTAATGTAATCATCAACTAATACAGAAGAAGCATCGTCAACTAATGCAGAAGAAACTGAAAAGCTGCACGGCATCAAGTCGACTAGCCTTTACAATTCCAATCAACTGAATAGGTTGCGAAACCGTCGTCATGCAAATAAAAAGCGTGTGTGGAAGAGAATGAGATTGTGAATGAGATAAGGTTGCTTCTGATTGTGAAAGAGATAAAAGTTTTCATGGGCACACGTTTCTCTATTGCTCGCTAGAATACTACTGATAATTTGGATTTGGGTATCCCCCCGATGAAAACAGTCTACATGAAACAACTAGCTGAATGAAATGAAAACTGTGATAATTATGAACACCTTTTTTTTTTGGCAATAGCCTTCTCAATCAGCTTTCTGCATGAGAGTGTTTACTGTAATTTGAGTTGTTCAATAAGCAACTAGCTACTTACGTTCCCAAATTATACTTAAGTTTTAAATACTTTGTGCTCCATAATAATAATAGTAATAATATGAGACGAACCTATCGCTAATTCCCATAGCAACACGCAAAAAGTCCATCGCTGATTCCCACGGCAACGCACGGGGAGTTCTTCTAATTATAAAAAATAGTTAGGGTAATAAAAAAATAGTCTACCATTTCTGATGCAAAATTACCTTCTATATTTTAGGAGCGAGATTTTAGAATATACTAGAGAAATCCAACAAATATGCTCCCAACATTTTTGAGTAGAAAACTCATTGATTTATCAATTGTTTTTTAAATTACTGGAGACACTATAACCTACCCCGCCCCATAATCTTATTATTAAACCCAACATGAACCAACCTACCGATTATAGAACCACGGATTATTACAATAACCTAATTCAACTCGTAACAAATTAACTTTCTTATCTAACCTACCCCACCCATAATCTTATTATCTAAACCCAACACAAATGAACCTACGGATTAGTAGAACCACGAGTTGTTACAATAATAACCCATAGACTTATGTAAGAGGTATATACCGTCTAAGTTTGCATAGCATATATGAGTAATAATCAAAAGTCAAATTAACTAAAATCTCATGTTCATACCTTAAAATTTTAGCAGAACTTATCGAAATTCATTTGATGTGATTCAATGTCACATGAAGCTACTATGTGCCAATTAGCATAGTGAGGTCAGCATATGGGGGACCCACATCAAAACTGGACCCTGAACTAAAACCTGTGTTCACACGCTAATTCTTTTTAGCAAAATTGAATGAAAATTGTTGAACACGGTTCAATGTAAAATGAAGTCATTTTGTGATAATGAGCGCAGCAAGATTAACATGTGGGCTCATATCAAAAGCAGTACCCTAAAACTAAAAGTTTGTATTTACACCTTAATTTTTTAGCAAATTCACTAAATTTGTTAGAAATGATTTAGTTTAATAGAAAGCATCATGCTAATTAGCACCGCTAGATGAACAAGTGGGTCCTTAAAAAGCCCTAGTTTGATTTTGGATAATTGATGAAACCTAAGCACTAACTTTTGTCATGAGTGATGATATGAGCTAGGTTGGTGCAATCCAAGTGAGGAGCATGGTGGCACTCAAATGGCGATGTTGATCACATGAAATGATGAGATGGCCATATGTGATGATGATCAAGTGCTCAACTTGAAAAAAAAGAAAGAGAAAAACAAAACCCTATGGAGATCAAGGCAAATGTATAAATAGGGGTTTTGTTTTGGTGATCAAGACACTATAGAGGGTGTGATCACATTTAGAGTAGATGGCCGTACTATTAAGAGGGGTTCTTAATTAGACAATTCGGTCATCTAGTGCAACTAGGTGTTGGACTTTATGCATTGCATTTAGGCCTAGTGCACATCGGAGAGCAAGCGAAAATATTTATGGAAAATGATTTGAGAAATGCTAACTTGGCTCTAATAAGTTTTGAGAAAACACTTTGAGAGTTAGCATCGCTTGCGGGGAGTAGCTTCAGTTGACGTGGATCGAAACGCAACAAAGTTTGCAACTCGGAAAGGTAGTGGTGGTGCTTAGGTGGCACCGCCACCCCTTGTCCGGTGCACTGTCACCCCTGTGGCAGTGCCCACCAGGACCTGATAGAGAAGGGCCGCTGTGGGGTGGTCACCGGACACAGCGGTGTTCACCGCCATGGGCACAGCGGTGCACCGTCACTGCCTGTCTAGTGCCACCGCCCTGTTTGACCCAAGGGTAGCAAGTTGAATTTATAGCCGAGGGGGGCACCGCCATGGACACCGCCATGGGTGTGGCGGTGCACCACCCTAATTATCCAGAGAAGGGTGTTTTTGGGGGCTCGGCTAGGGTGGCACCGCCACCCCCTGTCCGATGCCACCGTCACCTGTCCGACGGCCAACTAGCAATTGGAATTTGACCGTTGGGGGCACCGTCACCCCCTATCTGGTGCCACCGTCACCCTGTTCGGTGACCAACTAGCCGTTAAAATTTGACCATTGGGGGCACCGTCACCACCTGTCCGGTGACCGCACCGCCTTGTCTGGTGCCCTCGCAAAAACAGCTCCAAGGGGGTAATGGCTCTATTTGCTTGTGTGGCTATAAATAGAGGGTGTGGCCGGCCTTGGCCACTCTCTTGGCATCTCATACACTTGTGCACACCCTTTGGAAGCTGAGCAACACACTCCACTCACTTGTTCACTTGATTTTATCATCTTGAGTGAGATTGGAGAGCCTCTAGTGCATTACATTGAGTTGCATCATCTTGTGGCACTAGTTGGGTGATTTGGGCTGGTTGTGAGCTTGTTACTCTTGGTGTTTGTCGACACCTAGACGGTCCGGTGATTGGAGGATCATTGAGCAGAGTTGGTGATTGTCTCCGGCCTCGATCGGTTGCTTGTGAGGGGTCTTGTGCCTTCCCTAGCGGAGCGCCAAAGGCAACTCTAGTAAATTGCTCGTGTCATTGAGCTACCTCACTTGTGGGTAGGTTCTTGCGGCGCGTCTTGTGGTGGGCTAGGTGTGTGATACCTATTAGCCGCCGAACCACCAAGTGTTGGTTGACACAACAGTGACTAGCGTGCCGGCAAGCACGTGAACCTCGAGAGAAAAATCGATTGTCTCTTGCCATTGGATTTCACCTGGTATTCATATTGTGTTGATTGGTTCATCACCTCTACACGACGGTATAAACTTCTCAATCCTCTTTTTACTTCGTGCAAACTAGTTATAACAAGCTCATTAGTATAATTAGTTTTGAGAGCTTGTATTACCTTTGCTAAGTTTAGCTTCTCACCTAGTTGAGCTCTTTAGTGTAGCTAGTTTTTTGAGAGCTCTTAGTGACTTAGCTATTGATTGTCTTAGAGATTATAGCAACTAGAATTGTTGGGATAGGAGGCTTGCAACACTTGTTAGAGTTAGTGCAAAAAGCATTATAGGATTTTAGTTGTCTAACAAGTTTGTCTAGTGGTTTGTAGTTTTTAAATTGGGCTATTGACCCCCCTCTAGCCAATTAGGACCTTTCAGTACTGCACAAAGTTATCCTACTGCCTATCACACCTAGTTCACTCAACCCATTTGAATCCAATAGACATATATACCAACAACCCAACATGAACCTAGACGTGTTAATGGATTATGATCCAAATCCATACGGATCCAAGTTAATTCTACCCCAATACAAAATAATTAGTGTCTAATCGAATCCAACTAATTTCAATGAAATCCATTCAGTTTGAATCTAATAATAACAAAACTATTATAACTACATGTAAGTCTTATGCCAAATTTTAGCCAACTTAACTAAATTAATTGGAGAGGACTCTATACCATTGTTATAAATAAACCCGCTATATTTTCACTATAAGTTTTTCAAGGGTCTACCATTGCAATATTGCTAATTGTTCCGCTATTTCCTAATCATACATTAGCTCCACTAAGTACCAATATTTGGTTTAGCCACAAAATATTTTAGCACTCATGATCAAGGCAAATATTCATTCCTTATTCTAGAGGAGTATAATATATGTCGATCCATCATGTTCTTTACTTAATAATCTATTAAATAATTATTAAACCATTAAATATTGAGAGTTGAATAAATATGAACATTGATTGCAGTCATGAGTGTGGTAGAACCGCCTGAAATTACACGCTTTTGGAGACGCTTGTCTTCCACTAGACACTAAGCACCTCGAAAGTGAGCTACATCGGACAGTTCCGTCGAGCACACCTCAAGGGTGAACTTAAAATAATCCACGTTTTATATCCTGAGTCTAATAATGAGTACGAACTTACAATACTTAGTCCATTTCATACAACAAGAGTTCTTAAAAATTATTTATTACAATACCAGAGTTCAGAGTGCGATAATGAAACAGCGGAATAAAAATAAACATCTAGCGGAAATGATACAAGGATCCGTCTGTGCCCACCAGAAGAATCCTCCACACAAGAGCTCCTCCTCAAGCTACACCTACAACAGGGGTAAAATAAACCCTGAGTACACAATGTACTCGTAAGACTTACCCGACTAGTGGAAATAGTTTTCCAACTCCAAAGAGTATGATAGGCAATATGGGTTTGCTGTTTTCTTTTTGTTTGTGAAAAGTATTACTAGGAGTACGTTCTTAAGATCAAGTTTTATTAGCAGTCATGATTACTTCATTAGCTAACCATTCTAAGCAAGCACATGTTCTACTTTCAAGTAAGGGTTGAGCAATCAGAACCATTTTACCATCTTTCATCTTCTAGTTCTTACTACGGTGTTAGACCATAGCCAAGTCGTACCGTCTCATGGAAACGGCGATTCGCGAACCAATGTATCCCAGCTGGGTACCCCAAAACACATGCCCCATTTGTACCCCAGGCACAAATAAGACCAACCCATTTCACTCCTATCAAGGGGTCCAGACCCCCATCCAAACTTGGACTCTAAGCCCCCACACTTGAGACCAGGTCTCAGTATGATGCTCAAACCTCCACCTTTCCCCGTCTCCAATCAGTCGGTCCAAAAAGAGCCGAAACTCATGACAAGAGTGTAACGACCCTTCCCGCTCCCATAAGCAAGTATGTGCTCAGGATAATAAGTATGTGACCTGACTACCATCCACAGCAACGGATGGTCCTTAATTGACACGGACAGGGAAAACAGTGTAACCAAGCCAAGCCCCGTGGCCGCGGGACACAAC
Source organism: Miscanthus lutarioriparius (assembly GCA_904845875.1). Classification (NCBI taxonomy): domain Eukaryota; kingdom Viridiplantae; phylum Streptophyta; class Magnoliopsida; order Poales; family Poaceae; genus Miscanthus; species Miscanthus lutarioriparius. The sequence continues at coordinate 46,904,286 of CAJGYO010000001.1, forward strand.
TCATCACACCCACCAATACCCATACCATATCCCTACCCGGTCTCTATTTTTTTCCTTTCATGATTTTATCATGAGAGTAAATATAATAATCACTTATTGTGAGTAACAACAGGTTACTCATACCACCGAAAACCTAAGCATAGCATCTACTCGAACCTATACTAGTAAGACTCATAGGACAAACATATCTATGCATGTGGTTTTCATAAAAATTCCTATAACGTAAATGCACATCACATATATATATTCAGTGATTATCAAAAATAAGGGTTATACACCGGGGCTTGCCTTGGGCAGGCGTGGTGTCAACTGAATCAGTTGTCGGCGGCTACGGGACTTTCTCCCTCATGAGGATCTCCTCCTTGTACTCCTCGACGATCTCCTCAATCTCACGATCATCGGTGGTCACTATCTCCGCCAACTCATTCTCTACATGCATGCGATAATGATGCAACACTTAGCATTTAGGCAACAACAACTCTTAAAATAAGAATATGCATACTAAGCTACTAAGCTAGCTCTAATGACTAAAATACTAAGCTTACTATCATCTTCATCAAGCAGGGTGTTGGATTCAACTAACAAACCCTTAACTTCGTAAATTAAGGATATATCTTTATTTCTTCTAGTGATTTACTGTATATTGAAACAAAGAGCATTTAATGACCCTAATGCTTAGTCTACCCTAAGGCTACAAAAATTATAGTGAGCACATAATAATACCATAAAGCTACTATAAAAATTTTAGGACCAAAGCTAGTTCCAATTTACCACAAAAATTCCTACAATGATTAATTTGATAATATGAAGCATTCTCAAACGATTAATAGCTCATGGTATCAACATGTATATATATATGAACTAAATACACAAACAGATAGAGCACAATTTTATGAACTTAACAAAATTTGTTTCATAATTTTTGGACACCTACATGATTTTATATTAATTGTCAAAGATCAGCTTAGAAATTAAATTAGAAAACTATTTCTAATTCCTTATGAAAAAGAAAAACGAGCTCTCCCGCGCGGCCCACACGCGTGGCCCATGCGACGTAGCACGCACGCGAGCGCACGGCGGCCCACGGTGCAGCCCCCGTGAGGCTAGCCTATAGCGCGAGATGGCCCACGGCGGGGAAATCCCACGCGCGCTGGTGATTTTGCAACAGAGACCTCAAACTTCTTCTGAATTACAACTAACTACTAACACTATTTTCTCCTCTCTCAAACCTTTTCACTCAACCTCTTGGCTTTCCTAGAATTCCCCCGCGCACACCCTCGATGACTCAACGCACGGCGGCGCGACGGCCGGTGACACAGCGCGGCTGCGCCAGCCACCTAGGACCTACGGTAGACCACCTAACGGGCCGATCAACCTCTCCAACCCGAGCGGCTACGCTAAGCAGCAGTGCGGGGTGACACGACTTGCTGGGAAAGACTGCAGCAGTGCGTGGCCATCCGCGATGGCGGCGCCACTGTTCTAGTGATTTGGGGTAGCTACAGACCTAATTTGTTAGTGCGTCTGCGCACCCGCTACGCGACAACATAGCCAGACCACGTGCGTGCGCATGGAGGTATGTGGGGGCACGACATGTGCGTCCGCAGTGCCATTAAGGCGAGGCGACGGCGCGAGGCAGTCGGCACAGCCCATGTGCGCGCGGGGACAAGGCGAGCGGCAGCACAGCACAGCATCGCGGTGGCGTCGGTAGCAGCAATGCGAGGCAGGGCAGTAGTGCGGACGCGACGATGAGGTGATGGCACCGGCAGTGGCTCCGTCGTGGTGCGGGGCAGGGCAGGCGGCAGCAGCAGCGGCTCCGCGCGGCGGCCGGGCCGCTGCCAGGCCAGAGGCAGCCACGACCGGCCATGTGTGGCAGCATGCGCACGCATGACCAGTGCGGTGACGCCAAGCGCTCGAGCTTGGTGACCGCGTCCACCCGGTGTGCCAGCCCGAGAATGTGATGTGCACGAATTTTAAAGCGTCGATAACAACTAAACGGTTGAGGTTGACACTAAACCACCTTCACTATGCTAAAGAGGGTCTATTAGGCTACCAATCCGAGCTAAAACATGACACCACCTCTTAACTCAATTTCACAAAATAAATCTCCAAACCTGGCATTGTCTAGCTATTAATAAATTTAAAGAATCTTCTAAGTCTTGGCTAAATTCAATTTCAAGTTCCATTTCTAAGCTAATAGAACTATTAGCTAGCAATGTTATTTCTCTACAACAAAAGTTGCATTGTCATCTACAAAGTTTGTACTTCAAACTTTATTTAAGTATCACACACATGTCCTATAGTATTTTTACTTAATAAAAATTGGTTTTCAACCCTACTTGATATACATGAGCTATTGAATCAACTTTCATTTAACATTTTTATTGATCATTTTAAGTTACAAGAAATTTATCCACACATTCTATCACATGCATTATCACATAAATATGATGCTCATGACATGTTTTAGTAGTTGGTTTAAGGCATAACACCGAGGGTGTTACAACTCCCCCCCCTTAAACAAAATCTCATCCCAAGATTTCATGTGTGTGCCTAGTGTGGGAAAAGGGATAAGAAATAAACTTTTACTTAACCCATTACCTCGATACTTTGGGGAGAAGATGGGGATAATGCTCTAGAATATAACTCTCTTGTTCCCAAGTTGCTTCATCCTCCGAATGGTTTTGCCACTGTACTTTATAAAATTTCACCACTTTGTTCCTTGTGACTCTCTCTCTCTCTTTCATCCAAGATTTTGACGGGATGCTCAATATAAGAAAATTAGGTTGGAGAGGGAGTCCTTCAATTTCCACCACTTCCTCAGGAACTCGTAAACACTTCTTTAATTGGGAAACATGAAAGACATTATGTACTGCTGACAAAATATCTAGAAGTTGGAGACGATAAGCAACAGTACCACACCGTTCCAAAACTTTATAAGGTCCGACATAACGAGGAGCTAATTTTCCCTAGACTCTAAACCGATGCACTCCTCTCATCGGGGATACCTTTAGGTACACATGGTCACCAACTTCAAACTACAAAGGTCTTCTCCTCTTATCCGCATAAGCTTTCTGACGATTCTGAGCCACTTTCAAGTGACTCTGAATAACACTGACCTGTTCTCTTGCTTCTTTGATAAAATCAGGTCCAAAGTAACCACGATCACCCACTTCCACCCAGTTAAGAGGTGTTCTACATTTCTTGCCATACAGGGCCTCAAAAGGTGCCATTCGAATGCTCTCTTGATAGCTATTGTTATAAGAAAACTCAGCTAGAGTCAAGCATTCGTCCCACTTTTCCGGATAAGAAATGGCATAAGCTCTCAACATGTCTTCAAGTACTTGGTTGACCCTTTCTGTCTGACCGTCAGTTTGCGGGTGATAAGCTAAACTTCTGAGGAGACAAGTACCAAGACATTTCTAGAGTTGCTCCCAGAAAAGAGAGACAAAGACTGACACTCTATCAGAAACAATGGTAAGAGGAACTCCATGTAGGATCACAACCCGATCAAAATACAACTTGGCATACTTCTTGGCTGAATACCTTGTATCCACTGGGAGGAAATGAGTGGACTTGGTAAGGTGATCCACAATGACCCAAATAGAGTCATACCCCTTTGCCGTGCGGGGCAAACCCACAACAAAGTCCATGGAAATATCCTCCCATTTCCAAACAAGGATAGGCAAGGGCTATAGAAATTCAGGCGTATGCATATGGGCTGCCTTAACCCTTCCACAAATGTCACATTCTGAGATGTATTTGGTAATATCCTGTTTCATATTTGGCCACTAATACAAGTGACGCAAATCATGATACGTCCTGTTACTTTCTGGATGAATGGATAATTTGGAGTTGTGAGCTTCATCCAAATTTTTCTCCTAAGCTCATCACTTGAGGGAACCACCAATCAGTTCTTGAACTTCAGCACACCTTGATCATCAATACTAAAATGAGGACCACGCCCTTCGGCAATTAGCTTCTTGATATGCGAAATTTTCGAAACATCTTGCCTTTGCTCTATAATAATTTGCTCAAGTAGATCCGAGACTAGAGCAATATGGGCTAACACCTCAGAATGGTTGAGCGACAAAAATTCTTCTTCAACTTGATGCGACTTCCGACTTAAGGCATCAGCTACCACATTAGCTTTTCTAGGGTGATAATGAACTTCTAAATTGTAATCCTTGATTAACTCGAGCCACCTCCGTTGCCTCATATTCAACTTAGATTGAGTGAAAATATATTTGAGACTCTTGTGATCCATGTAGATATGCACTTTTATTTCCCAACATGCAATGTCTCCAAATTTTTAGAGCGTGCACCACTACAACCAGCTCTAAATCATGGGTGGGATAATTCAACTCATGATTTTTCAACTGACGTGAAGCATAAGCGATCACATGTCCGTCTTGCATAAGCACACATCCCAGTCGTGTCCTAGAGGCATCACAATACACATCAAATGGCCTATCAATATCTGGTTCGGCAAGAATAGGAGTAGAGGTAAGAAACTTCTTCAGGGCTTGGAAAGCTTCTTCACAAGCCGGACTCCATACAAACTTGACATCCTTCTAGAACAACTTGGTCATTGGTTGAGCTACTTTAGAAAACTCGAGGATGAAGTGCCGATAATAACCAACAAGACCAAGGAACTGACAAATCTGATGCACTAACTTTGGAGATTTCTAATTTAACACGTCCTGCACCTTGCCAGGATCCACAGAGATGCCTTCAGGTGTCAGAATATGTCCTAAAAACTACACTCGATCCAATCAAAACTCACACTTACTGAATTTAACATATAGCTTGTGTTCCCTTAACCAAGTCAGTACTATCAGGAGATGTTGTGCATGCTCTTCATTGTTCTTGGAGTATATCAAAATATCATCAATGAACACCACTACAAACTTGTCTAACTCCGGCATAAAGACTAAGTTCATGAGGTACATGAAGAATGCAGTGTAATACCCTAGGTGTTAGGCTTGCATAATTTGACTTGCATTGCATGAGCATAAGCATCAAGCATTCATATATGAGCTTTTACATATGAAACATATGATTGAAACATAAGAAACATGCCTTGTTATTTTATGTTTCCTTGTATGTATGCTTATGATCATGAGTGTGTAAGTGTAAGTGGTTGATGTTAGTTACTAAAACATCTTAGCTACACTTAGGATGACTAATGGAACATTTTAATGTAGATCACTTTGTCTAATTAAGCTCCTAAGTGATGATGTGCATGTTGACCTGGGAAGTGAAATGTGTAACCAATGTATGAAATGCTTTTGTGGCCGGCGATGGGCCCTCGACTCCGCACGCTGGCGCCCGTTATCTGCACGCCCCGCGCCTCTTTCCCACTCACTCGCACTGCCTCACTCACTCTCCATCGCATGTGTTTGCTCTCACCGCGGAACCAGAGCAGCGCCGCCGAGCACCGCCCCCTCCACCGTCGCCTTACGCTCACTCCACCACACCTTTGCCGCCTCCATCTCTCCCATAGCTACGCCATACTCCCTTCTACCTCCTCGACGTGATTGCAGCACAGGAGGAGCTACGGTGAGGGTGTATTCGCCGTTTCTGTCCCCACCGGACTCATGGCTTCCATGGCCGCCTCCACGGTGAGCTCACCGCCGCACTGCTCGCTTGGGCATATCCTTTGATTCCTTACGTTAGGGCTTGTCTAGGATGTGTTCTTGCTTGTTGCATGATGTTACTGCAAATAGTGGTTTTGCTGATGCTGAACACGACGACCTGTGCCATTGCGCTCTCACCGCCACGCATGCGAGCAGGGCTAGTCGGAGCACCTCGCGTCACCTAGGTCACCTAGTTAGATCCGCTTGGTCATCGTGGTACTTGTGCGCTCCTCGCCTGGCTTCGCCGTGGCCGGGGATGGCTGGCGCACCGTAGTGCAGCGCCGCCGTGCCACCATGGCCAGCGATGAGCACACTCTGTCGCACCTACGCTACCACCATCTAGCTCAATAGATGTGGTTTGGTCTGTAGATCACGATGGTGGGATTGGTGTGGCAGAACCGCCCAAAATAACATGCTTACGGAGGTGCTCGCCATCCACCAGACACTAAGCACCCCAAAAGCAAGCTACAGCGGGTGGTATCCGTCGGGCACACCCCAAGGGAGAATCCGAAAGATCCACATTTTCCCAAGGATCCAATAATGAGAACGAGTTACAACACTTGTCCATTTCATACATCAGAGTTTCTTAAAATTACATTATTACATTACCAAATGTCAGAGTGCGGAATGATAAATAACGGAATTTAAAATAAACATCTAGCGATAAGAACGAGGATCCGTCTGAGCCCACCAGAAGAATCCTCCACACAAAGGTCCTTCTCATGCATTACCTGCAACAGGGGTAAATAACCCTGAGTACACAATGTACTCACAAGACTTATCCGACTAGTGGGAATAGTTTCCTGACTCCAAGGAATATGATAAGCTTTATGGTTGGCTGGTTTCTTTTGGCAGAAAGCAATACTAATAGTGAGTCCTTATTTATGTTATTATTATCAGCCGTATTAAGTTATTATCTATCCAGTCTATATAAACAACTATTCTACTTTCAAGCAAAAGTTGAGCAATCAGTTCCATTTCATCACCTTCCATCTTTCATTTCTTACTACAATGCTAAACCGTAGACAAGCCGTACTAGAACGCCGATGATTCGCGAATCAATGCCCCAAGCTGGGTACCCTAAAAACATAGGCCCCACTTGTACCCCAGGCACAAGCAGGACTAACCCATCACCCTCCTGTGCTGGGTGTCTAGGTCTCCGTCCAAATTTGGACTCCAAGCCCCCACTCCTGAGTCCTGGACTCAGTGCGGTGCAAGGACCTCCACCATCCCTGCCTCCAATCAGTCGGTCCGGAAAGAGCTGGATCCACGACAAGAGAGCAACGAGTCTTCCCTGCGCCCATACCCAAGTATGTGCTCAGGATAATAAGTCTGTGACTTGCCTAGAGCCATATGCAATGACCGGTCCTTAATTGACATAGACAGGGAAAAAGTGTAACCGAGCTATGCCCTGTTGGTCATAGGACACAACCCTTTACACCCACCAGTACCCAAACAATATCCCTGCCCAGTCACCAGTTTCCTTTCCACCATTTTATCATGAGTGATCATATTTATCACCTATTTGCGAGTAACGGTAGGTTACTCACGCTACCGAGATCCTGAGCATAGCAACTACTTGACCTATACTAGTAGGACTCATGGGTAGATATATTTATGCATGTAGTTCCCATAAAATGCCTGTAACTTAAATGCAGATTATATATATATACTCAGTGATCATAAAATAGGGGTTATGCACCGGGTTTGCCTTGGGTAGGCGACGGGTCAGTAAGGTCAGCACCAAACGGCTCCAGGGCTCCCTCCTACATGAGGATCTCCTCCTCGTACTCCTCAATGACTTTGTCGTACTCCTGTTCATCGACGGGCATGAATTCTACCAGCTCGTGATCTACATGCATAAAATGATGATGCAATGCTTAGTAATATAGCAACAACAACTCTTAAAATAAAAGTACATCTGTTTAACTACTAAGCTAGTGCTACTGACCATAGTACTAAGCTATCTATTGTTACCGATAACAAGTTTGAAGGATGGCATACATTATTATAGCAACTACATGTATTCTTACTCCTAATGCTGATTTACGCTATATACGATAAAGCAAGGGTAATAGCTACTCTATTTATCAACTCACTCTAAGGCTACAAAATTTACAGCAAGTATATAATAACCTAGTGAGCCTACTGTAAAATTTTCATAGCTATTGCTATCACCAATTTACCACAAAAATTCCTACAATTATTAATCTACATAATACTAAGCTCTTTAGTTTGAATTTATGAACCTACCATTGTTACAACTAACTGTAATCTAACTACACTAACAAGTAGGTGGTATTTTTGTGAACCTAACAAACTTGGTTTCATTATTTTTGGACATCTACATGATTTACTACAATTTATTGAAGTTCAGCTCAAACTAATATTGAATAAACATTCACGAATTTACAGGAAAATGAAAACTAATTTCTATCTTGCGGCCCACGCGAGCGACCCGGCCCAACCTACGACGCCCGCGCGCGCACTCGCGCAGCGCACCGGCGTGGCCTAGCGCGGTACGGCCCACGCGAGCTAGCGGCCCACGGGGGGAAAACCCGCGCACGCGCCACATTAAGCAAAAGAGCCCTCAGATTCCAATCAAATGGAACCACAGTCCATTCCACTATTCCCTTCTCTCACTGACTCTAGCACTTAACCCCCTGATTTACTTTGAATTATTTTGCGATGTCCCTGGCCGGACTTAACAGAGACTGCGACCCTCCCAGCCTAACGCCGGCGAGCACGCACCTCCACGGCCTCGATTCTTACCACCGCAACACTCCTCAACCCAAGAGCATCCGATAGAGGTACTAAACAACCCAGTTGGTGATGCACAGAGGCATGGCCACGCACCACGGCGGTGTTTGGCCATGGTGGCGCCGATGCCGGTGAATAAGCCTTGCCTAACGCCTCAACCGCTATTCCTTAACCATCTACAGACTGCGTTAAACAATGTAGAAGTCCTATTTGAACCGCTACTACATTCAAACGCGTCGGCCACAGAAAACGGCATCTACCCCCGTCCGCCGGGGACGGACACGCGCCCTGACGAACCTCGGCCCTAATTGAGTCAACCTGCTACTCTAGGAGCAAGAGGACCTCACCAGCGATGTGATGGATGGGCTGGGCGAAGTCGCGAGGAACGGCAATGGGCTGGCCACGCGCGCGAGGTTCCTCTGGTTCACGCCGGCCGCGGAGAAGACGTTCCCGGCGACCTGCTGCATCGTCGGCGGGGCCACTGCATGGGCGAGGCAAATGAGTCAAGGAGAGGCAACAGCCGTGCTCGATTGAAACAACAGATCAACGAGCAGTGCCCCAGGCCGAGAACTCGTCTCGCCGGCCATGGCGGACCGCCGAGGGGAAAATTCTTCACATTACCTCACCGTAGGAAAGAAACCCGTCGAGATGACTCCAATCGGAAGCTAACTACTCTAGCTATTTGGGCGCACGGTGAATTGGAAAGGGATGGACTACACCCGGCCAATTTGGTGGGCGACGGTGTTCGGCTAAATGGGTTCGACGGCGGGGAAAACTCCAACTGAGGCCCCTGACACCGTATGGCTGCAACAGCAGCGGGCTTGGCACGACGCTGGACATCAATGCGACCTCCAGACATGTGCACGAGTTCGGCACTCCGACGCGCGACAGTAGCTCCGTGACACGCAAGGCGAGGGCGGCACGGCACTGTGCCACAGAGGCTGGCATTTCTGGGAAATTGTAGAGTGGCATGGCGTGAAGCGTGGATGGGACGATGAAGTCAGGCGGGGCAAGGCCACGCGCGTGCAGCCGAAGTGTCAACGACAACAATGGTCGTGTAGGCGGTGCGCGTGAGTGTGCTCGGTCAAGTGGCGACACCGGTTCGGACGAGCCAAACACGCCGGCAGACGCGACGGTGAGCAGTGGCGTAGGTGGACGTGATGGAAGGGCAGAGCATCCAGGCCCGTCAGGCCCCAGTGTGCCCGTGTGTGCGTGAGTCGCGAGCCAGGCATGCAAGAGCGGTGTGGACCGGGCGGCAGTGAAGGCCGAGCGGCCAGCGCACGGCGACGACGGCGGCAGCAGGTCTGGGCGACGACGGCGGTAGAAGGTTGTGGCCAGCAGCGTAGGGACCACGTGTGCGGACGTGCTTGCACAGGCGCTATGGTGGCAACACGGCCGGCGTGGCAGCGCGCGCGGGTCAAGCCAGAGCAACGGTGCCAGGCCGAACAGAGGCGGTGACTGGGCCCGGAGGTGCAAAACATGTCGTGCATGCTTTTTAAAGCTGCAACAGCACCCAATTCAATGATCCAAAAACAAAACCAACCATTCTACCCTCAAGAGGGTACATAGGGCTATCAAACTAAGCCAAGACATCTCGCCACTTCTTAACCCGATCGCTCTACAGAAATTGCCGAACATGGCTTCGCCGACCCATTTTCAAGCTTACGCGAAACGACTAAGCTTCAAACGGTTTCGCGTCGAATTCCTTTTCCAAGCTACTTGATACACTAGCTAGGGAATCCCATCTTTGACCGCACATATTTTATCGTCGCCTGCAAAGTTCGTACTACGAACTTTATTAAAGTTTCTCATTAGCGTTCTATAGCATTTTTGTTCGATAAAAATTCACTTAGAATGCTAAACGATATAAAGCGACATGAAATATAATATTTGTTTCTTGTTTCAAATGAATGTTTCAAGTGTCATACGTTGATTTATACCCTATATTACACCCATGTACAAACAAGTATGATGCTCATGCAGTGTTTTAGCAAAAACTGTACAATGTAACACCAAGATTACAATTGGGTTGGCCGGAGAGCTCGCCGTCGGTGAGATAGCGCCGGTCAGTCGTTGTCCCCTGTTTTCGCTGTCACTGACGTGCGGGCCCGTTTGAGGCGTGGACCCCGGCTGTCAGTGACTCAGAATAGAAAGGATAGTTCATTTAGTTTCAGATTTGATGAAAACTTCGAAAAATGATAGGTGGAGTTCTAGAGATCCAAATCTTGTGAACCAAATTTTGTTGTATTTCTTAGGAAGTGTAGTATTTTATAAAAATATGATATGTATAGTTTCTGATATTTTATTGGGGATTTAAATGTATTTAAATAAATGCTTTTTGAATGTTTACAATCTTGTAAGTTAGATATCTTGAGCTAGAAATGTGATAAAATTGTGATTCCAATTTTGTTAGTCTTGTGTTGACATGCTCTAGCTAGGAAAAATAATAATCTTGCTGTAAACTTGATTGAAATATGATCTTTCTATTTATCTATTAATAAATGACATTTTCTGATGAAAATTATAGGGATAAAAATATGTAACATATTGCTATGCAAATTTTTGTACAGCAGTATGGCACTAATATGAAGCTAGGAAAAATATATAATCTATTGCTTGACACTTTTCTATAGGGTTTACTATTTTCACTAAAATAGGCCTTGCTCACTTTTCATTTTTGCATAGGATGTTATACATGACCAAATGGTATGAAATTTTCACAGTAGCCTATGGTGAGCACTAGGAAGCTACTATAATTGTCTGAGAATTTATTGTGCACATTTGGTGTAGGTTTGTTATTTCCCCTAATTATTTAATTAAATTAATAAGGGCATTTAAATATATAGATTGTGATTGACCATGATGTTTTCTATGGTTCTTATGATGCATAGTAACTGTTGATGTCAATAGTAAGGCTTAGAAGCAATTGATTGTATGCAACTAACTAATTATCACTTTATAATTCAAATACAAGGATGCATGTATAGTTTTGATTGTGTGGATAATTTCATTTGGATAATGATCTTTTCTGTAAAACTTGTTAATAACAAAGTTGTAGATAACTTATTAATCTACCTTGTGTTAAATTTTCACAGTCATAGGCCTTAAGGTTTAAGAGTGGTAGCTGTTACATTTTTGCAGTCCAAAATGTTTACTTTCTAGACAGATTTGATTGACTGATTTATTTGACCTAGATAACTGTTGAACCACCTTAAGAGTATTAAAAGGAAGTTGTAGACTATTTCATAAGCTTTCTAGAATGTCCATAATCATATGGCTTCGATATATATAACTCCAGTTATGGTTAAAACAAGTAGCTGCTATTTTGTAGTTCGGTAAATGAGTCGCATGAGTGTTTGCTTAAGTAATATAGAAGAGATATGCACCTACTCAGGAAAATATGATGCACTAGTTATTACTTTCACACCTTGCTGTTGAAATTACTTACAAGGATGCATTCATCATATTTTATCATACTATACTTGTCGACATCTATGCATTTGTAATATCTTATGTCATATTCATGCATATAGGATCGACCGAGGAGATAACGTTGTTGGAATTCAATGAAGAAGAGAAAGGGAACCAGTAGGAGATTCCTCAAGCCACAGCTCCCGAAAAAGAGGAGCAGAATCCAGAAGAGCTTCCGGAGTGCCCTGATCACCGCCCCACCTCTTTTCTGAAAGGCAAGCCCCAGAGCATTCTAAGTCTCCCAGTGTTTTATAAAATATTACTTGAGTCCTTTATGATTGATGCATTAGGTTATAAGAGTTGTTTGGAAACACTTGATGCATAGAACTACCTTGTCCAGATATATACACATTTAACCCTGTGTAGGTCCAGGATCGAATATATGCTTAGCCCTGCTTAGACCGGTAGAAGTCGGGTGATTTCGTGTCACTTGCGAGATATAGGTGGTTACCGAAGCACGGTTAGCTATATTTGCTATCGTGGAAAAGAACCATGGGGTAAAAGTAAATGGAGGTCAGGTGGAGTCTATGTGTGGGTTGACTCATGTGATTATGTCTGTGCTGATTAAGGACCGTACCGTTGTTGGAGCTGTTTGACAAGATTGAACGCATGTCTATCACTTAGCTGGCCGGATAACTCATTCCAACCACGAAGCCGAGTAGCTCAACTCAAGCCGGGCCCCGCTCTGTCAAAGTGCGCACTCTAGATGGTAGTAAGGATGTGTAGGGAGCCAGACGTGAGCCCAAGGGTAGGTTGGGCCTGAACGTCCTAGCAGTTGGTTGTCCCTGATTGTGCGGCGCTGGGCGAACCCGCGAAATATGTACTTGAGTTGTACCAAAGGTGACCTAAGGTGACCGTTGATCTGGTCTGCCTGGGTTTGTGTGAGGAATAAATTCCCAGCTAGTTGAAATTGATTCGAATCGCCGTCTCTCCCGGATAGTGAGAAACTTGGCTAATACCAACATCGTAGTAATTGTATTATGGAATATGATGGTTTGGATAAACATGGAATTACTACACCTACAATGGTTACTATTGTATGCTCTTAAAATGATATACCACATGTTTGGCACAGGATAGTTGCTAATCTAGAGATGGATAGTTATAATTAACTTGATGACAGAACTATAATTGTATAACAGAGTTAATCGCTTTTTATGCAAAATGTTGTCAAGCTACCTCCACTTATACAGCCTTGCATAATCCTTGGAGTCAATTTATTTCTGGTTTATGATGGGTAAGTCTAGCTGAGTACCTTCTCGTACTCAGGGTTTTATTCCCATTGTTGCAGATGACACAGTATATCATGGATATTTCAAGAATTGCTTCTATCCCGCTGTGGATGAGGAGTAAGCCTTGGGCAGGCATATTTAATAATCACTCTATTATGCTTTTGTGGATTGTGATCTTATGCTGGCACTGTATTTGAACCATGTTGGAAATGCTACTTTCGAACTTTACTTTACTTCCGCTACTATCTATCAAACTTAGTTTATAATAACTCTATTCCGCACTCTGATGGATGAAATGTATCTGTGAACTTTATATAATATGTGACATGTATGTTGAATCATGTACGATCTTGGTTGTATGTGGATCATTTATCGAGACCCGTCTTGGTACTCGACAGACTACCGGGTTTATATGGGCTCAAGTATGACAGTGCGACCGCTTGCGGGCTGCCATTGTACTTGTGCTTTTATAAATTGGTCGGTTCTACGACATGCAGGAGCATTGGTGAGACCAAAAGACATGACTAGGTATTCATAGAGGCCATACCTAGTAGAGAAAGCTGTCTTTGGTATATCTTGTGGCCGGATCTTAATTTGGTGATACCCAGAACGAAGATCAATCTTTGAAAATAGCTTGGCACTAGCCAACTGATCGAACAAAATATCAATACGAGGTAAAGGATACTTGTTCTTAATGGTTATCGCATTGAGAGGGCGATAATCCACACACATCCAAAGAGTGTCGTCCTTCTTCTTCACGAAAATAGCTAGGCAACCCCATGGTGAAGAACATGAACGAATGAATCCCTTTTCCAACAATTCCTCTAACTGTTTCTTCATCTTAGCCAATTCTTTTTTGAGCCATGCGGTAAGGACACCGTGAAATAGGAGCAGTTCTAGGTTCTAACTCAATGGAAAACTCTACATCCCTATCTGATGGTAACCCAGGTAGATCTTCAGGAAAGACATCTGGAAACTCACAAACCACAGGAATAGACGCAAGATTAGGAGAAGCTTCAGTATGAGCAATAACTGGTAGGGCAAAAACTAAAGGCATAAAGAGAGACATTCTATCCTCAGAAGAAGGAAGCTTCAACTCAACAATTCTTTTCCTAAGGTTCAAGACTATCCCATAGTTTCTCAACCAGTTCATTCTAAGAATTGCATCTATGCCTTGCGCAGGCAGCACCATGAACTAGAGACAATAAGAGTGAGTGGCTAGCACAAGCCTCACTATGTCTGTCCGAGTGTTAACGCACAACTGTGCACCTGGAGTTCTGATTCTATAGGCAATAGGAGTAGCCATAGTAGATATATTGTGCCTTTGTGCAAACCCCATACTCATGAATGAATGTGATGCACCAAAATCAAATAATACATATGTTGGGTGGGAATCAATGGTGAGCATACCAGCCATCACATGCTCTCCCTATAGGATCTCAGCCTCGATGAAGTTAACCTATCTTGAGTGGCTAACGGGTACCTTCTTCCTGATGATAGTCCTCTTGACCAAACAAGAGTTGGCTGAAGGCTGAGATGACTGAGCAAGCTGGTTCTGGGGGCACTCACGAGCATAGTGGACTTCCTTGCCACACTTGAAACAAGCACCTAGCTTATTCCCCTATCCCTAACGAGGTGGAACCTGCTATCCTTGAGGCTACTGCACCTACTGAGTAGGTGCACGGTACTAGGTGGGAGGTGCTTGGTAAGTCTACTGAGTCTGACGAGACAAATGTCCACCCGAAGAGTGATAGGACACCCTCCTCACAACCTGTACCTTCTGTGACTGTGGGTGACTAGAAGACCTAGTGATCACCCTCTTATGTTTCCACTTAGCCTGAGAGTCACGCTGGAGTCCCTCCATAGCAATGACAGCATTCATCAAAGCACCAAAGGTCTGATAGCCCCCGGTATACAACTTCTCTTGCAAGATGCAAGAGAGACCATGATTGAAATGATCCATCTTCTTCTCATCAGTATCCACATGAGTCCCGGCATACTGTGCAAGGTTGTTGAACTTGTTCACATACTCCATCACAGTCATGTTTTCTTGCTTTAGCTCTAGAAACTCAGATGACTTTCTGTTCAGCAAACCAATAGGAATATAGTACTGACGAAAAGTAGTGGTAAACTCTCGCCATGTCACATGGTGGTCCATAGGCTTCATGGCATTGAAAGTGTCCCACCAAGCACTGGTAGATCCCAAAAGCTGCTATGCGACAAAGCACACCTTCTACTCATCCATCACATTGAGCAGCTAAAACTTCTGCTCCAGAATATGAAGCTAATGCGCCATGTCCAGATGCTCAGCAGTCGACGTGAATGTGGGTGGGTGCGTCCTCAAGAAGTCCTGATAGGAATAGGGCCTCTCAAGACCGTGGGCACCACCCCCGTTCCCGACATTGCCACCGGGGCCTCCACGGGCGAAGCCACCAATAGCCTATGCCAGCATCTCCAAGGCACGGGCCAACTCACGATGAGCAGCCAACATCTCAGCCATCATGTCGGCATGGGTCATCAGAGGTGGTGGTGGTGGCGGAGGAGGACCAAGGAATGAGGCCTCGTGGTTCTCCCAGTTAGCATTGCCATGATCATCGCGACGACCATTTTCACCCTAGTCTTCACCAAGACCACGGCCCATCCTAGCACTGGTGCTCCCACGACCAGACCTCAGGTTCATCTGTAAATAGAGAGGAACCCATCGTTAGGGACTAGGCCTCCATACTTAGAAACAAACAGCTAGAGAGATGATAAGGCCCAACAAATGGTTACTAGCGAGACTTTTCCTCAAGAGTTAAAGCATTTCTCTTTATTTACTATCCTATCAATTTACTACCCAAAATTATATGTGTGGAGAGAGTTTAGTTTAAAAAAAAATTCTCTTCTCATGATGCATGGATCGACCTATTCGTTCGCTCAAGCCGGAATATAGAGGCATTCGCACATAATTTTTGTCACAACGCACACTCACTTCCTGTACAGTAAATGATTCTTACGCAGCGTAAGCTAGTGTACCTATAGAAGATTGATTAGATAAAACTAGTGCCACTATCCTAGATAGACCATATTACTAGGGCTTATATTTATTTACATAATTTATCGCATCCTACTTTTTGCAAAGCTTTTGTTGGTCAAATTTTAGGTTTTGAAAAGGGTTTTTAAACTCGTAGACTCATTATTGGGCTATGATTTCACCTGTGGTAGAACCGCCCGAAATAACACGCTTTCAGAGGCGCTCATCTTCCGCTAGACACTAAGCACCTCGAAAGTGAGCTACATCGGGCAGTTCCGTCGAGCACACCTTAAGGGAGAACTTGAAACAATCCACGTTTTACATCCAGAGTCCAATAATAAGTACGAGCTTACAATACTTAGTCCATTTCATATAACAAGAGTTCTTGGAAATTATTTATTATAATACCAGAGTTCAGAATGCGATAATGAAACAGCAGAATAAAAATAAACATCTAGCGGAAATGATACAAGGATCCGTCTATGCCCACCAAAAGAATCCTCCACACAAGAGCTACTCCTCAAGCTGCACCTACAATAGGGGTAAAATAAACCCTAAGTACATAATGTACTCGCAAGACTTACCCGATTAGTGGGAATAGTTTCCCGACTCCAAGGAGTATGATAGGCAATATGGGTTTGCTATTTTCTTTTTATTTATGAAAAGCATTACTAGGAGTACATTCTTAAGATCAAGTTTTATTAGCAGTCATGATTACTTCATTGGCTAACCATTCTAAGTAAGCACATGTTCTACTTTCAAGCAAAGGTTGAGCAATCAGAACCATTTTATCATCTTTCATCTTCCAATTCTTACTATGGTGCTAGACCATAGCCAAGTCGTACCATCTCACAGAAATGGCAATTCACAAACCAATGTATCCCAGCTGGGTACCCTGAAACACATGCCCCGTTTGTACCCTAGGCACAAACAAGACCAACCCATTCCACTCCTGTCAAGGGGTCCAGATCCCCGTCCAAGCTTGGACTCCAAGCCCCCACACTTGAGACCCGGTCTCAGTATGGTGCTTAGACCTCCACCTTTCCCCACCTCTAACCAGTCGGTCTAGAAAGAGCCAAAACCCACGACAAGAGCGTAACGAGCCTTCCCGCTCCCATAAGAAAGTATGTGCTCAGGATAATAAGTCTGTGACCTGACTACCATCCACAACAATGGACGGTCCTTAATCGGCATGGACAGGGAAAATAGTGTAACCAAGCTAAGCCCCGTGGATGCGGGACACAACTCGTCACACCCAGCAATACCCATACCATATCCCTGCCCGGTCTCCATTTTTTTCCTTTCATGATTTTATCATGAGAGTAAATATAATAATCACTTATTGTGAGTAACAACAGGTTACTCACGCTACCGAAAACCTAAGCATAGCATCTACTCAAACCTGCACTAGTAAGACTCATAGGATAGACATATCTATACATGTGGTTTTCATAAAAATTCCTGTAACGTAAATTTACATCACACACACACATATATATATATATATTCAGTGATTATAAAAAATAAGGGTTATGCACCAGGGCCTGCCATGGGCAGGCGCGGTGTCAGCTGAGTCAGTCGTCGGTGGCTTTGGGACTTCCTCCCACCTGACACTATTCTTGATGTGAATCGCCAGGTATGGCCCGTCACGGCCACGGGTTACATCGAGGCGTGCCAGCCTCTTCCCTAGCGTTAGAGTTTTGACACAAGCCCATACACTTAGACCAGGTGTGGTTGGTAGTGGAATGGGTCCCCATTGGATGAGACGGAACCCGCGTCCTCGAGGTTGGGTGAGACGGAGCCCGCGACCTTGGGTGAGACAGAATCTGCGTCCTTGGGGTTGGGCGAGACGGAGCCCTCATCCAAGGGGTCGGGCGAGGTGGAGCCCGCGGCCTTAAGGTCAGGCGAGATGGAGCCCACGACCTTGGGGTCGGGAGAGACAAAGCCCGCACCCAAGGGGTGGGATGAGGTGGACTTGCGGCCTTAAGGTCCGGTGAGACGGAGCCCATGACCTTGGGGTCGGGCGAGACGGAGCCCGCTGCCTTGGGGTCGGGCGAGATGGAGCCCGTGGCCTTGGGGTCGGGCAAGACCTTTTAATACATCTCGAGCAATCTGGGGGAGTCAGCGTGGGTGCTAACTTCCTTGCTTTGGGTATCCCTAATAACGATACCCGACAGTAGCCCCCGAGCCTACGGAGGAGTAGAATACTCCTTTGGAGGCTTTTCCGGACCGGTGGACTCTGAGGGCCTTGGCCTGCTTTTTGTAGACCGCGGCGTGTGCTGGTAGGACCGTGATTCCCTTTTGTTGTGATTGGTCTTCTTGGGGGTATGTAACCATAGGATTCGGGAGGTCAGAAAGATTCTTCTTGATTCCCCCCTAGGATTCGATCGGTCTACCGTCGTACTGCAATGGCGCGTTCGGTCTCCTTGCGAGTCCAACTTCCCTCGAGCCCCCACGCATAGTAGGGGTTCGATCGAGGGTCGGCTCATCTTTGTGATCACCATCCCTCAAGCATTTTTTGATAAAACAGAGGGGCCGAGCTGTGCCACGTTTTCCTCGATGGACAAAACATGGTGCTCGGTGAGCTGTAAACGGGCTAGTCTGAGTGGGGCCCTGACTTCCCATTCGCGGATCTCCAACATGGGTCAATTGGTGACTAACTCTAGATTCTTAGTGGCCAATCCATATAGTTCTCGGGTCCATTCGACCGGTCCCAAGGGCTCGTTGCCTTTCTTCAAGGAAAAACCATGGACTGGGAACCAACCAAGACTCGAACATGGGCTGGGATGCCCACGACACTCGTATGCCTAGGTATTGGCTGCTAGTGGGCCCATCTCATTCTACCCCTCACTCTAAGGGTGCCCCAGAGCGGCCGTGAACCCGTCGGTGGGCCAGCCTTCAAACTCCTGGTCCTGAATGGGCCGTAGGAGCGTTTTCACCTCTGTATCCCTCCTTACCTATGATGGTTCATGGCCCATCGATTGGGTGAATCGTCATCCGACGTGTCCTTTGAGGGCGCGACCAGAGATAGCGTGCGCGCGATCTTCAAAGGGAGGTGACGTGACACGGCGCAGCGAGCGCGTGAATCTAGGCGGACGATTCGCCTCCTCGCCCCATTCCATCCTGTAAATAGCGGCCTCCCCCTTCACGTTTCTACGCACCAAAACCATAGCCTTACCTTCTCTATTTCTCCGTCGCCACCGTTCGAATCTGCCGTGCTTGCTAATCCGCCATTGGAGCCCTAGATATGTAGCTTTCGCTTCTCCGCCGCTGCCTTTGCTTCTCCACAGCCATCTCCATCCTCCATGGATTCATGGTACTGCTCCGATGTTACCCATGCACGAATGGAGGGCCTCGTCAAGCATGGTCTTCTCCGCGAGAGGACCGATGCGATGGAGTAGCTTGTGCCCGGCCGTGAGGATGCGCCGACGCCACCCGATGGCTATGTCATCTCCTTTATACCCTTCCACGAGCATGGACTCGAGGTTCCTCCCCACCCATTCTTCTAGGGTCTGGTGCACCACTATCAGATCAAGCTACAACACTTGAAGCACAACGGGATCTAGCACATCGCAGCCTTCATCGCGATGTGTGAGGGGTACCTAGGGATCGAGCCCCACTTCGAGCTATGGAGATATTTCTTCTCCATCTCCTTGATCAAGAAGGAGAGAGGCCGAGAGACCTCGGTGCCGATGGGATGCGCGGGCATCCACATCCGGGGGCAGCGGGTGGCCGAGTACGTGCCCTGTTAGCTCTCTAGATCCAACAAGGGGTGGCACTCACATTGGTTCTACCTAAAGGACGACCCTGCCGCTCCCTTGCCGGTCTTCTCTGTGTGTTTGGTCAAAGAGGTACCACCGTCATGGCCGTAGGGGCCACCCATCAAGGAGAAGAAGAGGCTGCGTGACCTCCTCGAGGCCATCGCGTTCCTGAAGACCCACGGCCTCCGTGGGGCCGGCGTCATCGGGGGGTATCACACGAAGAGGGTGGCATCCCTAATGGCGTGCCTCCTCCCATTATATGGGATGACGCCTGACACATAGCTCATTGGGACGATGCCCACCCAGGGTCTGCTCTACGACAATGAGGTCGCACAGCGCATCAAGGAGGCCACAGGGGAGGCCGACGCTGTGTTGCCGATCCTGGGGCATCCAGTGATGTGGCTAGACACGGGCTTCATCGAGCTATTGATGGGGTTAGTCTTCTGGGACTCTGTCATGTCGCTGCCAGAGCACACGGCCATGAGGGCGGCAAACCATGCCGCGGATGAACAAAGGAAGAAGAAGAAGGATGACATGGAGAAGAAACGGCGATCGAAGCAGTGGGCGAAGCTACAACGAGGGAAGCGGCGTCAAGGTTCGTCAAAAGAAGAGGAGGAGGAGGAGGATGACGGCTCCATGTCACCCATCTCGTGGGATGATCTGGCCGCTGGGGATGAGGACCCGCCTTTGCCATAGGCAGGGCCCTTCCTGCGGCATGCCACGGGGCAGGAGGGGGAGGACGCGCCCCTGGAGCCGGCGGAATCAAACACCCCACCCTATCCGGACCTTCGACGGTGGCCTCAGAATCAGTAGAATCAAGCTGCCTTGCCTTGTCCGGGCCTTCGACGACGGCCCCGGAGCCGACAAAAATAGGTTGCCCCGCTCTGTCCGAGCCCTCGGTGGCGCCACCAGAGTCGAAGGGGGGCGGCCGTTCTGATTCGTCCGAGCCCTCTGAGCCGAGGGAGGTCTCAAAGCGGCAACATGGCAATGAGGAGCAGCCAGGGTCGAGCAAACCGGCCCCAACATGTCCTTGTGTGATGGCATCAAGGTGAGTCAAGGGCTTTTTCGTCCTTTTGTCTTAAGGAATTTTTGTCGCGAACTGACCGCCATGTCCCTTGCAGCGTTGGAGGACATTGTCCTGTGACTGCGCATTTGGTCTCCTTGCGTGTCCAACTTCCCTTGAGCCCCCGCGCGTTGCAGGGGTCCAGTCGTGGGTCGGCTCATCTTTGTGATTGTCATCCCTCAAGCGTTTTCCCGATAAAATAGAGGGGCTGAGCCATGCTACATTTTTCCTCGATGGACGAAACATGGTGCTCGATGAGCTGTTAATAGGCTAGTCCGAGTGGGGCCCTAGCTTCCTGTTCATAGGGATCCAGCATGGGTCAGCTAGTGATCGACTCCAGATTCTCAGTGGCCAATCCATATAGTTCTTGGGTCCGTTCGACCGGTCCTAAGGCCTCATTGCCTTTCTTCAAGGAAAAACAATGGATTGGGAACCAACTAAGACTCGAACGTGGGCTGAGATACCTGCAGTGCTCATGCGCCCGGGTACTGGCCGCTAGTGGGCCCATCTCTTTCCACCCCTCACTCTAAGGGTGCCCCGGAGCGGCTGTGAACCCATCAGAGGGCCAGCCTTCGAACTCCTAGGCCTGAATGGGCCATAGGAGCATTTTCAGCTCTGTATCCCACCTTACCTGTGACAGTTCTCGTGCCTGTCTACACCGACGCCGAGCCAAACGACATCGAGAAGGAGGTGGCCCCTCTAGCACAGGACTTACCTGCTGAGATAGAGGATGAGATCGTCCCCCAAGAAATTAGTTAGGTAGATAAGCCAGACGATGAACTTGTAATAAGTGGACAGGCTCTTAAATTTTGTTATGGCCAAACAAATTGTTAGCTCTTCTCCCCTTTTTATATAAAAAGGTTAATGCGTTTTGACCCTTTTTGTCGTTAAGGCTATAAAGCTCAGGGTGCGGGTGAAATAATTATGATCATGCGGGTGAGCAAAAACGCCGTAGCCGCTGGGGCGTAGGTTTCTTGCAGTTCGACCAGTTTTACTCAGCGTTCATTTCTGCAACTACTTCTAAGATCTTAACGTGAGAAAGGGTCAGACACAGAGAATGTTTACCGGGTAGATATACTCTTTAATGCATTCCGACTCTTTTCGTAGTTAAGGCTAAAAAGCTCAGGGTGAGGGAAAAAAACTTTGATCATGCTGGTGAGCAAAAACGCCATAGCCGCTGGGGCATAGGTTTCTTGCTGTTTGACCAGTTTTACTCAGCGTTTGTTTCCGCAAACCTTGCTTCTAGATCTTAACATGAAAAAGGGTTGGGCATAGACAATGTCTACTGGACAGATATGCTCTTATCAACCCCTGAGTGAGGCCTAACCCCTTGCCGTTGCTAGGGTCGGGTGTCACTAAAGATCGAGGAGTCAATAGCGAAACCGATAAGAGAAAGCATGTGTAAATTAAGGGTAAAAGTGACATAGCTATTCGATGTTCTAGGCGTTGTTGAAGACTTCACCATCGATGGTCCTGGGCCCCTTGCCGTTGCTGGGGTCGGGTGTCACTAAAGATCGAGGAGTTGATAAAGAAATCGATAAGAGAAAGCGTGCGTAGATTAAGGGTAAAAGCGACGTAGCTATTCGATGTTTCAGGCGTTGACGAAGACTTTACCGTCGATGGTCCTGAGCTTATAGGTGCCTGGCGGGAGCACCTCCACGATGACGTACGGTCCCTCCCATGGTGGAGAGAGCTTGTGGCAGTTCTTGTTGCTCTAGATGAGGCGGAGCACCAGGTCCCCGACGTTGAAGGCCCGACCCCACACTCGACGGCTGTGGTACCGGCGCAACGCTTGCTGGTACTTGGCCGAGCGAAGGAGGGCAACATTGTGCGCTTCATCTAGCTAGTCCATGGCATCCTCAAGGGATGCCTCGGCTCCCTGTTCGTCGTACGCCCTGACCCTCGGTGCTCCATAGTCGAGGTCGGTTGGGAGGATAGCCTCGAAACTATAGAGCATGAAGAATGGCATGTAGCCAGTGGCCTGGCTGGGGTCATCCTCAGGATCTAGAGCACCGCAAGAAGCTCTATGACCCATTGTCTAACAAACTTGTTCAATCGGTTGAAGATCCAAGGCTTGAGGCCTTATAGGACCATGCCATTAGCACACTCGACCTGCTCGTTCGTGCGGGGGTGCGCCACAATGGACCAATCGATGTGGATGTGGTATGCATCACAGAATTGGAGGAACTTTGTCCTAGTGAACTGCATGGCGTTGTCCATGATAATGGAGTTCAGGACTCCAAAGCGATGGACGATGTCAAGGAAGAATAGCACGGTTTGCTCAGAGTTGATCACGGAGATTGGTCGAGCCTCTATTCACTTTGTAAACTTGTCTACAATGACAAGCAAGTGTGTATAGCCCCCGGGCGCCCTCTTGAGATGTCCGACCAGATCGAGCCCACAGACCACGAATGGCCACATGATGGGGATCATTTGGAGTGCCTGGGACGACAGGTGGGTCTGTCGAGCATAGTATTGACACCCTTCATAGGTGCACACAATCTGTTTAGCGTCGGCTACTGTGGTCGGCTAGTAGAAGCCTTGTCAGAATGCGTTTCTGACCAGGGTCCTAGGTGTGGCATGGTGCTCGTAGACCCCACCATGGATATCACTCAGCAACTGCTTCCCTTGTTCGATGGGGATGCAGCGCTGTAGGATCCCGGTGTTTCTTCGCCTATAGAGCTCGCCCTCAATAATGACAAAGAACTTGGTGCGACGCGTAAGACACCGAGCCTCTATTTTGTCCATCGGTAGTGCCTCACGGAGGAGGTAGTCGAGGTAAGGCGTCCTCTAGTCGGCCAAAGGGCCAGGCTCTATCACTGGATCCTCATCAAGCTCCATGACTTCGGGGTCAGATGGAGTCACTGGTCGGTTAGCCCCCGAGCCCAAGGTAGGCAGCCCATCACTGGCTTATTCTGGCTCCATATAGCGGACCGAGGGCTTATACTGATCATAGGCGAAGACGCCCGTCGGTAATGGCTCTCGATCAGACACCATTTTCACCAGCGCGTCGGCAGCCTCGTTGAGACGCCTCGGGATGTGATTGAGCTCGAGACCATCGAACTTGTTCTCCAACTAGCGGACTTCTTGACAATACGCAGCCATCTTGGCGTTGTGGCAGCTTAATTCCTTCATGACTTGGTCGATGATCAGCCGGGAGTCACCCCGTCGTCAAGCCATCAGATACCCAACTCGATGGCGATGCGTAGGCCGTTGATGAGTGCCTCATACTCGGCCACATTGTTGGAGGAGTGGAAATGGATGTGAACCATGTACCTCAAGCGTACCCCAAGGGGCGAAACAAAGACCAGCCCCGCACCGGTGCCTTTCTTCAAAAGCGATCCATCGAAGTACATCGTCCAGTACTCTTGGTCGATTTAATCTTTGGTGGCATTTGGATCTCAGTCCACTCTACAATGAAATCAACCAGCAGTTGGGACTTGATGGCCATCCGAGGCGCATATGAAATGCCTTGTCCCATCAGCTCGAGTGCCCACTTCATGATTCTTCCCGTGGCATCCGGGTTTTTGATGACCTCACCGAGAGGAAAGGACGTCACGACCATCACCGGATGTGACTCGAAGTAGTGATGCAATTTCCTCTTGGCGACAAGGATGGTGTATAGAAGTTTCTAGATTTAGGCGTAGCAAGTCCTAGAATTAGACAAGACCTCGCTAATGAAGTACACGGGATGCTACACTTTGCGGGCGTGTCCCTCTTCTTCTCACTCTACCACTAGGGCGGCGCTAACCACTTGCATGGTAGTCATAATGTAGAGCAGAAGGGGTTCCCTGTGGGTCGGGGGGACTAGGATCGGGGCTTTTGTCAGGAGCTTCTTGACCTTGTCAAGTGCCTCCTGGGCCTCGGGCGTCCATTCAAAATAGTCAGTCTTCTTCAGAGGACGATAGAGGGGGAGACCTCATTCGCCGAGGCGTGAGATAAAGCGGCTGAGTGTGATGAGGCACCTTGTAACTCGCTGTACCCCCTTTATGTTCTGAATCAAGCCCATCCTCATGATGGCCGAGATCTCCCCCGAGTTGGCTTCGATGCCACGCTCGGAGACGATAAAACCCAGCAGCATACCCCTCGGGACCTCGAAAATGCACTTCTCGGGGTTGAGTTTGATGCTGTTTGCTCGGAGTTTCGCGAAGGCCTGCTCTAGGTCAGCTATGACCTGATCAGCCCATTTAGACTTGACTACGATGTCATCCACATAGGCCTCAATGGTCTTCCCGATGAGATCCCCAAAACACTTGAGGATACAATGTTGGTATGTAGCCCCCGCGTTCTTCAGGCCGAACGGCATTGTGACATAGCAGAACGATCCGAATGGGGTGATGAAAGATGTTGCGAGCTAGTAGGACTCTTTCATCATGATTTGATGGTACCTAGAGTCCGCATTAAGAAAGCAAAGGGTTTCACACCCTGAGGTTGAGTCGACTACTTGGTCTATGCGTGGCAAAGGAAACGGATCCTTTGGACACGCTTTGTTGAGACCAGTGTAGTCAACTCACATTCTCCATTTCTCACTATTTTTTCGTACAAGAACGGGATTGGCTAACCACTCTGGGTGGTATACTTCCTTAATGAACCCGACCGCCAAAACCTTCGCAATCTCCTCACCGATGGCCCTGCGTTTCTCCTCGTTGAAGCGACATAGGCGCTGCTTCACCAGCTTGGAGCCTAGCCTGATCTTCAAGGCATGCTCGGTGACTTCTCTCGGAATGCCTGGCATGTTCGAGGGTCTCCACGCAAAGATGTCTCTATTGTCGCAGAGGAAGTCGGCGAGCGCGCATTCCTATTTGGAGGAAAACATGGTGCCGATGCGCACCACTTTGCCCTCAGAGCCACTAGGGTCTATGAGGACCTCCTTGGCATCCTCTATAGGCTCGAAATACCCAGCCGACCACTTGGGGTCGGTTGCTCCTTCGACGACCTCCTCCCTGATGGCCGTAAGCTCTTTGGAGGCGACAATTGCCGCGGAGTGTTCGTAGCATTTAACCTTGCACTCATAGGCGCGCTAGAAGGAGGTGCCGATGGTGATGACCCCGCATGGACCCAACATCTTCAACTTCATATAGGTGTAGTTAGGGACGGCCATGAACTTCGAGTAGCATGGACGTCCCAGGATGGCGTGGTAGGTCTCGTGGAACCCGACCACCTCGAAGGTAAGGGTCTTCGTTCTATAATTGGTTGGATTCCCAAAGGTGATGGGTAGATCGATCTGCCCAAGTGGCATGGCCTGCTTTCTAGGCACGATGTCATGGAAAGGCGCCCTGGTCGTCTGGATACGTGATCGGCCGATGCCCATGGCGTCGAGCATTTTAGCATAAATGATGTTGAGGCTGCTGCGTCCATCCATCAGCACCTTGGTGAGCCGCTTCATGTCGATGATCGGGTCGACCACAAGCGGATATCTTCCTGGCTACGGGACGCTTTCCGGGTGGTCAGTCTGATCAAAGGTTATGGCAGAGTCCGACCATCGAAGGAAGGATTAGCGCCGACTCAGCCATATAGACCTTGTAGCGCGCAAGCTTCTGGCGATGCTTGGAGTCATAAGCCACCGACCCTCCGAAGATCATGAGGTAGCCATCCAGCGTTGGAAATCCACCGTCCTTCCCCTCAGTGTCATCTATGGCCATCTTGGGCTCCTTCCTATGCTCCCCCTGCTGGAGCCTTCGGACAAGAACCGCTTCATGAGGACGTAGTCCTTGTATAGGTGCTTGACGAGGAAAGCATGGTTCAGGCATGGCCCTTCGAGCAGCTTCTCGAAGTGGTCCGAGGTACCCTCGGTGGGCTTTCGACCCCCCTTATGGTCGACAGTGGCCACGAGCGAGCCCTCGCGCCACTGCTTGTTCTTCTTCTTGTTGGGGTGGTTGGAGGCGCCTTCGCCGACGTCCTCGTACCGAATGCCTTGCCCTTAGGGTGGTCGAAAATCACCCTGACCTCCTCCCCGCCTGAGACATGGCTGGCGGCGATGTCGAGGAGCTCCTTGGTGGTTCATGGGACCTTATGTCCCAGCTTGTGAACCAGGAACTCGCAGGTGGTCCTGGACATGAAAGCTCCTATGATGTCGGTGTCGGCGATGTCGGGCAGCTCGTTGCACTGCCGGGGAGAAGCGCCAGATGTACCCACAAAGAGTTTTCCTAGACTTCTGTCAGTAGTTTTTGAGATCCCGTGGGTTCCTAGGATACGCATATGTGCCCTGAAAGTTTCCCACGAAGATTTCTTTTAGGTCCGCTCAACTTTGGATTCGGTTGGGTGGAAGGTGTTCCAACCACGTTCGCGCCAAATCGGCCAGGAATAATGGAAGGTTGCGGATAATGAAATTATCACTATCCGCTCCACCGGCTTGGCAAGCAAGCCGATAATCCTCGAGCCATAGTCTAGGATTTGTTTCCCCGGAGTATTTCAGTATGTTTGTCGGCGTTTGGTACCACAGTGCGAAGACAGCATTGAGGATGTGTCGGCCAAAGGCCTGAGGTCCCAGCAAGTCAGGGCTTGGGCTTTGGTCCTCGCCGCTGTCATAGCATCCGCCACGATGAGGGTGGTAGCCACGGCTAGCCTCCTCCCTCTCATTGCCACGGGCACGCCTGTGGGCATCCAGGGTGTTACGCGCATCACGGTGGAGGCTGAGACGCTCAAGCACCGGGACCTCAGGACGTGGCCAGTCGCCTCGTTGCGCCTGGTGGACTGACACGTCATTGTCGGGTCGCTCTGAGGGCGTGCACTGGCTGGCGTCGAGCTCATGTCGTCGGGACAGCGAGGTCTCAGCCTGCTGTGCCGCCGCACGCTCGAGTAGCATAATCTCGTGATGGACCCAACGGTCCTCGGGTGTCGCGGGCTCTGGAAGCCCCCGGAGCAAGGCCGCCGCGGCAGCAATGTTCTCGCTTGCCTAGGTGAAGTGTGGGAGGGCTTCGTCGTCCTCAATGATCCTCTGGTTCACGTCGCGGGCCACAGCACGCGCACGCCCACTGTCTCTGTGGCGCTCGATCTCTCGCTCGACCCCGCACGTTCCTGCTCGAGCTAGAGTCATGCTTCTTCGAGCTCTTGGTGCCGCGCCCTCAGTTGCTCTACCCGTAGGCGAGGTGGGTCCCCTACATCCCCCTTGACCTCATCGTCGAGGTCATTTGTTGTGGTAGCCCCTCCCTCGTGGATGCTTTCGATGTATCCCTCGGGGGTAGCTGCCATGAAACACTCACAAGGGGTGATGGCTCCCCCTGCTGGAGTCAGAGTGGGAGGGTGACTCCAATTCTCCTGTGAGAAGGTCATGGAAAGATTCCATAATGTATTTGGTCATCCCCACAAACTCATCATCCGCATGGGATGGGGACGTGCGTTGCGCCACAAGGTGGCCAATGCTCTCTATGGCGTTGCGTAGATCGAACGGGAGCGCTGTCAGGGCGTTCCGGATGAGGTATTTCAGGGAGAGCGGCTCTCCTTCGACAAGCTACGTCATGACATTGGCGAACGAGAAGGTGAGGTGGCGTAAGTCCTCCTAGGATGGTCGGGGTCCTAGGAAGGCGCCGAGCTGGCGCTCTAGCCTCCTGTAATCGAAGCTGAGGAGCTGGTCGCTCCTAGGGGCACGGGCCTTCAGTGCGTGCAGCTATAGCTCCTTAAGCGCCTCGGCGATCGAGTTGAGGCCAGCAGAGTGGACAGGTTGGAAGGCGATGGGAACCCACGCCAACTCTCCCTCCATCGTAACGATGAAGTCCAGGTTCCCAAAGCGTACGTGAGCGCCTGGGACCCAGCTGACGCCGTGACTAGCCATCCGAGGCCTAGTGTGGACGTCGAGATGCGCCAAAAGCCCCTACCTAGCGCGCCAACTATCGGTGTTTTTGGACCACCGGTGAGTAAAATTGTATTTGTGTGTCTGGCTCGGATGGTGTCCTTGGAGGACACAAGGGTTTATACTGGTTCGGGCGGAACGTCCCTACGTCTAGTTTGCCGCTGCTCATGTTACCGACACTTGGTTTGTAGTCGGGGTTACAAACAGGCGAGAGAGGGAAAGGATCCCAAGTCTCTGGTACACGGAGTGAATCGGGTGATGAGAGCTCGCTTGCCCCTCAGCCGTGTGTTCGTGTTGTGCTCTTGTGTTTAGTTGTCTCGTGTCGATTGTCGATCCCCTTGTTGGGGGCGCCCTACTTCCCCTTTTATAGACGAAGGGAAAGCGCGGTTACAGAGGAGAAAAAGGAGAAGAACGAGAGAGAGAAGAAGGCTTCTAGGGTTGTCGGGTCCTTCTTCTCCTTCATGTGGGTCCCGTCGATCCTGTAGACGTCAATAGGGACGGCTCCATGTCGCAGCCCTATTCGTCACTGGCGCCATGCGCAGGCGTCACCTACCGGTTATGGCATTCCACTCCGTCCTGGCGGACGTCGAGGTGAACTAACGTGCCTGTCAGCATCCGGACGAGGATTAGACAGAATAGTACCGGCACGCCCGACACTGTTTTTTATGTGAATCGCTAGGTATGGTTCGTCACGGCCACGGGTTACATCGAGGCGTGCCAGCCTCTTCTCTAGCGTCTGAGTTTTGACCCAGGCCTATACGCTTGGACCTGGAGTGGTTGGCGGTGGTATGGGTCCCCGTCGGACAAGACGGAACCCGCGTCCTCGAGGTCGGGTGAGACGGAGCCTGCGACCTTGGGCGAGATGGAACCCACGTCCTTGGGGTCAGGCGAGATGGAGCCCGCACCCAAGGGGTGGGACGAGGCGAAGCCCGCGGCCTTAAGGTCGGGCGAGGCGGAGCTCGCGACCTTGGGGTCGGGCGAGACGGAGCCCGTGACCTTGGGGTCGAGCGAAATAGAGCATGTACCCAAGGGGTCGGACGAGGCGGACTCGCGGCCTTAAGGTCGGGCGAGACAGAGCCCATGGCCTTGGGGTCGGGCGAGACGGAGCCCGCGGCCTTGGGGCTGGGCGAGACCTTTTAATACATCTCGAGCTATCCGGGAGAGTCAGCGTGGACGCGAACTTACTTGCTTTGGGTATCCCAAATAACAATACCCGACAAGTATATTCAAAGTAACTAGAGTATAATTGGACTTTTTGATTATCCAAGTCTCCACCTCTATATGAACCTAGTAAACCTAGACTCAACTCGATTTCCTAGTAATCAAACCCACTAGAAGTAGAAACCCAATTCCACCCATGCAATGAGTACACGCTAAAAAAACCCAACCTAGTAGCAAGTTATCTAGGGGGTGTCTGGTTCTTTAGTCGCTCCTAAAATGCATGTCACATCGAATATTTAGATACTAATAAGGAGCATTAAATATAGATTAATTATAAAACCAATTACATAGATAGAGGCTAATTTGCGAGACAATTTTTTAAGCATAATTAATCTGTTATTAGCATATGTTTACTGTAGCACCACGTTGTCAAATCATAGACTAATTAGGCTTAAAATATTCATCTCGCAAATTAGTCGCAAGTTGTGCAATTAGTTTCGTAATTAGTCTATATTTAATACTCCATACATGTGTCCAAATATTCGATGTGACAGAAATTTTAGGAGACCGTAGGAACAAACAGGGCCTAAGATAGTGTACGATGATGACAGTTGACAGGACGGCTACCCTTTTCCTGGATCCAGGGAGGAGATTTGAAGCTGTCATTGAGGAACTCCCAAATTTTGAAAATTGAATCGATCATGGCCCCGTTCGCTGGTCTAAAATTTGACTGAAATTGGCTGATTGTGTGAGAGAAAAATATTGTAGCGGCTGAAAGATGCACAGTGATTTGTGAGAGAAGCAGTCAGCTGGTCTGAAAAAATCAGACCAGCGAACGGCGCATGATTTTACCACCATTTCAAATTTTGTGTTCATGTAAGTTTTATATGGTCTCAATCAATAAGAACAAGGACAGACGAATCCAATCTCACTGGTACGGACCACACAACTTCTCTCGCCGCTAAAAAAGACATGCACATCTCCTCTCTGTCCTATTTGGTAGTGCTTCCGTCGGCTCTGTCTCTAGCTTTTGTATGCACTATAATTATACTGTAGTAAGAAAATGTTAATTTGTTGCTTTAATCAGCTCTAGATCCTTCAAACACTTTAGGAACGAGTCAATAAATCCACGCAGCAGACCTACTCCCTCTGTTTAAAAAAGAATGCAACTATAAATTACGTGTCACTAAAAGTAGTTCACATTTGATCAAATTTTTAATGAATATTATTCATATTTCTGGCTCCAAATTAATTTATTATAAAAATACATTTCATAATTAATCTAATGATATTTATTTAATATCTTAAATATTGATATATATTTATCTAATTAATGAACCATGACAGTTGGTTAGAATTGCATTCTTCTCCGGACCGAGTGTCTACATTCAAAGCTAAAGAAAATGATTTGAAGTTCGAAGAAAGTACAGGCAGCAGCACAGCTTGGGGCCAGTTTAGTTCCTAAAATTTTTGCCAAATACATGAAATCTAAAATGGGGTAGCAGCACACCAAAATGCTGACACCAAAAGTTTTTGCATTTTGCTGTTTAGTTGTCAAGAATTTTGCATCGATATCAGCATTGAATAGTAGATTTCGGTTGCATTAATTGTGTTCCATGCAAACTGCATGACCACTCCTCATCCAACATTCAGAGCATTCACATTCAACAAAACTGTCATCCCTATTACATCAGACTGTGCTCAAGCATTCACAGAAGCCGTAACACACTGTACTATAGAAACATGTATTGAATCACACAAAACTGTCAATTACGATCCATCAGAGCATTAGCAAGCGAATCACGGATGACATTCATGCATGACCACTCCTCATCCTCCACTACCTCGGGTTCTGGTTGATTTTGATAAGCTTGTCTCGGCACAAAGTTCCCATTTCAGTCACACCTACCAAAATGCTTATCTGGTAAGCCACTAGTCCTCACAAAATTATGAAGAGCCATACATGCACAAATGATTTGGGCTTGCTTCTCAGGTGAATAAGGAGGGATCTTTTGCAAGATCCGCCACTTCATTTTCAGTACCCCGAATGACCTCTCAATAACATTCCTAAGAGAAGAGTGTGTGTAATTGAAGAGCTTTTCTTTACGTTGTGGCTCGGGCCCGTCGCGGAAGTCCTAGAGATGGTACTTGGTTCCCTTGTATGAAGCAAGATAACCCAGCCGGTTAGGATACCCGGAGTCCACTAGATAGTATTTGCCTATAGTAGCAAACAAATTATGAGCAACAGGCACATAACCCACAAAGAACAATTGCACTCATGTGTACCTACGTACCATTTGGTGGATGTGGAAAGACTACGGAGTATGTTGTTGAATCATTGAACACTCTCATGTCATGAACAGATCCAGGCCAGCCAGCATTAACAAATGTAAACCTCATGTCGAAGTCACAACAGGCCATTACATTTTGTGTAGTGATGCTCTTGCGGCACAAGTGCTGAATAAACAAATGGTTTGGCACGACACAAGGGATATGAGTCCCATCTATAGCCCCTATGCAGTTCTTGAAGTAGGGATAAAATCTACTACTTCTTAGTCTAGGATGCATTGTTCTGAACTGTGGATCTACTGGCTTAATATTGTCTGCAGCAAGCCTGACCAGACATCTCAAAACTTTGGTAAACATTGTTGAAACAGTACCCAATGACCTCTCAAACCTGTCCTCTGCTTGCCTAACAGACTGTGGTGCTCCTACCATCCAAAGAAACATCCCTAAAGCCTCTACAGATGTGGACTTAGTGGTAGACTTGAGCCCATATTTGTCCACTAACAAGTTATGAAGGCTATGGAACATTGTTGGGGTCATTCTAAACATGTTGTAACAAGAATTAATGTTGTCAAGCTTATCATGCACCCACTGGAAACCACTAACTCTTGGAGTCCTATACTGAGCCCTATTCATATACTTGTCAATGTGTACAGCAAACTGGTACATACCATGGAGAAACTCATCATCCTCGTCATCATTCATTAGCTCTTCCATCAACTCATCATCATCATCATCCAATATCATCTGCAGCAACTGTTGTCTTCTTGCATCTTGATCATCATCACCAACCTGTTATGGACAGAGACAAGAGCAAGTCAGTCATTTGATCAAACAACCCATGAATCCCATGCATCACTCCCTGTCATCCCACATGATCAAGTTTCAAAACAGCACATATATCCATTCCACAAGTTAATATAGGAAAACAGCAAATAAACCCATCATACTGCATAACAAGTTCAAATTTAACTGACACAACACAACAGGACACAACAAGTTCATATGCCCTGCACCAAATGCCCTACATGCAAATAAGGCTAAGTTTTCTAGTTGTCCACCGGGCCAGTCTGCGGGATATTCAGCTCGATGACGTGCATCTTCCCTTCCTTAGTGTCCTGGGCAAGGAAGAAGTCCATTTCAGTTTCTGATTACACTAGCTTGTGCAACCCAGAGAACAAAGTCTTCGTTGTAGTACTGATGCCCAGCTCTTGTAGAGCTATCCTGGTGCACTCTGTTATTTTCCATGACTTGTCCTTAACTAATCTCTGCAGCACTTCCTCCCTTCTGCTCTCTCTCTCCTTGAAGAATTGTAGCCTCTCTCTGCTTAAGTCATTGTGTGTGGTCATTTGGATGGTCATTGCCCTCACTGCTGGGCTCTTTGACCTCTTGCTGGGGCTGGATGCACTTGTGCTTGTACTGCTGGTCCTCGTGTTTCCAACACTCATAGGGGTCAGTTCATCCTCCTGCTCTTGTCCTGCTTCTTCATCAGAATCATCATCATTCAAGTCAATGGTCTCTCTTGCAGCAGGAACAAAGGAGGTTGTCCCATCAACTGTGTTTCCTTTGAACATGCCATGCAACTGGTCCAAGTATGCAGGCACACCATCCCTTCTAATCTTCAGCAAATCATTGTCACCCTGTACAATATAGACCGATGTAGTTGTCAAGCAATTAGGGAATTAACATTTGTTAATAACAGAGCACCCTATATAACAAATTACCTGAGCATTGTCATTCCACCATTGGTCAGAAGCATGAATCTTTCCATCTACATCTATACCTAAGCCAATGTGGTTTTGTGCTTTGTCACACAATGTCTATATTTTTCTGAGTGTCCTCAGCTTGCCTTGAAGCTGTTCTCTGTCATGCATCAAGCCTGATGCTAAATAGTACCTCCGAGCGACGTTCTTCCACCCAAATTTGTTCATTTGTCCTCCTGGACAGTTCCCAGCATGTATCTCGGCAAGGTAGGAGTCACATAACTTCTCTATGTTGTCTGGTAACTAATTTGCTTTATGCTTCTAAACCTAAACGGTGAAGAGGGACAGCAATATTGAACAATAAACACTGACAAGCTTTAACAATAGACATGCAGCTAACACTAACAAGCATACAAGAACAATTCATAAACTGAGCTTCTAACAGATCAACATACATGAACATACTTGAACAATACACATGCAACTAACACTAACAAGCATACAAGAACAATTCAAAAACTGAGCTTATAACACATCAGCATACATGAACAATATACATGCATCTAACTAAGCTTGTAACACATCAACATACATCATCGTGCTTGAACAATAGACATGCATCAGAGAAGGTGCTTGCCGGGTTAGGGACAGCGTAGGAGCCGTCGAAATTGTCGTTGTGGATGGCTGGCCCCAGCCCCCGTGCACGCAGGCAGCCGCCTCGCCGACAGAGAGACGAAGCCACCTCCGACGGATGCGGACGGACCGTCGAAGGCAGCACCTTCTGCAGCTCCACCTACTCCGACGTGGCTAGGCGGCCGGAAACTGAGGCTCCGAGACACGCCGTCCCTCGGAACGCGAACGGGAGGCAAGACGTCCTGGGCTCCTTGAATGTGGTCCGCGTACTGCTGGTAAACGCCGGAGAGGCCGTCGTTTAGGTCAAGCCGTCCCATCTGCTCGTTGGGGTTCTGGTGGCTGCTGGACCCGACGGCGGCGTGTAACGTGCTGGAACCCGGAGCGTCGTTGTAGACGAGGCTCGCTCCGACATTACCCAAGAAATCCAGGGTAAAGCCGGCGTCGGCTTCCCCGTATGCGGCGGGCTCGCCATTGAAGTCGTCGCCATGTCCTGCCATCGAATCCGTGCAAAGGAACTTGTCGATCTGGACGACGGCTGGGTAGATATACAGGTGGAGGCGGTGGATCTGAATGCCGGCGGTGGAATGGAGCGAGTGCGGCGGCGCTGGGATGGCGAGGACGAGAGCGGCGGCGTTGCGATGGAGACGGCGAGAGAGGCGCGGATAGGGTTGGGCGAGCAAGCTGAACGGATAGGGTTCAGCGTCGGCTACGGGACGGAGGGATAGGGTTGGGCACGCAGGCCAAGGCCATAGCAGGCCGAATTCGCAAAATTTTTTGACCCAAAATTTTTTGGACCTGTTTAGTCCCAAATGCCAAAACGGCAAAAAATTTGTTTTTGGCCAAAAAAAAACAATTTGTGAACTAAACTGGGCCTAGGAAGGATTCAAAAAAAATCCTATCCTGCTCTGTCCATCTCTTTGCCGCTGCAGTGAATGTCAGCGAAAAGCCGTAAAAGGTCGCCGAGAGTAGCCCTGTGGCAGCGAGCCAGAGACGCACCAAGTACATGTCGCAACGCACCGCACCCCCAGCCATTTCAAAATCCTCCCGTGCGGACGTGGCGTGGTGCGTGCCCAGCCCCCGCAGTCCGCTGCAGCAGCAGCCTCAAACGGTCGGATCCCCGCAGCCACGGAACCCGCCGATCCCAGCGCCCGTCCACCGGGCCCCACGCCCCGATCCGACGGCTGGCCTCGCTCCCGAATTCAAAACCTCGTTTCGAAGCAGCGGCCGTCCTGTCCCCAGTCCACCGGAATAAATCCCCCAACGACTCGCTCGGTGGGAAACTAAACGACGCGACGCCAGAGAAGGAGGAGCTTTGTCGGGGCGGGGCGGCTACAAGAGGCGGTGGTGCTCCTGCTCGCGGTGAGTGCGCTCATGAAATGATTCCCCGATCCTCTCCCCCTCCCTCCCTCCCTCACAATCACGCGGTGCTCGAGTAGGAGCAACAGCGCCCACCCCCGCGCAGCGGCGTTCCCAGGATGGTTGTCGTTTGATTCATGATTGGCGTCCTGATTGCAGCGGCTCTAGCTCTGGTTGGACTCTGCGCCGCGGCGATCGGCGGCGCCGGGAGGAGGAGGTGGAGGACGACGGGGAGTGGCGGCGGACGAGGAGGAGAGGTGGCGGACGGCGACGCGACCGGCTGGAGCGAAAGCGGCGTCGGTGAGAGAGGTAATAACCGCAGGACACGCCTCTGTTTTCTGATCTCCATTTTTCGCTCGAAGTTCTCGATCGCGCTTTTCTCTATTGCTGGGAGAGTGGCCTTCAAACTTCGAAGCCAAGCGTTCGCTCTTCCTGCTCCGCTCCTGGCTGCATTCGGCCGTGCTTTCTCCACCATGCAAGCCATGATCTCTGCGATAATAAGTGTCTCGAATTTTCTAACAATCACGACGGGTCATCGTTTGCTTGGGGGAGTTGGGAGAGACCGGTCGAGTCGAGAGAACTAAGAGTGCTTTGTTCCTACTATAGAGTGTAGACATTGTAATTTAAGCAAACGCTATTACTGTTACTCTTCATCTGAAAATAATAAAAAAAAACTCTTGGGTCCTTTTTGCAACGCACAGTAATAGGCTAGGAACCCTCGTCTCTGCCGGCGCCGTCGCGCCGACGCTGGCGTCCGCACGGCACTAGCTGTCAAATGACCCAACTGCCCCTGCAACATGGCCCACCAAATGAGCGGCGGGCGCGTGGTACCTGAGCTGAAGGAAACCGGGCCCGCCGCACTGGACTCGAGTGAACGCGCCTTCGGGACCGGGAGCGTCCCGAGAGGCAGGCCGAGACGCTGTGCTCCGGGCTTGCTCGGCTAGCTGCGTTGGATTCCCCGATCCCGCCGCGGGCCCGATTTCGTGTGCCGCATGCATGGCCGCACCCACCACACCAGTCGCCACGAGCCCACACGGCCTTTTAATTCGTGCGAGAAAAAGTGGTTGGTTGCTATATACGAAAAAGGGTACGTGTGGCACAGGTCGCAGCTCGCACGCGTGGTTCGGTGGTTGTGCCACAGCCAGTGACAGGTGGGCCCGCACGTTTTTCCGTACTGCTAGGCTATTTGTGGGTGCTTCGCTAGCTTTTTGTGCGTGTTTGTGTGTCAATTAACATAAGCCCATTGCTACTGTTATTTTTAACCTCCGGCGAAAGCATTTCTTTGGATCCTCCATTACATGCATGCGTGGTAGGTCAGTCATGGCTCATGGCAAGCTTAGGCGTCCTGAGAAGAAATCCTGGCCGGATTGTTACTTTAATTTATGTAAGCTTTCACTACCGGATTGATTCCTGGCCTCCTAAAGCCGTAACCGAACGAACCCTTAATGGGAAGCATCCGAGGGATTTTGCGGTCATCTTTTCAGAGGACCCGGTTCTTTTACGATACGTTCCCCACGCAATTATTTCGCCATGATTCGAAAGTGCGAGATCTTTGGATTGGATTATAGTATCATACTACAAGAAAGTAATGTGGAAAAAAAACATCAGCATGCTAATCTTACTCTTCCAAAGTGGGGGTCAGTCTTAAGCACACGCCTTTGGCTTTTAATCACACGCTCTTGTCAGGTGGAAGTGGAACCCACCATAACACCACCGTCTGATGATCAAGTTTTATTGGCTTCACCTAGTGCTGTAGTGCAAAAGTTCTCTCACGCTCAAAAGAACAGCAAATGGATATTTTTTATAAAAAAAAACAAAGTTCTTTTTGTGTGCTCGCATTGACTCGTCACCAACCCATACCCAGCCACCGTTCTCTCCTGTCAATTTTTGAAATGACCAGGCTCTTCATTAGGAAAGCAGTGTGAAAAGCTTGGAAATTTTGATAGCGCCTTCGTACCAGCTCATAATTTCGTGTCTGTGGTCACCGCATTTACGCCTCTCAATTCGACGTACCAGTCGTCCAGCCAAAGCAAGAAAAGATCATAGGGGGACAGTGTAGCTCCGTGGGGCTTATGGATTTCTGGAGCTTTAGTCTCCTAGATGAATTTTGATTCACTTAAAATAGCCGACGCTTTCTTTCCCTGTCTCCTTCCAGCTTCTTCTATTCTTGCTCCTTTTTCAAGATTTGTCTTTTCTGCTTCGGTGCCGGGGAGCGAGTTCTGATTCTGAGTAGGAGTGGTGAGCACTACTAAAATCTGGCTGTCTGGTGTGAGTAACTGCAGGTCACGAGCTGCGCTGTTGTAGCTGCCAAGAAATGAGCTTGGGGAGCTGCCCGGCTGCGGCCGGGGACGCGACGGCAGAGGAGCTGCTTGAACGGGCGCGGGGGCTGGTGCCACCCGCCCTGGCCGCTGCGCGCGCGGCGACTGGCTTCGGTGGGCGGTGGAAGGCTATCGCAGCTAGGCTGGAGAGGGTGCCACCGTGCCTGTCGGACCTGTCCAGCCACCCCTGCTTCTCCAAGAACTCGCTCTGTCGGGAGCTGCTGCAGTCGGTGGCTGCAACGCTAGCGGAGGCCGCCGAGCTCGGTGCGCGCTGCCACGAGCCTCCGAAGGCAGGGAAGCTGCAGATGCAGAGCGACCTCGACGCGCTGGCCGGGAAGCTGGACCTCAACCTCAGGGACTGCTCTCTTCTTGTCAAGACTGGTGTGCTGTCTGATGCGACGGTTCCGGCGGCCCTAGCTGAGATAGCGTCGGCTGCGGGCGCACAGACGGACGTGCGGGAGCTGCTTGCCAGGCTGCAGATTGGGCACGCAGAGGCGAAGCACCGGGCCGTGGATGGCCTGCTCGATGCTCTGCGCGAGGACGAGAAGAGTGTGCTGTCGGCGCTCGGCCGTGGCAACGTGGCCGCGCTGGTGCAGCTGCTCACGGCGACAGCACCCAAGGTTAGGGAGAAGGCGGCCACTGTTTTGTGCCTCCTCGCCGAGTCTGGCAGCTGCGAGGGGTTACTCATGTCAGAAGGCGCTCTGCCGCCGTTCATCCGGCTGGCTGAGTCCGGCAGCCTTGTTGGGCGGGAGAAGGCTGTCATCACGCTCCAGCGGCTCTCCATGTCGGCCGACATTGCACGTGCAATCGTCGGCCACAGCGGCGTCCGCGCTCTCATCGACATGTGCCAGACCGGGGACTCAATCACACAGTCCGCCGCGGCAGGAGCGCTCAAGAACATCTCTGCAGTGCCGGAGGTCCGGCAAGCGCTGGCCGAGGAAGGCGTCGTGCGAGTCATGATCAACCTGCTCGACTCCGGCGTCGTTCTCGGCTCCAAGGAGTACGCCGCGGAGTGCCTGCAGAACCTTACGTCAAGCAACGACAGCCTGCGGCGTGCCGTCGTGTCCGAGGGCGGACTCCGGAGCCTGCTCGCCTACCTCGACGGTCCACTTCCTCAGGAGTCACC
The DNA here is from genome assembly GCA_904845875.1 of Miscanthus lutarioriparius. Classification (NCBI taxonomy): domain Eukaryota; kingdom Viridiplantae; phylum Streptophyta; class Magnoliopsida; order Poales; family Poaceae; genus Miscanthus; species Miscanthus lutarioriparius. The sequence continues at coordinate 46,943,594 of CAJGYO010000001.1, forward strand.
CGTGGCCGCGCTCCGGAACCTGGTCACCGCTGTCTCACCAGACAGCCTGGTGTCGCTTTGCGTGCTCCCGCGCCTCGTCCACGTGCTCCGTGACGGTTCCGTGGGTGCTCAGCAGGCTGCCGCGGCGACCATCTGCAAGATCTGCAGCAGCATGGACATGAAGCGGCTGGTGGGCGAGCACGGGTGCATCCCGCTCCTGGTGCGCCTGCTGGAGGCCAAGTCGAACGGCGCGCGCGAGGCCGCGGCGCAGGCGGTGGCGAGCCTGATGGGGTGCCCCGCGAACGCGAGGGACATCAAGAAGGACGAGAAGAGCGTGCCCAACCTGGTGCAGCTGCTGGACCCGAGCCCCCAGAACACGGCCAAGAAGTACGCCATCTCCTGCCTGCTGGCGCTGTCGGCGAGCAAGCGGTGCAAGAAGCTGATGATCTCCCACGGCGCCATCGGGTACCTGAAGAAGCTCTCGGAGAAGGACGTGACCGGCGCGAAGAAGCTGCTCGAGAAGCTGGACCGCCGCAGGCTGCGCAGCCTGTTCATCAGCAGGAAGTAGCGTGATGGTGAGATGGTCTCCAGCTGAAGCAGCTAGCAGTGAAGCGATCGTTCGTTTTGCGGTAACCTGTACAAAGATCCCGTCGTGTTTCATAGCCTCTATGAATTGAAGTGCGGCAGAGCGGTGGACAGAGAGTGTGCTTGAGTTCATGTGAAGTGAACATATGGCGTTGTAATTTCGCTGGCTAATGTGTGTGTCAGGCAGTTCGTTCGTTCGTTCGTTAGCTCCCTAACCATGGCTGAATGAATTCCCAGCAGTCCCATCGTAATCTCTTCAGGGAAAGAGGATTTGCACAGTTTGGTTGTGATTGTTTGCAATCCTTCAACTCTTTCAGAAATTGTTGTCAGCATTGATTCCAAACAGCTATGATTCCAAATCTCGATTTAGTCGAACCTTTGCCTTGTGGATTAAAGAAATCCAGCATGCCCTTCGGAGTCTTAGAATCTGGTGAAGTGTTGATTGTGTCATCACTGCCAACAACAGCTTCTGGTGAAGTGCAGCCGTGCGGCAGGCTCGTATGCGGTGAGTGACCAGGTTATTGGAGCATGATGCGGACAGATCGGAGATGGGTTTCCGCACGCGTGCGACGGCAATGAGTACGCAGTAGCCTTCCATATCGCCATCGACCGATCGACGTCCAGCCCGTGCGATGCGTGCAGTCAGCCGTGGTGGTCGGGGCGTCCGGCTGCAGCCTGCAGGCCACGCAGCCCACGCGTACGTGGTTATCCATCACCTGAATATCTGGTAATCGGTCCCCCTTCGCAAATACTGTGCTTGTTTGCATGTTAAAAAAAAGAACGTGACCATTTTGTCAGGCAAGATCGTCAACGTGTTTAGGTATACTCCGTATATCATAGCGGTTGTAGCAACCTAAATTACACGGGATCTGCTGAAATATAGCCCCTGTTCAGGCGACGGCTACAAGCCTTGAGATCTCCATCCAAGCCAACAGTGCACGTGGAGAAGTCCATTCAACAGACAAAGCATCGTCTGGCCGAAACATAGATTTCGGACGACTGTTCTATAGGAAAAGTGAAATTACACGGTCTGTTCTACTTCTTTGAAGTTAAAGATGGCTAGACGCAGGTAACATAATGAAACTGAATCAATCAATCAATCAAGTGACTCGGTGTCACGCCTCTAGATGCAATGCAAATGATCGAGTTATGCAGGAAGGAGGTTGCAAGAGCAATCTGGTCGGTCAGAGCTCAGTCACCTCGTGCTACCGTTGGCACTGTTTGTTTTGTCTGTACATGGATCTATTGGTGGTTGAATTTGTTGGGAAACGTCGTATGGTTTGATGCTTTGAGTGCGCGAGAGAGAGAAAAAGAGGGAGCATATGTTCTTTTTCTTTACGTGGTTGATTTAAATATGTATATTCGTTACTCGTCATGAGGGGAAACGCGTTCATAGGCTGCGCGCCGACGAGGCATGTGCAGACCGTGCAGCTCTCGTTGTCGTTGCCTTGCCACCTCGATGACGTCGGCATCATCCGACAGATGAACAGAAGCATGCCTGCGGCCTGCGGCCTGCCGCCAGGCGCCAGCCGCCGTGAACCTCTCTACCATGCAGCGGAAGCAGAACTGCAGAAGCGCGGGGAGGGGCCAAGAACAAAACAAGCACACGTACTCTTGTAGACCAACTAACAAGCCCGGCCCATAGTACCCATGTCGGTTCGGCCCACGAAACGTAGCCCCGCTGCTCTCCAACTCCAAGCCGCCGAAACCACTAGGAAGGCAAGTCTTTTCCTAAAAAAAAAAGGAAGGAAAGTCTCGATCCAAATCTTGTAGTTGGATTGTCAGCCCCATCTCGTCTCAATCAGTTTGGCGATTCGTCTCCCACTCTCCCTGGTGATAGTGTTGGAAAATCGAACCCCGGCGTTGGATCGGGTCAAACTGAAGACGATTCGTGTTGTGTGTTTACTGCCAATTTACGAGAGGTCGTGCAATCTGGAGCTTCACATGATGAGGCACAGTCGAACTGCACTGCTGCAGGCTGCACTGACCAGGTTTATTCTACCTCTCCGATTGTTGGATGCTCAGCATTAGATTTTTCAGTACAGTAGTGTAGCAACAGCGTAAGAATACTATATATTTTATTCCTTCCGTTCCTAAATTGTTCGTGGTTGCAACTGTTGATTTGATTGCAAAAGGATCAAGTTGCTAATGGTCGGTATCAACTTTCTTAGTGCCATGGGCCATTGCCCATTGCCCTCCAAGAAGTTTGATCTGCCTGTTGATACAGGACATCTCTGGACATGCTGCCTGACGTAGCATCTATGGCACTGCGTTGAGCTTCAGTCGAGACTGTGGTGGCCGTGTAGCTTCGTGCATTCCATATTTTGGAGAAGGGGCTATTGTGTTCTTGCCCCTACTTTGACGTCCAGTTGTGATTTTACCCCTGCTTTTGTCATCGTTGTGATTTTACCCCTGTTTTTTTGAAAAACGAAGCTTAAGTTTACCCCTATTCCGTGAACAATTGGTAATGGTGTCAAATGGGCTCAGTAAGGACAAGTTTGCCCCTGCGAAAATACATTGTGATTTTACCCCTGTTTTACCGACAGCAGACTTCATAGCGCCCGATCGTGGCGGCGGTAGGCGTCCCGCCGGCCATGTTGCCTCGAGAACTGCTCCATGGTCTCGAGGAGCTTGTCGTCGACGCTACCGACGTCGCCGGGATGTTGGAGACAGCCGACGACGCAGCATCGTCGCACCAGCGTAGAAGGCGCGGAGCACATCGATCTGCTTGGCGGTGCCGACGTAGGTCTCGAAGGCCTTGGCGCTTTTCGGGGTAGTCCATGTCGAAGAAGCGGTCGAGGAGGAGCGCGAGGGCAAGCGCGACGTCCTCGTGAGACTCGAAAGCCGTCCCCGAGCGTGGTGGAAGCGGCGCACGACGCGGGTTGGGCCAGGCGAGCCAGCAGGGCGGACGCGAGCGAGGCGGTCCAAGAGTGTGCCGCAGGTGGCGCTTGCATGCCTAGGGAGAAACCTTCGATGTCCATGTCGTCCGCCGCCGCCGTCGCCGTGTGTGCGGTGGTCTCGACGCGGTCGTCGGTGAAGCGCTTGGGAGGAGGAGGAGAGACGAGGAAGCGGACACGGTCGAGGAGGTAGGTGGTGTAGGCGCGACGAAGGTGGAGTGGTCCCACGACGCCGTGTCGCCTCGTCATGAAGTCGAGGAGCAACGCGAGCACGCGCGCAGCGGCGGCGGTGAGGTGGGGCGGAGCGGCTCGTGGAGGAACGCGCGGCGGCCCTCTCCGTCGGCGTCCTCGCACGGTCGGGTCGGGGTCGATGGCGGCGGCGGAGGTGGTGCGGGAGCGCGAGGCACTTGGCGGCGGCGACGTAGTCGCGGGTCTGGAGAGGCGGTGGGCGATGGAGGCGGCGCAGGCGCGCCGCGCTGTGGCGGATGCGAGGCGGAGCACCTCCTGCTGCAGCGTGGCGGTGGTCCGAAGTCGGCGTCTGTCGTGGGAGGTGGCGCGCACAATGGCCATGTCGAGGTCCGGCGCCACGGCGCCCATCACCCACGCGATGCCGATGGTCGCCTGGTCCTTGACTGCGCCCAGCGCCTTGCGGATGGATATGGCAGTGGCCGGGCCGGGCGCCGGCCTACTGCTGCTTCCAGTGCTCCTCCTGTTGGGGTCTTGGGTATGGGGAATGAGAGAGATAGAGAGGATACGGTAGAGGATGGGGGATTGGAAGGGTACGAGTGGATAAGGGGTATTGTTGTCTTTTTGTCTTACTTCGAAGGGTTTTGTTGTTTTTTTAATTTTTTATTCTAGATACAACTAACAGAGTTAAAAATAAGGGTAAACTGAGCCTTAGTAGTTACAAAGCAGGGATAAAATCACAACGATAACAAAAACGAGAGTAAAATCACAATTAAACATCAAAATAGAGGCAAGAACACGATATTCCCTTTGGAGAATAGTAGATCTAGTGTAGACGTTGCTCAGTGGGTCGGACTTAGTGCTCTCCTGGGTCGACCTTATCACCTAGACGATGACAGCAATGTCTCTTTTATGCGGGACAAGAGTTTGACATTCAAAAAAAAAAAAGAGGCAGACATTCCTCCCATACTAATTTTATGGAGTACTTTTTTACTTAAAAAATAAAAATATTCAGGCCTCCAGCATTAGCATAGCTGTTAAAACAAGAGCAACATCACTTAAGCAGTTAAGCTAACATCCACACCATAACACAAGACAACACAACAAACAAAAAGAGTGAAGCCTCAATCCTATTTCTTCTGCGCCATCCAAAGCTTCCTATCTGTGATGCATCCTTCGCTGCATCATCAGTAGGTTGACTCCATCTATCATCAGTACAGCGATCTGTTTTACAACAACCAGCTTCGTTCATACAGTACTTACCAACTGAGCAAAGGATGCTCTTAGGAATCTGCGCGATCTAGCCAGCTTGATTCTTACTCTTATCTCTAAGGCTTTGTTTATTTTAAGTGATACAATATTTTTAACTGCTGCATCTTTTATTTATCCACTCTTCCCTTGGATAATCTAGCTCTGTCACTATTCTTTAGGGTAAATAGCAATACAACGCAAGATCACAGAGGAAATGCTATCCGGTGAGAAGAAGATGCATATATATTGCAGGAAATCCTCATTCTGAAACCGAAGCAAGATATACGTATCATATCAAGATCAGGAAATTCACTTCATATGCGTTCTAGTCTCATATGTATCTCGTTACATATATATACATATCGCGGCAAGTCCTAACGTAAGGTAAGTCGTACACTGGAGATTATTGTACATAGAAGCCAAAAGCAGAGAAGTCCAGAACAGCATAGCAGATAGCACTCATCAACAGACCCAAAAGAGGATATAACTAAGAGTAAGAGGCAGCAGCGATATATCTACTGAGTACCGTCACAGCATGAAAGCCATGGAGTTGAGGGTGGCGAAGCGGGTCCACATGTCCGCCGTGGGGAGCCTCGGCCTCGTCATCATGCTCCGGCGGAGCTCCTCGAGCCTCGACAGGAGGAGCACGATCCGGCGGCACGGGACGAGGACGAACGTCAGCGGGATGAGCCATACGCCCAGGTCGACCGCCAGCATCTCCGGTCACCACTCGCTCAGTGATGCTTCTGCAAGTCTTTGGGGGTGAGCTCTGAACTCTGATTTTCAGCTCTTTTTTAGGGGGCTGGATATGATCTTCGAGGAGAGCTTTGTTGGCCCCTGGATCTTCGGCGGGTGAGCCGATCACTCAACAATGTTGCCGACCATATATTATGGCTAAAGGTAAAATGAAAGGGAGGAAGAACAGAGCGCCCACGTACACAGTATAAGCACCAGCGTTGACTGGAGCTCTGCAAAGGAGATGGCAAAACTGAACTCGCTCCCTTTACTAAGTTGCAGTGAAAAACTATATATACAACTCTATCCATCTAATCCTAGTACACAGACATGTTCAGGCTGTCATGCTGTTATAGTGAATAGATGTGACAGCAGGGCTGACTTTGGCGTCTATCCCTGCTGTGGCTATACTGCGACAGGTGAGCCTTTCGACGTCTTTTCCTACCGCGCGTTCATACAGGGGAGCAACAGATTACTTAACAATTCTTTCCCTAATTCTTCTGCTAACCCTAGAGCCCCTCCATATCGATCATCTTCTTCAGCTCCGTGAACCGAAGACGGTCGAGCGGCTTGGTGAGGACGTCTGCGAGTTGCCGACCAGTTTCGACGAACTCGATGACGATCTGCCCTCCATCGACACAATCCCTCAGAAAGTGAAACTTAACATCAATGTGCTTGCTCCGATCGTGGAGAACCGGATTCTTCGCGAGGGCGATGGCGGACTGGTTGTCCACCATCAGTGCTGGTGGGTGAGCATCCAAACCGGTCAGCTCGCCCAGCAGCCGGCGCAGCCACACAGCTTGGCACGCCGCTGTGCCCGTCGCCACGTACTCTGCCTCGCACGTGGACAACGCCACCACATTCTATTTCAGCGATAGCCATAAGATTGGAGCCGACCCGAGGAAGACGAGCATGTCAGAGGTGCTCCACCGTCCGTTGATGTCCCCCGCCATGTCTGCATAACTAAACACAGTGAACAGCAGCCTACTTCCGCCAGTCTTGGGGAAGACGATCACCTGATCCACCGTCTCCTTAACGTAGCGTAGCAGCCGCTTTACCGCAGCCCAGTGATCCTCTCGGGGATTCTCCATGAAGCGGCTGACGTAGCCCATGGCGCACGCAATGTTCGGTCTTGTGTGGACTAGGTAGCGCAGACCGCCGACGATGCTCCGGTAGAGTGTTGCATCTACCTTCGCCGCGGTACTGGCATTCGTCAGCTTTAGCCGCTCCTGCATCGGAGTCACACACGGCTTGCACTCAGCCATGTCGCTCCGCACCAACAGCTTCGAGGCATACACGCTCTGACCGAGCGTGAGCGCCTCCTTCCCCTGTCTTACCTCGATGCCCGAGGTAGTAGGAGAGCGCGCCGAGATCGCTCATTCAAAAATGAGCCGTCATCTCGTGCTTGAAGCTGTCGATGTCCTCCGCACGCGCACCGGTGACGATAAAGTCGTCCACATACACGCCAACGATGAGCTCCTACTTCCCCCCATCGCTGCTTGTAGAGCGCGTGCTCGGTTGCGCATCGCGTGAACCCAAGCTCGCCCAACTTGGCATCAAGCTTGGCGTTAGATGCTCGTGGGGCCTGCCCTAACCCGTAGAGCGCTTTGCGCAGTCGGAGCACCCTGTGCTCCGCTCCCTTGACGGCAAAATCTGAAGGTTGCCTGACGAAGACCGTCTCCGCCAGCTCACCGTTGAGGAAAGCCGATTTTATGTTCAGGTGATGGACGCGCCAGTCCTTTGCTGCTGCCAGAGCTAGCAACAGTCAGATAGACTCCATGTGCGCTATTAGCGTAAAGACTTCCACGAAGTCAATGCCCTCGCGCTGGACAAAGCCTCAGGCGACGAGACGCGCCTTGTGCTTGACAATGGCGCCGCGCTCGTCCCGCTTGACCTTGTACACCCACTTCAGGCCGATCGGACGACATCCTAGAGGTGGATCAACGAGCTTCCAAGTCTTGTTTTCCTCAATCGCCTTCATCTCCTCCAGCATCGCCCGTCGCTAATTTGCATCGTGCTCGGCCAGCGCTAACATGGGTGGTTCCTCTACACCGACGAGAAGCAGCTCTGGGTCATTGAGTAGCCGACCCGCCAGGAGTGAGGACCCTGTTCCACCGACGATGTCGTCCAGCCTACAGAACCGCACCTCCTCACCGTCGTGTAAGGCATCCACGAACTCAGTGATGTCGCTTGGAGGTGAGGCGAGCTCGATCGGCGTCGATGGAGTTCCCTGTTCCGCCAGAGTGGTCGGCACAGCACCTGGAGTGCTAGGCACCCCGACTGCAGTGCTCGACACTACTCTTGGACCGCTCGTCACCACTCCTAGAGTGGTCGGTACCACTGCAGGAGTGCTCGGCACCACTACAAGACCTCCCGGCTCCGCTACGGGAGCGTTCGGCACCCATCCTGGAGTGGCCGGCACCACTGTAGGACTGCTCGGCACCACTCCTAGAGTGCTCGGCACCCCTCCCGGAGTGCTCGACACAGCAACAGGAGTGCTCGGCTCTGCTGCTGGAGTGGTCGACACCTCCTCTCTAGCGTCTCCACCACCGTGGATGACCAAGTGGTCGACGACGAAGGTGCTGGTGAAGACGCCAGCTTCCCCCGTGCCCAGACTGTTCCAGTCCTAGGCCGCCTTCTCGTCGAACACGATGTCGTGCGAGACAACCACCTTGCCTTCGCATGGGTCGTAGAGCCAGTACGCCTTGGTACCTTCCGCGTAGCCCAGGAGCACCATCGGTGTGCTCCTGTCCTCTAGCTTGGTGAGGACCGACTTCGTCTTCCTAACATGGTCGATGCATCTGAATGTCCGGAGGAAGGACACGCTCGGCTTGCGCCCATACCAAGCTTCGAACGGCGTCTTGCCCTTCAGGGCCTTGGTGGGCGCGCGGTTGAAGATGAACACCACCATGGTCACCGCCTCACCCTAGAACCTTGTTGGCATCCTCTTAGCCTTCATCATGGATCGAGCCATGCCGACAACCATCTGGTTCCGCTGCTCCACCATGCCATTCTGTTGTGGTGAGTACGGCGCGGTGTGGTGTCACAACACACCCTGATCCGCATAGTACGCCGCGAACTCCATCAAAGTGAATTCACCGCCGCGATCAGTCCATAGCACGCGTAGCTTCTTGCCGCTCTCCGCCTCCATGCGCGCCTTGAACTTCTTGATCGCCTCCGCCACCTCGAACTTGCTCGTCAGGAGTTGCAGCCACATATAGCGACTGCAATCATCCACGAGCATGAGGAAATACCGCCGACCACCATTTGTGGCTGGCGTGATTGGTCCGCAGAGATCGCCATGGACGAGCTCGAGAGCGTCCACCGCCCGACACTTGGTCGCCTTTAGGAACGGCAGCCTCCTCTGCTTCCCGGTGAGGCAGCTGTCACACAGCTCGCCTACGTGCTTGATGTGGGGCAGCCCTCAGACCATCTTCTCTAGCCGACCGAGCGCGTCGAAACTGAGATGGCCGAACCGGGCATGCCATAGCCATGGCTCCTTGGTGTGCCTTGCTGCTAGGCACACCGGCTGCTCCACCTTCAAGTCGAGCAGGTACAATCGATTACGTGAGTGTTTTACCTTTGTGAGAAGATGTCGCACCTGATCCTGAATCCTCAGGATCCTGCTCTCGATCAGTACCTCGCATCCGCGCTCGTCCAGCTGCCCGATGCTGACAATGCTTAAACGTAGCTGCGGGATGTAGTACACATCTGTCAGCGTGCAGTGCTCACCGTTTCGGCACCTGAAGATGATGGTGCCGCACCCTCGGATCGCCACCCTTGAGCCGTCACCGCACTTCACCATGCCGGTCATGTCGCCGTCGAGCTCGGAGAAGGCTGCCTTGGAGCCCGTCATGTGGTTGCTAGCGCCGGAGTCTAGGTACCACCGCTGCTCCTGTCCGCCGCCCACACGTCCGAGGTGGACTTAGGCGCGCGGTTCGTCGAGGTTGACAGCCTTCAGAGCCTTGCCGTGCTGTTCCACCGCCATCACCTCTCCCTTCTCCTTGGCCTCAATGTCGTGTAGTGCACAGAACATCACCATCAGAAGAGTGGCCTCATCATCATCATCGTTCTACGCCAGATGAGCCTCAGCCTTCTTCTTCTGCTTGCGATTTGGGCACTCCTTTGCCCAATGACCCGTCTTCCCGTAGCGCCGACAGACGTTGGGGTCGACCTTTCTTGTTCTTCTTGTCCGAAGAAGCCTTGCCACGGTGCTTGCCATCGACACCGCGGCTAGAGGAGGCTTCTTCGGAGTTCCTTCAGGCAGCCCAGTCCTCCTCTGTCAGCAGTTGCTTGCCGCTGTCCCTCGTTGCTATGGCCTACTCCATGCGCTCGTCCACTACCCGTAGATGGCCTATCACATCCTCAATGGTGAGGGTGGACAAGTCTAGCATCGTCTCTATGGAGAGAGCGATCTGAATGTACTTCACCGGCATGGAGTGGAGGTACTTGGTGACCGTCTCTTCTTCGTCGATGGTGATGCCGTGGCTCCTCAGCTTGCTGATGAGCGACTGCAGGCAGAAGGAGAAGTCCTCCACCGATTCACCATCCTTGAACTTGAGGGTGGCGTACTCCTGCTTTAGCAGCTAGGCCGTTGCCTTCTTTGCGAGGTCGAAACCGACACACATCGCTGCAATGGCCTCCCACGTCTCCTTAGCAGAGTTCTTCGCCCCCCAATGGCTCCCTGTACTCCGCTGGTACAGCAGCGAGGATAGCCTCCAACGCTAACATGTCATCTTCTTCGTTGTCGGTGCCCTTGTCAATGGCATTCCAGAGCCGTTGGGCTCTGAGCTTGACCTTCATGGTCACCGCCCACTCGCTATAGTTGGTGCGAGTCAGCGGCGGCCAATTGGTGCTGCTGACCTCCCGCACCGTGCGCACAACGACCTCTTGTCGTGGCTGGGCAGCCATAGCAGCGCCGCTGCTGTCGCCCATCTCCAAACCGTCAGTCATCGCCAGCGGTTAGTCCGGCGACGGCGCTTGTACGGCTCTGATACCACTTGTTGGCCCCTAGATCTTCCACACGGGTGAGCCGACCGCTCATTAGTGTTACCGACCACACACTATGGCTAGAGGTAGAAGAAGAGAGAAAGAACAGAGCGCGCACACACACAACACAAGCACCAGCGTTGGCCAGAGCTCTGCAGAGGAGATGGCAAAACCAAACTCGCTCTCTTTACTAAGTTGCAGTGGGAACTATATATACAGCTCTACCCATCTAATCCTAGTATACAGACATGTTCAGGCTGCCATGCTGCTACAGTGACTAGATGTGACAGCAGGGCTGACTTTGACGCCTGCCCCTGCTGTGGCTACAGTGTGACAGGTGAGCCTTTCGGTACCTGCCCCTGCAGCGGCTATAGTGCAACAGCAGGGAGCCTTTCAGTGTCTGTCCCTGCCATGCGTTCATACAGGGGAGCAGCAGATTACTTAACAAGCTTTACGAGCTCCTTCCTGATGGTGGTGCTTCCTGTTGTTTTTGAAGGATCGGTGCTTCCTGTTGTTTATGTATAGTGGAGGCTTTGCTGCTTTAGTCCTTTTGCTTTCTTATTAGTGGACACCGGAGGACCATCAACAGGCTATGAGTGCACATTGTTAGTGCTATCGAAGGGCCCACTAGACTGCCTGCAGGCAGGGCCTCCTGGTCGGTGTCACATTGCGATGGTGTAGTTCAGTGGATTTCATCTTATATATTGTTAGACAAATCGAATATCACGAGGATGCATGGTTCGGATCACTCAAGTATCAAATCGAAAACCGACCTAGCTGATGTCCAAAACTAGTCGCAGAATCACCACAGAAACTTACAAATATCTCTTGAGAGGTACTTATCGGAGAGGCTCACTTAGAATGTGCCCTAGGTTTGCGGGTTTGGTAGGCCGGGTGGAGCACTCCCTCACACAACAGAGATGAGAGAGGAATAACATAAACATATGGTGATCCTACAAGGTTAGGTCTCAAACGGGGATCCATTGAGGTTTTGGTGACGGTGGATAAGATTAAGATGGTAGCATCGAGGTGTCACTCCATTTCAAGTAGGACCTCAACTTAGCTTCTACTACCAATAAAAAAAGAGCAATTTAGAGGTGCTTTCTTAGATCTATTTTATCTTCTATACAATCTTCTGTACCTAAAAAAATAAAAAATAGTATTTTAAAAGATAGAAATACGGCAGTAGATCTTCTATATGTCATCTTTTAGATAAGGCGAAGTTCTTCCTCTAAATAGAGGAAACAACCCTCTCTCCTATCTTAAAAAAGAATATAGAAGACAAATTTGAGGCAATCTGCTACCTATTGTTCTCTTATATCCTAAATTGATTTTAAAATACTTTCCTAAAACTTAAACTATATATAGAAGATACAAGAGACCTGACGAAGATGTTGTTAGAAACTTCTACCGTCTTTCCCGGGCACCTGCCTGTTTATTACAGTCCTCCCACGTGGCCACGTTCATAGTAGCTGCATTTCCCCCCCCTTCCCGGCTAATAAATTATGAAAGCTGCCAAGAGTTGAGTCACTCTGTCTTTTGTGCACGGCTACCTTTGTGCACAATTGTTAATGATGAAGCAGTAGGTTGCACAACAAAGCAAACCCCCAATCCCCCAAAGTAGCAACCTGAAATGGGTCTTGAGGACTCGAGAGCAATTTGCGATTTGCTTTTGAGGACTAGAGAAACATGCAAATTGAGGGCTAGCTACTGTACCTCTTGTCTGATGACTCACTAGCCTATGTTCCACACTCTGTAGTTAGGGTCACAGAAGCAAGAAAGTTCAAATTGAGGGGGAGATAGGGGCCCCACCCCGCCTGCGGGTGGAGCAGCTGAAGGCCCGGCACCTAGAGTTCAAGGAAGCACGACTCCAGCTCGAGCAGGAATGTGCAGAGCTCGATCAGGAGATCGAGCACCACGGAGACGGTGGGCGCGCACGCGCCATGGCCCGCGACGTGAACTAGAGGATCATCGTGGACGATGAAGCCCTCCCAGACTTCGTTCGGGCGAGCCAGAACATCGCTGCTGTGGCGGCCTTGCTCCGTGGGCTTCCGAGGCCCTCGACGCCCGAGGATCGTCGGGCCCACCGTGAGATTCGCATGCTGCTCGAGTGTGCGGCGGCGTAGCAGGCTGAGAGCTCACTGTCTCGGCGACACGAGCTTGACGCCAACCAGCGCACGCCCTTAGAGCGACCTGACAAGGACGCGTCAGTCCACCAGGTGCCACAAGGCGGTAGGTAGCGCACCGCGGTCCCGGTGCATGAGCGTCTCGGCCGCAACCATGACGCACGCGACACCCTCGACGCCCGCAGACGTACCCACGACGATCCGAGAGAGGGAGCTAGCCGCGGCTATCACCCTCATCGTGGTGGACGCTACGACAGTGGCGAGGACCGAAACCCGAGCCCCGGCCTACCGGGGCCTCAGGTCTTCGGACGACACATTCTCAACGCCGCCTTCCCGCCAAGGTACGGACCACCAACCAACATCCCGAAATACTCTAGGTAAACGAACCCTGGACTGTGGCTCGAGGATTATCGGCTTGCCTGCCAATCCGGTAGAGCGAATAATGACGATTTCATTATTCGCAACCTTCCATTGTTCTTAGCCGATTCGGTGCGAACATGGTTGGAACACTTTCCGCCCAACATAATCCAAAGTTGGGCGGACCTTGAAGAGATCTTCGTGGGGAACTTTCAGGGCACGTACAAGCGCCCTAGCAACCCATGGGATCTCAAGAACTGTCGACAGAAGGCCAGAGAAACCCTTCGTGGGTACATCCAGCGCTTCTCCTAGAAGTGCAACGAGCTACCTAACATCACCGACGTCAACGTTATAGGAGCTTTCCTGTCTGGGACCACTTGCGAGTCCCTGGTTCACAAGCTGGGACGTAAGGGCCCGCGAACGACCAAGGAGCTCCTCGACATCGCCACCAGCCACGCCTCGGGCGAGGAGGCGGTTGGAGCAATCTTCAACCACCTAAAAGGCAAGGCAAAGCGGGACGAGGATGCTGGTGGAGGCGCTTCCAACCGTCCCATCAAGAAGAAGAACAAGCAGCGGTGCGAGGGCTCGCTCGTGGCCACCGCTGACCGCAGGGGGGGCTGGAAGCCCACGGAGGGTACTCCGGACCACTTCGAGAAGCTGCTCGAAGGGCCATGCCCGAACCATTCCTTCCCCGTCAAGCATCTATACAAGGACTGCGACCTCATGAAGCGGTTCTTGTCCGAAGGCTTCAACAGGGGGAGCATGGGAAGGACCCCAAGCCGACCATGGACAACGCCGAGGGGACGGACGGTGGCTTTCCGACACCGGATGGCTGCCTCATGATCTTCAGAGGGTCGGTGGCCTACGACTCCAAGCGTCGCCAGAAGCTCACGCACCGTGAGGTCTATACGGCCGAGCCAACCGCGCCTACCTTCCTTCGGTGGTCAGAGTCCGCCATAACCTTTGATCGGACCAACCACCCGGAGAGCGTCCCGCAACCGGGGAGGTATCTGCTGGTGGTCGACTCGATCATCGGCACGAAGCAGCTCTCCAAGGTACTGATGGACGAAGGTAGCGGCCTCAACATCATGTATGCCGAGACGCTCGATGCCATGGGTATCAGCCGATCCCGCATCCGTCCGACCAGAGCGCCTTTCCACGGCATCGTGTCTGGAAAGCAGGCCGTGCCACTTGGGCAGATCGATATGCCCGTCATCTTTGGGGATCCGTCCAATTATAGGACGGAGACCCTCACCTTCGAGGTGGTGGGATTCCATGGAACCTACCACGCCATCCTAGGACGTCCATGCTACACGAAGTTCATGGCCGTCCCCAACTATACCTACCTAAAGCTGAAGATGCCGGGCCCAGGCGTGGTCATCACCGTCGGCACCTCATTTCTATGCGCCTACGAGTGCGAGGTCGAATGCTGCGATCACGCCGCCGCAATCGTCGCCTCCAAGGAGCTTGCGGCCATTAGGAAGGAGGTCGCCGAAGAAACACCCGACCACCAGAGGTCGGCCGGGTCATTCAAGCCGGTGGAGGGCGCTAAGGAGGTCCTCATAGACCCCAGCGGCTCCAAAAGCAAAGTGGTGTGCATTGGCACCGCGCTTTCCTCCGAATAGGAAAGCGCGCTCGTCGACTTCCTCCGCGCCAACAAAGACATCTTTGCGTGGAAACCCTCGGACATGCCAGACATTTCGAGAGTAGTCACCGAGCATACCTTGAAGATCAAGCCAGACTCCAAGCCGATGAAGCAGCGCCTACGTCGCTTCGACGAGGGGAAACACAGAGCCATCGACGAGGAGATCGCAAAACTTTTGGCGACTAGGTTCATCAAGGAAGTGTACCACCCTGAGTGGTTAGCCAATCCTGTTCTTGTATGAAAGAAGAATGGGAAATGGAGAATGTGTGTTGACTACATAGGTCTCAACAAAGCGTGTCCTAAGGATCCGTTTCCTTTGCCACGCATAGACCAAGTAGTCGACTCTACCTCACGGTGCGAAACCCTTTGCTTCCTTGATGCGTACTCCAGGTACCATCAAATCACGATGAAAGAGTCCGACCCGCTCGTGACATCTTTCATCACTCCCTTTGGATCGTTCTGCTACGTCACAATGTCGTTCGGTCTAAAGAACGCTGGGGCTATGTACCAGCATTGTATGCTCAAGTGTTTCGGAGACCTCATCGGGCGAACTGTTGAGGCCTACGTAGATGACATCGTGGTCAAGTCCAAACGGGCTGACCAGGTTGTAGCCGACCTTGAGTAGACCTTTACAAAACTCCGAGCAAACGACATTAAGCTCAACCCCAAGAAGTGCGTTTTTGGGGTCCCGAGGGGTATGCTACTGGGTTTCATCGTCTCCGAGCACGGCATCGAAGCCAACCCAGAGAAGATCTCGGCCATCACAAGGATGAGCTCGATTCAGAATATAAAGGGGTTACAACGAGTTATGGGGTGCCTCGCCACGCTCAGCCGTTTCATCTCGCGCCTCGGCGAACGAGACCTCCCCCTCTATCAGCTTCTGAAGAAGGCCGACCATTTCGAATGGACGCCTGAGGCCCAAGAGGCGCTTGACACGGTCAAGTAGCTTCTGACGAAGGCTCCGATCCTGGTTCCTCTGACCGATGGAGAAGCGCTTCTGCTCTACATTGTGGCCACCACGCAGGTGGTCAGCGCCACTTTGGTGGTGGAGCAAGAAGAAGAGAAGAAGAGGGGCACGCCCTCAAAGTACAGCGCCCAGTATACTTCATTAGTGAGGTCCAGTCCAAATCCAAGACCTGCTACCCCCAAATCCAGAAGCTCCTATATGCCATCCTCATCGCCAAGAGGAAGCTACGCCACTACTTCGAGTCACATCCGGTGACGGTTGTGATGTCCTTCCCCCTCGGTGAGGTCGTCCAAAACCAGGATGCCACGGGAAGGATCATGAAGTGGGCACTCGAGTTGATGGGTCAAGGCATTGCGTATGCCCCCCAGACGGCCATCAAGTCCCAAGTGCTGGCTGATTTTGTTGCAGAATGGACCGAGGTCCAAATGCCACCAGCGGTTGTCGACCAAGAGTACTGGACGATGTACTTCGATGGATCACTGATGAAGAAAGGCGCCAGCGCAGGGCTAGTCTTTGTTTCGCCCCTTGGGGTACGCATGAGGTACATGGTTCTCATCCATTTCCCCTCCTCCAACAATGTGGCCGAATATGAGGCGCTCGTCAACGGCCTGCGCATTGCCATCGAGCTCGTTATCTGACGCCTCGACATCCGGGGCGACTCCCAACTAGTCATCGACCAAGTCATGAAGGAGTCGAGCTGCCACAACGCCAAGATGGTTGCATACTGCCGAGAAGTCCGCCAGCTGGAGGACAAGTTCGACGGCCTCGAGCTCAATCACATCCTGAGGCGTCTCAATGAGGCGACCGACGCGCTGGCAAAAGCGGCGTCCGACCGAGAACCGGTGCCGACAGGCGTCTTTGCCAGCGATCAGCATAAGCCCTCGGTCGGCTACGAGGAGCCGGAACAAGCCGATGATAGGCTGCCCGCCCTGGGCTTGGGGGCTGACCAACCATCGACTCCATCTGACCCCAAAGTCATGGAGCTCGACAAGGATCCAGCGACAGAGCCTGACCCTCTGGTTGACTAGAAGATGCCTTACCTCGACTACCTCCTTCGTGAGGCGCTACCGACGGACAAGATGGAGGCTCGGTGGCTCGCGCGTCGCTCCAAGTCCTTCATCCTTGTTGAGGGCGAACTCTACAAGCGAAGCCACACCGGGATCCTACAGTGCTACATCCCTATCGAATAGAGGAAGCGGCTATTGAGCGACATCCACGGTGGGGTCTACGGTCACCATGCCGTGCCGAGAACCCTCGTCGGAAACTCATTTCGACAAGGCTTCTACTGGCCGACCGCAGTAGCTGACGCCGAACATATTGTGCGCACATGCGATGGGTGTCAGTACTACACCTGGTAGACCCACTTGTCGGCCCAAGCGCTCCAGATGATCCCCATCACGTGGCCGTTCGCGGTCTGGGGGCTCGATCTGGTCGGACCTCTCAAAAGAGCGCCCGGGGGCTATACCCACTTGCTTGTCACCGTAGACAAGTTTCCAAAGTGGATAGAGGCCTGACTGATCTCCGCGATCAAGTCCGAGCAGGCCGTGCTTTTCTTCGTCGACATCGTCCATCGCTTTGTTGTTCCAAACTCCATCATCATGGACAACGGCACACAGTTCACTGGAAAGAAGTTCCTCCGATTCTACGATGAATACCACATCCGCGTCGATTAGGCCACCGTGGCGCACCCCCCGCACGAACGGGCAGGTCGAGCGTGCGAACGGGATGGTCCTACAAGGCCTCAAGCCTAGAATCTTCAACCGGTTGAACAAGTTTGGCGGACGATGGGTCGTGGAGCTTCCCACGGTACTTTGAAGCCTGAGGACGACCCCAGCCGGGCCACCGGCTACACACCATTTTTCATGGTCTACAGTTCCAAGGCCATCCTCCCGACCGACCTCGACTATGGAGCGCCAAGGGTTAGGGCGTATGACGAACAGGGAGCCAAGGAGTCCCTCGAGGACGCCATGGACCAGCTGGATGAAGCGCGCGACGTTGCCCTCCTCCGCTGGGCCAAGTATCAGCAAGCGTTGCGACGGTACCATAACCATCGAGTGCGGGGTTGGGCCTTCAGTGTCGGAGACCTGGTCCTCCACCTCGTCCAGAGCAGCAAGGACTGCCATACTCTCTCTCTGCCATGGGAGGGACCATACGTCGTCACGGAGGTGCTCCAGCCAGACGCCTACAAGCTCAAGACCATCGATGGCGAGGTCTTCATCAATGCCTAGAACATCGAGCAGCTATGTCGCTTTTACCCTTAATAAATGCACGCTTTCTCTCATCAGTTTCGCTATCAAACTCCCCGACCTTTAGTGACACCCGACCCTAGCAACGGCGGTGGGTCTAGCCTCACTCGGGGGCTAATAAGAGCGTACCTATCCGCTAGATATTCTCTATGCCCGACCTTCTCTCGCGTTAAGACCCAGAAGCGAGGTTTACGGAAACAAACGCTGAGTAAAACTGGTCGGACTGCAAGAAACCTACGCCTCGGCGGCTACGACGTCTTTGCTCACCAGCGTGATTAGAGTTTTTTCTGCATCCTGGGCTTTTTGGCTTTAGCTACCGAAGAGGTCGGTGCGCGTCTAAGAGTATATCCACCTGGCGAACATTCTCCGTGCCCGACCCCTCTCACGTTGAGACCTAGAAGCTAGGGGTACGGAAACAAACTTTGAGTAAAACTGGTCGGACTATGAGAAACCTACGCCTCGGCGGCTACAACGTCTTTGCTCACCAGCGTGATCAGAATTTGTTCACCCGCACCCTAGGCTTTACAGCCTCAACGACGGAAAGGGTCGGAGGGCACCAACCTTTTTATACAAAAAGGGGAGAAGGGCTAAAAATCTGTTAGGCTATAATGGAATTCAAGAGTTTGTCCATTTATTACAAGTTCGCAGCCTAGCTTATCTGCCTAACTAAATTCTTGCACGGGATGTTCTCATCCTCTGTCTCCGTAGGTAAGTCCTGTCCCAGCAGGTCATACAAGTCGACCGGACAGCTTAGCCGTTGCCAAGGGACAGGAAGGGAGCAGCAGGATGCCCCACGTGGGTTATGCTAACCCCGTCATGAATGACGGACCCGAATTCCGCTCGAACATATCTGGTAAGAACTCTCTAGACCCGTCACTCGTGCCATCGAGGTAAGCCCTGTGCCAGCGAGTCACCCAAGTCGATCGAATGATTCGGGCCGCTGCCGAGAGATGGGTCACCCTTACTTTATGCGCGTTCTCTCTAATTAATTTCGCTATTGAGCCCCCGACCCCAGCAACGGCAAGGAGTCAGGCCTCCCTCGGGGGCTGGAAGGAGTGTCTATTCGGTAGACATTCTCTATGCTCGACCTTTTATTACATTAAAAAACTAAAGGCAAGGCATGCGGACACAACCCCTGAGTAAACCTGGTCGGACTGTGAGAAACCTACGCCTCGGCGGCTACGACATCTTTGCTCACTAGCATGATCAGAGTTTTTGTCCCCGCATCCCGTGCTTTAGCCTCTGCCTTCTCGGGAAGGGTTTGGAGGGGGCCACCTGTGCAATCTCCATCGAGGAGAGGCTGGCAGGTCACCCAAAGTCGATCGGACGGCTCCGGCCACTACCGAGAGATGGGTAGGGAGCAACGGGATGTCCCATGCAGGTCACCAACTCCATCACAAACGATGGACCTAGACCCCCACACGGACATATCTGATAAGGGCTCCCCGAACCCGTCACTCGAGCCATCGATGTAACTTTACCAACCCCCACTTTACTTTTTCAGTACATGAGTATTCATTCATCCATTCATACATTCATTCATACATTCATCTCATACATCCATGCATTGCATATGCAATTGCTGCATCACAACGCTTCGTGTTGCATCACGAAGCGGTAGTCGTCTCATTCGACATGAGCGGCGACCGACCGATGTTCGAAAGCCGGCCCACGAAGGGCTCGAGGCCGCCTTGCGTCAAACAGAGCTAGGGGAGAAAAACATAGATGAGCCCCAGTGGTCTTGCCCGATCCCGCTCAGAAGCAGACAGGGACATCTAGACCTTTCTCGTTCGATCCTAACCTCGAGCCAAGCCCACAGAATCCCCATCGAGGGGAGGCTAGCGGGCCACCTGAGTCGCTCTTCGGAGCGACACGGGCATCTACTGGGAGGCGAGTTAAGGACTAGTGGAAT